>OX578150.1:29444235-30912235 GCA_951213105.1 Amaurobius ferox | reverse complement strand
CTGTACAATTCGTTACTATCCGTTTCAATGGAATTCCATCGTAATTTTTATTACAAAACTTAACTACGAAATATTCCTTAAATACCGTATTATTTACAGTCTTACACAGATCAATATTCAAGCACGATGCCCTTATTTTATAAGATCTCTCAAAATGGCCAAGTTTCTGTGATCAGTATCATTATCAAATAAATTCTTATTCTGTTGTACAAAATACCAAATTTTTTTTTGTATAAATTTGATCCTTATCCCGTAAATTAAATTTTTGATCCAACTGTGTGAAATAACTCCTTGTGTTGCACTACTAATACAGAACGACTTGATGTTATTTACAGTTTCAACGTAACGAAACTTCCGTCTACTTCCACCTCTTTTTCCTCGGTGCAATTTATTATCGACTCTCGTCTTAGCAACTGTATTATTAATCAAAACTCCGTATTAATCACAGTTATAAGTTATGTTACAATTTATGGTATTAAGACCGTAAGGAAATAATGTACCAAGTTGTTTAATATGATGTTGTTCCCACCAAAGTCGCTGTAAATGGTCATTCACGACATCAATAATTGAAACCTCTATATCATTTATCCCGTGATCTGCAAAATGTCGTAACTCCAAAGTTGATTCAGCTGAAGGGTTTTTCTGCAGTTTATACACTTGACTGCTATGGAGGTTAATACGTATGTTAAGACACTTTTTAGTTTGACCGATGTAGACCATATTGCTTTTTTTACATTTAATATCATATATGCAACAAAATGTCTTACAGAAAAGTTTATAATTCACATCATCTGAAATTTGTGCAGAATTGGCTCTAGGACACAATTTGCATCTGCTAGAATTACAACGTCTACGGACATCTTGTCGAAATAGCACCTACGAGTATCCACATGTAGTTTATCACGATACGACGACTTATTACATTCAGCAACCACACAATTAGCAACCAAACTTTTTTGTGTTTTCTCCCCGCTTTAACAGATAGGTTGCAAAAACCACTAATCTTAAGAGATCCAAGGGCACGATTTGATGATCGGCCATTTACCCCTATGTGGGCCGACGGAGCAGACGTCACAAAAGTGGCGATATTGCTAGTCCCTTTAATATCTTTGTCAGTCATATCATTAATAAAATTAAAATTACAATTTAGACTCTTGTAATTGAGTATAAAAGCATATTATGTTGTACAACACCCTTGTAAATTCCGGCAGTACACCAACTCCAAACCGTTATGATTATCCACACAATCAGGGCCGCCGAGAGCGGGCCCGGGCCCCGGGACAATAATAATTCCGGGCCCAATGAAAAACAAACAAACAAACACGTGCGTACTGATAGAAATAGTTTTTTATTTTCTCTGATATAATGAGATAATTGAGTTAGAGCGATGCAATATTTGGTAAATAGAAAATAATAGTTGTTTAACAAGAAAGGACGATAGCAGAATTTATTGAGTCTCGGATTTAAGTTAATTCACAAAGGCGCTTTGCGAGCCTTACGACTTGCAAATGTATCTATTATTTGGGAAAAATCACAATGTCTGGCTAGCTCAGTTTCAATTGATAATAAGCCCAAAGACGAAAGTCGGCTTTGACCCATAGTTGACCGTAACACACTTTTTATCCTTGATAGGCAACTAAAAGATCGTTCTGCTTGAGCCACAGTCACGGGAATTGTACAAAACAACCTCAAAGCAATAACGATGTTAGAAAACAGTGGTTTAAGATTCAGATGGTTTATTTTGTTGAGCAACTGTATAGGTGAAAGATTTCTTTCCTGTATGTTTGCATCATATATCGATTTCAGATGTATTAGTTCTTCAGAGAGCTGCTCGCTGACATCATCTTTATATTTGTTTTGTAGTTTTCTTGCATTTTCCCGAATTTGTACTTCATTTAAGTCGTGAAATAACCACAGTACATTGAATAAAGTGTTTATGTTTTCGCTGCATCAAATCGAGTTGTAATGCCACCAATAACACTGTCTAAAAGAACATTAAACACATCAAACTTGAATACTTCGGTTGGTGTCATTGTCGATTCTTCAGCATTTCTTTTCCTCTTTCTTTGTCGTCGATCTGAAAATTCAGCTTGCATATTTAAATTTACAGCTACAAGCTTACATTCATTTAGGATTTCCTCCCAACTATTTCTAATCTTTTTCAAATCTGTAAGGAGACTGGAAAGATTTGCTACTTCGATATCGATGGTGGAATTTCGAGCTTGTAAGACCGTGCTTCGGTAGTTTATGGATGACAAAACTTTGAACCAAACTGTTGCCATCACGAGACATTCAAATGATTCCATATATGTCTTTATACCATTTAAATCTGTTTGAGTGTCTGCAGTTAGATTAAATTCTAGCACCATGTCAATTGACTCCTTTATCGAAGGAAGCTTTTGTGCAAATGGTTTAACACTCTCAGTTCGAGCACACCAACGTGTGTTGGACAGGGAATGAAGCGAGCAGTCCGTGTTTTTTTGCAAAATTTCCCATCTCTGAGGACTGCTACTAAATATATTATATAGCTTCTGTACAACACCAAAAAACGTTATTACTTCAGGACAACATTCTGCCGCATGAACACCACAGAGATTCAGAGAGTGACAAGCACAAGGAGAAAAAATGGCCAAGGGGTTAATTTCCAAAATTCGAGCTTGAACGCCCTTGTATGTACCACTCATGTTAGGGCCATTGTCGTATCCTTGTGCACGACACTCACTTATTGGGATATTGTGTTTTTTAAGTGTTTGAAGAATCAAACTTGCAATAGCATCTCCTGTTTTCTTATTGCAATCTACAAATTCTATGAATCTTTCAAATATTTCATATTCATTCGTTTCTCTGTTTGTAAGGACATAACGCAAAATGAATGTCGTTTGCTCCATATGTGCGGAATCTGGCGTTGCGTCTACAATTATAGAAAAGTATTTGGCAACTTTTCTTTCCTTTAAAATGCAGTTTAGGACATTTTCAGCACAACATAAAATAAATTCATTTTGAATTTCGGCTGACAAATAATGAACCTGCATTCTTTTGCCTTGAATTTGTGATTCCTTCACTTTTTTCAAGTGCTCGTCAAGGAGAGGATCATAATGACTTATGATTTCCAGCATCCCTAAGAAATTTCCATTTCTTGGATCACCAATTAAGTTGTTGCTCCCTCTGAAAGCTAATCCACGTTCTGAAATAAACAGAATTACGTCCAGAAAGCGCCGTAGTAAATCTTTCCATACTTGCATTTCACTTTTTATTCTGTGCAATAACAAACAATTCACAGTCGTGTTTTTATTTAAATTGTTCTGTAAATTTCGCCATTGTACATAACACTCTTTGTGATTGTTGCTGCTTTCATGATCAGGTATTCTGTCATATAGCTTTCTATGGCTTTTGGAAGGTCCCCAGCCAATTTCTGTAGCAAAAATAGATCGCTGCAATTCAGATAATTTGCAAAATAGACGACATGGGAAGCAAAATAAAGCTTGTTTGGTTTCACTCCAAACTAACCAGTCCCGAGGAACTACTTCATCGTTCCTTAAACGACAATTCAGCACATAAACGGGAAATTTCATTCCGTCATGGTCGGGAGGAAAAATTGCTGGGTATCGTTCTGGCCCTTGTCGAACTGCGTCTTCTATTTCGTCGGTAGTGAAGTATGATTTTCGAAGACCAATATCAAAATTTAATTTCTCATTATTTTGTTCATTTTCGGACGTTGACGATGTTATTCCCTTTAAGCAAGAAGCATAATACAATTGAGTTGCATCAGATTTACTTCCTCTTGCAGCTGCAGATGAGCTTGGTTTCGGTGGTTCAGATTCAGCAGAGTGTTCAATTCCATAGTTAAATGTACTTGATGCACAAGAACTACTTTCATTATTATTACTGTCTTCTTCAATTGAAATATTTCCAGTTTGATTTTCAGGTAAACGAGGAGAGATTGTAACCCCTAAACTTTGAAGAGTTATTCGACCTTTAACAGATTCTTTCTTTTTTGCATCTCGTTCTCTTCTTTTTTGTGCTCCGGATTTATGATGGTAATTCATAATGAACAAGAATAAACCCAACCTAAGGTTTAAAAAACATTATTTCAGTAATAGTTATAATATCGCATATTTATAAATTTTGGAACAGATTGGATATAAAGAATTTGGCGAAATCCGCCATTTTTTGTCGCCAAGAATGGCGCCAACGCGTACGGTGTTTGAAAAGTTCTGACGGACTCCATCTTGGGTTTTATGCGTAACAAATATTAACATATATAATTAAAAATGCATAAAAAGCTAATACATAAATAAGTATAAAATAATGTTAAAGTATTAAGGAAAGTCGATACTTAGAAAAATGATTGTACTTTAACGAAATTTCAAAAGAATGATACTTAGCAAAATCATTACTCTTTAACAAAATTTTAATAAGCGATACTTAGAAAAAAGTTTGTACTTTAAAGAAATTTAAAAGAAACGATATTTATACTTCTCACGTAGCAATAGCTGTTTGTGTGACAACTTACGTGGACATAACATAAAAATCATAAAATTGAATACAGTCAAGAAATTAAACTTTAAATTACCCTCTAAAACAAACCAGAACCATGCTTAAATCAAAAACAAAACACAGTACCTGGTTTAATGAAATCCAAAACTTTTCATAGAAAAACACGTGTAAATATCCAAATTGCACAAATAAATGTTTCCACATTGCGGTCATCAGAGAACGATCGTTATTTCTATGTAAATTTTCTGCTTCTACATTATTTTATCTATTAACATGTGCTAGCTTTAATTTTGTATGATATTCACATGTTTAATACATTTTTACACACATAGCAACAACACAACAAAAATAAAATGGTCGAAGCCGAAGATAACAGAACAACAGTTACAATTTATAAACAAAGTATACCGTCAAATCAGGTAACTTAAAATTATGAATTGTTTTGGTTGCTGGTTATTGAAAATAGCATGAAAGGCTCCTACCTTTTTCTTGAATCTGAAAGAAGCGGCTATAATATATGAATTTAAGAAGAAACGATGATCGTGTTTTAATTTTCTCAACTGACTTCTGTACAAAGACCACAGGAAAATAAAACATTGCTAATACACATTACAGCAATAACCCCCTTCTGATGCTGGTGGAGCCATCTATGTGGTGGAATATAAACTAAAGTTAAATGTTTTTTTAGTATCCGGTTTAGGGTCCCGGACTTAAAAATACTTTTCTTTCCAGTATTGCTATTACCGACATGAAGAAAAAAAAACTTCCAGGTCCGTCCGGGCCCCCCAAGCTGCACGGGCCCCGGGAATTTGCCCCGGGTCCCCCCCCCTCTCGTCGGCCCTGCACACAATATACAATTTCAAACCAATCATCATCAATTCACACTAAAGTAACCAAACCAAAGCACAGGGGAAACATTTTATACAATATTAATTAATGTTTTTGTAATATCAATAATAAAAGCTATGTAGCTAATATAAGATATATATTATATATTTTGAATATTTATTATTTTTATGTGTAATTTTTATATTTTATGGGTTTTTTTTTAAATATTTTTATATTACTTTACATAAAATGCAATAAGCATTATATTTGCCGCAAAGTAATATATCAAACGCTATAAAATGTACATATCACAAAAAAGCAGTAGCAATGTATAAGCAAAAATAACGATAATCAAGTATACACCAGTATATACCTAGCCCGTAAAGACCACCGATCAACTGTAAATAGCGCGACACAACATTCCCAAGAAAATTATCACCACGGCTCCATACACACATACACGGAGAATGGAAATCACTGAAACTTACATAAAAACAGCACTAAAAACTCATTTGTCACGTATAGTGCAATGCCACTTTTTACGAGAATACGAAAACATAAAATATCAAATGTTTGAAATAATTTTAAGAATATATATATACAAATAAAACCAAATGCATGAAATAAATTAAGGGATATGTATATAAAAACAAATAAAATAGATTACAAAGAATACCAAGAATGCCATGAAATATCAGGAGCGAAACAGTCTTAACATATAACGATACATAATCTGAAAGCCAAAAGGAATAAAAACAGAGTAGAACCATAAGGGGCCGTGGGGGAGGGGGGAAGGGAGGGTCCCCCACTCCCCTGTTAAAGCATGCTTAAGAGCCACGGCAACACTCCCGGTAAGCCGGTACTACTCACAGAAAGTATACACCGGAAAAAAGAGAGACCAAAGTATACACCGGAAGGACAAAATCCGTATTACATGAAAAAAGCCCAATGCAGAAAGAAAACCGTTATATTAAAGACTTTGCCTATAATAATATACATATAACATGATAAAATATAAATAGTACAACAGAACGAGACCATTACCAATGATCTCGATCCATAAAATCCCAACACAGCAACGTGCACGCAATATCAAATACAACCATATATTAGAAAAGATTGTATCTGGTGTTATGTACCCAAAACATCGTTGCCATCAGCTCCAGTATAATTCAATAATCTAGAACGATTTGAATGAACATCGATATTGTAAAAGTTCGATACTATGCCATGTAGAAAACTAAATGGATAGCCGACCCTTATAACCTTCGAAAAAAATTCCTACTTCTAATTAAAAAGTTTCTTACAATGTTACTGAAAACTCGTTACAATATCGATGTCCATTCGAGTCGTTCTAGATTATTGAATTATACTGGGGCTGATGGCAGCGATTTTTTGGGTACATAACACCGGTTACAATCTTTTGTAATATATGGTTGTATTTGATAATGCCATATATTACAAAATATATTAATGTCATATATAACATGTTGCTGTGTTGGGATTTTATAGATCGAGATCATTGGTAATGGTCTCGTTCTGTTGCATTACTTTATTTTATCATGTTATAGGTAAAGTCTTTAATATAACGGTTTTCTTTTTGCATTGGGCTTTTTTCATGTAATACGGATTTTGTCCTTCCGGTGTATACTTTGGTCTGGACGACCTTCTGTGAGTAAGTAGTACCAGCTTACAGGGAGTGGGGGTCACAACCCCCACGGCGTCTTATGGTTCTACTCTTCTTTTATTCCTTTTGGCTTATATATATATACAGAGGCTGTTCGCACATTTTTTAGACGATTTTGGTAAGCGGTAATAAAAAATCGTTTGCTGCAAAAGAAATAATTCCAATTGTACTATGTTTTTAAAAGTCAAAATTATCGTCTGCGGCTTGAAAGTTTTGTTTTTATTCAAAAATGGCGTTTTTAACAAAACAGTGGTTCGAAGGCTACATTTATGCTCTTTCCGAAGAGAAATATGCATACTATGTTATCCAAAAACGATGTGAGAGTCATGGTTTTGTGATATCTAAAGCGTCGATAGGTAATATCGTCAACAGGAAAGGAAAAAAACGTCAAATTGGAGCCTCAAGTGGGACAAAAATTCCAAACAAGTATCCAAGGAAAAAACGGACATCTTCGACTATTGCAAAGGTACGTTGTTTAATGTTAATAGAAAATCCCCCTAGTCAAAGGACAGTTGCAAAATCATTAAAATGCTCGGTGTCCACTGTAAACAAAATGATAAACGTTGATTTAAATCTTAAGAAAGCGAAAAAACGCCTTGTGCATCGTCTTCTTCCAAATCATATCGCTGAACGCAGGACACGCTGCAGAATTCTATATGAGAAACACTTATCCAAAGAAAAATGGAAAACAATTGTCACAATAGATGAATCATGGGTGTATTTAAATGATTGCAACA
Organism: Amaurobius ferox; assembly: GCA_951213105.1. Classification (NCBI taxonomy): domain Eukaryota; kingdom Metazoa; phylum Arthropoda; class Arachnida; order Araneae; family Amaurobiidae; genus Amaurobius; species Amaurobius ferox. Next base: position 30,904,486 of record OX578150.1, on the reverse strand, counting down.
AAAAAAGAGCCATTTATTATCATAAAAGAGGAGAAAAAAATTTAAGTACATGGTTCAAAGAATCGAAAGAAAGTTTTTCTAAGGGATTCATGATTGTTGCTGGTTTTTCATATAATGGCAAGTTAAAAATAAAGAGAGTGGGGAAAAATGTCAAGATTAACTCCAAATACTATCAGGAACATATTTAATCGCCAATTTTTCTGAATGAAATACCATCGCTTTACCCACAGTGCCATCAATCTGTGAGACTCCATCAGGACAAAGCTAGCAGTCACACATCAAAATCCACTGTAAATTTCCTAAAAGAAATGGAACAAAAAACTGGTATCAAGGCCATACCCTTCACTGATATCCCTACTAAATCTCCCGATGTATCACCTATGGATTTTTGTGCTTTCGGACTTTTAAAATCTGCATTATCCAAACGTCGTCCCAAAACTCTTACAGGACTCTGGAAAGCTGTTCAGGAGGAATGGGATAGAATACCTCTTCTGACACTTCAAAAGGCATTATTATCCTGGAAATTGCGGTGTCGAAAGATAGTTCAGAATAAGGGATGTCAAATAGAACATTTAAAACACAAGAATTTTATGTAATTTAGTTTTGTGAATACAATATACATCGTCTAAAAAATGTGTGAACAGCCTCTGTATATATATATATATATATATATATATATATATATATATATATATATTCAAAATGAAAAGAGGTATGGATGGAAGCAATGTACCAAAAGATGGCCGGGGGGGTTGTGACCCCCTCACCCCGGTTAAGCATACTTTGCGTCGCGACAACACTCCCTGAGAGCCGGTACATTGCAAAATAGAATACGAATGTATCAAGTTTTAAGATGAAAACCAGACATTATACACAAACAAATATAAGAGAGAATTGTGGAGATCCAGCCATATCAAAATACATCTACATGTATGATAATATTAACTGTCATTGAGGTAAATGGTTTTAGAGATAGAATTTGTTATTATTGTCCTATTAAGTGTGAATATTTAAAGTCTTCTTTAAGTAGAAGCTATGTAGTTTTGCTCATTTATACTAGTGAACATATTTCAAACATTTACTGTTAGTGATTTTTGATATGGCTGGATCTCCACAATTCTCTCTTATATTTATTTGTGTATAATGTCTGGTTTTCATCTTAAAACTTGATACATTCGTATTCTATTTTGCAATGTACCGGCTCTCCGGGAGTGTTGTCGCGACGCAAAGTATGCTTAACCGGGGTGAGGGGGTCACACACCCCCCGGCCATCTTTTGGTACATTGCTTCCGTCCATACCTCTTTTCATTTTAAAAATATTTTTAATCCTCTTTTTAGCTTTGCGCCTTTTAAGTGTGATTTCTGATAAATTTATTATATTATATTTCACGGTATTTTCATATTATATATATATATATATATATATATAGGGCGGCCCCATACAGTTTTGCCCACATACGAAAATATCCTTGAGCCGGCCATGGGGAAACCAACACATTGGCTTTGGCCCTTGCTTCAGGTAAACGGGAGGTACTTGAGTCGTGATACTAGTTTTTTGATTTAACCAATGGTTACGAACACATTTTATTATATGCATTGAATCTATGGAATAAAATAAAGGGCGCGAAGTATCAACAGGATGAAGGTATGCATAACTAAACTGTGGCAGAATTACAAAATAGGACATAATTTTTGCATTTAATAGTATATTTCATAATTTTCCATTTAATAGTAGTTATTGTCTGTAACAATAACAATTATTTTAAAATCTATTTTTTCAAGACCAAATATAATCTCTTTTAAAAGGGAAAACAAGATTTATGCTGTCATTGACTTTGATGGGAAAATATAAACAACACCTTTGTATTCAGACAGAATACTTTGCAACATGAAAACACATGCAGTAGTCGCCAATTCAGAACTTTGATGTGCAACACCCACTATATTCCCTTCTTTAAAATTAATTTATGGTTTTATATGAATCTCATCAATCATCAAAGAAAATACCTTCTTCTGTTACTCAAACTTTGAACTTTCAGCTTCATATAAGCTGAAAAATTCGGGCTAATCGTATCCTGAGTATTGGAATATTTAGCATGCAATTTATGTATAGTGCTAGCCTATGACAAAATTATATTATAAGAACATCACACAATTTAAATTTATAAGCTTGTGGAGAAATCAAATAAAATAAAGATGAAAAAATGAGAGTATTTGAAGGGTATTGATATCGTTCTGGTTTACATTTCAGCAACAATAGTTGTTCCGCAATGAAGTTAAGAAAATCTATTTATTTATCACCGATATTTTCAGTATTTTAAAGATATCTCATAAAATCAATATAGTCTAATAATAAATTGGTTAAGCTTGAATTTTTTTTGTAATTCTTCAACAAATTCCAAGACATCATATACTTCATTTATATTATGCACTTTTTTTTTGGACAGGTGATTTGATCACTCAATTTATTAACGGATTTCCCTCGAAAGGAAACACCCAAATTAAGTTCTTTATCCACTGTGCAAGCACGTTAGACAATAAAACAGTTGGATATTTTATTTTCCAAAATAACTCATTATTTCTAACCCATTAAACTAAGTTTTCTATTTCTTAGGGTGACTCTGGCGGTCCTTTAGTGTCCAAGTTGAAAGACAATAACTATGTTCAGCTAGGAGTAGTTTCTTTTGGATATGGATGTGCTCAAGCTGGATATCCTGGTGTCTACACAAGAGTATCTCAGTTTACAAAATGGCTTTATGACAACACAGATCTTGGAAAGTGAAGAGAGCAATTGTAAAGAACAGTCAGCTAGATCTCAGTTTAATGATTAGCTTGATTTTGCAGAAATATGAAAGATTCCTGTAAATAAATCTTTCAACACTGTAACAATGTTACAGATTTAATTGTTAAAATACATGCCCCTTTAGATTTTTTTCAAACGAAGTTTGAAAATATATTCAATGTAAAATAAGCACTTTTTCAGGACAATACATTTTTTTAAATCGTCAAAAAAGAAACTGTTATATTTTATGATACTTATGAATTGTTTTTGTACTTAGTGAAAATAAATGTAATGTACTGGAACTCACTCTAGTGTTTTACCTCATAGTGTTTCAAAATTCACATTTATGGATTCTTGCATTTTGTTGCAAGGGGGGTGATATTAGCAAAAAAAAAATGAAAAATGGGGATCCAAATTAGATAATGTTGCATTCATTAGTACAATAAAACCGATAACTTTCTAACTTAAAAACTCGCTGAAATATTAGGATGATAATTTCTGAAATTTTGAACATTTCCGGTTTGCAGAAAAGGTTGTTTTATCACTGATCAGTTTCTGTCAATCAAGTTTCTGTTCAACGAAAAAGACGACTTGCAGCCAATCCGCATGCCAGCGTCTATGTTGATGAGCCTATTGTAGCCGCAGGCGTCGGTGGTATTGCGTCAAAACCTCATCTAAAATATTATTTTTGAAGATACAGATGGCAAATCCTATATTGTTATTGATTTTATAACCATCCGTTTAACTGTTAACATTAACATAACTATTAACATTGAAAAATTTATAAGGATCTAGAATATAAAAATTAGTAATTCGACTAAAAGGAATCGTAATTAGAAAGGGGACAGTTAAAATCAAAATTTAAGGGTGAAGGACGATTAGGATCTAAAAATGTGTCAGTTCTCTGCTTCCAAAAAATATTTTTTTTTTTTATATTGTATATTAATTAATAAATTAACTGGGAGAATACCTGTAATAGAATAAAGAGAAATGCCTGAACTAGGCCGAAAACCAGGAAAAATTTTTAAGATAAAAACTCTTTGCAAGGAAACAAGTTTTATAATTTGAGCCCCAGTTAAACTTTTACCCCAAATCCTTGAACCATAAATAATGATTTTATCAATTACAGATTGATACCAAATTTTTAAAAAACGATTTATTGATCCCCCAACTATTGCCCGAAACTTTACCAAAAGTAGAAGATAGTTTGAAGCATTTCTCTTTTAAAAAGAAAATGTGATATCTCCATTTAAGCTTACCATCTACAACGAGACCGAGAAATCTGAGGTGTCTCTTAATGCTTGTTGTTGTACCTAATATTTTAAAGGTAGGTTTACTCTTGCTTTTGGTGTTAATTTTGTTAAAAATAATAGAATTGGATTTTTCTGGGGATACATTAAGTTTCAAATAGGAGACAATTTGAGATTCCATCTAATAATGAATTTGTATTACGACCTAAATGAGTTTTAGATGAACCAAAAGTAACCATTGCCAGATCATCTGCAAAAGCCTGGAGAAAAAAAATAGGACATTTTTAACAGAAGGGTGTCATTAAAATAAATGCTCTACAGGATAGGTGATATGACCGAACCCTGAGGAGCAACTTTAGAAATTGGTAAAAGAAAGTAAACCGTCCAAAAAGTAATATATTTTGTATTCAAATACAAAAAAATAAAAGAACGGTAAGTGTAAAAAAGTAACCACTGCCAGATCATCTGCAAAAGCCTGGAGAAAAAATAAATCATTTTTAGCAGAAGGGTGTGATTAAAATAAATGCTCCACAGGATCGGCGATATGACCGAACCTTGAGGAGCAGCTTTAGAAATTAGTAAAAGAAAGTAAACCGTCAGTAGTTATAAAACACTCATGAGTGAGGGTCCCTCATTTGGAAGGAGGGTTCCCTCATTAGGGAGGAGGTTTGCCTCATTGGGGAGGAGGGAGTTTGGTGGAGGATGACTCATAGAGGGGACCATTTGCCTCATTGAGAGGGTCTTTAGACCAACTGAGGAGGCAGTATTGTGAAAGAGGCCGCCATCTTGGTGGCTTTGAGTGGAAGAGAGTGAACTAACAGGTAATCTGGAGAGGGAGACGACCTTTGACCGGATTGCACTGCACAATAGCGCAATCACGGGAGAGTAAATTGCGCAATCAAAGGAGCGTGGCACCTGACGACCTTCCTCTGTGCTGGCTGGCGACCTTCGAGAAGCAATCAAGTAGAGAAAGCCTCGGCAACCCTAACGCAAGACCGAAAAGATAAGTCATGTAACAGAAAAGTCATGTGACTTTAGAGACTCTTCCCACCAAGAGCGTTCTGGTATTTTTTATATTTTAAATTATCATATTTTATGTCAGGACACTGTAGAAAATCACAAATTTTATTAATGAAAACCATATTATTTGAATATTTCAGAATTCGATTATGTAATGTCGCTAAAGTGTACACCGAAGAACTTCAGAAAAACAACTGCAGAAGCATTAATAATAAAACTACTCTATTTCAGGGTCACTAAAATTTTATTTCAAAATTTAATATGCATTTTTGCAATTCCGTAAGAGGTCGACATTTTAATTGGAAGAAGGTTAAGGGTCTGAGAAATCCTTTTATGTGTATAAAATGTAGGAAATGTAGAGTCAATGCATTTTAGTCCTAGTCTAATAAGTTTTGTATAGTAGTAAAAATGCCATAAACGATATTGAAATCGAAATCGAAAATAAATTTGATCGAAATCGAAAATATTGAAATGAAAAATATTGAAATCGAAAATAAATTTTATTTATTTCTCATACTATTGAATACAAATAGTTTCCCAAAAATTTGCAAAATCGAGACTTTGTCGGTAAAATATATTTCATTATTTCCTGAACACGATTTAAACACTTTATTCAAGATGTTTATCTGTGTGAATATTTGTCTGCTTATTTGTCTCTTTGAATAGGATAACTTAAAAATCCATGTACATGCCAATGTCAATTTTCATTTGTGAATATATTATGCAAAATATTGATCGACATTTATTTAAAAATATATATAGGGTAGAAGATTGATACATTCGGGAAAATGTATTGAAAAATTATTTTGTATGTGTTGAAATATTGAAGAGCACTGCAAAAAAAATTTAGAATTATGTGAAAATTATTAAACAGCACAGTTATATGCACTAGCAGAAAAAGCACAGTTATATGCAATTGCTTGAACTTTCGCAATACAAGTAAATCGAGTTTTCTTTTCTATTTTCAAGCATCCTATTTTATATTAAGGTTCTGTAGAAAATCATAAAATTCTATTAAAAAATTACATATTGTTTGAATACTTTAAAATAAAATTATGCCATCGCTAAGGTTTATAAAGAACTTCAGAAGGATAAATGAAATGTCGAAGCATCAATAAAAATATTGCTTTTTTTTCTGAAGGTAATTCGATTTATTTTTTTTCATTTGAACATTCGATTTAATTTTATTTCATTTGAACATTCGATTTAATTTTATTTCATTTGAACATTCGATTTGTTTTTATTTTATTTTAATATATATGTTTGCAATCACGTAAGATTCTTACACTCTTTAAATTAGCACTATAAATTTGTATAGAGTTATCAAGATACTACATTTTTAAGAACGCATGTACAAAATATTTTTCTATCCTCATGATTGAAATTGTAATAGTCACTCTACTGATCAACTTTTTGTATTAGTGTATTAATATAAATGAATTTAATGTAAATAAATAAATGTAAATGCTATATATATATATATTAGGAATATTTATTTATATATATAAAATATAAATATATAGAAATTGAAAAATCGGAAATAAAAATGTTTTAGTAACTTTTGCGCAAGGCAGCATGAGGGTACCAAATACTATATATATATAGAAAAATTGAAATATAAAAAGTGAAAAAAACATGTAAAAAAGGAAGGATGGCTCGGCAAAAAGCTTACATTATGGCGGTAAGGGGTTGTGACCTTACTCCCCAGTTCAACGAGCTCGTCAAAATCGCCGCGGCATTTTCACTCCTGGTCGCCAGCCCTGGCCCAAGCCAACCTCCGGAGTGACTTTGAAATCATCACGAGACCTGGATAGAGATGTGTACGAGAGCCATATCACCACAAATAAAGCCAACTGAATTGCCGACTCAAATGAAATGTAGTTCCAGCCGCGGTCCTGTGATCACAGTGCGGTCCTGTCATATGGAGGGTTCGATGATTTTGTCTCTAAGTGAACTCAAAAAATACTTAAGTCTTACACCATATGCAAAATTGTTTCTGTATAAATTATCAATATTTTTAAACATAAAGGAAATTGGATATTTATTAAAAAATGCTTGTTTTAAAAATTCTTTATCAAAATTGATACGTAAATGTTCCTCTTTGATAGTTCTTTTTATTCTGATTAAACCTCCCAAGAAAACATTGCGAAACACATTCAAATGTATGTTGGAGTTCCATTGTATAATTCCAATAATAGGTAGTTTAAATTGTTTTCTTTTATCATAGATGATGAATATGAGAGGGATTTGACTATAGTTGATATTCAAATCCAAAAATTCGACCTCTTTGTTATTTTTAAGAGGGTTTTCCTTCAAGATGAGGTGTGGTGGATAAAAATCAAAGTTCATTGTGTAGTTTTCATTCTCATATCCAATAATTACGTCATCCACATAACGTAGGTATATGATTTCGTTGTTTATATGAGATCTTCTTTCATAAAAACTAAGATATATATCAGCCAATATGGAAGAACATCCCCCCCCCCCCCCATGGGGATGCCCTTAATTTGTTGATAAATAGACATTCCGTTGTAAAGGTAATTTTCTTTAATAACTATTTTGATTATAGACTTGAATTTATTGAATTCCAGACTCCTTTTTAAATCATATTCTTCAAACAAGCTGTAAAGTATATTTGTCATGTCATCTAGATCTATAGTATTAAATAGTTCTTGGAAATCATAAGTTCTTAAGTGCAAAGGATGTTTATGATCTTTCAATATATTGATCACTTGTAGACTGTTTTTTATAATATAGCTTCCTTGGTTATTAAGTTTCAGCAAAATAGGTTGTAAAATCTTCATTAACATATTATTGGCTTTCGTGAGATAGGTATTGCATCCAACAGTAACTGGTCTGAAAGTAATAGGACTTTTATGAAGTTTCGGAATATTAATCAGATACGGATACTTTATAATTCCTGTATATTTGATACCAGTTAATAAATACAAAGCCTTGATTTTATTTGAGATTTCCTTAAGGGAGAGGTTGATTTTACTGTAAAGAACACCATTCTCATATTTTTCTTTCAATATGTCAATGTAAAAGAGCTTACATGTAAATGCGTAGTTACTTGATACCTTGTCAATATAAGTAATTATAAATTGATTTTGAATGTTCTTCAGAAGTTGGAAGTTTATTTTACATTGGTCTGGAGGTTGGTAAAGTTTTTTATAATAGTACTTGAAGTCCCTGCACATCTTAGATCGCCATTGATGGAATGCCATATCTGGCAGACTGTATTGAATGGAAAGTTTATATATAATATTTATATTGAATGGAAAGTTTATATAATTTTAGAAACAAAGAAACATTAGGAAACGAAGTTCTGTACTCTTAAAATAGAAAACGTTTAGCAATTAATATAAGTCTGTTTACTGTAACGATTTGCTCAAATATTACCTATATCTCGGTAACAAAATGTTATCTATAGATATAATTTATGCTTAAGGATAAAAAAAAATACTGAAATATGAATTAAAAATAATTTGCAATGACAATTTGAAAAAGAAAGCTAAAACAGTCGTAACAAAATTTGAAAATTAATGTGTAAGAAAAGAAAGTGTTCCAGAATCTTGATGCACGCATTTTGAAACTGTATATTTTAGAGAATTAAAAATACGTAGTTTAAGATTCTTAAAAAGGAAAGTTGCGTCAATGAACAAACTACCACAATGGCACACTTTTATAATTTTCTGGAACTGCTACAAAGCGCTGTTCTAGCGCGAATGTGCGAAATCTGGCTCTCACATAATGGCCATGCTTTTCAGATCACTAAACAATGGGAAGGCTACCTCTAGGGATTCTAGCTCTTTGCTGACGACGTACTGATCCAAGGTTATTATATTTATAAGTTATTATATCTGTCGAAAGTTCGTGAAGTGCTGCCATCTATCGGCATATTTTTAAATTTCCGAATTTAAAAGATATCACTGCCGACGGACGAGGGAATCGAACCCGAGCCCAACAGATTACAAACCGCGTCTCGTAACCGCCTGACCATCGGCGGCTGGTAGATAGATTGTTATCGTGAATGTGTATTCTGTGAAAGTAAGTGGAAGATAGATTATTTGAGGGTTCGTTCGATGTGTTAAGAACATTTTGATTGAAGTTATTAAAAGGGAAACTATATTTTTTAATTAAAATGATATGTATTTTATAAAAGGGAATTTAGATGTGCATGGAATGCGGTACTTAATAATTTTTTGGAGTGTTTGGTGATATGATTTTTATAATAAAGAAATGATTTCGAGTGTGTATGTTTAAAAATGAATCTCATAGTAAATTATTTTTACGGATTTCCAGTGAACACAAAAAATTGTATTAAATGGATTTTAACAACAGTCTCACCAAGCACGAACATCGCACACACAAATCCACCGGATGAGAAGGGAATGGGGATCCTCCAAGTCAACTTACAAAACTGCAGAAAGACCATGGCCCAGGTAGCGCAGTACATTCAAGAAAATAACATCAAAATAGCCCTTCTACAGGATGCTTACCACAGCAGCGACAGACTGGGGTTTTTTCCCCTAAGCTGGAGCTACTACTCCGAGGGACGTCTCGGCTTCTGGGGCTTGTTCTGAAGTTCGGAAGGCTGTTTTTGAGGACCCTGTTGGTGATTTTATGACAATCTTCAATGCGCGTCTTAGTTACATGGAATTTTCCTTGTGGAACATCAAGGGTATTGGGTCTGAGAGGCAGAAGAGGTTCAGGATTTTGGCTGATCGCCTTAGAGAGCTGGTTAGTGAGAGAGAGAGGTGAATGCGGTTCGCATGGTGGAACAGGTGCTTAAGGAAGATTTGCCTCAGGCTCTGGAAAATTTTTTGCCTATGGCGTTGGGAGCGTCTTATGCGGAAGTTGCTGAACGGCCCGCTCCAAAGCCCTCTACTTTTATTTTGTCTAAGAAAGATGCTGATTGTCATGAGGACCCTTGGAACCTCTTAAGTTAGCAGAAATGCCCTACTGAACTGCGACTGAAGTCTGTGAGACCTACCTTTGATGGTGACTTAAAAGTGGTCGGATTCTTTGAGGTGGACCCGGGGGTTTCGCTGGAAGACACAGAGTTGAAAAATAGTTTAAACGTTAGGAATTTGGGACCACGGAGGCAGAGGGTGATTGTTTTCTCTGTGCACAGTTCTGACCTTGATCATATGCTACAATCAGTTTGCCATAGGTTTCCGGAGATCTCCAGTGATCAGATACAAATTGTTAAGTGTATTGAAGGAAAGAGGGAGGGACTCTTCCACTGGATCTTGGAATTGCCCCCTGAATTTGCGAAGGCTCTGCTGGAGGAGGGAAGGTTCTTCTTTAGCTTTCACAGTTGTCTGGTCCGGAGGCACGTGTCAGTGATACGTTGCTTCCGGTGCAGACTTTTGGTCATATGAGCAAGCAATGTCCAGGAGATGAAGTCTCTGGTGTGTGTGGATCTAAGGACCATGTTTCCTCCTCGTGTAGTTCTAAGAAACCCAGCTGTGTAAATTGTGTTTTGGCGGGGGAGGAAGACTGTTCTTATCCTGCTTTCTCTCGAACCTGCCATGCCTACAGGAACCTGTTTGAAAGGAAGGCGAGAGAGAGGGTGTAGGGATGTTGTTAGGGTCTCCGCGCTCTTGCTTTTGGGGCGCCGCACGCTGGTGCCGTGGCGAAAAAACCCCGAAACCCGAAAATAATATTTTTCGATACCAACTACTATTTTTTGATAGGCAATGAACCTAAGTATCTTTCCATGTAAATAAATGTATTTTATTCAGTATAACTAGAAGGAAAAACTGATCTTAAGACTTCCACATTCTAATTGAAATCTTGTTTTTTCTAACTAAAATTTCAATATTTTTTCTAAAATTTTTGTGGATATTAATTATATGTCTCACGTATTTTCAATATATGTAACCTCAGCTTATTTCTGACATAAATACATTTCGTAAAAACATAGCCAAAGTCATACTATAAAGCGTAAAATATAGAGATATAAAATTTTTTGTTTTCCTTCATTTCTTTAAGCCTATAAAAAAAAGCTACACGTTCCTACACGCTCTGGATGAGTTATTTCGAAAGCAGATACTATTATACAACTGTTCTGTGAAAATCAGCTGCAACTTTTTGCAACCTTCGCTGTTTCGGCATATTTCATACTTTTTCTGAAGGTTCTGCTCAGCCCTGCATAAGTATCATTCGTACTTCCAATTTATCCAGCGACATTTATTTTCATGATAAATATTTTATTACTACTTTTAAAACATCAAAGACATATTTTACAACTTTTAAACTTATCCCATAACAAGACATATTGAATTTATGCAGCATTTCTTGAACTAAACTAAAGCAGTTTCATAAAGTAAAAACAAAGAATCATGCAAGAAGTATATAAAAAATATTACCCGATAAATTTTCTAAAACATCATTATAATTCCTTTTTTAAAAAAGAAGAATACTCATTTAGACAAGACATAGGTAATATGACATCATATAACAGTGAATAACGTTGTACGCATGCGTTAAAATAGTTTACTTTAGGAAGTAGTCTTATACATTCCGGATCGTTTGGTTGTCATATTGACTTTCTACGTTTTACCTCTCGATATTCCATATCTCCCTTCTTTTCTGTCTTCGTTCTAGAGCTTTCGATTTTGCACATATACCGGGGACCTGTCATTGTATTGCATTGGTTCCGTGAGCGTTGTCTAGACAGAAAAGTACTTTAAACGGGAATGAGAGGTCGCCATCCCTCTCTGCCATTTTTATGCAATATATCTGGCATCCCCTTTACATATTTTTACGTTTTCTTTGATATTTCCTGCTTCGGATTATAGAGCTGCAATGCGCCTTATCCTTTGTAGAATCAAGGTAGTTTGAAGTATAATTGTGTACTTAATTTGACATTTCGTTTTGAATATATATGATATATCGTTTTCTTGCTGCATAGCGCAGAATATGTTTGTATCGTTTGAATTCTTATTGGGTACCTCTCGGACCATGCTTGGAATGCATAGGTCTTCCGTGTGTTGCTTTGGGTCGTTGGCATAGATGGGGACAGTTCTGTTAAAAGTTATCTCTCGGACCATTCTGGGTGTTCATGGGTCATCCTTGTGTTGCTTTAAGGTTGTTGGAATAGATGGGGACAATTCTGATACAGGTATGTGTTTTGTATTGCAATACTTGAGAATGTTCAATGTTATCTATACATGTTGTATATTGTGGTAGAAAATATTTTTAACATGTACTACTTATGACGAGTACTATTTTATACTCCTTTTTACATTTTATACTCCTGTTTATATTTTATATTTAAATGATTTTTATGAACGCATTTACATTTTAAAGTAGTATTTACTATAAGACGACTTTCCATGAAATGGAATATATATGTTATTAATAATCTTCAAAAAAAGTTATAATATTGAAAAAATATATAAAAAAAGTTTAAAAAATTAAAACTTGTCACATTGGAATCTATGGTAGTCACTATGTGATTTATCAATCCTTGTTTGTGGATTTGCAGCAGAAAAGTAAAGATTTAAATATGGACTTTTAATCTATTTCAATTGGAAAGATGTTCATATGTTATTACGGTATTCACCTTTTCACACTCCTCAATATGAGTAAAACTATTGATAAACATGGATGAGTGCATAATACATTTTAGTGCCTGGCAAACATATTCATTTTGGAATTAATTTAATTTAATTTGAATATATGCCCAGTGATACAATATATGGGTATTTGTATCATCGATAGCTTGCTACCCTCTATGTGATTTTAGTTAGCCTGCTGCCTTCTATTGATTGTTTTAGATGTCTTCGATTACGCAATTTTTCAAACCTATGGATAAGAATTCTGATCAAAATGTGACAACTACAAATGTTAATATTATTGTTGTGAAATCATCGGACGCGATCCAAAATGGATCTACATTTTTTGATAAAGACTATAACCACTTTTATAATTTAAAAAACTTCAAGTTCAGGAAATGCCTTTCAAGTAAATGCAAGTTATGCCCAAGCGCTAACCCTATACAGATTGGACAAAATTCTACGACTCACTATTTGTTCTGCAAGACTTTCAAAGTAATCTATTGCATAGAGTGTTGCAAATGCAATATATTGTACATAGGACAAACCAAGAATCCATTACACATACGAATCAATTTGCACAGAAACCAAATCAAAAAAAGTCTTAATCTGGATCCTCCAACTACGAACATTGAACTTAAACATTATCACAACCATGATTTTTCTAATATTGTGGTAACAATTTTGGATATAGTACCTAATCTTCAAGAACGTTTATGGTGGGAATGCACGCATATTATGCAATTTGGTACGGCATTCCCTTTCGGACTAAACACTGCCATATTCAAAGAGAATTTTAATTTAGAACACTGTAAAAAAGAAAATTCACTCCCTATATCAAGTACATTATATCAGTGTAAAACCACTAGGTGGAAACGTAGTGGAAGAAACAGATATATTAACTATACAGACACGCTTACCAATATTAAAAATTTAATGGACTTATTCAACAAAAATACTTATGTCAAATACAATTGGATTAAGAATATGGTGTTTGGAATCAGACTTAAATACTTGCCTCGAATTGGGAATTCATCATTGATCATATAACATCATTGCATCAAAGAACAAATAATGACCTAACTCAAAATATTGCCATATTATTGGATTTTGTGAAATTGAGAGCTAAAAAATTTAATATTAACTTGCAGAATCATCCTAAAAAAGATCATACAGAATACTTTGTTACCACCTTCAAAAATAAAACTTTTGAAAGTATACCTATTAAGTTAATGCTCAATCAATTAAATAATTTGACACCTATAACTAACATCAAGGTTAAGCTCACTTACCGTTTTGTACGTCCCAATGGAAGAAAGTTGTATTTTTACTTAAGTGATTATAGTTATACATCTTTATTTGTTTCAACGGTATGTAATTGTCAAAACAGTACTTTTAGGGATGTGTATCATGATCACATTATTACGGGTAATCTTACAGTGATTGAAGATCTACAATTAAGAAGAATGTTTGAAAAAGGTAATAAGTTCCGTAAGCAGGAATATAACCACGTCAAGGAAGAATTCAATCAAGATCTTGATATATTCATTTATAAAATGGCAATTAAATATAGTTTACCTATCACGGCCTTCGGAGAATAGAAATACAATATACTCAATATGAATATCATGGAAAACTTAAAATTAAGCCATGATCCCATGTTCCTAGTTCTAACAAGGACGTTCAAGATCGATTCGTGATTACATATACTGACAAAGTGGTTTCAAATTACGCATTTACCTGCAAAACATATTACCTTGAAACCTTACAGAAATGTTACATGGAACCTACTATGTATAAACCTTTACCATATAATATCGCAGTAATGTCAAAAACGATCAAAGCATTATACAAAAGAATTGACATTAATTTAAAATCAGTTTCTTTCCCATATCTGGTCCTCATCCCAAAACTGCATAAAATACCTGTAAAATTCCGTACTATAACAGTGGGATGTAATTCTTATTTAACCTTGGCTAACAGGAAACTACTATATATCCTCAAACCTGTTGTTAAAGCTTTATTACTACAGAACTCTATTATGATAAAAAAACAGCAATGACGTCATAAAACGTCTAAAATTCTGCAATAAAGATATACAGTTTACAAGTTATGACTTCCGTGACCTTTTTAACAACATCGACCTTTCAAAACTACATGACATACTTCTAGTGGTGCACGAAGAATACAATCTAAAAAATGTAATCACTTATCGTAGGTATTTGGATCTTATCAAATTGGTTTTATACGAAAATGTGCTGTATAATGGAAATGAATTTTATCAACAAATTAAAGGCATCCCTATGGGCGGGAGTTGCTCTTCAATTTTAGCAGAAATATATTTATCATATTTTGAAAGGGGTAATCATATATTATATGAATTACCATATTATAGATTCGTGGACGATGTGCTATTAGGACAATATTTGCATACTCCTGAATTTGATTTTAGCTTTTATCCCCAGGAACTGGAACTAATCAAGAACCTTAATACTAAAAAAGACGAAGTTAATTTCTTAGACATCACCATAAGATACAACAATATAAAAGGAATTCATACGGTATTGTACAATAAACGACAATTATGACGTACAAAATGAAGATTAACCAAATCATAGAATGGAATTCAAATTTGACTAAGAATATTTTCAGAAATATCATCACAAGACACTTCAGAAGAAATCTCAACAATAATACTTTCAAAAAAGATTGTATCATAAGTAACAGAAGAATCATGCAAGAAGCATATAAAAAATATTACCCGATAAATTTTCTAAAACATCATTATAATTCCTTTTTTAAAAAAGAAGAATACTCATTTAGACAAGACATAGGTAATATGACATCATATAACAGTGAATAACGTTGTACGCATGCGTTAAAATAGTTTACTTTAGGAAGTAGTCTTGTACATTCCGGATCGTTTGGTTGTCATATTGACTTTCTACGTTTTACCTGTCGTTATTTCATATCTCCCTTCTTTTCTGTCTTCGTTCTAGAGCTTTCGATTTTGCACATATATCGGGGGCCTGTCATTGTATTGCATTGGTTCCGTGAGCGTTGTCTAGACAGAAAAGTACTTTAAACGGGAATGAGAGGTCGCCATCCCTCTCTGCCATTTTTATGCAATATATCTGGCATCCCCTTTACATATTTTTACGTTTTCTTTGATATTTCCTGCTTCGGATTATAGAGCTGCAATGCGCCTTATCCTTTGTAGAATCAAGGTAGTTTGAAGTAAAATTGTATTCTTAATTTGATATTTCGTTTTGAATATATATATATATATAATTATTGTATCGATAATAATGAACAATCTGAGAATTTTAATAACAGGCAGACGATATGAAATTTATATGAAAATTATCGTCTGCTCCTAGATGGGAATTCTAATAAGTTGCTATTGGTATTTGATTGTTGTGCCATGTTCCTGGAATTTAGTCAAGTGACCAGTGTATAAAATACTCGCTACTGATTAAATTGTTTGAGTAAATATATACATTCCGTTTGTGAATATATTATTTGTTCAATGAAGTTTCTTTTGAGCTAATATATTTATGTGTAAATAATTTGTTTGCTGTGAAATTTGTTTATGCAAGCTTTAACTCTAACACCATGAGTGTTTTCACAGTTCCATACAAACTTTTATGCGAATTTTTCTTTCAACCTAATGATTCTTTAGAACACATTTTACGTAAAAATTACCCAGCTTTACAAGAAAATCAATTTTGGCAAGTAGTATTGGAAATTAATAAGAGATTTTTGCCACAGTTCAAAAAAAGGTTGAAGTTACTGCATCGTATTAAAACGAAATTTAATGATACATGCAAGAATTGGTTAAAATGTGTATTTAAAGTAAATTTAGAGAGGGATACTTGGATGTTTGGATTCCATCTTCAAGTACTAGTGGCAGGCCAAAGAGAAGCTTCGAAGACTGCTATGATCGAGCGAAAAGATACAAAATTCAAGAATTACGGGAATCGTATTCCCGGAATCATATTGACGCTGCTGCTTCATGAGATTCAGATACTCGCCCAGCATTTAACGCCGATTCTGCTCTTGCTCTGATTACTCAAGCCAAGCTTTCCAAATATCAATACGAAATTCTTCGGAAAGCAACTCAAGATATAGGCTATAACATATTCCCAAGTTATAAAAAGATATTGGAGTCCCCAAAAAAGTGTTACCTTGAAAATATCATTATTACTGAAAAATCGGCACAAGTCCATTTACAAGATTTGCTTGACCACACCACAAAAAGAATTTTTGAAACAAAAACTCAGGATGAAATTGAAAAATTAGAACTAAATCTTACATTATATACGAAATAGGGCTGTGATGGAGCATCTGGCCAAAATGAGTTTATGCAAAAATTCTCAGATCCAGAGCTGGACATTTCAGATTCAAATTTATTTATGACATCAATTGTACCCTTAAAGTTAACACAAGCCGAAAACCAGGTCTGGACAAATTCTCGACCGTCTTCAACAAAGGTACTGCCGAGCCCTAAAATTTGAGTTTACCAAGGAAACACTAGACCTGATTCGAAATGAGAAAACTCGTGTTGAAAATGAAATAAAGGATCTTCGTGAAACAGAAATAAATATGCACGAGCGCATTATTAAAGTGAATAACATTTTATACTTTACAATGATAAACGGTAAAGTCGCTCAAGCTGTGACTGATACACCATCTTCAAGTAACTGTGTTGTTTGTGGAGCCAAACCATCAGATATGAACAGTATGTCAAGACTCCTAAACAAGCCATCATATCAAGAATATCTTACATTAGGAATGTCCACAATGCACGCACGAATACGATTATGGAATATATATTGCATTTAGGTTACAATTTAAGTTTTAAATCGTGGAGGACGACTGAAAAAACTTGAGCCATCTAAGAAACGAAAAAACGAATTCAAAATCAATTTAAGGAAAGAGTAGGACTACGAGTTGATATCGTTAAGCAAGGAACGGGGACAACGAATAATGGCAACACTTCTAGAAGGTTTTTTGGGAACCCCACTATAACGGCCGAAATAACGAAAGTTGACGAAACATTAATAAAAAGATTGGCTGTTATCTTAGAAACGATTTGCAATAATTTTCAGATTGATGGAGACAAATTTGGAATATATGCTCGAGAAACAGCTAATTTAGCGATTTCGTTGTACCCCTGGTATAACATGCCAGCAACTGTCCATAAAATTCTTATGCACGGAAAGGAAATAATAGAGTGTGCTACTTTGCCTATAGGTTCACTCTCAGAAGAAGCACAGGAGAGTAGAAATAAAGATTACAAGTATTATCGGATTTATCACAGCAGGAAATGCTCTCGTTTGGCAACAAATGAAGATGTGTTTCATATGATTTTACCATCATCAGATCCATACATTAGTCACATAAGGCCAGAACCGAAAACTGAATCACTGCTACTTAGCGAAGAATCAAAAAAATTATTAAAATAGTATGTATATTCATTCATGCATAAATTCTAAAAATAGTACTTCAGATACTTTAGTTATAATAATATTTAAGTTAGATACTTGAAAGGCATAGTTCAAAATGTAAAATTATGTATTATTAAATGGTCATCAAACATGTTTCGAAAAAATGCACGATAACAATAAACAGAGATTTATAATTAAAGCATTTGTTTTCTTTCTAATTTTTTTCATTAAATATATATACAAATAATTACCGAAACAAAATTCAACCAGAAAGTATGTCGTGGGGTGTTAGTGCATTTATAAAAAAAGTTTTATAATTTTATCTTCAAAATTAAAAAAAAAGGTGAAGGGTGTGCGTATACCTTCATATCTCCCCTCGAAAAAAAATCTGGGACCGCCACTGATTTTAATATTACCATGCATATAAAATCTTACTTGTAACTTATCTACATGCGCAAAAATGATGCAAAAATATTAAGAAATGCATAAGTTGTGAGGTTTTTTTTCCGCAAATTCCTCATTTGGCACCACTGTGCGGCGCTGTCTGGGACTGACTGGGTGGTGAGTTCTTACTAAGTTCTTGTGTTTTCTTTTTCTTTTGTAACTTTTCGCTCTCGGTCCACATACAGTGCCGCCCTCTCTGTATTGCTTTGTAGATTGGTTGTTGTGAGTCACTGTTTCTCTTTTATGTCTAGTCCTAATGTCAGAATCGCTGACTGCTGATTTTGATCCCCCTGGTTAATTTATCTAATACCTCTACATGTTTTCATCTAATTTTTATCCTTGTTAATGGGCTGGTTGATTCTGGCATGTCTAGTTAATAACATTAATGTATCATGGCTCATGATGACTGATCGGACTGATTTTTTAACTGGTGCTTGTCTTCTGAAGTAATGGTTCCTGTTCTGGCTTCCTTCCTTTCCTCCTCGACCTTGACGAGTGAGCCCGGACTTGGAAAACTGAAGCTTTGCAGTATAATAAGTACTAAAAATATTAGGAACTCAGTTGCTTTTGCCTTCAGCTCTCTTTGGAGATGCGATCTTGCAGTAATTTATGAGACAATTGCTTTTGACTCCTTGAACTCCGAAATTAAATAAGTGTGCAGTGTGTTTTTGTGTCTTCAAGTATATTGAGTATTAGTTTCATCAAGTATTCCGAGTGTCGTATAGTCTTAACTGGCGTGGAGTCAGCAATGAGAAACAGTAACGAGTGTGCCTTTTTTGGTGATTAGACAACTGTGCTTTATCCAATGATCAGGACACTGAGTTTAGTGTCCAAGTAACATCAATTGCAATATGTTCTTGAGTTGTCCAGAGTTCTAGGTCTGATCCAGAATATACAAGTGTCTGTGGTATTACCTTGTGATTTGTGAAATAACTTATTCATAACCTTTGAAGGTTGCCTCCTTGCACTGCCTCACATCTAGTGTTAAAATAAGTGTACTGTTAGACTCCAACAGTTTCACTGGTTGAGAGTGTTTCGATTCGTGTTTTTTCACTAAATATAAAGTCTTGTGTTTCTTCAATGTTGTACACAGCAACTGGTGTAAAATTCCTCAAGTGCATTATGTTCCAGTGTCATCAAGTGTTTTGAGTATTTTCATGTGTCAACAAGTGTCTTTGGAATTACTCCGTGTGTACATGATCACGAATTTAATTATCTCAATCAGTGTGTCGTTTTGTGAATATGCAGCTCTATTGAACTTTTGCGCAATGAAGTGATTTAACCTCATCAAGAAATTCTTCTATGGATGCCACAAGTTCGATCTTATGCATTGTGTCACAATATTTCCATGTGATTCTCTTAGTTATTGTAGCACAGCATGGTTTCTCAAACATTCTATCATCTTTCACATAGATTTCTCTGGAAGAGTAGCTGGCTTACAATTTTCAGTATTCCAGAGTTAGTGTAAAGACAAGTTATGTAAAAACCTTCCAGATTTGAAATCTGATTGTCTACGTAAGTGGCACCTGACTTAGACTTTGGCTTTTCTGATCTGCTGACGACTGTGAATAAATATGTCTGTTTTCCCTCAACGAACTTACGTTTGAGCACATCTATAACCTAGATTCATATTTTCATCTATAACCTAGATTCATATTTTTGAACAACAACTATACTTGTCTGTTTCTCCTTGTCTTTCGGAGAGTTTCACATATGTTTTGTTACTGTTGAAAGTTTTTTCTAAAAATAAACACACTGAAAGATCCGCTGTGCGGATAAATTTCAGGGTTGACTTCTCTGCTGATCCCGCCCGCCTGCCCCTCGGGGGTGATTTTGCGTAGATGGTAGTTAGTCGTTTCATGACGGTTAATAGGTGTAAACCCACAGGTCACCTCGCCATGGAACTTTAACCTGTCCCTATCCTAGGACTACTACTCCTGCCTCCACCATAGGAAGTCGGTTATTTCGAAACTCCGTTTGGCAGCGCGATTCCGAACGTCCTAACTCCCGTAGATTGCAGGAATTTAATCATAAAACGTGTATAAAGTCTTCACGCACATTTTGATACCAATTTTGTGTAGTTACGTCAAGAACTCAGCGAGTAATCAACATTTCAGTGGAATCATTCTCCAGCCCATTTCCTAACATAGGATTTCGTATCTGCTTAACATGGGATCAGAGGTCGGTACCTTTTAATTGTTATTTCTACCTGATAATTAGTGGAACTGCAGAGAACTTTCCTTAAAAAACTCTTTGAGGGCAGGAGCCCACTTCCTCATAACTTTTCAGCTGTTTTAAGCAGGGCCGGCTTAAGGCACCAGCAAAGCAAGTACTTGCTTGGGGCGACACATTTTAAGGGCGGCATTTCAGTCAACTCAAATAAAAAAATATTAACAAAAAAAAATTATAATAAAAAAAATCTCTTAAATAAAAACAATTCTGGGTCTTAAATAAAAAAAGTTCTGGGGCGCGAGCAATTGCATTTACAAGGGCGGTTGTATGTCTTAAAAAGTAAAACTAAAATGAATAAATGTTATGCATTTGGTCCCAGATTAAGAGTGAAAACGGCTAACATTCACTCTCCCCTTTGAAAAGAGGACTAAATGTGATCGCTTCCAATATGTCGCCCTAATTGTGTATCTTGCAACGCAAGTAACAACTAATCACTTTAGCTCACCGAGCGTCCAGTACAGCCATCAACAGCACGTCTAGGGCGGCATATTGACCAATCAGTGAACTGCAAAAGCTTTTATGTGAAACGGGTTTTTGTTAACTATTCCATGAAAACATTGATGAGAGAGGGGACTTTGCTTGAAACGATGAGGTTCCACCCATAATTGCCGTGCCAGGATACCCATCCTTTGTTGATTATTCTCCTACTTTTTAAATCCGGAAATCATCTCCATCAATCACCCAAACACATAAAGAACTTCTTTCACACCTATACCGAAACAGATCTCCGCATTAAAAGTAATTAGAAAACTGGACGAGGACAGGTCTCAAAAGACATCTGGAGACATCGGCGGACCATTGTAGAATTTATTCGTTGTTGGCGGAAATAAAAGAGAAACTTTTACCTTGTCGTGGCCTTGTTACTCTGCGCCGGGTGAAAGCCCACGTGGGAATTGTCGGAAACGAGGAGGCAGATAGTAACGCAAAGTTAGCGGCTAGGTCTGGCGAGCTGCGGGATGTTCCTGCCACCTACTCGCTTCTTTCCAGCTTTGTTCGGAAGCAGGCGATTGAGAGATGGCGGACGCTCAGTGACTCGTGGGACGGTGGTTCGCGGTCCCGTTCATTCTGCCCTTCCTTTGATCCATCCCGTCAAATTGTCAATACAGCTCTGATCCTTTTCTTTACTGGGCAAGGTCCTTTCCCGGCTTACCTTCACCGGTTTCAAGTAAAACTCTCCCCGCTTTGCACCTGTGGGGCAGTGGGCGACGCGGATCATTATGTATTCTATTATTGCCTGCTGTCTCTCAGGTGGCACTTGTCAAAACCTTCGGACAATAGACTGGCCTTATGGGGTTGTTTCTAGTTCCTCGTCCACCAGACACATTGAAGCATGCGTCCTGGTTGCTGCAGGTGTTTGTGATGAAATTTCCTAAATATCACATGCAAACCTAATCACAATAATAAAGTTTCTTATATTTTGTCAAATATTATGAAATCTCAGTTATATATTATTTATCTGGTTATACATATTAAACCCCTAGTTACATTTATCTTTAGCCCTTTACTAATAATTAGTTACACACTTACAATGCAATTGTGGATGCACATAGTTTTTGTTGCCTGTATGTGTAAATTGTACATGTTGTCGGAATACGTTGGTTGTACATATTGTAAATTTCGGGAGCATGATTGTATATATTGTACATGTTGTTTAGTTGCCTATGTATTGTATATATTGTTGTTTAAGTTGCCTATGTAAATTGTATATATTGTGTATATATCAAGTGAATATTGTATATATATTGTAGATAGAATGTGTATATATTTGTATATGTAGAAAATTAATGTATAGCATCTACCATGCAAAATGGTAAGATATTTGGTCCCTGCATGAGAGTGAGTTTTTATTCATTGTATTAAACTTTCATTGTCTATTTCGGACATCCCCGTCGTACGTCTGTTTCTTGCCCGCAACTGTTAGCGGATGAGTGTTAAAGTCTTCTTCCCGCAAAAATGTCTGCGGATGAGTATTAATCCGTTTTCCCGCCACTTGTTTTGCAGATGATTGTTATTTTTCTTTCCCGCTATTTTTACGGATGTTTTTGTTATTATTTTCCCGCCAAGTAGGCGGATGTATTGTATTGCCATTGTAACCACCTTGGCCGGTTTTCAATTCTATAAGTTCCTTTTGAAAATTAATAAATGTTCTGGGGGTGATGGGATCACGCTTTTCCCGACCGTGCAGCTAACCCCTTTAAGCCCATGTTGGCAAGGAGCACGGTCTGGGTCGCGGAAGCAGAGCTAGCGACCATAGATAGCATCAGCTATTGACTGGTTCCTGACATCTGCTCATGATAAGATCAAACTCTACAGGGACAGCCAATCGGCGCTCCAGCTTATACTACAACCACTTCCTAGAAACAAAATGGTATAAAAATACACACGAATTTACTAAATTCAAACAAAAAAGTGTCGATTGGCTGGGTTCGAGGACACTCAGGAGTACCAGGGAAGGAGCAAGCAGACGCTCTGGCAAGAAATGCAACAGCAGATGACCACGTAGACAGCACAATACCTCTCCCTCCCTCTCACCTTAAGAATATACTAAAACAGTCACAGACAAGATCCTGGCAGCAACAGTGGAGTAACTCTTCTAAAGCGAGGCAAAGACACTCATACTTCCAAACAGGTAACAACATTAACACATCACTGTCCAGGAGTGCAATACTCTTTTTCACGGGAAAAGGCCCCTTCCCTAAATACCTTCATGACAGCTTTATTAACAAGAGACCCACCCCGGTCTGCATATGCAGTGACGAGGAAGGCTCTCCAGAGCACTAACTATTTTCTTGCAATCTAACCTCAGCCTACCACACTAAAAAACTTTTCATTGCTAACCAAGCAGCTTGGGCACAAAACACCATTAAGAACAGGACAGTGATGAATAAGATATCCAGATTCATAGAATTCCTCACAATAAATGAGCAATATATTTAATCCTTACGAAGAACATCTGGAGCACGCGGGACATCGGCAGTAGAACAGGAAACGTTCAGTTTCCTACTTTCCCCTCCATAGAAGTCTAGACCGTACTTTTGCCCATATACTTTCTATTCTCATACACATGGGTCAATGTTGATTTCTCTTGCACAAAAGCAACATCGCATTAACTTCATTCTTTTAATAACTTAATTGATTTTCTCCTGCACCATAGTAACAGTGGATAACAGAATCGTTGTTCCGACCAAATATCAACGGAACTGCACTTGGCATAATATAAGCAAGCAAACTAAATATTCAATAAGGTACATAGTAAGTACAGCATCTGTAATCAAAACTAGTAACAGCCAAAGAATGGCAGAACTGTTGTAATTGGCAACGGCAAAGCAAAAAGGAGTGTAAACATATCATAAAGTATATGTGCAAGTTGAAAAATTAAATGTAAATAAAACTTAAAGAGTAATAAAAGCCTATGTTGGGTATTCAAGTTATAAAAGGTAAATGAAATGTAAAACATATGTAACTATAAATTTAGCGTAACTCTAAACTGTAAATATCAATTTAAGTATTAGAAAGTAAGTTGATGCTGGGGTGGGAGGTCACCCTCGACAGTCGAGGAACGTACAGTGATCACGAGGAGATCCAGATACAGGCCAAGGTTACTGGATACTGCACTGTTCGAGAAAACAAGAAGACAGACAGCACAGGGGAGCGGCCATAACAGAGACCCACGACGCACAAGAAACAAGCGCGCGAGTTCAATAGTATACTTCAAGAAAGGCAAAGCGACACACGTAATGAGGGTTCTACACAATCGGTGTGGAGCCCCAGCCCGGCAATTGTAAGGCACTCGATGGACAGCCCCTGCACGGACATCCCGGAATTCATGGCTACACCGATCCCACAAACATTAAGAGCACACAAAAGCGAATGAAGAGTCATTCAGTCTAACCCAGACCAGAACACGCCAATTGGTGAGTGTGCTACACCAAAGAAAACAAGCAGTAAAAGACAATCATCTCTCAAACAAATAACGGCCACTCAATCAGGGGCCGCGTACCACATGCTCATCGCCCCACTCTCCATGACCTGCGCCTTCCACAAGGCACATAGTATGATCATCGCAATGACCATAAACACGCAACATCATCTGTGAACTGTGCCTATCTAAGCCTCCACCACAGCACGACAGATAGTGAACAAGAGACTTATTCGTTTATATGACGTGACAGCAGACAGCACTGCTGATTCAGTACTGCAAGTTGAACAGCTAACGTTGAGCAGATCTAATTCTAAGTTTCTATCACTTATTAATGCATCACATTACTGCACATCGCTGCACCTAACTGCATTACTTACTGCAGCCATTTTATTCTAAGTTGTGACTTATCTCAAACAGATAATACTGTGTCTCACCTTAACCTGTTCAGGACCGTGATCGCGTATATGTGATCAGACGATTCTCCCCTCACGGCCCGCGATATCGTATTTGTGATCAGTGTTTCCGTGCCAGCCGGCCCATCATCGCACAGACGTGATTTCAGATTCGAACGTTTTATTTGAATTTTTAAACGGCACTAGATGGCGGTTGAAGTCCGTTACATTTTCAAATATCATTCCAGAGAGCTTTGTCCTTCAATTTGCACTTTCGGTTCCGAGCTTTTTTTTTTTGTTTGTTGTTGTATGAGGGGGATTCGAAAATGTAAACAACTGCACGTGTTCGCTCTTTTCCGAAGGTTTGAGCATTTAAAGGGCTGTGATTTACAGAGCGCTGTTTTGTTTTTTTTCTTCGCGGATTGGGGGAAAGGATGAAATGTTTATTGCTTAGGGTTGGGAGTAGTTAGCAAGATAGTATTTTGTACGATTTGGGTCAGTTTTATCTTAGCCATCATGGCGAAAAGAGTAAAATATTTAAGTGAGAGCGAGATTTTTAAATTGATGAACGAATCTGATAGTGAAACGGAGGAAAGTGATTTTTCGAATATTAGCAGCAGTGAATCTGACTATTCAGATGACACTGAAATAGTTGATTATGCCGATAATAGTGCGGACAATTTAAGTGCGAGTGACTGGCAAACGGATATCAAAGAATTGCCAAGTATGGAGTTTTCTGCAAATAGTGGTATTTACATAAACAGTGCAGAACCAGTTGATGAGGAATTAGATTTTTTTAATTTGTTTTTCACGGATGAAATTATTGAAATTATAGTAAATGAAACAAATAATTTTTCAAAATTTATTTTTGAAAAATCCAAAACATGGTGGTAGATGGTTTAAAATACTGTTGATTTTTATGGAAAATAGAGTCACACTCAATACACTTCCTTGTGGCACTCCCTCCTCTTGTACGTGAGGATTTGAAAGAACAGTACCAATACGAACTTTGAATGTCCTATGTGCTAAAAAGTTTTGTATAAAAATGGGAAAATTTCCTTTTAAATTAAAATCAAAAAGGTCTTTAATAATACCATAGCGCCATGTGCGATCATAGGCTTTGTCAATATCAAAAAATATTGACACTAAATGATTTCGCCTAAGGTAGGCAGTCCTGATCTGGGATTCCAGAGCAATAATATTGTCAGAGGTAGATCTTCCTCGTCTAAAACCACTTTGATGTGGAGATAAAAGTTTATTTGTTTCAAGGAAATAAACAAGTCGGGCTTTACCATTTTTTCCATAATTTTGCAAATACAGCTTGTCAAAGCAATGGGTCGGTAACTTGAAGGACTTTTGGGGTCTTTTCCTGGTTTTATAATGGGTATGGTGATTGCTCTTTGCCAGGATGTCGGAAACTTATGTTCCATATAAATCCTGTTGTACAGATATAAAAGGTTCAATAAAGACTCGTGAGAAAAGTGTTTCAGCATAGTATAATGGACACCATCTGGCCCACTGCTGGTTCCCTGAGTCTGTGACAATGCTGTAAGAAGTTCAAACTTTGTAAACGGAGAATTGTATGGCAAGTGTTTGGCTTGTGAGAAGACAATTGGTTTCTTTTCTGATCTGATTTTATGTGACAGGAATGGTTCTAAATAACTTGCTGAGTTTGAAACATCTGCAAAGGCTTTGGCTATTTCATTTGCTATTTCTGCGGGAGAGCTAATAATTGAGCCATTACTATTTATAACAGATATAAGGTGGTCATTATAGACACCTGAACACTTTTTGACCTTTTCCCATACTTTCTTGCTGGAAATGGAACAGTTTAGTCCACTGACATACTCCTCCCATGACTCTCTTTGTCTTTATCTGCGTATCCTACGAGCAACAGCTTTTGTATATTTAAATGCAGTCAGATTATCAGCCGTAGAATACCTCCGAAATTTGGCCCAGGCTTTCTTTTGTTTTTTGTATGCCTCGCGACATTCTTCATTCCACCAAGGAAAGTGATACTTTGATGTTTTTCCAGAATTCTTAGGGATTGTATTATCAGCAGCCTTAATCAAGAGATTTGTAATATTGTTTACAGCTGTATCAATGTCACAGCTCTGAACTGCGTCATCAGCTATCACAGCTTGGGAAGTAAATGTTAACCAATCAGCTTTTGAAAAGATATATCGCGATGGTTTCACAGGTGATCTGATTTGACTGTTAAAGAGAACAATGGGAAAATGGTCGCTATTGTGTAGATCTTTGTCGACTAAAAAGGACCAGTATGGAAGGACTGACGGGGAACAGAAAGCAAGATCGATAGTGTGGAATGTCTTGCTTGGTTGATGAAAGTAGGTATGTTCATTGCTATTTAATAGGCACAGGCTGTGATCACTAATACACTGTTCAATTTGCTGTCCTCTGTGATTCATGTCACAACTACCCTAAGAGGGTTGTGACCATTAAAGTCACCCAATATTACGAATGGCGGAGGTAGTTGACCAATCAAATCATCAAGTTCCTTGCGATCAATATTATCATTTGGTGGAATATATATACAGCATATTGTAATCAATGTCTTAATATGGATACGAGCAGCAACAGCTTGTAAGTTAGTGGTAAGTTGTACATTGGAGGTAGCATAGTTATGGGAAATTAGCAAGGCTACTCCCCCAGAAACCCTACTGTTTTGATCAAAATCTTTGCGAATGCAAGTAAAATGTTTAAAATGTATACTATTGTTAAATTTTAAAAATGTTTCTTGAAGACAGACACAAATGGGATGATAAGTATTAATTAATGATTTAACCTCAAACAACTTTGTCTGCAAACCACGGCAGTTCCAAGAAACTAAAGAACCCATTATGAAGGTTTTTTCTTTTTTGGTGAACGAGAAATGTTCACCCTGGACCTATTGGATGAAGGTGGCAACACATCCGTCAACATTGTTTCGTCATCCGAAACACATACTTGTACTGCATCATCAATATTGGCATTATTTTTTGCATCTACTCTTTTTAATGATTTTCTAGGTGCAAGTTCGTCTTTTTCATTTTTTAATTTAGATTTTTGGTTGGATTTTTTTTTGTTCATTGTAGTATATGTTTCAGTATCCCGACTGGTACTTGGTTTATTTGGCTGTGAAAACTCTGGTCTAAAAGTTGCTAAGGGTATGGCAGATTTAGGTTTAAGTTGAGTACTTGATGGGTTAGTAGGATTTGGACTGTCTTCGGGCACAGAGATAGGTTCGGTTTGTGTAGCAATAGATCTTTTCTCACATTGCGTGGCAACTGAAGTTGAGGATTTAGTGGCTACTGTGGCATAGGATACATCTTCAGGTGTACGTGCTGTTACTATTTTACGTGCTTCAGGGAAAGAAATATTATTATTGATTTTAACAGTTTGTATTTCTTTTTCGATCTTCCATTTAGGGCATGATCGAGCATATGATGGGTGTTCACCATTACAATTAACACACTGAAATTTTTTGGAACAATTTTCAGATTCATGTCCGGGCTCAGCACACCGGGCACATGTTTCATATTTCCCTTTGCATGAATTTTTGGAATGTCCAAATCTTTGGCACTTAAAGCACCTTAATGGATTTGGAACAAAAGGACGGACTTTGCACATCAGATAGGCTGCTTTAATGGTTTTTGGTAAATCTGGCGAGTTAAAGGTAAGTATGAGGTGTTTAGTTGGTAAGACTTTCCCTTCTCTACGAATGTTGATACGTCTTACAGCGCACACATTTTGGTCAATTAAATTGTTCAAAATTTCTTCCTCACTGTCATAAATTAGATCTGATTCGGAAATTACGCCTCTAGAATAATTAAGTGACATATGTAAGTTTACTGTGATCTTGAAACTTCCAATATGGGTCATTTTCATTATGTTTGTTGCTTGAGCATTTGTGGTAACTTGGACCAAAAGGTCACCGGATCTTAGTTTTTTAACATTTTTTACATCACCTACATAGGCAGCTATACTTTTTTGAATCAAAAAAGGTGAACAATTTTCAAAAGTTCCTTCAGACTTCTTTATGATAAAATATCTAGCTTTTGAGGCATTACCTGATGTTACACAACTTTGTCCCATGCCTCTGGGAGTCACATCTTTTGGCTTTGAGGATTCAGTAATCTCAACCTTCTCAGCCCAATCTATGCGTGATATATTTGGCAGAACAGCATTGTTCTCATCTGAAAAAGAGCATGAAGAACCTGAGACAGAAAGCAATCTCAAATTCTCCATGCTTGTAACCACTTATAAAAAAACCACGGTTTACTTCCAGATCGATCGGAGCCCCCGCCAGGCTCCGTCTCCCCCACACTTTTCTAACGTGCCAAGTGTAACCGCCGGAGTCATTCGCAAAGCTAGATGATGGAGAGCGGGCCATAACGTGCACCTGGTGCACAGGGCCCAAGGACCAACAAAGATTCATGGGGGATTTCTCGATATGAAACACTCTCCACCATCTAACCAACGCAACCAAGGGACTCACCTCTGGAACCGTTTACTGCAAACGTTTCTTAAAAGCAAAACTACTGATGCACGCAGCTCTACCCCTTTCGCATCACACCCACATGAACCCATTCCCGAGCCCAAACGGTGTACCTTACGGCAGAGGCCGAAGAATGGTACTAGGGCCCATAGAGCAGATGTGATGTTTACTAAGGGCTCGGCTTTGATGACACCAGCAGCTGAGAGGGACAAGAAACACAAAACACAAAAGGAGAACAAAACAAAAAGAAGGGGAAAGGAGGATAGACAAAAAATAAGAAGGAAAAAGAAAGAGTAAGAAAAAAGGAAAGAAAAGCCTTGCTAAGGTGCCTCGGGATTGCAACACCTGTATTCACTAAAGAAGTGAACCCCTGAGGGGGCAAGAAATGGATCTCTAGAGAAACAAATACAGGCAATTAGCACGGCTGAAGCTAGTCAGAAATGCCTTGAAGAAACTAAGCAAATGTCGCACAGCGAGGCCGTTATGAAGGGCCCAATCGAAAAACAGGGCACAGTAACACAACCAGCAACAGAGGGAACGGATCCAAGAGATCTGAGGAGAGAGCTAACATACCTCAAATGTCCAAGAAAACTGAGACTGAGCTCCATAAGAACCCATGGAAGAGGAATTGAAATAAGATGCAGAGAGAAGGACCTTAACACTTTAAAAGAGACCATCCAGGCGGAAAAAAATTCGCAGACAGAGTAAACGTCAAAGGAAAGGGACCGAAAACAACGAGAGTGATAGTATTTAATGTCCCAGAGACAGAGGAAATAGTGATAAAAGAGGCAATAATAGGGGCAGGCAACGGCAACCACAATAAAATTCAAGAGATAAGAAAAGTTGGAATCCTAAACCAAAAAGGGTCGAAACAGCACTGGATATGGGATGTCTCAAGTAGCGATGCGAACACAATTCTCAACAGGGGCCGCCTCCTAATTGGCTTTACATTATGCACAGTGAGGAGGTATCTGACCCTCAAGCGCTGCTACCGATGCCAGGACTATGGACATCATGCAGCAGCCTGCAAAGCCAAAAGAGAGTTTTGTGGCATCTGTACGGGCGAGCACAGAACCTCAAGCTGTAAAAGCGAAAAGAAAGAATGTATCAACTGCAAAGAGCTGAACAGCCACGAGGGCCTAAACCTGGACATAGGGCATAAAACCCACTCGACACTTTGCCAGGCCTACAGGATAGCATTGGACCAGCTAAGGGAGAAAGAAAGCAAACAAGAAAACCGAAATCAACCCCAGCTAGAGCAACCAAGGATAGTGATGCAAAATACAAAGTTCCAAAATAACATCTCAAGACCAGAATGAATTCGGCCAGCTCACAAACCTTACCAACAACAGATTCACCACACACGAACACGGCACACACAAACCCATCGGGGAAGCAGGGAGCGGGGATCCTCCAAGTCAACTTGCAAAACTGCAGAGCGACCAAGGTCCAGGCAGCGCAGTTCATTCAAGAGAATAGCATCAAAATAGCCTTTCTACAGGATGCCTACCACAGCAGCGGCAGACTTCGAGGTTTTCCTCTCAGCTGGAGCTACTACCCTAACGGGAAACGCACTGCATGGATTGTGGTCGCAGACAAGTCGCTTGTATATAACAGAACACAGCAAACAGAAAATACAGTCTGCATAACGGTAACCCTACAGACTGCAGATCTGGCAATATGCACCACATATGCACCGCCAACAGCAGAATTATAAGAAATACTTGTAAAAATGGAATATGCAACCAAAGACCAGGACAAGCTTCTCTGCCTCATAGGAGGTGATTTTAATGCTAGATCCCAGCTGCGGGGCTATAAAGAAGAAGACGAAAGAGAGTCCCTACTCCATGACTTCGCCAGCAGCAACGGCCTAATCATCGCAAGCACCCCAGATAGTCAACTGACTTTTCTCAAAGTCGAGCAAAGGGTTGGCCAGACATCACGATGATGAGCTCAAAAATCTACACACTAATGAAGAGCTGGCATGTTTTAGACACACCAACAGCAAGCGATCACAATTACATAATCACCGCACTGAACTTCAAAACAGAGACAGCACAAGAAAGAAGATTTAGGACAAAACATGCCAGCCACAATAAATTTAACCATCATCTTTCCTTAAACAAACAGCAACTATACAACAACCTAAGAAAAATTACAACAACAGAAGGACTAGACACCTTCACGGAACATCTCGTCGAGTGCCAACAAGAAATTTGCAAAAAATCATATAGAAAGAAAAAATTAAACAGGCAACCCAAGATAACGTGGTGGAATAAAGCTTTGGCGACTCAAAGAAATAAATTCAGGGCGGTACAAAGGAAAATATTAAAAAAAGACTACAACTCAAAGAAAAATGGGAAAAAATAATTAAAAAAGAAAAAGCTATTTACAAGAAAAACATAAACCATGAAAAGAGAAAAGCGTGGCAGCGCTTCTGCCAGGGTACAAACAAAAAATTTGGCACCTCCTTCAAAATAGCACACGGCAAGATGTTCGGACCACGCGAAATAGAAGCCCAATGGCCTTCCCTGGACCCAGTCAACAAGGAAGAAACATTGATGAGACTAGAGAGGGTTATCTTCGACTCCTCAGCCCCATTGCCCCCACCCTCCTCTAACACTCTGTTAACCACAGCAGAAGACAAGAGATTCACAAGAAAAGAAATTAAAACAACACTTTACTCGCTGAATGCCAACAAGGCACCAGGCTACAACAACCTCGACTTTAACATAATTCGACAACTGTACAAACAAGAACCGGATCTCATGCAGGGCTGGCTAAACATCTGCCTCTCCTTGGAGCACTTTCCAATCTCTCTGCGGAAAGGAGAGGTGGTCTTCTTTCAGAAGCAAGAGAAGGACCCTAAGGATCCAAAGTCGTACAGGCCCATTTGACTTCTTCCGACTCTGGGGAAACTACTAGAAAAGCTTCTGGCGGGAAGACTAACGCACCACCTGGAGAGAAATGGACTCATGAGCCCACATCAGCATGGCTTCAGAGAGGGACATTCGACCGAAACGGCCATACAGGATCTCCTTGACATATAATCTCATTGAAAATAAAAAGAACAAAAAGTACACCTCGCTGGTCTCGATCGACATTAAAGGGGGCTTTGACACATTACCATGGACTGCAATAGTAACAAGTCTCATTAAATCTAAATGTCCCAAGAACATCACGAACACATTAATCAGCTACCTGGGCCAAAGGAAAACAATTGTCAACTGGGGTTCAGGAAGCAGAGAACTAGACATGAACACAGGATGCCCACAAGGCTCGTGCCTTGGCCCCCTGCTCCGGAACCTGGTCGTAAACGAAGCTCTAATGAATAACAACTACAGAACCACCAACTTAACAGCCTACGCAGATGACTTCCTCATAACGGTGTCTGGAAAATCAAGAAGAGCGAGAAGAACTGAGAGGCCAGGAAGCAGTAGACTGTTTTCTACTCTGGTGCAGAGAGACGTGTCTCACTATCTCACCAGAAAAGTCATCACTACTCACCTTTGGCAGTACATACATGCATCCTGTTAAAAGACCACCAGCAATAAAAATAAATGGAAAGGGCCTAGAATCCAAAACACAGCTCAAATACCTAGGGGTCATGATCTACACAAGGCTAAACTGGATTCCTCACATACATAACATCAGAATGAAGGCCAAAACATCCAAAAACACCTAACGAGACACGCTCCAGGCACCTGGGGAATGAAGCCAAGCCTGCTGAAGACCTGGTACCTCACAGTGGTGGAAAGAATATTATGCTACACGTCAGGGGTCTGGGCCATAGACCTTAACCTAGCAGAGAAAAGGCTACTGGACAGAGCTCAGAGACCTTCACTACTAACTATGACCAGGGCCTACAGATCTACTCCACCCCCGCTCTACAAGTCATAGCGGGAGTACAGCCAGTGCATCTTACGGCCAGGAAAGAAGGACTTCTGACTAAGACCCTACGAATGAGGAGGGCACACCAGGATATGCTACAGGTTATCAACCCAGATGACTATGTTCAACCAATAAACAAATGAATAAACCCATCCAGCAACGTACGATACTGAAACAAAGATTGTAAGGGAAGCATCCAGCACGCCAATTACTATATACACAGATGGATCAAAGAAAGATTCTGGAACAGGCTCGGCCTTCTGCATTTACAGAAAACACACATTGGCAGCTACGCATACACAAAAAATGCAACACAAGAACTCCGTATTTCAGGCGGAACTACATGCTGTTCACAGCGCCATGATTTGGTTGCTTCAACACTGGTTACCAACAGCGACTATTGCCACTGACAGCAAATCCAGCTTGGAAGCCTTGAAACAACACCAGCCAACATCAAAGCAAGTTCTCGAAACACAGACTGCCCTCAGGAAATTGTGTCGATCCGTGTTTCTCACATGGGTCCCAGCACACACAGGCATTCTGGGGAATGAAGAAGCAGATGGAGCAGCGAACGAGGCAGCAGACAAGGACGACAGTGAAATCGACAAAGCAATCCCATTGCCAAAGTCAAGTCTAAAGAAGGGCCTCTCAATAGCAGCAAAGGTTAGGTGGCAAGAAAGCTGGAACGCTTCTGAATTACTTTTTGAATTTGTTCTATTGTATTATACTTCGTTCACTACGCAATTGTAATAGAAGTTTCCCATTCAAAAGTGCAAAACAAGGCACTTTTGTACATCTGTTAAACTGTATATAATTGTGTTATCCTATTTAAATTTTTGTATATTTCTTATCTCTATAGTTTAAATAATGTTAGTTGATATATATTTTGTACTGGGGAGCAGTGTATTTATGTGTATTTTACGGTTTTGTAAGTACTGTTTCCATGTTTTTGGTAGTTCTGGTTCTGCGCTTCTCCCCTTTTTCCTATAGTGGTTTGTCCCTTCCCCGTTACCTGTACTTCATATCTTAAGAATGGTTTGTTCCTGCTTCAGCATTTACCTCTTTTTTCCTTTTCCACCCTCTTTGAAAATTGGTTTTTATTTTTCCTATTTAGTTTCAGGTATACAATTTTTTAACATGGGATTCCCCATAAAAAACTTTAAAATTTTTTAACTTTTGAAATTATTAATATTTTTTCCTCCGTCCCAGCATTCCTCGGTCCTGAAGCCTTTTCTATCTAAATTTTTTTACTGACCGGTTTCGACCATTTTTTCCCACAGGCTTTTTAACATAGGTCATCCCTGTCACGGTCCCGTAATTTCTGACACGCTTTGTTTGCCCTTCCCTTCTGTTATTATAATTGTATTTTTTTTTGAAAAATCTTTGATGGAATATTTCCCCCCTCCCCGCTCCCCCCTGGTGAATCTTTTCAGAAAAAACTTGGATCTGCAACTGTTTTAACGAGCCCAAACTCATCTCCAGTCAACCCTTACCTCCGGTCTACAAACTTACAAACTGCTGTAAACCCACAACCAACGGTTAAACTCACAAACCTAAAGTCTTCTGGACTCTCTTTCTCACCAAACTCTTCATGTGCTTCTTACTCTAGTGCAGCAGCTTCTCGCTCTCCTCCACTCCTTCCTCCTCTCCCTCAGCGTTTATCTTCATACGCCACTCCCCGGCATCAATTCAAGGTCTTTTCAAAAGTAGATCCTCGGCGATCTAGATCATTAATCTCAACCTCAACTTCTCCTACGGTACTTTCTGGTCACTCTACAAATCAACTTCCTCGCAGAATGGACTCTCCAAAATCTTCTCCTTCGACTTCATCCCTTAGCGTCTCCGTGTCCATTCCTATTGATCTTCCTCCTGCATCCACTTCTCAGCCTCCCCCTGCGGCCTCTTCCTCTTCTTGGCCTTGCTCACGGGTTCCTTGGACGTCTTCTGCTCCGCCTGTTGCCTCCTCTCCGCCTCTGCTGCTCCAGTTTCTCCAGCTTCTGCGCCGCCCTCCCCTTCTTCTGTCCCGGCTCCTGATCAAGATCCTAACGATGATGCCGTTTCGTTTACAAATACCTTCGAATCCTCGGACATCTGCTATTCTGACCTAAATGGAAATTTCCTCGCCCAGATCGTCAAGAATGTGGAGAGACTTCACAATTATATCTTTAGATATGTAAAGATTACAGCTACTCAAAAAGCCTATGTGGACAAACGAATTTCAGAAATCAAACATTCTTGTAACTCTCTAGAAAGTCAAAATATCCCCACTCTTCCTACACACTCTACAACTGCTCTTGATCATAGTCAAGATTTGGCTAAAACCTTTAATGAAGAACTTGCTTCATTCAAAAATTCTATTACAGAAGGCTTTCACTCCTTCTCAGACAACCTTATGAAGAATCTACCAACAATTATCGACAAATCAGTGAAGCAAAACCTTGAGAAAAACTTTTCTTCTCTTAAACC
Source organism: Amaurobius ferox (assembly GCA_951213105.1). Classification (NCBI taxonomy): domain Eukaryota; kingdom Metazoa; phylum Arthropoda; class Arachnida; order Araneae; family Amaurobiidae; genus Amaurobius; species Amaurobius ferox. Next base: position 30,868,571 of record OX578150.1, on the reverse strand, counting down.
TACAACCTGTACTGGATCTGCAATTTCCTCTTACAACATCACTTCTTCAGCTCCAAAACAGAGGTCATACTCTAGTGTTCTCTTACAAGGACACGATAGAACAAAGTCAAATACTGAACTTAAACGCGATCTGCTTGCTCTCTTTCAGTTGCCCCCGGAATGTGGACATTAAAAACATATCAGAACTTCAAAATGGTACTCTAAAAATTACATGCCGGGAGAGTGATCTTGATAAACTTGTTCCACTGTTCCAAAACTCTGCAATAGCGGAAAAATTTACAATTAAAAAACAGGAAGATCGAAGGAGAGCACTCATCATCTTCAGTGTGCCTCCAAATTATACAGAGGATAACGTCAACGCCCTTATTTGTCACAACCATAAGAACTTAACTCCTAACGATATAAAAACATCAAGAGTTTCAAATCAAGAAATAATTTCAACAATTAGGTATTTCAAGTTAGTGTCTTCGTGGCCAGCATGATTACAGATGTAAAAAAACTATTTTACAACTTTAACAGCTTTATTGTTAAAAAGTACATTCCCTTTAAAATGTGCTATAAATGCCAGGGGTGTGGTCACATGGTCAACTTCTGCTCTCATCCTCTTAGCAATTGCAGCTCTTGTACTAAAAGTGATCACACTCACAGGACCTGTAAGGCCAGGAGTCCTGTGTGTGTGAATTGCAATACAGCAAATCACGATAACCCATCTCTAAGGTATCAAATAGATCATCATGCTCACGATCGAGGGGCTTGTCGTGCCTATCAGGCAGAGGTGAAACGTATAAAAGATCTTCAGAGAGAAGCTTGAGACTTCCCTCTGCCGTCTCTTTTACTACATATTATTACTTTATATTCATCCTTTTTGAATACTATGCAATATTTATATGTATTCCTTTTGTTTATTTATCTATGTATTTCTTATATATTTCTCTTGTATATATTTTCCCCTTGCATTTATATATGTTCCCTCTGACCTTCATTATGTATCCTACTGTGTGGCTCCCCCTGCGTGCTCGGGCTTCCCCTTTTTATGGTACTTAAATGCCTTCAACTTAACACTAATCCTAGCTGCCCACAACAGCTTGATTCAATTTTCATTAGAAAATTCAATAGATTTTGTCTGCAGGAATCATATATCAACAAGGGAAACATTCTTACTCCCCCTCCTGGCATCAGACAATTTTCCTCTCTGTCTAAAAAGGCAGCAATCTTAATTTTTAACACTGAAATTATAGCCCATCAAAAATTTGTAACCCTCTCATCAGTTTTTACTGAAATTCATGTCTCTCCCCCTAAAACTCTTATCCTTTCTAGTATTTACTTTCCTCCTCACGATCATTTTCTCTCCCTTCTAGAACTTTCTCCCCTCAATTTCTCTAATTCTGACTTCCTTCTTCTAGGAGATTTTAATGTCCGAGCACGAATGTGGGGCTATGGTTTTACTTTTGTTGTATGGTAAGTACTTTTGTTTCCCATTCCGGTGTCGGTTTTCCCGACCTCTCCCTAACGAACTTTGATTTCTTCGATGCTATTCGCTGCTGGGAGATCCTCCCTTTTGACTCCTTTAGTGACCACCGTATGGTCCAAATCTCCCTTAACCTTAACTCCCCCCCCCCCTGCGATTTTTATCTTAAAACCAATTACAACCTTGGTAAATTCATTTTGTTTTTTTAGTTTTAGTATATTTACTTGGTTTGCGACTTTGTATCCGCTTCCGGGGGTGTCGTCATGACAATTAGCTGGCTTAACCGGGAAGTGGGGGTCACAATCCCCCCCCGGCGTACTTTTTATACATTGTCGTTCTTTTTTTCCTTTATCTTTTGTATTATATAAATGTACTTGTTTGAGCAGCTAAGCGCCTTTAGGTATATTTTCAGTAGTGTGATTTTGATGAGGTTAATAGTTATATTTATATGTATATATATATATATATATATATATATAAGATTCATATGAAAAAGAGAGGGGAAATGACCAAATGCAAGGCATAAAATGGTAGAGGGGGATGGCGACCCCTCTTTCCCGTTTAAAAGACTGCTTTTATGGCCGGGCAACACTCACGGTACCAATGCCATGCAGAAGCCATACTTCCGTAAATGTGTCAAATCAAAAACACTCGAAAAAGTGCAAAGAAAACAAATAGGAATCGACCAGGATCGCAAGGGAAAGAATGGAAATGCAGCAAATGCCCCTGTCGGTTACGATGGAGTGCATCATATATAACAGAAGTCCACGCATGCGCTATTCGTTATTTTCACTTTCATCGTTCTATACCTCTGCCATATCCTTTAAGTAAGCATTTTCTCCCTTTTTTGTATTAAATAGGGAATTATAATAACATTTCAGGAAGCCAATTGGATAATTCCGTTTTATTGCCTCCTTCATAATATTCCTATTATGCATGATGCAATCAGACTTGAAAGTATTAATGCGTTGATTTCTATTGAGGTGACCAATGACGACATTTCTGAAAATGTTTTTGGTCAAATTGGACCTCCAATCAATAATGCGGTTGATTTTTATATTGAAATTGTTTCTCTTGTCATATAAGACTGTATAAGTACCATATCTACTGTCATGTTTTAGTGTGATATCCAGAAAATCAACACTATCTTCCTCCTTACTTATATTCTCAATCAATTCCAGTTCTTTTGGATAAAAAGTAAAATCAAATTGGGGTGTATTCTTATATTGCCCAATAAGGACATCGTCAACGAAACGAAAATATGGCATTTCATGTAATATATGAGTGCCATTTTCAAATTTACACAAGTATAGATCTGCGAGCAGGGATGAACATCCCCCTCCCATCGGAATACCCTTAACCTGTTTAAAATAGTTGGTGCCATCAAATAAGATGTTTTCAAACAACACAATGCGAATCAAGTCCTCGTATTTTCTGAATGTAATATGCTCTTTTAAGTCATATATTTCATGTAGTTCCTTCAAAATTTCATATAGATTTTCCAGATTGATGTTGTTGAATAAATCACGGAAATCGTAACTTTTGAAACGTATATCCCTGCTATAAAATGGAAGTCGGTTGATGACATCGTAACTATTATTTATCATTACTATTCCTTGTTTCTTGAGTATAATCATAACATTTTTAAGTATAGTTAAAAGTTTTTCATTTGCAATTGTTAAATAGGATCCACATCCCACTGTCACCGGCCGGAACTTGACTGGATTTTTATGAAGTTTTGGTATGAGTACCAAATATGGAAAGTTAACTGCTTTAAGTTCGATACCAATGCTTTGATACAGAGTTTTAATTTTATTTACCAGACATGTTCCATTTTGTTGTAAAGGGGAGTACATTTGTTTATCAAGATAACTATTTTTTAAAGTATCAACGTAGTATTTTCTGCATGTGAAAGCGTAATTTGATACAACTTTATCCGTATAAGTTATAACATATTTATCTTCATATTTATTGACTACATTTTGAAGAGAAGGATAATACGTTTTTTTACACAATGTTTTGTAGTGGAGATTGAACATTTTGATAAGGTTGTATTGCCATTCTTTGAAGGCTTGTATTGGCATGCTGTATTTTACGGCGAGTTTATATGTAAATTTCTTCAAATCTTGTTCAAAGTCCTTTTTAATATTTGTGAAATCTTGTATACGAAATTTCGTAAATAAAATTAAAACTCTGTATCAAAGCATTGGTATCGAACTTAAAGCAGTTAACTTTCCATATTTGGTACTCATACCAAAACTTCATAAAAATCCAGTCAAGTTCCGGCCGGTGACAGTGGGATGTGGATCCTATTTAACAATTGCAAATGAAAAACTTTTAACTATACTTAAAAATGTTATGATTATACTCAAGAAACAAGGAACAGTAATGATAAATAATAGTTACGATGTCATCAACCGACTTCCATTTTATAGCAGGGATATACGTTTCAAAAGTTACGATTTCCGTGATTTATTCAACAACATCAATCTGGAAAATCTATATGAAATTTTGAAGGAACTACATGAAATATATGACTTAAAAGAGCATATTACATTCAGAAAATACGAGGACTTGATTCGCATTGTGTTGTTTGAAAACATCTTATTTGATGGCACCAACTATTTTAAAAAGGTTAAGGGTATTCCGATGGGAGGGGGATGTTCATCCCTGCTCGCAGATCTATATTTGTGTAAATTTGAAAATGGCACTCATATATTACATGAAATGCCATATTTTCGTTTCGTTGACGATGTCCTTATTGGGCAATATAAGAATACACCCCAATTTGATTTTACTTTTTATCCAAAAGAACTGGAATTGATTGAGAATATAAGTAAGGAGGAAGATAGTGTTGATTTTCTGGATATCACACTAAAACATGACAGTAGATATGGTACTTATACCGTCTTATATGACAAGAGAAACAATTTCAATATAAAAATCAACCGCATTATTGATTGGAGGTCCAATTTGACAAAAAACATTTTCAGAAATGTCGTCATTGGTCACCTCAATAGAAATCAACGCATTAATACTTTCAAGTCTGATTGCATCATGCATAATAGGAATATTATGAAGGAGGCAATAAAACGGAATTATCCAATTAGCTTCCTGAAATGTTATTATAATTCCCTATTTAATACAAAAAAGGGAGAAAATGCTTACTTAAAGGATATGGCAGAGGTATAGAACGATGAAAGTGAAAATAACGAATAGCGCATGCGTGGACTTCTGTTATATATGATGCACTCCATCGTAACCGACAGGGGCATTTGCTGCATTTCCATTCTTTCCCTTGCGATCCTGGTCGATTCCTATTTGTTTTCTTTGCACTTTTTCGAGTGTTTTTGATTTGACACATTTACGGAAGTATGGCTTCTGCATGGCATTGGTACCGTGAGTGTTGCCCGGGCATAGAAGCAGTCTTTTAAACGGGAAAGAGGGGTCGCCATCCCCCTCTACCATTTTATGCCTTGCATTTGGTCATTTCCCCTCTCTTTTTCATATGAATCTTGTATGTTACTTTGGGAGAATGTGCTGCATTGCGCCAACTTCTGGAGAAAAAATTAGATAACTGTGAAATAATTTTATTTTAATATGTTTACTATGCTATATATATATATATATATATATACATATATACCTACATTAAAATTTGTATTTTCTATGATGTATTGTTTCAACAATTGTGCCAAAATACGGGCATATTTCCGTACATTTTCTATTTATTTTTTTAACTAACCGCTAATTAATGTGCTAATTAAAGAATGACAGTAAGCCGAAACAAAATTCAACCAGAAAGTATGTCGTGAGGTGTTAGTGCATTTATAAAAAAAGTTTTATAATTTTATCTTCAAAATTTAAAAAAAAGGTGAAGGGTATGCGTATACCTTCGTATCTCCCCCCGAAAAAAGCAAATATCTCCCCGAAAAAAAATCTGGGACCGCCACTGATTTTAATATTACCATGCATATAAAATCTTACTCTTAACTTATCTACATGTGCAAGAAGTATGCAAAAATATTAAGAAATGCATAGGTTGTGAGGTTTTTCCGCAAATTCCTCATTTGGCACCACTGTGCAGCGCCGCCAATGATTGCGGTTGTCGTGTCGCCATTCTGTGCGCCATGAACTTTTTGTGTTTTCCGAGAGAAAAACTCTCTTTTCCCTCTTGTGCCTGTATTTAAAGTTCGTTAAGCCTTGTTCGGATTGCCGTTTCATTAAAAACGGAGTTTTGTTCGGAGCGGTTGTTTTGGAGGAAGATTTCTGTCTCGGTTGGAGTGACGTAACGTCTCGAGGAGAAGCTCTGTTGCCGTGCGCTCTCTTTCCTGCCAATCAGGAAGCGGCTTTTTGGAGAAGTAAAATCTTTTCGTTCTCGCTCGGTCTTCTCTCTCCTGGACGCTCATGCTGTGAAGACGCATTGAAATTTTGTCTTAAAACTTAAGACAAAGCCTTGGCCGAAATGGCTGAATTTCAATGGCTGAACCTTTGTTTCTGTTAAGAAACCATTTCAAGATCCAAGGATGAATCTACAGTTCCTGCAGAATTCAATTTATTATTCCAAATTGTCTAAAATCCTTTTATTTTTTCCAGGACGAACTCCCGCCGAATGAGTGTGATATCCTTATGCCTAACACCGTATTGAGATCCCTTTTCGGACGGAGATTCGACTAAATTTTTGATTGGAATTAAAGAAGTGTCGTGTTCAAAGAACTTTATCTTTTTGGAAGTTAAATTCGGCTCCTTCTCCTCACGTGGAATTTATAGAACTTTGGAACTATTAGATTGATATCCGTTACGCTAACATCTGGTTACAGGTAACCTTTGTGTAATAAGTTCTGGAACTAGAGTTCCAAGAAATCTAAATTCTGAGTTTCTTACGGGCACAATGATTAAGTAAATTATAATATTATTAATATCTTTGATATAAGTAGAGTGAATAATAATCTCCTTTAGTAAAGAGCATGATATAAAGTTGTGAAATTAATTCTGAGAAATTTGCTCTGACTTGAAGTTGATTTGATTAAATTATGATTTAATGTTAAGATTCTTAATAAACAAATTTTATTGATTGATAAATGTGTATTCACTCTAGTATCCCTTCATTTTCCTTACTTCTCACTGTTTACCATCTAGAATTCAATTCTTCTAGACTGGGAAGGGTTTGCACAAAGGTTAATACCTGGGTTATATTAAGTACTTGCCACTTCGTATTTTCTTGTGATGTTTACGATCACTTTGGTTTTGTGTGCAGCGGAATCCAGCTCCCACAAGTTGGCACTGTGAAACCGCTACCACACGGTGTACGGATCTTAGATCTGTACCTCTGGTCCTCCGTCAGCTGGGAGAAAATCAATCTGGTTACCTGTTCGACGATGAAATGTCCGTCGAACCAGTGAGTCGTTCAGGCCCAGACTCTTCCAGGTGGTCGCGCCCATGGACTGTGCCTATTCATGGCCTGAGCCAAGGACTGACCGGTGGCGAGCTTGGCGGACGTTCTCTTGGACCCTACCCGGTGAATGATTTCGCCAAGTCAGCGACCTGGCTGCGACTCCGCTGGAATGGAGATTGACCCCCTGGGGCTAGCCATTAAGAGACATAAACATACACCGTTGCCTAGGCTAGTCCCTGAATTCTCCCTATCCTCCTCCCCCCAGTGGGCGGCGCCGCCAAAGATTGCGGAGTACGGATCTTGGGTCTGTACCCCTGGTTTTCCGTCTGCTGGGGGGAAATCAATCGGGTTACCCTATTGACGATGAAGTGGCCGACGAACCATTGAGTTGGTAGGGCTCCGACTCTTCCAGGTGGTCGAGCCCACTGGACTGTGTCTATTCATGAACTGAGCCAAGGGCCGACCGGTGGCTGGTGTCGAGCTTGGCGAACCCTACCCGGTGAATGATTTCAACAAGTCAGTGACCTGGCTGCGGCTCCGCTGGAATGCAGATTGACCCCCTGGGGCTAGCCATTAAGAGGCAAAAACCTACACGGTTGCCTAGGCTAGTTTCCTCGAATTCTCCCTATCCTCCTCATAACATTGGAATACGTATTCGCTTAACATGGGAATGGAGGTCTGTAATTTTTAATTGTTTATTACTTGCTGCTAATTAGAGGAAGAGCAAAGAACTCTCCTAGATAGTCTACAAGAGGGCTCTTGCCCATTTCAGCATCATTTAAACCCTGCCACTAGTTCTAATAGTGTGTAGAATTGCATCTTAACTCTGTCATCCTTTGTTTTTGTATAATATTTCCATTGTCTTAAAGTGCCCATCATTAAACCTACATATACGCTATTCTAATTAACTTTAAATCTGAAACCTTTTTTATAGTGATCGGGGAAGTGAATACCTTCCCAAAAATGTATGCCATATCCTTCTAGGATTTTTAGAAGTATTTTTTGCATCCCATTGTGTATTTTGTAATTTCATGTGATATTATTTTCTCTCTGGCTGCCATTGCAACGGTCCAATAAAGGAAGACTTAGACCACTGTCACTCGAAATCACCCTTTTTCCGGTCAGATCTGGTTCTGTAGCCCGCCAATTTGAAATGTAAGCATCATCTCCCTGCTGCTAAAATGTCAATAATATGCCTAGTGTAACGTGCTCCCTTGACAGTTTTCCAAAACTGGTTTCCGAGGAGGATGAAACTGGGAGAGGGAACTGTAGTCAACTGTTGTCCGATTGTTCGCCTCGCTCGCCCTTCGCGCTAACTTAAAACTCATCAGAGATTTGTTTGCGTCCGAAGATATTTTACAGTGATTTTTATTTTTGCAATTTAAAAGAAATTAACAGCCCTTTTCAGGGCTAAATGTGATTGTTTAGCTTTTTATTTCATGTTTGAATCCCTTTTTTAACATGATGGACCCTGCACAGTCGACGAAAAAACAATCTAGGCAAACTCGTTGCTTTGCGCCAGGATGTAATAGTGGTTATGCATCCTGCGAAGAAAAAGTGTCAATTTTTAAAGCACCAAAGGATCTAAACAGATTAGAAACGTGGAGAAAAGCTGTACCTCAAGCTGACAGGGTTTTAGACTCTAATTGTGTTTTGTGTGAAAAACATTTTGTACCAGAATTTATTAATAGATATTATAGACTTGTGATTGGTGGAAAAGAGGTGCTAACAGAAAGAGGTCGTCCTTTACTTTCCAAAGATGCCATTCCAACCATCTTACCTAATGCCCCTATGTATTTAAGTAAACTTTTGCCTAAAAACAGATCTGCACGTTGCGAAAGTGGTAACCTGCCAAAGAGGATTAAAACAACTGAGGACAATGTTGAAATTCAAGTTTGTCTTGCTATTTTATAGATTACTAAATTATCGGATTTTTTTTAAACGCTTTGTGATGCAATAGTTTTACCAAAGTACTGGGTAAAAATTGATTACGAACATACTGCCAGTGTTGTGTGTTTTGCTAAGTGGAACATTTACAATGAGCAAAATAGTACACCTGACAGAAAAATTATTCTCCAAGAGTCTAACAACATCACTAGTACAGTTTTTATAAGAGGAATAAAACAGGTAGGTACCACTGTAACTGGAGTAAATGAATTGCAAGTTATTATTAATGAATTAAATTTAAATCAATTGTGTAAAAGTATTGGAAATATTGATGAATTTGGTGAAGTGTCTCTGAAGTCAAAATTTATTATTGAACCAGGTGATAGTTTTCGGCTTGGATGTTGTACAGGTGCAGTCAAATGTTCCTCAGTCAATAGATGTTCTTCATGTAAACATCAAAGGAAGTTGTTGTTAAACCGGCGGTACAGAACCAAAAAGGCATTTGATAAAGTAACTCCAAAAAAATTAAAACCATCAAGAACAGTTAGTAGACTCAAAATGAAAGCAATAAAATTAAGTAATAAAATAGAAACACTTAGACGTGATCACAAATTGGAATTAAAAATTGTTTGTCCCATAACCTTAATTCCTTAACTTCTAAACAGAAGTTAGCTTTCAGTGAATGTGTTGCTGCAGCGAAAAGAAAAAATATAAAAGGTTTCATTTATGATAAGGAATGGTTGCTAGAAAGCATAATTATGAGATTGAAAAGTCCACGCTTATATGAACATTTACGCCTAAATAAAATTTTAGCCCTTCCAAGTCGTACTTGTATAAGAAAACATCTTAAAAATTATCAGTCTGGATATGGCTTCAATATGAAGCTTTTTGAAGTCCTGAAACAGAAGGCATCAAACATGGATGAATTTAAAAGACATGGCGGAATCTTGTTTGAGGAATTAAAAATTTCAGAAAATTTAAACCTTCAAGCAAATGGAATTATTCACGGTTATGTGGATTATGGAACTTTTACTCCTTCAGGCGAAAAACATGTACTATGTGATCATGGGCTAGTGTTCATATCCAACCCTTTGTAGGCGATTGGACTCAAATTTTAGGTGTTTTCGCTACAAAAGGGAACATGGAAGCCAAAATATTGGGCAAACTGCTAATGGAGGCAACAATTTTGGACGAAAATGCTGGACTCTTCGTTGATTTTGGGACAAGCGATGGGATTACTTGGAATCGAGCCATGAGGAAAAGCTTTGGCATTGGATCACGTGATGGCCTTCATGGGAAGTACAAAATTCCACACACCCAGTAAATGCTGACCGATTTTTACATTTCGTATCAGATTTTCCCCATCTTATAAAATACCTTCGCAATGCATTTTTGAAAACAGGCTTTAATACCACACATGGTGAAGTTTGAGTGGAATTTATAAAGTCTGCCTGGAAACAAGATGATAACGTTGCAGGATTAAAAGTTATGCCAAAAATAACTCACGTTCATTTTAATCCTAATAATTTCAAAAATATGCGAGTGAGTGAATTTGGCTTTTGACTTGTTTAGTCTCCAAGTGTTACAAGGCCTATGTTAATACCACGTGCAAATAACTTCTCAGTATGGAGACTCTTCAGCCACTGTGTCATTTGTTAAAAAAATCAATGAATTAATTAATGTGATGGCGTCCAGAGTATACGATAAAGGCTTAAGATATAACAGTCCTCAGTATACCTTTTTGAAAAGTTTTCTAGATTTCCTTGATTCATGGGAACTTTATAAAATTAACAAATTAGGTTTTATTAGTAACAGCACTGCTGTTGGTTTGAAGGTGACTCTGAGTAGTACTTTGTCACTTGTGGAGTACTTAACAAAAAAAGTAAATAACTCCTTTCTCTTCACATCTCGTTTAAGTTAAGATAAGCTTGAAAATCTCTTTGGGATAATTAGACAAAGTAAGGGATGCAACGATCATCCCACTTCTAGTGAATTTTTAACAATTGTCGAGTGTTTAAGTTACTATAACTTAGCACGATCTCCAAGGGGTACTAACGTTGAACCTTCTGTTATAAGTTCGCTTGTGTCTCCATCAGAAAAGCCTATGCAAAATAAAATACCTTCATTTGTGTCACTTGACACATTGATTGAAAGTGGACGGTTGACAGAAGTGTCAAGTGTTCTTGGATTGAAGAGTACTAACAAGCAACTTGAACATCAGCAGATGATAGAATAAACGTAGTGATATCCGTCTCATTTATTATATTTCTGGATATGTCGTTCGCAAATTTCTAAAGAGGAAAATTTGCAGCTTATACAAAAATTCTCTCAAAGAGTATACCCCCAGAAGACATCGCTGGTTTTACTGAAACCACTTTGGTGGTTTAATGTATCCTTCAACGGAACTATTTAGTTTGATCGCCCAAATGGAAGACAAATTTACTAAATGCTTTAGTTTGAACCAATTGCATAGTGAAAGTATAGTAGATGTTATTGATGTTTTATGTCAATCAACATTAATCAAAGTTGGATGTTCAGAGCACAAAATTTGTCTTACACAAAAAATAGCCAGATTTTTTATAATGACAAGGTTGCACTTCTTTTTAAAAGCAACTAACAAAACTCGTGAATCTAAGCGAAAACAGCAGAAATACTTAAAAATGAGACGATGTGTTTAATGATCTGTTCTTTAATTTTAATTGCACTAAAATATTTTATAGTTATTATTGATTAAAGTATTAGCTATTCTTTTTTATCTCATTCGTCTTGTAATATATTGCATAATGAATAAGAATTAATCATATTTTTCGATACAGCTTTCACGAAATATTTTAATTGATTTATATGATATTTTCAATTCTTATGAGATTTGGATGTTAATTATTATTTGTAGTGTTATTATGTGTGTATCATAGATATATATTTCATATATTTGAAATCAATCATAAAAAAAAAATTGTGAGAAATGTTTAGCAATAGGATGGAGTAAATTACTCCAATTATTATCAATGGATATCACCCTGGTTCGTGTTATAATCCAGCTGCCATGTAAAATTATGCGAATCACAATTTACTTCTATATAATTCACTTGTATGGTATATAATTCACTTGTATAATATATAACTACTTAATAAAAACATGATAATTCAATATATGTTAATCAGCGTCGATTTGATAAATTTTTAATGTAAAAACGGTATTCAAATTATTGAAAAAAAAAAGAAAGGAAGTGTCGACAGCGGCGCACGAACCTAGAAAAAACCACGAAAAAAATCTAGTGATACAAAAGTGTTAAAAAATTGAATTGCATATTTTCTAAAATAATTTACAATTGTAAGTTATGGACAATCAGAAGAACAAGTACCTGGATTAACAAGATCTGGTGAGATGTATATGAATGCAAAATAAATTTACTTAAACAAGAAATTTATTCAAATTTTATATACAGTATTTCCTGTATTTATCCTGTACTTATACAGTATTTTCCTAAATTATGCATGTTTCCCCCCCCCCCCCCCAGTGGATTCAACATAGTTTGTTAATTTAAAGAATGTAAATGCACCTACTTTTTATGGAAATATTAGTTTATTGTAGATTTTAATAGAAAAAATATATATATATACAATTTAATTTTGAACACCTTTTTTTTAATTATCCCTTCTCATGTAATAAAGTTTTTTTCTAGGGGAATTTCTGATGTCAAGAAGTAGAAAATGAAAATCAAGACATTTTAGCTATCAATTTTTTTTCTTTTTTCTTTTTACTGCTACAGTTACCAAAATTTATCAGTCTTCACACAAATAGGTTGTATAAAACTGAAACCTATCGCACGTTAACAATTTTATCCCAAACAATGTTATTAAATAGCAAGTCTCTCCCGAGGTAACTGCTGTCATTATAGTATTGTTGCGTGGATTTTCACCAAACGTTCGGTCAGAACGCAAAAAATCATTATTATTAATACCCATTAAAGTAATCTCCGACACTGGCCGTGTCGAATAAAAATACATATAAATCAATTTAATGGAAAATGAGGACAGCGGATATGATATAAAACAATAACAATATTTATTGACACACAAAATAACAATAAAAGACATTCTATTAACATCCTAACATAGACATGATTAGCCTCAGACAGCATCTCTGTGCAAAATATAGATCCCGTTATAATTAACAATTTTCAATAATGAATTTCAAAAATTATCCCTTTAAAACATTATAGTCTCTCTGTGGTTAGACTGCATTAAAATTTGGAATTAACTCGTATCTAAACATGTGCTGCGTTAAAAATGGCTAATTTTATACAAAATAAACAATTAATCTAAATATGGAGCTATTACTCTATAATTAACTAGAGAGAGAGAGATATCATTTCGTGCCAACAATAAAGTATGTAAAAGTACATGCACGGCATACCTTCAGCATCTCGCCGGATAGCTCGTTTAGCGAGTCGGTAGGTGACGGGTGTCCGTCATCTGCTCCGTGGATTGAGGACCTTTCTTCTCGGAATCAAAATATCAAATCTCTCAAAATCGAGACCTTACTGCTCGAAATCAAACAATCAAGTCTTCTCAAAACTCTCTCTCTCGCACACTGAAAATTAACACTTCCTACAAGGCTACGCCCCTGATTTCCATTGGTTTGAAACTGAAGCCCTTGCATTTTCCCATAGGTCGGCGTATAGTTACATATCAGCCATTGGGTATCCATATAGTTACATATCAGCCAATAGTAGCGTCAGAGAACTGCGCCTGTGCACGGAAATGTAGTTTATAATACGAACTCGTCACAGCATCACTCAGCTGTTAAAGTTACTATCGTATTAATTTGTTCAGCTCGTTTTGTTCAATCTAGTAATTAGTATTATTAGATAGTTTAGAATATTAAATTCCAAGTTATAGTTGATGCTTAAAATGGACTACGCCTGTGCAAGGAGTATTTTGTTTTAAATTACGATCCCGGTATAATTCAATTAGTATTATTCAAGGAGATTTAAATATATTTAAAACTCCTTCATATTATTGGATAGCACAGAATATTAAACTCTATAATTGATGACTAGATGGGATATATAGATATAATTTAGTCATTTTGAGAGCCATGTGTCAATGGCACCTAATCAATTTTCCCCATTTGAAAAATTGTTCTACTTGGATGCAATTTAAAAATTATTTGCTTTGTTTATATTATGCATGTCACAAAATCAATCTCCTTTTATTAACACTTTACAACATAGTTGAAAAGTGTTTATGACTTTGTTTATTCTGTCTGTCCGTTAGCACGATAACTGCCGTAAAAATGACTTTATCAAAATGAAATTTTAGTATGTTTTTCAGACGGTCTGTGGGATTTATGGGAATATAAATAAATAATATCATCCAATTATTTTTTTATTGAACCCGGGTTGAAAAAATGAAATACATTGAACCCTATGGGACCTAATTTTTCAAACATTTTTTAAGCAAATTTAAAATTCAGAAATTGCTTCGAAATTTTTAGGAAATATTCACATTATCCCATAAAATATATAAAAAACATTTCTGTAAAATATGTTAAGAACTTTTTCCTTTTTGTACTTTAATTAAAAATTATTAATATAGGGAGAAAAACAAATTCAATTAAATTCTGACTCTTGCTATATCCTCCAGAAAGAAAAAAGAGATATATTATATAATAAATATTTTCCCAAGAGATTAATTATTTTGTTTATGAGAGAGGCTTCACATTTTAAAATAAATTTGGTAGATAACAATTTTTCAAAATTTTTTCAAATTTTATATAACTCTTCATGATATGAATCCCTTTATACACGTCGAAAGCCCAGACCATCCGACTCATCCAAAGACATAGAGCAATTTAATAGATGGCCGGCATTTATACCCGTGTAATATTTGATGGCATTTTTAATGCACTTTCCTACGTCCTAGAGAGTTAAAATTTGGTACACAGCTTAAATTTGTTGAACATTTTATTCTACAAAAATTTGGTGGATCTTTAAATTTAGATCCTACATTTTTTTTCGAAATGGCCTGCAAATAATTCCCGTTTGTCACATGGTGATTTCCAAAATATGTGACATTGTCAAATTTTGGAGAAGAAGGCGACCTGCAAAGGACGGTCCCTAGCCCTGTTACAAATTTGTATAGGGTCCCCCTCTGGCCACCTGCAAAAGAAAGGGTCAGTGGAGCTGCCTGGGTGGTCTTACATAAGAGGAAGACAGAACGGGGGGAAAGCGGTCGTTGGGGGCGCAATTAAGCCCAGAGGTTCGCGCAGGAGCGTGGGACTCCTGGCCACCTGCAAGCGATAATTCAGGGGCTAGTGGGCAAGCCCTGCTGTCATGGACTGGCCACTGAGAGTGGAAGCCAAGTGTCCACCAGTAATATTAAGGGGGGCTTAAGTCCTGTCAGCAAATAATATTTGAGAGGGAGGAGACTTCAAATTACAAGTTTTGGGAGAGAGGGTTTTTTCAAAAAAAAAGGAATCGAGAGTGCCTCTTGGGAGCTGATTGAGTGAAGTTGTTTCAATAGTTGACGGAGCAAAAGGATGCTCCTTCCGAACTCCAAGATGTCATCGCAGCCGAGCCCTGGCCCGATCCAGAGCCGGAGGTAGGCCTATGGAATTTCATGCATTACTCTGATGTTGAAATCGCTCTCTCTCTCTCCCCTCTCTTTTTAATATTTGCTTTCTAAGGGAAAATATGTTTTACGACAAATAGATGATTTATGAAGTGTGTAGGATATTCGAGTAGAATTTGAGTTAAGGTGTTGCATGGTGTATTGATGATTAACGATGTATTAATATTTTAAGGGAGTAACTTTTAAACCTCATGTGTTATGAGCAAAACTTTTTCATGTTTCATCTATATTTTAATGTTAAATAGTGTAAATAAAATTCCTTTTGTTATTTTAAATCAAATCCGTGTCCTCATTTCAATTCTTATTAATTACTTATTATATAGTCAAGACCTTATATATAGACAAATAGTAAAAGTGTTTTTAAATTATAAACTTTTAAAATAGTCAAGGCTTTTTATATTGACCAATAGTAGAGTTTATGATGAAGAGGTGCAAAAACAAATGGTAAAGTTAAAGAGTTTTTTGTATCTCTTTGATACGGGAAAGTTCTTTCTGCAAGGCAGAACACTGAGAACGGTCACGGGCATTATGACGGGTGTTCCATTTAAGAGATGAGTCCCTTTGGTTGGCAGTCAAGCAATTAATACAAGCAGGAGCAGAGGCTTTGCAAGTCTTAAAAGAGTGGTCTTCCATAGAGCACTGGCTGCAGTCGCCGGCCGGCCGTCGACAGGAGGAGGCAGAATGACCATATCCCTGACAGCGAAAGCAGATTTGAATGGTTACATATTTCTTTATGAATAAATATTGAAAGTGGAAATAGATTTTTCTTATGTCCGTCAAAAGTTTTCCAGCAATGGCATCCACAAAGAAAACCCAGTTCATTTGACCAGATTTGTTTTTGAAGGTTTCAATCACACTGAATTCTTGAAGTTCTCCAGAGGGAAGGTTGTCAGCAAGAAGGAGTTTGATATCCAATTCTGAAAAGGTCA
This sequence comes from Amaurobius ferox, assembly GCA_951213105.1. Classification (NCBI taxonomy): domain Eukaryota; kingdom Metazoa; phylum Arthropoda; class Arachnida; order Araneae; family Amaurobiidae; genus Amaurobius; species Amaurobius ferox. The sequence goes on along the minus strand of OX578150.1, from coordinate 30,852,253 downwards.
CAGGAACGTTGAAGAGGATAAGGGCCGTTTTCCGGCAAGGAGGCTTCTGAACGTTGAACTTCTCGGAGATGTCAGAGTTCACGAATTTGGGAAGCAGGGTCTCCACATCATCTCCGCGACAAGTAATTTTCAATGTTCCATTATCAAGAGTGGAGATGTTATGGATTTTGACATCAGAGGGACAGCAAGAAGAGAGTAGATCTGTTCTGTTCTCAGTTGATCCGTGGATTTTGTGTGGTCTTTCCCTCTCAGCAGCACACTGGCAAAAGAAGGTTTGGCAGAAGGAATCACTGGAGAGACAGATGGAGTATGCAGAGAAGAAAAGTTGTTAGAGACAGCTTCATTTACTAATGACGGGAGGTCATGAAAAATGTTTTTTGCAAAATTTTCCAAATTCACAGCAATAGAGGTTTTTAACAGATTGAGCGCTTCGCTAAAGGTAGTTTTAAATTCCTGCAGAGGTGATGATGAGTAAAGGGGTGTAGCACATGTAATTTTTATCCAATCACATTCAGCAACGAACTATTCCGTTTATGGTTTTATAGTCTAGTCCATTATCTGCAATGTAGGTCTCCAAACTGTTGATCTTCGTACAGATATCTACTGAAGCTGCATTAAATGCCGATCCAAATATCTTTAATAATCGATCAAGTTCCTTGAATCCCCTTAAATACTCTGTCATATTTAGTTCTTCAGAGCATGACAGAAATGAATCGTAGACTACCTGGATGTTAAATTTCTGGGTTTCAGGATCTTCAATTTCACTGCTTTCTTTCTCGTCTGCGGACATGATGAAATAAAACGGCCTACTTCAAATTCTATTCTATTCTATTTCGCTCCAAGGAGCTAAAACTCAGAATTTATCAATTCTAAAGTTAGGAAAAAAAGAGTTTAGATAAACATTTTTGTTGATTTGAACCAGGCAACAGGGAATGTGAGTGAAACGACATGAACAAATACTTAGATTTAATACAGGGGAAAAGATTGAGTGGGATGAGAATGAGATAATTTTTTTAGTAATAGAAAGGATAAGAAATAGAAATAAGATAAAAAAAATAATATAAAATTCAAATGAAATGGTACAACAGGTAAGAGGGGGTAACATTTTGAAAAACTGGGTAATGTCTAAACAGGAAAAATAATTCTCTTTTGAAACTAATGTAATTTTGAAAAAAAAATTTAATGTAATTAAGTATAGGGGACACGCGAGTTTAAAATCTAGAAGGGGCCCTGATCAACCTCCTTTGCGAGCCTAAACAGCGAACAGCCTAAAGCTATTACAATGATTCTTTTTTAAGCAAGGGGGAAATTTTAGAACACATAGCTTTACTATCATAGTTATCCAGTGACAAGTGGGACGAAAACAAGGGTAATCCAATAAATGGGGTGTGTCAAACACATAAAATTTTATGGCCACAGCAACACACACATACAAAGGGAAAGAAAGAACACACTTTCGTTTATTGCACGGGGCTTTCACTTTGCGCTTGTCAAGAAATGGTCAGTTTTGACGTACGGTCTTTTTCTTTCGTTGTGGGAGGTATATGTTCGTATGTGGGAGGTTAATTTTTGTAATCAGTTAATGGTAATGTAATTTTTTCTGAGAGAGAGATATTTCAATTTTTGAGTGTCTGAATGTATGTTCTTTGGCCTGTGTATAAACTTATCGCCAGCAGTACGTCTGGAAAGATACGGACAACGAGGAGCAGTGGTGTGACCAGACACTCCAGCCTTGAACTCATCGACACAGTGGCATGACCAGACACTCCAGCCTGGAACTCATCGACACAGTGATGTGACCAGACACTCCAGCCTTGAACTGATCGACACAGTGGCGTGACCAGACACTCCAGCCTTGAATTCATCGATACAGTGGTGTGACCAGACACTCCAGCCTGGAACTCATCGACGCAGTGGCGTGACCAGACTCTCCAGCTTTGATGTACTGGACATCACACGGTGCTCCGAGCTCATCCAGTGGCTTTTGGCCATACTTGGGAACAATTACACGGTATAATATGGTGAAGTACAGCGAACTTTTCTTTTGTGTCACAGCAACGGGTCATGGTATAAAATATAAACTTTATCCTCCACAGGGTACACGTGGACTATAAAATTTAACAAGAAAAACTTAGTTTGATTTAACGGAATGGACTTGGAACAAAAAACTTTTGGTTTTCTACAAAACGAATAGATACATGATATTGCAGTCTATTTTTGGAATTATTACTATTATTATTATTACTTTGAATTTAGTTTGATTGTAACGGAATGGACTTGGAACAAAAAACTTTTGGTTTTCTACAAAACGAATAGATACATGATATTGCAGTCTATTTTTGGAATTATTATTATTATTAATATTATTACTTTGGTTTTAGTTTGATTGTAACGGAATGGACTTGGAACAAAAAAACTTTTGGTTTTCTACAAAACGAATAGATACATGATATTGCAGTCTATTTTTGGAATTATTACTATTATTATTACTTTGGTTTTAGTTTGATTGTAACGGAATGGCCTTGGAACAAAAAAACTTTTGGTTTTCTACAAAACGAATAGATACATGATATTGCAGTCTATTTTTGGAATTATTATTATTATTACTTTGGTTTTTTTGTATGGATAATATGCATTTTTTGATATTGATTTTTATGGTATAAGTTGTATTTTACTGTTACAATTTGTTTTTTTTTTTTTTACCCTTGGCTTTGCAAAAACAAAAAAAAAGTATTGGGGAAAAGGAGTGAATGTCACATGGTGATTTCCAAAATATGTGACATTGTGAAATTTTGGAGAAGGCGACCTGCAAAGGACGGTCCCTAGCCCTGTTACAAATTTGTATAGGGTCCCCCCTCTGGCCACCTGCAAAAGAGAGGGTCAGTGGAGCTGCCTGGGTGGTCTTACATAAGAGGAAGACAGAACGGGGGGAAAGCGGTCGTTGGGGGCGCAATTAAGCCCAGAGGTTCGCGCAGGAGCGTGGGACTCCTGGCCACCTGCAAGCGATAATTCAGGGGCTAGTGGGCAAGCCCTGCTGTCATGGACTGGCCACTGAGAGTGGAAGCCAAGTGTCCACCAGTAATATTAAGGGGGGCTTAAGTCCTGTCAGCAAATAATATTTGAGAGTGAGGAGACTTCAAATTACAAGTTTTGGGAGAGAGGGTTTTTAAAAAAAAAAGGAATCGAGAGTGCCTCTTGGGAGCTGATTGAATGAAGTTGTTTCAATAGTTGACGGAGCAAAAGGATGCTCCTTCCGAACTCCAAGATGTCATCGCAGCCGAGCCCTGGCCGGATCCAGAGCCGGAGGTAGGCCTATGGAATTTCATGCATTACTCTGAAGTTGAAATCGCTCTCTCTCTCTCCCCTCTCTTTTTAATATTTGCTTTCTAAGGGAAAATATGTTTTACGACAAATAGATGATTTATGAAGTGTGTAGGATATTTGAGTAGAATTTGAGTTAAGGGGTTGTATGGTGTATTGATGATTAACGATGTATTAATATTTTAAGGGAGTAACTTTTAAACCTCATGTGTTATGAGCAAAACTTTTTCATGTTTCATCTATATTTTAATGTTAAATAGTGTAAATAAAATTCCTTTTGTTATTTTAAATCAAATCCGTGTCCTCATTTCAATTCTTATTAATTACTTATTATATAGTCAAGACTTTATATATAGACAAATAGTAAAAGTGTTTTTCAATTAAAAACTTTTAAAATAGTCAAGGCTTTTTATATTGACCAATAGTACAGTTTATGATGAAGAGGTGCAAAAACAAATGGTAAAGTTAAAGAGTTTTTTGTATCTCTTTGATACGGGAAAGTTCTTTCTGCAAGGCAGAACACTGAGAACGGTCACGGGCATTATGACGGGTGTTCCATTTAAGAGATGAGTCCCTTTGGTTGGCAGTCAAGCAATTAATACAAGCAGGAGCAGAGGCTTTGCAAGTCTTAAAAGAGTGGTCTTCCATAGAGCACTGGCTGCAGTCGCCGGCCGGCCGTCGACAGGAGGAGGCAGAATGACCATATCCCTGACAGCGAAAGCAGATTTGAATGGCTACATATTTCTTGATGAATAAATATTGAAAGTGGAAATAGATTTTTCTTATGTCCGTCAAAAGTTTTCCAGCAATGGCATCCACAAAGAAAATCCAGTTCATTTGACCAGATTTGTTTTTGAAGGTTTCAATCACACTGAATTCTTGAAGTTCTCCAGAGGGAAGGTTGTCAGCAAGAAGGAGTTTGATATCCAATTCTGAAAAGGTCACAGGAACGTTGAAGAGGATAAGGGCCGTTTTCCGGCAAGGAGGCTTCTGAACGTTGAACTTCTCGGAGATGTCAGAGTTCACGAATTTGGGAAGCAGAGTCTCCACATCATCTCCGCGACAAGTAATTTTCAAGGTTCCATTATCAAGAGTGGAGATGTTATGGATTTTGACATCAGAGGGACAGCAAGAAGAGAGTAGATCTGTTCTCAGTTGATCCGTGGATTTTGTGTGGTCTTTCCCTCTCAGCAGCACACTGGCAAAAGAAGGTTTGGCAGAAGGAATCACTGGAGAGACAGATGGAGTATGCAGAGAAGAAAAGTTGTTAGAGACAGTTTCATTTACTAATGACGGGAGGTCATGAGAAATGTTTTTTGCAAAATTTTCCAAATTCACAGCTATAGAGGTTTTTAACAGATTGAGCTCTTCGCTAAAGGTAGTTTTAAATTCCTGCAGAGGTGATGATGAGTAAAGGGGTGTAGCACATGTAATTTTTATCCAATCACATTCAGCAATGAACTATTCCGTTTATGGTTTTATAGTCTAGTCCACTATCTGCAATGTAGGTCTCCAAACTGTTGATCTTCGTACAGATATCTACTGAAGCTGCATTAAATACCGATCCAAATATCTTTAATAATCGATCAAGTTCCTTGAATCCCCTTAAATACTCTGTCATATTTAGTTCTTCAGAGCATGACAGAAATGAATCGTAGACTACCTGGATGTTAAATTTCTGGGTTTCAGGATCTTCAATTTCACTGCTTTCTTTCTCGTCTGCGGACACGATGAAATAAAACGGCCTACTTCAAATTCTATTCTATTCTATTTCGCTCCAAGGAGCTAAAACTCAGAATTTATCAATTCTAATGTTAGGAAAAAAAGAGTTTAGATAAACATTTTTGTTGATTTGAACCAGGCAACAGCGAATGTGAGTGAAACGACATGAACAAATACTTAGATTTAATACAGGGGAAAAGATTGAGTGGGATGAGAATGAGATAATTTTTTTAGTAATAGAAAGGATAAGAAATAGAAATAAGATAAAAAAAATAATATAAAATTCAAATGAAATGGTACAACAGGTAAGAGGGGGTAACATTTTGAAAAACTGGGTAATGTCTAAACAGGAAAAATAATTCTCTTTTGAAACTAATGTAATTTTGAAAAAAAAATTTAATGTAATTAAGTATAGGGGACACGCGAGTTTAAAATCTAGAAGGGGGCCTGATCAACCTCCTTTGCGAACCTAAACAGCGAACAGCCTAAAGCTATTACAATGATTCTTTTTTAAGCAAGGGGGAAATTTTAGAACACATAGCTTTACTATCATAGTTATCCAGTGACAAGTGGGACGAAAACAAGGGTAATCCAATAAATGGGGTGTGTCAAACACATAAAATTTTATGGCCACAGCAACACACACATACAAAGGGAAAGAAAGAACACACTTTCGTTTATTGCACGGGGCTTTCACTTTGCGCTTGTCAAGAAATGGTCAGTTTTGACGTACGGTCTTTTTCTTTCGTTGTGGGAGGTATATGTTCGTATGTGGGAGGTTAATTTTTGTAATCAGTTAATGGTAATGTAATTTTTTCTGAGAGAGAGATATTTCAATTTTTGAGTGTCTGAATGTATGTTCTTTGGCCTGTGTATAAACTTATCGCCAGCAGTACGTCTGGAAAGATACGGACAACGAGGAGCAGTGGTGTGACCAGACACTCCAGCCTTGAACTCATCGACACAGTGGCATGACCAGACACTCCAGCCTGGAACTCATCGACACAGTGATGTGACCAGACACTCCAGCCTTGAACTGATCGACACAGTGGCGTGACCAGACACTCCAGCCTTGAATTCATCGATACAGTGGTGTGACCAGACACTCCAGCCTGGAACTCATCGACGCAGTGGCGTGACCAGGGATGGCAAGTCTGGTAGCTTGTAGGGGTGTGGCAATTTTAACAAGGGCACGCACATTTTGCTTCGGGTAAGTTTGTAGGGTTGACGTGCTTTTTCCACCCCTGTTTTTGGTAACATAGAAAAAGGAGAGACTTCTTTGTTTTTTTGTTTTTTCTTTCCGTGACATACGTTTATATATATATATATATATATATATTTTCCTTTTCTTCATTTACGGAGGAGCAGTGGTAATTCGGGGGGATTTTGAAACACTTTATCTGACCGGTACAGGGGCGTAAATGGGAAGTTTAAGAAGTTATACAGAATTATGATCTCAGAAGGCTTGAGTATGCTCTAACAAAAGGGAGGATTTACAGAATTGGGAGTTTTGAAAGACATAATTTGGATTAAAAAGAGAAATTAAAGGTGTCCGATTAAAGAAATTTTGATAAATTGTTCGGAATACTGCAAAAGGTTTGATGAATGACATTTCATTTTTGGGGGTATAGGAATTCGAAAAAAAAAAAAATTTTCTTTTCGGTTTTTAACGGGGATATTGGATAAAATTTTTGTGTAGGTGTAATAAGGTACAGAAAATGAATAATTGGTAATACATGGCATGGCAATTCGGAGATAAGTAAAATCTTAAGAATAGAAATTTTTACTATTGGGTTGAAAGAAAATAATGATTAGGATGATTTTGTAGAGAATGTATATAGATATAAAAAAAAGTATTTCGGGGATAGTTAAGGAAGTAAGCAATGTTTTTAATAAAGTTATGACGAGGTGTAAATAAATTTTTCATGATAGGAATTTTTGTAATCAGTTAATGGTAATGTAATTTTTTCTGAGAGAGAGATATTTCAATTTTTGAGTGTCTGAATGTATGTTCTTTGGCCTGTGTATAAACTTATCGCCAGCAGTACGTCTGGAAAGATACGGACAACGAGGAGCAGTGGTGTGACCAGACACTCCAGCCTTGAACTCATCGACACAGTGGCATGACCAGACACTCCAGCCTGGAACTCATCGACACAGTGATGTGACCAGACACTCCAGCCTTGAACTCATCGACACAGTGGCGTGACCAGACACTCCAGTCTTGAATTCATCGATACAGTGGTGTGACCAGACACTCCAGCCTGGAACTCATCGACGCAGTGGCGTGACCAGACTCTCCAGCTTTGATGTACTGGACATCACACGGTGCTCCGAGCTCATCCAGTGGCTTTTGGCCATACTTGGGAACAATTACACGGTATAATATGGTGAAGTACAGCGAACTTTTCTTTTGTGTCACAGCAACGGGTCATGGTATAAAATATAAACTTTATCCTCCACAGGGTACACGTGGACTATAAAATTTAACAAGAAAAACTTAGTTTGATTTAACGGAATGGACTTGGAACAAAAAACTTTTGGTTTTCTACAAAACGAATAGATACATGATATTGCAGTCTATTTTTGGAATTATTACTATTATTATTATTACTTTGAATTTAGTTTGATTGTAACGGAATGGACTTGGAACAAAAAACTTTTGGTTTTCTACAAAACGAATAGATACATGATATTGCAGTCTATTTTTGGAATTATTATTATTATTAATATTATTACTTTGGTTTTAGTTTGATTGTAACGGAATGGACTTGGAACAAAAAAACTTTTGGTTTTCTACAAAACGAATAGATACATGATATTGCAGTCTATTTTTGGAATTATTACTATTATTATTACTTTGGTTTTAGTTTGATTGTAACGGAATGGCCTTGGAACAAAAAAACTTTTGGTTTTCTACAAAACGAATAGATACATGATATTGCAGTCTATTTTTGGAATTATTATTATTATTACTTTGGTTTTTTTGTATGGATAATATGCATTTTTTGATATTGATTTTTATGGTATAAGTTGTATTTTACTGTTACAATTTGTTTTGTTTTTTTTACCCTTGGCTTTGCAAAAACAAAAAAAAGTATTGGGGAAAAGGAGTGAATGTCACATGGTGATTTCCAAAATATGTGACATTGTGAAATTTTGGAGAAGGCGACCTGCAAAGGACGGTCCCTAGCCCTGTTACAAATTTGTATAGGGTCCCCCCTCTGGCCACCTGCAAAAGAGAGGGTCAGTGGAGCTGCCTGGGTGGTCTTACATAAGAGGAAGACAGAACGGGGGGAAAGCGGTCGTTGGGGGCGCAATTAAGCCCAGAGGTTCGCGCAGGAGCGTGGGACTCCTGGCCACCTGCAAGCGATAATTCAGGGGCTAGTGGGCAAGCCCTGCTGTCATGGACTGGCCACTGAGAGTGGAAGCCAAGTGTCCACCAGTAATATTAAGGGGGGCTTAAGTCCTGTCAGCAAATAATATTTGAGAGTGAGGAGACTTCAAATTACAAGTTTTGGGAGAGAGGGTTTTTAAAAAAAAAAGGAATCGAGAGTGCCTCTTGGGAGCTGATTGAATGAAGTTGTTTCAATAGTTGACGGAGCAAAAGGATGCTCCTTCCGAACTCCAAGATGTCATCGCAGCCGAGCCCTGGCCGGATCCAGAGCCGGAGGTAGGCCTATGGAATTTCATGCATTACTCTGAAGTTGAAATCGCTCTCTCTCTCTCCCCTCTCTTTTTAATATTTGCTTTCTAAGGGAAAATATGTTTTACGACAAATAGATGATTTATGAAGTGTGTAGGATATTCGAGTAGAATTTGAGTTAAGGGGTTGTATGGTGTATTGATGATTAACGATGTATTAATATTTTAAGGGAGTAACTTTTAAACCTCATGTGTTATGAGCAAAACTTTTTCATGTTTCATCTATATTTTAATGTTAAATAGTGTAAATAAAATTCCTTTTGTTATTTTAAATCAAATCCGTGTCCTCATTTCAATTCTTATTAATTACTTATTATATAGTCAAGACTTTATATATAGACAAATAGTAAAAGTGTTTTTCAATTAAAAACTTTTAAAATAGTCAAGGCTTTTTATATTGACCAATAGTACAGTTTATGATGAAGAGGTGCAAAAACAAATGGTAAAGTTAAAGAGTTTTTTGTATCTCTTTGATACGGGAAAGTTCTTTCTGCAAGGCAGAACACTGAGAACGGTCACGGGCATTATGACGGGTGTTCCATTTAAGAGATGAGTCCCTTTGGTTGGCAGTCAAGCAATTAATACAAGCAGGAGCAGAGGCTTTGCAAGTCTTAAAAGAGTGGTCTTCCATAGAGCACTGGCTGCAGTCGCCGGCCGGCCGTCGACAGGAGGAGGCAGAATGACCATATCCCTGACAGCGAAAGCAGATTTGAATGGCTACATATTTCTTGATGAATAAATATTGAAAGTGGAAATAGATTTTTCTTATGTCCGTCAAAAGTTTTCCAGCAATGGCATCCACAAAGAAAATCCAGTTCATTTGACCAGATTTGTTTTTGAAGGTTTCAATCACACTGAATTCTTGAAGTTCTCCAGAGGGAAGGTTGTCAGCAAGAAGGAGTTTGATATCCAATTCTGAAAAGGTCACAGGAACGTTGAAGAGGATAAGGGCCGTTTTCCGGCAAGGAGGCTTCTGAACGTTGAACTTCTCGGAGATGTCAGAGTTCACGAATTTGGGAAGCAGAGTCTCCACATCATCTCCGCGACAAGTAATTTTCAAGGTTCCATTATCAAGAGTGGAGATGTTATGGATTTTGACATCAGAGGGACAGCAAGAAGAGAGTAGATCTGTTCTCAGTTGATCCGTGGATTTTGTGTGGTCTTTCCCTCTCAGCAGCACACTGGCAAAAGAAGGTTTGGCAGAAGGAATCACTGGAGAGACAGATGGAGTATGCAGAGAAGAAAAGTTGTTAGAGACAGTTTCATTTACTAATGACGGGAGGTCATGAGAAATGTTTTTTGCAAAATTTTCCAAATTCACAGCTATAGAGGTTTTTAACAGATTGAGCTCTTCGCTAAAGGTAGTTTTAAATTCCTGCAGAGGTGATGATGAGTAAAGGGGTGTAGCACATGTAATTTTTATCCAATCACATTCAGCAATGAACTATTCCGTTTATGGTTTTATAGTCTAGTCCACTATCTGCAATGTAGGTCTCCAAACTGTTGATCTTCGTACAGATATCTACTGAAGCTGCATTAAATACCGATCCAAATATCTTTAATAATCGATCAAGTTCCTTGAATCCCCTTAAATACTCTGTCATATTTAGTTCTTCAGAGCATGACAGAAATGAATCGTAGACTACCTGGATGTTAAATTTCTGGGTTTCAGGATCTTCAATTTCACTGCTTTCTTTCTCGTCTGCGGACACGATGAAATAAAACGGCCTACTTCAAATTCTATTCTATTCTATTTCGCTCCAAGGAGCTAAAACTCAGAATTTATCAATTCTAATGTTAGGAAAAAAAGAGTTTAGATAAACATTTTTGTTGATTTGAACCAGGCAACAGCGAATGTGAGTGAAACGACATGAACAAATACTTAGATTTAATACAGGGGAAAAGATTGAGTGGGATGAGAATGAGATAATTTTTTTAGTAATAGAAAGGATAAGAAATAGAAATAAGATAAAAAAAAATAATATAAAATTCAAATAAAATGGTACAACAGGTAAGAGGGGGTAACATTTTGAAAAACTGGGTAATGTCTAAACAGGAAAAATAATTCTCTTTTGAAACTAATGTAATTTTGAAAAAAAAAATTTAATGTAATTAAGTATAGGGGACACGCGAGTTTAAAATCTAGAAGGGGGCCTGATCAACCTCCTTTGCGAGCCTAAACAGCGAACAGCCTAAAGCTATTACAATGATTCTTTTTTAAGCAAGGGTTGAAATTTTAGAACACATAGCTTTACTATCATAGTTATCCAGTGACAAGTGGGACGAAAACAAGGGTAATCCAATAAATGGGGTGTGTCAAACACATAAAATTTTATGGCCACAGCAACACACACATACAAAGGGAAAGAAAGAAAACACTTTCGTTTATTGCACGGGGCTTTCACTTTGCGCTTGTCAAGAAATGGTCAGTTTTGACGTACGGTCTTTTTCTTTCGTTGTGGGAGGTATATGTTCCCCTTAACAGGGATGGCAAGTCTGGTAGCTTGTAGGGGTGTGGCAATTTTAACAAGGGCACGCACATTTTGCTTCGGGTAAGTTTGTAGGGTTGACCTGCTTTTTCCACCCCGGTTTTTGGTAACATAGAGAAAGGAGAGACTTCTTTGTTTTTTTGTTTTTTCTTTCCGTGACATACGTTTATATATATATATATATATATTTTCCTTTTCTTCATTTACGGAGGAGCAGTGGTAATTCGGGGGGATTTTGAAACACTTTATCTGACCGGTACAGGGGCGCAAATGGGAAGTTTAAGAAGGTATACAGAATTATGATCTCAGAAGGCTTGAGTATGCTCTAACAAAAGGGAGGATTTACAGAATTGGGAGTTTTGAAAGACATAATTTGGATTAAAAAGAGAAATTAAAGGTGTCCGATTAAAGAAATTTTGATAAATCGTTCGGAATACTGCAAAAGGTTTTATGAATGACATTTCATTTTTGGGGGTATAGGAATTCGAAAAAATTTTTTTTTTTTTCTTTTCGGTTTTTAACGGGGATATTGGATAAAATTTTTGTGTAGGTGTAATAAGGTACAGAAAATGAATAATTGGTAATACATGGCATGGCAATTCGGAGATAAGTAAAATCTTAAGAATAGAAATTTTTACTATTGGGTTGAAAGAAAATAATGATTAGGATGATTTTGTAGAGAATGTATATAGATATAAAAAAAAGTATTTCGGGGATAGTTAAGGAAGTAAGCAATGTTTTTAATAAAGTTATGACGAGGTGTAAATAAATTTTTCATGATACGAATTTTTGTAATCAGTTAATGGTAATGTAATTTTTTCTGAGAGAGAGATATTTCGATTTTTGAGTGTCTGTATGTATGTTCTTTGGCCTGTGTATAAACTTATCGCCAGCAGTACGTCTGGAAAGATACGGACAACGAGGAGCAGTGGCGTGACCAGACACTCCAGCCTTGAACTCATCGACACAGTGGCATGACCAGACACTCCAGCCTGGAACTCATCGACACAGTGGTGTGACCAGACACTCCAGCCTTGAACTCATCGACACAGTGGCGTGACCAGACACTCCAGCCTTGAATTCATCGACACAGTGGCGTGACCAGACACTCCAGCCTGGAACTCATCGACGCAGTGGCGTGACCAGACACTCCAGCTTTGATGTACTGGACATCACACGGTGCTCCGAGCTCATCCAGTGGCTTTTGGCCATACTTGGGAACAATTACACGGTATAATATGGTGAAGTACAGCGAACTTTTCTTTTGTGTCACAGCAACGGGTCATGGTATAAAATATAAACTTTATCCTCCACAGGGTACACGTGGACTATAAAATTTAACAAGAAAAACTTAGTTTGATTTAACGGAATGGACTTGGAACAAAAAACTTTTGGTTTTCTACAAAACGAATAGATACATGATATTGCAGTCTATTTTTGGAATTATTACTATTATTATTATTACTTTGAATTTAGTTTGATTGTAACGGAATGTACTTGGAACAAAAATCTTTTGGTTTTCTACAAAACGAATAGATACATGATATTGCAGTCTATTTTTGGAATTATTATTATTATTAATATTATTACTTTGGTTTTAGTTTGATTGTAACGGAATGGACTTGGAACAAAAAAACTTTTGGTTTTCTACAAAACGAATAGATACATGATATTGCAGTCTATTTTTGGAATTATTACTATTATTATTACTTTGGTTTTAGTTTGATTGTAACGGAATGGCCTTGGAACAAAAAAACTTTTGGTTTTCTACAAAACGAATAGATACATGATATTGCAGTCTATTTTTGGAATTATTATTATTATTACTTTGGTTTTTTTGTATGGATAATATGCATTTTTTGATATTGATTTTTATGGTATAAGTTGTATTTTACTGTTACAATTTGTTTTGTTTTTTTTACCCTTGGCTTTGCAAAAACAAAAAAAAAGTATTGGGGAAAAGGAGTGAATGTCACATGGTGATTTCCAAAATATGTGACATTGTGAAATTTTGGAGAAGGCGACCTGCAAAGGACGGTCCCTAGCCCTGTTACAAATTTGTATAGGGTCCCCCCTCTGGCCACCTGCAAAAGAGAGGGTCAGTGGAGCTGCCTGGGTGGTCTTACATAAGAGGAAGACAGAACGGGGGGAAAGCGGTCGTTGGGGGCGCAATTAAGCCCAGAGGTTCGCGCAGGAGCGTGGGACTCCTGGCCACCTGCAAGCGATAATTCAGGGGCTAGTGGGCAAGCCCTGCTGTCATGGACTGGCCACTGAGAGTGGAAGCCAAGTGTCCACCAGTAATATTAAGGGGGGCTTAAGTCCTGTCAGCAAATAATATTTGAGAGTGAGGAGACTTCAAATTACAAGTTTTGGGAGAGAGGGTTTTTAAAAAAAAAAAGGAATCGAGAGTGCCTCTTGGGAGCTGATTGAATGAAGTTGTTTCAATAGTTGACGGAGCAAAAGGATGCTCCTTCCGAACTCCAAGATGTCATCGCAGCCGAGCCCTGGCCGGATCCAGAGCCGGAGGTAGGCCTATGGAATTTCATGCATTACTCTGAAGTTGAAATCGCTCTCTCTCTCTCCCCTCTCTTTTTAATATTTGCTTTCTAAGGGAAAATATGTTTTACGACAAATAGATGATTTATGAAGTGTGTAGGATATTCGAATAGAATTTGAGTTAAGGGGTTGTATGGTGTATTGATGATTAACGATGTATTAATATTTTAAGGGAGTAACTTTTAAACCTCATGTGTTATGAGCAAAACTTTTTCATGTTTCATCTATATTTTAATGTTAAATAGTGTAAATAAAATTCCTTTTGTTATTTTAAATCAAATCCGTGTCCTCATTTCAATTCTTATTAATTACTTATTATATAGTCAAGACTTTATATATAGACAAATAGTAAAAGTGTTTTTCAATTAAAAACTTTTAAAATAGTCAAGGCTTTTTATATTGACCAATAGTACAGTTTATGATGAAGAGGTGCAAAAACAAATGGTAAAGTTAAAGAGTTTTTTGTATCTCTTTGATACGGGAAAGTTCTTTCTGCAAGGCAGAACACTGAGAACGGTCACGGGCATTATGACGGGTGTTCCATTTAAGAGATGAGTCCCTTTGGTTGGCAGTCAAGCAATTAATACAAGCAGGAGCAGAGGCTTTGCAAGTCTTAAAAGAGTGGTCTTCCATAGAGCACTGGCTGCAGTCGCCGGCCGGCCGTCGACAGGAGGAGGCAGAATGACCATATCCCTGACAGCGAAAGCAGATTTGAATGGCTACATATTTCTTGATGAATAAATATTGAAAGTGGAAATAGATTTTTCTTATGTCCGTCAAAAGTTTTCCAGCAATGGCATCCACAAAGAAAATCCAGTTCATTTGACCAGATTTGTTTTTGAAGGTTTCAATCACACTGAATTCTTGAAGTTCTCCAGAGGGAAGGTTGTCAGCAAGAAGGAGTTTGATATCCAATTCTGAAAAGGTCACAGGAACGTTGAAGAGGATAAGGGCCGTTTTCCGGCAAGGAGGCTTCTGAACGTTGAACTTCTCGGAGATGTCAGAGTTCACGAATTTGGGAAGCAGAGTCTCCACATCATCTCCGCGACAAGTAATTTTCAAGGTTCCATTATCAAGAGTGGAGATGTTATGGATTTTGACATCAGAGGGACAGCAAGAAGAGAGTAGATCTGTTCTCAGTTGATCCGTGGATTTTGTGTGGTCTTTCCCTCTCAGCAGCACACTGGCAAAAGAAGGTTTGGCAGAAGGAATCACTGGAGAGACAGATGGAGTATGCAGAGAAGAAAAGTTGTTAGAGACAGTTTCATTTACTAATGACGGGAGGTCATGAGAAATGTTTTTTGCAAAATTTTCCAAATTCACAGCTATAGAGGTTTTTAACAGATTGAGCTCTTCGCTAAAGGTAGTTTTAAATTCCTGCAGAGGTGATGATGAGCAAAGGGGTGTAGCACATGTAATTTTTATCCAATCACATTCAGCAATGAACTATTCCGTTTATGGTTTTATAGTCTAGTCCACTATCTGCAATGTAGGTCTCCAAACTGTTGATCTTCGTACAGATATCTACTGAAGCTGCATTAAATACCGATCCAAATATCTTTAATAATCGATCAAGTTCCTTGAATCCCCTTAAATACTCTGTCATATTTAGTTCTTCAGAGCATGACAGAAATGAATCGTAGACTACCTGGATGTTAAATTTCTGGGTTTCAGGATCTTCAATTTCACTGCTTTCTTTCTCGTCTGCGGACACGATGAAATAAAACGGCCTACTTCAAATTCTATTCTATTCTATTTCGCTCCAAGGAGCTAAAACTCAGAATTTATCAATTCTAATGTTAGGAAAAAAAGAGTTTAGATAAACATTTTTGTTGATTTGAACCAGGCAACAGCGAATGTGAGTGAAACGACATGAACAAATACTTAGATTTAATACAGGGGAAAAGATTGAGTGGGATGAGAATGAGATAATTTTTTTAGTAATAGAAAGGATAAGAAATAGAAATAAGATAAAAAAAATAATATAAAATTCAAATGAAATGGTACAACAGGTAAGAGGGGGTAACATTTTGAAAAACTGGGTAATGTCTAAACAGGAAAAATAATTCTCTTTTGAAACTAATGTAATTTTGAAAAAAAAATTTAATGTAATTAAGTATAGGGGACACGCGAGTTTAAAATCTAGAAGGGGGCCTGATCAACCTCCTTTGCGAGCCTAAACAGCGAACAGCCTAAAGCTATTACAATGATTCTTTTTTAAGCAAGGGGGAAATTTTAGAACACATAGCTTTACTATCATAGTTATCCAGTGACAAGTGGGACGAAAACAAGGGTAATCCAATAAATGGGGTGTGTCAAACACATAAAATTTTATGGCCACAGCAACACACACATACAAAGGGAAAGAAAGAACACACTTTCGTTTATTGCACGGGGCTTTCACTTTGCGCTTGTCAAGAAATGGTCAGTTTTGACGTACGGTCTTTTTCTTTCGTTGTGGGAGGTATATGTTCGTATGTGGGAGGTTAATTTTTGTAATCAGTTAATGGTAATGTAATTTTTTCTGAGAGAGAGATATTTCAATTTTTGAGTGTCTGAATGTATGTTCTTTGGCCTGTGTATAAACTTATCGCCAGCAGTACGTCTGGAAAGATACGGACAACGAGGAGCAGTGGTGTGACCAGACACTCCAGCCTTGAACTCATCGACACAGTGGCATGACCAGACACTCCAGCCTGGAACTCATCGACACAGTGATGTGACCAGACACTCCAGCCTTGAACTGATCGACACAGTGGCGTGACCAGACACTCCAGCCTTGAATTCATCGATACAGTGGTGTGACCAGACACTCCAGCCTGGAACTCATCGACGCAGTGGCGTGACCAGGGATGGCAAGTCTGGTAGCTTGTAGGGGTGTGGCAATTTTAACAAGGGCACGCACATTTTGCTTCGGGTAAGTTTGTAGGGTTGACGTGCTTTTTCCACCCCTGTTTTTGGTAACATAGAAAAAGGAGAGACTTCTTTGTTTTTTTGTTTTTTCTTTCCGTGACATACGTTTATATATATATATATATATATATATTTTCCTTTTCTTCATTTACGGAGGAGCAGTGGTAATTCGGGGGGATTTTGAAACACTTTATCTGACCGGTACAGGGGCGCAAATGGGAAGTTTAAGAAGTTATACAGAATTATGATCTCAGAAGGCTTGAGTATGCTCTAACAAAAGGGAGGATTTACAGAATTGGGAGTTTTGAAAGACATAATTTGGATTAAAAAGAGAAATTAAAGGTGTCCGATTAAAGAAATTTTGATAAATTGTTCGGAATACTGCAAAAGGTTTGATGAATGACATTTCATTTTTGGGGGTATAGGAATTCGAAAAAAAAAAAATTTTCTTTTCGGTTTTTAACGGGGATATTGGATAAAATTTTTGTGTAGGTGTAATAAGGTACAGAAAATGAATAATTGGTAATACATGGCATGGCAATTCGGAGATAAGTAAAATCTTAAGAATAGAAATTTTTACTATTGGGTTGAAAGAAAATAATGATTAGGATGATTTTGTAGAGAATGTATATAGATATAAAAAAAAGTATTTCGGGGATAGTTAAGGAAGTAAGCAATGTTTTTAATAAAGTTATGACGAGGTGTAAATAAATTTTTCATGATAGGAATTTTTGTAATCAGTTAATGGTAATGTAATTTTTTCTGAGAGAGAGATATTTCAATTTTTGAGTGTCTGAATGTATGTTCTTTGGCCTGTGTATAAACTTATCGCCAGCAGTACGTCTGGAAAGATACGGACAACGAGGAGCAGTGGTGTGACCAGACACTCCAGCCTTGAACTCATCGACACAGTGGCATGACCAGACACTCCAGCCTGGAACTCATCGACACAGTGATGTGACCAGACACTCCAGCCTTGAACTCATCGACACAGTGGCGTGACCAGACACTCCAGCCTTGAATTCATCGATACAGTGGTGTGACCAGACACTCCAGCCTGGAACTCATCGACGCAGTGGCGTGACCAGACTCTCCAGCTTTGATGTACTGGACATCACACGGTGCTCCGAGCTCATCCAGTGGCTTTTGGCCATACTTGGGAACAATTACACGGTATAATATGGTGAAGTACAGCGAACTTTTCTTTTGTGTCACAGCAACGGGTCATGGTATAAAATATAAACTTTATCCTCCACAGGGTACACGTGGACTATAAAATTTAACAAGAAAAACTTAGTTTGATTTAACGGAATGGACTTGGAACAAAAAACTTTTGGTTTTCTACAAAACGAATAGATACATGATATTGCAGTCTATTTTTGGAATTATTACTATTATTATTATTACTTTGAATTTAGTTTGATTGTAACGGAATGGACTTGGAACAAAAAACTTTTGGTTTTCTACAAAACGAATAGATACATGATATTGCAGTCTATTTTTGGAATTATTATTATTATTAATATTATTACTTTGGTTTTAGTTTGATTGTAACGGAATGGACTTGGAACAAAAAAACTTTTGGTTTTCTACAAAACGAATAGATACATGATATTGCAGTCTATTTTTGGAATTATTACTATTATTATTACTTTGGTTTTAGTTTGATTGTAACGGAATGGCCTTGGAACAAAAAAACTTTTGGTTTTCTACAAAACGAATAGATACATGATATTGCAGTCTATTTTTGGAATTATTATTATTATTACTTTGGTTTTTTTGTATGGATAATATGCATTTTTTGATATTGATTTTTATGGTATAAGTTGTATTTTACTGTTACAATTTGTTTTGTTTTTTTTACCCTTGGCTTTGCAAAAACAAAAAAAAAGTATTGGGGAAAAGGAGTGAATGTCACATGGTGATTTCCAAAATATGTGACATTGTGAAATTTTGGAGAAGGCGACCTGCAAAGGACGGTCCCTAGCCCTGTTACAAATTTGTATAGGGTCCCCCCTCTGGCCACCTGCAAAAGAGAGGGTCAGTGGAGCTGCCTGGGTGGTCTTACATAAGAGGAAGACAGAACGGGGGGAAAGCGGTCGTTGGGGGCGCAATTAAGCCCAGAGGTTCGCGCAGGAGCGTGGGACTCCTGGCCACCTGCAAGCGATAATTCAGGGGCTAGTGGGCAAGCCCTGCTGTCATGGACTGGCCACTGAGAGTGGAAGCCAAGTGTCCACCAGTAATATTAAGGGGGGCTTAAGTCCTGTCAGCAAATAATATTTGAGAGTGAGGAGACTTCAAATTACAAGTTTTGGGAGAGAGGGTTTTTAAAAAAAAAAAGGAATCGAGAGTGCCTCTTGGGAGCTGATTGAATGAAGTTGTTTCAATAGTTGACGGAGCAAAAGGATGCTCCTTCCGAACTCCAAGATGTCATCGCAGCCGAGCCCTGGCCGGATCCAGAGCCGGAGGTAGGCCTATGGAATTTCATGCATTACTCTGAAGTTGAAATCGCTCTCTCTCTCTCCCCTCTCTTTTTAATATTTGCTTTCTAAGGGAAAATATGTTTTACGACAAATAGATGATTTATGAAGTGTGTAGGATATTCGAGTAGAATTTGAGTTAAGGGGTTGTATGGTGTATTGATGATTAACGATGTATTAATATTTTAAGGGAGTAACTTTTAAACCTCATGTGTTATGAGCAAAACTTTTTCATGTTTCATCTATATTTTAATGTTAAATAGTGTAAATAAAATTCCTTTTGTTATTTTAAATCAAATCCGTGTCCTCATTTCAATTCTTATTAATTACTTATTATATAGTCAAGACTTTATATATTGACAAATAGTAAAAGTGTTTTTCAGTTAAAAACTTTTAAAATAGTCAAGGCTTTTTATATTGACCAATAGTACAGTTTATGATGAAGAGGTGCAAAAACAAATGGTAAAGTTAAAGAGTTTTTTGTATCTCTTTGATACGGGAAAGTTCTTTCTGCAAGGCAGAACACTGAGAACGGTCACGGGCATTATGACGGGTGTTCCATTTAAGAGATGAGTCCCTTTGGTTGGCAGTCAAGCAATTAATACAAGCAGGAGCAGAGGCTTTGCAAGTCTTAAAAGAGTGGTCTTCCATAGAGCACTGGCTGCAGTCGCCGGCCGGCCGTCGACAGGAGGAGGCAGAATGACCATATCCCTGACAGCGAAAGCAGATTTGAATGGCTACATATTTCTTGATGAATAAATATTGAAAGTGGAAATAGATTTTTCTTATGTCCGTCAAAAGTTTTCCAGCAATGGCATCCACAAAGAAAATCCAGTTCATTTGACCAGATTTGTTTTTGAAGGTTTCAATCACACTGAATTCTTGAAGTTCTCCAGAGGGAAGGTTGTCAGCAAGAAGGAGTTTGATATCCAATTCTGAAAAGGTCACAGGAACGTTGAAGAGGATAAGGGCCGTTTTCCGGCAAGGAGGCTTCTGAACGTTGAACTTCTCGGAGATGTCAGAGTTCACGAATTTGGGAAGCAGAGTCTCCACATCATCTCCGCGACAAGTAATTTTCAAGGTTCCATTATCAAGAGTGGAGATGTTATGGATTTTGACATCAGAGGGACAGCAAGAAGAGAGTAGATCTGTTCTCAGTTGATCCGTGGATTTTGTGTGGTCTTTCCCTCTCAGCAGCACACTGGCAAAAGAAGGTTTGGCAGAAGGAATCACTGGAGAGACAGATGGAGTATGCAGAGAAGAAAAGTTGTTAGAGACAGTTTCATTTACTAATGACGGGAGGTCATGAGAAATGTTTTTTGCAAAATTTTCCAAATTCACAGCTATAGAGGTTTTTAACAGATTGAGCTCTTCGCTAAAGGTAGTTTTAAATTCCTGCAGAGGTGATGATGAGTAAAGGGGTGTAGCACATGTAATTTTTATCCAATCACATTCAGCAATGAACTATTCTGTTTATGGTTTTATAGTCTAGTCCACTATCTGCAATGTAGGTCTCCAAACTGTTGATCTTCGTACAGATATCTACTGAAGCTGCATTAAATACCGATCCAAATATCTTTAATAATCGATCAAGTTCCTTGAATCCCCTTAAATACTCTGTCATATTTAGTTCTTCAGAGCATGACAGAAATGAATCGTAGACTACCTGGATGTTAAATTTCTGGGTTTCAGGATCTTCAATTTCACTGCTTTCTTTCTCGTCTGCGGACACGATGAAATAAAACGGCCTACTTCAAATTCTATTCTATTCTATTTCGCTCCAAGGAGCTAAAACTCAGAATTTATCAATTCTAATGTTAGGAAAAAAAGAGTTTAGATAAACATTTTTGTTGATTTGAACCAGGCAACAGCGAATGTGAGTGAAACGACATGAACAAATACTTAGATTTAATACAGGGGAAAAGATTGAGTGGGATGAGAATGAGATAATTTTTTTAGTAATAGAAAGGATAAGAAATAGAAATAAGATAAAAAAAAATAATATAAAATTCAAATAAAATGGTACAACAGGTAAGAGGGGGTAACATTTTGAAAAACTGGGTAATGTCTAAACAGGAAAAATAATTCTCTTTTGAAACTAATGTAATTTTGAAAAAAAAAATTTAATGTAATTAAGTATAGGGGACACGCGAGTTTAAAATCTAGAAGGGGGCCTGATCAACCTCCTTTGCGAGCCTAAACAGCGAACAGCCTAAAGCTATTACAATGATTCTTTTTTAAGCAAGGGTTGAAATTTTAGAACACATAGCTTTACTATCATAGTTATCCAGTGACAAGTGGGACGAAAACAAGGGTAATCCAATAAATGGGGTGTGTCAAACACATAAAATTTTATGGCCACAGCAACACACACATACAAAGGGAAAGAAAGAAAACACTTTCGTTTATTGCACGGGGCTTTCACTTTGCGCTTGTCAAGAAATGGTCAGTTTTGACGTACGGTCTTTTTCTTTCGTTGTGGGAGGTATATGTTCCCCTTAACAGGGATGGCAAGTCTGGTAGCTTGTAGGGGTGTGGCAATTTTAACAAGGGCACGCACATTTTGCTTCGGGTAAGTTTGTAGGGTTGACCTGCTTTTTCCACCCCGGTTTTTGGTAACATAGAGAAAGGAGAGACTTCTTTGTTTTTTTGTTTTTTCTTTCCGTGACATACGTTTATATATATATATATATATATTTTCCTTTTCTTCATTTACGGAGGAGCAGTGGTAATTCGGGGGGATTTTGAAACACTTTATCTGACCGGTACAGGGGCGCAAATGGGAAGTTTAAGAAGGTATACAGAATTATGATCTCAGAAGGCTTGAGTATGCTCTAACAAAAGGGAGGATTTACAGAATTGGGAGTTTTGAAAGACATAATTTGGATTAAAAAGAGAAATTAAAGGTGTCCGATTAAAGAAATTTTGATAAATCGTTCGGAATACTGCAAAAGGTTTGATGAATGACATTTCATTTTTGGGGGTATAGGAATTCGAAAAAAAATTTTTTTTTTTTCTTTTCGGTTTTTAACGGGGATATTGGATAAAATTTTTGTGTAGGTGTAATAAGGTACAGAAAATGAATAATTGGTAATACATGGCATGGCAATTCGGAGATAAGTAAAATCTTAAGAATAGAAATTTTTACTATTGGGTTGAAAGAAAATAATGATTAGGATGATTTTGTAGAGAATGTATATAGATATAAAAAAATGTATTTCGGGGATAGTTAAGGAAGTAAGCGATGTTTTTAATAAAGTTATGACGAGGTGTAAATAAATTTTTCATGATACGAATTTTTGTAATCAGTTAATGGTAATGTAATTTTTTCTGAGAGAGAGATATTTCGATTTTTGAGTGTCTGTATGTATGTTCTTTGGCCTGTGTATAAACTTATCGCCAGCAGTACGTCTGGAAAGATACGGACAACGAGGAGCAGTGGCGTGACCAGACACTCCAGCCTTGAACTCATCGACACAGTGGCATGACCAGACACTCCAGCCTGGAACTCATCGACACAGTGGTGTGACCAGACACTCCAGCCTTGAACTCATCGACACAGTGGCGTGACCAGACACTCCAGCCTTGAATTCATCGACACAGTGGCGTGACCAGACACTCCAGCCTGGAACTCATCGACGCAGTGGCGTGACCAGACACTCCAGCTTTGATGTACTGGACATCACACGGTGCTCCGAGCTCATCCAGTGGCTTTTGGCCATACTTGGGAACAATTACACGGTATAATATGGTGAAGTACAGCGAACTTTTCTTTTGTGTCACAGCAACGGGTCATGGTATAAAATATAAACTTTATCCTCCACAGGGTACACGTGGACTATAAAATTTAACAAGAAAAACTTAGTTTGATTTAACGGAATGGACTTGGAACAAAAAACTTTTGGTTTTCTACAAAACGAATAGATACATGATATTGCAGTCTATTTTTGGAATTATTACTATTATTATTATTTTGGTTTTAGTTTGATTGTAACGGAATGGACTTGGAACAAAAAAACTTTTGGTTTTCTACAAAACGAATAGATACATGATATTGCAGTCTATTTTTGGAATTATTATTATTATTAATATTATTACTTTGGTTTTTTTGTATGGATAATATGCATTTTTTGATACTTGATTTTTATGGTATAAGTTGTATTTTACTGTTACAATTTGTTTGTTTTTTTACCCTTGGCTTTGCAAAAACAAAAAAAAAAAAAAAAGTATTGGGGAAAAGGAGTGAATGTCACATGGTGATTTCCAAAATATGTGACATTGTGAAATTTTGGAGAAGAAGGCGACCTGCAAAGGACGGTCCCTAGCCCTGTTACAAATTTGTATAGGGTCCCCCTCTGGCCACCTGCAAAAGAGAGGGTCAGTGGAGCTGCCTGGGTGGTCTTACACAAGAGGAAGACAGAACGGGCGGAAAGCGGTCGTTGGGGGCGCAATTAAGCCCAGAGGTTCGCACAGGAGCGTGGGACTCCTGGCCACCTGCAAGCGATAATTCAGGGGCTAGTGGGCAAGCCCTGCTGTCATGGACTAGCCACTGAGAGTGGAAGCCAAGTGTCCACCAGTAATATTAAGGGGGGCTTAAGTCCTGTCAGCAAATAATATTTGAGAGGGAGGAGACTTCAAATTACAAGTTTTGGGAGAGAGGGTTTTTTAAAAAAAAAAAGGAATCGAGAGTGCCTCTTGGGAGCTGATTGAGTGAAGTTGTTTCAATAGTTGACGGAGCAAAAGGATGCTCCTTCCGAACTCCAAGATGTCATCGCAGCCGAGGCCTGGCCGGATCCAGAGCCGGAGGTAGGCCTATGGAATTTCATGCATTACTCTGATGTTGAAATCGCTCTCTCTCTCTCCCCTCTCTTTTTAATATTTGCTTTCTAAGGGAAAATATGTTTTACGACAAATAGATGATTTATGAAGTGTGTAGGATATTCGAGTAGAATTTGAGTTAAGGGGTTGTATGGTGTATTGATGATTAACGATGTATTAATATTTTAAGGGAGTAACTTTTAAACCTCATGTGTTATGAGCAAAACTTTTTCATGTTTCATCTATATTTTAATGTTAAATAGTGTAAATAAAATTCCTTTTGTTATTTTAAATCAAATCCGTGTCCTCATTTCAATTCTTATTAATTACTTATTTTTTTCAGCTTAAAGCACTTTTGCGATCACGTCGGCCGTAAACTTATTTGTTCCATGAACATTTTAAGTATTTTAGCGTTCAGATCGAACGTGAGGTGGTTCACCTCGCTACACCGTTCACTCTTATTGTTGTAATATTGTTAAAAATTCTGATGTGGGCAGCACATGTCTTTCGCTGCAGACTCATATTCACGTTCTCTTTATTTCTTCAATAATAATTTGAGTTTATCTGCACAAAATAACAGCTATAAGTATTTTAAATGACATTGAATTTGCACGTTAAACTTAAATTTGGTGCTCATTTGATAGCTGGACTTATTGTCAAAGGTGGCGTAGCGAAAACGCGAAAAAACTAGAATATCTCAGGAACGGCTAGTCCTAGAGTAATGGGGTTAGTCTTATTCTTTTTGTTGTCAAAAATCACGTATAAAATAGGAATTTAATTGATATAATTGAGCACAAGTAGTCTTTTATTTTTATATTTAACGAATTTTGCGAGCCATTTCGCAAAAATAGCCCGTTACTTTTTCCCGAATCGTACTAGAAAAACCTACAAATGATTTATATACCAAATTTTGTTAAATTTGGTATATAAATCACTTGTACGTTATTGAAATATTATACACCAAATTTTGTTAAATTTGTTCCATTAGTTTTTAGCTAGAGTGGATAAAGGCAATTTCTGCCGGCCATTTCGCAAAGAAGGCAGATTCTTTTATTACGAATCGTACTATAATCTAATGAACATCAGGATTTCCCACAAAAAACATACCTACCAAATTTTATGAAATTCGGTCCATTAGTTTTTCAATTAAAGTGGATGTAATATCCTCACAGACACACAGAAACATACACAGATACACCCATACATACACAGACGTCTTCCTAAAAATAGTTTTTTCGTGTTCTACGAGTCCCAAAACGTGTAGATCCTTCGAAAATTCGAGTTCCGATCTTCGGCACGATTCCAATACTTTAAATACATACACACACACATACATTATTTGTGTGTCTGTGTATCTATATTCCGTGCCTATGCAATTACAATAGTTGTGATTTTAAATAATCCCTAAACTTGTATTATTTCTTCAACAAAGCCTAATTTTAACTTATGCAGAATGCAAATATCTCAAGCGATTGTAAGGTGAGTTACACAAGAATTGCTGAATTTTTTTCACACAAATTTATTTAGCTCTGGAGTCTGGAATACAAGTTATATAAATGAAATATTTATTGATTTTGCATAGAGAATCAGATGATTTATATTTCGATACAGTTTTAAATATTTAAGTATAATAAATTACTGTAGTACTGTGATAATGTAAAAGATATCACCACTGAATGTATCACATTTTAAAAATTTTTAAATGACATTGCATTTCAGTTGGAAAGTGTTTCATAATCAATGCTTATGCATGATTGATCTTTCTTGTTAGTCATGCATTAGTTAAATTGTTAAAAGCAAGAATAAAAAATTAATTGTTTAGAATTTCAAAATAAAATTTATAGGTGTAAAATACAACTAACTACTAATTTTAAAACCTTCAGCCTGGTTTAGATATGGCCATACTGACTTATATTTTAGTACTCTAGTTAAAACAGCACCGTATTTGCATTAGACAATACTGCATGTATGAAAAAAATTTTTAATTAAAAATATATTATCAGTAAAAATAAAATATATTATTTGAAATTGTATAAATCTGATAAAACTTTCAAAAATATTTATATATTATAAATTTTCAAAAATTTGAGATTTTAATGATAAAATAAATTTAAAAACTACTTAAACAAATTTCAGAAAGATATCCTGTGCCGTGAGGGCACAATAACTCACGACTAAATGTATATTAAATATACATCACAGAATGTACATACATGTACATTAAATGCAAGTTTGGGCTAATCCGGCGACCAAACCACAGCACTTTCAGCTCACTTGCCAAGTCCCCGCTAAGATTTCTAATTGCAAGAGCTTTATATTGTAATCTGGTAACCAACCTCTTGTATCCGTGTTTTTCGGCAGTAATTGTGTATCATCAAATAGGAATATTCACGAAGGTGATATAAGAATATGTTTCTGTGGTTGCTGCAGTTTTCTGATGTAGAAGCACATTTCTTTTGCCATAGTTGCACGTGCTTTTATTATTTGATTTTTTGTATAAAATTCTACTATAATTTGGAAAATAAAAGTTTGAAAGAAGTGATTAATTGGTATATTATGAAAGGGATTATGTGTGATAAGTATGTTTATCCTAAATGTGGAGATGAAATTAAATTGAGTGTGAGAGACCGAACGACTGATTTGTTTGAATGGAGAGCGTTTTTAGCATTTCAGCCAGGAGAGGAGTTCTGATAGTCGGTGTTTTTTTGTTTAATTTATCCCGTGTTTTGAAACTTGGTTTACATTTTTCTGTGTTTAGAAAATTGGCCCCCCCTTTAAAAGTTCTTAATCTTTTCAATTAGAGTACAAACTTTTTTCTAAGTATCAATTTTTTGAAATTTTGTTTTGAGTACAAATTTTTTTCTAGCACGGACCACTGGTACATTCGTTTCACACGTTTTGACCTTTAGGTTGAACCCCTGACCCTACATGGACTACTGGTACATACAGACCACTGGTACATTAATTCCACAGATTTTGACCTTTAGTTACACTTTCAAGAACTGTGGTTTGTGTATGCTAAAATGTTGTTATGACCATAACTAATGCAATATGAAAAAATACATAACTAATTTTTATTTATTTGCACAAAACTTCTCCAAATCCTACCAGGATGGAAAAGCATTTGATGAAATAATACTCCCATTTCAGAATAAATTTGAATGCAGTAGAAAAGTTTCATAGCTGTAAATATTGAATTATGAGATTCACCATAACAAATATACAGGGGCAGTCGAAGGTGATACTTAAGATGTTATGTACTGCATAAAGTATCTATGAACCAACCATCTATTCAAAAAAAAAAAAAAAATAATTTCTATTTAAAAAATTAAATTCCATTTAATAAATGTAAAAAAAATATTTAATTGTAAATACTTTATATCTGAATATAAACATTTGTAAAATGAAAAAAAAAATTCCAAGTATAAATGTTTAATATTACATCGCTCATACATTGTGCCTTTTTATACTTGCCAATACGCATAGCTGACTTAGAAAATTTACCCTGGTATAATGATTTGCCTTATGTAATAAATAAAATTTACAACCACACTCAATTCACTGGATTCAGTTTAAAATATATTCAAATATGCTATGAATGTTTTTTTGCTAAAGAAAATTTACAGTAGTCTAATATTTAAAACCCCTTATATATTGTTTATTGTAGCTAGACCATGGAGGGTTAGGATTAGGATATGTCTCCCCTTTGCTTTTACGCGACCAATACTGGCATATTATATAATTAGTAATGTGAAAGTAAAAAATACTAGAGATTGGAAGTAAAAATAAACATTTAGGCATGTCTTATATTTGACAATATTTTATATACATGTCTTATATTTTACAATAGAAATGCTCCTCTCCATTGTCTTTGGAATTTTCATTGAAAATTTTAGTTTTAATATTTAGTTTTTCACTGTGTAAAGGTTTTTCAAATTTGCTTTTTTTATTTTCTCTCTCTTTTTTTGTTGAGAAAAATCTTTTCTGTCTTTCTGTTTTTTTTTATTATGGAGATGTTTACTTTTAATTTCCAAATTAGATGGACCAGGAATAGCATTGGCTAATTGTAAAGTTAAAATTGCATTCCTAATATGATCTGTTTTGTGTTGATTAGAATATCTCTATTATCACAATTTATTATTTGATTGTACAACTGCCCATATTTTTCCAATAAGTTATTTTTAATTTGCTCTATATCTTTGTTTTCAACATTTATAGATTTGAGAATAAAATTCCTGTTGAAACAATCACTTATTTCTAAAGTGGGTTTCTGAATGTCATTAATATTATCCATACTGTTGGGATCATGTTCACTACTAGTAGTAGTTTCTTTTTCTTCATTCTTTGCTATCAGATGAATATGCTTCCATATATTTGTACCTGTAAGGCTATCGGGACAGTTGCATGTATATGAATGTAAACAAATATCACATGGCAGATACATAATTTTACAATTATTTGTGCATGGAGTGTTTTTCAATTTTGTAACACAAGTTATCCGATACAGCTGTATCAGCTTTTAAAGACATCTCTGATTTTACTTCTCATGTGGTTGTAGATGTTTTATGTACAAGTGTTTTTGGTAGCTCCATTGCTGATTTGTGTCTTCTATTAATTTCTGTTGTTTTACAATTATTTTTCTGCTTTTCTTATTTAATTAATCTATTCACTGCTGTGTCACGTGAAAATTTTAAGAGGTATGACAAACATTTATCAAGTCTTTTTCCTTGCTTTCCTTCAAAATAACTCTCGCTATATTTTAAATTCTTATGGAAAGCCTCAACAAACATATTCGTATTAATTCTAGAGCCTACCCTGAAGCATTTACCCCACTCTTCTTTTATGCCTGCCCACTCACG
Source organism: Amaurobius ferox (assembly GCA_951213105.1). Classification (NCBI taxonomy): domain Eukaryota; kingdom Metazoa; phylum Arthropoda; class Arachnida; order Araneae; family Amaurobiidae; genus Amaurobius; species Amaurobius ferox. The sequence goes on along the minus strand of OX578150.1, from coordinate 30,823,390 downwards.
TTTAAAATATCTTCCAAATTCTTCTGTGCAAGGATTTTAACTCTAGTTGTGTACAAATTTCTTTTAAAAGTTTCTTAAATTCATTTTTATCATTTAGTTCCAAAAGTGTACAGAGACCTGTCTACACATCTTTTGTGGTATCTTTTTCTTTTATTTTATTCAGCTGCCTTTGCCAGTCTTGATGAACATGCCAGTGACATAAAAGTTTCTTTGTTTCTCCCTGAAATACTGCATTCCAAATAGTATAATATTGTAGTGCTTTATCACTCATAAAAATTGCTGGAGAAATGTTCCCTACTTCTTTTGTTATCTGTTTAAAGAACAGAGTTAATGCAATTGACGTTTCCATATTTGAAATAAGCCACACAACAGGAATTCCCTCTCTGTATTCATCAATTACAAGAAGAGTTATTAAATTAAAATGGTAACTATTGGTGCAATGTGTAGAATCAAGACACACTATATTATTAACAAATTCTTTCAACATCCACTTTCGATGATATTTGAATGATATGAAAATAATATTTGAATATTGAGAAAAATAATTACAGAATAATGAGTTCGGTTCTGTCACCCGGTCACTTTGTGTTAATTGCTTGCCACAGTTGATTACATTTTGAAAAAAAAGAGAGAAATTTATTTTAGACTTTGGAAATTCTAATTTTGTGGATGTTTTTCGGCCACTGACCCCCTTTCTTTTCTGCCACATGATTGATAAATATTTGAAATAAAATAGTAATGTTTATATTTATAGAATGATTATTTATAAAAGATTGTGTCAATATTTGATTAAAAAGAGAATAATTTAATTTATTAACATCAAATAATAATTGATATAATGATTTGAAAATATAGTTAAAATACTGAAATGTTAAAGGAAATTATGAAATAAGAATGGAAATAATATTTGATATTCTTAAAACTTGATGTGAAATTATATAATATTATGAAAAATATAATATTATGAAAAAGTATTTGGTGAGAATACTATATCATTTGAATGTTGCCTTGTTGTTGCCTCTTTGCAAGAGGGGAAAAAGAAAATTTTTGTCTCAAATGGACACTTTGTGAAGTCAAGTGATGTTTTGTTCTCCACTGGACCAGGTTGGTAAAATTTTTTACTTGTTTTGGTATGATCTTTTAAATTTAACTTGCATTCATATTTACATTGATGTTTAAAAATAGTTGTTTATTTTTTCTGTTATGTATACTTAAGACAAAATTTTGTGAGCTACAAACTGACTGTTGTTTATAATTTGATTAACTGAAATGAGAAAGTTTAGATTGTGTGGTCATTAAAAATTTAATTGCAATATTATGAAGAAAGTAAAACTTAATATATTAAATTGGAAGAATATTTACTGTGCTGACCACTTGTTAACATTTTAATTTCTGGATGTGTAATTACTTAAAGAATGTGAAAAATTTTGAAATTAATACAGAAAATTGAAATAATTTATAACTTTAAACTGTCATTGAAGAATTTATTTGGAAAATTTTATTTTACCTTTTGGTTGACTTGAGGGTTATTTTGTACATATTTAATTGAAATTTGGAATTTAATTGAATTTTGGAATTTGATAATTTAATTTATTTGGAAACTCACATAATGTGAAACTTTTTGTGAAGGGCTTGAAGTTATTAGGATTTTCGACTCTATTGTAGTCATCTTTAGGTTTCTTTTGGCCCTGGTTATTTGACATGCGCCCATGTGGGATGGTGTTTGTGCCGAGAACCTTTGGTGTAGTTTTGCCCACTGCATCTTTTCTAAATTTTTACTGAAATTGTTTCTTGAAGGGTTCGGAACTTCAAGATCCTAATGTCTATTTGCACCTGTTGGCTGTACTGAAAAAAATCCCCCTGTGTCGAATTTTTTTCTCTCGGGGAAGGGGGGAGTTGTGGTGATGGCATTCTTAATCCTGCGTCTTTTCTGTGTAAATTATGTAACTTTACTTCAGTTTTAAACTTCTATATTTTTATATTTATATTAATTTTGCCCCTGAACCCTCTCGTCATGTGTATATATTTTTATCAATTTTTTTAAATGCATTGATTTCCCTGCTCAGAATTTTAGCCATTTTCCTTTAATAAAATAATATCTTTCACACACTCGAGGAATAAACGACCGTTAGTTCGAGGTCACCAGATTTTTCCCTGCAGAGACAGAAGTCTTTGTTTTTCTGCTTGTTAGGGTGATGCAAGTGTTGTGCAAGTTTTCACGCTTTTAGATGCACGTGCCTGGCAAAGATGCGTCGGTTGGAAAAACACCCAGAAAAGAATTTGAATGAGACACAATTTAGATTAGATGAGAGATGAAAGTGTGGACCTTTCAAGGTACGACAGTGACTGACCTCGGAATCCGCCCAGAATGCATAAAAAGTGAAGGAATTGTGACTTCAGTGCACACTTACTTCTGTACATCTGAACGAACTCACGTCGAGCTAGGGGTTCAACTCCCAATGTTGAGCTGCCGTAGCTGTGCGTGGTTGAGAGTGCAACCATGACTGGATTCTGCCGACTGCCGATGCTGAAACCCTCCTGATTGAACGAATCATGGTTGAAGAATTAAATGACCTCCTGTATCCTGCTGATGAGACCGGAACCAAGCAGAACTAAGTATGAAACCTGGCCCATGGCGGACCAAGTCCGGAACCTTGTTCGTGCTGCCATTCCGTTTGGAACGGGGAAATGTTTCGCCCAGTGGGTATTTCTGGTGGAAGTTGAGCTTCACCCAGTGTCCTTCTTGATACCGAGGTAAGAACTTTAGTCCTCTAGCTGCTGCTGTTCGAGATTTTGTCTGTGCTTGAGTGATCAGACTTTTAACTTCAAGACGTCTCTGACCCATCTATAATTGAATCTTAAATTATTACTGATCTTCTAAATAATTTATATTTAAATCTAACTAAATTTATTTAACTTTCTTTCCTCGAATGCTGTGTCCCCTGTTGACCATACCTATTTTTGTACAATAGAATATTAAATATTTGTGAGATTACAATGATATAAATGATATATGTATTTAATGAATAATAGTTCCGGCTAAGAGCCGAGTTAAGTTAAACTAAGTTAAACTAAGAGTGAAGTTAAACTAAATTCCTGTGTGTTATTTAAGAGTTACTGTGTTTTCTTGAAATTGTTAAGTTTTTCAGCTGCTGATGAAGTCGTCCTTCCAAGGTAGGGGTTTGTATTGCACTTTTGGTTTTTGTTGGGATTTGCTCGTACAGGTCATCAGTGAGTTTTACTCACCGACGGGAAGTGTGTTTCGAACCTGGGTGAAGAAAATTGAGAAAGTTAGCTTTTGTCTGTCGGCCGTGTCGAGCGGAATCCTGCTCCAACATTTACATTAAGTTTATAAAATTGAAAGAGGGCAATAAAAACAGGAAAACACTTGACGCTTCTTGGAAGGATAGTGACATTTTTTATAAGAAAGCTATTTCAAATATAAGATAGCCCAAAATTGATAGAGAAACATATTTTTGCTAAAGGATTCGTAAGTTTGAAAGTCAAGGTTGCTGCTCAAGTACTTAGCCATTCTGTTGCTGCGGGTCTTTGTATTTATCGAGATGAAATAAGCCATACAGCTCTGAACACTTCCAAATTCGTAGGGACTATGAATGACTTGTTTGATTTTTTAAATGCCAAAATGTTTAAATCTAATGCTTTACTAGCATCTGCCATTAATGCTACATCTAAGCATGTAAAATTGTGGAAAAAATAGTGAAACTTGTTTGCCAGAATGCTTTTGTTCTTACTTTGATTGCTGTAATCGGAATTTGGGAAACAGTACATCAAGATCATTTATATCTATTGGCATATAGGTTGGATCAAGACTGCCTTGAAGAACAAAGTTTTGGAGATTCTCCTGACTGTAGAATTTCGTATTGCTATTCGCTATATCATTTTATTCACAATCTAATCGATATAAATTCAGCATCAAATTGTGCAGTTGATAATGATATAAATTTTATCGAACTCAGCATGAGTATGAAATTTCCATCTGCTTTCTATGAGGATGATTAGGAGCACACTTTAATCATCGATAAAAAAATGTCTATAACTCATAATTTTAAAAATGTTGGTGTTTACAATCTAGAAGTGTCCACAACTGATCATATTGAATATAATGTTATTGCTTGTATATCTGGAATCTTATCAAAATCTTATCTAAATAAAGGTTCATTGTTAAGACTTAATTTTTATTAGTAGGACCTAAAACATTAGATTTTTGTGTCATGCTTTTGTATTTCAGGGAATATAAGGAATGTAAAAACGGTTTGAAATGGCCCATAAATCAGTTCATGAAGTGTATTAGTGACATATTTTTCAAGCACATAGACATGTATTTCTACCAGACAAATATGAGAAGAAATATGAGTTCTATTCTTGAGACTGTATATTTAGATTTTTTCTATAGTCATTTACATGAAGTTTATAGAATTGAATGAGGGCAATGAAAACAGGAAACACTTGATGCTTCTTGGAAAGATAGTGGCATTTTTTAATAGAAAGCTATTTCAAACTACAGGATAGCAGGAATCTTATAGAGAAACATATTTTTGCTAAAGGATTAGTAAGTTTGAAAGTCAAGTTTGCTGCTCAAGTACTCATCCATTCTGTTGCTGCGGGTCTTTGTGTTTATCGAGATGAAATAAGCCATACAGCTCTGAACACTTCCAAATTTGTAGGGACTATGAATGACTTGTTTGATTCTTTAAATGCCAACAAGTTTAGATCTAATGTTTTACTAGCATCTGCCATTAATGCTACATCTGAGCTTGTAAAATTGTGGAAAAAATAGTGAAACTTGTTTGCCAGAATACTTTTGTTCTTACTTTGAATGCTATAATCGGAATTTGGGAAACAGTACATCAAGATCATTTGGCATCAAGATCATTTTTTCATCTATTGGCATATAAGTTGGATCAAGACTGCCTCGAAGAACTAGCTTTTGAAGATCATCCTGACTGCAGAATTCCGTATTGCTATTCACTATGTCATTGTTAACAATTTAATCGATATAAATTCAGCATAAAATTGTGCAGTTTTGATAATGATATAAATTTTATCGAACTCAGCAGGTTGACTATGAAATTTCTAGCTGCTTTCTATGAGGATGAGGAGGAGCACACTTTAATCATCGATCTACAACTCATGAAGTGTATTAGTGACATATTTTTCAATCACATGACCATGTGTTTTACAGAACAAATGTGAGAAGAAATATGTGTTTTATTCTCGAGACAGTGAATTTGGATTTTATCAAAAGTCATTTACATGAAGTTTTGGAATTGAAATAGAGCAATGAAAACAGGAAAGCACTTGAAGCTTCTTGTAAGGATAGTACCATATTTTATACGAAAGCTATTTCACAGTATAGTATAGAGGGCCAACGGCCGTACCGTGCTGAAAACACCGGTTCTCGTTAGATCACCGAAGTCAAGCAGCATCGGGCGCGGTTAGTACTTGGTGGGTGACCACCTCGGAACACCGCGTGCTGTTGGCCATCTCGGGTGCGGTATCCCCGTGGTTTGCGCGCTAGATTTGCACGCTACCACAAATGCCGCCGTGTTCATGCGGAGTACGATCACGTTAAACATGTGGGTCCGTAAGTCCTTCCGAGAGGTTGGTGGTAGGGGAAGGAGGGTACGGTCCCTGTGGATGCCTCCCCCACTGGGTTCCGGTCTAAATTGGGTGGCACTTCCCGGCCGTCCATACAGTTACCTTACACCTTTCTGGTAGGTCGGACGGTCTGGGTCTCAACAACAACAACAGTATAGTATAGCTCAAAACTTACATATAGAAGCATATTTTTGCTAAGGGATTAGTTAATAGGAAATTCAAGCTTGCTGCTGAAGGACTTAGCTATTCTGCTGCTGGGGGGCCTTTGTGTTTATGGTGATGAAATAAGCTCTAAAGCTCTAAACACTTCCAAATTCATACGGACAATAACTCACTTTTTTGATTCTTTAAATGCCAAGACGTTTTTATCTAATGATTTACTAACATTTGCCATTACTGCTACATCTCAGCATGTAAAATTGTATAAAAAATAGGCTTGCCAGAGTGGTTTAAGTCTTCATTCGAATGCTGTAATCAGTATTTGGGAAACAATACATCAAGATCATTTATATCTACTGGCATATAGGTTGGATCAAGATGCTTTCAAGGACAAGGTTTTCGAGATCGTCCTGACTGCAGAATTCTGCAGTGCTATTTGCAATGTCATTGTTCACAATTTTATTAATATAAGTTCAACATCAAATTGTGTTGAGGTTAATGTGTTAATTTTAGAGAACTCAGCAGCTTGAGTATGAAATTTCTAGATGCTTTCTATGAGGATGACGAGGAGCGTACTTTAAACATCGATGAAAGTGTCTATAACTTATAATTTTGAAAATGATGGTGTTTGCGATCTAGAGGTATCCACAACTGATCATATTGAAGATAGTTTTATTCCTAGTATATCTGGATTCTTATCAAAATACTATCTCACTATAGGTTTCTTGTGAAGATCGTTAATTTTTATTAGTAGGTCCTAAAACATTAGATCTTCTGTCATGCTTTTGTATTTCAGAGAATATAAGGAATGTAAAAATAAATTGAAATGGCCAACAAATCAGTTCTAGTTTCATGAAATGCATCAGTGACATATTTTTCAAGCACATGGACATATATTTTTACCAGACAAATGTGAGAAGAAATATCAGTTCTATTCTTGAAACTATTAATTTGCAGTTTTTCAATAGACATTTACATGAAATTTATAGAAATGAAAGAGGGCAATGAAAACAGGAGAAAACTTCTTGGGAGGATAGTGGCATTTAATAAGAAAGCTATTTCAAAGTATAGGATAGCCCAAACTTATAGAGAAACATATTTTTGCTAAAGGATTAATAAGTATGAAAGTCAAGCTTGCTGCTCAAATACTTAGCCATTTTGTTGCTGCGTGTCTTTGTGTTTATGGAGATGAAATAACCCCTGCAGCTCTGAACACTTCCGAATTCGTAAGGACAATGAATAACTTGTTTGATTCATTAAATGCCAAAATGTTTAAATCTAAAGTTTTACTAGCATCTGTCATTACTGTTACATCTGAGCATGTAAAATTGCGGAAAAATAGTGAAACTTGTTTGCCAGAATGCTTTTGTTCTTACTTGGAATGCTGTAATCGGAATTTAGGAAACAGTACATCAAGATCAATTATATCTATTGGCATATAGGTTAGATCAAGACTGCCTTGAAGAACGAGATTTTCGAGATCGTCCTGACTGCAGAACTCTGTAGTACTATTCGCAATGTCATTTTGTTCACAATTTAATCAATATAAGTTCAGCATCAAATTTTGTTGCGGTTAATGATGTAAATTTTATCGAACTCAGCAGGTTGAGTATGAAATTTCTAGCTGCTTTCTATGAGGATAACATGAAGCACACTTTAATAATCAATGATAAAGTAGCTATAACTCATAATTTTGAAAATGTTGGTGTTTGCGATCTAGAGATATCCACAACTGATCATATTGAAGATAGTGTTATTGCTTGTATATCTCGATTCTTATCAAAATCCTCTCTAAATAGAGGTTTCTTGTCAAGACAGTTAATTTTTATTAGTAGGTCCAAAAACATTAGACCTCCTCTCATGCTTCTATATTTCAGAGAATATAATGAATGCAAAAATGTATTGAAATGGCCAACAAATCAGTTCTACAATTTAATGAAATGCATTAGTGACATATTTTTCAAGCACATGGACATGTATTTTTACCAGGCAAATGCGGGAAGAAATATTAGTTCTATTCTTCAAACTGTTAATTTGCATTTTTTCAATAGTCATTTATGTGGTGATGGGATTCTTCATCCCGCGTCTTTAGTGTCGAAAGCCCAGACCATTCGGCTCGTCCAAGGACTTAGAGCAGCAAGTTGAATGGCCGGGAGAGCGCGTCTTTAGTGTGTAAATTATGTAAATTTACTTCAATTTTAAACTTCTATATTTTTATATATTTATTAATTTTGCTCTTGAACCCTCTAGTCATGTGTATACATTTTTATCAATTTTTTTAAATGCATTGATTTCCCTGCTCAGAATTCTAGCCATTTTCCTTTTATAAAATAATATCTTTTACACACTCGAGGAATTAACGACTGTTAGTTCGAGGTCACCGAATTTTTGCCTGCAGAGACAGAAGTCTTTGTTTTTCTGCTTGTTTGGGTGAAGCAACGTTGTGCAAGTTTTCTCGTTTTTGATGCACGTGCCTGGCAAAGATGCGTCGGTTGGAAAACGACCCGGGAAAGAATTTGAATGAGACACAATTTGGATTGGATGAGAGATGAAAGTGTGGACCTTTCATGGTACGAGAGTGACTGAGCTCTGAATCCGCCCAGAATACATAAAAAGTGGAGGAATTGTGACTTCGGTGCACACTCACTTCTGAACATCTGAACGAACTCACGTGGAGCTAGGGGTTCAACTCCCAATGTTGAGCTGCCGTAGCTGTGGGTGGTTGAGAGTGTAGCCATGACTGGATTCTGCCGACTGCCGATACTGAGACCCTCCTGATTGATCGAATCACTGGTTGAAGAATTGAATGACCTCTTGAATCCTGCTGATGAGACCGGGACCTGGCAGAACTAAGTATGAAACCTGGCCCATGGTGGGCCAAGTCCGGAACCTTGCCGGAATATTGTGCGTGCCGCCATTACTTTTGGAACGGGGAAATGTTTCGCCCCGTTTGTATTTCTGGTGGAAATTGAGCTTTGTCAGCCCAGTGTCCTTCTTGATACCGAGGTAAGAACTGTTGGAAAAAAATCAATACATCGCGATTCACGTTCCCGTGAACGGGCGTTTAAGCAAATTTAATATGAACGACTCTTTCCATTCACCGGCGTGAACCGTGAGGTTTTTCAACATGAGGTTTCATGCAAATCAGTTCTCAATGCGTACGCATCTGATTTGCATATCCGGGGGCGATTCCGGAACTGTCCATTCTCGGATATATAAGGAAGAGATTTCTTGAAGCAATCACAGACTGATCCGGAGCGGAGAAGACTTAATAAGACATAGACACTGATAGTCTGATGCAGGCAGACAGAAATGCTTTAGACAGAAGCACTACGGGATATCGTTTGACGATGGTTTTTAATCGAGACGGACGCAGACATGGTCAGTTTAGACCAGTATGTATTGAACATTAAATTTACTTACATATGTTTGGAAATCACGTTAAATATTTTTCTGATGTCTTATCCTTTGCTTTTCCTTTGCCAAGTGTGATGCCTTCGATGGTGGCTGCAAATACACGCAAGTGATAGAGGTAGTATAGTTACTTACTACCAATGCTTCAAGGAATTTCTGTCTGATTATTTACAACTGCAAACTTTTTGTACATAGTATTTTTTTTATGTTTTGTGGCATGGAAAGTTACCTGGAATGTGTAATTTGCCTAATTATGTTTCTCACGAAATAAAGTGAACGAATGTTTTTCTTTGAAACTGGATCTGTATACTTTTATGAACCAGCCAACACTTATTGACTCTATGCCAGTGCATACTTTGCTGTTCATCTTCAACTTCAAATTTTAAATTTTCCAACAAGAACTTTAGTCCTTTAACTGCTGCTGTTCGAGATTTCGTCTGTGCCTAAGTGATCGGACTTTTAACTTCAAGACGTCTCTGACCCATCTATATTTGAATCTTAAATTATTACTGATCTTCTAAATAATTTATATTTAAATCTAACTAAATTTATTTAACATTCTTTCCTAGAATGCTGTATCCCCTGTTGACCATACCTATTTTTGTACAATAGAATATTAAATATTTGTGAGATTACAATGATATAAATGATATATGTATTTTATGAATAATAGTTCCGGCTAAGAGCCAAGTTAAATTTGATAAAGGATTGATCCAGTGGATGTGAGAGCTGAGAAAGATTCAGCTAGTGTAATTATGATAACTCCATGATTTTTGCCATTTAAAATAAATAGAGAAGTTAAACTAAACTCCTGTGTGTTATTTAAGAGTTACTGTGCTTTCTTGAAATTGTTTAGTAAAGTTTTTCAGCTGCTGATGAAGTCGTCCTTCCAAGGTAGGGGTTTGTATTGTACTTTTGGTCTTTGTTGGGATTAACTCGTACAGGGCATCAAGGAGTTTTACTCACCAACGGGAGGTGTGTTTCGAACCTAGGTGAAGAAAATTGATAAAGTTAGCTTTTGTCTGTCGGCCGTGTCGAGCAGAATCCTGCTCCAACATTTACATTAAGTTTATAGAATTAAAAGAGGGCAATGAAAACAGGAGAACACTTGAAGCTTCTTGGAAGGATAGTGGTATTTTTTATAAGAAAGCTATTTCAAAGTATAAGATAGCACAAAACTTATAGAGAAACATATTTTTGCTAAAGGATTCGTAAGATGAAAGTCAAGGTTGCTGTTCAAGTACTCAGCCATTCTATTGCTGTGGGTCTTTGTATTTATCGAGATGAAATAAGCCATACAGCTCTGAACACTTCCGAATTCGTAGAGACTATGAATGACTTGTTTGATTCTTTAAATGCCAAAATGTTTAAATCTAATGTTTTACTAGCATCTGCCATTAATGGTACATTTGAGCATGTAAAATTGTGGAAAAAATAGTGAAACTTGTGGAAAAAATAGTGAAAGCCAGAATTCTTTTGTTCTTACTTTGAATGGTGTAATCGGAATTTGGGAAACAGTACATCAAGATTATTTATATCTATTAGCATATAGGTTGGATTAAGACTCCCTTGAAGAACAAAGTTTTGGAGATTGTCCTGACTGCAGAGTTCTGTATTGCTATTCGCTACATCATTGTTTACAATTTAATCCATATAAATTCAGCATCAAATTGTGCAGTTGATACTGATATAAATTTTATCGAACTCAGCATGAGTATGAGATTTCTAGCTTCTTTCTATGAGGATGATGAGGATCACACTTTAATCATCGATAAAAAAATGTCTATAACTCATAATTTTAAAAATGTTGGTGTTTGCAATCTAGAGGTGTCCACAACTGATCATATTGATTATAATGTTATTGCTTGTATATCTGGATTCTTATCAAAATCTTATCTAAATAAAGGTTCCTTGTTAAGACTGTTAATTTTTATTAGTTGGACCTAACACATTAGATTCTTGTGTCATGCTTTTGTATTTCAGAGAATATAGGGAATGTCAAAACGGTTTGAAATCGCCCACAAATCAGTTCTTCAATTTAATGAAGTGTATTAGTGACATATTTTTCAAGCACATGGCATGTATTTCTACCAGACAAATATGAGAAGAAATATGAGTTGTATTCTTGAGACTATATATTTAGATTTTATCTATAGTCATTTACATGAAGTTAATAGAATTGAATGAGGGCAATGAAAACAGGAGAACACTTGATGCTTCTTGGATGGATAGCGGCATTTTTTAATAGAAAGCTATTTCAAAGTACAGGATAGTCCAAAACTTATAGAGAAACATATTTTTGCTAAAGGATTAGCAAGTTTGAAAGTCAAGTTTGCTGCTCAAGTACTTATCCATTCTGTTGCTACGGGTCTTTGTGTTTATCGAGATGACATAAGCCATACAGCTCTGAACACTTCCGAATTTGTAGGGACTATGAATGACTTGTTCGATTCTTTAAATGCCAAAATGTTTAAATCTAAAGTTTTACTAGCATCTGCTGTTAATGCTACATCTGAGAATGTAAAATTGTGGAAAAAATAGTGAAACTTGTTTGCCAGAATACTTTTGTTCTTACTTTGAATGCTGTAATCGGAATTTGGGAAACAGTACATCAAGATCATTTATATCTATTAGCATATAGGTTGGATCAAGTGTGCCTTGAAGAACAAGCTTTTGGAGATCGTCCTGACTGCAGAATTCCGTATTGCTATTCACTATGTCATTGTTCGCAATTTAATCGATATAAATTCAGCATAAAATTGTGCAGTTGATAATGATATAAAGTTTATCGAACTCAGCAGGTTGAGTATGAAATTTCTAGCTGCTTTCTATGAGAATTATGAGGAGTACAGTTTAATCATCGATCTACAACTCATGAAGTGTATTAGTGACATATTTTTCAATCACCTGAACATGTGTTTTAAAGAACAAATGTAAGAAGAAATATATGTTCTATTCCCGAGACTGTTAATTTGGATTTTATCAAAAGTGATTTACATGAAGTTTTAAAATTGAAAGAGAGCAATTAAAAAACAGGAAAGCACTTGAAGCTTCCTGTAAGGATAGTAGCATTTTTTATATGAAAGCTATTTCAAAGTATAGTATAGCCCAAAACTTACATATAGAAACATATTTTTGCTAAGGGATTAGTTAGTAGGAAATTCAAGCTTGCTGCTCAAGTACTTAGCTATTCTGTTGCTGGGGGCCTTTGTGTTTATGGTGATGAATAAGCCCTAAAGCTCTAAAGACTTCCAAATTCATAGGGACAATGAATGACTTTTCTGATTCTTTAAATGCCAAGATATTTTTATCTAATGATTTACTAACATCTACCATTACTGCTACATCTCAGCATGTAAAATTGTAGAAAAAATAGGCTTGCCAGAGTGGTTTTAGTCTTCATTCGAATGCTGTAATCAGTATTTGAGAAACAGTACAGCAAGATCATTTATATCTACTGGCATATAGGTTGGATCAAGCTGCTTTCAAAGACAAGATTTTCGAGATCGTCCTGACTGCAGAATTCTGCAGTGCTATTCGCAATGTCATTGTTCACAATTTAATCAATATAAGATCAGCATCAAATTGTGTTGCGGCTAATGATGTAAATTTTAGAGAACTCAGCAGGTTGAGTATGAAATTTCTAGATGCTTTCTATGAGGATGAAGAGGAGCACACATTAATCATCGATGAAAAAGTGTCTATAACTCATAATTTTGAAAATGTTGGTGTTTGCGATCTAGAGGTATCCTCAACTGATCATATTGAAGATAGTGTTATTCCTAGTATATCTGGATTCTTATCAAAATACTATCTAACTAAAGGTTTCTTGTGAAGACTGTTAATTTTTATTAGTAGGTCCTAAAACATTAAATCTCCTGTCATGCTTTTGTATTTCAGAGAATATAAGGAATGTAAAAATAAATTGAAATGGGCAACAAATCAGTTCTACAATTTCATGAAATGCATCAGTGACATATTTTTCAAGCACATGGACATATATTTTTACCAGACAAATGTGAGAAGAAATATCAGTTCTATTCTGTTAATTTGCATTTTTCCAATAGTCATTTACATGAAATTTATAGAATTGGAAGAGGGCAATGAAAACAGGAGAAAACTTGAAGCTTCTTGGAAGGATAGTAGCATTTTATAAGAAAGCTATTTCAAAGTATAGGATAGCCCAAAACTTATAGAGAAACATATTTTTGCTAAAGGATTAGTAAGTATGAAAGTCAAGCTTGCTGCTCAAGTACTTAGCCATTCTGTTACTGCGTGTCTTTGTGTTTATGGAGATTAAATAAACCATACAGCTCTAAACACTTCCAAATTCGTAAGGACAATGAGTAACTTGTTTGATTCTTTAAATGCCAAAATGTTTAAATCTAATGTTTTACTAGCATCTGTCGTTACTGCCACATCTGAGCATGTAAAATTGAGGAAAAAATAGTGAAACTTGTTGGCCAGAATGCTTTTGTTCTTACTTTGAATGTATGTAATAGGAGTTTGGGAAACAGTACATCAAGATCACTTATATCTACTGGGATATAGGTTGGATCAAATTGCCTTGAAGGATAAGGTTTTCGAGATAGTCCTGACTGCACAATTTCGTAGTGTTACTCACTCTGTCATTGTTCATAACTAATAATTAAGTTCACCATCAAATTGTGCAAATGATAATGATGTAAATTTTATCAAACTCAGCAGGTTGAGTATGAAATTTCTAGCTGCTTTCTATGAGGATGACGAGGAGCACACTTTAATCATCGATGAAAAAGTGTCTATAACTCATAATTTTAAAAATGTCAGTGTTTGCACTCTAGAAGTGTCCACAACTGATCATATTGAATATAATGTTATTGCTTGTATATCTGGATTCGTATCAAAATCTTATCTAAATAAAGGTTTCTTGTGAAGACTGTCAATTTTTATTAGTAGGTCCTAAAACATTAGAACTCCTGTCATGCTTTTGTATTTCAGAGAATATAAGGTATGTGAATATAAATTGAAATGGTCAATAAATCAGTTCTACAATATCATGAAATGTAATAGTGACATATATTTCAAACACATGGACATGTATCTTTACCAGACAAATGTGAGAAGAAATATCAGTCCTATTCGTGAGATTGTTAATTTGGATTTTTTCAATAGTCATTTACATGAAGTTTATAGAATTGAAAGAGGGCAATGAAAACAGGAGAACACTTGATGCTTCTTGGAAGGACAGTGGCATTTTCTATAAGAAAGCTATTTCAAAGTATAGGATAGCCCAAAACTTATAGAGAAACATATTTTTTCTAAGGGATTAGTATGATAGTCAAGTTAGCTGCTCAAGTACTTAGCCATTCTGTTGCAATAACTGGAATCGACTCAGTAAGAAGTGGCAGGAAAGCAAAAATCCCAGGCTAAAACATGAACTTAATTTCTCATGATTCGAAGTGAGCTCACGCATTAAGGACTTTTCACGTTCATGATGAAACACTTATGGTGAATCCCTAATGACTAAAGAAGACACCATTTGGAAGGCTACCTCATATTTTCGTAGGCACAAATCACACATTCCAATCCTTAACGGTTCAGAAGCCAGTTTAAACCACACTACTATATAATCGATCTCAGGATGGTTGTGTAGTGAAAATATTCATCTCTACATCTACTCAAAAGTGACACACTTAAAGTGGCTCATAATGATCTTGTATCCTATATTCTAAATCTGATAAGAATAATTCTCCTGGGTAAGTCCTCATTCTCTCTAACATGCTTAAAAATATGCCTAATCTTATTGTCCATCTTGTTAACCTCTTGAATCATCTCCTTGAATCATCACCCATCCCATCCCATAAATTCTACAATGATCCACGGATGTCTTTTGAGACCTGTCCTCGTCTAGTTTTCTAATTACTTTCAATGCGGACACCT
The DNA here is from genome assembly GCA_951213105.1 of Amaurobius ferox. Lineage (NCBI taxonomy): Eukaryota > Metazoa > Arthropoda > Arachnida > Araneae > Amaurobiidae > Amaurobius > Amaurobius ferox. The sequence continues at coordinate 30,808,276 of OX578150.1, read as the reverse complement.
GTTTCGGGATAGATGTAAAAGAAGTCCTTTATTTATGGGTCTGGGTGATCGGGGGAGATGATTTCCGGATTTGAGCTTCGGAGAATAATTAACAAAGGATGGGTATCCTGGCACGGCAATTCTAGGTGGAACCCCATCGTTTCAAGCAAAGTGCCCTCTCTCATTAGATTTTTTCATGGAATAGTTAACAAAAACCAGTTTCACATAAAAGCTTTTGCAGTTCACAGATAATGGTCAATATGTCGCCCTAGACGTACTGTTGATGGCTGGTACTGGACGCCCTGTGCGCTAAAGTAATTAGTTGTTACTTGTGTTGCAAGATAAACAATTAGGGGCGACATACTGGAAGTGATCCCATTTAGCCCTCTGGGCCTCTTTTTTCACGGAGAGAATGAATGATAACCGTTTTCACTCTTTTATTATCTGGGATCAAATGTTTAATATTTTTCAGTGTTTTTGTTTTGCCTACATCTGCACTTGTAAATGCTGTTGTTCGCGCCCCAGAACTTTTTACTTTTTTATTTAGAATATTTTTTTATTAAGAATTTTTTATTTAAGATTTTTTATTTATGTTGACTGAAATGCCGCCCTTAAAATGTGCCGCCCCAAGCAAGTGCTTTCTTTGCTGGTGCCTTAAGCCGGCCCTGTTCATAGCAGTATCCTCTGTTGGTTATCTTCAAAATTTGATCTCTAAATTAGATGGTGGCTAATTGGCTGATAAAACATTAAAGTTCTGAGCAGAACTGGTGATATTGCTATCTTCCAAATTCAAAAGGTAGGTGGCTTTAGGTGAACAAAACACCGAAGTCCTATCGCAGAACTAGCAAAATCGTCGATTCAAATTCCAAAGTTTTAGTGGCCTATTTAGACAGAACATTAATTTGAGCAGAGGTGACTAGGGCAAAGGCAATTTAAGACTATGTCTAAACTGTGAATGATGATTCAATTTGCTTAGTACAGTTTCAAAAGTATCTTGTAATAGCCAACATTTATACAACAGGTTTGTCTGGGTCATACAATACCTTGATTTTTGCAACAGTTTTCTCAACAGTCTGGTCATTCTCATTTGCATTTATGAATGATTTCTATCATAACTCTATTGTCAAAGTTCCAATATCAGTTTTCTTTTACAGAAAATAAAAAACCTAAGTAAATTAAAGATTAAGTTAGAAAATTAATGTTAAGGAAATGTCAGATGAAAATTGTCATTCTTTCCTGGAGTGCCTCAATAAAATCCACACTCCAAACCCTATTACTCTACTAACTTTTTTGGGTCCTTTTTGTGGTATGCAATATTTATGTACTTCTGTGAAATTAAAAAAATAATACGATTTTTGTGTATGAAAAAAAAATCCATTTTTGCAAATATGCATCTCCTCAGAAACAAGGATTGAAGCAAAAGATCCATTAAAGCTAAGAATTACATAGGACAGAATTTTCAGCAGAGGACATAAAGAAACTGATTCACATTGCAGAAAATTTGGATTTTGTTTTAAGTCGTAAGCAGTGGGCTGCATTGAAGTTTGATACAGGATCATAGTCTCCAATTAGATACTCAAGTCCTCAGGATGAGTCGGACGGCCTGGGTCTTCTACAGGATCATAGTCAAAATCAAAGTTGTATTCTTACAAAGCAGGTAATGAGACAATAAAGATTCACGATGGTGCATGTAGAATTATATTTAGTGGAATGTAAACCATGATAAATTTTGCTTTTTCAATTTAAAAAAGACAATCTTGTCTGTTTTAAGATATAGTATATAAAGGTACATTTTTACATAATGTATTATGGTAAGTGGAAATATGTGTTTACTGCTGAAATGAATGTTTCCAAATGACTCCTTGATTTGGGGATTTTAATGACTCAGAGTATGCTGTTATTACTTTAAGTACATTGTATGACTTCAATAAAGATGCTTCTATTACTTTAAATATATTCTATGACTTTGACAATGCTGTCTTGTCCCCAAATCCTGTTTCAAAAATTTGGTCCTCTTGCAGTATACATTATTACATAACAAGATTTTCTGCTCCTGTCCTCTCGGAGCTTGGACTCCGTAGCGATAGGTTGTCTCTCAGCGAGCTCCCGACATGGTTAAGTCTAGCCGTGAAACGCACGTGCACATGATTAAGCAAATGACTGTCGAGGACAGTATGGACGTTGATATTTGTAGCGAGCCTACGCCTACCATAGAGCAAGTTGTAATTGATAATTGCAATGAACTTTCTGACAAGCAAGCTGATACTTGCAACGATTTCACGCCAACGAGCGATCAAGTCGAGGAGTTGAAAAAGGACGTCATTGATCTGGAAGCGAAACTCTCTGCCCGTAAAGCAGCAAAGAAACTACCTGGGAATGAAGACCTCTCCAAACTCTCAACGGGTGACCTTCTCAAGAAGTTCAACAGTAATCGAGCGGACCTGAACCGGATGGCGGGAAGTCTGGGCTGTGGTAAGCATGTTTTGCCTTCACCCTCCCCCCCCCCCTGTTTCTTAAATTAAGGCTCTCAAAGCCACTGCTAATCTTAAAAATGTAGTAGAGACTAATTCTAATTTTCCAAATGCCAATTCTGAAACCAACCTTAATTCTAACAGTTCTGACTCCATTAAAGATAGGCAAACCAAACAGGTCGCCCCTAAGGCGAGCACTCAAACTGAAAGTTCTAACTTAACTGCAAGCAGTAATCCTGAATCTACTCTAAATGTTAATGATAGAATTCCTTCGAAAAGAACCCACAGTGGGCATTTCAACCTGAGGCCCAATATCATCCCTCTGTCATAAGGGAAATCGACCACTTTAGTTGAAGTGGAATCCTTGTGCGAGGAGGAATCATGTTGAATAAATGAATGAAATGAAGGCGGATGGCTCCAGGAAAACCCAGCACATCGACCAAAGGTCTATTGTACTACCCCAAAAGAGAAGATCTCTACGAAAAGAGACCAGTATCCGAAGCAAAAATAAGCAGGCACGTGACAGGAATTTCATTCAGCTCCCAGAGTTCAATCACATGTCAACCTATGTGTTCGAACCTATGGGCGGAGAAAACCTCACATTCACAAAGAATGTGAGCAGCAGGTTCTTCACTATAATTGCAGTCTCTACATAGCGAATCCTTAATGACACCCATTATATTTAGGTGTCTTTTACGGGTGCAGTACCCAGTAAGAAGCCCAACAGCCCTTCTGATGCCAGTTCTACTGAACTTGAATAATTCCTTCTGACGTATGCTAGGGCAGTTGCAGTTAAGTATTTTAGCCTGCCTTCGACCCTTAGTATTATGCCAGTTCTTTCACTGAAGCTTTCGGAAGATGTCATAAACAGTTCTTCTAGTTAGTTCATTAAGAACACCCAAAGCCAACTCAGGACCAACAAAAGGAATACAAGAATATTTTCTAGCAAATTCATCAGCCAACTCATTTCCTGGAATGCCCGAATGTCCAGGCACCCAGTATAGGATGACTGTTATTGCTAGCAATTTTACAAAGTGCATTATAGCACTTCCAAACGAGGGAAGACGTCATAGTTGACTTCCCTAGGGCCATAAGAACTGCTTGACTATCAGAACAAATAAGTATTTGGTTGCTTCTGTAATTTCTGTCATAGCAAATTCTACAACACATGAGAATGGCAAAAAATTCAGCCTGAAAGAGAGTAGCATAACTGCCGAGAGGGTAAGACAGTTTTGTACCATCATTCGGACAGCACACACCAGCACCAGTACTAGTGCCTAGCTTCGAGCCTTCCGTATACCAAATATACAATTCTGTTTATTGTAGGTAGGAGTCGTCTTCCAGTCATCCCGTGAAGGGACCTGAATTTCATAAGGCTTATCAAACGTATATTTGACATGACTGCCATCAGATGGCATACGGAAATAAGGATGGTTTATAGCATTACTGTTTAGACCACTCCAAGATAAATATTTTGAGTAGTCTTTCCAGTGTTTCAGATATTTAAGTCTGTTCATGCAGATGAGAGCCTCAGCTTCAATATGCATGTAAAGAGGATTCAATCCAAGTAGAAGTTCAAGAGTTGCAGTGGCAGTGGTTTTCATGCATCCAGAGATCGCAATACATACCATCCTTTGAAACTTAATTAAATCTAATTTAGCAGCTTCACATCTGATTCTAGACCACCAACAGTACAATGGAGCCATAGGAGATGATGGGGCAGATTACCGTAGAGTAAATCCAATGGATAGACTTGGGATTCAAACCCCAGGTTTTTTCAATAGCATTCCTACAAGACCAGAAAATTCTTCTAGCTTTAGTTATGCAGTAATCCACGTGTCTCTTTCAATTGAGTCCCTTCTCAAAATAGATTCCTAAGAATTTAACCTCCTTGGAGCAAGTGAGCTTCTGACCAAAAAAGCGAATGTCTCTAAGATTAAGAATATGTTTTTTAGTAAATGCAACCATAGCAGTCTTCTGTGGGTTAACAGAGAGACCGGCATTTTTACACCATATCTCAACACTCCTATGAGCAGTGGATATCATGTCTGAGACTGACAGTACTGCCAAATTTGCCTTTGGCAATAATGATAACATTGTCAGCATATCCAACTCAGGATACACCAGAACCAATGATGCTCTCCAAAAGAGAGTCAACAACTAAGCACCAAAGAATTGGTGAAAGTACACCTCTCTGCGGACAGCCTGCCAGAGCATGCACCGTCCTACTATCACCAAGTAAAGATGCACAGATATACCTATTAGATAACAGGTTCTTGATACAACAGGAGATTGTCATATCGACACCTTTCCTATCAAGAGCATGTAGGATGGTGTCAATAGGTACTTTATCAAAAGCCCCTTTAATGTCAAGAAAAGTGGCAGAGCAATTTCCTTAGCATTTAAGTTTCTCTCCAGAATAAAGAAGAGACTATAGAGGGCAGTATCCATAGATTTACCCGGTTGTTAGGCATGCTGAGAGTTAGACAGAGGCATACAAACCAGAATCACTTTTCTAATATACTTGCCAATAAGCTTTTCAATAGTCCTTAGAATAAAAGACGCAAGGCTTATAGGCCTAAAGGATTTGGCATCATAATTGTCTTTACCAATCTTTGGAATCAAGATTACCTTTGTATGCCTCCAGGCGGATGGTACGTGACCAAAGGCAATACAGGCTCTGTATATTCTACAGAGAATGGGAGCTAGCACCTCAATTCCCTTTTGGAGAAGAATTGGAATGATGCCATCAGTCCCAGGCGTTTTGTAGGGTTTATGAGAATTAATTGCCCATTTAACCCTATCCAAAGTAACTACACTCCTAGCAATGTTCCACCTACTGCTATCACATGTAGAAGTGGAGCAAGCATCAGGTATGTTGCTGTGTCTTTGAATCAGAAACTGGAAAATGAACCCTGAACATTTCAGCCAGGGTCTCTTCCCCAGTCCCAGAAAAACCACCATTAGGCAACCTGACAGTATTCAGGTTACAATTCCTGTCCTTTGACATTAGCTTGATAAGTTTCGCAGTAAAGTCTTTAATACCTTCGCAGTAAGTTCTCCAGGAGTTTCTCTTGGCGTCCCAACCGCCTTATTATAGGAGATGAGAGCAGATTTATAAACCTGCCATTCACCACTCTTTTTGGCTCTATTAAAGAGCTTTCTACACTTGTCACGAAAACAGGAGCTCATTTGTCCACCAAGGAACTATCCTTGGGGAGTCAGCTTTAGTGGCCATACAGTTCTTAAAATATGATTGGATAATGGAATGTTGCACAGAGTCAACAGCCAAATCCAAATTAGCCATTGAAGAATACTCACCAGTTTGACTAGCAAAGCTGGCACGAAGATCTTCTTTGTAGGAACCCCAGTAGTTCGCGTGGGGTTCCTACCTTCTACTGTCATCAGTTTCAAAGGAACTTTAACAGAAAAAGTAATTAACTGGTGATCAGACAGGGATATATCATCTGAAACATTCCAGTCCACTACATTATCATAAGCAATACTATTACTAATGCTCAAGTCAATAACTGCACTGCGATTTACCGTAACAAAGGTAGGTGAGTTACCCTTATTAAGAATAAAAAGGTTGTAGCGAATGATCTGCTCCAACAAATCATCCCCACGACATTTGCAGTCACTGCTGCCCCAAACAGTGTTATGGGCATTAGCATCACAACCAATGATCAGTCTTTTACCCCCACTACAGTGTTTAATAAGACTAGTAGTGACATTGATAAAAGTTTCATTTTCTTCATAAGAAAGATAAGTAGATGCAAAAATATACTCAACCTTATGCCCATTGGTTTTAAAATTCACACTGATGGCAACATTGTCACCATCAAGGAATTTCACAAGATTAAGGGCATTGAGCCTGTTGCTAACAAAAATACAGGCTCTAGGTCTGATACAGGATGTATCATAAAATCTTGAAAGCTCCACAGTCCAAACCTATGTAGGCACTGAAGTCAGCCTTGCGAATCGCATCCGTAGCCGCCGAATCCTCCTCGAAGATCCATCGTACGGAGAGGGGTTCCAAAAAGTTTTGCAGAACATGCCACTCCTCAGACTTCAACTTCGGGTTGAAACGGTTTAGCCGTATCAGCAAAGCGCTCGGGTCCTTGGTGTATACGTCCTTGGTCTTAAAGGCCACCTTGACAGGTTTAGGTAGATCATTGGCACTCATAACTTTGAGTGCCTCACCTAAAACCTGTCTGTTTTTGTGGAAGGTTTTCATAACCCATTCCACAGTAGTAGCATCATTGCACTGAAGTGCCAAGGCTCCAGCAAATAGGCCGGAACCATGGATCTTCGTAAGTTGCTCACCAGTGGGGATCTCATCTATTTTATTGAGAATCTCCACCTGGATGAGGTCAACTTCTTCCTTGCTCAGCTTACCAGAAGGGAAGGTATCCTTGATGACTGCCATCTTACAGGACACCATTGGATTTTAATGTGCCACACTAATTTTGCCCATTCACAAAAGGCAAAAAGCACTAATTTTTCCAACATTCACATAAGGCACAAAACAGCTGTCAGTTATAAATATTCATAGTACCAGAAAATTGGTAAGTTTACGAATGCATATTAGGTGTGTTTTAGGGTCTTTACACCAAAAATATACCATTATGTATGCACAATTACCAGTTGATTTATTGGCTAATCCTCATAATAAGGAATAAACTATTGACAAAATTGCAATGGTATGCTGCACATTAACAAATTTATGCAAGTCTGTTGTGTCTTGTTATTGAGTATGTAAGGTGGCTATAAGATTTTATTTGTTTTCCCAATACATCCAAAAAATTTAATTTTTCTATGTTATTATATAATGCTTTTTGTAAGACTTACATTTGTAGTTTTACTTGCATGCTTATGTCAACTGTGGCTTTGAATCCATGAAGAATGATAGTGAATATTAATTTATGTAATTTTGTAGGATATTTCATGGAAACCACAATAAAGTTTTCTGCTATTTGTTTCTAATAACACAATTACTTCATTTTATATATTTACTTATTGCCACACTAGCCAGCTGATTTTCCAGCCTTTAGAATAAAGACTAATTTTTAATAATTCAAAATACTTAAAAACATTGTTAAATTCTATTATGAAAACTAAAAACAAAACTAGAAGAAATTAGCTCCATACCCATGTAATACGTGAAAATGCTGATAATTACCTTATTAAATTGGGGTAAATATTTGAAACAATAACAAAGATCTGAAAAAAAAATTCTATATATATATATATATATATGTGTGTGTGTGTAAAATATTCTATGACCCAAATGCTTTATCCATAGCTAAGAAAATGAAGAAAGATGTTAAAATATCTGTACAACCACCTATAATTACTAAGAGAAAAAAATTCTGGAAGGTGAAAATTCCAAACGTGAAGACCGCAAGTGGGCATAAAAGTTAGCAAAGCTTTAAAAAGAGAGAGAGAGAGAGAGAGCACACCTATACTCAGTTTGTTAGACAGCAAAAGAAAAGCTCTCCATGATCTTATAAATTGTGTCTATAATAGAATATCATCACACAGAAAAAAAAAAATCTACTAAAGACAAAATGCAATATAAATTAGTATACAATTTATATAAATGAGGAGAAAAAAATCAAACATGTTTTTTCTTCCTAGGAAAAAGAATAATAAATCATGCATATTGGAGGTTACTTTAACTTTAAGGCAGGCCTCATATATTAAAATCCTTTCATTCAAAAATATTTTTTTCATGTTATAAATAAATGAAGAAAACTAATGTATCAGTTTTCAGTCAAAAGTGTTTTCTTCATAGATTCCACCTTGTGCAGCAAGAAAAATAAATAATGGTGGAAAAGTTAAAAGTTCCAACATGAAAAAATACTCTACTCCTTTAGGTACCTCTTGTGCTCTATAAATATTAAATTAGAAAATTTAGAATTTAGAGTTTTGTATTTGATCAGTTGTATTTTGGAGTCGTGATTCAGAATTATTGGTTTGATTAGAATCCTGATCTTCTTCTTCGATCCAGATAGTCTGACCTACCCGAAAGTGTAAGGTATATATTTGGACAGTCGGGAAGTGCCACCCAATTTAGACTGGAACCCAGTGAGGGAGGCATCCACAGTGACCGCATCCTCCTTCCCATACCACCAGCCTCTCGGAAGGACTTATGGACCCACATATTTAATGTGCCCGAACTCTACGTGACACGGTGGCAGTTTGGGCAGTGGTGGGAATGTTATGCCGAGATTTGACAGTTCTAAATTTAATTAATGGTTCAAAATTTGTAATAGCCTAAAATTCATTATTTTCCCCTTTCCCTTCAAAATTCTAAATTTATTTGTTGTTTTGGAATATTTCGGCGATTTATTTCCCCTCTTAACGTAATTTGTTATCCTTTAATGTTTTTATTATTCAAAATTGTGCGCAATGTGCCTTTAAACGTTAAATAATCTTTTGTTAATTCTCATAATCTTCGTTTTCAGCTGTTAACTTCATTTCAGTTCATTCACGAATCTGCGTAAAAAAGGCATTTTTTAAGCGAAATTTGGCTTTCGCTCGCTTATCGGTCGGACACCTGCAACTAGGGTGCCAGTAGGGTTGCCTCACGACATCCGGTGACCATGCGTCACCACGGTTCGTGGTTGCCGCCTTGGCGGAAGTGATCCCTTTTTATGATTCTTGGCATAACAGCGTTTTATTTCCGCAGTGTATGCGTGGGCGCTCGGCGCGAAGCGCAGAGTTTTGCTCGCCAAGTTTGGCGTCTCCTGGGAGGCAGGCGTGTTGCCTGGCGGATTATTCGATTCCTGAGCGGCTTTCGAAGGAGGTGTAATTTTTGCTGCTGGGAGATCCGCGGAACGGGGCCCCAATGCAAGGGCGCCCGTATCCCGCGGATGACCAATGATTTTTCAGTATATCATCATGCATTGAATCTGCATTTTTTTCAAAAGGGTTGTGTGCAACAGTATGTGCTCAGCGGACTGTTTATGCTTCATGTTGTACAAAGATCATCGACATCATCCTGCGGGTTTTCATAGCTGTGCTTTCCCATCAGCATGGCAAATTTTTGTCCCTAAGTGCGTGATCAACATCGGTGCAGTGTCCAACATCATCCAAGTGTGTCAGTCCAAGCCTGTTTCTATGATCCTTCTACAAGTGTCCTTGTGTCTTCAAAGGCAATCTAAGTTTTCCCGGATTTGTCCGGTCATCCTTTCAATGCCGTTTCCACAAAAATAGTGTTCTTGTGTCTTCAAATGAAATTTAAGGTTTCCCGGATTTGTCCGGCCATCCTTTCAACGATTACACTAAATATTGATAATTTTGATATGTACAAGTTGTGTTTGTTTCATTTATTTAGAGAGTTAATATTAAACATTTAAGTTTTGGGTGGACAGCTCTTCAGGCAGACCAAACTCTGGTCTTCAGACCAGAGTGGATTCTGTGTCCTGGGTTATTGTAATTGGGTAATTTTAATAGATTTTAACTTTGAGCAATGTACTTTATATCAAATAATTATTTTAGAGATCCTAATGTTTAAATTTAAATTCTTAATTGTTAATAAAAGTTAATTTTTAATTTAACAAATGAGTTGTATTTTATTATGATGTTGTTGGCTGTGCTATTTATTTATTTAAAGGTAAGTGGAATTTTTAGAAGTTATATGGTGTTGAAGTGTTTTAAAAGAGTATCATAGTTGAGCACAGACCAAGCTGTAGATAATAAACTAAGTAAATAAAGAGTAAATATTATTAAAAGTAAACTTTATTGATTATAAAAACTATACGATCAGGAATAGTAATAACATAGAATAAATATATAATAAGTATTAAAAGTAAATTATAATTTAGTAAATAAAGAAGTTTAATAATTGTAAGGGAAGGGCAAAAAACCTTCATAACAGGAATTGAACTCGGGTCATCTGAGTGTAACTCCTGCATGTTAACCACTGGACTGTTGCACCCCTAGAATCCTGATCCGTTTTAAAAGGTTCTTTAGATATGCAGATAAGTTTAATTTGCATTCTGATGGTTGGTTGGCCGGTCAGTGGATTTGGAATGGCACAAAATCAATTTGAAGACATGCTGTGCCAAACACAAGATGAACATATAAATTTATAAATGTAGAGAAACAATACAGATAAGAGCAATGAAATTAATAAAATTACAAATAATGAGAAAGATGCGAGAATGTTAAAACCATGTTTAAAATCCATATAAAGTTAGAAACTGCCAAGATAAGTAAAAGTATCAAGATGGCAAATAGCTAAATTTGTGATAAGCAAAATTATGTGTGATATAAAAATACAAAAAAGATGGCAAAATATAATAGAAAAAATGTTATACAAAAGAAAGGTTTCCTGAATCCTAGTATTACCCTCTGATCATTCATTTATTGAAAAACTCAAAGATCAAAGCATGAAACCTCTAGTCATGAAAGTATCTGATGTACAGTCTCAGAAGAATTTTGGATTAGAAAAAGTAGGAAAACTATTTGAAAGTCCAAGAAAAAGTCAAAAGCATAAGATGTACTATATTTAATTCTTATTCCTCAGAAATCCCTTTATCGCCTCTTCCTGAAGAGTCAGATATGCGGTTGTTTTTTAACTTAGCTGTAATATTCAAATTGAGAGTAGCTTTGGGATAAAGTAAATATGTAGTATTGGAACTCTGAACCGATTCAGAAATATATGATTTTTGAACTTGTAGAATTTACAGATACTATTGGCAATACTTGCCAATAGTATCTGTACAAGTGGGATGTAATATAAAATGTATCAATGGACTTTGCTGTTTTGGATGATAGCAACATAACTTGAACTTTTCTGGAGAATACAAGCAGAAACTAATTTACTACCGTTATCGTACAATACATTATTTGCTTTTACTATCTAGATCCCCTCAAATAGTGATTTTGAATAAAATAGGTATTTATCCATATAACTGATATACTTAAAAATACTTTAACATAAATAGGTGTTGTAGTCTGTCTCAGAACAGAGTGCACAAGTCTTACATCTATACCCCGTTCACATGCACAATTTAAAGCCGGTATTATGGCTGCATTTTGACTGTGTCACCGTTCTCATGTCCAAGTGGGGAAAATACCGGTTCGAAAGGGGGTATGATTTTCTTCCTTCTTATTTGAGGGAACAAAGGGGGTAGATTGGGGATTTTTACCCACAATTCCATGCGCGCAACTGCGATTTCTTGAAAAACATGGCGGATACCGAGATACCTCGTGGACCTTGTTTACAAATTCTATTTGAAGATTGTACAATAATGATGAATTTATAGCTTTTTATATAGATTATTTTGCATTCATTACACAGACTTATTTACGTATTAAATGGATTGTTCCTTATTATACATCAGAATTTAATGAACGGAGAATCCTACTGAGAAATATTGACGCGGGTATGTACATTTTGCTTATTTGAGCTAACTGTTATCTCATGAATTAGAAATATTTGTTCCTCGATTTTAGGATAATTTTTATAGAAATGTTTTTTTCTTAATTACAAAACGTACACAATTAAATGTTAGTTAAAAGTCGTAAGCCAGGTGATTTTCCTTTGAAGCAGCAACTTTAAAATATAATGTTCTGTTTCTTCGGCAAATTTTCTGGATTTATCTAAGTAGTTTTTAACAAATGATAAAAACATTGTCTTAGATTTATCTAATACACATTCTCTTTATATAAAATTATCTTAATACTCATTTATTTTATATTGTTAAAAAGGAGTATAATGTGTTTATATTTAAATGAATATATGTTGTTAATTATTGTAAATAAATTATTTATACATTATATTTCAAGTTTGATGATTTTAGTTTTGTATTCTAAGCTTTTACATATCAAAGCGAAATGTCCCTATAACTTGAGATGATGTGATTATGATGTCAATATTATGATTAGTAAAGTATTGCATTTTATAATTATGTATATCAATAACAAAGTAAAATGTTTCAGGCATTCAAAATAACTTTACATACATACACTTTGCAATAAACTGAACTGTGTAAATTAGCTTACAAAATGCTAATCTCTCTCCCCCCCCCCCCCCCCTTAAAAAAAAAAAAAGAAAGAATACTCCATGATTGCTAGTAACAGAAATATAAATTATTTTTATATATTTTAGATACTACATATAAAGTCGATTTTATTTTATTAATTTTATTTTTGGATTACTTAGAGGACCACCTATTTTACATATCAATGAAACATGCCCATCATAAGTATTTTTTATACTGCTATATTAAAAACATTATTTTTAATTGTGGTATTAGTTATATATGATATTTTTTGTATCTGGACCATGCAGTAAGGTCTTATGTGTTTTTAATAAAAAATGAGTTATACCGATTTTGTAATAGTTAAAATGTATTCAGTATAAATATGCATATTTTTTTCTCTATGCCAACTTCTTATATCGATTTGTCTTGAATAAAGTTTCTTAAAATGGTGTTACACTTTTTCCACTAATTCAAGTTTATACATTATAATTTAGCTTAAAAACGAAGATTAAATGAGAAAAACTTTCTTTTTTGACTTTTAAGAATGAATTCTTTAAACAGTTTCATGGAATAAAACCTTTATATATATATTAGAATAAGCATATATTTACAGTTTTAAAAATATATTAAATTTAATTTTGGCATATTATTTTTAATTTGATGTTTATTTTATAAAGATCCATGTTTAATTTATATACATTATTTAGATTTAATTTATATATATAAGATTATTTTGTTTTTCATTTCCGCACATTTGTTATATTAAATAGATAAAATAATAACATAGAATTATGAATTAAAAATAATACGCTTTTTAAAAAAGCAATTTAAAAAAAAAAAAAAAAAAAAAAAGATATATTGTTTACCAGAAATGAATGTCAAAAGCATTTAAGAAAAATTGGTCCTAGCCCTTTAAACAGGAGTAATGGGGATTGCACATGTGAACCGGTCTAGAATGGATCACGGAAAATACCTTCTTTTTCACCCCAATGTTTCATGGCCGGAAAATACCCGCTTGCATGTGAACGAGGCTTATGACACTAAACCTTAAAATGTCCAAACCTTTGGCTGTGAAAGCATGATTGCAGTTTGACAGAGTAATAAAAGCTGTGAAAAGGATGATGTATAAAAAGTCAAAATACGACATTCAGTTGGTATGATTTTACCATCCTCCTGTATTATTATGAGAGGAACACCCTAAACTTTTTGATCTTGTAGAAATTCAATTATTTCAACATAAGAGTGTAACAATTCACCTTCAAAATTGACACCTCGATAATAATCACGATGTCATGAGGTAAAACGACTACTTGAACTCTCCAACCTTTTGTAATTGCAAAAGAGTCTTATTTTAAGCAAATATAACATGTTTCAAAAATATTACAAGATATATCTCCCTTATAAATTTTATTTCTGCAGCATTAACAAAACTTATGTGAATAAAGAACAGTGATATTTTAGTAAAGAAATCTGTCCAATTAAGATAAATAAACCAAAAATCATTGCTTTATTTTCTATATTTGAATTCTGTATAATTTATTGCTCCCTACTAGATGGAGAAAAGGGCTTTTTTTTTCACCCACTAGTCATTTTTAAAAGAAAAACAGTCACATCCAATGACACCACACAACCTTGTGATGGCAGGACATATCGACTCAAGATATGTCATTTGCCTTTACAAGGCTGGTTGGCTTCCTTTTACTGGGTTAATGCTTTAACATTTCTACTGAAGGCATATCTAAATTAATAAAACAGATATGAAAATGTGAATGAAAATATTTCCATAGCTTCAGTCTATTTAAGAAAATTTCAACACCTTTTATCCCAGAATGTTATTTTTTTCCCTAGATGTGTCGTTTTGCCATCACAAAGTCCCACGGAGTCAAACATGGATTTACAAAAGCAGTATCTGTGCTAACAAGGCCTACATACTCACAACTGATTCATGAAATGAAGCAGCTATCACCCTTAAAACCTACTACACACATACAGGTATACCAGCACAGGTGTGCCTGAACTTGTATACCTGAAGACTACTGCATTCACAGGCTAAAGTTTATTTCCCTCAGTTTTTTTGGGTAGCCATGATATCAAGATGATGTATTGAAATAGTTTGATTGCTATTAGCAAAATTAACTGCAATAAATATAACATAGAATTGTGTGGTGCAAAGATTAGCTGAAAAGAATTTTTTTACATGTGAACCACCTAAATGAGTTGATATTTACACCATAAGATTTACATAATTATTAACATTGTGAAAATTCTTTATGCAAATCTTTGAAATTCAGTATAGAAGCCCACTTTCCTGGTTGGCCAGATCTATTTATACGGTGTACTGAGTTTCAGCAGAGAGAAGAGATTTGTCAAGAAATAGGAAAAAGAGGGTTTGGCATATTCAGCTAAGGGAAGCCATACTATGAAATGACCATGTGCTGTGGATATCATAAATGTTTATCATCATCATATAGTAAGTTATCACATCAATTAGTTTTATAGTCTGTGAAATTCAGTAATAAGTTAGGTTTGAATTAGATCATTAATGTTAGCTGTGCGAATAGTGTATATAGCAGATTTGTTTGTAATATCATATATGTTAGAGTTCCAGCGAGATAGCTGTTAATAATATAGTTAATATGTCGAATTTCGTCAAATTCTGAGCATTGCGTAATTTTTCACTTAGATGTTGAAGTAGTTAAAAGAGCCTTTATAATGGCCCTCCTCCCAATGTTAAGAGTTATCATGGTAGTAGTAATTGTAGCTGATAGTAGTATGCCAGTGATATTCTTGTAAATGCATTTTGGTTATGGTAGGAAAATGAGAAAAGGGTAACAGATCCTGATAGTTAAGATCGGGAAAAAATATCATCTAATTGGAAAAAGGTGTATGAAAATTCTAAAATGAATAAAAATGTAAAAATTGTAGTGGTTAAAACTACGAAAAGTGTTAAAGCACTCAATGAGAAACACAAATTTAAAGAAAGATGTGAATGGCAAAACACCAGAAAGAGAAAAAGCAAATGTGGTAAAAAATCTCAGTGTGTGGAATGTGGTGGTAAAGAAAGAGTTTACCACAATAGGAAAAATAAAGAAGGGGTGTCAGGGAGACTCCAGAAGAAAAATATTCAGTGTTATTTGTAAAGAAGTAGGTGTCGGAAGCAATGTGACAAAGCTTGGCGACAGAAAAGGAATGTCACAACAGCGAATCACTACAAACCCCAACTCCGAACAGACAGGGACAGGGATGGTTGGATTCTGCTTTGCAACTGATACAGATGCAAAGCAGAATCATCCGATGTACAAAAGCCAGTACAGGCCTCAACACAGGATGGTGATCGATTGAGGACCAAGAAACACACGTGAACTGAATCAAACAAATAAAACTAATAGACTGATTAGGGTAGAAAATTGTGTATAAATTTATTTTGAGGGAAGTGTTAATTAAAATGTAATTAATAGTTCAAAAGTATTAGAAAATGTATGAAATGTGATTTTAATGATATGAATTTATTATTTTAAATTACTCAGAAGAACAAAATGTTTTAATTGTATCATCATAAGTCTGAAAGAAATGTTTCGCACTTGTTTTTTGCTAAGTTCAAGTTGAATTATGTATTTAAAAGTATAATTCTTGTTTGCAAAGTTGCAAAAGTTATTTGCTGTTTTATCAAGGGAAAATATTTATTATATATGTGAATCTTAAAGTAATATTGAATATTGTATTTGATTAGTATTTAAATGTAATTACTGAATTAGCGTGAGTTTGTTAGTACGAACAACTGGAATAGGGAAGGAGTAGCTCCAGTTGGTTTTAAGGTGTTTTTACTGGTAAAAGTTTTTGTGGAGAAAATTTTTAGTGGCATCCATTTAAGGGACCCACTACTAAAATTTTTTAGACTGGCAGGGGCAAGTGTAGGGATTCTTTATGCAAAAATCTTTGAAATTCAGTGTAGAAGAAGCCCACTCTCATGGTTGGCCAGATTTATTTATTTATATGGCAGACTTTGAGTTTCGGAAAGTGCGACAACATAAAAGTTTGGACTGTGTGCTGTGGATATCAGAAATGTTTATCATAATATAATAAGTTATCGCATAAATTAGTTTTATATTCAGTGAAATTCAGTAATGAGTTAGGTGCGAATTAGATCTGTAATGTTCCGGGTAAAATCTTATATGGTTAGCTGTGTAAATAGTGTATATAGTAGAATTGCTTGTAATGTCATATGTTTGAATTCCAGCGAGATAGCTTTGAACAGTGCTTGAAATTAGCGGGTGCTAGTTGCATTTTGTGATCGAATTTATCTAATTTGCGACTACAGATTACTCCACAGGCACACTAAAATGCGCCCAGCTTTTCATCACTTCTCTATTTTTTTTTTAAATAAAAAAATTATCAAACTCATTAAAACCCACAAAAACAGAAGTTACTTAAAAAAAAAAACCAACTTCCGTTTCCTCCCTCCCCCCATCTCATCCCCGGCGACCAGATCGCTACCGTATATCTCCACATATGTGCATCGACTGGGCACATGGCACACATAGGAGTTCACCCCCTTCCTCTCTAAGGCCATCTGTATCCTCTCCAAATGCCACATTGTGCGGAATCTCGCTTTATAACGTCACGTGACACTTGAGAAAGTGAAAATGCATGTGATGTTAGGGCCAGTAAAGAAAAATCAGCGACTTCTTTCTTAAAAATCCGGCGATCAAACCTAGTCAGACCGTAAATAAAGAGAGTGACAACAACTGTGAAAATCAAGAAACATGTGAACCAAAGAAGATTAAAATACCCAGTGTCAGTGAACAGACATTAAACAAATGGAAAGACAGATAGCCTTGGTTGGTAGTGGAAAATTCTGAATCATCTAAAAAATTGTTTTGCAGTGTTTGCAAGAACCATGCATTGCAAGGCCTAACGAATTTTAGTGCTGGATGCACCATACTGAAAAGTGAGACTTTGAGTTAATTCAATTTCATTTCCTTACTGTATTAAATGCTCTGTAAGTTAATATTGAAAAATATCTGTACCATCGTAATGTACTTTTGTGTGTACCGTATAATTAATACAATAAATAGTATGTCACATAACAGTAGTTCTCAGTGCAAAATGTGCCTAGATATAAAAAAAAATGCGCCTAAAATTTGATCGGTAGGAGCAACAATTGCTCCTAGATTTTTTTTCTAATTTTAAACACTGGCTGTAAATAAAATAATTAATATGCTAAGTGTCATGATTCTTCCGTTGAATTCTGATCGTTAGGTAATTTTTCACTTAGATGTTGATGTAGTTAAAAGAACCTTTACAATGGCCCTCCTATCAGAGAAGTATGTTACAACGTATTGAGAAAAAAACCTAATTTGAACTTCTCTTCTGAGATACCACATTAATTAAAATGAAAGATACTGTTATGAGACAAGCCTTACCACCACACAAGAGGTTGATAGCTACTATATGATTTCTTTTAACTGGAAGAAGTTGCGAATATCTTAAATTCTCAACAAAAATATCACCTGAGCTGTGTTTGTGAATTTAGTCAAGTGGCTGAGAAAATTGATATCATCCTACACACATGCAGATATGAGTGTGCCTTCAAGAGAGCAGATTGCGGAATGAAATCAACTACTTGCTACAGTCATCTTCACAGGCAGAAGTAACTATACACTTTTATCATTCTCATATTCAGTTATACTTAACAGGTATACCTGACAGGTAATATGTGTAGAGGTCTTAACCTTTACATTTCGGCTCAAAAGTCGACTATTTCTATTTTAGAA
This sequence comes from Amaurobius ferox, assembly GCA_951213105.1. Taxonomy (NCBI): domain Eukaryota; kingdom Metazoa; phylum Arthropoda; class Arachnida; order Araneae; family Amaurobiidae; genus Amaurobius; species Amaurobius ferox. Next base: position 30,790,054 of record OX578150.1, on the reverse strand, counting down.
CTGTAGAATAAGTGAAAATTTCACCCATCCTGTAAATAACTTGTCTTTTGTGTGGTGTATCCTGTTCCCCCTTCTAAAGCCCATCAAAAGCAAGAATTTAAATTCTTACGAGTGCTGAAGACAATTCAATGGGGGACAATACCTGTACATCTCCCTGTCCAGAAAACAGGGGGTGGAAAACAGTGGTTCATATGTTGCACAAGCGTCATTTAATGAGAGTAGCTTTTCAGTGATACAATAGTTATACCACCATAGTTAACAGGTTAATACAGGGTGTTCAGATAAAGTGGCAACAAACTCAGGGTTGTTAGTAGACATCAAGAGGTACAAAAATATATGTGGAACATGGTGTCGCAAACCATATTTAGTCGGTGAAAATCGCAAAAATAAGTATGCAGGCCTTGACTCCAGAGGAGTGGGAAGGCAGATGTCAGTTGATTGCTGAATGTTTTCGCAGGTTCGCTCATGATGTCTGACAAAAGCAGCATCACATTTCCTGCACCATGTCCTCCCGGATGTGCTGCAGTGTGCAGGCTGCAAGGCAGTGAGACATATGTTTCATGCATGATGGTGCCCCAGCACTTTTTCCAGAGTGATGCTTAACCACTTCGATGCTGCATGCCCAGGGTGGTGGATTGGATGTGCCGGACACACTGCTTGGCCTCTATATTCACCAAATCTCAATCCGTTGGACTTCTTCCTCCAGTGTCATCTTAAATCACTCATTTATGAGACACCTGTGCACACACCATAGGATCTCAGTGCGGATTGTCATTTCTGAGGCAGATATTAATAGCATAACCAGTATCTTCGAGAGGATCCGAAAATAATTTTTGTCGTCGTAAACTATGCAATGATGTCTGAGGCTGCCACATCAAACAACACTAGTAATAATTTCGTTTACATTATTCCCTTTCCAGTATTGTCCTGTGTACCACAAGCTGTGCTGTAAACATGCTGTCAAATAAATCGTTTAGCAGTTATTATTGTACTTTTTGTCGTCCCCACATGACGTCAGAACTTGTATACGTATTTTTGTGATTTTCACCTACTAAGCGTGGTTTGCGACACCATGTTCCATATATATTTTTCTTCCTCTTGATGTCTACTAACAACCCTCCAAGTTTGTCGCCCCATTATCTGAACACTCTATATAGTTAAAGAATGGCATTTACAAATAATAAAAATACAACTATATATTACCTCGAGAGCTGTACAGAGTAACTTTACGAGCCACATACAGCTCGAGAGTTGCCGTTTACCCACCTCTGACATAGTGCATAAAAAGCCCTTAACCCAAAGCACATAAAAATTCTAATAAATTGACCAATTGATAGATACACAAGAGACATAGATACAGAAAGATAAATACACAAGACATTGTACCTCCTGTTTACTTGAAGTAAGGACAAAGCAATATGTTAGTTTCCCTTAATTGCTAAAATCCCCTTTTACAGGGACACAGGTATGCATGTGTTATGGTGGTTTCTGAGAAAGTTAAATTGCTATGCTCTTAAAGTAGTAATAAATAATTTTAATCTAATATAAAATAAATAACTTAAATATTTATAACTCTAAATATAGTATAATCTTAATTCTAACTGTTAAATGAAAGGTAAATAAGTAACTCTTAAAGGATAACTAAACTAAAATAACTCACCTTTTAATGAATATTAAATTTTTAAACTAATAACTCTAATTGATTCTTATATTTGTTTAACTTTAGTGAACTTAAAATTGAGCAATCCTTAACTTATATAAATTTATTTTTTAACTTAATATTGTTTGCTCTGGTAATTGCTCAGATCAAGTAATGATTATTTAAGCTTGAAGAGGTGTAAATAAACGTAACTTTAATATAAATAATTGTTTACCTGCCTAACAGGACTTTGTGATCTTTTTAAATACACCTTTTCCCAGTAAATGTTATACCGGCTGGAAATTTCCCACCCCAATATCCTGAATAAAACTGCTTTATAAGCAATCAAAACACGATGTAGCATACAAGTTTTTGTAAACATTATGTCCTCCTTTTTCACCCAGGGAAATTAACTATGTTTTAACAACGATATGTAAATGTTTATACTTTTAAAAATGTGCATGTTTTGTGAGTTCAACTGCATTTTTACATGAAATACAAAAGTTTTCAAGATGGCGATCAAACCAACGCTATCTGAGCGTCACCGGCAACATGAAACAGACATATCAAATGTACAAAGGAGAAAACAGATGTGAAACGCCGGGTTGAAGGATTTGGCATCTTCAGCTCGCCAAGAAGTCCGGTGCCGGGTTATCAGTTGTAACCGCGGCGACCGGAATTCAAATTCTTCTACACCAAAAGAGGTTGCCGTTCCGGGACCTCACGCCAAGAGAGAATTTTCTCCTCAATCGGGAAGTAAACACCAACATGTAAGGTTGCTGCCCGCTGACATTATAATTTCCTTTTTTTTGCAACTCTTCTCAGAGTCACCACAAGGTGCTGCTATCATGTGCACAATGTGTTTCTAACATTTTTGAGAACCAACATGTAAGGTTTCTGCCCGCTGACATTATAATTTCCTTTTTTTGCAACTCCTCTCGGAGTCACCACAAGGTGCTGCTATCATGTGCACAATGTGTTTCTAACATTTTTGAGATGCCTATCCACCAGCGACTCAGAGCATTGATGGGACCGTCTAATATCTGACGTTCCCCAGAGTGCCCCAGCACCCATGAATCCGAGGCCCCTGCACTTAACTAGGCCGGTTCATCAGACGCCTATGCCCGCAGCAGACTCCCGTCCCGGCGCCGTCCGATCACCAGCGCTAGTGGCCTCACGGGGAGAGGCAGAAGAAGTATGTATGTGTGTGCGCGTATACATCAAGAAAAATAGTGGTCTCCAAACTGAGGCGAAGAGCTGTTGTTGTTTTGGGCATACTAACAAAAATGCCTAGAAAAAAGAGCCTAGATAATTTCAACTACATTCTCTACACTAATATTTCTGAGCTCTCAAAGAGCCGACATAGGAAATGGTGATACATTCTTTATACATGTTTTTCATGCCTGTTTTTCTTTTTATATTTTTGTACTTGAACAGAGCTGTCAAAAATTCCCTTTTTTTTTATTTCTTTGAAACCCTGGGTGAAATGAATTGTTGTTAAGTTTTAAAAGATATTCTAATAAATTTCCTTTTTATTTTTAATCTGGTTTTCATTCAATTCTTACCACTATGACTCTGTTGAGACCCAGACCGTCCGACCTACCAGAAAGGTGTAAGGTAACTGTATGGACGGCCGGGAAGTACCACTATGACTCTGTGTAATAATTTATTGTTTAACATATTTTGTTTTTGGGTAAATCACAACGCAATTTCTGAATTTTTAGAGAGTAAGTTGTTTGGCCATTGAATAAACTAAAAGTAAGTCTAAATTCATTTATTTAGTTTTTTTTATTTTTTAATAAAAATACTTTAATATTTTAGTTTTTTTTTTGTTTAATTTTTTTTTCTCTTAAATTTTATGCTGATGTCGAAAAAGGCACAGCACATGCATGGCAAACAAATGGATCATTCACAATCTACTAAATGCTGCAAGCAACAGAGCATCTCATAGCACCTACAACAGACCTCTCACCTCTCAGAAAATGAAACAATAAAATAGAAAGAAAGTAAAAAGAATAAAAAATAGATGAGAAAAGGCTGCTAGGGTACCTTGGGATTGCAACACCCATATTCACTAAAGATGTGAACCCCTGAGGGAATCATTTGGATGACTTAGACAAATTGGATAAAACCAATACAGCATATACAGCTTATATCGATGAAACTACACATTTTTTAGCATGCATATCTTTTAGCAGAAATATAAACTTTTATACTTCAGTCTTATTATAGAGAACAGATAATTAAAAGTACAAGTGAAATAAATTCAATAAAGGATTTTTCTAATCTAATAGTCAGTATCAGGGAAAAGGAATACCTACCATAGTTCATTTAACTGAGAAATTCCAAACTTGCTACCATGATTTATTTGCAACATCAAGAAACAAATTTTTAAAAACAAAACCTTAAAGGTACAGAGATGCCAACCTGCGATGGAAGTTTTCAGTAGTACCAAAGGAAAAAATCAGTAGTTTTAAAAATTTTTCAGTAGTCAAGTAAAAATTTAACAAATCGGCTTACATAACATGCATATATCATTAATTCATAATTGTGTATGAAAGTATTATATCACATTAATAAAAATTGAAAATTTTGTTCATAAAATACATTTAATAATTAAATTTAAGCACTCTCTCCCATTTACCAAAAAAATATAATAATAATAAAAAAGAAGAAATTTAACAACAGTTAAAAACTTTGGAATTAAATTTTAACTTATTAGATAAAACACGTCCCATTTAAAGCAAAAATTTAAATTTAAGATTTGCCAACTGCAGATGAAGTAGCTTGCTTAAAGCATTTAAGTTCTTTGTTTGAAAATGTTTTAGCAAAGCAGTTCGCTTCATGGACATTCATCTTAATCTTTTCTATTAATAGTGCCTGGAGAGTTTCAACTCCTAAGTTTGGCCTGAAGTCATTCTGATTCTTGCGGACAATGCTAAAAATTCTTCCATTAGCAGCATTAGAATGAGGTACAACAAGAATATGGAACATTATTCTGGGAAGAACTTCATATTTCAAACATCCATTGCAATCTTTCAACAGAGATATTCTTTTTCAAGCTAAATCAATACATGGAATGTCTAAAGCATCCTCACAATTGTCACACTGATATCGGGCAAATTGTTTCTAGTTTTTTAATCTCATTTTCGTTGAATATTGAAGGGAAAAGCTGTACCATATAGAGCACTGAACTAAAAGAAATTTCAGTTCTTTTTTGAATATCACTTATTTCAGCATGCTTTAGAAATTCGTCTTTTAGTGGCAGCTTCGCAAGGATATAAGAACAAGCCTCAACATAAAAACTTTGCACGCAATTATAAAATTTAAAAATCTCCTCTTCTGTCAAATTTTCAGAATTGAGAAATATTCATGTCTTCACACAAATCACCAAATTTTCATCATGTTTGTGTTTTTCTAATCTTGAAATTTATATCCATAATATCCTGTTCACCATTGTCACTGGAAATTGCTATGTGAAGAACAAATCTAACTAGCAGACTCATAAAAAGTTGATGGATAACACTATGTAATTTATGTATGTACAGAGCAGCTTGTTGCAAAATAGTGTTCACTTTAATAAACAATGGAAGCACACTATTTAAGAACAAAATGCACAACTTTGTGATGTCACTCTATAAACAAGTGCTAACATTTTTGAAGCGTTTGTTTTGTGCATCTTCTGAGTTTTAACTTTCACAGAAACATAATTTCAAAGACTCCCATTGCTCCAAAATTCGTTCTAGGCATTCAGCTAAAGATAGCCACCTAGAGCTTGTGTATTTCAAAATTTTGTGTGTCTTTTCAGATAGACCACATGACTCTTGGCATATTTTAAACAGATTTCTTCTTTTAAAACTTTTATCCAGGAAAAAATAGATATCTAACAATAGCATTTCCACATCAATGATATCACTGAATTCTGATGCAGTTTTCTTTGCAGCTATATGAATCAGATGGCAGGGACACACCCTGATTAAAGTTGACAGATTTTTCTTCAATATAAATGCAGATACATCTTTGCATTTCCCTATCATTGTACTGGCATTATTCGATGAAAATGCCACACAATTTTTCCACAATATGCCCTTCTCTTCAAATTTAGCAGAAATAGCATTAAAAATACCTTCACCAGTATTATCAGTACATAACAATAATGCCAAAAGCATTGTAACAATCTCTCCTCTTGCTTTATCAAAATATATTGTAAGAAGCGAGTAGATCTTGTAATCATTGGTATCATTGCTGCTATCTATGCTTATTGCAAAAGGTTCTGTTAATGAAAATACAACATCTTCTGTTGAAATCTTTGCCATAGCTTTTATTATAGCTGTAGTTTTTGTGCGACCACTAAAAAAATCTTGAGCTATTTAAGAGTCAGGAAACATATATGAAAACAAAAATTTTGAGTGGTCCGCAGCAGACATTGGTAGATTATGTTCAATAAGAAATCAGGCAAAAAGACTCTGCTGTTATGGCATTCATGGGTACATAGTTTTTAAAAAATGTATATAATTTTTCAGTCTTTTGTGATGCTTCTGCATAGTTCACATGCTTCTTAGATAAAATATGACTATGTCAGTCATCGCGACCGCCATGTGCAATATTAAAGTCCTTGGAGCATATACAGCAAAATGACATATTTTCCGAAATTTTCGACAGCTTGATGCATAGAAATTCCCGAGAATATGCCTCCTTAAATTTTTGATAATTCATTTTTTTAACAGGCGGTTCTATACTTTCACTACTCATTATAACTAATTACCATAAAATTGTGTCAAGAAAATCAGCGATGGTAAGTAGCCATACAACCACATGGAAACCAGACACAACAAGACTGCAGTCCCTGCCCTGCACCAAAGAAAGAACTATATTACGATTGAATCTCTTCCCACGTGACCTTCGTTGAGGCATTCAAGTAAAGTACCCGCAAATCATTTCTAAAAATAGAAACAGAGGTCAATTTTGGGGAGTCCATGGAGAACATAAAAAGTTCTCCCAACTGGCTTCTAAAAATAGAAACAGGAGGAAGGGACCAACAAACACTAGGGTGTCGGTTAAATTATTGGGATTGGGTCATGGATGTATCAAGGTCAGGTTCATTGTTTATTCTCTTTCTTATGATTACAGAGTTAACACGTGTTGCAAATTTTTTTATTGCATTTTGATCCGAAATTTGCAATCCTCGAGGTCCGGAAAATTTCAGATTTGAGACTCTATATTGTATATATTGAAATAAAAATTGATGTGTTGTGAAAAATAAATACCGTATACATTCACGTATGAGTCGACCCCCGTACTTTCAGAAAAAAAATTGGAAAAAATCCAAAACCCGCGAATAAGTCGATCCCCAAAAGAGAAAAAAAAAATTTCAATTAATTATTCAAAAACAGTTGAAAATAAAAAAATAAATAAATAAATAAATGTATATAATAAAAAAATTTTATTTTCATAATAAAAACTTCATCGGAACGCTTTAAAGACAGATTCCAAACAAATAGGCCTATGACATATGAGCTTTGTCTCCCGTCAGTTTTGGGGACGCTCGTTCTTGTGTGACAAGCTCCAGGTATTCTTTTACTTCCAGCATGCAGCGTCCTCAAAACGAACAGGAAACCGTGCATCCCTGTTTCTCAAATGACCTTGACCCACCGCACAATCAAAACAATATCTGGCTTCCACGCTTTATTTGAGCCCCCCGACAGTTGTTATTAGACACTATCTTCAATAAACAATACAAAAAAAACACTTTAAATTTAAAATCCTGCATTATAGTTTTAAGCAATCTGTGTTACAGAATTATTTCTAAAAAGAGCCATTTTTTTGTCAAAATTGATTGGCCGTAATCCGAGAAGCAAGAGATAAACATCAAACGAAAATGTATGCATATTTTTTGATGACGCGATACACTGGTAGTCGGGAGGGCAGTGAATCATAGGAGAATTTTGAAGTGCTCAATTGCATAATTACTACCGATCGCTTTAAGAGGGATTGCCTCGTGGAAAAAAAGAACTTTTAGACCAAAGAGCTAATATCATTACGATTACGTTACTTACGATTTTTTTTTCTTTAAGACTCCGCATATAAATCGACTCTCCACTTTGAGGGGGTTTTTTTTTGTCACAAATTTCTCGACTTATATGCGAGTATATACGGTAAAATTGAATTTATCCATAGAAAAAATCATCGATTCCGTAATTCGTACTACCCGATTCACTTCTGTAGAAACTACAGAGAATCCGTAGTAGTTGGCATCTCTGAAGGTATAAGGAAAACTAATATTTTATTTTAGGAGAGAAGTATAGAAGGAAAACATTTGAGTTTATTTCTATAGTCATTAAACAAACTATTTACACCCATTAAATTCAATATAGTTACCCCATCCACCATACTCTAATCACAAATGTAGGGCAACCTGTATATCAAAATCAAAGAGAAAATTTTTACAAATACTTAAAGAAATCAAATTCGAAAGCAATGTCTTTTTTATACATTTCATAACGATTTTTTAAAGAGTTTTTATAATTTTATGAAAAAGCAGATTAGAATGTATTCCAAGTTTAACTCAATTTTGCAAAATTATTACAATAATTTCCAAAAGAAAGGCAAAAAAAGATGCACAAGAAATAAAAAATTCAATATTTACAACTGAAATAAACTGTGCTAGCTGCCATTACATAACAAATATTTTATTTTGATTTCGTTGTAGGAACATATGAAAATTTAATTAATAAATCTAGTAACTAATTTCAATAATCTTCTTTAAAATACAGCATAAAACAAAATAAAGATGTAACCAGTTTTGAATGCAAAAAATAGCCTCCTTCAGGGTGCAAAGACAGAGCAACCGAAACCCCATAAACAAGAAAGGTGTCCTCACATTTGACTGACACAGCTGGTTAACATCAGTGTTTTATTTTATGATGTACTTTAACAACAAAGATTTTTAGCATTAATTTCTTTAAAGCTATAGTTGGAAAAACATTTTTTAAATCTAGTGTTTCTATTCTAAATTTTTAGCACTGAATACTTATAATTTGGAGATATACTAAAAGAAATTAAATCTGCAATTAATGCTGCATAAAGTAAAAATTTAACCTCCTTTTAATTTAATTTTAAATTCTACCATGAATGAGGATCACCTCCTAGTCTGCCCAGGTCTGAGTTAATTTCATGCCTCTACCAAAAATTACAATTCAAAAATAAAAAGGATATTTAATAAATAAAAAAATTTATTACATAATACAAATAAATATATTTACATACATTAATTTATTACATTTGTATACTTTCTTTTACCACATGTAACAAAACATCAAAATTTACAGTTGGGTCATAATCCTTGTTAATATTGTCATCATCTCCCTCAGCAAGCTTTGCAACTTCAAATTGCACCCAACGATAATCTGTACATTTTCGAGCTCCAGCACAACTCTGAATTAAATTCTGTACAGTAGGATGAGACAAACCAAAAAACTTGGCACCTTGACCTTCTATGCTCACCACTTCTTTACCACTAGAAAAAATAATTAAATATTAGAAGAGTCAAATATAGCACAATCAAAATGTAGAGGTTTCGCTCTTGCACTATGTACAAAAAACACCTACAAACTTCTCAAACATTTATAGCATCAGCTTAAAAAGGAGAACAATTATAAAGAACCCATTGGTTCATAACACAAAGCCAAGACCCCAAACTCCCAAGATGACTAAGAATGTGTATCATGAGGATGGAGGCTGGAGCAGGCCCTGAGTGGCAGTCAGCTTTGAGGATAACATCCTAAAAGCTGACTGCCACTCAGGGCTAGCTCCAGACTAATTTACGCCAGAGGCAAGGCAAACTACTTGCTTCCCTTACCCCCCCCCCCCTCAAAAGAAACATGAACTTCGATTTTTAAGAACAGGTGTTTAAAGGACAAGTAAAACTACAAAACTTAAAACTGCTAAATTTATTTAACGTTGCAAAAAGTTGCAACTGTATTTGAATTTGCAATGGATTATTGCAAATACAAAAAAAAATTTTGGTATACAAATCATTTTGAACTAAACGACATGCAGTATAATGCATACCTCCACTATTGGCAATACAGCATTCAAACCGTTTTTTACTTCATAATTTTTTAAAGGGGCTGTTAAAGGTAACTTGACATAACCAGCTGTTTATATTACCACAATATTTTGCTTACAATCAAACACAGAAACAGACAGAGTTAAACACATGTCATAAAAGTTTAAATTTCATACACATCAAAATCTCACTTTGCATTAAAAGAGCTTTAACGGAATCCATAAGCAAATTTCTTCACACATAAAAAAATGTTGAAAATTCACTGAAATATCCATAATTTGTAAAATTTCATACTTATATTGCTATATCTAAAAAGGAAAAGTGATATAATTTCAATTTTTTACAGGTATATCTACTGATATCTTCGCATTCTAATTAAAAATATATTTTTATTACTTTTTCTAAATTTTAGTACCTTGTAGTAATTTGTTGGGAAGATTGATTTACAAATGGATGATGCATCATGTAACAAAGTATGCCGCACTACTTGGTAAGGGCTTCAATTCGGGAAATATTTACAGACAAACCTGTTAGACTTCTATCAACAAATATCTTTATTAAAGCATCAAAATGTATTTCAGTGGTTGTAAGTAAATGTATTTCAGTGGTTTCAAAACATCGATCCGACTCTCCCACCTTATTTCACTTAGCAGTTCTGCCAACACTTAGTCAATGTAGAGAAATAATTTGAAATACACTATACCAAACTGAAGAAATTTATTGTTTCCAGTCAATATCTAGCAGCATCAAGGACTACCAAGTTTAAAAATTGTACATTGTAGGGCGTAAAAAAAACACAAGTTTATGTTCAGAACATTCTTTTCTAGGCCATTTTCCTTTCGATAACCCTTTGTCATACGCTTGACCAAACAAATTTTTAATTGAAAATCTCATTTTAAGCTTCAGAGTGGTATAAAATTGAAAACTGTCTGCAAACAAAAGTATTTACCTAAAAATTTTCTGCAAAAATCTGTCAAGTCATATACGGTATATGCGCACACATCTCACAGAAAAATATTGATTTTCTGGTTACCTAATTTATTCAGGTAATATTCTCAAGGTACCAGTAAATGGAAAAAAGGGGAGGGGGAGGAATATGATTTACCAGAGTTAGATATATAATATAGTTTTTTCGCAAATGAAAGTAACAGTGCATATGCATTGCTCATAATAACAAAAAAAAAATTTTATTTAATAATTCTCTAAAATTTTTGCAATTCGAAAAACTTTCTGCGAACGGCATTCACACGTTCATCTATATTCTCTGACTCTGTTAAGCTGTTCCAGAAGAATTTCTGATATAAAGGTACATATAGTGTATTAAGAGTGATTTTCTGTAAGCAAGGTACGCTTCCTATGGGAGTGTTATAGTTGACTTTTTTTTATTTTTCTGAAATTTGCACCAAACATGTTCCTATGCATTCTGATTATATATCAGAAAAAATAAAATTAAAAAAAAAAGGTTGTCAAGATATGGTTATTTTTTTGGTGGACTATGGGGCCGTTTTTCATGTCACAGTCGAAATACGGCAAATTGCGATTTAAATTTCTAAAAAACTTCAGATAGGTGCCAAAGTTTTTTTTTCACAATTGGCTTATATATAATACTAGTACTAAGTTTTAGACATGATAATTTCTTGGCACCTTGCTGAAGTTATCCGGAAAGTGACCCCTAAATTGAGGGTCACGTGAACAATTTTCCGAAATTTCATAAGTCCGAAAACTCATAAGTCTTCTTCTTCTTTTTTTTTTTTTTTTTTTTTTTTTTTTTTTTTTTTTTTTTTTTTAAATTGGTTTTAAAGTAATTGAAAAAAAACATTTGTGATTGATAAAAAGGCATTTTTTAAAAGGTAAAAAATTGTAAATCTTTTTCGTTTTAGTTTTAAAATATACCTACTTAAAGGCATATCTTTGAAACATTAAAAATATGCTAAAAGTTGCTAAGCCTATATTTTATTTCTATATATAGGAATTAAATTTTTAAAGAAGATTTTTTTTTTCCCAATAGAACTAGCTTAAAATTCTACCCTATACTAGAGTATTCTTTTTATAGTTTCCAATTGCCTTTTCTACGGACTGTTTTTTTTTTTTTAATTGCATTCCAATTTTAGTTTTTGTTTTTCTTTCTTCCACAGGTTCTATGCTGTAAGTGAATGTAAACTGATGCAATAGTGCCTGTGGGTCAAAGAGAAAATGGCAGAATAATGGAATGACTGTGGATTTTCTGAATTTGTGAGAGATGTAAAAATTCATCAGTTCTTAGAGCTCAGGAGAAACATTCAAACCCATTGTAATCAACTAAAAAATAAAGTGCCCGATATTACTGGGGCTTCACTTGTAATGAATCGCATTGGGTCAGTATTCCAAGACGAAAAAAAAATATGCCCAAACCACAGATACAAAAATGGGATATACTGGAGACCTCCCACCACTTGCAAGCCCCCACATCACGGCAAACAAATGAAGAAAACTGCAGTACGTTCGAACTACACAGTGGCTAAGAAGATCAGTGATATATATCAAATTAAATTTCCAATTGAGCAAACATTATGTACTAAATACAGAAATAAAGAAGAAAAGTTTATTGAAGGCCTAAGTGATGATGCTGAGGAGAGCAGTGACAATTTTCCTAATCCAATAGAATCAAATGTAGCTGTAAAAGAAGCATTCAATACCGCTGTAATACAAATGCCCATCATGCAAGAGCACTTCAGCCCAGTAAAGTATCAGGTGACTACTCCAATATCATTATTAAGTGAGAACACAAAACGTTCATTGAAAAGGAAGTATGAGAAAGGTATCAATGCATTTTCTATTACATTTGCTAATATTGTGTGTCCTGGGCAAGGTCAAGAATTTCTGTCTATATTATCTGCATCCACAGATAATATTGATGATTTAGAAATGGAGGAATATGCTGAATTAGTGGCTGCAGTTAAATCTGTCCCGAATGTTAGCATCAAGATCATACTTATGAGCACAATTGCATCCAAGTTTAGTTTGCGTAAGTAAACTGAACTGAGAAAAGTAAACTGAAGAATGTCTTCTGTTGCTTCCAAAAACTAGTTGAATTGGCTAAAGCATTTTCTTTTGGTGATGCTGAAACATTACAGAAAATTTTGCATCCAGATCCAAAAATAAGACAGTGCTTGACATGAACAAAGTCGAACACTTCATCAATTTTGTATTTACAGCAGGATTTATACAAGATGTTGCATTTGAAACAATGAAAATTACTCTTAGTAAAGGAAAAAAATTTTAAATTCCACATGCAGTGAGAACAATCCAGAGATCCCACATCATATTGGTTTATGTAAGTTACTGCCAGACAGTTGGTATACTCCCTCTTTCGACAAGTAGTCTGTGGAGAGTTGTAGATACCTGCAAAGCAAGCCAACGTCAAGGAATACAGTGCCTATATACCTTTATTATGGATGGGTTAAATGGATTTGAATCATTAAAAAATGTGATGCAATCATGTAATACAGATCCTAATCAGCAAACTCAAATACAAGTAAATCTAGAAAAATGTAAACACTATCTAAAAGCGGTCTATCCTACACATGTAATGAACAAAGAAAGCAAAATAGCCAGTCACTGTCGAGTTTGGGCATTAAGTGACACTAATGATAAAGATTTACAGGAAATATGCCAACATAATCATACACAAATCTGTAAGAACTGTGACAGACTTCAGTCAACTTTAGAAGATGTGCAAAAAGCTGTTGAGGAGAATCATCAATCAAACAAGGAAGAGCTATGACATGAAGTTCAAAATGCTACATTTTCAATATTAAAATGGCAGAAACATATTTTACGGGAAAATCAACAAGAGGATGGCAAAAATAAACTGAAAGAAATGATTAACGAAAGTACTATTTACTGGCTAAGGGACTGGGGAATGAAAATTTTACCTCAAAGGTTCTGCGAAACAATGCAAAAGTGGTTTAGGAAACAAGGTATCTCTAACCACATTGATTGCATACTTTTTATGGGTAAAGATGGCAAACAAGAAAAGGTAACATATCTTACACTTGCAGACTATTGCACCCAAGATATGTATGCTGTATTATGTATTTTTAAACATGTATTACTCCAAGTAAGGAAAGATTTTGCTGGCGTTACCAAAATTGTTGATTGGAGTGACAATGCTGGGTGTTATTCAACAGTAAATGTTACAGCAGGGAAAGCAGCAATTGCATTGGAAATGGGATTTGAAATTATACAGAGTGAATTTAATGAGCTTCAGCGTGGCAATGACCAATGTGATAAGAGATTTCGCAGTCATCAAGAAGCACATAAAAAACTACCTCCATAGTGGTCATGATACCACTTCAGCGAAAGATATCTTTACATCACTTTTATATCTAGGTGGAGTGAGAAACATGAAGCCATCTGTTATTGAAATTTTGTATGATGAAGGTTCAATTGACAAGATTAACTTGAAAGGTATATCTACGTATCACTCAGGAAATCAGCAGAATACTCAGGAAATATGTTTATGGAAACATCATGGCATCGGCCCAGGAAAACAAACAAGCATTAGAGGTCAAAACGTAAATCATGAATTGAAGTTCAACATCATTCATTCATTTCCTACTAATTTTCCAACTGGGAACCTCCCCAGAAAAAGAAAACACAAACACATGTGCCAACTTTATTCTGTCTCGAAATGGAATGTACATCATCATTTAAGACAGTTGACGAATTTGACAATCATGTCCTTGATGGACAGCATATCACTGCAGATACTAGTATAACAGGAGACAGAGTAAAGATGATGTATGTCAAGAAAATGAAGACTGGAGTTGAAAATTTGTTTTTACAATCAACATCCCTGCAAGGAGATTCCACACTACTTACAACTTCTACAAAGGATAGAATCTATAATTTCATGGGATGGGCTTTAAGGAAAAGGAAAAATAATCCCAAATTATCCCTGAAACAAAAGAAGTTTATACATGATGCTTTTATAAATGGAGAACAAAGCGGAAGAAAAATTAGTCCTGAAGCTCCAGTTAATAAAATGAAAAGTTCAATTAATGAGTATGGTGATAAATTTTTCAGTGTGGATGAGTATTTGTCAAAATACCAAGTGATGTCACGATTTTCCATATTGGCATCACACAAAAAGAAACAGACCCTGCATGCTTACTTGAACACAAAAACAAGTAAGCAAGACATAAAAGTAGATGTTGATGGGAGTGATGAAGAGAATGAAGAAGATATGTGTTTAGAGTCTGAGATAGACAAATGTGATTACAAGGAAACCTGCCAAACTATTGCTGAAATAGAGTATGATTAATTGAAAATTGAACAATTTAAATACTATGGTGTAATATACCAAAAACTGTTACACAGCAAAAGTTATGTGCCCAGAAGACACTGTTAATAAAACACATGAAGTAAAATTTCTTCATGAGACTGGAGTAAACGAATATGATTGGCCTAGGCGTCCCATAGCTGCCAACTTATTTGGAGTAAAAATCAGAATAGCGCGTAAAATGAGTTTTACAGAACAAATCGACATAAATCTGATTTTCAAAGGACACAATGTAAATAATGCACAAATATGTGAAACACACAACTGTTTTGAGATCTCTTTGGAAACAGTTGTATGCATGTTCATTTGTACATTATTTACTTTGTATCCTTCATCTCTCAAAATATTTTGACAGAAAGTTACCTTATGTAATGATGATATAATTCGTTATGTAATGATGAAAAATGATATAATTCTATTATATTTAGAAAATGCAAGTTTGACAATTTCGTTTAAGAACAGGGTTGTTTAAATACATAGGCAAATTTAATTTTAACACATTCCTTTATATTAATTCTAAACTATGATTTTGTTATCTATAATAACTCATGCTTTTATTTTGTCAGTTTTGTTGAAATTAAATCATTACAATAGTCAGGATTTATGAACTTAATTTCACAAAAAAAATTTTTTTACAATTGGGAAGACACAATTTTTTTGTTCTTAAACTGCAGTATATTTTTAAACACATTCATAAAATTATCATGTATTATTAAAATGTGCATTGTCTAGTGTCTACACATAAAAAAAAATTGGTGGCAGTATATTTTAAAGAAAATGGTTATTTTGTTCAAAAATATCTTTTCATAAAAATGTGGCAGAAAAGGCTTTAGATAGAAAAAGATTGAATTTCATGATTGTACTATTTATATGAAAATAATTAAAAAATTAACTTTTATAATCAACCAAACTATGAAAATAAGCTAGTTTAGTCCAGTTAATGTGCAACAATAAGGAGAAGGACATCGATGGAAAAGGATAATTGCGTAATCTCGGAAACGCCCGCGAAAAAAAACTGAATTTCACGATCGTACTATTTATGTGAAAATAATTAAAAAAATTTGCCTTTATAATCAACCAAAATATGAAAATAAGTTAATTTAATCAAGTTAATATGCAACAATAGGGAGATGGAGATCGATGGAAAAGGATAATAGCGTTCTCTCGGCAACCGCTGCAGAGATGGAAAAAAAAAAAAAATTACTATTTATATGAAAATAATTAAAAAATTAACTTTTATAATCAACCAAACTATGAAAATAAGCTAGTTTAGTCCAGTTAATGTGCAACAATAAGGAGAAGGACATCGATGGAAAAGGATAATTGCGTAATCTCGGAAACGCCCGCGAAAAAAAACTGAATTTCACGATCGTACTATTTATGTGAAAATAATTAAAAAAATTTGCCTTTATAATCAACCAAAATATGAAAATAAGTTAATTTAGTCAAGTTAATATGCAACAATAGGGAGATGGAGATCGATGGAAAAGGATAATAGCGTTCTCTCGGCAACCGCTGCAGAGATAAAAAAAAAAAAATCACTATTTATATGAAAATAATTAAAAAGGTGACTTTTATAATCAACTGAAATACAAAAATAAGCTAGTTTAGTAAAGTTAATGTGTAATAATCTAATAATCAGGGGATGGAGATGGATGGAAAAAGGCAATTATGTACTCTCAGCAAAGCCTGAAAAGAAAAGACTGAATTGCTCATCTTATAATTTAAGCGAAATATAATTTGTTTAGTAAAATAATTCTTTATTTTTATTTGCACTATAAAAATAAATTAGGTCTATTGTTCTGATATGAAATCATTAGAAGAAAATGGATGCAAACTGATAATTTTGGACTCTCCAACAAAAAGGGGTAAAAGTTAAACAAATATTTTCAAATGCTGCACGAAGTTTTTTCTTCTGTTTCCCTTTGAGTCCAATGACAACATATGTATTAATGACATATATGATGACATACATCACGGTGATTACGGAGACAAAAATTTACAACTTATTTTTGATTCCTTTCTGTGGGGGATTTTATGCCTACACTTCCGGGTTAGAAAGACGAGCATTGTCTGCTGTCCGTTTCTTGAACGCTGCGTGCTGGAAGTACCAGAATAAATAGAGCTTGTAACACGAGAACGTCTGCGTTCATTGCCGCGTTCATTGTCTGCGTTCATTTGGATTGCTTGTCACACGAGAACGCGAACATTCTCGTGTGACAAGCAATCTAAATGCTTGGTGACATTTTGGTGTAAAAATATAAATTTGGTGATAAATCAGCAAATTGGCGCGATTTTTAGGTGAAATTAGTAAAAAATATTAAAAATCATAAAGAAATCGATTACGCACGTAAAATCGTAAAACAAGAGAATTTTCGTAAAAATTACGAAAAATTCGTAAAAGTTGGCAGATATGGCATCCTGATATTGAAAATATCAGTAACAGCGTCATCTTTCGACCTGTACAAATTAAAATAGTTTTAAGGTCTTAAAAATCAGAATTAATCCATTTTTAAGGACTTTTGACTATTTAAATTTCTTCAGATTATTAAATATTATTTCAAAAAATTTTTAGTTCATTGAATTGCTAATTTCAGTTCTAAGCATAGTGCATAGAAGTAGTATGCTGTGGAACCTGTAATATGTTTTGGAACGTACACATATATTTTGTACAAATTAAAATAATTTTAAAGTCTTAAAAATCAGAATTAAGCCATTTTTAAGGACTTTTGATTATTTAAATTTCTTCAGATTATTAAAAATTATCTCAAACTTATAATTATACATATCAGTTTTAAGTTGTAGTAAATTCTTTCTATCTAGATTTCTATATCATAAATTTCTTATGCAATGCAATTCAAAAATATAAATGTTAGCTAAAAGCTTTGAATAAAAAAGACATAAAATTGGAGGTATAGTGCCTGCATGATTTACTAGTGATATAATAGTAAATAGGCTATTTAAGTCTTTTACTCTAATATGAACATTTAAATGGTATAAAAGCCCATCACCAAATTCATGCACATGTATATTTCAGCATAAAACACATAAAAATAACATGTATACTTACCATACTGCATTTATAGATTCCAGGAGTGCACTATGAACTTCATTTGGAGAGCTCCCAATGAGGCATCTACTTGGGTCATCTTCTGGTGTTATCTCAAACTTATTTGGGAGAACAAATACAATGTCAATACAACTTAATTCATCTCAAATACAACTCTACTTTTTCAATCTTAACATTTCTATACTCAAGTGGCAAACTTGCACAGAAATTCAGCTTAACCACGCTTCAAACAAAATGTAACATGATTAGTTAAAGTAAAACAAAGATGCACACTCTTAGCTTATTTATTAACTAACATTAAAATTAAATATTTTTTCATAAAAAGTACACAATTAAACTTTAGATGAGAAATACAATTAAGAAAAATAAGAAAAACCAGATAAAAATGTGAAAAACAAAGAATATAGATAGAAAAAACTGACTAGCATTCTTAAGTATGTCACACGCGAGTTGAAGGGCTAATTGATATTAAATAGTTGAAGTATATGCAAAGAAAAAAAAAAACCTGAATAGAACTCTTAAATTGTATTTTTTACAAAGAAAAAGAACAATGACGTTAAACCTACAACAATAACATTTAAAATTCACATAATAGTTTCTTAGCATTAATGAGAACTTGGCAGTTCATAACAGACTAGATTTGCTTTTAGTTATAACAAATAATGTAATAGATACTTAACCAACAGGCTAATAACTTTCAAATTTGCCCATTTACTAGTTATTGCAGCTATGCAAACTAGTTAACAAGACTGGCCCATGTTATTAAAAAAAATCAATTAAATCATACTAGGATAGTAACATCAGTAAATGCAGTTACTCTAGGTATAAAATTTATTTTTTCTAACAAAATAGAACATAATAAACATTTAGTCATTTATTCATTCTTTACTTTCTTACTAAAGTAAATTTGAGTTATATATTGTAGTAAGAATGTGAATTATATCAGAAAATTGATCATATGCAAAGCCCTTGAAACATTTATACATTAAATGTTAATTTAACACTTTTTTTAATTATTAATATTCCATTTTATGATTTCTATTTTCGAAATTAAGTAATACTTATTTATAAAGGAAAGCTGGATAGAAACTGGTTGCTTTGTTGAATAATTGAACCTGGTAGATAGTAGCCCCTAAACTAAGGATTTATTATAAGATAGGGATATTTATAATATCAGGGTTCGAAATTAGCGGTCGTTAGTCATATTTTGAACCTATAAATTTGAAAACCATAAAAGAGCTTCAACCTAGGGATCTCTTAGTTGAAATCCAAGCCAAGCCAGTTCATTGATGAAACTGAAAAAATTTTGTGGGCATGAAGTCAACATAACAACACATTGCACCTTGAATACTTCTCGAAGGATCATATCTGAGGCAGAACTATTATATTCAAAAGAGGCTGAAATACAAGAGCAACTTTACAATCAACAAGTGTGTGGAGTTCGCAGAATCACAATTCGCAAAGATGGGAAAATTATACTAACCAAACATATAACACTCACTTTTAACACACCCAGAAGTGCCAACTTTCTTAAGAAAAAAAGCAGGAGACTATTTTGTCGCAAATATATTGTTTACTTATGCCACTTAATATTTGTTTAAAACTATATATGTTTCTTATAAATAAAACATTAAAATACCATACCATTTTAAGTATATTATGCTTTAAACTTCTGTGAAAAAAATTTCATTAACTATCTTTTGAATTAAACTAGTGTTAGTAACAAATTATTAAAAAAAATAACTTGATAATATTAATCCTTGATGTATTTATTAAATATTAATGCCTCCCCACCCAAAAAAAAAAAAAAAAAAAAAATACTGCATTAAATATCAGGGGTAGTACTGGTAGAATATGAAAATTCAGGATACCAAATTTACAAAATTTCAGGATAAATTATAAAACAGAAAATATATAAAGGTTTTATCGGGTGAAAATTACTTTATAATGAAAAGAAATATTTATGTTTGATAAAACACAGGTTTTCACTAGAGAGTAACAAATATATATTGATCTTTAATAAAATCAAAATATAGCAATAAATTATATTTCTGCCAAAATAGTTTTCTTTTATTTGCCTAAATCATTGCTTTAATATCAGCTTTTGGAAAATATCCCTTCACAGAGTTCATATCCATTTTTCAAAATAGAAAAATTTGTATTATACAAATATAATTAAAAAATGAACCTTAACAATTAGCCATAATATGAAAATAAGCTAGTTTAGTTGATCTAATATGCAACATTTAAATGATAGAGATGGATGGAAAAGGATACTAGCGTACTCTCAGAAATTCGCACGAAGTAACTGAATTGTGCAATCGTACTGTTTATGCAAAAATAATTAAAAAATTAACAGTAATAATTAATCAGAATATGAAAATGAGCTTGTTTAGTCGATTTAATATGCAACATTTAAATGATGGGAGATGGATGGAAAAAGATACTAACGTATTCTAGGCAATTCACGCGAAGTAACTAAACTGCGCAATCACACTGTTTATGTGAAGATAATTACGAAATTAACCGTCATAATTAATAAGAATATGAAAATAAGCTTGTTTAGTCAATCAAAAATGCAATATTTAGAAGATTGAGATGGATGGAAAAATATACTATTGTACTCTCCGCGATTTATGAGAACAAACTGAATTGCGCAACCGCACTGTTTATGCAAAATTAATGAAGAAAACAACATTTTAGTGATTTATGCTGAATTAGACAACCTTTGAAAAAGTATATTTATTAATAAAATACGCGATCTGATCGCTATCATAATTTACATTACACGCAGCCGTAAATCTCCGTTAATATGATTGGCATTACCATGCATTTTATTATGGATTTGCTATGATCCCGGGAATGGTAGAAATCAGTGCTAAAGAAGCAGAAAATTGGTGTTTACGAGGAATTATACAATGTCTGGGTAATTGATAAATTTCAAACAAAAAAAGCCGGAGAATTTTGTTAGTAATCCGGAGGCCGAGAATTAATAGAAAATCTGGAGAGTTGGCACGTCTGCACACCTAATTTGCCAAAACGTATCAAAGCTACCTATCTCTCGTGACCAGTACAACCGTACATCCCATCTCCTTTACGATGTTTTAAGTGTCATGGTCACTCTAAGATAGCCAATAAAGATTTTTGAAGCAGTTGTAACCTATAGATAAAGCTCTCATAGCATCAGCTTTTGCACTCCATCTAGCGCTGGTTACTCTTTTAAGAACTAGATTTTGGTTTTGGGGTCGTTTGGGATCACTATGTTGAACTTCATCTTCATTTAGGTATTTCAGCATAATTTCCCAACGGTGGGTAGAAGCTGACATACAGTTGTATAGTGTCTGAACAAACCCAAAGAAAGATATTGCTCCAACGCAACTTTCAACAGCACTCACTCTAACTAAATTAAGCGAGTGTGTGGCACATGGTATATAAATGGCAAATTTGTTAATATTAGATATATATGACTGAAGGCCATTGTAACAACCTGACATGTTAGCTGCATTGTCGCAGGATTGTCCTCTCATGTTTTCAACATCGATGTCCAGCCCATTAAGGAAAGTCAAAACAGCTGTAGCAAGATCTTCTTCAGTGTGACTGCTTATGGGTTTCAACGTGAGAAAACGTTCATTCACTTTACCATCAGAGGACCTAACATATCTTATCACTATAGTCAACTGATCAATATGAGAGACGCATTCAAAACCTTTTTTCCCATTACTTCTATTACTTCTTTAAATTGTAGAAGATAAATAAGAAGGTTTTTCTCTGCCCTGATTAACATATTTGGCTAGATGAGAGCTCAAAAAAGGATCATACTCTGCAATTAACTTACTCCCGTTCTTTATTGAACTGAACTTCCAAAGAGCTGTCAATTCGACCGTAAGATTGCCGCCTGCTGATTAGTGTCTGCATACAAGATCGGTGCTCGTCACTGTTTTCATGCATTCTCATTCTTTGCGAAGCATTTCTCCAATCAGAAAACCAATTTGTAAATCTTGTTTTTCCTCTTTCATGTTTATTAAAAAGTACACAAGGAAAGCAGTACATGTTCTCACTTGAAGGATAGTACATAAGCCATTCTCTTCTCATTTGTGTTCCACTTACATGTTTACGAAATATCATGGACCGTGTAAAAACTCTGACGTGATCTTCATACTGTCTGGTTGAGGCTGAAAAGTCTTCATTCTGATTTTGACATTCTGATGGATCTTGTGAACACTAAAAGTTCTGGACTTCGTTAGTTACATTTTTCCATAACCCTATGTCATTTCCGTACTCAGGTCCCAATGCATCTTAACTTGGTTCTCTAACTGAAATTCTGACTCTGCTACAACTTCTTCTTGAACCGGAGTACAAATATTGTTGGGTGGTTCTTCAGGTCCGGGGATTACTTCGTCCATTTCAATTTCAATATCCTCAATTGCATTATTCTTGGATGTAGTTTCGTTGTAGTAGATTTCCTTGTAAAACCAAGTTGAAATAGGCTTTGGTTGTTCTGTATTGTTTGCTCCAGCTTTCTGTCTGTTTCCTGCCGATTTTTATGTTTTTCTGAACCACTCCGATACCTTTTCTTCTTCTTGTCCTCTGACTCTGTCTTCTTTTCCTCTTACTCTGATATCTTCTTCTCCTCTGGCTCTGCCTTCTTCTTTTCCTCTTGCTCTAACAACTTTTTCTCATCTGGCTCTGATATCGTCTTCTCCTCTGACTCTGACATCTTGAGTCTGTAATTTTTAATTTAAGTAATTTACAGTTACTTTAACGTTAAAGCGTTATGGTAACTCACTTTGCTTACTTGGTTTTATATTCCATTCCGGTTCTGATTGAATGGTAAGGGCATGTTATCAGTTGTAAAAAAATCCGAAACAACACTATAACTTCACTTCCCTGTCATTTGGCAAGGCGATACAAAGTTCACAAAAACTAAACGACAAAATAAGCGCAACCGCAAATAGAACTGATAATTTGCTATGTACACTTGGTACAGACACAGTACATCGTACTAACTTCACAGAGAGTGAACGAGTAGACATAGAAACTAGACTACGACTACACAGATAGATAACAGTGATGAGTCACCTTTACCCTGCCTTCCCCTTCTCCATGTCACACACAAAGGAAGGTGAAGGCATCAACGACATTCAGCTGTTTGTGTAGGCGTGGTGGTGGCGCAAACATTCAATATTGCTATACCTCACCTCGCCCTCTCACAATCAAACTTCATCTTACGCAGCATTCTAATTTTGACTAACAAAAATAACGATTTTACATTAAGGACAACATTTAGTAATCAAACGTCCAAAGAAGAAGATGTTATCGATATCAATCGTTTATTATATTAAACTTCTGACTTTTTCTGTCCAAGATAGCTCTCATATGCCCCTAGCGAGGTCCCTCCCGGGGCCACGAAAGCTTTGGGGCCCTAAAGCGGCTGCTTTCTTTGTTTTATGGTTAATCCGGCACTGCATATTGGTCTCATGAAATCAAAATCTAGTCTATTTGACATGGCATTTTAATTCTTAACAAAGATAAGTAACAGACACAGCTTTCAAAACATATTAAAGCTTCCAAAATATATGTGCAAGTTCCAAAACATATTACAGGTTCCACAGCATACCGCTTCTGTGCAGTATGCTTAGAACTGAAATTAGCAATTAATGAACTAAAAATTTGTTTAACTGCAACAGGATCTTTCTTTGATATTGAGTGATGCCTTCCTGTTGAACCAATAGGATCTGGGGCACCCACAATCTTTAAAACATCGCGAATTGGAATTAAGCACTGGTGGTGGTATTGCTGTCTTGCAACTGGAAATCTATATCCAGCAGCCGGTACATATGGTAGCATAAAATTCACAACGATTTCATTTAATTCACAACTGATATCTCTAACCTCTGTAATGTACCAGCCACAGTCATACACACATCCGACAAGCATCCCTCTTTGTAGGTTGAAAACCCAGACCACACGACAGACCCGAAGGCTTACTGTTCCTCTTTGCAGGTTGTAAATCTGAATATTCTCCTGTCGTTTCTGAGATCTTGGTTGGGCAAATGAAATTTCTTCTTTCTTGCTCTTTAAAATTTGTCCAATATAGGTTCGCCCATCACTGTGAGTCCACACATGTGTCTTCTGAATTCCTTTCACAGGAGCAGTTTGGTTTGAATATTATTTTTTCTGCTGGCAGAATTCTTCAACTTCCTCTTTGGGCAACAGGATGAGGACTGTTGATGTATATGACTTCTCCACTCTTGTAAAATCCTCGACATTTTGAATTGCAGCTGTACTTGGGCTGGAAAGATTATGTTTTACAGCGTGGTGCTTCAGCAGGCCTCCTACACCATCGCAAGACCTCTTCCTATGACCAGTAGCACTATATACCCACTCTATTGGCACAAGAGACTTACACCTTTGACCCTACCTTTTACCTTATTCAACCCTTTCTGTAATTTTACAAAGAGCAACACAAGTCAGGTTGTTTATGTGCAACTATTTACAGAACATAGAAATCTGCACAAAGAGTTTACACCTGTTTTTACAGATGGTTCAAGCAGGCAATAATGTGGGTTTGGCTTATGTTTCTAAAAATATTGTAAAGTCTTTTAAACTACATGCATCATGTTCGGTTTTTACTGCTGAGATTATGGCAATATACCAGTCTCTAATCTTCATCTCTCATCAACATTCCAAAAAGCACATTATTTACACTGATTCATTGAGTACCTTACAGCTCTTATCATCTAAGATGGCTATGAAGATGAAGCACTCCATTGCTTCTGATATCCTTAAATATGAACATCGTTTGAAGGCACAAGGATACCATACAAAATCGGTTACTGATCAGTTACATGCTAAATCGGTTACTGAAATTTTAAATACGACCATTCCTTTAACGGATTAACAATTCATTATAAAATTCATTATACTTAACAATTCATTAAAAAAATAATGTATGACAAATGGAAGTAACTCTGGAGCCAGCAATCCAAAATAAATTACATGAAATAAAGCCCTTGGAACATAAATGGACTAATTTCCAATGTAGGCAACTTGATGGAATCTTAACTCTTTTGTGCATTGGTCACACTCATTTTACCCATAAGCACTTGTTTTTAAGAGAAATCGAACCTTTTTGTAATGATTGCCAAACCTCTGTGAGAGCAAAGCATAATTTAATTAATTATACTGAATATAAACATTTCAAGACTTATACTATCGCTTCGACAGACTTAATTCCAGAAAAGCCTCATTCAGGGATCTTTCGTTTCTTACTGGCTATCCACTTCTTCCACCATATTTAACTTCACTTTTTATAAACTTTTAACCATTGATCATCTCTCTACAACTGTTGCACTTTTTCCATTGTCATGTTTTATTTCCACTTTTATCACCTTTTAGATTATGCACCTGTTGTGATTAACTTGCACATACTGTTAGATTTATTCCATATGTTTGGTGCAGCATATTCTTTTTGGATCTTAAAACGCCAATCAACCAAACAACCATCTAACAATCTTAACCAACTCACATCATGATTTGCATGCTCCCATGCAGTGAGTCAGAAGGTGAGGTTGCTTTATTAGCACATTAGATTATTTATTTTATGAACCACATAACAAACAAATTAAATAATTTATTGCACCCAACTAGAATATCTTGGCAACTGAGAAAAAATAATTAGGTGCCACTGATGACTGACTTTCTGCTCCTAATTTTTAACCCTTTCTGTGTAAAATATAAATTGTTTTGCACATGTAGAAAAAAAGACTCAAACTTGGTTAACAAAAATAAAATATGAACCGTAAGATTGTTTACATTTTACAGTGAAACTAACCATGGAAAAAGTGCATCAGATAGCATTGGTGAAATTTTAAAATGCACAGTAGGCAGAATAGTAGTACAAATTTCCTGTGTTCTGATATCTATTCTAAATTAAAAATGTAAAGAGGACCATTTCAGAAGAAAACATATGGCCAGTAGAGAGCAATGTACTGGAATAAATTGACAGCTTATTCCTAAAAACAACATCAAATACTATTTCGTACTGGTTTCATGTATAAGAAAGTGATTCCTTAGTGACTCATTTTAGTGCATTTTAAGTTAATCATTTGACCATGACCCATCTGCTATGAGGACTCATTTACATCCAATTCTTAAAAACAGACATAAACAAATGATACTATGAAAACTGCCATATATATATATATATATATATATATATATATTAGTAAATTGTAATAATAAAAAAATTCAAGTAATATTAACATCACCATAGAAGCAAAATCACGGCCATAATGCCGATAAGAGAAAAGAACTGCACCGGCCCAAATTCGATGATTAGTCAGAATTAAATTCCTCTTCAGGTCTGAGTATTTAACTCCAACTAACCCAAACAAATGCCTGTTTCAGATTGAGCAATAGTACATTACTATAACATTACTATAAATACTCAAACTCAGACTACAGACATCAAAAAATGAAAAAATGAAAATAGGAAACATTAAGAAAATTTGTATTACCATGAGGAATGAACCCTTCTTCTTTCACCATGTGTATACACGATCAACCTCAACAGTTTAAATTATCTAGAAGCACCGGAATGAACAAGTCAAAATACTACCTGGGAGGCAGTACGAACGTTCACAGAAATACTCCCAGACCCGTCCAGTGAGTCAAAGCAGGAGACCGGACAAGCAATTCAGAATATGAACAACCCATATAAGCAAATCAGAATATGAACATGAAGCAAAGATGAAAATTCTTACTAAACAAGTAATTAATAGGAATACTGGATAAACGAGAATACCACTATACACCAATATATATAATTTCTGGCTTTATTTAGGTGTTACAATTTATCTCTATTATTTCTTTGGATTATTATCATAAACTATATATATACATAATAAAAATAGTTTATGTTAACAATCAAAAGAAATAATAGAGAATTTAAGGGCATGTTATACTGAGCGTAAGTTCAGTGAACCAAACATAAAAACTGAAAACTACTTACTCTAGGACCAAAAGGACTGTCTGTCACTGTGCATTGATACAAACATTGCATAATTGGGTTTTTAAGGCTTGAATATGTCCGGGAACTGCAAAACCCAACCGGATATATGCACTGTTCAGTATGGAACCCAGATCTTTCAGGTACAATCTATAAATGAAACAGCTATTAAAATGAATTATTTGATAATATGCATATTTGCAATTTCCATAAGAATAAACTGATACAATTGCAATGAAATGATTCAGAAAGAATAGTCTCATTTAAAATAGCTAACAAAATATTTCATGGAAATAAATACTAGGGCCATATTATGCAAGCAACTTCATGAATTTACAATATTGTATCATTTGAATGATATTGTATTTAATCTTTTACAATTTATAAAGTCTTAATTTATACAGGGTTCCCTCACCTCAACCTTCACCCTCACCCCTATTATGTGAGAAGGCACTGTTTTTCAATAAAAAACTGAATGGGGGAAAATACATTTCAAGCAAGTTCTGTGTGGCTTTGAAATTTCAAGTTAAGCCATGGTATACGAGAAATCGGATTACATGGCGAAAAATTATCTGCATCTATGGTGGTTGCTACGAATTTCAGAAAAGAATTTAAAGAAATTATTGAATCGGAAAAATACGAAGAAGAATTCATTTACAATGTAGATGAGACTGGACTTTTTTGGTGATCTCTAACCCGAAAAACATTAGCATCTGAAATTGAAAAAAGTGCTTCTGGGACTAAATTAAGTAAGGAAAGAATAATGATTCTCAAGTGTGCAAATGCAACAGGAAACCATCAATTGCCATTGTTCGCGATAGGAAAATCAAAAAAACCTCAAGCCTTCCAAAATGTGAACACTTTGCCAGTTATTTACACTTCTCAAAAGGCTTGGATGACTATAGAAGTTTTCATTGATTGGTACGCAGGGTTGGAAAAAAATCATGATTTTTTTTATTTAAATCAGATTTATTTGATTTTTTAGAATTCTATTTTTAATTAACGTTGTGTTTTTATATTTTTTGCAACATACAGTGCTGCAATTTGTTATAAGAAATAACTTGTTAACTATATAGTATATTCTACTCACTTATTACCTTAAAATAAATATCTATGTTTTAATTAATCTAAAGACATTCTATTATTTTGTAATTGGAAAGTGCAAACTAAATAAGAGATACATTTAAACATTTTATAATGAATTAATTAGTAAATGGCAAAATTTAAAAAACAAATTAAATATTCATATAATGAAAAATTATATTTATTTAAAAAACAAAAAAATCAAAATTCCTTCAATATTTTTTAAACAAATTAATTACAGATTTAATTGTTTCATCAAAAACGCAAGTTTCGATGCTTTATCCACTCCTAATTTGTTCCGAAGGCTAGAATGAACTAAACCAAAAGAAGAAAACTGTCTTTCTATTCCAACAGATGAAGCCACAGCTGTTATTAGTTGGTAGATAAACTGGATTACGTGTTCTGTGATACTCTCTTTACCTCCCATTACATAAAACGAATTCCACCAATCGTACTCCCCCTGGTACCAGGTTTACTATATCCTTTTTAGAGCTCATTTAAATCTTGTTGGGTCAACAGGCCCCTGAAGACTTTTTTTTAATAACTTCCATCATTTCATGTTAAACCTGTGAAGTCAGAATGATGTTTAGATTCAGGGAATCCAATTCGGATCTCCCTACACCTGTGGGGCCTTTTATAGGGATGGGTAATTTTTAATTAAATAAATTGTTTCTTTTAAATTTAAGCTTGCCTCTTGTGATCAATTCTAAGTCCTGTTCTCCAACGTCCACACTTTTCTTACCTGGGGGTGAATTGTATAAATTCATGTCTTGTATTACACAATGCGAGCTTTCTAAGTAAATAAAGTTAAATTAAGTACTAACCACTATACTAAAGTTAATTCTAAAATAAAGTTTAAAGTTAAGAGTAATTGGTCAAAGACGTAATGTTTAAAATGCTTTAATGTTTTAAAATAATTAGTTTAAATATGTAAAGATTTAAAAGTATATATAATGTAATTTCTTTGTGAGCCGAAAACTGTGTCACTTAATTATTAATGTAAAATTTTCTTTGTTGGACAATAACGGTCCAACAAATGTAAAACAATGAAGGAGATGTGGAGAATCCTAAGTTATGAAGAAAATGAAATTAACGAGTGGTTAAATAGTGACGCAGATGATCCTGGATATCAGATTTTAAATGATGATGAGATTGTCGATGAGATTCAAGATGAAAAAGAAATCGAGGAAAATGAAAATTAATGCTCTGAAAATGACCCAGGTCCATCATATAACAGCCTTTGAATGTTTGGAAACAGCTATGAAATGGCTCGAATGACAGGGGAACGCTGATCCTATTCAACTAACGTATTTAAGAAGAATTCGTGATATGGCAGCATTGAAAAGAATGTCTTCTTTGAAGCAAAAAATAATCGAAAACTTTTTTGCTTAAATTTCAATCCCTGCAGTTCAGAAAATTATAAAAAGAGAAAAAAAAAATCATAAGAAGTAAAAAAAAGAAATTAAAAGATGAAAAAGACAAAAAAAAGTTAAAAAGATAAAAAAAAAAAAAAATTTTTTTAAATTAAATACGCCAGCACTAACAGCTGCCAGTCCTAAGTCTGGATAAAGTGCGAAGGAAAATTGTGCACACACAATATTTTTTTTAATCTACCTATCCACTACTAAATTTGATAAAAACATACATTTGCTGTATTAAAAAAACCATTAAGCATAAAAAATATATATTTCAACCGTTTCAGTATAGTCGGGAACATCCCTTAAGTTGACTGTCCAATTATCCGAACTTTTGCTTATCGGAACTAGGGCCGGTCCTGACAGATTCAGATAATCGGCGCTCTACTGTAATAAAAATATTACTCCTCTTAAAGTTTCTCAAATAATTATCCATTAAATATTTCATAAGTAAAAATTGCACATTCAGTAGAAGTTTTCAATAGACAAAATGTGTAAATTCAAAAATACTTTATACTTGAACACAAATGTCATAGAAAAAAAAAACTATTCAATTTTAAGTTTTGTAATAAAATGGATCAAATAATGAAGGAGAATTGAAGGATACAACATTTAAAAAACTGAAACAAATGCATACATGCCAACTTTCCAAACAGAAAAAACAGGAGACTATTTTGTCACAAATATATTGTTTACTTATGACACTTAATATTTGCTTAAAACATTAAAATACTGTACCATTTAAGTACATTATGCTTTAAACTTATCTGAAAAAAAAAAATTATGAACTATCTTTTGAATTAAAATAGTGTTAGTAACAAATTAAAAAAATAACTTGATAATATTAATTGATTAATTTATTAAATTTTAATGCCCCCCCCCCCCCCCCCCGAAAAAAAAAAATACTGCATTAAATATCAGGCATAGTACTGGTAGAATATGAAAATTCAGGACACTAATTTTATAAAATTTCAGAACAATAACTTATAAAACAAAAAAATATATAAAGGTTTTATCCGGTGAAAATTACTTTATAATGAAAACAAATATTTATATTTGGTAAAACACAGGTTTTCACTAAAGAAAGTAACAAATATTGATCTTCAATAATATATATATATATATATATATATATAGCACTGAATTATATTCCTGCCAAAATGGTTTCCTTTTTATTTGCCTAAATCATTGCTTTAATACCACTTTTTGGAAAATATCCCTTCACAGAGTTCATACCCATTTTTCAAAACAGAAAAATTTATATTATGCAAATATAATTAAAGTAACCTTAATAATTAGCCATAATATGAAAATAAGCTAGTTTAGTTGATCAAATATGCAACATTTAAATGATGGAGATGGATGGGAAAAGATACTAACGTGCTCTCAGCAATTCATGCGAAGTAACTGAATTGCACAATCGCACTGTTTATGCGAAAATAATTACGAAATTAACCATAATAATTAATCAGAATATGAAAATAAGCTAGTTTAGACAATCAAAATGCAATATTTAGAAGATTGAGATGGATGGAAAAAGATACTATTGTACTCCCGGTAATTCATGAGAATAAACTGAATTGCGCAATCACAGTGTTTATGCGAAATTAATGAACAAAATAACATTTTAGCAATTTATGCTGAATTAGACAACCTTTGAAGAAGTATATTTATTACTTTCATAAAATAAACGATTGAGATCTTAATTTACATTACACGAGCAGGCAGTAAGGAGGCAGTAAATCTCCGTTAATTTGATTGGCCCTGCATTTTATTATGGATTTGCTACGATACCAGGAATAGTAGAAATAGTGTTAAAAAAGGGGAAAATCGGTGTTCCAAGGAATTATACCACATTTGGTTAATTGATAAATTTCAAACAAAAAAAGCCAGAGAATTTCGTTAGTAATCCGGGGGCGGAGAAGTAATGAAAAATCCGGAGAGTTGGCACATTTGCAAATGTATTAAGAGTGTGTTATGAGAGAAAATTATTAAATAAATATTTTTTTAAAATATTAAATATGTTTAATGCTATACAAAAATAATTAACACTTTTCCTTTAAGTCTTTAAACAAATTTTCCATTTTTATTATTTATGTCCCTATAGCTCATTTTTTCTTTCTTTGGTTGTGATCAGCGAAAACTGTTTGATTGTAATATAAACTTTATATTGCCAGAAGTTTCAGCTTTTTCAGCCAGCTTATCTGCTGAACTTTCCAATGTCTCTACAGCGTTATCTAAGCAAGCATTTTTTGCATTTAAATCCTTCTAAATCCTCCAAAATTGATTTTCATTTACTCATCTGGATTTCACTTTTTTCCAGTCTTCAAAGCATGTCAAGTACTTCTGTCCAGCACCATCTATGGACAATCTTAGCTCTTTGCTAATTTCTATTTGGTCATGATTTTTTTAGATGATCCACAACTATTTTTTGTGCCACTAATGATTCCTCCTTTAGGTTTTCAACTTCTGGCTTTTTGTTAAAAGAAAAACCTATTTCAACATCTGCTTGTCCATGAGACAGAATCAACAGCATTTGAACAATCTTCCATATTAAGTTATATTTCTTTTCATCAAAATATATTTTTAAGAATACATCTAGTGTTTTCATCATTGGGATCAAAGTCACTGAATGCAGAAGTATAGAACTATTGGTGACTACTTCTATTAAAAAACTATTATACTCCATGAGCACTTTGTCATATGTTGCTTTAGTTATGAGTTTTGCTTTAAGTGAATTAAAATGTACTTCATTTTTGAGTAGCAGTCACTACTGTTTACAATCATTTGTCTTGAATACAATGATGGAAGACATCTTACAAAACTGTAATTTATTGAAGATTTTTCCATAAGAGTATGGATCATTCCTAAAGCAAATGACTGGTATTGAAGCTTTATATGAAGCAGATGTATTTGTCGAATATATATATATATATATTTAAACAACATGTACTGATGAAATTTTAGCAGTTTTTTAACAAAAATTTTAGCAGTTATAAAAATCAATTATACTTCCATCATTCCTATATGTTAACAATTTAAATCCAAAAAAAAATCCATTTGAAGTTAAAATATACTATGACAACATGTAAATATAAGCATTATGCTTAACTTATGAAATATATATATTTTTTTTAAATAATTTCAGTAAAACCACATTTGTTTTATTATTAGCATATCTGACTAGTAATAATGGCTGTGAACCAGTATTTTCTTGTACACATTGGTGCTAGATTAGCAATTTACGTAATTAATTCTAACACTGAAGTTAATATATTTATCTTTAAAGTTTTGTAATTTTTAGTAGATTTAGTTTTTGACACTTTTTAATCATGGTTTAACCATACTTAAAAGATAAAAACATCATGTCGAAATTTACCAAATTTGGATGTAGAAAATTGACAGGAACATAAATACACTCCTAAACTAAGGAAAGTCAAAAGTCTTAGTATAATAGGATGATACTTTTTTTTATGGTTTAACCATAGTTACCAACTTTGCAGAAAATTATGAAAACACAAATACATACCACTCCTAAACTATGAATAGTCAAAGGTCCTAGTACAATAGGAAATATTGGTCTTCCTGCACCATCCAGGGGTATGGGTGTAACAAGGCGCTTATCAGCTGGCACTTTTTTCTTCTTAGGTCGGGGTTTTGCATTTTCATCTATAAAATAATCCGAGATATGTACTTTCATACACAGATATCCATTTTTAAGACACACCATAATCAGCTGTACAATATTTAAAAGTATATATTTCAAATGCAAAACTTAAATAAAACTAAACATTTTTATAATTGGTACATGAAGAGTACTGACTAATCACAAAAACCACTAATGTTTGCTGTTTAATGGAGCAAAGTCTAATTAAATTGAATAAAATATGCTAAATACTATTAAGTCAAATAAAGTTTGAAAACCAAGTAAATTCAACAGAAAGTAACTAAAAAAATATAAATTTTGTCTACGTAATACTTAAATAAAAAGACAAAACAAGGTGAACAAATCACAATGAAAGTCAAAATAAATATATCGAAAAGCATAAATTGTTTCTAAGCAGGAAAATAAATTCAGATTGCGATCTTCATCAATTAACTCAGTTAATGAAAGTTAAACTAAATTTAAAAATCTGATGTGAGCAGCACATGACTTTCCCTGCAGACTTATATTAACGTTCTCTATATTTTAATTAAATTTATTTCACTTTTAATTCAATTTTCGTTCTCATTCGGTAACCGGGCTTATTTTCAAAGGTGGTGTAGGGAAAGTACGAAAAACTAAAATATCTCGAGAACGGCTAGTCCTAGTGTAATGGGGTTGGTCTTATTCTTTTCGTCGTTAAAAATTACGTATTAAATCAGCGTTTAATGGATATATTTGAGTATACTCAGTTCTTTAGTTTAGATTTGGACGATTTTTGCGGGCCATTTTGCAAAAAAAGGCAGGTCATTTTTTTCCGAATCGTACCAAAATCTAATCAGCACCAGGGTAACCCACAAGTGACTCATCTACAGAATTTTGTGAAATTCGGTCCATTAGTTTTTCAGTTAGAGTGGATACAAGCTTTTGCAGGCCATTTCGCAAAAAAAAGGCAGATTCTTTTATCCCGAATCGTACCCAAAACTAATCAGCACCAGACTCACTCACAAGTAACTTACCTACCAAATTTTTTGAAATTCGGTCCATTAGTTTTTTAGTTTGAGTGGATACAAAATCTGCACAGACACACAGACGTCACGCTAAAAATGGTTTGTTCGTATTCTAGAGGTCTCGAAACGTGTAGATCCGTCGAAAACTCGAGTTGCGATTTTCGGTATGATTCCAATACTTTCCCTATACATTACCATGTGTTGCAGGGAAAGTAAAAAGGAGCACAAATTTGGTTGAAATCCTGCTCTGAACATTGAACCATATGATTGAAATTATCCTATGTAAACATTACACAAATTTAAAAGTATTACTTAAATTTGTTAAATATTTAGAGGAATATCACTTACATTTGTTGAATGCTTAGAGGTGTATCACTTAAATTTGTTGAATACTTATGAGTATTTCTTAAATTTGTTGAAAGCTTAGAGAAAAATTACAATTTTGGCACTCAGGACAAGTTTTAACCAAGAAAGAAATGTTTGCATATAAAACAAGAATGACCTGCATGCAAACAAAATGTCAAACTTTCTGTAATGTATACAGTCAATTTGTAAAATTTGACTTTGAGTAGCATAAGATATTTTTAATCTACTGATAGGAAGTGCTCAAAAGTTTTGAATGTTCCTAGTGCAACAATCAAAATTCATGGACTAATTTCACTTTCATTAAAGTTCAACTCCAGTTACAAACTTTACAAACATTAAGAAAACATACTAATTACAGTAATTGTGTAAACTCTTCTGCTGGCAAACAAAATCATGAACCTGGCATCAAATAACTGTAAACTAAGTGTTGAAGCTTCCTCATTCATTTAGAATGCAATAACCTATAATTTTGATCTATACCTCCCAGTATTCACATATGCATACCATTATCTTTGTTTAACGTGAACAGAGTATAAAATTGCATTACAATTTTTAGCATTTTGCTAAAAGAAATCTTATTTTAGTAAAACATCATCTGCTGCAATTTTAGTAAAAAACTTAGTGAGTAACATTGTTAATCATTATAAATTGATATGAAACATCACATTTTTCTATTGAATAATAGTTGTGTTGCATATGATGATAGTACAAACTTCCTAGAGAAAAGTTTCGATATTTTTAACTGAAAATTCAATTTTTTTTTTCTTTTTTAAACTTCTCTACCAGAATTTTATGAAAGAGGAACAAGAAATGCTAGTACAAGAAAGGTTGGTCAATATTTTTATTCATATCCCATCAACAACCCAATTGAATGACATAGCTGCCAACCTTGGAAAATGAAAATTAGGGAGATTTTTAAATATATGCAATTTGCGACAAAAGTCGAAAAATCGCACAGCGCGATAACAATTTCTTTTTTTACATAAAGCATAAAAGGGAATTTTCAAGACAATAGGGATTTTTTCCCCCTCTACTACAAAACTGCACCATAAAAAATAGACAAATATGATAAACAATCTGTATTGTATCTATAAACACAATTTAATTTCAACGAATACAAAATAATTAAAACATCTTTTAAAAAATAAGCACATTCGTTAGAGTTATTCTCATCAGAGTCTATAACAATGTTCATTACACTGAATATGATGCATAAAGAAAAATGTCATTGGTTACTGTTTAATAATCATTTACATGTCTTTGACACAGAAACACTTCTCTGCAGATAAAATATTGAATGAAAGAAATCTTTTGGTAAGTAAAAATACAGCACGTAAAAGTTCTATATAATTAAAAAATGTCAAATTCAATCCTTTCTACTATTTAAAAATAAAGTAGTAGCTCTTTTTGCTTTTTTTAAGAACTCCTTACTAAATTCTTTTTCAATATCCCTTCACAGAGTTCATACCGATTTTTCAGAAAAATATTTTTTTAGAAAAATTTGTATTATACAAATATAATTAAAAAATTAACCGTAATGATTAGCCATAATATGAAAATAAGCTTGTTTAGTCAATCTAATATGCAACATTTAAATGATGGAGATGGATGGCAAAAGATACTAAAGTACTCTCGGCAATTCACGCGAAGTAACTGAATTGCGCAATCGCACTATTTATGCGAAAATAATTAAGAAATTAACCACAATAATTAATCAGAATATGAAAATAAGCTAGTTTAGTTGATTTAATATGCAACATTTAAATGATGGAGATGGATGGATAAAGATACTAACGTACTCTCGGCAATTCACGCGAAGTAACTGAATGCGCAATCACACTATTTATGCGAAAATAATTAAGAAATTAACCACAATAATTAATCAGAATATAAAAATAAGCTAGTTTAGTTGATCTAATATGCAACATTTAAATGATGGAGATGGATGGATAAAGATACTAACGTACTCTCGGCAATTCACGCGAAGCAACTGAATTGCGCAATCGCATTATTTATGCGAAAATAATTAAGAAATTAACCATAATAATTAATCAGAATATGAAAATAAGCTAGTTTAGTCAATCAAAAATGCAATATTTAGAAGATTGAGGTGGATGGAAAAAGATACTGTATTCTCGGGGATTCATGAGAACAAACTGAATTGCGCAATCGCAGTGTTTATGCGAAATTAATGAACAAAATAATATTTTAGCGATTTATGCTCAATAACCTTTGAAGAAGTGTGTTTATTACTTTCATAAAATAAGCGATCGAGATCTTAATTTACAATACACGCGGCCGTAAATCTCCGTTAATTTAATTGGCATTACCCTGCATTGTATTATGGATTTGCTACGATCCCAGAAATGATAAAAATCAGTGCTAAAAATGCGGAATATTGGTGTTTTCGAGGAATTATACCATGTCTGGTTAATTGATAAATTTCCAACAAAAAAAAGCCGGAGAATTTCGTTAGTAATCCGGAGGCCGGAGAAGTAATGAAAAATCCGGAGTCTCCGACCAAAATCCGGAGAGTTGGCACGTCTGCATAGGGATTTTTTTAGGAAAATCTCTTTTGTAGGGAGTTTTTCTAATTATTGTAAAAATTCGGGAGATTTAGGAATTTTTCGGGAGTTCGGGAGATTGCATCAAAATTCGGGAGACTCCTGGAAAAATCGGGAGATTTGGCAGGTATGGAATGATGATAAGCTTATATGGCCTCTATAAAAAGTTCTGAAAAATAAATTTCAATTCATAAAATTATTAACCTATCATAAAAATGCAAGAAGCTTCGAAAACTGGCTATAAGTTGCCAAGTTGGTGATATTTCGCCAAATTCGTCACAAAGGTCAAGTAACTCAGACCTTAAAATTACAATAATGGATTTTTATGTATTCATTTAATTGATATGTGTTTAATTCCGTTCCTTAGCAACATATCATTTTTATTTATTAAATAACTTTGTGGAACAAATATCGTTTGAATAATGCTATCTCAATGGAAGGTTTAATAGTGCATTTTTTATTAATATCTCCAGAACCCCTGATCCTAGAAACTCAAGAGATGAAATAAACTAAGTGGGGCTATACCAAGTCTACCTCCAAAGTTTCATCAAATTCGGTGCAACCATTCTCCTGTAATGATGAGCCAAACATACACACAGACAAATTTTCAATTTTATTTATATAGATATTATAATCCTCAACTTTTATCAAGTGCAACACTTGTGACCTCCTTCAGCTTTCTTCAAAATTGCATTATAATAAACTTGGGAATAACCAGGGGTCCCATTTCAGCGCGAACCTGCGAGATTCTCGCAAAATCCATAAAAAATCTCGCGTAAAAATTTAGGCTGCGCGAGAATTTCTCTCTCCAGTTCCGGGCTAAAATTATTTCTTCCTTCAAATTGGATACAGCGAAATCCAATGATAACGTGCCAACTCTCCGGATTTTTCATTAATTCTCCGGTTTCCGGATTATTAACGAAATTCTCCAGCTTTTTTTTGTTTGAAATTTATCAATTACCTAGACATGGTATAATTCCTCGGAAACACCGATTTTCCACTTTTTTAGCACTGATTTCTACCATTCCCTGAATCGTAGCAAATACATAATAAAATGCACGGTAATGCCAATCAAATTAACGGAGATTTACGGCCACGTGTAATGTAAATTAAGATCGCGATCTCTTATTTTATGAAAGTAATAAATATACTTTTTCAAAAATTGTATAATTCAGCATAAATCACTAATATGTTATTTTCTTTATTAATTTCGCATAAACAGTGTGATTGCGCAATTCAGTTTGTTCTCACGAATCGCCGAGAGTACAATAGTGTCTTTTTCCATCAATCTCAATCTTATAAATATTGCATTTTTGATTGTCTAAACTAGCATATTTTCATATTCTGATTAATTATTACGGTTAATTTCTTAATTATTTTCGTATAAACAGTGCGATTGCGTAATTTAATTACTTCGCCCGAATTGCCAAAAATACGTTAGTATATTTTTCCATCCATCTCCATCATTTAAATATTGCATATTAAATCTATTAAACTAGCTTATTTTCATATTCTAATTAAGTATTACGGTTAATTTTTTAATGATTTTCGCATAAATAGTGTGATTGCGCAATTCAATTGCTTCGCGGGAATTGCGGAGAGTATGTTAGTATCTTTTTCCATCAATCTCCATCATTTAAATGTTACATATTAGATCGACTAAACTAGCTTATTTTCATATTATGGCTAATTATTAAGGTTAATTTTATAATTATATTTGCATAATACAAATCTTTTTATTTTGAAAAATGGGTATGAACTCTATGAAGAGATATTTTCCAAAAAGTGGTATTAAAGGAATGATTTAGACAAATTAAAAGGCAACCATTTTGGCAGCAATATAATTCATTGCTATATTTTTTTTTGTTAAAAATCAATATTTGTTACTCTCTTTAGAGAAAACTTGTCTTTTACCAAACATAAATATTTGTTTTCATTATAAAGTAATTTACACCCGTTAAAATTTAAATGTCGAAGAATATGAGTTATAGTTAATGCTTTCTTTTTTATTACTTTCTAAATAAGTGTGGTAAAAAAAAAAATGAAATCTTAAGTTTCTCTCCATATGGCAGAAAATCTCTCCCAAAATTTTTTGGAAGGAGAGAAATTCTCCCCTTCTTTTCCTGACTTAGTGGGAACCCTGGGAATAACAAACCCTAGTAATTGGATATTTTGCAACTAAAATTGCTTAAAGTGTTGATATGCTCATGACATATCAAGTCTGTTTTGTTACGACATACTAAACTCAATATGCGATCGCAAGATGTATTACCCTGCGGAAATGTCAAGATCGTGCATACATGCAGCATTTCATGATGTTATTGCAAAATATTCCTTCATGTTATTAATAATACATTTGAAAAATAGTTTTTCAGTATAAAGTGCAAAATTATTACAAACATTTTAGTAAATGCAAACAGTTGCAAAAGTGGAAAATATTTTCCCAATTAAATGAAATATACCAAGAATTGCATACAAATTCAGTTTACTGCAATGCTGCTGTAAAATAATCTATTTCATTAATAATACAGTTGAAAATAGCTTTGCTACATAAAATATGAGATAATTACAGAAAGTTTTGCAGATGTAAACAGATTGCAAAAGTGGAAAATATTTTTCCAATTAAATGAAACATATAGAGGATCACATACAAATGTAGATTTTCATGACACTGCTGAAAAATAGCCCTTTATTTCATGTTTCAGAAATAATTTTTTTTGTACACAACATAAAATAATTATAAAAATTTCAATGGATGCAAGCAGATTGACTAATGATTAGCTTTCTGCTATTTTTACATTTTTCTCCTGACACAGTGGGAATCACTATTTGTGAGTGCAGAAATTGCATGGAAACAGATTTTCAGATGCAAGCCACTGAGCTCAAAATTCGCATCCAACTCTAACTTTAAAAATTTTTATTTAAAAATAACTTTATTTTGAAATATTTACTTTAATAATTTGTTTTAAACAATTTCATTACTAGCAATAAAAAAAATAAACATCAAATGCTAACCAACTAAAA
Organism: Amaurobius ferox; assembly: GCA_951213105.1. Lineage (NCBI taxonomy): Eukaryota > Metazoa > Arthropoda > Arachnida > Araneae > Amaurobiidae > Amaurobius > Amaurobius ferox. Next base: position 30,749,839 of record OX578150.1, on the reverse strand, counting down.
TACCAATTCATATTAAAAAAAATAATATTTTAATAAAATAAGGATTATCACAGACATATTTAATAAAATGAAAATTATGACTGAATAAATTAATGGATTTTCATTTCCAAAAAAATTTACAATTCACATCTCTAATTGATTAGAAATTGGTTAATGACCATAGCAGAAAAGCATGAAGTTCTCTAAAATAAAAATAAAATTAATAGAACATATTGACTAAACAGACAAACATAAGGATAGGTTTTGATTTCAAGAACATGTAATGCTACATAAAACAACAAATATAACAAAGAATATTGTAACAAAAGAATACTGTAAAAAGGGATATTGTCTAAGAAAATTCTAAAACTATACAAGCAAAAATCTTCATAAAACGCTGAAGCAACTGTTTTTAACAATAGTTAATATATTAAAAATACCTGTATTTTTAGCAGGGGGTCTCTTTTTTGCTGGATTCTTTTTCTTTGGAGGAGCTTCATTTAAGTCCCCTGTCTTTGAAAGAGAGTTAAAGGACATTGAAAGCCCAATAATAGGATTTGTTTGAGCAGAACCATCTTTTAAAGACTGGAAGTTCAGGAGCTTTCGCATCAGAAACCTAAAGAGAAAAAACATTTTAATTATAAAAAGTGTGCATTAATTAAAATAGTATTGCAATTAACATACAATAAACACCAAATAGAATTAAAATACTTTAGCAGGAAAAACTCATAAGCTGCATACGGAAAAACAGAAGGTGAAAATTCTTGAGAATATTGTTGCTCTTACATATTGACTTCATAACTCATAGCAGAAAAATTTTCTAATGACACTGGTAACTCTAACAACAAAACAATGAAAGAGAATGAATATCTGATATAATTTGGATGTAATAGCATTTTCTGATGGATGGATGTGCATATGTGTACAGAATACTCACTAAATTATAGCTAATTTTGCAGTTTCTGACAACTTCCCTTCTCCCCCAAGGGTTGGTTGGTTTGTTGATTGGAGTTTTATGGCACAAGATCTAAAAAGGATATGCTGCGCCAAACATATTCCCATCATGGGGGGTCAATGATGTAACGAATAAAAAAATTGTATTGTGGCTATACTACAATGATTGAAACTGTTAAGTTTTATTATCATTGAGACATAAATAATCCCTTTTATGTATAATTATGTCAAATTTTGTCCTATGCTGCCATATTAAGAAAATATAAAATTTCGAATAAATTTATGTTTTCGCTTGAATTTCAAAAAATTCTATCTAGTTCTAGATTTTTCGTTCACAAAATCAGATTATAATGTTCCGTGAAAATCTTTTAACATTTGTGGCAGCTATCATATACACAAGATATCAACCACAGTCGGACAGCACTCTAAAAATAGAGAAAACATATTCACGAGGTCCTAAAACATATTAGCATAAAAATTTCAAAATTTTTAAAAAATAATACTTTATACTATATTGTATAAAGTAAAAATAGGTTTTTCTGTTGTGGAATATCTGACTTTCTAAATATATTTAATTTTAATCTGCAGAAAAATGTTTAATGAAATTTTAGATTTAAAAGGCATTTAATATAAAAATACTCATTCCAATAAGTCAATTAAATTTAAATTAAGGATTACTTATATTATGAAAAACACACAAGAAGTAAATATGAAGATACTTTACCTTCTTTCTTCTTTGGCTATTAGTATTTTTTCTTGTAGACGAGCAACCTCATCACATAACGCAGCATTTTCCTGTAGAATACAAAATAAGAAAGCTGACATTAACAAGCTATTTAAAATATATATACCAACAAGTTATGTAACTTATTTACTATACATGCATTAAAGTACATATATTGTAATCAAAATAAAATTTATTGCAAGTTTTTGGAACATACAATATTAAATTAAAATAATTTTTGCTAAAATAATTATTTGAGAATTACATAGGTTAAATATAACAAAATAAATATCCTGCGATTGTATGAGAATTCTTACTGAAACTTGGAAATATAATTCAAAGAGACCCTCCCCCCATCCCAGCTTGAAAGATAACCTGAAACTTTGTTGAAAAGAATAATTGAAAACAGAAGAGACAAAACTTGTGAAAGAAAGCGAACACACAGGGATATCAAAAGCATCACAAAAGAGCATACATACAGCAACTCCGTCTGAAACAGCGGAAAGACCACAATGGGAAAGGATATATATAGATATACAGATTACGAACTTGCCCTCATACAATGCAAACAGAATGGATTAAGGAAAACTGAAGAAAACTGGCGTCAAGCATGAGCTGGATTGGTAGACGGATCAAAAGCAGTAAAGGGTGGACTTCAGCATCCAAAACGTTGTCCAGTGTAGGAAGAAAGATTGATCTCCCTCAAAGCTGCTTGTTATTAACTGCTAAATTGGTGGCTCTGACTTATATGTTGGAGTACCTGATCTATGCTATGATTGACACAGAGTAATGATTTAGACAGTGAAAGCTCATTAAAGGAAATCAAATTGCATTCTCGTTGAGAAGAACCATAAGGAAGAAATTAATTTAATATGGACACCAGACCATAATGGTATACAAATCAAAGAGAATGTGGATAAACTGACAAAAATAGACAAATCAAGATGACACTGATGCTGAGTAATACCATCAAATTTATAAATAAGGCTAGGAGTAGCACTTTGGAACATATATCCAAACAGACTTTTGAAAATTGCACATGCAAGATGAGATTCAAGCGTTCATCTCTTTTTCAATTTGACCAAGAAATAAGGAGAAACCATGACCTTGAACACAGCAATTTGAGATCTATCAAGAAATAGTTCTTCCTTCTTACCTCCCTGATTATACCAAACTAAACACGCAACTTTTGGATCCCTGTTCAAAGAAAGAATTGGCAGATACCATCAAAGCCAAAGGAGCTAAAACGATTGAATCCTTTTCTAGGGAGACTCTTGTTCATGCCTATACTGATGGCTCCTCTGATGAAACCATTTTAAATGGAGGATCTGGAATACACCTCATTTTACTAAATAACAAAATTATACAGAAAAAAATTGGAGCGGGCCTCATTGCATCCAATTACACCAGCGAACTTATTGCAATACAGGAAGCTCTGAATATCTATATCTCTCTTTCAGATTCCGAGAGGGCTAATGGCCTGGTTATCTTTAGTGATTCTAAGGCTGCCATTGAGGCAATCCAATTGGGATGTTCAAGATTTGCTGGTGATACACATCTCCTCCTTGACAGGATCAAACAACTAGAGAAAAGTTGCACCCTGCAATGGATTCCTGCACATGTTAATATCGAGGGAAATAAGATTGCCGACAATCTGGCCAAAGAAGCAAGACACCTAAATAGTGGCCAAGTAAATTGCGCCACCTTTGGTGATGCGAATGCAATGGCAAGATTCAGACTTAGGGAATGCTCAATTCGAGAAAGTGACCAAATCTGTGAAATAAATGAAGAAAGAATCATCACAAAAACAATTGCAAGGCTTCGTACACATCACTACAGGGGTATGAAAATCGATGAAAATGGAGCTAGGATCTACAGGGACTGTAGAAACTGTCCCGAAACTGAACTCTCTCCAGAACATGTCTTTACATGTCCTGTCATTTTGGCAGCACTTCAAAATATCGTGGAATTTCCACAGGAATTGCTCTACTCCCATAGCATCATTGTGATTGCCAGGGCCATGGTCTTCGCTCATGGATCTATTTAAGCAACTGACTCGTGTGGACACAACACCACCACTGATGCTGAGTGTCTACAACAATTCTAATATCAAACATATTAGTAAGAAAAGAAAATGAGAACACAGGATGAGGAAATGGAAATTCTTAAAAGTTGTATGCTAAGTTCGAGTACCTAAACTCCTACCAAAGCCATCAATTTACAAATACCAGATGGAATGCAACATACCCTAACAGTTAAGATTAAAACCCATTTGTTAATCCTATGAAACCTAATTGCGAGATGGGATCATTCAGTAAATCCACAGTTCAATATTTGTAAAACACTAGAGAATCTTGAACATTTATTGATGAAATGCACAAAACACAATAAATAAAATGAGCTACTGATAAAACAGCATAAACTTGTTAAAAAAATATTGCAAAAATGTCGGATTTACTAAACATATATAATAAAAAAAAAATCCAACTAGAGTCACCAAGCTGATGTTAGGCAGACTGCTCTAAACCAGAATTGGCTGGATAGAACCTAGTGGGATTTATCGTGTTTTTTTTTTAATCCACTTTAAAAAACAATATTATACACACTTTCTGGGTTTTTAAAAAAGATGTTACTTTTATATCATTTTGAGTAATTTCTAGTAATAAAACAACTGTTTCCTGTTCTGTAAGCTTGAAGTATTATTATATTGCAAGTTAATTTGATTATTAATGAAATATATTAAACTATGCATTTTGTAAAAGTCAGTTTAAACTTTTAATTAAAAATATATCCTTTTGTTTAATTCTAAGATAGATACAGGTGAAGGATACATTCCGCATAACCATTAAACTTGGGGTGCTCAACCTGTGGCCCACAGGCCAAATGTAGCCAGAGAGGTTAACCTGTGGCCCGCCGAGGGCTCATCAGTTATCACTATTTGACTATCGCTCTAGAATGGGTTGGTGAGAAAAAATTTTCAATGATTTGGCAATGAGCCACGAGTAAAGCCCGGCGTTCATCAAAGCTAGTTTCACGAGTTTCACCGCCTGAGCGGGAAAGAAATTTTCCAATCTGTACAGCGCAGGCGCGAGTGTGCTTGTACGCATAAGTGAGGAGCGGGGAGAAAAAAAATCGCTTCCAAAGGGCAGCTTGGGTGATTTGAGCTGGTGTACATCTGACTTTGCACGTACACGTTGTTGCGTCTTTCGTATAATACTTATTTGCCACGATGGAAAAATTGAAAATGAAAAGATAGATAGCGGACGATAATAGAAAGTTTTCAGAAGCCTGGACTGGAAAAGTATTTTTTTTGTAGAACAAGATAGTCTAATTACATGCTTAATATGTAATTTCACGACTAGTATTTGCAAGGAGTATAACATTAAGCGGCACTACGAGACGAAACACTCGGCAGTTTCAAAACTTGAGGGAGAAGATCGAAATCGCAGAATCGAATTTCTTTGTCGTTCTTTCGTTGCACGAAGGAATGTGTTTACAAAAGCGTCTGCATAATTGGATAACTGTGTTGAAGTGTCTTTGGATATCGCAGCCATAATCACTAAAAGTGGCCGTCCATTTACTGATGGCGATTTTGCCAAGCATTGTATTTTGTTGGCTGCCGAGAAATTGTGCCCTGAAGCCACCAACAAATTTAAAAATGTGAGTCTCAGCAGAATGACAATTCAAGGAAGAATTGAAAATTTGTCTGATGATATGAATGAACAACTACAGATTGCTGCCACTAAATTTAAGTACTTTTCTCTAGCAGCTGATGAGTCAACAGACAACACTTCAACAGCTCAGCTGTTTTTGTTTGTTAGAGGGATTTCTGAAAATTTTGAGGTAACTGACGAACTGGTTGAAATGAGTTCAATGAAGGGGAGCTGTGTACCCGGTACTTGTGCTGTACCCGGTACTTGTGCAATATAGCTCTTCATTTCTTTAATAATACATCTGAAAAATAGTTTTCTTGTATATAACAAGGAATAATCATAAAAATTTTAGTCGATGCAAATGTGTTTCTCCCACATTAATTAGAAACAGATGCAATCACGTGGAAACTGATTTTTAGATGAAAATGCCGGAAAACCTCCATCTTAAAATTCCTGACTTTGTTTCTCATTTCGTGACCTACTTCCGATTTCATGACTTGTAGATATTCTTATGCAGATTTGCATACAATAAAATATAAATGTTATGGAAAAGAAAAATCGGACTACTGTGGATCCAAATCGGATTCCAGGAACAAGACTGAAAAAACAGAACAAGTACATTAAAATCTGAACACTTAGCAGATATAAAAACGTCATTTTCAATGTCTAATAACAAAATATTAGCTAACCAAATTTGCAAGACGCTGGAACGATTTAATCTGGAATGCAGTGTGTTCTATAATAGTAAGCAATTAGAATGCAAGGTTATTATATCTATAAATTAGAATCAGAATGTAAAGAGCAGGATCACGGGATCACTCCCTTATCTTACAAGAGGGATACGTAGATCTACGAGGGAATAAAGGGGAGGGGAGCAATAGAAACTCATTAAATACCCGGAATCTCGGACATCGGAATGTCTGAGGATAAAGCAAACAAATAAATTCTTCAGAAGTGCAATTTCAGGTCTTGAAGGGTGAGGGTGAGTTGAAGTACAATAAAGATCCCAATGTTTTCTTCCCTGAATAGACAGAGGGAGATTTTACTGTCTGTCTACCACCTGCAGATTTATCACTGTGGGCGTGTATGAAATGCTTTTTTTTTCGACCGCTGTCCAGTCCTCTACCAGGGATCGTAATTTAGTCAAAGGCAAAGGAAAGACTGATATTTAACAATAGCATTGTTAGGCGTCAAATTGAAATTTCTAGTCGCAAATTACGACTAACGACCGCTAATTTCGAACACTGTTGCCATCATATGAAATAGATTTTTTATTTTCCTGTGTTACATTGTGTTAAGCCTTGTACTTGGTATATTTTATTAAATTCAACTCTATTTCTAAATAATACAGAAAAGAAAAACATACCCCCTTCACTTTATTTATTTTTATTTTTTTGTCTAGGGCCCACAGCTACCCAGGCAATTGGATGTTGTTGTTGAGACCCAGACCGTCCGACCTACCAGAAAGGTGTAAGGTAACTGTATGGACGGCCGGGAAGTGCCACCCAATTTAGACCGGAACCCAGTGGGGGAGGCATCCACAGGGACCGTACCCTGCTTCCCCTACCACCAACCTCTCGGAAGGACTTACGGACCCACATGTTTAACGTGATCGTACTCCGCATGAACACGGCGGCATTTGTGGCAGCGCGCAAACCACGGGGATACCGCACCCGAGATGGCCAACAGCACGCGGCGTTCCGAGGTGGTCACCCACCAAGTACTAACCGCGCCCGATGCTGCTTCACTTCGGTGATCTAACGAGAACCGGTGTTTTCAGCACGGTACGGCCGTTGGCCCTAGGCAATTGGATATGGTGAAATACTTTTGAATGATGTGATGAAAAAAAATCATAATACAGAATTTCAAAACAAATTGGCTAAATTGAAAATCCCAGATTTCCAGCTGATTCAATTAAAAAAACCTCTAAATTCTTTGGAAAACCCAGTCTACAATGACCCCTGTTTTATAGATGTTTTAAAAAGTAACAAAAATGAATAATTTAATTAAAAAATAACTGTAATGCAAAACTTTTGTAGTAAACAAGTTTGATAAAATAAAATTTTTAAACTCTCACATTAAAAAAAAGCTTGTGGTGAAGATCTTTATATTGAAATTTAAAGGAAATTTGTATCTGGGTGATTCTTTATAATGAAATTTAAAGAATATGTACATCCTATTCTTTAATAAAACATAAGGAGCATTCTTGCCATAACATACAAACATATCATTCAAACAGAAACTTTTCAATTTAAATAAGTCCATTAAAATCAAAGTCATAAAAAATATGAATTCAATTAAAAATATCTTCGAAATGATTTCTGTTCTTGTATTAAAATAGAAATAATTTACTTTCGCAAAAATATACAACCACAAAATAACACTAAACGTTGACAGATGCTTGGCTGTGAAAGACGTCACAGCGTAATTTCGTAAGCTATATAAGATAGATGGTACAGCTTTAGAATATGGAAATTGCATTTGGCGAGATTTTTTGTGTGATTAATGGTGCAATGTTGTAATCACTTGATGCGATGTGTAGCAGTGCTGTAGCTAACTGTGCCACATCATAAGAGCAAAGAAAATGCATTAAGTGTGTATTTGGTTTTGATTTGAAATGGTTCATTTCAACTCTGTTCTTTGTAGTGAAAATTTAAATTTTCTGATTTTTATGTTACGTCTGCTGTGCATGCGAACACCTCTTGCTACGTGCGACCTCTGACAACCAACCGGGTCAGAATCTGATGTTTTTCAGCAGGCGAGCATAGTGAGATAAGCCCATGATACGGGTGTATGTCTATGTTCGAATTGCTACAGATCAACTGTTGTACAAACACTACAAATAGCTGTTTACACATTGCAACCTTCGACAGAGAATGACCATTCCTATGTAAATTTCCTGTTTCTACATTATTTTATCCATTTTTATAGTGTTGACATGTGCAATCTTACAATTTTGTATGATATTTACATTTTCTATGCATTTTTTAATTTTACTTATCCATTTTTCAATTATTTATACCCTAAGCCTAACGTAGATTTCGTAATCCCTTTTCAAACACCATTTCCTTGGTGACATTTTTGTTCATTAAAATACAGATTAAGCCAAGATTCCATATACTAAAGCTGTTCCAGATAGGTTACTACTAAACTAAAATCAGATTAAATAACATCTATTTTTATAAATTTCCTGCATGGGTATGCACTAGTAGAAAAATAATTTTAGTGTCTATTAAAACTTACAAATACGAATTCTCTTGCTACTTTTTTTAAATTTCTGTATTTTTTTTCAGTATATATTGTTACTAATTATTTCAGCTGCTTTCTCTGTAAGTTCCTTAGATTAAAAAATGGAGAACTACTTTTTTGTTCATTACATGCAGATATCACAGCATTTCGGCCTAAACTACCATCATACGATATAAATTTGTTAAAAATATCAGATTCCATACTTTACAAACGGTATAACCTGGATACAGATGTAGTATAATCTCTTTTTCATTTTTTGTGATTTTAGGTGAGATTTGGCAAATCCCTGTGGAGTACATACTACATTCCATTCTAGCAATCATTTCAGCAGCTTTTATCAACAAGGTAAAAATCAGAAAATGTTTTCATTTTCATATTGTACTCTATGCGCCACAGAACACCTGTTGCAAAAACAGCTATTGTTATGAGCGACCTCCAATAGCAAGCAGGACTAGATTCTGTGATGTTTTTTAATGGTCGAGCATAGAGAGTTAAGTCCATGAGGCGGGCGTAGGCCCATATTTGAATTGCTACAGATCAACTGTTGCACAAACAGCAACAAAAGGGCGATTTTTAAATTGATGACAAAAAATGTAGAAAACATTGTCAAAATGGAATGTTGCGATTTTTACCTTGATAAAAGATGTTGTTGTTGAGACCCAGACCGTCCGACCTACCAGAAAGGTGTAAGGTAACTGTTTGGACGGCCGGGATGTGCCACCCAATTTAGACCGGAACCCAGTGGGGGAGGCATCCACAGGGACCGTACCCTGCTTCCCCTACCACCAACCTCTCGGAAGGACTTACGGACCCACATGTTTAACGTGATCGTACTCCGCGTGAACACGGCGGCAGTTTTGGCAGCGGCTGGAATCGAACCCGGGCGTACCGAGTGCAACTCCAGCGCGCTAACCAATGGGCTACCGCGCAAAGATGTGGAAATGGTTGCCAGAATACAATATTCTCCAAATCATAGCAGGAATGCTAAAATCTCACTGTAAATAGCCAAAAATGGAAAAGAGATTATACTACATCTGTTCTACAGCCAGCACATCAAGTACTCAAATTAAAAAATGAAAGCTTAACATACTAAACATCACACCATTGTTTCCAACAAAGTATCAATTTCTAATTCACGAATTATGTTTACAACTGCAGAAGCACAACAAGACGGGCTGTTTTTACATTGCAACCTTCAACAAAGAACGACCATTCCTATGTAAATTTCTCTTTTCTACATTATCTTATATATTTTTAAAGTGCTTATATGTGCTATCTTTCGGTTTTGTACATTTACGTTTTTTATGCATTTTTGAATTTTACTTACTATTTTTCAATTATTTACACAGTAAGCCTAACATAGCGTTCGTAATCACTTTTCAAACACAATCTTCCTTGGCGATATTTTCGTTTGCCAAAATAATGGCGGAGTAGGCCACGATTCCGTATACTAAAACCGTTCCAATTAGATTACTAAATTAAAATCAGATTAAATAACATCGATTTTTATAAATTTGCTAAATGGATACGCACTAGAAAAACAATTTTAACGTCTTTTAAAACTTACAAATACGAATCCTCTTGAAATTTTTTTTAATTTTCTGTATTTTTCACAGTATATATCGTTACTAATTCTTTCAGCTGTTTTCTCTGTTAAGTTCCTTGGATTAAAAAATGGAGAACTACTACTTTCTTGTTCATTACATGCAGATATCACAACATTTCTGCCTAAATGGGGACTACCATCATCCGATATAAATTCGTTAAAAATATCAGCTTCCATACTCTACAAATGGTATAACATGCACGTCGCGTACTCAAATTAAAAAACGAAATCCTAACATACTAAGCATCGCACCATTGCTTCACACACAGACTATATAGTATTCTGTGGCTTCACATAAAGTATAAATTTCAAAATCACGAATTATGTTTATAACTGCAGAAGCGCAACGGTCGAAGTTGTAAGTATATGGAAAAGGATTTTCTTGCAAAATCTTCATGAAATGCATAAATAAATTTCAAAGACACATTAGAATACAATCTCACAACACGAAAATACACAACAAAAAAAGGTTTGGATGGATGGAATTTCTTCTCTCAACACTAAGGCACAGGATCAAGACATATTTCAATTAAAATACTTCTAAAATTGATGCGTCACAACTGACGTCAGAACTGAAGATTTGCCTGCTCGGCATACATGTTTGTTGTAAAACTTAGTATCCACAGCACAGATAGGTAGGTATCAAGAGTTTTTGAAATATAGTATTAGTTGTTGTTGTTGTTGAGACCCAGACCGTCCGACCTACCAAAAAGGTATAAGGTAACAGTTTGGACGGCCGGGAAATATAGTATTAGTGTAAAAGTAATAATGTAACAAAAGTTATTGTCACAAAACAGAAAAGTTAAATTTAGAAATTTATATTCATAACTGTTTCACTGTGTTTTATGTTGCTTAAATTTTAAAACTAAATGCTAAATCTGGAGATATATATATATATGTATGTTAGCTAATAAAATTAAATGTCAGCTAATTCTCCCATTATAGTGAATAATATGTAATTACTTTTCTCCCAATTTATAGTTAGAAAATATTACTTGAATTTCTAAGGTTTATAAGTTTTATTTTTTGATATATTTTAAATATTATATAAATATTAATATAGATTTTATTATGTTAATATAACTTTAACATAAATGCTTACAGAAGAGAGTGAAAAAATATTTGTTCTCAGTGTAGATCATTTTTTATTTTAGAATTATAGTTTGAAGTTTATTCTAATTTACTTGTTAGTTTAGAGATATATTTTTTCATATTAGTCTTATTTATTACTGTAGAAATTCATCTGTGTCAGATCCCGTACGTGTTACGCACGGGAGAAACATTTCCCCCGTTGCTGCGGTTGAGTTGTCAAAGCCCGGGCCTCTTATTCTATTAGCCCGGGCCTTGCCAGAGGTCGCAAAGCGCGCGACTTCCTCATAAAAGCCCCTACATTATTATTTTTATTTATAAAAATGTATTGAAATTTTTTTAAAAAATTTTTGCATATTTTTTCAAAACGACTTTTCACAAAAGTGTAGTGCTGCCGTCTTGTAATACATTCAGCAACTAAAATCGACAGTGTAGTTGTTGAATGCGTCGAAATCTACTTTAAGCATAAGTACATTCCCCTTAAAAGGACATAAAACTCTTAGTGTTAGCGTTTTAATTATCCTTTTGTTTTTCAATTATTAGAGATAACATAAGCGAAAATAACTTTATTTATATGCATTTAGAAATAAATTACGCGATGTTTATTTGTGTATAATGAAAATTTTAGAATGGTTGCTTGTTTAGAAAACTTTCCGAACATACTTTTATAAAATCGCGTATTTGAAACAAAATTCCTTAAAAATAACTTCGCCTCCTATAACATTGACTATATATATAGACATATATATAGATATAATATCCTTGGGTGGTACGCTGTCTTCGTCTTGGGATAGCTGTAACTAGGCTATGGCTGAAAAGGAGGGCGGGGTCAGGGGAAGAGCGGACTAATAGAAAATTAGGAAAAACTTCCAAAGTTACAAGTTAGCAAGTATTTACTTGAAGTAAATTCAAATAAAGTATGAGATTAAAATAATAAAAAGGTTAAGAAATAATTACCATTAGATTTTAGGAATATGTGGTTAAATTAAATTGAGTTGAAGTTCAGATTTTTAGTAAACGAAATTAGGATTTTTATAGTTTGGCAGTTTTACTTTTATGTTAAGAGTTTATTGAATTCTCGTCATAATTATATTTTGCGTTGTTTTGCCATTTATAAAGCGCCTGGCAGGTTGTGCCGTATTTTCGCCGTGTGCGTTGAGTATCTTGATGCTTTGACATCAGTTGGCTGGATTGCAGGTGTGCATATAAAGTCCATATGGACCACACACAGTGGGTGGAGCAATGAGATCTGTTTTTCCTGTTGGTCAAGAGAACTGGAGCACAATTCCAGCAGCCATTGCACGTGGGGACTTTTAGTGCTAGCCTGGGTATAATTGTATAAGTTTTGGTAGAATATATCGGGCTAAACTAATCAAGATGTTTTCGCCAGAGGAAAAAGAGAAATTACTGCTTATTAGAGATTTATTTGTTAAGAACTTTGGAAAAACAGAGGAGGAGGTACAGGAGAAACTAAAACAATATAATTGGATTTCAAAGGAAAGTGTACAAACTGAAGGACGACCGGAGATAACCGAGATGCCTAACGCCTAAAGACAAGAAAGCCAACAACAGTAAGGAGATACCAAAAGGCAAAGAGGAGGACGTGAAAGGCAGACAGACCAAGAGTAAGGAAAAAAATCTTTTCAAAAGGCACAGGAAGGACAGGCAAAAAGAGACTCTCAGCTGGGCAGATGCTATGGAGATCGATGAGGAGGAAAAGAAGAAAGAAAAGACTTGGACGGAGCAGCACGTGCTGAAAAACTGGTGCGACAGGCGCGCAAGATTCCTGAGTACTTCACATCCTTCGCTGCAAGATGCGAAGCAAGCGTGGGATATACCCCTGAGACACCTGAAAATGAAGCCTTCGATATCCACAGACACTGTGAGATCTATGACTGGGCCAAGAGACACCTGGATGCCGAAATCGCCATCGAGGAAGTTGAGGACATCAACAAGGCGGCACTCATCAAAGAGATATTGGGAAGCATAACTTCTGATGCTATCTTGCTAGCGGATACCCTTACCCATGAGAACCTCTTGGTTTGGAAATCCTATCAGGCTACGACTTATGTCATCAAAACATGGAATAGCTTATCTGAGGATTTTTTGTATAGTCAATACAAAACCAAAATCGCGAAATCATTCAAACTAAAATTTGAGCTCCCGCGCAGGAAGCCTAATGACGAGATTGCGGCTGCTGAGTTAGCTGAAGCCATGCCACGAGAGGCTGCATTTAGTAAGGATTTACCTCTACTTAAAAATAAATTCATGCCACTTGATAATCAGGAAGAAGAGAATGCAAATAGTGACCCAAAACCTAATCCCAAAATTTTTTCCTTCTATGTTATCTCCTCGAGTAATTGGGGAGCCCTCATAGAAGAATTAAACAAAACTTTAGGCACTAAAATTGAAGGACTGCTGATGGGGAGGGTGATTAGGTTCACTCCAGGATCTGTTGAGGATTACAGGAGTGTACATACTTACCTGACTCAGAATAAAATCCCTTTTAGTTCCATATACTTAAAAAACGAAAGACCAAAAAAAGTAATGATAAAAGGGTTGCCAACCAACACTAGCATAGACTCTATTAAAGAGGTTATATCCCGTGAAGGATTCAGGATTGCTAGGATTTCACAGCTTAGAAATCGTCGTGATAGGTCACCTCTCCCCATCTTCTTGGTCTGCCTAGAGCCGGGTGAGGGGTGGGATAAAATTTACAACCTCACCTCCATTCTCTACATTAGAATCGTAGTGCAAGCCTTCAAATCAAAAGGAGTAAAAATTTGTTACAATTGTCGAAATTACAACCATTCTTCGGATAATTGCTCGCTTCCCGAAAGGTGTTTAAAATGCGGAGAAAACCATCAAACTCGCGAATGCCTTAAACTTAGGGACCTTCCGGCAAAGTGTGCTAATTGTGGTGGGGCCCAACCCGCCAACTTTAGGCTTTGCCCCAAAAACCGCTGGAACCGTAACATGTTCCAGGAACCTAAAACCAAACTCCAAAACCTTCGTACCAATAGATCAGATAATTCAAACCTGAGCATGGAAAACTTTCCACAGCTCCTTAAATCACAAAACCTCGAAATTGTTACAGACAACGTGGCGATGGCTCGTGCCGAGACAAGAACACCAAGTTCTGAAGAGCCCGTGGCCCACACGCACTCAGATGCCCAAAAATCTTCACATCAAACCCCTAACCTCTTTCTAGAATTCATTAAATTCTTTAAAGAAATACAAGATTATTTCAATATCAATGATGTCAGGAACTTCTTAAATCAAATCCCTAAAATAATTAAAGCAGACGTAGACCCGATGCAAAAGACCTTTGATATAATCATACTAATTGCAGATTAAAAAACTTCAAACTTTCCCCATAACTCAGACTAACTCTGCCTTGCAAGATAGTTTTTCGGCCTTGCAAGATAGTTTAGTCTCAACGCACACATCGAAGATACGGCACAACATGCCAGGCGTTTCATAAATGACGAAACAACGATAATTCCAGCAGCATTGTTTCGTCATTTATGAAGCGCCTGGCTGTTGTGCCGTATCTTCGATGTGTGCGTTGCATATCTTGAAGCTTTGACATCAGTTGGCTGGATTGCAGGTGTGCAGATAGAGTCCATAGGGACCACCCATGGGGAAAGTTTAACGTTTTTTGATCTGAAATTTGTGTGATTATATCAAAGGTCTTTTGCATCGGGTTTACGTCTGTTTTAATTATTTTGGTGATTTGATTTAAAAAGTTCATGACATCATTGATATTGAAATAATCTTGCATTTCTTTAAAGAATTTAATGAATTCTAGAAAAAGGTTAGGGATTTGATTTGAAGATTTTGGGGCATCTGAGTACGTGTGGGCCACGTGCTCTTCAGAACTTGGTGTTCTTGTCTCGGCACGAGCCATCGCCACGTTGTCTGTAAAAATTTCGAGATTTTGGGATTTAAGGAGCTGTGGAAAGTTTTCCATGCTTTGGTTTGAATTATCTTATCTATTGGTACGAAGGTTTTGGGGTTTGGTTTTAGGTTCCTGCAACTTGTTACGGTTCCAGGGGTTTTGGGGGCAGAGCCTAAAGTTCGCGGGGTAGGCCCACCACAATTAGCACATTTTGCCGCAAGGTCCCTAGGTTTAAGGCATTCGCGAGTTTGATGGTTTTCTCCGCATTTTGAACACCTGGCGGGAAGCGAGCAATTATCCGAAGAATGGTTATAATTTTGACAATTATAACAAATTTTTACTCCTTTTGATTTGAAGGCCTGCACTACGATTCTCATGTAGAGAATGGAGGTGTGGTTGTAAATTTTCTCCCATCCGTCAGCCGGCTCTAGACAGACCAAGAAGATGGGGAGAGATGACCTATCACGACGATTTCTAAGCTGTGAAATCCTAACAATCCTGAATCCTTCACGGGATATAGCCTCTTTAATAGAGTCTATGCTAGTGTTGGTTGGCAGCCCTTTTATCACTACTTTTTTTGGTCTTTCGTTTTTTAAGCATAAGGAACTAAAAAGAATTTTTTTCTGAGTTAGGTGAGTCTGTACGCTCCTGTAATCCTCAACGGATCCTGGAGTGAACCTAATCACCCTCTCCATCAACAGTCCTTCAATTTTAGTGCCTAAAGTTTTGTTTAATTCTTCTATGAGGGCTCCCCAATTACTCAAGGAGTCAACATGGAAGGAAGAAATTTTGGGTAACTATTTCCGTTCTCTTCTTCCTGATTATCAAGCGGCATGAATTTATTTTTAAGTAGAGGAAAGTCCTTACTAGATGCAGCCTCTCGTGGCATGGCTTCAGCTAACTCAGCAGCCGTAATCTCGTCATTAGGCTTCCTGCGCTTATTGCGCGGGAGCTCGAAATTTAGTTTGAAAGATTTCGCGATTTTGGTTTTGTATTGACTATACATAAAATCCTCAGATAAGCTATTCCATGCTTTAATGACATAAGCCGTAGCCTGATAGTATTTCCTAACCAAGAGGTTTTCAGGGGTAGGGGTATCCGCTAGCAAGATAGTATCAGAAGTTATGCTTACACAATATCTCTTTGATGAATGTCGCCTTGTCGATGTCCCCGGCTTTCTCGATGGCGATTTCAGCATCCAGGTGTCTCTTGGCCCAGTCATAGATCTCACAGTATCTGTGGATATCGAAGGCTTCATTTTGGGATGTCTCAGGGGTATATCCCACGCTTGCTTCGCATCTGGCAGCAAAGGATGTGAAGTACTCAGGAGACTTGTGCGCCTGTCGCACCAGCTTCTCAGCACGTGCTTCTCCATCCAAGTCTTTTCTTTTCCTCCTCATCGATCTCCATGGTATCTGCCCAGCTGAGAGTCTCTTTTTCCTTGTCCTTCCTGTGCCTTTCGAAAAGATTTTTTTCCTTACTCTTGGTCTGTCTGCCTTTCACGTCCTCCTCTTTGCCTTGGAGGTATCTCCTTACTGTCGTTGGCTTTCTTGTCTTTAGGTCTAGGCATCTCGGCTATCTCCTGCCGTCCCTCAGTTTGTACACTTTCCTTTGAAATCCAATTATATTCCTCCAGTTTCTCCTGTACCTCCTCCTCCGTTTTTCCAAAGCTCTTAACAAATAAATCTCTAATAAGCAGTAATTTCTCTTTTTCCTCCGGCGAAAGCATCTTGATTAGCTTAGCCCGATATATTCTACCAAAACTTGGTACAATTATGCCCTAAAAGTCACCGCTAAAAGCGCTAAAAGTCACCGCGTGCAATAGTCTCAGGAACTAGCACGAACACGTCCGAACACCAGCTCGACCAGTCTCCGAATCCCACAATTATATTACAATCGGCATGTGTGCTGAGGTTAGGCATCAATTGGTGAGACAGGGCTGGCATTAAATCGCGAGCTAAAGTAAGGCATCGTTCACTAGGATTGTGGATTCCCCCAAGGCCACCTATAATAAGTAGTCTTGCTTCACCGGGCATTAAGAATCAGGCGGCCCTATTTCACTTCGAAATTGCCTAGGCAATAACCTAAGCGGAATAGAGTCGCCATCTATCGTCGCCCGGCGACGTGATTAGGAAATTCCTGCTTGGGGCGTCATGTAACTGGGAGCTGTTACGGTGGCGCCGTAGAAACAAAAAGATGTCTAGGTCTTCTTTTCCTGAGATAGGAAGGTGTGGAAGGGTCATAGATACTATCGACGTCTCTCAAGCAAGATGTGCTAGAGTTTTTCCTAAAAAAATTTCGTGGAGTTTCCCGAATATGCCCAGCAATGTCTGGGACTTTGAGATCATGGTGAATCACTTCGTTCTGGACAAACCAGGGTTCACTTACATTGCAACGTAAAACTTTATTTTGAAATTTTTGCAGTTTCTCGATATGGCTTTTTGCAGCAAATCCCCAGACGGGTTTATTAGGAAGGGTACGGTGTGAATTTGTACCGAGAAGTGGGAGGAGGGATGTAAAAGTTTTATTAGCAGTTGCTACTTTGATCTGGATGTGCTTGTTCTCTGAAAGTCATTTTGACGTCCAATGTGACACCCAAATACCTGACAGAGTTAGAAAAGGGGATCGGTTCATTGAAGATTTTAAGGGTAAAGTTATGACTACATTCTCAGAAGTTGGGTTTGAAAATGCAGACTGCACTCTTGGTCGGAGTAATTTTGATTCTCCAGGTCACGAACCAGTGCTCAAGACTATGTTATGTAGCTTTGTAGAGTGTCAATGGAGTTGTGTGGTGAGCAGCTTCTAGAAATAAAAGTTGTGTCATCTGCAAAGATAGCCAGCTTTGTCTGCAAGATCTTGGGGATGCCATTTATGTAGATATTAAAAAGTAGCTGGCTCGAATTCCCGTCTTGCGGAACCACGGTCCTGATTGATCGAATGGAAGAGAGAGTTTGATCGACTCGTACGCGGAAAGAACGATTAGTGAGATACGAGTCGATGATGGCCAAAAGCTGTACCAAAATACCAAGTCGAACCAGCTTGGCAAGCAGACCAGGAATAAAGGTTTTATCGAAAGCCTTACTTAAATCGAAAAATACAATGCTGGTACTCTGCCTGTTGGTAGAGTTTTCGTGAATAGTTTCCACTACACGCATGAGTTGGGAATGCGTGGAAAAATCAGATCGAGATCCTTGCTGTTTCTTATAACGCGATATGCGGTTTCTATATAACATGGTATAAATTAATCTAATATGCACTAATCTGAGTTTGATAATATAATGCGGTATGAATTAACACTAGAACGACGGAAGCAGTCATTTTGACCGCATAACTACTTTGAGAAACGATTCCTCCAAAACGGCTAATCCCAGCCCATTGAAATTTTATGACTTTTCTTGTTTTCTTTGCAAAAAATGTGTCGAAGAAACATCCTAAATACTGTAACTATGTTTTGGTTTTGAATTAAAGGGGGTGTTGTACTTTTAATATGGCGGTCAAATTGACCGCTGCCCGTCGTTCTAGGTAGTTCAAAATATCAGTCATTCTAGTGTTAATGGCATTATGGGAAGGTTGACTGTACTGTTGAACCTATTTGTACATAAATTCCAATCTTCTACTTTTTTTGAAACACATTAATGACATTTTCGTGGAAATTAAGAGTTCTTATTTCTCAAATTTGAAGAACATTTTAAGATATAAAAAAAGTGTATCTTTGCTATTATTAATTAAGATCAATTTAAGCTGGTCACCAATGATCTATCATCAATCACCGTTTCACAAATTCTGCTGTAATATTATAGTAAAATGTTTTTATTTTTTTTAAACTGATGTTAGGTAAGCAATGCTTGCATTGCTTCTATGGACTGCACACCACTGAACAAAATCTAACTAAAACTGATAATATTTGGGAAACAGTTGAAGAGTTTTACAATTATGACAGGTGACCACCAGTCATGATCAGAGAGTTCTAAAATTTTGTCATAACAACTGCCATTTGAAAACTTGTTTCGGTCACAGCGCAATTATAACTGGAATGACGAAGAATTTTCTCAATCAATGTTATGTGGTCACCTGATACACAGAACACGTGGTTTGCTTGAAATGCTGTCTAGAATCGTGCAGAATAACCATGCTGTTTTTTCTCTGGTGAGTGACCTGATAACTGATAAACAATTGTTAACAGAGTTGACCATTCAGTTAACTTTTCAAACACACCCTTGACATGTTCAAAAGTTATACAACAAAAGCAATGCACAACTCATTGATTGTTTCAAAGCTGGACCAAGTCTTGTTTAACATAAATGGTAATAGAAACTGAATATCGCAACAAAATTACTTATTTCTCTAAAAAAAAATCTTGTTAAATGAATGGGTGTCCAAAAGTACATACAAAATTAGTTAAAATACATTTCTACATGTGTGTATGCCTGCATTGTGCAACTATTTGTTACCAGGCATGGGGTGGTTTGTGTAAGAAGATGCTAGTATGAATTGTTATAAAGATTGGCAAATAATTGATCAGTTACACATGCGATATAATTTTTACATATAGATATCTTTACAAATTCTTGGCCAGAAAAACACAGAAAAGCTTGCTGATATTTTATAAACAGCAAAAATTTCATTGTGTTCATCTAGCCTGTCCGAGGTTTAACAATATATGCAGTCTTTTAGTGATGAACGTTGAAGACCCAGACCACACGACCAACCCAAGGGTTTATGGTAGCAAGATGTGTGGCCGGGAAAGGAGTTAGCGGAAACCGCCCTCCAAAGACACCTACGAGCTGCCCATAGTATACCAGAAGTTTATTAAAATAAATTCAAATTTTACATTAAATTTTACATTGAAGAATTACATTGCAGGGGTTACAAGTGGAGCAGCGACATAACAACATCTAATAACATCCACTAACATAAAATAACAAAAAACATATAAAGACAAGACAGACATGGCAACATAACCATACATAACAAAAGGCATTCTGTGAAGAGCGGGGGGGGGGGGGGAACCCCGAAGTACAGGAGTAATTTATCAACAATTCAAGTGTACAGGCCTAATGGCCTAAAGGGCCTGGAGCTACCAGGATTAAGTAGCTACAAATGAAAATGAAAATTTATAAAGCTTATAAGTAATAAACATAATAACCACAAAAATATATACAAAAATAACTAAAAAGGTACCCACCCCTGGAACAGGAAGATGACATTGACCGCAAAAGTTGAGAGCAGAGGGCGCACAAAATGTCACGGAACTTGGTTAGAAATTTCACGAGCAATTAGAACACAGTTTTTCAATTTATTTATAAATGTGAATTAATTATGTGAAATTTTGAAGTAAATGGGCAGGAAAAGGTAAAATGGTCAACATCGCCGTAAGAGTTGCAGGGGCAGTTGGAGGATTTTTTAAATTTGAAATAATGTAAGTAGTCAAGAAAGGTCCCATGACCAGTTAAAAAATAAATCAAGTATTTATTGTAAATTTGAAGGTTGGGGTTTACTTTAGGTAAATAATTAAGTATTCGTGCGGGGTCATGGGTCCGAGGAGAGATGTAATCGTTTAGGTAGGATTGCCAAAGGTTAAGGAGGAAGGATTTGCATTGAAAAGTGAGAAAGGAGTAAGGGAAAGGGATAACAAGGGGGGAACCAGAGATTGTAGCTTCTTTGGCAGCAAGGTCGGCGACCTCGTTACCCAGGATGTTAGAATGGGCCTAGAATGATTTATTAAAGATTTTGACGAATGAGCAAAAGATTTAATGTTTGATAAAAATTTTGATATATTTTTAATCGACTGGAATGCAAGAATTGATGATTTACTGTCCGAGAAAAATGTTAATTTTATGTTTATTTATAGAGGCCCAAAGAATGGCTTGGTAGATAGCTTCGAGTTCAGCCTGAAGCAGTCTTTTAGTATGTACTTTTATACACGATTGATAAGAATTTGATATTTTTGTAAATAATACTTGAATTTGATATAAAACAATCCTGAAATTATGTTAGATTATTGTTAAAAGGAAATCTGCGTTGTTATATATATTAAAGTATAACACTTACTTGATTGATACTTCGTTAAAATATTATATCCAACATAATAACCTTAATAGCATTATAGCGTAAAGAAAGAAAATAGGATGTACGGGATGCGAAGTGACGTTTTAATAGTACGTCACAATTGCCTGCCCCCAGTATGGGCGGAAGCGAGGCGACGCCGTAATAAGTAGTAATTTGGACACCCCGTCTCAATATATGCAGGATAAAAAAGAAGGAACCAGGTGCTTCAAATGTAAAAATTTCAGGCATTACAGCACCCACAGGTAATGTAGGTGATCCAATCTCAACATACAATTCCCATTTTATCATTATAACATCACCTCCGGTATCAATTAAAGCATCTGCTTTTTTCCCAATATTTCAACACTTTTTTGGACTTTTCTTGGAAAGTTAAGGGTGTTACGAATTAGAGTTCAGTTTACTTCTTTACGATCACAAATGTTAGCACTCTAATTAGCATTAGCAGAGACAAGATATCGCCTCTAGGTTTTTCCTGCAGAAATAACCATTGATAAATGTGCAATTCTTACAAATATTTATGTTCTACAGAATTTGTGCGACCAAGTTATTATTGGTATTGACGTAATAAATAAGCTTAATTTTTCGCTATCCGGAAATGGAATAGAAAATTTGAAAAGAAGCGATATTCAAGTCAATTACGCACGAGTTGTTCGTAACACAAATTTACCAATTAATCAAAGCAGCAAAATATCATCTGAAATATTGGGAGAAAGGAAAGTAATCAATTTAAATATTCCGAATTCATTCTGCTTCCGCACTGGATCTCTTGATGAAGAATGTATAAACAACTTCAATGGGAATTTGAGTCGTGGGTTTCGGAAGGAAAAGACTAATGAACTACTCGCAGTGAAAAGTGATGATTTTATTATTTTGTTTGCAAAAAATAGATGTAGCAAATAATGTGGACTTGATCTATATTTTAAATGAAGCTCATAATCGGGAAGTGGTGAATATGGTAAAGGGGTATAAAAAGCACCATAAAACGAAAAGCACGGAGTTCAAAATGAATATTATTTTAACTGACGAGATACCTGTTAATCAGCGCTCACATAGAATGCTGTTCGCTGAACAAAGAGTTGTTGAAAGACAAATACAGGAATGGCTAGATAATGAAATTATTAAGCCCAGTTATTCGGATTACGCATCTCCAATAGTGTTGTGTAAGAAAAACCATTCATTTAGATTATGCATTGATAAAGAAAATTAAATAAAAAAAAATCATTAAAGATCGCTTTCGTTTGCCATTAATAGGAGTCGCTTTAGATCATTTAGAATATGCGAAAGTATTCACTTCACTTGATTTAAAGAAAGGGTTTTTTCAGGTAGATGTGAATGAAAATAGTACCAAATATACAGCTTTTCTTACTCACGAAGGACAATATGAATTCTTGAAGGTTCCTTTCGGCTTATCTAATAGTCCGAGTGTGTTCTAGAGATATATCTATACTGTATTCAGGGATCTCTTGAAGGATAACACTTTAGTTATTTTCATGGATGACATAATTATTCCATCACGAGACGAAACAGAAGGAATAAATGAACTGAAACGTGTCCTTAAAATAGCGTCAGATTATGGTCTGGAACTTAATTTTAAAAAGTGTCAGTTTTTAAAACGAAAAATTGAATTTCTAGGTTATTTGATTGAGAATAGGACAATCCATCTCCAGCTTAAACTTTAGCCTTTCAGAAATTTCCTCAGCCAGTAATAACGAAACAAGTACAAAGTTTTCTGTGTCTCTCAGGATATTTTAGAAAATTTATACCTCAATATGCCAGAATAGCTAAGCCCTTAACTCTTTCGCGACGGTTGGCACACCCGCGTGCCGGCTGTGAACTTGCATTCACGGACGTACGGCGCGCACTCATGCCGGAGAGAACTTTACCCTAAACGGCGAGTGGCACGTATCAGTGTTTCTACGTGAAACGTTTTCATTTGAATTTATTTGTCTACTAGATGGCGTTAAATGCCCGTGGAAGCAACTTAAATGTATTTTGCAGATGCTTGACCTTGGCACAAGGAGATTCCAATGAATTGTTTTCCCCATTTGGAGCGGTTAAACATGGTTCTGTAAAGTAAACAGACGGAGCACTTCTCGCAGCATCAACAATTTTATAATTGAGTTCCGGGTCTCCTGTTGATTTTAGCTTTTAATAATTTCGTTGGTGAATTACAGGAATATAAGAGAGTATTTTTTTTGGGGGGGAGGGGGTTAAAGGAATGTGCGACAGTGAAATGATTAGGCTATTTCGGATAAAAGTATAGCTGGTTTGAGACGTTTTCTTTCTGTGGAAGAATATACACGTATGGTAAACGAACCAGACAGTAATGAAAGCAAAACAGATAGTGAAGATTCGTGGAACAGTGTTATTTCTGATGATGAATCTGAAAATGCAATTGATTCTTCAGATTCTGAGCGTACTATTATTCCAACGCCGCCAGCTTCAGTTGCTGTTTTTTCGAATGATGTTTGGACATGTGATTTGAAAGATCTGAATTCTTTGGAGTTTTTGAGCATACCTGGAATAAATCACAATATCATGCCGCCTAATTTAGATAAGGAACTTGATTTTTTTAATGATGAACTAGTAGAATTTATCGTAAAAGCAACTAATGAGTTTGAAAAGAAAAAATGGGAGAGAAATCTCGTCTCTTCTTCCAAATCGAAGACTCCACCTGTTTCAAATGTATTTACACCTGTGACAGGAAACGAATTTCGTGTGTTTCTCGCACTAGTAATTTTGACGAGCATTGTCAGAAAACTAAATCTTAAAATGTATTTTTCTAAGAATCCCATTATTAGTACTCCTTTTTTCAATTCAGATATGAGTCGCGATCGATTTATAGGAATATTACGTTACCTTCATTTTACTCTTGATAGTAATGCCCAAAAACTAGATAAATTGAAACCCGTGTTAGATGCATTAGTTTCAAAATTTAAATCTATATACACTCCTAGAAGAAATGTGTTCATTGATGAATCTTTGTTCTCATGGAAAGGAAGGCTGGAATTTCGTCAATATATTTCCCTCGAAAAGGTCCAGATATGGAAAAAAAATATATAAGTTGTCAGAATCGGAATCAGGCTATATATGGAATTTCCTTGTGTATACTGGAAAGGACACGGAATTATCAAGCTTTGATGGTGGATATGGAGAACGCGTTGTGAAAACACTTCTAAGTGAACTTTTAGGAAAAGGATATACTTTGTATTTGGATAAATTTTTTACCTCTCCTGTACTTGCAAAGTATTTGTTGTCTAAGAATACGCATATATGTGGTACAGTTTTAAAAAATCGAAAAGACATGCCAAAGAATTATCCATCTGTACCTAAAACATATATACACTAAAATTTTTAATATTTTGAAAAGAAAATTTGTATGAAAAATATACATCAAATAGAAATTAAGTATTTTCTTTCTTCCTGAAAAAAGCATAATGCTGTGTTGAACGGGTGATTTTTAGTGTATTTTTTTCGAGAGTTAGGCTGAGCGCAAAAAATTAGCCGTCTTTTGGGAACAGTTCGGAAACGAAGCGCTCCGTCCTTTGGGCCACGGCAGTTTCAGAATGCCGCCGTCCCGAAAGGGTTAAGCGACTTGCTTAGAAGTAACACAGAATTTTGTTTTGGTCTAGAACAAATAAAAACTTTTGATAAACTGAAAGAAATGTTGTCTCGAAGTCCAGTCCTACACATTTTAAAACAAGGATCGACGTTAGAACTACACACAGACGCAAGCATACATGGATTTGGGGCAGTTCTTTTACATGGATCAGACGACGGAAAGTTCTATCCTATTCACAACATGAGTAAAAAACAACACCTCAGCAGGAAAGATATTGTAGCTATGAGCTGGAAGTACTCGCGATAATCGAAGCTTTGAAGAAGTTTAGGAATTACTTATTGGGTTCAAATTTCAAAATTGTGATCGATTGTGGGGCATTTCTGAAAATAATCGATAAGAAAGACCTTACTCCAAAAGTCGCCAGATGGGCATTGTTTCTGGAAGAATTTAATTATGAAGTTATTCATAGATCCGGTAAACTGATGAAGCATGTGGATGCACTAAGTCGCAACACCGTTTTGATGGTCACTAGTTCTCAAGGTGAAGTAACAGCAAAAATTTATGCCGCACAAGAAGAGGATGAACACATAAAAATGATAAAAACCTGAATCGGTAAAGGAGAAGAAAACGATTACCTAGTTAAGAATGATGTTTTATACAAATATGTAGATGGCAGATAATTGTTAGTAATGCCTCAAGTGATGCAGACCGAAATAATCCGAGAAGTACACAAAAAGGGTCATTTTGTCGAAGCTAAAACTGAAGGAGTTTTGAAGCAAAGCTTTTATATCCCAAAGGCAGAAAAGCAAGTACAAAGTGTTATAGCCAACTGTGTAGAATGCATTCTTTGTAATAAGAAGAGTGGGAAAGGTGAAGATCTCTTACACCCAATACCGAAGGAAAATGTCCCACTAAGCACCTACCACATTGGTTTCATAGGACCACTATATATATATATATATATATATATACCCGTATATATATATATATCAAATAATACAACTACCCTTAATGAATCAAAATTCAAATACGACCATTTTTCTATACATGGGTTCAACAACAATGAAATTTGTATTCTATGTATTCAAAAAATTTATTATGACAGATTGTTCCTTGAAAATGAATTCATATGTGCACACAAAACTATTTTCCCATATGGACTGAATCAATTATTTAATCATCATAACATTGTTACAAAATCCTTTAATTATCCTAATGAAGACCATAATATATATATATATATATATAATTTATTTAACATTTCTAACAGTAAATCAAAAAGAGCATGTAAATAAAATAAAAAAATTACCCTCATTATCTGATCTAAAAAATGCCATCCTACAGCAACATGCAAATTTCAAAATTACTTTTGATTGGAAACAATGTGAGAACTGGATTTTCGCAATTAAAAATCAACAATTAAATATGGTTTATAACCTTTTTAGATCTACTGCATTTGATAACATTCATTTTAAACATTTATTCTATGATTTGCTCATTACCAGAAGTAAAATTCTTAATGTTTATTTATACTTCACGTACTTAAATTTAAATCATGAGTTAAAACAATCTACTAAAATAAACGAATATTTTACCCTGAATTTCACTAACTCTGTATTATCTGAATTAATTATCTGAAGATATATAATTTTTTAAAATCGGTTTCCAATTACTTTCCAGTCAAACATGTAAATCCTAAAATTTCACTTAAATATAATAAACCGTTAGGACATTATATTTTCAGTTATAATCAAATAGCCAAATCAATAGATATTAATCAAAATTATGAACTGAATAAAGTGTTATACTACCACTGTTATTTAGAGAAATACAAAGACTACGTAGATAAACACCATGGGCACGTTATAACGGGAAATTTAAATATTATTAATTATTATGTACTGAGATCACTGATGTTAGTTACTAGGTAAAGTACCGTTTACCTACTAAATTTAAACATAAATCAATTGGTAAAGATTTAATTCTTGACTTAAATAAATTTATCTATAAAATCAGCTATAAATATCAAATTCCTATAGAAGTCTTCAAACCCTAGAGCGTCTTAATAGAGTAATACATAAATCACTATATTCAGAAGATTATTAAATCATATAAACTTAATTCAATTAAAAAGGATATTAAAGAAATTCTAAATGATTTCGTCATTACTTATGTCGATAAGACTAGTAATAACTACTCAATCATATGTAAATATTACTATATAAGTACCCTCCAGTCACACTTACTTAATAATGAAATCTATAATTTACATAATACTAACTTTAAAATGTTATCTAATAGAATATCAGCCAAATATAAGCAAATCCATCTAAAAAAAGTTGTAATAACATTCCATATCTTGTTTTAGTACCTAAGTTTCACAAATCCCTTGTTGCTTTTCGAACTATTACTAGTGGGCATAATTTTTACATTACTATTACTGGTAAATTATTAGAAAAAATCTTAAATGAAATATCCTTGTCAGATAATATCTCAAATAATTGTCATATAGTAAAAAACTGTTTTGAATTAATTAAGAAATTAAAAACTCTTACTAATATTCATAGTATTTATACTTTTGATTTCAAAGATTTGTTTAATAATAGTGATATAGATGATCTGTATAGCATTATTTTAGGAATTTTTGAAAAATATATCACCCTAAAATATTCAACTTTTTTTTAAAAAAATTACTTAATTTCACTCTATGAGAATTATATTCAACATGGTGGTAGGTTTTTTAAGCAACAGTTTTGTATCCCACAAGGGGGGTGTGCCTCATCATTATTAGCTAATCTGTATTTATTCTTCTATGAAAAGAACATTAATCCTGGATTGCATAATATGCACATGCTTAGATATTTAGATGGCGGATTATTTTACATAAAAATATCTCCATAGTATTTAACTTTTATCCTAATAATTTACAATTAAATGCAAGTAATAATGACTTTAATGTTGCAAACTTTTTAGATTTAAATTTAGATTTACAAAATTTTAATCTCTCTATAAACTTATAAAAGACAAGATTTTAAATTTCATACATAAAAAATTCAACACTTTTACTCTTGTTTGCATATATCAGTTTTTAGAAATATTGTAATAAACCAGGTTCTGAGAATCAATAAAATTTGTGATGAAAATTATAAATTAGCACATTTAATGGAATTATTGAGTACAGCGACTACTAATGCATATCCTCCCAAATTCGTTATTAAAATTATCAACTCAGTGTATCAATTTCCACTCGATAACATCCAAGACAACTTTCCCAATTATAGTGGCGAATAAAATGGAGGCAAAAAATATTATAATTATTTATTAATTATATAATTAAATAAAAATGAATAATAATAAAATAAACTAAAAAAATCGGAAAATAAGATACATTAACATTAATGTTTTGAATTTTATTTTCGCTAAAAATTGTAACTTTAGCCAGTCCAGAGGCGCACCCAAGATTTATTTTCGGGGGGGGGGGGGGGGTCGAAAACTTCGAAACGAAGTAAATGATATAATGTTTTTCTCATTCTTTTCTTTTCCCTACAAGCAGAGCTTCTTTTATGGAGAAAACAGGGGCACGGTTTTCCTAACTTATAGAAAGCAATTATTGCATAAAAAAGTAAAAATTAAATTGTTTCTTAGAATTTCTATCATGTATTTTGTGGCGTTCCCCCACCTATACGTATGCCTACTGAGTTATATAAGCTACATAATCAATCGATACTAACTTTTTTATTGAAGTTATATCATAATCACTGATTATTTCAAGCTAATGTCCATTTTTCGTGTTTTTTCTGTCATTTTGTCCAAAATGGAGTCAACTGACGGAGTCATTTCTCTATATAAGTGTAAGAGAGTTAACTCATTTAACCTTGTCTCAGAGGTAGAATTTCTTAAATAATTCTTTAGCCTACGCAATGTGGAAAAGGTTCCTTCATTTTCAGCAGTGGACACTGGTAGTACTGCTAATATATGCAACAATATTTTAATATTTGGTAGCATGTTTTCTTCACAATACCTTAAAGCACTTAACGCATCCCTTGGCCAGTCGTTCTTCTTTAGCCTAGCAATGGCTCTGTAACAAAACTTCAACTCTATTTTTAGTTCATCGACCGTCCAACTTAAGTCATTTTTGTAGAATAACACCAAAAATTGAAATTCCTTCAAGATTTCCCCAGAAAGCTTGTTAGGATCTATTGGCAGCAATGTTTGAAATCCAGTCAAAATAGGCTTATGTTTTGAAAATCTTTGTTCTAGATTATTTAGAAAGGTATTTTAAAAATGGAATGTATACTGAGACTCGATAATAGTCCTCTGCACTGGCAGAGTTCACATTGTATCTCAACGTTTGTTTGCTAGCCGTTCTTGGTTTGTTCATTGGAAAACCAAACTTTTCAGCTTTTGTTTCAGCTCTTAAAAATAATGGAGCGAATTCCGAGTGAGCATTTTCCCTTATCTTTCTTATCTCCAACATTGTATCTTCCGCTACATTACATGCGTGTTTCAAGTCAATATTTCTTCGTTGCAGTAACTTACATAAAATTCTACTATAGGAAAATATTTCATTTAAAACATGAAGAGCAATAACAAAATCTGCCTTTTTTACTGCACAATTTAACTAGTGTGCAGAATTAGCAGAATCGTTATCTGGCCAATCAGAAATTCTATCTAAAGCCAAAACAATAGCATCATACAATTCAAGAAACACTGTAACAGAATTATATCTTTCAACCCATCTTGTGGCACAAAGTCATTTTAATTTTTCGTGTCCAGAATGAATTTCTGCTTCTTCTAAACATTGCTTCAGTACAGACTGTCTTTTCGGTGTATGAAAAAAGTCATACAATTTTTCAATTGTGCCTAAACAATTCCTAATTGAGGGAACTGCGCAAGAATTGGATACAGCTAAATTTAATGAATGTGCAGCACAATAAACGTATAGTGCTTGAGGAAAAAAAGACTGAACATGGGCCTGTACGCCGTTAAATTTGCCGCTCATTGTAGTCGCTCCATCATATCCTTGACCGCTCAACTTGCTCATATCTATCCCAAGAGCCTTAAGTTTATCAATAATTGTAGCTGAAATTTCTTAACCTCTACCATCTTCAAGTGGTACGAATTGCAGAAGTTCCTCCACATTTGAAACCGTGGGCGCGGTAGCCCATTGGTTAGCGCGCTGGAGTTGCACTCGGTAGGCCCGGGTTCGATTCCAGCCACTGCCAAAACTGCCGCCGTGTTCATGCGGAGTACGATCACGTTAAACATGTGGATCCGAAAGTCCTTCCGAGAGGTTGGTGGTAGGGGAAGGAGGGTACGGTCCCTGTGTATGCCTCCCCCACTGGGTTCCGGTCTAAATTGGGTGGCACTTCCCGACCGTCCAAACAGTTACCTTACACCTTTCTGGTAGGTCGGACGGTCTGGGTTTCAACAACAACATTTGAAACCGTGGAATCAATGCAACGAACGCAAAGCGACAATTGCTGTACACCAGCAATATCAGTAGTTTCGTCAAGGAGCACAGGAAAATACGACGATGAATTTGTCTTTGCCACCAGTCCATCAAGAATAGGCTGTTGCATATTTTCAGAATTTCATTTTGTACTTCCCAACTAGTGTATAATGCATTACTTTTACTATTAGATAACGAGGTTTGAAGATTGTCGTCATATTTTGCTCGGTACCTTAAAAGCTCTCTAAAATTTTCCTCGTTCCCCACTGCGCCTTCTACAACTCTTCCGCCACCCCTATGACCCCTTAAACTTAAACCTTTTCTCTCGCAAACGAACACAGTCTCAATAATTAGCATTAACTTATTTCTGTTTTCCAAAATTTGTTTTTATCTTTCTTGATTTAGCTGCAAATTAATTGGATCTTGTTGTTTTGTCTCAATTTTCGATATAATGTGGGCGGTATCAACATTGTCCCTATGATAAGAACTTTGCTGGTTCTCACTGAAACGTTCTTTCGCTTTTCTCCAGTTACTAAATTTTTCAGAACACAGCTTCCCCATTCTTTGATGGTCTCCTTTGCCGACACCGCGTTTATTGAATAATACACAAAACTTGCAAAATGCTCCGTCAACATTCTTTGAGTAGCTTAACCACTTCCATTCAATCAACCATCTCTGTCGAAATTTTAAATTTCTTTTACCTGACGATGGGTAAGAAAACGTTTCTGGTTGTAACCACAATTGTATCAAGACTACTTTTCTCTCACTATATTTTAGCTTATTGTCAATAAAATTAGCGATGTCGTATGGGTCCCATAGCTGATCATTGACTTCTTCGACCATGGGCTCCACCTCGGTTTGTTCACTCTTCTCAGCAGCCACCCTTTCCTCTTCATGGGAGTCTGAAACCATCACAAGTTTTGTGAAACATTTGTGAAACCAAAACTTTTTAATTAATAAAGGGTCTCACGACCCGTAAATTTTGAAACAATTATCGATTTTCAATTTTTTTTAGAATAGAGCATATATATATTTCTGAACATTTTGATACTAACCTTGTTTAGATATTCCTACTTGCTCACTTTCTGAATCATCCTTCGATTTTTTGGCGAAGAAGGCACCTATAGACAATTGTGCCGACGTGGTTGTCGAGTGGTCAAGGCAAGCGTTTCCGTAGCAATCGCTCGACCGCCACGTTGTGGGTTCGAGCCCCCACGTAAAGCATGGATGTTTGTGTTGTGGGCGCAATGTGATCCGCCCCCCTCTGGTGCGCCTGGGGCAACGTCAATGGACGGCTAAATGGTTCACACTCTGGCCGCTGTAATAAAGGCGAATGACGAAGATCAAAGTGCCTGGCCATTTGAAAAACACAAAAAAAAAACCAATTGTCGCTTCCTTACAAAACTTAAATAACAACAAATTTCGAAATTTAAAACTTTATACTATTACTATTCCATACAAACCGGTTTCAACCTACAATACAACCGGTTGTATTTCATACAAACGCAAACCGGTGCTTAGAAGCAGTAA
This sequence comes from Amaurobius ferox, assembly GCA_951213105.1. NCBI lineage: Eukaryota > Metazoa > Arthropoda > Arachnida > Araneae > Amaurobiidae > Amaurobius > Amaurobius ferox. The sequence goes on along the minus strand of OX578150.1, from coordinate 30,718,071 downwards.
AAAAAAAATTTCAGCATGGAATTTAACAAATACAGTCCAAAACTTTTGCTTTAAAAAAATTACGTTACTCTGTAAATTAACATTTGATACAGTAGCGATATCTATTGATTATTAATGAAACCATTTTTTTATTTCACATCTATGCGTCAATTAATAATAGCTAGTCTACGACAGGCCCTGCTCTCTCCCATTAAATTTTTTTGGGGTCCTTTATCTTAGCAAAAAGGGGTGTCTCAGGACCCAAGCCGCAGGGGCTTCCACTACACAGCTGGCGGTTCTAAAATGATGGGAAATGTTTTCATTGTATTGCCGCTAGTGTTCAAGAATTATCACTATTACAGCTCATTATTTGTGCGTAATTTTATTGGGAAACAAATTTTTGTATGCATTTTCGGAATTTTCGGGGGGGGGGGGGGGGAGCCTCTGAGCCAGTCTGATACTACGATTTGAGAGCCTTTAAAATGATGTATAGTGGCATCCTCGTTTATCTATTTCTTCTTTGAATCACTTGTTTATTGCGAATTTTCATCTATATTTTATGTTTATGTTCTGTTTTACTTATATGGGTAATTGTCCTGTCTCTGGTTCTGACTCATTGGACGGGTCTGGGAGGATCGATGTGAACGCATGTTCTGCCTCCTAGGTTGTATTTCGTTATGTTCATTCCGGTGCTTCTCAATATTTTTCATACTGTTGCACAGCGTAATTACACGTGGTGAAAGAAGAAGGGTTCCTGCTTCATGGTAATAATAGATTTCCTAATTTTTAATCTTTTGGTGCCTGTAGTCTGAGTTTGGGCATTTATAGTAATGTAAAATTGTCCAATCTGAAACAGGCATTTGTTTAGGTTAATTAGAATTAAATACACAGACCTGAAGATGAACTTATTTCTGGTTAATCTTCGAATTTGGGCCAGTGTTGTTATTTTCTATTATCGGCATTATGGCCGTGGTTTTGCTTCTATGGTGAAGTTAATATTTCACGATTACTTGAATTGATTATTTTTATTATTATATTTTTCTGACATTCCTGCTTTGACTCACTGGACGGGTCTGGAAGTGTTGCTGTGAACGTTCGTACTGCCTCCTAGATTTATTTGGTCATGTTCATTCCGGTGCTCCTAGATATTTTTTATACTGTTGAGGTTGGTCGCATATACACGTGGTGAAAGAAGAAAGGTTCCTGCCACATGGTAATACAAATTTTCCTAATGTTTCTTACCTTGCCAAGACAAGACGAAACATTTCGGGGCGCCTGTGCCGGGACACTTATCCCCACATCGAATTTGTTGGATGAATGTCCGATTTTTATAATGTTCAACGTTATTTTGGTTGTATGTCGTTCCTGTACAGGACTTGGCTTGAAGATGTTGTCGTCTATGATGTCTGGTGACGCTATTCTGGCATTGGCCGACTGCCTAGAAGAGGTAAAAAGGAGGTGGGGCGAAGAGAAAGCTCAGACCTGGAGATACCAGAGTCCAGAAAAGTTTAATTACAACAGACCATGAGAGCGTAAGTCTAGATACTTCACGAAAAAACTATAATTTACAATTAAATATAATATAAATAATATACGCGAGTGGATTGCAAGCGGGCTGGCGTCAGGAGAAGCTAGCTAATAAGCAATCGTGCCAAACCAGTGGGTTTTTGATCCACTGACGATCAGTTGCAGCAGTGTCGCCGTCATATAGATCGAATTCATCTAAGTGACACCAGATGGGGCGACACAAACCTCGGCTTTTTCCAGGGGACTTTTAACGGTCCAATCAGAAGATTCCTCGGACGCCGCTTCCTTAAATAACTAAGGGAAGTGTTGTCATAGTTTTGGTCTGTGTCTCTCAAACATGGTTTGCTTGAATTCTTCTTGTAGAAATTTCGAGTGTATCTCTTAATCTGCTCTACAACTTTAGAGACTTTGAGGTCATGGTGAATGACTTCGTTTTGTACAAATCGAGGAGCATTCACAATGCATCGTAATGCCTTGTTTTGGAATACTTGCAATTTCTCGATGTGCGTATTTGCAGCCGACCGCCAGACAGGGCAGGCATACAAAAACGCTGGTGCGATGATTTGGCTGTAGATAATAAGCTTATTTCTTATCTTCATTTTTCCATCTTTTGGTGCCTGTAGTCTGAGTTTGGACATTTATAGTAATGTAGTGTTGTCCAATCTGAAACAGGCATTTGTTTGGATTAATTAGAATTAAATACTCAGATCTGAAGATTTTATTCTTTTAATCTTCGAATTTGGGCCGGTGCTGATCTTTTCAATTATCGGCATTACAGCAGTGGTTTTGCTTCTATGGTGATGTTAATATTTCGCGTTTACTTGAATTAATTATTTTTATTATTACTTCTTTCTAATATATATATACACACACACACACTGCTCACAACTGAAATCGCAACACAATAAACTTGTTGGTGTAGCTTTATGTAAATCAGGAAATGGAAACAGTAAGGCGAGATATGTAAATGATCATAATTTCGTTACGCATATGATGTAAAACCTTGCCGAGCAGCATAAAAGTGTCAGATCAAGGAGGAGCGATATCACAGTTAAATTGTAGCGTCTTTGGTTTCAGATTGTAAAAATCATCACAGTATGCCAGGAGTACGTCGATGTACCACATACGTTCAGTTATCGCCAACGAAACGGCAACGAATCATTGTTTTACGTGAGGGTGGATTGAGCCTTCGAAGAATCGCTGAATTAATGGGTCGTGCTGTGAGCACAGCTCAACGGTATGTCGAAAGCCCAGACCACCCGACTCGTCCGTAGACTTAGAGCAGCTATTTGGATGGCCGGGAAAAGTTTAGAAAGCGGAGACCGACCACCAAGGCACCGAACATCTGTCCGGGGCAACCAACACCAGTCCGGGGCATCAGTTTATTAAGTCTAAAGAAAAGGGTGGTTACATCATACCGGGATAGGGTAACATTTGTTCCAGCATTTAACAGTGGCTGTGAACTTTTGGTTGATCATAACAATATTTTCGTTAACATATAATTTCTTGTTTTGATGTACAGGTAGACATTAAGTTGTAATAGAGACATATTTTCTTTGTTAACAATGAGATGATATAAGGCTGATGCAGAATAGGAAAATCTACAGGATTTTACCAGGTTAACAATTTATAAACTGTACAGCAAACTACATTGAAGGACAGACAAAGACACTACAACAACAATTCGACAAGGACGATATAGGTCGAAAGCCCAGACCATTCGGCTCGTCCAAGGACTTAGAGCAGAGGACGATATAGGTGTCCCAATACAAACAAAGGGGACAAAACATAACAGAGACACACGGGAACAGTGCGAAAAGCGGTTGTCAATGATCACCGTGAATATAAGGAGTATAGGTGCCCACAGACTTGTCATTTAACCTTGTTGGATATCTCTCTGGCAGTAAGGATACAATTCTTCAGGCGTTCAAGGAGAATCCGGTTTATACATAACTTGGAGAACCAAATCGCACGGTTAGCAGGTAGAGGACGTTTTAAATGAAAGTTTTTGGTAAGAGGGCATGAAAAGACGTAGTGATCCGCATCACCAAAGGAGTTACAGGGGCAATTTGAGGTTGTTTTATGTTTAAAATAAAAAAGGTAGTCTAAAAAGGGGCCATGACCAGTGATGAAATATATAATATATTTATTGAAAATTTGAGTATGAGTGTTTACAGAGGGAAGAAAGTTAAAAATGCGGGCGGGATCATGGGTGCGGGGAGAGACGTAGGATTCCAGTAATGTCTGCCAGGAACGGAGAAGCAGGGTTTTGCACGAAGATGTTAAAAAGGAATATGGGAAAGGGAGTAAAGTAGGTGTTCCGGAGAAGGCAGCTTCCTTAGCATGTTTATCCGCAATTTCGTTCCCCAAGGTACCGGCATGGGCTTTTACCCATTGTAGATTAATTAATTTTGTGGTCGAAAGGGCCAGGAGTTTAATATCTCGAAGGAGAAGTGATTTATTTTTTGAAGATTGGATGGCCAGAATGGAAGAGAGACTATCGGTAAAAATATTAACTTTAAGTTGTTTGTCAAGTGCCCATTGCATAGCATATTTTATAGCAGAGATCTCCGCCTGAAAAACTGTATTACCTTCTCGAAGTTTAAAAGTATTGACCTCCTCGAGGTCACCTTGTTTAAAAATGCATATTGAGTATCCAACTTTGTTTTCACTTTTGGAACCATCGGTGTATCTTAAATAATAAAAGGCAATGTCTGTGTGTCTGTCTGTGCGTCTGTCTGTCTGTCTGTCTGTCTGTCTTATACACTATACGTTCAGCGACCGCGCGTCGGAGAGCTACGAAATTTGGCAATCGGAGACCTGGGGGGAAGGGAAGGGGACACGTGAAAACCGATTTTTAAAATTTGAATTATTTTTTTTTGTTATTTAATGTTTTATGCGATTTCGACCGTTTTTTGACATTTTTGCCCTTTTTTCTCCACGATCCAGACGTTGTAGAAAAAAACAAATCACACCATCGGAAAGAGCAGAGAATTTCGAGTAAAAATATATCAATTTCAACTCTCAATTTCGATTTCTAATATTTTTTAAAGATTTTAAAACAAAAGTCACTTTTGGCTCAAAAAAACGATTTTTGGTTTTTAAATTCTCGCATAGTGAAAAGTACTCATAATTTCGACTAATAATTTACATTTTTAGAAAGCTGAAATATCTGGCATTCTTACAAGTCTAATTTGGTCCAGAAATAATGAAAATTGCCTTCAGGATCGCAATTTTAAAGACGCCATGATTTTAAATTTGTCGGCTACCGGCTCAGTTCTTCAACGGCATTTTCCCCCCATCCGCAGTAGTTTCTTCCCCGTCTCCATGGAGACCGCGCTTTCGGTTTTAAATGAATTACGAGCATAAGTGTTGTATACATCGGGCGAAATTATTATATTTATATGATATTTTAAATGGATATTTTAAATAATTTAAATGATTGAATTATGGTGGTTTGAATTGTGGTGATGTATTTGAAATTATTATATTTATGGATTGGTGGAACGATATGGATGATTTTTTGATTTTAAATGGATATTTTAATTTATGGATATTTTAATTTATAGATATTTTAAATGGATATTTTAATTTTATGGCTATTTTAAATGATGGAACGATGGAACGAGGATGGTGGAATTAAGAGCCTAGCATATGGTCATTATAAATTTAAATTAGCGCGCGGGAAGTTAGCGCGCGAGAATTGCACTCGGTAGGCCTGGGTTCGATTCCCGCCACTGATGCGGAGTACGATCACCTTAAACATATGGGTCGATAATTCCTTCCGAGAGGTTGGTGGCAGGGAAAGGAGGGTACGGTCTCTGTGGATGCCTCCCCCACTGGGTCCTGGTCCAAATTGGGTGAATAAAAAGAAAGTTATGGAGATTGTCGCGGAGGGCGCGGTAGCCCAGTGGTTAGCGTGCGGGAATTTCACTCGGTAGGCCCGGGTTCGATTCCCTCCACTGACAAAACTGCTGCCGTGTTCACGCGGAGTACGATCACGTTAAACATGTGGGTCCGTAAGTCCTTCCGAGAGGTTGGTGGTAGAGGAAGGAGGGTACGGACCCTGTGGATGACTTTCCCACTGGGTTCCGGTCTAAATTGGGTGAATAAAAAGAAGGTTATGGAGATTGTCGCGGAGGGCGCGGTAGCCCAGTGGTTGGCGCGCGGGAATTGCACTCGGTAGGCTCGGGTTCGATTGCCGCCACTGCCAAAACTGCTGCCATTTTCACGCGGAGTACGATCACGTTAAACATGTGGGTCCGTAAGTCCTTCCGAGAGGTTGGTGGTAGAGGAAGGAGGGTACGGACCCTGTGGATGACTTTCCCACTGGGTTCCGGTCTAAATTGGGTGAATAAAAAGAAGGTTATGGAGATTGTCGCGGAGGGCGCGGTAGCCCAGTGGTTGGCGCGCGGGAATTGCACTAGGTAGGTCCGGATTCGATTCCCGCCATTGCCAAAACTGCCGCCGTGTTCAGGGCGGAGTACGATCACGTTAAACATGCGGGACCGTAAGTCCTTCCGAGAGGTTGGTGGTAGGGGAAGGAGGTACGGTCCCTGTGGATGCCTCCTCCACTGAGTTCCTGTCTAAATTGGGTGGCACTTCCTGGCCCTCGAAACAGTTACCTTACACTTTACTGGTAGGTCGCGCCAGCGAGTGTGCCACGGTTAGAATTGCCACGGTCAGAATTTTCAAGGGTAGCGAACAGGCTGGTCGCCAAAGGCGGCTAGTCTTCTTCTTAAATAATAAAAGGCAATGTCTGTGTGTGTGTGTTTGTGTGTGTGTGTGTCTGTCTTATACACTATACGTTTCGCGACCGCGCGTCGGAGAGCTACGAAATTTGGCAATCGGAGACCTGGGGGGGAGGGAAGGGGACACGTGAAAACCGATTTTCAAAATTCTAATTATTTTTTTATTTATTTCATGTTTTATGCGATTTCGACCTTTTTTTGCCCTTTTTGCCCTTTTTTCTCCACGATCCAGACGTCGTAGAAAAAAACAACTCACACCATCGGAAAGAGCAGACAATTGCGAGTAAAAATATATCAATTTCAAATCTCCATTTCGATTTCTAATATTTTTTAAAGATTTTAAAACAAAAGTCACTTTTGGCTCAAAAAAACGATTTTTGGTTTTTAAATTCTCGCATAGTAAAAAGTACTCATAATTTCGACTAATAATTTACATTTTTAGAAAGCTGAAATATCTGGCATTCTTACAAGTCTAATCTGGTCCAGAAATAATGAAAATTGCCTTCAGGATCGCAATTTTAAAGACGTCATGATTTTATATTTCTCGGCGTTCCGCTCGGCGTACCGCTTCGTTTCTCCCCCGCTGAAGCAGGGAAGGTGGTGGGTGGGGACGTCAAGGTGGAGGTGACGTCACGGTTCTGTATATGCATAGCGATGGATGGGACAATAAGAAACCGAATTAGTTTTTACTTTCCGTTTCCCGCGCTTCCGATTTTAAATGAAATAAGAGCTTAACATATGCACTGTAGAAATTATTATATTTATATTTTAAATGATGGAACGATATGGATTTTTTAAATGGATATTTTAATTTTATGGATATTTTAAATGATGGAACGATGGATATTTTAATTTTATGGATATTTTAAATGATGGAACGATGGATATTTAAATTTTATGGATATTTTAAATGATGGAACAATGGAATGAGGATGATGGAATTAAGAGCTTAGAGAGCATATGGTCATTTTAAATTGTAAATTAGCGCGCGGGAAGTTAGCGGTAGGCCCGGGTACGATTCCCGCCACTGCCAAAACTGCCGAAGTGTTCACGCGGAATACGATCACGTTAAACATGTGGGCCCGTAAGTCCTTCCGAGAGGTTGGTGGTAGGGGAAGGAGGGTACGGTCCCTGTGGATGCCTCCTTCACAGGGTTCCCGTCTAAATTGGGTGAATATAAAGAAAGTTGCGGAGGGCGAGGCAGCCCAGTGGTTAGCGCTCAGGAATTGCACTCGGTAGGCCCGGGTTCGATTCCCGCCACTTCCAAAACTGCCGCCGTGTTCACGCGGAGTACGATCACGATAAACATGTGGGTCCGGAAGTCCTTCCGAGAGGTTGGTGGTAGGGGAAGGAGGGTACGGTCCCTGTGGATGCCTCCCTCACAGGGTTCCCGTCTAAATTGGGTGAATATAAAGAAAGTTGCGGAGGGCGAGGCAGCCCAGTGGTTAGCGCTCAGGAATTGCACTCGGTAGGCCCGGGTTCGATTCCCGCCACTTCCAAAACTGCCGCCGTGTTCACGCGGAGTACGATCACGATAAACATGTGGGTCCGGAAGTCCTTCCGAGAGGTTGGTGGTAGGGGAAGGAGGGTACGGTCCCTGTTTATGCCTCCCTCACAGGGTTCCCGTCTAAATTGGGTGAATATAAAGAAAGTTTCGGAGGGCGAGGCAGCCCAGTGGTTAGCGCTCAGGAATTGCACTCGGTAGGCCCGGGTTCGATTCCCGCCACTTCCAAAACTGCCGCCGTGTTCACGCGGAGTACGATCACGATAAACATGTGGGTCCGGAAGTCCTTTCGAGAGGTTGGTGGTAGGGGAAGGAGGGTACGGTCCCTGTGGATGCCTCTCCCACTGGGTTCCGTTCTAAATTGGGTAAATAAAAAGAATGTTATGGAGATAGTCGCTGGGGGCGAAGAAGCCCAGTGGTTAGCGCGCGGGAATTGCACTCAGTAGGCCCGGGTTCGATTCCCAAAATTGCCGCCGTGTTTACGCGGAGTACGATCACGTTAAACATGTGGGTCCGTGAGTCCTTCCGAGAAGTTGGTGGTAGGGGAAGGAGGGTACGGTCTAAATTGGATGAATAAAAAGAAAGTTATGGAGATTGTCGCGTAGGGCAAAGTAGCCCAATGGTTAGCGCGCGGAAATTGCACTCGGTAGGCCCGGGTTCGATTCCCAAAATTGCCGCCGTGTTTACGCGGAGTACGATCACGTTAAACATGTGGGTCTGTAAGTCCTTCCGAGAGGTTGGTGGTAGGGGAAGAAGGGTACGGTCTCTGTGGATGCTTCTCCCTCTTGGTTCCGGTCTAAATTGGGTGAATAAAAAGAAAGTTATGAAGAATATCGCGGAGGGTGAAGTACCCCAGTGGTTAGTGCGCGGGATTTGCACTTGGTAGGCCCGGGTTCGATTCCCAAAATTGCCGAATAAAAATAAAGTTATGGAGATTGTCGCGGATGGCACGGTAGCCCAGTGGTTAGCGCGCGGGAATTTCACTCGGTAGGCCCGGGTTCGATTCCCGCCATTGCCAAAACTGCAGCCGTGTTCACGCGGAGTACGATCACGTTAAACGTGTGGGACTGCAAGTCCTTCCGAGAGGTTTGTGGTAGGGGAAGGAGGGTACGGTCTCTTTGGATGCCTCCCCCATTGGGTTCCGGTCTAAATTGTGTGGCACTTCCTGGCCTTCCAAGCAGTTACCTTACACCTTTCTGGTAGGTCGCGCCAACGAGTTTGCCACGGTCAGAATTTTCAAGGGTAGCGAACAGGCTGGTCGCCAAAGGCGGCTAGTAAATAATAAAAGGCAATGTCTGTGTGTCTGTGCGTCTGTCTGTCTGTCTTATACACTATACGTTTCGCGACCGCGCGTCGGAGAGCTATGAAATTTGGCAATCGGAGACCCTGGGGGGTGGGAAGGGGACACGTGAAAACCGATTTTTAAAATTTTAATTATTTTTTTTGTTATTTAATGTTTTATGAGATTTCGACCGTTTTTTGACCTTTTTGCTCTTTTTTCTCCACGATCCAGACATAGTAGAAAAAAACAAATCACACCATCGGAAAGAGCAGAGAATTTCGAGTAAAAATATATCAATTTCAAATCTCAGGGACAAATTCTAATATTTTTTTATGATTTTAAAGCAAAAGTCACTTTTGACTTAAAAAAACGATTTTTGGTTTTTCTCGCATAGTAAAAAGTACTCAGAATTTCGACTAATAATTTACATTTTTAGAAAGGTCAAACATCTGGCATTCTTACAAGTCCAATCTGGTCAAGAAATAATTATAAATATTCACAGGATCGCGATTTTAATGACCTAAGGATTTCCAATTTCTCGGCGAACGCGTTTTCACCCGTTGAATTTTCTCCCTGTCTCCATGGAGACCGACCGCCCTTCCGGGTTTAAATGAATTAAGATATGTGTTGTATACAACGGGTGAAATGATTATATTTATATGATATTTTAAATGGATATTTTAATTTATGGATATTTTAAATAATTTAAATGATTGCATTATGGTGGATTGAATTGTGGTGATGTATTTGAACTTATTATATTTATGTATTCGTGGAACGATATTGAATATTTTAAATAATTGAACGAATGGATATTTTATTGAACGTTCAGCGACCGCGCATCGGAGAGCTACGAAATTTGGCAATCGGAGACCCGGGGGTGGGGGGGGGGGGAAGGGGATTCGTGAATACCGATTTTTAAAATTTTAATTTTTTTTTTGTTATTTAATGTTTTATGCGATTTCGACCGTTTTTTGACCTTTTTCTCCACGATCCAGACATTGTAGAAAAAAACAAATCACACCATCGGAAAGAGCAGAGAATTTCGAGTAAACATATATCAATTTCAAATCTCAGGGACAAATTCTAATATTTTTTTATGATTTTAAAACAAAAGTCACTTTTGACTCAAAAAAACGATTTTTGGTTTTTAAATTCTCGCATAGTAAAAAGTACTCAGAATTTCGACTAATAATTTACATTTTTAGAAAGGTCAAATATCTAGCATTCTTACAAGTCCAATCTGATCAAGAAATATTCCGTATTGCCCACAGGATCGGGATTTTAAGATTTTCCGAATTTCAATTTCTCGGTTTCCGTTAAAGCATTTCTTCACCGGCGTTTCTCCCCCGCAGAAGGAGGGAAGGTGGTGGCTGGGGACGTATTCGATGATTTCGCTAATACGCAATAGCGAAATCATCGAATATATTCGATATTCGAAATACATTACTTTTCAATTTAATTATTAGTGTTAACGTCATTAAACTAAAACAAACCATCCATTTCATTGGAATAAATTATTCATCCATTTTATTGGAGTAAATTATTATTAAATTACTTTTCATTTTAAATGCATTTATTATTTTTTTAAAAACATGATTTTTTCTTACAACTCAACCCAAACATTTATCTGTTGTGTTAGCAACTTTTAACTGTTCTGTATCGAGATAAGATTGACTTCTCTTTTTCAGATAAGAATTTATTGTTCTTCTAAGAACATTCTTTTTTTTTTGTATAACATTATTACGTAATAAGTGTATTTACACGTTTATAGTGTATTTTATTTATATTGTTTTATGTTTTAAAATTGTTCTTATTTAAACAGGGGTTCTGATTTAACATATTTTCTAATTCTATTCTAGAATTATATTTAGATTTTTGTTTACTTTATTATTTGTGTATCAGTTTATAGAGCTTTGGCTACGATCTTTTTTACAAAAGCATATTGATTCAGTTTAGAGTTTATTTTAACAATGGGCTATTGTTATTATGGGTGTTTATAATTTTGTTTCGTGTTTTAATTAAAAACAAAAAAGCTTTTAATATATACAAACTTAAATAATCTTAAAATTTAATTATTAGTGTTAACGTCATTAAACTAAAACAAACCATTCATTTCGTTAAGTGTATTTCATTTATTGTGTTTAAACAGGGGCTATTTTCGACTTCTATTCTAGAATTGTATTTAGATTTTTGTTTAATTTGTTCTTCTAAAAACACTATTTCTCTTTTTTATTTCTATTTCTCTTTTTATATTTAAGTGTACTTACTGTGTTTATTAAGTTGAGATCCAGACCGTCCGACCTACCAGGGTGTTTATTAAGTGTATTTACTGTGTTTTTATTACTGTGTTTATTAAGTGTATAACCGGGGGCTGTATATTTTTCTGATTTAACAGGTCATATTAAAAGGTTTGTGTGGTTTATTAACAGGTCATATTAACAGTTTTGTGTCATTTAACGGGTCATATTCTAGAATCAATCTAAAATTGGATCAATTGAATATTTGATCAATTTAAAATTGGCCCGGGTTCGATTCCCGCCATTGCCAAAACTGCAGCCGTGTTCACGCGGAGTACGATCACGTTAAACGTGTGGGACTGCAAGTCCTTCCGAGAGGTTTGTGGTAGGGGAAGGAGGGTACGGTCTCTTTGGATCCACGACCCAGACCGTGCCCCTTGCCAACGAGGGCTTAAAGGGTTTTTAAGCACGGCCGGGAAAAGGAGAACACCCCAACACAAACCAGGACCACGGGCCACCCCGGCCCACCGGACAGAGGAAACCGCCGAACCCCACCACGCAGCGAGCAAACAGCCCAGGACGCCAGGGGGACAACAGGCCAACGCCCATCAGGCGAGGCCAGACGCCACCAGTCCCGGAGAAGTGCCCCGACGAGGACGATCGAAACCCCCGCCAGCAGGCCAGGGACCCGCCCGCAAAGGGACCGACCAGGCAACGCGCGCCACCGACGAAACCACCCACAGAAATTTATTATCTCTAAAGAACAGCCGGCCAAGGCGATACACGGCGACATAACCTCTGCTTCATGTAGCAGGTAATTAGTATGATTTATGATTATGTATATCAGTATGACATGTTATTAGTATGATTATATGATCCATGTATTTGGATTGTAGAAATCCAAACACATAAATCATATATACAAAATATCTTGTCTTTCACAACATTAATATTCAAAATGTCCAATAAAATACTTCAAACTACAATAAAAACAAAACATATAGACATAACCCACGAAACATCCTAAACAAACAAATAAACCCTTGCAACATATCATACAAAATCCTAAATTAAACCAACAAGTATAATCTGAAGCAGAAAACAAAAACCAAAAACACAACCAAAATAAAACATATGAACAAACCCAAAGCCGGTGTCCAAAACGAGAAAACAACTATAAGATAAAAGATCCCACAAGCCCTAGGCGATCGAAAACCAAATCCATTCCCAAATACAAATAACTCCATAAACAATTCCAGGGGTTCTAAATAAAATTATAAACACCAAATAAAAATCCAGATTCACAATACTTACTAAACCATTAAAACCCCCCCAAAAACCAAATAAACTCATACAGCACAACCAATTATATACTATAAAATTTAAAATGCAATCACAAAATCAATATAATACCATAAAGTTATATATGTACTATTCCCCTAAATTCCAGGAACAACTAAGTATTACTAAAAACAAGATCTAATTCCCATAGTTTATAAAATTTTTGGAAACTTCCAAAGCCCTTAGAAATCGAGGACAGTCCCTATACCTACAAGAATGATTAGACTTCAAGTTTAAACCAAAATTCTTATTTGCTTCAACGCAGTTAATACAACTCTCTTCCCCAAGGCAACCCCCTTCATGACACACCCCACAGTTCAAACAGGTCAAAACCTCAGTACATTTCATTTTTGTGTGACCCAGTCTCCCGCATTTCGTACATAATAACACACTACTAAATTCCCTTACGGGCAGACTATTAAATCCACAGTATAACCTACCAGAGGCAGTAACAGCTCTAAAAATGTCCGGGGCAACCTCAAGGATCCAATGTTTTCCCTTCTTAGCCTTGATACTAAAACAGACCCTTAAGTCGCTCCTGTCCTTTAAACAAACATTCTGCCTAGAAATTCTATCAAGAACTTCTCCAGACCCGAGGTCTGCATCTACACCAAACACAATGATTTTAGGACTCCGGCGAACAAAAGGCCCGAAAACAAAGCCGTCCACAAATCCTGGAATTCTTAGAAGGGCCGCCTTAAGCTCCTCAATCTGGAGGGGATGACTTACCACAATAACCAAACCACCACCAGAGGCCCCGAAGCATTTCTCAAAAGCTATGCCACTATCACGGTAATTCAGACCCCTTTGTACAAAATTCAAAGTGTCACGATAAGAGGCTCCATTAACAGGACTAATCAAGAGCGAACGTTCATCCAAAGTACTAGACAGGGGAGGGGGCGGGGTAACCTGAGCCACAGAAACCTCTGGCGAATGGGTTCTCCTCACAGGGGGAACTCCCAACCCAGAGACAGCAACCCTATTCAATACACCGAGGGATTCTTTCAGATCACCCATAAGCCCGCTCAACTGGATACAGTTGGAGGCCAAAAGATTTACAACCTTACTTTCTAATGGACAAATTTCCCTGATTCCGGTTTGACCGGTATCCAAATCCCCAAGAGAGGCACGCCTAACAGGACGAGGGCAAATATCATCCCCGCCATCCTCTGCAGCACTGAGTCTCTTGTCCGCTCTACACTTAATTAAAGCTGCCTCGGAGAACCTAAGTTGTCTAGAGGTAGTCAATATACATCCAACCAGAGGCTGAACAACTAATTTCATCAATTCCCTCTGCATCGTCCTGGAAAACTTTGCTTCCCTTTTTTTCACCAAGAACTGTCCAAATTTGACCATTTTATCCCTGACCAATACTCCAGGCTGGACCGCATGGTCGTCCGAGAAGAAACAGTGTCGCAAATCGTCTTCATTAACTTTTTCAATGATATGGGCTACCAAACCCAAGTAATCCGAGTCACCAGGAGAAGGAACAATCACTTCTTCACCAGTCTCCGAAAGAACAGAATCACCGGGGGCATCCCTAGCCAGATTAGTTATTTCTCCTTCATCTCCAGACCCAAGTGTGCCTCCCTTAAGGAGTTCCAATCTCAAGTTTAAGTCCTGAATCTCCCTCTCTCTAGATTGAAGATCTCCCCTCATCTTTTCCAACTGGCTGGTCTTAACATTTAATTGTCTATTAACATCATTTGTTACTATCTTAGCCTCATTCAAAGCTCTATCCCGGTCCATCAAATCCAACTTCTTTTCTTCCAATTTCTCCTGCAGACTCACCACGTCCTCCGCTTTCACGCTCTTCAGGGCCCGCAATTCAGCCCGAAAGGCCCTCAGAGTGTCCTCCCTTTTTCTCAAAGTCTCTCTCAAATCAACTTCCTCCTCAGGGGAGGGCGATCTAACCATGGCTCCCTGACTCTTGACCATGTCATCGTAAGCCTCTGGGAACTTGTCTTCCATTAATTCTTTAACCGATCTCTCTAAAGCCAAATTTTTATCCTTTAGGGATTTTAAAAGGCAGTCTTTCTCCCGATTCATACTCTGTAACCTAGCCATTTCACTGCTCAAGATCTTACCTTCTCCCACACTATCCTCCAAATTTTCTTCTTTAAGTGCATAGGCATCACAAAGTCTAATAATAATATCCTTCAGAGGCCCTATAAATTGAGTAATTAATAAGCCCTGCAAGGGTCTCGCAAAATGCGAAGACCGCCTTTCTGAACAAAAGGATTTAAAATCCTCTAAGTAATCCGTCACATCCCTAATGGGATACCAGTAATCAGTCTGTTCTTCTGTCCGTGGGGCTATTCCATGATTTTCCCACTCAGGCAAAGATCCCAACAGAAGATCTAGTTCCGATGCACAAATCATTTTCACCAATTGATTAATACCAGTACAATATAATTATAGGTTACAAAACATTATAATATATATAAATACATTCATAGTAAGTACCTAAACTAATCAATTACAATTTGTATCGAGCACTCAATGATCCAAAATAAAATTACACTAATCCAAATATAATCAATAAATCACTTGCAGTTAGACACTATATTACCAAATTTAAAATAATTTAAAATAATTAAGTCACAGAGTCAAATATCAGCAAAGATAGTCAACCATCATCCCAAGATAGTCACAACAAGCAGAAGTCCAGTCTGGGCCTCAGATTCAAAGTTCAAAGGGGACACAGTCAAAACAATAAAGTACCCAATGGTGACGTCAGTTCCAATATAAAAATGTTCCAAGTCTGAAGTCAGGCGACTCCAACCCACTTTGACCAGCGCCAAGGCACTATTTAATAAATAGAGACAGCGAAAAGCACAACCTTCACTCAATCCAGAAGGGCGAGGTAGCCATGACGTCAGTGTCGTTTATAATAATTCTTATAATCTTTCTATATTGACCACACAATACAAACTTTTAATACAGGGATCTATATATATATAAGTATCCTTCGATACTATATATTTTTACACCATATAGTTTTAGAGATACTCAAAAAAAAAAAAAAAAAAACTGCCCCGCAGAAAATCATGAAGAAGACCAATACATCGAAACAGTTTACAATTGGCCAAACTTTACTGGTTCAATCCATACTTCTTAATTTTTCCGATTTTTTAAATATATCCACAGATTATTTGGAACAGTACTTATTACAATACATCAATTACAAGGCCTCAAAATCTAGAAGAAAAATATCATTTCAACTTGAGCCAAAAGGTAAACAAACCGCCATTACTAAGTTCCGAGCAGCACGGAAGATGAAGCAAGAGGTTGTGACGTCATAATATTTTTAATAATTTGTAGAAATTCCTATATGGTGACTATAGCGCTCAAATTTATATACAAGGCTCCTTGGCTGTATAGGTATCCGTCCATACCACTTTTATATTTTTAACACATATAGTTCAAGAGATATACAAAAGGCTGTCCCGCACAAAATCATATAAGGAACAATTTCTTCGAAACCGGTTGTTATATCACAAAGTTAATTAATCCACATTAAACTTCAGAATTTTTCACATTTTTCCATATATCAAACATTTTATAATATAATAAACTACGTCCATAGCATCAAATATAAAACTTTAAAATTCGACAGAAAAATCTCAAGTCTGAACGAAGTGCGTAGTTAGAAGTCCGCCATTTCAAAATTTAACATGGGCTTCCAGATTCACTTAACATAGAGACAATATGGTACTTTATAACACTTATATTTACCTAAATATATACACAAATGTTTCACAAACTATATCACGCTGTACTGTATCCAACGGGGAACATTCCACGTCTATTATAAATCCTTAACATATCTTTATAACCACCTAAAAATGCATTCATACCGAGCTCCAAAATAACCGTCTTACTCGATCGCCGCCATTGCTGGGGGTCTCTTTGGATGCCTCCCCCATTGGGTTCCGGTCTAAATTGTGTGGCACTTCCTGGCCTTCCAAGCAGTTACCTTACACCTTTCTGGTAGGTCGCGCCAACGAGTTTGCCACGGTCAGAATTTTCAAGGGTAGCGAACAGGCTGGTCGCCAAAGGCGGCTAGTAAATAATAAAAGGCAATGTCTGTGTGTGTGTCTGTCTTATACACTATACGTTTCGCGACCGCGCGTCGGAGAGCTATGAAATTTGGCAATCGGAGACCCTGGGGGGGTGGGAAGGGGACACGTGAAAACCGATTTTTAAAATTTTAATTATTTTTTTTGTTATTTAATGTTTTATGCGATTTCGACCGTTTTTTGACCTTTTTGCTCTTTTTTCTCCACGATCCAGACATTGTAGAAAAAAACAAATCACACCATCGGAAAGAGCAGAGAATTTCGAGTAAAAATATATCAATTTCAAATCTCAGGGACAAATTCTAATATTTTTTTATGATTTTAAAACAAAAGTCACTTTTGGCTCAAAAAAACGATTTTTGGTTTTTAAATTCTCGCATAGTAAAAAGTACTCATAATTTCGACTCATAATTTACATTTTTAGAAAGGTCAAACATCTGGCATTCTTACAAGTCCAATCTGGTCAGGAAATATTCCGTATTGCGCACAGGATCGGGATTTTAAAAGTTTCCGAATTTCAATTTCTCAGCGTTCCGCTCGGCGTGCCGCTTCTTAACCGGCGTTTCTCCCCCGCAGAAGGAGGGAAGGTGGTGGGTGGGGACGTCAAGGTGGAGGTGACGTCACGGTTCTGAATAGAGCTCCTTTACTCCATATAAATTATTATATTTATATTTTAAATGATGGAACGATATGGATTTTTCAAATGTATAGTTTAACTTTTGAATTTTTTTAAATGGATATTTTAATTTTATGAATATTTTAAATGATGGAACAATGAAACAATGGAATGAGGATGACGGAATTAAGCATATGGTCATTTTAAATTGCAAATTAGCGCGCGGGAAGTTAGCGGTAGGCCCGGGTTCGATTCCCGCCACTGCCAAAACTGCCGCCGTGTTTACGTGGAATACGATCACGTTAAATATGTGGGTCCGTAAGTTCTTCCGAGAGGTTGGTGGTAGGGGAAGGAGGGTACGGCCCCTGTGGATGCCTCCCCCACTGGGTTCCCGTCTAAATTGGGTGAATATATAGAAAGTTATGGAGATTGTCGCGGAGGGCGCGGCAGCCCAGTGGTTAGCGCGCGGGAATTTCACTCAGTAGGCCCGGATTCGATTCCCGCCACTGCCAAAACTTACGCTACGTTCACGCAGAGTACGATCACGTTAAACATGTGGGTTCGTGAGTCCTTCCGAGAGGTTGGTGGTAGGGGAAGGAGGGTACGGTCTAAATTGGGTGAATAAAAAGAAAGTCATGGAGATTGTCGCGGAGGGCGAAGTAGCCCAGTGGTTAGCGCGCGGGAATTGCACGCGGTAGGCCCGGGTTCGATTTCCAAAATTGCCGCCGTGTTCACGCGGAGTAAACATGTGGGTCTGTAAGTCCTTCCGAGAGGTTGGTGGTTGGGGAAGGAGGGTACGGTCCCCGTGGCTGCCTCTCCCACTGGGTTCCGGTCTAAATTCGGTGAATAAAAAGAAAGTTATGGAAAATGTCGCGGAGGGCGAAGTACCCCAGTGGTTAGCGCGCGGGAATTTCACTCGGTAGGCCCGGGTTCGATTCCCGCCACTGCCAAAACTGCAGCCATGTTCACGCGGAGTACGATCACGTTAAACATATGGGTCCGTATGTTTTTCCGAGAGGTTGGTGGTAGGGGAAGGAGGGTACGTTCCCTGTGGATGCCTCCCCCACTGGGTTCCGGTCTAAATTGGGTGGCACATCCTGGCCGTCCAACCAGTTACCTTACACCATTATGGTAGGTCGCGCCAACGAGTTTGCCACGGTTGGAATTTGCTACGATCAGCATTTTCAAGGGTTGCGAACAGGCTGGTCGCCAAAGGCGGCTAGTATATTAATATTGGAGAAGGATGAGGGGGACCGAATCGGAAGTATGATTTTCCGTAGAGAAGGAGGAGTAGCATGGGAGGGACAATTAGAGTCAAAGGAAAGGGGAGGGGGAAGCAGGGGGTCATTAAAAAGGTCAATTTTGTGTCTCCAGAAATGAAATTTTCGGTGTAAGTTGTGGATAACCAGGTGGATAGGGGAGATACCTGTAATGGAGTAAAGAGAAATGTTTGAAGTTGTTCTAAAGCCGGTGGATATCTTTAATAAGAATATCCGTTGTAAAGAAAGAAGTCGCGTTGTCTGATCCCCGGTTAGGTTTTTACCCCAGACCCCAGATCCATAAGTTATAATCTTTTCTATTACAGATAAGTACCATATTTTTAAAAGAGCCTTGTTGATACCCCAATTATTACCCGACAATTTCCCAAATGTAGATGAGAGCTTAAAACATTTCTCTTTCAGATAAAAGATGTGGGGGCTCCAGGTCAAGTTGTCATCAATCAGAATGCCAAGGTATTTTCGATGACGTGTAATTTTGATTGGTCGATTAAGAATTTTTATGCGGGGGGTTTTGGCGGCGTTTAGCGCGGGTTTTATTGAATATGATGCATTGAGATTTGTCAGAAGAAGTTTCAAGTTTGAGGGAATCAAGGGAATCGGAGATAGAGGACAAAATGTTGTTGGTGTTAAGGGTAATAGATTGGCGTGAGTCACCGGAAGTTACCACTGCAAGATCATCTGCGAAGGCCTGTAAGTAATAAAGATCGTTGTTAAGGAGAAGAATTTTGTTGAAATATATATTCCAGAGCAGTGGAGATATATCTGAGCCCTGAGGGGCTCCAGAGGATATAAATTTTGAAGAGGTATAAATGCCATCGGAGAATGTGATTTGGCGGGATTCAAGGTAGGAATAAATAAATTTACGGTATTCAGGAGGAATAGAAATAGCTTCAAGTGTGGAAGGGAGAATATTCCAGTTAAGGGAGTCAAAAGCTCCGCAGATGTCTACAGTGGTAAGGGAAACAAAATGGCCAGGTTTGAGTGTTTTAATTTTTGTGACAAGTCTGCAGGCAGCATCCTCACAGCTGACAAGCTCCCTAAATCCAAACTGGAGTGGATGAAGAGCTTTATGGGTTTCTATCCAGAAGTTAAGTTTATTGACGAATATTTTTTCGAGGATTTTTCCAAATGTGGGGAGCAAGCAGATGGGACGATAGGAGGTGCAAAGGGCAGGGTCTTTTCCTGGTTTGTTAAGGAAGAGGATTTTTGCGTTACGAAGACAGTGGGGAAAATAACAGAATTGAAAACATAGGTTGAAGATTTTTGAAAAAATAAAGGGGAAGGTTTTAAAGAGGGTACGCCAAATTTTGAAGTCCAAAGAGTCCAAACCAGGTGCTTTACCGTTAGGAAGGTGGTCAATAACAAGAGAAAGCTCTTCATCAGAAATTTTGCCTAGCCCTTCAGGGGAAAACGGTAAACAGGGAAAACCCGAGAAGCTCAACGGTATGTGTTACGGTTCGTGAAAAGCAATGAAACGACACGAAGATCTGGTAATGGAGCTTCCAGGTGTACCACACCATTTGAAGATTGTATGCTTCTGAGAAGCGTTGCGCGGAAGCCGTTTACTACAGAAACCGTGTTACAACGACATTTATCCCACACTATAGGTATCGTGGATTCGACGCAAACAATTCGAAACCGTTTGCATGACGCAAGAATCCGAAGTAGAAGACCTTTTCGATATCTTCCGTTTCAACGTCTTCATCGGTTATGTCGCCTTCAGTGATGTCAAATGAGACCCAATTGGTCGACAGAAAGGCGAAACTTTCTCTTCACGGATGAATCACGATCCTATTTTGGTATGCCAAATGGTCGTACTCGTGTATGGCGGCGCTTTCAACAACGCCACTAGGAAGCTGTTTCTATCCGTCGCCACACAGCCCCCTAAGTTGTATCATGGTTTGGGGTGGTATAACATTTGGTGGAAGAACATCTTTGGTCCACGTTCCTGGCAGTATCACGTCACAACGATACATCTCTGACATTGTGAGACCCGTGGTATAGCCATATCTGTCAACCAGACCTGGACTGCTTTTTCAGCAGGATAATGCCAGGCCACATACTGTACGAGGGCCTATGAATAGTCTACAAAGTTTTGATATACTGCATTGGCCAGCATATTCTTCGGATTTGTCGCCAATTGAGCATATCTGAGTCATCAGCATGGATTGCCGATTAAGAGAACGCCCAATTCCAGCAAACCACATTCAGTTACAAGCCCAATTGCATGCTTTGTAGAATGCCATCACTCAGCACACCATTGACCACATCATTGACGGAATGCCCTATAGTATTCAATCCTGCATAGCCGCTAGCAGTTGGCCTATTCCATATTGATCTAATGTCAATAAAGTTCCATGCTTTCATTTTCCATTTATGATGTTTTGATCATTTGCTCATCTCCATGTTACAATTATTTTCTGTAAATTTCACAAGGATACATCAATTTCTTCATGGTATTGCGGTTTCAGTTGTGAACAGTGTATATATGTTTGTGTGACCGAGTTACATCGTGACATATATATGTTTGTGTGTGTAATTCTTTTATAATAAATCGTTCAATCGAATTATACTTGTAAGTCCATTCGGGCATTATCCATTGAGAATTGACAATGCATTTTGATTTGACGCCAGTACAATATATGCAAACGGTATATTTATTACTTTCCTTATATACACAGTATAATGTATAAGGAAAGTATTGTGGCGGAGTCGAAAATGAGTTTTCAACGCGAGAGAACGTTTTAAGCATCCCTGAACACGAATAAAACGTTTTCGAGGTGATGTTTGTGTGAGTGTGTGGAGAAGATATCTTGCGAACGATTCGAATGAAATTTGGTACAAAACTTACAATCCGTGAAACTGGAAGCCTATTGTTTTTCGTTGGCAACAATAGGCTTCCGTGAAACTGAAAGCCTATCGTTGCCAATCGAATATTCAGAACCCACCTAAATTTTCGAGTAAAATATTGAAAAAATCATCAAAAAATCAAAATCTTTGAAAAAGCTACGCAAATAGACATTCCTTATGCAATTTTTCCTTAGAAAACGATTGACATAAACTTTAGAACATTAGCACTAACCGTTCTTGAGATATTACACATTTTTTAAATATATTTATCAAAAAATCCTATCAATTAAAGAAATATTAACGTTTGAGAAACATGTTCACTTTTCATAATTACTATCATGCGATAAATTTGGTGATATCTAGAGGTTTCATTTTCAACTTGAGCAGCTGAGCCAACGCATGGGAAAATAATTTTTTTTTTCTTTTTCCACTTTACCAGCAGTTTTCAAAATTACTAAATAAATAATCTTGAAAGAAGCTTAAATTCTGGCACTATATTTTCTCTCAAGGGGGGGGGGGGTTAACTCCACACACCCCTTGCGTACGTCACTGATCAGAAGAGATATATACTTTTTTTATTAAACCACTATTCAAAAATATAGAAAAAATGATTCCTCAAGATTGAAAATTTCCTTGGCCAACTACCCTTAGCAGTACAATATGATTATTGCAATCAAGTTTCTCACTCTCTTCTTGGTTTCGTAATCTATATGCAGGGCAAGAATTTTGACGTCAGATTTTACTCGCTAAAACAGCATTTTACTCACCTGTTTAATATAAATAGCATTGTGTCGTGTTTATCATTTCTTATCGAAAAATAATTGTATTAAACATAATACGTAGATATTTTACTCGTCTTTACTTGATGCATGTTATTATTTGATTTACCGCAGTTTGAATAACCAGTTTTCGAAACCGTTTGCATGACGCAAGAATCCGAAGTAGAAGACCTTTTCGATATCTTCCGTTTCAACGTCTTCATCGGTTATGTCGCCTTCAGTGATGTCAAATGAGACCCAATTGGTCGACAGAAAGGCGAAACTTTCTCTTCACGGATGAATCACGATCCTATTTTGGTATGCCAAATGGTCGTACTCGTGTATGGCGGCGCTTTCAACAACGCCACTAGGAAGCTGTTTCTATCCGTCGCCACACAGCCCCCTAAGTGGTATCATGGTTTGGGGTGGTATAACATTTGGTGGAAGAACATCTTTGGTCCACGTTCCTGGCAGTATCACGTCACAACGATACATCTCTGACATTGTGAGACCCATGGTATAGCCATATCTGTCAACCAGACCTGGACTGCTTTTTCAGCAGGATAATGCCAGGCCACATACTGTACGAGGGCCTATAAATAGTCTACAAAGTTTTGATATACTGCATTGGCCAGCATATTCTTCGGATTTGTCGCCAATTGAGCATATCTGAGTCATCAGCATGGATTGCCGATTAAGAGAACGCCCAATTCCAGCAAACCACATTCAGTTACAAGCCCAATTGCATGCTTTGTAGAATGCCATCACTCAGCACACCATTGACCACATCATTGACGGAATGCCCCATAGTATTCAATTCTGCATAGCCGCTAGCAGTTGGCCTATTCCATATTGATCTAATGTCAATAAAGTTCCATGCTTTCATTTTCCATTTATGATGTTTTGATCATTTGCTCATCTCCATGTTACAATTATTTTCTGTAAATTTCACAAGGATACATCAATTTCTTCATGGTATTGCGGTTTCAGTTGTGAACAGTGTATATATGTTTGTGTGACCGAGTTACATCGTGACATATATATGTTTGTGTGTGTAATTCTTTTATAATAAATCGTTCAATCGAATTATACTTGTAAGTCCATTCGGGCATTATCCATTGAGAATTGACAATGCATTTTGATTTGACGCCAGTACAATATATGCAAACGGTATATTTATTACTTTCCTTATATACACAGTATAATGTATAAGGAAAGTATTGTGGCGGAGTCGAAAATGAGTTTTCAACGCGAGAGAACGTTTTAAGCATCCCTGAACACGAATAAAACGTTTTCGAGGTGATGTTTGTGTGAGTGTGTGGAGAAGATATCTTGCGAACGATTCGAATGAAATTTGGTACAAAACTTACAATCCGTGAAACTGGAAGCCTATTGTTTTTCGTTGGCAACAATAGGCTTCCGTGAAACTGAAAGCCTATCGTTGCCAATCGAATATTCAGAACCCACCTAAATTTTCGAGTAAAATATTGAAAAAATCATCAAAAAATCAAAATCTTTGAAAAAGCTACGCAAATAGACATTCCTTATGCAATTTTTCCTTAGAAAACGATTGACATAAACTTTAGAACATTAGCACTAACCGTTCTTGAGATATTACACATTTTTTAAATATATTTATCAAAAAATCCTATCAATTAAAGAAATATTAACGTTTGAGAAACATGTTCACTTTTCATAATTACTATCATGCGATAAATTTGGTGATATCTAGAGGTTTCATTTTCAACTTGAGCAGCTGAGCCAACGCATGGGAAAATAATTTTTTTTTTCTTTTTCCACTTTACCAGCAGTTTTCAAAATTACTAAATAAATAATCTTGAAAGAAGCTTAAATTCTGGCACTATATTTTCTCTCAAGGGGGGGGGGGGTTAACTCCACACACCCCTTGCGTACGTCACTGATCAGAAGAGATATATACTTTTTTATTAAACCACTATTCAAAAATATAGAAAAAATGATTCCTCAAGATTGAAAATTTCCTTGGCCAACTACCCTTAGCAGTACAATATGATTATTGCAATCAAGTTTCTCACTCTCTTCTTGGTTTCGTAATCTATATGCAGGGCAAGAATTTTGACGTCAGATTTTACTCGCTAAAACAGCATTTTACTCACCTGTTTAATATAAATAGCATTGTGTAACGTGTTTATCATTTCTTATCGAAAAATAATTGTATTAAACATAATACGTAGATATTTTACTCGTCTTTACTTGATGCATGTTATTATTTGATTTACCGCAGTTTGGAAAAGTATTTTAAGAACAAAATTAATAAGTTTTTAGTCGGTGATATGTGGCATGTCAGTTAATGTGCAAACAAATATATATATTCAATATAAATTTGTACCTAAAATCAAAACAAATAGATTACTTCAACAAATAGATATACTAAACATAATTATATTTTCTCTTCTATATCTCAAGAACTCACTCATTAAGTGACACTAAATCTCTTGGAATGGCGGAGGTCTGAGCCAAGGTCTTATTCTAGGTGGCCTTGTCTGAGCCCGCCGTAGTTAACAAGCGGTTATTCACTGCAACGCACTCCCGGCAAAATCCCACGTGATAAACACGTCAGGCGCGAATTTCAGCAGACTAGCAGACTCAGCTCTTCCGATTGATTATTATTTTTCTTTTTGTCTTTTAGTGTGACGTCCGTAAATATGTGGCCGCAGATGAATGAATAGAGATCTTTGTTTTTTTCATGCGGAAATGTACAGTTCAATTAGTTTATGCGTTATTTTGATATTGAAAATACACACACACACACATGTATATATATATATACATACATATATATATATATATATATATATATATATATATATATATATATATATATATATATATATATATATATATATATACACATATATATATAAGGATATAAACAAGAAGAAAAATAAGCGAGAACAGGAGTGACCATATGATTTGCATAGAATGGCTGGGGTGGATTGCGACACCCCTTTCCCGCTTAAAGCAGCTTTTACGACCCGGGCAACGCTCACGGCACCAATGTAACTCAATGGTCAATCTCCCACATGTGCAAAGACAGAAGCACCCGAACGGACAAAAGAGCAAAGATGGAACCAAGCATGGAAGAGATACACCTTACTATCCAGCATGAAAACACAACATTTTATAAGGGAAAGTCGCACATGCGCGAAAAGACTTCATGATGATAGGATCGCAGATATGAAAATATATATGATTAAGAATTCTCATTTAGAATCAAACAATGTACAATTTCTTTCTTTGAAAAAGGAATAGTAATAATGTTGTAAAAAATATCTAGGGTAATTTCTTTTTAATGCATCATTTATTATTTTATTACATTCATGAATGCAGTCTTTTTTAAAAGTACTGTAGTTTCTGTTTCTTCTGAAGTACCCGATAATAATATTTCTGAATATATTTTTAGTGAGGTTTGAATTCCAATCAATAATATTATTAATTTTGATATTGTATGAATTTCTCTTGTCGTGTATGGTTGTATAAATTCCATAATGTTGGTGCTTTCTTATTGACAAATCCAGGAAGTCTGTCGATCCATCCTCATTGATCGGGTTTTCAATTAAGTCCAATTCCCTTGGGTAGAATGCAAAATCTATGTCAGGGGTGTTAGCATAACCCCCTAATATCACGTCGTCAACATAACGGAAATAAGGTATTTCCGATAATAGATGGGTTCCTCTTTCATATTTGGATAGATAAATATCCGCCAATATTGATGAGCATGCACCCCCCATGGGTATGCCTTTGACCTGTTTGTAGAAATGCGTACCGTCATATAGTATGTTTTCATTTAAAACCAACTCAATCAAATCCAAATATCTTCTGAGAGTTATATATGGTTTTAAATTATACTCTTCATGTAATTCTTTCAAGATCATTTGTAGGTTTGTTAAATCGATGTTATTAAACAGATCCCTGAAATCGTAGCTTCTGAAGTTTAAATCTTTATGGCAAAATTTCAGTCGGTCTATCAATTCTTGTCCGTTTTTTAACATTATGGAGTTTTGCTTCTTAATATCAGTCATAACATATTGGAGTAATTTCAGAAGTTTTTTATTTGCATGTTCCAGGTATGATCCGCATCCCACTGTTACAGTTCGGAACTTGACTGGCTTTTTGTGTAACTTGGGAATGAGGATCAAGTATGGAAATTTTACTGATTTAATATCCATACCAATTCTTTTATACAGTGCTTTTATTCTATTAGTGATGATTGATTCGTTGCTAGGAATTAATGTATACATGGCACAATCCTTATAGCATTGTGTTAAAGTATCGACATAGAATTTTTTACACGTGAATGCAAAATTCGATACGATTTTGTCGGTGTATGTCAATACGAATTCTTCATTAAAATGTTTGATTGAAAACGGAAATTGAGAACTCCCAGAATCCTTGTTTCTTCTCGGGTAGAATTGGCAAAAAGCACTGTAAAAGGCATATTTCCATGCGTTAAAAGTTTGTACAGGTATACTGTGTTTGACAGCCATCTTGTATATGAAGGTTTCCAGATCGTAAT
The DNA here is from genome assembly GCA_951213105.1 of Amaurobius ferox. Taxonomy (NCBI): domain Eukaryota; kingdom Metazoa; phylum Arthropoda; class Arachnida; order Araneae; family Amaurobiidae; genus Amaurobius; species Amaurobius ferox. Next base: position 30,691,306 of record OX578150.1, on the reverse strand, counting down.
TAAATTCATTATAAATATCATTATATTCTTGTATTCGGTACTTAGTACCAAGTTGTAATAAGTTTTTGAGTTTATTATCTTTTATAAAATCTAAGTTTCCAGTAATTATATGCTTGTGGTAGGGATCACAATGTATATTTTTATGACATTGACAGGATTCAATATTAAATGTAGACACGGTTTTACATAATTTATTGTAGTTGAATAATCTTCTTCCGTTGGTTCTTACAAAGCGATAGGATATCTTAATATTTAGATTAGGCAAAGGAAGACGTTCTTCTATATTATGTAATATTTGGTTGAATGGAATATTTTTGAACATTTTATTCTTAAATGTTGTGATAAAAAATTCTTTTGATTTGTTAATTTGATATTTTGGTTCAAGTGCTACATTATATTTTGCGGCTCTGAGTTTAATTAAATCCAGAATGATGTCTATATTAGTGTTTGTATCTTCCGTATTGCAGTTATTTTCTCTTAAATTGAAATTTATAATAAAATTCCATATACGTTGTAAGTATTTGATTTTGATACTGTTGGCTATATTCTTGATCCATCCGAATTTCACCGTTATTTCTGTCTTTATGAAGTCTGAGATTTTTTCTTCTGTTTTGATATAATTAAATTGTTGCTTTTTATTTCCTCTTTGGTGTCTATGAGTTTTCTTAGGTATTGAATTTTCTAAGAGAGGGTATGCTTTACTATTCCTGCATCTTTCTTTATTGCAATTTTCCTTGAATAATAAAGTATTCAGACCATATGGATATGCAGAATTATATTGCTTTATATGGGTGTTTTCCCACCACAAGCGTTCAGAAAGGTCTGGTACTATATCAATAATAGTTACCATAATATTGCTGAAGGGGTGTACTTGAAAATGTCGTACTTCTAAGTTATTATTGGTGGATAGCTGTTGGATTTTGCCCACTTGACTTCGGTGCAGATTTATACGGATATTCAGGGAATTCTGCGTCTGTCCTATATATTTCGCCTGACAGGCAAGGCATGATATGCAATATACCACATTAAAAGTTTTGCAAAAGATTTTTATATTGTCCTTTTTTGTAGAAATTTGGTGTGGATTGGCTACGGGACAAAGCTTACATCGCTTAGAATTGCATTTCTTGAACTTGAAGTTCTTCATATGGTGGTAGTGTTGATAAAAGTCGTTAAAAAAAGATGATCTGTTATAGATCCTGTCATTTATTACAAAAGAATTTACATTTTTTATGTTTGTCACAGCTTTATCATGGACAATTGTACAAGGCTTATAAACACTGCTCATCACTTGCTTCAATATAAAGATTAGGGTAACTGTATTTCGATAACACATATACCCTGATAATGTGTCACCGGGCATATATTCAGCATGGAATAAATTTGCCAGTCGCTAAATTTATATAAAGCCTTCATACATATTATATATCAACAGTTTTTTAACTCATGTTGAGGAGTAAGAACTTTATAGTAAAAACAAACGAAATGTTTTTTCATATGCACATTCAAATACAGTAAAAGCATCATAGAACGTTCAGGTATACTACCTTCACTCTTGCCCATTTTATGCTGTATGACAAATTTAAGCACTATTTTATACTTTTTTTCTATTTATTTTGATTCATTCATAGAATTCGTTCTAAAATAGGTAACACCCCTGACATAGATTTTGCATTCTACCCAAGGGAATTGGACTTAATTGAAAACCCGATCAATGAGGATGGATCGACAGACTTCCTGGATTTGTCAATAAGAAAGCACCAACATTATGGAATTTATACAACCATACACGACAAGAGAAATTCATACAATATCAAAATTAATAATATTATTGGTTGGAATTCAAACCTCACTAAAAATATATTCAGAAATATTATTATCGGGTACTTCAGAAGAAACAGAAACTACAGTACTTTTAAAAAAGACTGCATTCATGAATGTAATAAAATAATAAATGATGCATTAAAAAGAAATTACCCTAGATATTTTTTACAACATTATTACTATTCCTTTTTCAAAGAAAGAAATTGTACATTGTTTGATTCTAAATGAGAATTCTTAATCATATATATTTTCATATCTGCGATCCTATCATCATGAAGTCTTTTCGCGCATGTGCGACTTTCCCTTATAAAATGTTGTGTTTTCATGCTGGATAGTAAGGTGTATCTCTTCCATGCTTGGTTCCATCTTTGCTCTTTTGTCCGTTCGGGTGCTTCTGTCTTTGCACATGTGGGAGATTGACCATTGAGTTACATTGGTGCCGTGAGCGTTGCCCGGGTCGTAAAAGCTGCTTTAAGCGGGAAAGGGGTGTCGCAATCCACCCCAGCCATTCTATGCAAATCATATGGTCACTCCTGTTCTCGCTTATTTTTTCTTCTTGTTTATATCCTTGTATTCCACTCTGGATGCAGAGCTGCTAAACGCCACATCCTCTGTAAGGTTTCTGTTTTCTCCTTTACTTAAATAGGAGTTCCGTTCGTGATATACTTATTTTTATATGTACATATATATATATATATATATATATATATATATATATATATATATATATATATATATATATATATATATATATATATATATATATATATATATATATATATATATATATATATATATATAATTTAAAAATTACATACAACTTGAAGGAATCTATCAAAATTCATTAAGTACTATATATCCTATTGTGAAGAATATGCGCTTATTGCTGTAAACACATAAGGCCAAATATTAATGTAAAAAATATTTATAATATATATGTCAAAATATTGTACGATCAAAAACATAGTGTGGTAATTGCAGGAGGGAGTCAACCTTGATTGAAAGAAGTAGGATTACAGAATGCTGAAAAAAGTCTTTTCCTGTAGTGGTCAAACTAAAGTATGAAACGTAAAAAATTGACTAGCTTGATGTTTACATTTGTGACCTTAAAACTTCCAAGGGAGGGTAAATGCCCCGCTTGCGCTCCCCTATGGACGCCCACGGCAAAGCGCAAGTAGAATTTTTCTAGGGGTGCAAACTATATGATGATACCTACAATATCGACTAGCTTGAAATCTACATTTGTGATATTGAATGTCCTAGGGGAGAGCAAGTGCACCGCTTGCCCTCTCCTATGGGCGCCCATAGAGCTTTTTTCACGATGACAAACTGAAGGTTGAGGCGTTCAATATCGATTAGCTAACAAGTCTAATGAGTCATCTATGGGAGGGCAAGTGTTCTACTTGCCCCTCCACTATGGGCGCCTATGTAACATTTTCCAATAGGGCAAAATCAAGGATGAGGAGTTCAATATCTACTAGCTTGAACACTACATTTGCAACCTTAAACGTCCACAGTAGGGCAAGTTTCCCCTTGCATTCCCTTATGGGCGCCCATGGCAAGGACAGCCATAGAATTAATTCCATGTGTGACAAATTCAAGGATGAGGCGGTTCATATCGACTTGCTTGTAATCTACATTTATAACCTTAAACGTACACAGTAGGGCAAGTTTTATCTTGCGTTCCCTTATGGGCGCCCATGGCAAGGACACCCATAGAACTAATTCCATTGACGACAAACTCAAGGATGAGGCGTTCCACATCGACTAAATTGAGATTTGCATGTCTAACCTTGAACGTCTATCGGACTGCAAGTGTCATCCTTTCCTTTCACTATGGGCGCCCATGTAACATTTTCCAGGAGGGAACTCAAGGATGACGCATTCAATATTGACTAGCTGGTAACCTACATTTGTAACCTTCAATATCCTGTTGAGATTAAGTGCTCCCTTGCCGTGCTCTATGGGCTCCCTGCTTATACTATCCTGCAGTTACAACACTATATTTTGATCGTACTATATTTTTGACACCCCCCCTCTCTCTTATTCGTGCTCTAATCACGTTAATTATAAAATGTTATACCTAATTCTGATTTTTTTTTTCAGAATGCATCTACATATAGAATTTCATGGCTATACATACTCTCTCTTTATCTCTTTTGTGAAATCTCTAATTTTGAATAATCTGTGTTTTAATCACATTGATTTACAAATATTGGAAACAATTAATTAAAATTGGAAACAATTGGAAAATTGGAAACAATTAATTAAAACACGAATAATTCAAAATTATATATTTTAAGAGAGAGAGTACGTACAGCCATGGAATTCTATATGCATAAGCATTCTGTAAAAATGGAATTAGGTAGAACATTTTGTAATTAACGTGATTAGATCTCGGATGAGAGAAAGAATGTCAAAATATAGTGTTGTAATTGCAGGAGGGGGTCCACCTTGTTCAAAAGGAGTGGGATTCAAGGGAGTTCATAAAACTTTTCCTGGAATGTCCAAATTCAAGGATGAGAGGTAAATATATCTAGTATCTTGATACTTACATTTGAGACCTGAAACGTCCACGGAAGGACAAGTGTCCCACGCGCTCTCTTATGGGCGCCCATGGCAAGATCGCCTATTGAACTTTTTCAGGGGGTAAACTGAAGGGTGAGACGTACCATATCGACTTGCCTTTGAACATCTACGGGATGGCAAGTTCCCCCCTCACGCTCCCCTATGGGCGCCCATAGGGGACAATAACATTTATCAATATTAATACAATAATATTAAAAATACTCGAATATAGATATCACTACTGTACGTCAATATAATCAATACTGTAAGTCACATCCTTGTGTTTATCCCGCTGGTAAAAGTTCAATTGGCGCCTTCACCGTGGGCGCCCATAGGGGAGCGCAAGGGTCCACTTGCCCTACTGTGAACGTTCAAGGTCACAAATGTAGGTATCAAATTAGTAAATATTGTACTACTTATCTTTCAGTATACCCTCCTTGGAAAAATTTCTATTGACGCCTTTGCCATGGGCGCCTATACGAGATGTTGATAATAAGGTGTTGCCCACAGGGTGTCAAGCTAGTCGATATTGTCGCCCTTGAATGTGCCCCCGCTGGAATAAGTTCTATAAGCGCTACTGTGGGCGCCCATAGGGGGTCTTGAGAGGGAACTGGCTATCCCGTCGACGTTCAAGTTCACAGATGTAGATATCAAGCTAGTCGATGTTGTTTGTCTCACCCTTCAGTTGTCCGCCTGTAAAAGTTATATGGGTGCTCTTGCTATGGGCGCCCATGGTAAAGGTGGTTATAGAACTTATTAAAGCTGGGCGAACTCAAGGACGAAACGTACAATATCGATTACCTTGATGCCTACATTTTGTGGCTTTCAAAATTTTTATGGGCTCCCATGGCAAGGACGACCATAGAGTTTCCTCCAAGAGCATGCGCAAGGATGAGACGCACAATATCTACTAGCTTGACACCTACATTTGGGACCTTGATGTTCACGAGAAGGCAAGTGCTTCCTTATGCTTCCCTATAGGCGCCCATGACAAGGACGTCAATAGAACTTTTTCCAGCGGGGACAATCTCACGGACGAGACGTACAGTAAGTCTTCATTAGTTTGATATTCGTGACGTTCAACAATACTATGGGCGCCCATGGCAAGTGTTGTTGTTGAGACCCAAACCGTCCGATCTACCAGGAAGATGTAACGCATCTGTTTGGACGACCGGGAAGTGCCACCCAATTTAAACTGGAACCAAGTGGAGGAGGCATCCACAGGGACCGTACCCTCCTTCCCCTACCACCAACCTCTCGGATGGACTTACAGACGCACATGTTTAACGTGATCGTACTCCACATGAACACGACGGCAGTTTGGCAGTGGCAGGAATCGAACCCGGGCCTACTGAGTGCAATCAATTCCCGCGCGCTAACCACTGGGCTGTCGTGCTCCACTCCAAGGCAAGTGTGCAATGTTTCAGCCTTTTATGTCGTAGAGACTTTTGGAGGGTCTGGAAAAACTGTTTACTACCCCTGAGGAAATCGAAACTTTGGCTCCGTTAGGCTCTGTCCTGAGGGCAATAGTATATAAGCTAGAATCTCATGCGCTGGGAGTCCATAGAGGACTGCAAGGGATCATTTAAGATGAACTGGATATTCAAGGTTACAAATGTAGGTTACAAGCTAGCGATATTGAACGTTTTATCCTTGAGATCCCTCCTGGAAAGTGTTACATGGGCGCCCATAGTGGAGAGAAAGGATGACACTTGCCGTCCCATAGACGTTCAAGGTTAGACATGTAAGTCTCAATTTAGTCGATATTGAACGCCTCATCCTTGAGTTTATCGCCGAATTAGTTCTATGGGTGTCCTTGCTATGGGCGCCCATAAGAGAACGCTTGATGGAACTTATCATACCGTGTACATTTAAAGATATAAATGTAGATTACAAGCAAGTCAATATGGAACGCCTCATCCTTGAGTTTGTCACCCCTGGAATTAGTTCTATGGGCGTTCTTGCCATGAGCTCCCATAGCAATTTTGCGCGCTAACCACTGGACTGCCGCGCCCCATTCCATGGCAAGTGGGCAATGATTCAGCCTCTTATATCACAGAGACTTTTGGAGGGTCTGGAAAGCCTGTTTACTATCCCCGAGGAAATCGAAACTACGGCTCCGTTAGGTTCTGTCCTGAGGGCAATAGCATTAAGCAGGGAGCTCATGCAATGGGAACCCGTAGAGGACTGCCATGGGCGCCCATAGGGGAGTGTAAGGGGGTCGTTTACCCTCCCCTGGACGTTTAAGGTCACAAATGTGAACATTAAGCATGTCAATTTTTTCCGTCTCATACTTTAGTTTGACCACAAGGTCGACTCCCTCCTACAATTACCACACTATGTTCTTGATAGTGCAATATTTTTGACACTCTCTCATCTAATAAGTAACTCATAATACTAGTAGTTTGATAGCCTTGAAAAAACTTTAAATAGAAAATAAATAAATAATATAATAGAAAAAAGTAATAAAAATTATTAATAATTAAATAAAATTTAAATTATATATATATATATATATATATATATATATATATATATATATATATATATATATATATATATATATAATATAATACAAAAGTAATCAGATGAAGAAAACGAAAGCATACAAAAGTATGAAAAAGGCTTAACGTAGATAGCGCAATGCTGCACAAGTACGTAAAGCAGTTATAGAAAATAAAATTATAAAGGAAAAGATGGGAATCAAGCCAGCGGGAAAGCATTAATGGCCGAGGGGGATTGTGACCCCTCGTTCCCGGTTATAGCATGCTATTACACACAGGTAACACTCTCGGTACCAAATACTTTGCCGAAACATAACTTCCGAAATGGTGTCGAGCACAAGACTCTGACCGTGAAAGTGAGTACAAAACTCAAGTATCGAAGAAAAATCCGAAGTACAAAGCCGAAGTAAAAAACCATAATGAAAAAGGCCAAGAGTCGTTGACAAAGGAAAGTGCAATCCATATATAGCATTATACTACCACTAGGGTGCGCTATCAGTCGGTCCAGTCTGTAATTTGTCGAAAGCAGGGCGCCTGGAGCAGAGCTCCGTATCCCTAGTCAGGTAACATATATGTGGGTCACAGTCTTCCACTGAATCTATGTGGATATTGAAGGAAATGAAGGATATTGAAGGAAATCTATTGCTGTAAACAGAGGTCTTATTGTAGAGTTTGGAAGATAAGGAGGGTGGGGGAACAGACGAATATCCCCTACTGGGATGTAGAAGAGATTCAGTCAGGAATCAACATGGGACGTCTAAATCGGGATTTAGGATAGCTCTGGGTCTTTTTGGAAATTCACGGAAGTCGTAGTCGGTCATATTATAGATCAGTTCGTTGGGGATCCTAGAGAGGTTGTTGTTGTTGTTGAAACCCAGACCGTCCGACCTACCAGAAAGGTGTAAGGTAACTGTTTGGACGGTCGGGAAGTGCCACCCAATTTAGACCGGAACCCAGTGGGGGAGGCATCCACAGGGACCGTACCCTCCTTCCCCTACCACCAACCTCTCGGAAGGACTTTCGGACCCACATGTTTAACGTGATCGTACTCCGCATGAATACGGCGGCAGTTTTTGCAGTGGCTGGAATCGAACCCGGGCCTACCGAGTGCAACTCCAGCGCGCTAACCAATGGCCTACCGCGCCCCTAATAATGTGCCAACTGCACGCGGTGTTCCCAGGTGGTCACCCTCCCAAGTACTAACCGCGCCCGATGCTGCTTGACTTCGGTGATCGGACGAGAACCGGTATTTTCAGCATGGTATGGTTTCGCATCTCTTGCTTAATAGTTTTAATTTTGAAACCGCGATGTATTACAAAGTATTTCAAGTATCTTAGAGCTTTTCTGATAGAACGTAGGATTTTGTTCTGAATGATTTGGACATTTTATACATTAGATTTCGCAGCGTAGTCCCAAATTGGGGTGGCATAGAGAATGATGGGGCGGATAACTTATTTGTAAAGTAGGATTTTGTTTTCAATGCTGACATCATTCAAGTATGGGAGGGAGCTCAGTTCTGCTTTTACAAAATTTATTTTATCTTTGAGTTTTGCAATGTGGGGGTTTCCATATTAGTCTGCTGTTAAGAGTGACACCGAGATATTTACATGTCCTCTCAAAGCAAACTGGCTGATTGTTAATTATGATTGGTTGGGCGGAAAACGTTGATGTGAGAAAAATACAGTTTGACATTTATTAGGGTTTATTTTGATGCGGTATTTATCTAACCAGGGTTCGAGAGTGTCGATGTGATGTTGTAAGTATCGGTGTAGGTAGTTAGTGTTGTGGTGTGTGGCAAGAATGGCAGTGTCGTCCGCATACAAACAAAGTATAGTGTTGTTGGTTCTAGGGATGTCGTTTATGTAAATGTTAAAAAGAATGGGACCAAGTTTACTGCCCTGAGGGACTCCAGACAGGATATGTTTGGTTTGTGAGTGTGTCTGGTTCAGACGGACATGAAAAGTTCTGTCGCTGATGTAGGAGTATAAAATATGGGTAAGAGAGTGTGGCATACGAAGCTGAATGAGTTTGTATATGAGTCCGATAAATCACACCCTATTGAAGGCCTTAGGGACGTCAGTAAGTATACCTCCAACTGCTGACCGGTTTTGGAATCCATCAGAGATGTACTCCACCACGCGGAGCAGTTGGTGTGTTGTAGAGTGAAGCTGTCTAAAACCAATTGCTCTGGGATGAGAATGTTGTCATTAGCAAGGAAATTGTTGATTTGGAAGGCGATGAAATGTTCAGCCAGTTTGCCAAGAGGCCAGTTTGCCAGCAGGCTTATGGGGCGATAACTTTTAGGGGAGTTTAAATTTTCTTTTGGTTTAAGGATAGGAACAACGGCGGCGTGCTTCCAGTCGCGGGGGAATTAATTGAGATCGAAAATGGAATTGATTAAAACAGTGATGTAAAAGATTATATTAATAGTGCAGGATTTAAGAGCTTTGTTTCAAATATTGTCATGGCCGGGGATTTTCTTGTTTTTGAGAGTGTTGATGTAGTTAACTATGTCAGTGGGGAAGGGGGAAGTATTTGGAACACTAAGAAACTGCTTCACGGTATCCTCGGCTTCCTCCATGAAATTTGGGCAGAAAATATCTTCGTGTGGTGTGAATTGTTTTTCATATACATCACAACGAGTAGATTAGCTTTGTCTCGTTCTGTGTAAGCAGTGGTATTATTGTGAGTGAGTAAGGGAATATTTTTGTGCTTTTTACGAATACGTTTTAAAAAGTCCCAAAGTCAATGATCAGTAGGGGAGCGAGATTCGACGTATTGCTTCCATTTGGCTTGTTTATAGTTAGAAATTAAAAGTTATATTTGTGCCGTCAGGTGATTGTATCTACTTCTGAGGGCAGGATTTCTTGTGTGTTGCCAATGTTGGCGAGCGCGGTATCTGAGTTTAATTTGGCTAGTGATAGAATATGGGAGTTTTTGGTAGAGTTGTGGATTGTAGGTGGAGGTGTTGAGCTAAATGTTTGGGTTAGTGTTTTGATCGCCCTGTCAACATCTTCGGTGGAAGTGATGGGGGACTCGTTTAGAAGTTTAACAATATATTTTCAGTTAACTTTAGTAGGGAGAGAGGGGGCGGAAAGAGGGGTATTTAGTTGCAGCGTTAATAAGATTGGTACATGGTCCGAGGTAAAAAGATTAAGTACATTTACAGAGGCTGGGGAAAGACAATTTTTTAATAATGCAAAATCAATGGTGGTAGGGTTGGTGTGATTACTATGTCTGGTGGGGAGGGGAGGAAATTTAATGTCTAAATTATTATCAACACAAAAGTTGTTAAGTTCTCTTCCTACCCGGCTAGTCCTGCGTGCATTCCATCTAGGATGGTGGGCATTGAAGTCACCTGCTAAGATAGTAGGGGATGGGGTTTAAGTATGAGGTCAAGATCGTTATAAAGGGGGTCGGGAGAGTTAGTTCTGTTGTAAATGGAACCAATTATGAGTTTTTGCTGCCTATGAAGTAGGATTTCCACCAATGTGTTTTCAAGACGATGTGTGTTTGAACTTGGGAGATGTGTGTGTGGGATGTGATTTTTGATGTAAACGGCTGTTCCGCCATAGCTTAGTGGCTGACCTGCGGCGCTGTGTCTTAGTGTGTAGTAGAGAGTAAAGTTTTGAATTTTTAAACGGTCTGGGCGTTTTGTTTTAAGTTCCTGTATTAGAATGATGTCAGCGGGGTTGTCAGTTAAGTGGTTTCTTAGGTCGTCGATTTTATTGCATAAGCCGTTAGCATTCCAGCAAAGAATATTTAATTTGGATGGGTGTCTATTCATGATTGGTAGGATTTATCTGGGCCCCAAAGATAGATTCAATAGCACGGATAAATACAAATAGTTTGTTGAGGGGACCCTCAACTTTTTTCCATATCAGTGATAGCTAATGTGATTTTATTTATTAAGTCCTGAATATTGAATTTTTAGAATATTTTTTGAATTGCAGTAATTAAGTTCATAATTTCACTGATTCCTCCGAGGGAGGGCGGACTTTCTGCTTCCTCGTGAACGTCCACAACTTCCATTGGGAGGGTGGGGGATGGCAGGTTTCGCTGGTTAGTTTGATTATATGATTGGTTGTTTTGAATGGATTTACTAGTTTGGTTATTTGATTTGGTATTATTGTTTGCTGTAGTATTATTAGTTGATTTATTTTGATTTTCAGGTGGGAGAGCTACAGGAGTTGGTGAAGCATGCGGGTTATTTTCAACAGGAGGCAGAGCATAAGGAGAAGAGGTGGGCTTAGCTTTTTTGACAGTGGAGTTGGAGCTCTTTGCAAAATAAGGCTTGTTTCGGTTCTCTGTAAGGCTAAGTTCACGGGTTTCTTTTTCCTCAAGTTTTCTTTTCCTATACCTTTCATGTATGACTGAAAAGGGTTCTAGCTCAGGGCAGGCCGTGCTAGTGGAGGGCTCTGAAGGAGGGGGAGTGCAGAAAGGTTTCTGCACTGAAGTAGTTGGTGTAATGGGAGCAATTGGATTTGGTTGTTTATAGGTATGTGTGATACTAGTGTTAGAGTTTTGATGGGAAGAGGGTCCAGGTTGATTGTTTTTATTTTTATTGCTGAGGGTACTTGCAGCAGTTTGGATTTTGGAGGAGGGTCCCTTGTTGGTTGGGACTTTTGGGCATCCTAAATAGTTGGCCGGGTGGAGTCCTTTAGATTTTATGCATTTTGCTGGGAGGTCTTTTGATTTGGTACATTGTTTGGTTTGGTGGGGCTCTGCACATTTTAGACAGGCGGGGGGGGGGGAGGTTACAATTGTCAAAACTATGTCCCCATGATTGACAGTTATAACACTGAAACCAGGGAAAGGGGTCGTAATCTGTTATTTTGACAACGAAGCCAACCACTTCCTCTAGTTCATAAATTTCATCAAAGTTATCGGAGTTGTAGATATTCACAAGGAAGATTGGAAGTCGCTCTTTCGTTTTGAATTTCCTTAGTTGGGACACACGTTGGGTGTCAAATCCCTTAGATACTAGGTCCTCTTTAATTTCTTGGCCATTAGTGTCAATGGGAATTCTTTTTAAGAGGATCTTCTTGGGCCTTTCTGATTTTATGCTCATACTATGGAATTGGATTTTATTTGCTAATAAGCATTTTTGTAGCGCTCTATACTGTTCGACATTTTTTGGTTTTAGTCTGACGTACTCGCCTGCCATCTGGAGGGGGCTTTGAAAATTATATCTTTGGTGGCATTGTTTAAGAGTGCCTTCCAGTTTTCTACCATCTTTATGTAGAAAGGTTCCGGTTTAGAGGGCTGGAAGGGGGATTGGTCATTACTAAAGTCATAATCAACAGGACGGTTAGTATATTTGGTATTGTTTACATTAGATTTTTCAGCATCAATTGACTTGGCTGTATCATTGATTGCATTAGAATTGTCAACATTCTTTACATTAGGGTTATCAGTTGTAATCAAATTGGAATAATCAACATCATTAGAATTTTCATTAGTGAGCAAGTTAAATCTATTACTGGTTTCAATAGTAATATTTTCAACTTTTTGAGTACCTTCAGAATTTGAATGTTTAACATATTTACGTTTGTTACTTTGGGTGGGCATATCACTATCACCGTGTTCACGTTTATCAGCATCTTTGAATTTTAAAAGGTCATCAGTTAAGTATTTAAAATTGGGTCCAATATTAGCAATATTGTCAGTACAATGAGTCAAGTTAGCAGGGGAAGGACTAGAAATCTGTAAGAGAATATGATCGCACATACCTTTGAATCCAGCTTTCAGCTCGTGGAGCTCACCAGGTTGTTGATCGCTGTTTTGGGCTAGGAAGATCATTAGGGAAAGCTTGACGAGGTTCTCAATTATTGTCTTTTTTCAATCAGTAATCCATTACGTCCTAAATCTCTTAATTTATTCAGCAAGTCCATAAAATTAGGGTCCGGAAGTTCCTTTGACGAATTTACTAAATGGTCGTGGTAATCCAGGAGATTTTCATTATTGGCACAGACACTGGATACCAGTTTCTTGATATATTCACCCACGATAGAATTTGTATTAGCAATAACACTATTCACAAGATCAGTAGAATCCATGTTTACTGTCTCTGAGCGCGTGGAAGAATCATCTACTGGCGAAATGGCGCTGGACATATCTGTCCTTGGGAGAACCTTGAAAGCAGCCTCCAATTCAACTGAAATCCCCTTCATAGCATGGAAAAGGATGCATACTTTTCAAATGGCAATATCGATAATAGTAGAGGCCGCAAAGAACAGAAGTAGAGCATATACTATCGAAAAAACACGAGTCGCAAATCAAAACACGTGGGAAAAGCAAAGCACTGGGTCGCTGACCGGAGCTCGTTGCAAAAACGACCTACTCCCACGGTGTCCAGAAAAACTCAGGTGCGTTATCAGTAAGTTCCGTGTAGGTGAATCTCGCAGTTACCATTTCCAAAATAGATACCATCACAGGTGTGTACAAGTTACATCCTTAAAATAAGCGTTTTTTACATCGTTGTATACAGTATTATAATAATGTCTAAGAAAATTTGCGGGATAATGTTTCTCGATCGCCTCTTGCATTATTTTTCTGTCATTTGTAGTTCGATCTTTTTTAAAAGTAAGGATTCTTTGATTGCGTTTTAGATGATTTACTATTTCGTAATATATTTTTACTCAAATTTGAGTTCCAATCGATAACGTGGTTGATGCTGGTCTTGAAAGTATTTCTCTTGTCGTATAAAATGGTATATAAACAATTGTTTTTATCGTAAAGGAAAGTAGTATCCAGGAAATCCACTTGATTTTTTTTTTCCATGTGTGTTTCTATGAGATCCAAGTTATCTGGGTAGAAACTAAAGCCAAAGTCAGACATTTGTTCGTATTGGCCCACAAGAATGTCATCCACAAAACGAAAATACGATATTTCATTTAATATGCATTTCATTTAATATGTGAGTGCCTTCCTGGTATTTATTCAGGTACATGCCAGATATATATATATGTCAGATATATATATATATCTGAATGTGTTTAATATCAAAATCGCTCATAGACTTATTGAACTGTAAATTTCCGCATGAAGAAAACAAAGACCTCTCATCATTCAACTGCCGCCACAAGGTCAGATGAAATTCGCGCTTGACGTAGATATCACGCGGTGCATTTTCCCGGGAGGGCGTTCCGGTGACTAGGCGCTCGTCCGTAGTTATTACCTCCTGGAAGTTCATTGCGTTTTCCAGACATTGTTAAAGTTTTGAGGTTCGCGCGAAGTGGCTAGGCTACCTGCAAGTGCGGTTGCGGAAACGATGTAATCTGGCTGCCGTTAAGTGCGGAAGCGTATTGAACTATCTGCCAATGGGCTACCGTCATATTAACCGGATGGTTGCTGTCTTACGGCAGAAGGTAGCAAATTATATTTCGTTTACTAACGTTAGACGACAGTGTTATTTAAATTGTAATTCTTCAAATATATTTAAAAATAAATTACCGATAAAAGAGTCGAATTTTACGGTTTCTAGCTCCTACAATTATAGGAGCTAGATATATACATTTAAATGTATATATAGCATGAAAATAGAGCTTGAATTAAAGAATGGAGCGATTTCTTTTCTCTTCTATTTTTCTGAAAATAAAACATAATAATCTTTCCAAACTTTTTAAAGAACTTGACAAGGAGTATTTGATCATGGAAGTTTCTAATTAATAGACCTGAGCTAGAGCCCCCCCCCCCCCCCCCCGAATGCTGGGGAACCCGGCCCAGACAGGAAAAAATTAGGCACAAAAATGAGGGGACGGGAGCCCGGAGAGGCCCCTTCCCCCCTCGCTTTTCACGGGCCTGCATGTGTGTGCGTTATTTTGAAGAAAAGAATAATAGAAAGGTGCAAGTGACATTTTACTCCTTCTCAGAAAAACAAACGCTGGCAAAGTTGTGATGGAAAAATATAAAATATTTACGCAAGTACTTCTAGTGAAGCACTAAATTTATGCTTAACTTATCTTTCAGCAAATTGTTTCTTCCATTTCATAATATTCAACCAGTCACTTACAAGCAGCTATTTTTTTTAATAATTTTCAATATTATATATAATACGTAATACATTCTTAAAAATATTTAATTATAAACTGGCTTTTCATTTTTTTTAATTATCTAATAATGTATATTATTAATATGTAATTTTTTTAAATCTTAAATAATAAAAGGCAATGTCTGTGTGTCTGTCTATCTTATACACAATACGTTCAGCGACCGCGCGTCGGAGAGCTACGAAATTTGGCAATCGGAGACCCGGGGTGAGGGTGGGAAGGGGACACTTGAAAACCGATTTTTAAAATTTTAATTATTTTTTTTTGTTATTTAATGTTTTATGCGATTTCGACCGTATTTTGCCCTTTTCTCTCCACGATCCAGACGTCGTAGAAAAAAACAAATCACACCACCGAAAAGAGCAGTCAATTGCGAGTAAAAACATATAAATTTCAAATCTCAGGGACAAATTCTAATATTTTTTAAAGATTTTGAAACAAAAGTCACTTTCGGTTAAAAAAAACTAACTTTCGATTTTAAATCCTCCCATCGTAAAAACTACTCATAATTTCGACTAATTATTTACATTTTTAGAAAGGTCAAGAATCTGGCATTCTTACAAGTCTAATCTGGTAAAGAAATAATGAAAATTGCCCGCAGGATCGCAATTTTAAAGACGTCATGATTTTATATTTCTCGGCAATCCCCTAAGTTCTTCAACGGTATTTTCCTCTCGGCAGTAGTTTTTTACCCGTCACCATGGAGACCGCGCTTTCGGTTTTAAATGAAATAAGAGCTTAGCGTATGTGTTGGATACATCGGGTGAAATTATTATATTTATATGATATTTTAAATAATTTAAATGATTGAATTATGGTGGTGTGAATTGTGGTGATGTATTTGAAATTATTATATGTATGGATTGGTGGAACGGTATGGATGATTGATAGAACGATATGGATATTTTAAATAGATATTTTAATTTATAGATATTTTAAGTGGATATTTTAAATAATGGAACGAGGATGATGGAATTAAGAGCTTAATTATAAAATTTAAATTAGCGCGCTGGAAGTTAGCGCGTGAGAATTGTACACGGTAGGCCCGGGTTCGATTCCCGCCACTGACGCGGAGTATGATCACGTTAAACATATGGGTCCGTAAGTCCTTCCGAGAAGTTGGTAGTAGGGGAAGGAGGGAGAATTCTCCAGGGAAACTAGCCTAGGCAACCGTGTAGGTTTATGCCTCTTAATGGCTAGCTCCAGGGGGTCAATCTGCATTCCAGCGGAGCCACAGCCAGGTCGTTGACTTGGCGGAACCATTCACCGGGCAGGGCCCGAGAGAACGTCCGCCAAGCTCGACACCAGCCACCGGTCAGCCCTTGGCTCAGGTCATGAATAGTCCAGTGGGCTCGACCACCTGGAAGAGTCGGGGCCCTACCAACTCAATGGTTCGTCGGCCACTTCATCGTCAATAGGGTAACCCGATTGATTTTCCCCCAGCAGACGGAGGACCAGAGGTACAGACCTAAGATTCGTACACCGCAATCATTGGTGGCGCCGCCCCCTGGGGGGCAGGAGAAGGAGGGTACGGTCCCTGTGGATGCCCCCCACTAGGTTCCGGTCCAAATTGGGTGAATAAAAAGAAAGTTATGGAGATTGTCACGGAGGGCGCGGTAGCCCAGTGGTTAGCGTGCGGGACTTTCACTCGGTAGCTCAGGTTCGATTCCCGCCACTGTCAAAACTGCTACCGTGTTCACGCGGTGTACGATCACGTTAAACATGTGGGACCGTAAGTCCTTCCGAGAGGTTAGTGGTATAAGAAGGAGGGTACGGTCCCTGTGGATGCCTCCCCCACTGGGTTCCGGTCTAAATTGGGTGGCACTTCCTGGCCGTCCAAACAGTTACCTTACACCTTTCTGGTAGGTCGGTCGTGTTAGCGAGTTTGCCACGGTCAGAATTTTCAAGGGTAGCGAACAGGCTGGTCGCCAAAGGCGGCTAGTGTATATAATAAACGGAGTAAATTATTGTTTCTTTTTGTTATAAATTTTATTTTTTTCATAAGTGGCAAAAAAGTTTCCTATCCTTAAAACAAATTCTAATATAATATTTAATAATATATTTTTCAAAAGCATTTTTAAATTTGTTTTTATAATTTAATAATTTACTCCTATTTATTATATTTAATAATTTACGTTTTAAATTGTTTTTTCCTGCTATTCCTTTTGTGTAATGTTTTAAATTTATCATTAAAAAAATTCCTGTTATAGATAAAACATAATTATTTTATAACTTTTCATTATCAAGAAAGAAAATATTTAAAAATTAACTACTTTAAAAAATTTAAAATATACTATTTTTAGATCTCACCAATGCATATATAACATTAAAATAGATCTTGAAAAATGGAATTTTTCCCTCCTATATACATATAAGGAGGTGGGAATTAGGGGCTTTGATTTTATTGAAATTATTTTCATTCTTACATGTTAGTTGGAATAATATGTCCAATGACTTTTAAAGTATTTATTCTTATATTACAGCTACAGTCAAACATATATTACTCAACATAGCTATAAAACAGGGTTTGAATTTAAAAATATATAAAAATTTCTTATACGTGTATATTGACCATGATATCGACCTAAACGGAATATAACGCTACTTTCCACCGGAAGACAACCGTGCGACTAATTTGACTGAAGCCCACCTGCAGGTTTCCGATTACAACTCCGCGACCGCACATGCAGCCAGCCTAACCACAGCGAACCGGTTAGAAATTCTTTGAGCAAGTTCGCGCGCATGCTGGGTAGAGTCTGTGCCGTCACCTTCGTGAACTTTAGATCTCGAAGGTGACGGTCTGTGCTCTGCTATTGCTGGGTAGAGGCTGTGCACAGAGGAATATAGTATTCTGAGAGTTTGTGGCATGGAGTTAGAAGTACTTCTAACTCCATGGTTTGTGGATCCGGTCTTTTCTCATTCATTTTCTGTTGTGTTTTTTAGCTAAATTTCTTTTTACGTTTCATGGTATTTCTTAATCTCGTGGGCTATAGTTTTATATTGAATTTCAACTTTTAATTTATATGTTTAGAATGCGTATACGATTTAACTCTATTGTATTTTTGTAACTATGATAAAAATATTGACTTTATTTAAGATTCTTCGTAGTTAACTATGTGGGTCAACCAATGCATTATGATCTACAAAATAATCTAATTCCAAATTTTTGAAGTACTTAATTTATTTATTTTCTTAATTTTCAAGTAGTGATTTATTATTTATAATTTCGTTTGATCAATGGAATTAATTGAATTTGTGTATGCATACTGGAAGTATCTGTTTCTTAATTGTTATAAATGTTATATTTGACATGAATGCTTATGTCACGTATTCGCATGCACGTTGCTGCTGGAGCCACAATAATAACAGATGAGTGGAGGGCCTTTCGGCAACTGGACCGTGATCGAAAGTACAATCATGAGACAGTGAACCACAGTACTAATTTCGTTGACCCAGGCACCGGAGCAAACAACTGAGGCATTCTGGAGGCCAATGAAACGACAATTTTCAACTGGTGATGAAGTGATTATTTTGGAGACCGTTTGATGGGGTACTTATTTCGCAGGCTCTGTAAATACAGTGACATTGAGTCATTCGAATTAATGATTATAATAGGGGAGGATGGGGCACAGTGGTCCACTTTCACAGTTTTTATTTTTTTTTTCATTAAAGTGAAAATATAAGTTTACCTGAAAAAATTCCATAATACTCTTTAAGCCTTTCTAGTCATGCCTTATTTTTTTTTTAATCATAATTCACAGTGTATAGCCCCGTTCACATGCACAATTTAAAGCCGGCATTATGGCTGCCTTTCGACTGTGTCACCGTTCTCAAGTCCAAGCGGGGAAAATACCGGTTTGAAAGGGGGTATGATTTCTTTTCTTATTTGAGGGAACGAAGGGGATTGTGGATTTTTACCCACAATTCCATGCGCACATCTGCAATTTCTTGAAAGACATGGCGGATACTAAGATACCTCGTGGATCTTGTATACAAATTCTATCTGAAGATTGTACAATAATTATGAATTTATAGCTTTTTATATAGATTATTTTGCATTCATTCAGGGTTGGAATGGTTTTAACCAGTGGTTTTAACTGGTTAAAACCGGTCTGTCCAAAATGCCTCAAGTGGTTTAAACCACCTAAAAGTGGCTTTTTATTTTTTTATAACCAAAAAAAGTGAAAAATAAAAGAAACCGTTTAACACTTGCTCAAATACAAATAGCCATTTATTACTTAATTTGCAGCGATACAGGTTTTAGAATTAAGCATTCTGTAACAATTAACTAGTTGGCTGGATCGTTCATTTCCTAAACTATTTCTACTTTTGTCTTGAACAAAGCTAAAAGTTGAAAATAATCTTTCTACACTTGCTGATGATGCAATGCATGATTGCAAGTGAATTACAAGTTCACAGAATTTAGGATCAATATGTTTCTTTAATGATAACCACCATGATATGGAATTTACATTTACGGCAGAAACTGAAAAATATGATTTTGGAAAAGGATCAGTTTGTAATTGGTATTAGATTAATATAGGTAGAAAATCTGTATTTATCTCTTAACAGCAGTTGACCTACATATTCTTCCTGGATGGAGTTCAACTTCTCACCTTTGTATTTTGGATGCAACATATATGCAGCAAAATGAACTGGGGTTAAACATTGTTCAAGCCTTTTATTCAACAATGTCTCATAAGGTTTCAAGTCTTGATTTTCTTTTAAATTTAGAAATTCATCAACAACATCAACTATTGTGTCATTTTCAGCTTGAAGGCGATCCAGAGCTGCAGCTAAAGGCTTAAGTTGGGTAAAAAAATGCTTGGCTTCCTTATAAAGATGGATGTTATTAATGACATTGATTATATTAGTTGGAATTTCATCTTCATATTTATCAACAATCTTCATCAAAAACTCCCTATTTCTTAAAAAAGAATCAAGACATGTGATTTGACTATTCCGTCATGTTTCACATGGTAATTGGGGAATAACATATCCATCATATTCGCTTAAATAGCTCTTTGCTGCATGATGATTTCGAAAGTGTTTTTGAACTTTAATTATTTGACTCATAATTGTTTTAACAGAGTTAGATATATCATTTCCTAAAAAGTTTAGAAAATGACATGCACAGTCATAACTGAAGAAAAAGTCACCATCAATTAATTGATCGGTTTGAAGATCTTTGCGCATCTTTTTCATTTTGTGTTCACTATCACTGACGAAACTTTTAACATTACAATTGTATTTCACTTTCGCTTCTTTCGCTAAAGATAAACAATAGTCTGATGTTTTTTATTGCTGCATAGAGACTGATGACAAGAAAAAAGATTTTGTACCTGTCGATATAGAATTCACAATAATTGGCTCGTTATGTATATTGGACCAACCATCTTGAATTAGTGTGACATTTTGGCCATCCAAATCCTCTTTGGCTATTTTTTCTACTTCATTGTTCACTTTAGTCAACAATTCTTCTGCTAACTTTTTCCTAGTCGGTGGCATGTAACCTGGCCTTAAATTACTAATCATCTTTTTAAAGTAATAATTTTCTGAACTGAAAGGAATGTTGCATGCAAAAATTTTTTTTGCTATATCCATATCTAATGCGTCACTTTTTTCTGTAGAAGTTTTGATGAAACTATCATCAATATTTGGTGGACGAATGGATTTCTTTGGATTAAATGATTTAATTTTACTTGTATCACTTTCTTCTGATGATGATACACTGTGACTTCTTTTTTTGAAATCTGATGTTTTTGATGGATGATCAATGTTTTTTGTGGTTTTGCATTTTTCATAATCGGATTTCATTCTTAGAACCTTACCACTTACAAGCTTCCTACACTGTAAACACTTCTGACGACCTATTATTTTTCCACATTCTCCTTTAACTTTTTCAAAGAACTGCCAAATAGGATCTTTTTTCCTTCCTCCACAATTAAGTTTACTCATACTCATAATTAAATACAATTCAATTTAATCTTGAAAAGAAATATGTTCCAAAAACTATTACTAACACACACAACTAAAACTAAACACTATTATACCAGACACATTTTCCCACACATTTGGAATGTAAATAATCAATAAACAGGTGTTGTCACTTCAATTAAAATATATGTTGATGATGATGATGAATTTTTTTTCTTCATATTATGGTATTGATATGTTTGAAGAAAGAATCATATTGTAGTATATCTTAAATAATAAAAGGCAATGTCTGTGTGTCTGTCTGTCTTATACACTATACGTTCAGCGACCGCGCGTCGGAGAGCTACGAAATTTGGCAATCGGAGACCCGGGAGGGTGGGAAGGGGACACGTGAAAACCGATTTTTTAAATTTTAATTATTTTTTTTGTTATTTAATGTTTTATGCGATTTTGACCGTTTTTTGACCTTTTTGCCCTTTTTTCTCCTCGATCCAGACATTGTAAAAAAAAACAAATCACACCATCGAAAAGAGCAGAGAATTTCAAGTAAAAATATATCAATTTCAAATCTCAGAGATAAATTCTAATATTTTTTTATGATTTTAAAGCAAAAGTCACTTTTGACTCAAAAAAAACGATTTTTGGTTTTTAAATTCTCGCATAGTAAAAAGTACTCAGAATTTCGACTAATAATTTGCATTTTTAGAAAGGTCAAATATCTGGCATTCCTACAAGTCCAATCTGGTCAAGAAATAATTATAAATATTCACAGGATCGCGATTTTAATGACCTAAGGATTTCCAATTTCTCGGCGAACCGCGTTTTCACCCGTTGAATTTTCTCCCCGTCTCCATGGAGACCGCCCTTCCGGTTTTAAATGAATTAAGATATGTGTTGTATACAACAGGTGAAATGATTGTATTTATATGATATTTTAAATGGATATTTTAATTTATGGATATTTTAAATAATTTAAATGATTGCATTATGGTGGATTGAATTGTAGTGATGTATTTGAAATTATTATATTTATGTATTTGTGGAACGATATGGATGATTGCTGGAACGTTTTAATTTATGGATATTTTAAATGATGGAACGATGGAATGAGGATGATGGAATTAGATCTTAGCATATGGTCATTATAAAATTTAAATTAGCACGCGGGAAATGCACTCGGTAGGCCCGGGTTCGATTCCCGCCAGTGCCTAAACTGCCTCCGTGTTCAGGCGGTGTACGATCACATTAAACATGTGGGTCCGTAAGACGTTCCGAGAGGTTATTGGTAGGGGAAGGATGGTACGGTCCCTGTGGATGCCTCCCCCACTCGGTCCCGGTCTAAATTGGGCGAATAAAAAGAAAGTTATGGAGATTGTCGCGAAGGCGCAGTAGCCCAGTGGAGTACGATCACGTTAAACATGTGGGACCGTAAGTCCTTCCGAGAGGTTGGTGGTAGGGGAAGGAGTGTACGGTCCCTGTGGATGCCTCCCCCACTGAGTTCCGGTCTAAATTGGGTGGCACTTCCTGGCCTTCCAAACAGTTACCTTACACCTTTCTGGTAGGTCGCGCCATCGAGTTAGCAATGATCAGAATTTGCCACGGTCAGAATTTTCAAGGATAGCGAACAGGCTGGTCGCCAAAGGCGGCTAGTATATAATAATATATATATTCTTCAAACATATCAATGCCATAATATAAAGGCAAAAATTTATCATCAACAACATATACTTTAATTGGAGCGACAACACCTGTTTATTGTTTATTTACATTCCAAATGTATATGTGCATATATATAATAATATTATAAAAAGCCAGTTTCATTTTGACCGGTTTAAACCAGTTTTGACTACTGGCCTGGTCAAAATAAAAAAAAGTGGTTTTTTACCAACCCTGCTTCATTACACAGACTTATTTACAAATGAAACGGATTGATCCTTATTATACATCAGAATTTAATGAACGGAGAATCCTACTGAAAAATATTGATGCGAGTATGTACATTTTGTTTATTTGAGCTAACTGTTATCTCATGAATTAGAAATATTTGTTCCTTGATTTCAGGATAATTTTTATAAAAATGTTTATTTCTTAATTATAAAACATATATAATTAAATGTTAGTTAAAAGGGAACAGATTGGATATAAAGAATTTGGCTAAATCCGTCATTTTTTTTTGTCGCCAAGACTGGCGCCAACGCGTACGGTGTTTATATATTCTTAACGGACGCCATCTTGAACTTTACGCGTAAGAAATCTAAACATAGCTAATTAAAAATGCATAAAAATGCCGATAATTAACAATACTTATTAAAAATACGAAATTACTAAATTTACGAGAAACGATACTTAGAAAAAATGCCGATAATTAACAATACTTTTAAGAAAAGATTTGTTAATTATTATTTAAATTTAAGAGAAAACGATACTTAGAAAAAAGTTTGTACTTTAACACAATTTAAGAAAAATCGATACTTAGAAAAAAGTTTGTACTTTAACTAAATTTAAGAAAAAACAATACTTAGAAAAAAGTTTGTACTTTAACTAAATTTAAGAAAAAACGATACTTAGAAAAAAGTTTGTACTTTAACTAAATTTAAGAAAAAACGATACTTAGAAAAAAGTTTGTACTTTAACTAAATTTAGGAAAAAACAATACTTAGAAAAAAGTTTGTACTTTAACTAAATATAAGAAAAAACGATACTTAGAAAAAAGTTTGTACTTTAAAGAAATTTAAAAGAAACGATGCTTTACGTGGACAACAAAATAAAAACACAGTACCTGGTTTAATGAAATCCAAAACTTTTCAAAGAAAATCACGTGTAAATATCCAAATTGCACAAATAATTGTTTCCACATTGCGGTCATAAAAAAACTCTCATTATTTCTATGTAAATTTTCTGCTTCTACATTATTTCATCTAATAACATGTGCTATCTTTAATTCCTGTATGATATTTACGTTTTTAACACACTCAGACTTGTTTTTACACACACACCAACAACAAAACAAAAATAAAATGGCCGCAGCTGACTGCATCAGAAAGCTAAAAGGGGTGGGGTTGCCAGAATTTCCAGAAAAAGCAAAATGTTGCGCAAAGCAGGCGCGCCACATTTGGCCATTTGGCGCCACAATTGGCTCGTGAAAAAAAGTTGAAAAATCCAAATTCTTTATATCCAATCTGTACCGTTAAAAGTTATAAGCCAGCTGATTTTCCTTTGAAGCAGCAACTTTAAAATATAATGTTCTGTTTCTTGAGCAAATTTTATGGATTTATCTAAGTAGTTTTTAACAAATAAAAAGATTTTCTTAGATTTATCTAATATACATTCTCCTTATATAAAACTATCTTAATACTCATTTATTTTATATTGTTAAAAAGGAGTATAATGTGTTTATATTTAAATGCATATATGTTGTTAATTATTGTAAATAAATTATTTATCCTTTATATTTCAAGTTTGATTACTTTAGTTTTGTATTCTAAGCTTTTACATATCAAAGCGAAATGTCCCATAACTTGAGATGATGTCAATATTATGATTAGTAAAGAATTGCGTTTTATAATTATGTATATCAATAACAAAGTAAAATGTTTCAGGCATTCAAAATAACTTTACATACATACATTTTGCAATAAATTGAACTGTGTAAATTAGCTTACAAAATGCTAATCTCCCCCCCCCCCTTAAAAAAATATAGAATACTCCATGATCAGAAATATAAATTATTTTTATATATTTTAGATACTACATATGAAGTCGATTTTATTAATTTTATTTTTGGATTGCTTAGAGGACCACCTATTAACATGTCCATCATAAGTATTTTTTATACTGCTATATTAAAAACATTATTTTTAATTGCAGTATTAGTGGTATGTGAGATTTTTTTGTATCTGGGCCAATGACGAATGTCGTGAGGCTTATAAAAACAAAAGAAAGCTTGGTCAATTTTTTCAGGAGGTCTCCTGCCACTGAAAACCTAACTGCATTTACACATGCAAAAGCATGGGGGCGCGGTAGCCCATTGGTTAGCGCGCTGGAGTTGCACTCGGTAGGCCCGGGTTCGATTCCAGCCACTGCCAAAACTGCCGCCGTGTTCATGCGGAGTACGATCACGTTAAACATGTGGGTCCGAAAGTCCTTCCGAGAGGTTGGTGGTAGGGGAAGGAGGGTACGGTCCCTGTGGATGCCTCCCCCACTGGATTCCGGTCTAAATTGGGTGGCACTTCCCGACCGTCCAAACAGTTACCTTACACCTTTCTGGTAGGTCGGACGGTCTGGGTTTCAACAACAACAACATGCAAAAGCATTTGCTCGCAGGATACGCAGAAGAAGGCAGAAAGAGTCATGGGAAAAATATGTTAGTGAAATAACATCTTCCACTTCTAGTAAAATTGTATGGGAGAAAGTCAAAAAGTGTACAGGGAATTATAGTGATCACTCCATAGCCATTCTAAATCATAATGGCACAACTATAAGTTCCCCATATGACATTGCAAATGAAATTGCTAAAGAATTTGCAAATATTTCAAATGCATCAAATTACTCTGAACCGTTTTTAAAACACAAACTTAAGTCTGAAAATAAACCTATTGTTTTCTCAGAAGCTAGAAACTTACCTTATAACATGCACTTTGTCAGAGTTGGTGACTGTTTTGTCCCAAACACACAGGACTTGCTGTGGACCTGATAAAATTAACTATCTCATGCTTAAACACCTCTCCCATTACTCCTTATTGAACCTCTTATACCTGTTTAACAGAATTTGGCATGAACATAAATTCCCTAAGTCATGGCAAAGAGCCATCACAATTCCCATTTTAAAACCAGGTAAGGACCCTCAAAGCCCTTTAAGTTATCGGTCTATAGAACTCACAAGCTGTGTAGTCTGGCGCAGCATATCCTCTTTGGATCTTGTGCCATTAAACCATAATCAACCAACCACAAGCTGTGTATGTAAACTTCTTGAAAAAATGGTTAATGCCAGGCTTGTACACTTTTTAGAGAGTAACAAGTTATTCTCACGCCACCAAAGTGGCTTTCGTCGAGGTAGATCTACCATTGATAATCTTATTAGAATCACAAATTAGGACTGCCTTTCTTAGGAGAAATCATTTAGTCTCAATTTTTTTTTATATTGACAAAGCCTATGATCAAACATGGCTCTATGGTATTATTAAGGACATTTACGATTTTAATCTAAAAGGTCCTATTTTTATTCAAAACTTTTTATCACACAGGACATTCCAAGTGCGCATTAGTTCAACTCTCTCACGCACACAGGTACAAGAGGAGGGTGTGCCACCTCCACTAACTGATGCCTGCGCCTTGACGGGGTGGTGGAGCTTGAGTGTTCTGATGATCCTAAGAGCTATGCCGGCGGTAGCTGCGGCTACTGGTAGGGTCTCCCTTGCCGGAAAGGTCGAAGGTGAGGTTCCAGACAAAATGAGGCATCCTGGTCCTCCAGGTTGGGGGTTGGAAGTGAGGCACTTAGTCTCATTCTGCAAAATCCTCAGGGATCCATTTCTTTTGTGGATACAGGTGTTCCTATCCCGAGGTAACCGGGCAAACTTTTTCTTCTAGCTGCAGATTGCATCAATGCCAAGCCTCTAGTAAACTTCACTTCTGCCTTATGGGCCTTAGTACCACTCTTCGGCCTCTGCCGTAAGGTATACCGTTTGGACTCGGGAACGGGACCAGGTGGTTGTGTGGCGAAAAGGGCAAAGCAGCATGCATCTGTAGTATTGCTTTCAAGAAACGTTTGTAGTAAACGGTTCCAGAGGTCGAGTCCCTTGGTTGCGTTGGTTGGATGGTGGGGAGCGTTTCATATCGAGAAATCCCCCTTGGATCCTTGCTGATCCTTGGGCCCTGTGTACCTGGTGCACGTTATGGCCCGCTCCTTATCATCTAGCTTTGCGAATGACTCCGGCGGTTACACTTTTCACGTTAGAAAAGTGTGGGGAGACGAGGCCTAGCGGGGGCTTCGATCGAACTGGAAGTAATCTGTGGTTTATCTCTCTCTTCAGGTTACAGCATGGAGAAATCGGATTGGACTTTTTCGAGTTTTCCTGGTTCTC
Source organism: Amaurobius ferox (assembly GCA_951213105.1). NCBI lineage: Eukaryota > Metazoa > Arthropoda > Arachnida > Araneae > Amaurobiidae > Amaurobius > Amaurobius ferox. The sequence continues at coordinate 30,664,345 of OX578150.1, read as the reverse complement.
CGTGCTGCAGCAGCGTAAGTGAAGGAGTGATGAAAGGATTGGGTTCATCTTCGGATGTCTCCCAATCAGCCATTGAAACAACCCCTCTGGGGTTGGATCTTGGCAAAAAGGAGGAAGCCTGCAGTCCGGCTGTGGAAGGAAGTGGAGTCGCGAACCTCGGTGACCGACACACTGAAACCATGGCTGTGACGCAGGGTATACTCACCAAAGCACAGAGGTGCAGGAGGAGGCGCATGCCTAGGCAGTTGGACTAGAGGCTTGCAAAAGCTGGCACTGTTACTGAGAAAGTTGGAGGTACCAAACGACTTAGGTCGGTAGGAGCCACACCTTCTCCAAGAGATCTAGTCGTCAAGAAGAGATCAAAGACGGACATCCAACCTGGAACATATGCTCAGGCGGTCCAGGTTATTAAGATGGCTATCGTTAAGAAGTCCTTCCCTTCTAGTAAGCTGAGCAAGGAAGAGGTTAATATCATCCAGTTGGTGACTCTCGATAAAATAGATGAGATCCCCACTGGTGAGCAACTTCCGAAGATCCATGTCTTCAGCTCAAACGCTTGAGCTTTGGTTCTTCATTGCAATGATGCAAATACTGTGGAATAGGTCAAGAGAACCTTCCATAATGACAGTCAGGTTTTGGGAGAGGCACTTATAGTCTTGAGTGCTAATGACCTTCCCAAACCTGTCAAGGTGGCATTCAAAACCAGAGACGTATACACTAAGGAGCCGAGTGTTTTGCTGAAACGGCTGAACCGTTTCAACCTGGAGCTGAAGTCTGAGGAGTGGCGTGTTCTGCAAAATTTTGTGGAACCCCACTCTGTAAGATAGATCTTCGAGGTGGATTCGGAGGCTGCGGAAGCGATTCGCAAAGCTGACCTTGGTGCATTCACCGGTTTGGACCGTGGAGTCTTTAAGATTCTTCGTGATCCAAACGAAAAGCCTAAAGGGAAGATGGAGAAACAGCCAGTAGACCGGGCGACCTCCTCTCAGGTAAGTATTGGTAGTCTTGAGACTATGATACCTAAACTTAATGATCTAGAAATTGCTTCTGGTTCTGATGTTACACTTCATGCTAACCCTCCGATTTCGGATGACGAGTTGGAAAAACGCATGAAGGACTTTGACAATGATATCATGCTTGATGCTGATCATTGTCATGATACTTGGTGAGCCTCTCTCTCCTAGGTTTTCTCTGCCCTTTTCTTGTTTTTGTTTATGGGCTGTCTTAACGTCGTGCAAATTAATCTGCATCATAGTCGATCTGCCTCTGCTATTCTTAGCAAAAGGCTTTTCAATGGTAGAGCCGATATTGCTCTTATCCAAGAACCCTGGACCTGTAATGGAAAGATTTTGGGTCTAAGGATTAAAGGATTCAATGTCTTTTATGACACATCCTGTACCAGACCCAGAGCCTGTATTGCTGTCAGCAACAAGCTCAATGCCGTTCATCTGGTCAATTTCCTTGATGGTGACAATGTTGCCATCAGTGTGAAACTTAAAGCTGATGAACATATGATGGAATACATCTTTGCTTCTGCCTATCTTCCTTATGAAGATAAGGAAACTCTTTCTAAGATTATTATTAATCTTACTGATTACTGTAATAGAAAAATGATCATTGGTTGCGATGCAAATGCCCATAACACTGTTTGGGGCAGTAGTAATTGCAACCGTAGGGGTGATGATCTTTTAGAACAGATCCTTCTCCATAAGCTTTATTTACTTAATAAGGGTAATACTCCTACCTTCGTGACTGTAAAACGTCGCGAAGTCATTGATATTAGCTTAAGCAATAGTCCTGCTTTTGAGTCGGTAATTAATTGGAAGGTTTCAGATGATATATCCTTGTCTGACCATCAATTAATTTTTTTTTCTGTTAAAGGTCCTGTAAAATCCATAGAGGACAAGGGTAGGAACCCTAGGAAGACTAATTGGGGTTCCTACAAAGATGATCTCAGGGCCAATTTGGCTAATCACAACGGTGAGTATTCCTCTATTGAAAACCTGGATTTGGCTGTTGACTCTGTGCAACAGGCCATCATCCATACTTTCCATAGGAACTTCAGAACCACTATTGCTGACTCCCCAAGGATAGTTCCTTGGTGTTCTAATGAGCTCAGCCGGTTGTGTGGGAAATGCAGGAAGCTCTTTAATAGAGCTAAGAAGAATGGTGATTGGCAGACTTATAAATCTGCCCTCACCTCCTATAATAAAGCAGTCAGAGATGCCAAGAGAAATTCTTGGAGAACGTACTGCGAAGGTAATAATGATGCCCCTGCCGTTGCAAAACTTGTTAAGTTGATGGCTAGAGACAGAAATTGTAAACTTAACACTGTCAAGAAGTCCAATGGTGACTTTACTGTTACTGGTGAAGAGACCCTGACTGAGTTGTTCAGGGTTCACTTTCCGGTTTCCTATCCTTATGTTCAGTGTGACAGTGGTATTGCTTGCTCCACGTCCTTGTCTGATGACAATAGCTGGAACATTGCTAGGAGCATTGTTACTCTTGATAGGGTTAAATGGGCAATTAATTCCCATAAACCCTATAAAACTCCGGGAACTGATGGCATCATTCCAATTCTTCTCCAGGAGAGAATTGAGGTGCTTGCTCCCATTCTCTGCAGTATCTACAGAGCCTGTATTGCCTTAGGTCATATACAAAATGCGTGGAGGCATACTAAGGTAATCTTCATTCCGAAAATTGGAAAGGACAATTATTATGAGGCCAAATCTTTTAGGCCTATCAGCCTTACGTCTTTTCTTTTAAAGACTATTGAAAAGCTTATTGATAGGTATTTAAGGGAAGTGATTCTGGCCTCTAAGCCCTTGTCTAATTCTCAACATGCCTATCAACCGGGCAAATCTACGGACACTGCTCTTTACAGTCTCTCCTTTATTTTAGAGAGAAATCTCAATGCCAAGGAAATTGCTCTTGCTACCTTTCTTGACATTGAAGGTGCCTTTGATAAGGTACCCATCGACACCATTCTTGTTGCTCTTGACAGAAAAGGTGTTGATACCACGATCTCTTATTGGATCAAGGACCTGTTATCTAACAGGTATATCTGTGCATCTTTACTTGGTGATAGTATGTATGACTGTGCACGCACTTTCTGGCTGTCCACAAGGAGGTGTGCTCTCACCAATTCTCTGGTGTTTAGTTGTGGACTCTCTTTTGGAAAGCATCAATATCTCTGGCGTCTCTTGCGTTGGATATGCTGACGATGTTGTCATCATTGCCAGGGGTAAATTTGGCAACACTGTCTCTGACATGATGTCTACTGCTCTCAGGAGGGTTGAGACATGGTGTAAAAATGCAGGCCTTACGGTTAATCCGCAGACTGCTTTAGTTGCGTTTACAAGGAAACGCATACTTAATCTTGGGAATATTTGCTTCGTTGGACAGAAGCTTATTTGCTCCAAGGAGGTTAAATTCTTGGGAATTTATTTTGACAAGGAACTCAATTGGAAGAGACACTTGGATTACTGCACGACTAAAGCCAGAAGAATCTTCTGGTCTTGTAGGAATGCTATTGGGAAAACCTGGGGCTTAAATCCCAGAGCTATCCATTGGATTTACTCGATGATAGTCTGTCCTATCATTTCTTATGGATCCATTTTTTGGTGGTCCAGAATTAGAAGTGAAACTGCTAAACTTGATTTAGTTAAAATTCAAAGGATGGTGTGCATTGCAATTTCTGGTTGCATGAAAACCACTCCTACTGCATCTCTTGAACTTTTACTTGGTTTGCATCCACTTTATATGCGTATTGAAGCAGAGGCACTTATCTGCATGAACAGACTCAAATATCTGAAACACTGGAAAGGTTACTCAAGGTATCTATCTTGGGGTGAACTTAACAGTAATGTTGCTAGGCATCCTTATTTCTGTATGCCACCTGATGGCATACATGTCAAATTTACGTTTGATAAGCCTTATGAAATTCTTGTTCCCTCGCGGGATGATTGGAAGAGGACTCCTACCTACAATAAACTGAATTGTTTTGTATGGTACACTGATGGCTCGAAGATTGGCACAAGTACTGGTGCTGGTGTCTGTTGCCCTGATGATGGCATTGAGCTATCTTATCCGCTTGGCAATTTTGGTACTGTCTTTCAGGCTGAGGTATTTGCCATTCTTATGTGTTGTAGAATTTGCTATGACAGAAAGTATGAGAATAGCCAGATTTTCATTTGTTCTGACAGCCAGGCTGCTCTTATGGCTCTGGGGAAGTTCACTGTGACGTCTTCCCTTGTCTGGGAATGTTATAATGCACTCTGTAAAATTGCTAGTAATAATAATGTCATTCTGTACTGGGTGCCTGGTCATTCGGGCATTCCTGGCAACGAATTGGCAGACGAACTTGCTAGGAAAGGCTCTAGTACTCCTTTTGTGGGCCCTGAGCCGGCCTTGTGTATTCCCAATGATCTTATCAGAAGAATTGTCTATGACATCTTCAGGAAGCTTCATGTAAGAACTGGCGTGACACTAAGGTACAAAGGCAAGCGAAAATCCTCAACTGCAATTGCCCTAGTACATGTCAAAAGGAACTTTTCAGGCTCAGTAGAACTGGCATCAGGAGAGCTGTTGGGCTCCTTACTGGGCACTGCACCCTCAAGAGACATTTTAATATCATGGGTGTCTCCAAGGACTCGCTTTGCAGAGGCTGCAATTACAGCGAAGAAACTGCAGCTCACATTCTATGTGAATGTGAGGCCTACTCTGCTCACAGGATCGAACACATTGGTCGTCATGTGATTGAACCCTTGGAGCTGAACGACATTCCTGTCAAGTGCCTGCTTATTTTCGCATTGGCTACTGGTCTCTTTTCTTAGGGATCTTCGCTTTCTTTTTGGGGTAGTACAATAGACCTCTGGTCGATGTGCTGGGCTCTTTTTGAACCACCCACCTTTATTTCATTCATTCATTCAGGGTGTGCCACAAGGAAGTGTCTGGAGTGTGACACTCTTTAATATAAAAAAGGTCTTTTAAACAGTTTGCCAGTGTCTGTCCATAAAAGTCTGTATGCGGATGATCTGCAAGTTGCCTACCAAGCTCACGATGTGCGTACTATGGAAAGACAAAACATCTTACGATGGGTAAATGTGAATGGGTACGGATTTTTCACTCAAAAGACTTGTAGTGTTCATTTCACCAGAAAACGTGGTATCCACTCACCCTCAGAAATCTTGATGGGAGGTGTAAAGATTGCTGTAGTAGAGGAAATAAAATTTCTCTGGATTTGGCTGGACAAAAAGCTTACTTTCTTGCCCCACATTCAGAAACTGCGAAATAAATGTGAGAAAGCTCTTAACATCTTAAAAGTCCTCTCAAATACCAAATGGAATGCAGATCTTACTTCCATGCTTCGCATCTATAGAGCTGTTATTAGGTCAAAACTAGATTATGGTTGTTCTGTGTATGGTTCAGCACGAACATCAGTATTAAAAAAGCTTGATCTAATTTACCATAAGGCATTACATATATGCTCAGGAACAACCTTTAAGACATCTCCTGTTCAAAGCTTATATGCTGCCTCTAATGAGCCATGTTTACTATTAAGGCGTGAACAGCTGGCACTGAATTATTATTTCCGTATCATGTCTTTACTACATAACCATCCATTACAACGTTCATTCCTTGATGATCACTATGATCGACTGTATGACCACAGAATTTCATGCATTCATACGTTTGGCAAGCGGATACACAATATAGTAGCAGCTACCCCTTTAGCAGAACTTTATGTTCGAAAAACAAAGTTTTTTGAAACACCTCCATGGTATGTTAACAATTTCACCTTTCTCAACTTTTTTTGTAATTTTACGAAGACTAACACCACTCCGGCTATTTATGTGCAATTGTTTGCAGAACATGGGAATCTGTATGAGTTTACTCCTGTTTTTATAGATGGTTCCAAAGCAGGAGATTACGTTGGTCTAGCTTATGTTTGCAACAATACTATAAAGTCTTATAAAGTACATGCATCTTGCTCTATTTTTACAGCTGAGATTATGGCTGTTTACCAGTCCCTAATCTTTATCTCTTATCAATAGTCCAAAAAGCACATTATATATACTGACTAATTGAGTTCGTTACAGCTTTTATCATCGAAGAGAGCTATGAATTACCACATTGCCTCTGATATCCTTAAGTATGAGAATCGTCTGAAGGGGCAAGGATACCATACTAAATTTTGTTGGGTCCCAGGACATGTAGGCATCAAAGGAAATGAATTAGCAGACATTGCTGCTAATTCAGCTATTCAAACTTTGAATCTTACTATCCCTTTAACTGACATCAAACAATTTGTTCTAAAAAATATTCATGACAAATGGCAGTATTCCTGAAATCAGCAAGCTGATAATAAGTTGCACGAGATAAAGCCCTTTGTACAAAAATGGACTAGATTCCAATGTAGGAAACTGGATGTAATTTTAACTCGTTTGCGCATTGGTCACACTCGTTTTACTCACAGGCATTTACTTTTAGGAGAAATTGAACCCCTTTGTAATGTTTGTCAAACCACAGTGAGTGTAAAACATATTCTAATTACTTGTCCTAAATATAAACAGTTTCGTTTTAAACATTTTAAAATGTATACTATAACTTTGACGGAATTGATTGGAGAAAATCCTCATTCAGGGATTTTTCCATTCTTATTAGACATTGGTTTTTACCATCATATTTAAATTCACTTCCTATCACCTTTTAGACTTTTTTAATCTTGTTTCCATCCTTATCCCTCTTGCATTGTCTTGTTTTAGTCATTCACATTTTTAGATTATACACTTGTTTTTATTCTTTGCATTTATCTGTATTTTAGTACCATATGTCTGGTGCAGCATATCCTCTTTGGATCTTGTGCCAAAAATTCTAAATCAACCAACCAACCATTATTCGTTCTAAGATTGATTATGGATGCAATGTTTATGGGAGTGCATGAACATCTGTTCTCCCAAAACTCGACACAATACATAATAAAGCATTACGTATATGTCAGGTGCCTTTAGAACATCTCCTGTTCAAGCACAAGTCCACAAGCTTATATGTGTACTGCAATGAGCCACCTCTAGAATTCAGGTGTGAACAGTTGATACTGAATTATTACTATCGGGTCATGTCTTTATAGAACTACCCTCTACAAAGACTAATACTACATGAGCATTATGATCAACTCTATGACCACAGACCCTCATGCATTCCTTCTTTTGGCAAGCGGATATGCAATATAAATCCCACATGTAGATCTTAATGTAAGGAAAACAAAGTGTATTGAAACACCTCCATGGTATGTTCCATATTTTAAATATCTCAACCCATTTAGTAATTTTACTAAGAGAAACACAGATCAGACTATTTATCTGCAACTGTTTGCTGAACATAGAAATCTTTATAATGAATTTACTCCTATTTTCACAGATAGTTCAAAAGTAGGCAGTTACATTGGTTTGGGTTATGTATCTAATAATACTATAAAGTCTTTTAAACTGCATGCATCGTGCTCTATTTTTACTGCTGAGATTATGGCAATATACCAGAGTCTTATAATTATATCTCATCAAATTTCCAAAAAGCACATCATTTATACCGATTCATTGAGTTCGGTACAACTCTTATCATCTAGGATGACTATGAATTACCCCATTACCTCTGATATCCTTAGGTATGAACATCGTCTGAAGGTACAAGGATACCATACTGAGTTTTGTTGGGTGCCAGGACGTGTTGGTATCAGAGGAAATGAGTTTGCTGATATTACTGCTAAATCAGCTACTCAAACTTTAAACCTGACCATCCCTTTAACTGACATCAAACAATTCATTATGAAAAATATTTGAGAAATGGCAGTATTCCTTGACCAGAAGTCTCATAATAAGTTGTATGAGATAAAGCCCTTAATAGAAAAGTGGACTAGTTTCCAATGTAGGAAACTTGAGGTACTTTTAACTCGTTTGCGAATTGGTCATACTCATTTTACCCACAGACACTTACTTTTAGGAGAAGTTGAACCCTTTTGTAATAGTTGTCAGACCTCAGCAAGTATCAAACATATTTTAATTGAGTGTACTAAATATAAACAGTTTCGTTTCAAGCATTTCAAGACTTATTATTTAAATTTGGCAGAATTGATTGGAGAAAATCCTCACTTGGAGCTTTTCCCATTCCTATTGGACATTGGTTTTTTCCATCATTTTTAACATCACCTTTTATAACCTTTTAGCCATTTTTCATATCATTTGCATTGTTGCACATGTTCCATAGTATTTTCACACATTATCACTATTTTAAATTATACACGTGTTATCAATACTATTTTATGTATCTCGGTACCATATGTCTGGCGCAGCATATCCTCTTTGGAACTTGTGCCATTAAACCATAATCAACCAACCAACCTAAAATCAAATTAAATCAAATTTTCATACTTATGCTTGTAAGAATGGCTAAAAATTCAGTTTGGTATGATATACCATGAAGCATGGTACAGCACAAAGTTCAACATTACAGTTCCTACAATAGTATCTTTCAATTAATTTTTCCACGAGCATTTTACGTAATTCCAAATGGTCCCATTTTCCTCCATTTTTTTTTATATAGTACAAATGAATTCCATACAGATATATCCACAAGATGAAAAAATATTTTCTTATAGTACCTTTTTCCTCGTTTTCTTGTTGTTAGGTAATCGTGGAGATGCTGATCAAGCCGATCAATGCCTCCCATTGTATCATTGTAATCAATTACAACTTTCGGCTTCTTTATTTGCGTACCGTCTTGGCTGTTTTACTTGTATTTTCCTGCTGTGTGTTATGGATTGTTGAAAGCAGACGGACGTGTTTTTTGTCTTTCCACTTCATCACCATTACTTTCCCTCTTTGAAAAGCTATAACATCTCCCTTTTTAAATTTTTTATTTCTAATTTCAGATGGAACTTCTAGTCTGATATTTTTCAGAGTCCCATAGGTATCTGTTTGACGTTTTACTAGGAAATCCGCTAATTGTGGAGAAGTATAAAAGTTGTCAGTCGTCAAACAGTACCCTTTATCTAATAATGGTTCAATCAGTGACAACACCACTTGAGTTGATACCGGCATTTCTCGATATGCATCACTCATGTTCGTTCCTTTTCCGGTATATATAATGGATGAATATAAGTAACCGGTTTTTGATTCGCAAAGAAGGTACATCTTTATTCCAAAATGAGCTCGTTTCAGTGGCATATATTGCTTCCATTTTATTTGCCTTTTATACAGTAGTAGACTTTCATCTATTGTGATATCTCTTTCCGGTGTATATAGTGAAGAACACTTTTTATTTATATGGTCAAATACACACCATATCTTATTCAGCTTGGGATGGGGGTGAATCTCAGCATCGTAAGTTTCATTGTTAGAGAAGTGAAGATTTTTTTTTCTTCTTAGAATAGCGATGAAAAAAACTAAGGAGCTTCAGAAAAATAGGTGATTGAAAAATTTCAACTTTTGACCAATACATCCTTACCTCAGGTTTTCTAATTATACCTTGCAGTATAGTTATGGCTAAAAATGTATATAATTCTTCCATGGTAATTGGTGACCATTGGTTCGGTGACGATCCTGGATGTTGAAATGCATATCTATTTGTTTCAGTTAGAATTATTTCCATGAGAGAGTTATCAAAAAATAATTCAAAGTATATGACAAAACATCATAGCAGTCTGTCAAAGTAAAAGAACACCCAGGGTTTGCTACAAATGGAAATCTCGGTGGTGAAACATTTGGTTGATTTGTACTAATTTGATACCAATTCCTTGTAACAGCCAAAATCTCGTCATCATTATCTTCAGATTCACTTCCATCACTCAAGAGATCATCACTTTCATCGCTGAAACTTTCTTATAAATTGGCATATTCAAAATCGTCAGAGTCGCTCATTATCAGATAACTTTTTCTAAAGAAGTTACAAAAACACTTAGTAAAAATTAATTTATGGTTAACTGTTTACTTTTATGATATTTAACGCAATAAAAATGGATATATTACCTTTTCCACACCAAACAACTGCTGTATAACAAAGAATTCCTAACAAACTTATAGCTAATCATCAAAATGCACCACATGGTTTACACAAGAAAAATGCTGCATAGTGGTGCCATCTATGGTAAATAAGTTTAATAGATAAGTTTAAGAGACACGGGCATGTGCAAATTTGCCGGTAACTTTCGCCCGTGTCAGACACGGGCAAATGCGTTAAGGGGTTAAATATCTTAGGAAATTATTGTTTCTTAGTTTTATACATAAATTTGATAGTTTTTTTTTAAAGATTTAATAATTGAATATTGCACTGTGCTGCAAAAAGAAATGTTGAATCATATTAGATTTATAGGCATCTATGAAATATTTACCGTATGAATTTTTTACATTCAAGAGTCAAAACCATGATGTGGGCTACATATAAATTTATTTCATTATGAGGTAAGTTAATTTCTGTATCTAATAATCGCATGTAAAAAGCTTTGAACAATGTTAAATCAATCGCATATATATTAAAATTTAGTTCTTTTTTTATCAACGCCTTAATAAACTTAATAATCACACTCATTTATATGCACTTACAAATATATAAAAAGGTTACATTGACTTCGTATTACTTTGATTGGTGTTTGACATTTTTAGCTACATTAATGACGTCGCTATTCAACTTTGTTTCCAAATATGCTATAATGCAAAAATGCTGCATGAGAAAAGAGCTGACCAATTTAATTTGCAATTTTTGCATATAAAGTTTATTATACGAGTATAAGCCATTTCATGAATTAACTACCAACATCTCAAAATCGGGGCATGCCAGGATAATAAATTCGGTATTCTTTGTTTCCTACTGATAATAAAATTACTGCATAATTTGATTTCTGATGATTATAAATACCTTTTATAAAATGGTCATGTATATCGTTTATCAAAAGATTTTATATGATTGACTGATAGTTATTTATTTTATATTAAAAAAACGATTTATATTGAAAAATAGTTTTCATAAAATGATCATTTACTTTGATTATCAAAATATTTTACAAGAATGACTGCCATTTATATATTTTATGTAAAGATTTGTGCATTCTGTATATTTGTACTCTGTAAAAGTAAACAGTCTATCAGCTATTGCAAAAAATGGGGTCACTTCTGCGGTAAAGTCGAGCGGGGTGTCATTTTTTTGCGTAGATTACGAATATGATGATCCGGAAGTTGAAATTGGTAGCTTTATTACGATTTAGGTCAAAATATAGTGTAAAAAATGCTATTTTTTTAGTTTTTTTCCAGGAAATATGCATTTTATCCAAAAAAGTTTCAAACAAAAGTTGTTAAGCTTAAGATTACCTACAAAAAATGTCCAGTACATTTTAAAATAAAACTAACGCTAATGGCCCTACGGAGGGTCAAACTCTGTGAAATTTTCGGTAGTTCAAGAAAAAACTGCTTATGCACGAACTTTACACACTACTTAATTCAACAATCTGATTTTCTGTTAATACTCATCAAAGTCATAGTCTTCATCCACAATTGCTGTGTCACTGTTATCCGTATACTCATGACATTCAGCATCGATATCTCCTTTATCATACAAACAGTGGCAGATGTCAGTGCATGGAAGGCTGACATCTGAGCACAGGCATACTCCTGGTTTACAGACTTTGCATTTGCTGCATGAGATCATTTCTAAAACTTCTTCAGGCACTGACCTACACTCAAGCCAAGTAATTGAAATATGCCCATGTTCACAATTCCAACCGTGTTCGTAAGGTGTTGGAGCTGTTTGATGACATGTTAGAGATTTTTGCCATATTGCAGCCTGGTAGTTTGACATGGAGGTGTATGGAAGTGTAATGTTGATCGACAAGGAGGCAAGAGTTCAGGCAGAACACTGCCTCCTTTAGAACAGTACAAATCATATCTCAACTTATTAATGTCTTCAGTTTGTTTCCCACCATACATTTTACAAACAAAGCTCTCAAGGCTTGCATATAAGTCTTCACTGACCATCCATTCTTCCCTAACGGTTTTGAATGATCAAATGTAGTGTGTTGCAGCACTTATACGTTTGAATGGTGCCCTCTTGCCTTTGCCGTAAAAGGCAAATGAAAGACATACGACATTTGCCTTTGCCGTAAAAGGCAAAGGTAATCACTGTTACAGCCGGTGAAGTTATGGAACCCCAAAAGAGCTTTCATGAAGTCGACACTGTTCCACCCATTTGGTAGTTTAGTGGTTAGCTTGGCAACAACATTTTTAAGGGCAACGATCTGATCTTTCCCTTGTTTACCCATTCGTACATATACTTTGCACTTAAGTTGATCTGTGAAGGCTAGTGGAATAAGAAGGTCTTCGGTGTCATCTGCAATAACAACTGCTGGGATGTTGCTCTTGCCAACGTGAGAAGCATGCAGGGCTATTCTTGTGTCAGCCTCTTCGTGGTCGCAATCTAGCTCCAAACATTCAGTTACTTCATCTGATGTTATTTTGTAGCATTTATCGTCATAGGTAAAGAAAACCACTTTGCTTTGCCATTTACACTGATAAATTGGTGTCTTCCACAAATCAAACAAAAAACGAATGAAGTTAGTCTTATTAGAGCTAACTGTGAGGAACTGTGACCAAGATATTACTTAGAAACCTCCTCTGATATTTCCATACACACCTGAAGTAGTATCGTCTTGACGGTGAGCTTTCTCGAAATCTTTTATCGAATCAGTTTTGTATGTATCGAAAACTATATCGATTCTATTTCCAGGACTCTAAATCAACCGTTGAAAGATGCTTTTCCGATTTCGTTACATTCCATGCCAATTGGGATCGTCATTTTCCTTAGTAAAGAGATTCCATCGAAAACACAGACTGTATTGCGTGGATATCCTGGTTCAGCCATAACGTCTTTTTCAAGGATGTGACACAGTTGACTCTTAACAGTCTTTCTAGGAGACCCCATTCCATCAGACAAGGCCCATGGAACAGGCCCTAATGGATGACTTAATACATCCTGAAGGCCAATATGTCGTCGTTGTGCCACAATTGCAAGCCTTGCAAATAAGGATGCATTACCAGCGATTGCTGAATTCCTTTTCTTTGAAGAAGACGCCTTTTTGCTGAAAGAAGAGAAAGTGTTTAATTTAATTTTGTGTAGGGGATCATGGAAAGTTTTACTGCATTCTTTGGTTAATCGATCTTTCACAAAGGTTTTGGCAGCTTGTAGTCCCTTATTGTGAGCTTCCAAAAGATCATCTTTAACTGATTGTGTTGCAATCTAGCCAGTTGAAATACTACGCAGGGGTCCTCCATGCCATGGATTTTGTAACGAGTTGTCAAAGAGGTTGATAACACATTTGAACATCATTTTTGTCACGGTTTATACGGGACTTACACAAATCTGAATGTTTTGAACTTGCTGGGTTGTTAGATATCATGTCCTGAAGTATTGCCTTGTATTTTAATGAGCGCCTCTGATTATTTAAAACCCATCTCTGAGTTGCAGCTATATTTGAATTGAATCCTGTGAACCCTCCACTAGTTTTGCAGTCTTTGTTTATAGTCATTTCAATGGCTTTGTCCGCTTCAATAGAACTGAAAGCATTGTTATTAGATAACTGAACAGCAAATTCACCTCTACAGAATGCTTCATACACATCTTTTTTCTTTTCTTGGAGACTTTTCATATCGTCTAGGTGTGGAATCAAATACCTACCATAGTTTTGCCGATCATAGGCAAACATCCAAGGAATGACTCTTCTAAAGCAGATACATACAATAGCCAATTTCCAGTCCTCGTTGCTGCTATTAAACACAGTACAATTTCAATAATATTTAAAAATGACAACTAGAAGTTGAACAGGTCTCCAGATGTAGTTCGGGATTCCTGAACAAAGTTAACAAAACTCCCTGTGCCATTTTCTAAAAGGGTCACTTTCGGTGCAAGCTGTAACACAAGCCACACTAACCCTAACTATATAGCCGGAAATTCACCTTGGACATTAATAATGGATGAATAATTCTATATATAATTAAAAATGAAAGTTACTCACTTAAATTGGTTTCTTATTATGTAATTCAAAGTAAATACATTGGAGACAAAATAAAAACAACCACCATTACTACAGCGCTTGACTTGACTTATTCGCTAACAATGCTACCAATTTCGATTTCTGGATCATCATATTCGTAATCTACGCAAAAAAAGGAAAAAAATGCACCCTGCTCGACTTTACCACAGAAATGAGACTATTTACATAGAAATCGACTGCTAGCTGATAGACTAAAATAGCATTTCATACTTCATAGACAATATAATTGTACAAAATGTTGTTCAAATTGCTCCATTCGTTATTTGGATATCGTGTCCACATATTCTTACATGCATAAACAGCCATTTACACACATAGATCATGTTAAATTTGAGTTGAAGAATGCTTTGAAAATAGTCAATGTTCATATTTGTTCATTCAAACTTACAATAATATTTGAAGCTATGTATCTTCATTCTACCTAGGTTTCTCTGAATTCGTGGCCCTACGCCTACAACACCACTGGCAGCACTACAAGAATCTTCTACCACAGTGTAGTAGTAATGCATTCAGCAACTACATTGATGATTTTAGTTGCTGAATGTGTTACAAGAATGTGTCTGTTTAAAATGAACAAAAAAAAGCTTGTTTCTGAAGACAAAGATAGATAATATCAATAAACTCTGTTTACAAGCTAGAAGGTTGAAAAATAAAAATATCATACCTGAGAAAATTCTGCATATGTCCTATCATAAAGCAATAATTAGCGAGACTACTTTTGCCATTCGCAGGAGATAAAAGTAGAGAAAAGTTAGAAAAACTTTAATTTTGTAGTGAACTATAACCACAACTATTTTATGACAAATGTAGTTAACTACAACTACTATTTTAAAAAAGTAGTGACTACAAACTACTTTTAAAATGTGGTCACTACATAGCTACTTTTATAAGACAAATTTTGTCACAGCTTCAATTTACACAAAAAGTTGAGGGTAGTAATTTTTAGTATTTAACATCAGCACTTTTTATGTAAAAAAAGTTAATGGAATAATATACAAAACAAAATAGAAGTTACTAGATTTTTTAAAAGTTTTCTCATCAATGTAAACAAAATACATGTGTGAAGAAAAGTTGAAATTACTGCTCTTATACCACAGCACATGCAGACATTTTGTTTTGAGGATATGATAAAATCCTATTTATTTAAATATAAAATCCTGCTTATTTTATCTGATCTGAATAAATTCCAAAGTATTTAATTCTACATTTTATTTCCTTAAAAAAATTAAATTCTCATGTGATTTTAAAAATCAAAGCGAGTATTTAATTATAAGAAATCAAAGTTTGAAGTACAATATTTATTAAATTGAAAATGTGAGACGAGGGAGTACAATTGAAAAAAATAAAAATACTGTTATAGGGGAGAATAAATACAGTTTAGAATGATATTCAACTAAGGCAAACTAGAAAGACGCAGACATTATTTTCATTTCCAGAGTTTCACTTGAATATTTGAAATCAGAAAAAAATTCTTCATAAATATGAATTGATTTTAAGAGTTAAAATAAAAAAAGGAACTGCTCATTAGAATTATAATAAAAATTACATTATTTGAGAATATTGTTATAACAAACTATTATTATTATTATAACAATCATGCAGGATGTCTACAAATGATTGGAGTGGTTTCAAGATTTGATTGTAAGTATATTATTTGGCATATGATCACAAAACTTTACAATTACAGTACACTCCCTTTAATTGTAGTATACTCTCTCACAGCTTAGGACCAGAGGTCATCGCTGTATAAACTGATTTATAAAAATGAGGCATAATAAGGATCTATAATAGAGAAATGAGACATAAAAAAGAGCTATAATAGAAAAATTTTATTATAGTGCATTTTGCAGTACAGTTAAGACATCAATGTTTACTTTTATTCTTTTCTTGTCATCTGTCACCTTATTTAAATAATGTTTCACCATTTTTGCAAAACTCTCATTTACACTATTTTCTTTATTTAACTCATCTGTAGTATTTTTGAGTTCTTCTAATAAGAACTCATTAAATTTACGTTTTCTACGAATTTTATTATTTTTCGGTGTCACCGGTGGGATGACCCTTTTTTGGGAGGTTCTAGCTTGATCTTCTAAGCTTCCACTTTGACTATGAGCCCCAAATATATTTCTTCTTCTGGTTCATCATTTTCCAATTGAGAGCTGGCAAGTAGGTTAGAAGATTCAAGCTGTGAACCTTCAAGAAAGGAAGTTTCCAAGATGTCTGTATTCACAACAGAATTTTCTTCAGTTACAGCTGTTTCATCTGGAATACCCGAAGACCTGTAAAAATATAAAATTCATAATTTCCAAACTATTAAATAGAAATCCGTATAAAAAATAAAATAATTATTTGTTGAAAAATATTTACTCTATTTTAAGATGCAAAATTAGTTTAAAAAGCGATATTGTCAATGTTGACTGTAATGAAACAAACAATAAAAAACACGTAAAAAAGGTATAAAATTAAATTTTCATGTGATTTAAAAATCAAAGCGAGTATTTAATTATAAGAAATCAAAGTTTGAAGTACAATATTTATTAAATTGAAAATGTGAGACGAGGGAGTACAATTAAAAAAAATAAAAATACTGTTATAGGGGAGAATAAATACAGTTTAGAATGATATTCAACTAAGGCAAACTAGAAAGACGCAGACATTATTTTCATTTCTTGATATTTAAATAAATAATTTTTTAAACAGAGTTTCACTTGAATATTTGAAATCAGAAAAAAATTCTTCATAAATATGAATTGATTTTAAGAGTTAAAATAAAAAAAGGAACTGCTTATTAGAATTATAATAAAAAATACATTATTTGGGAATATTGTTATAACAAACTATTATTATTATTATAACAATCATACAGGATGTCTACAAATGATTGGAATGGTTTCAAGATTTGATTGTAAGTATATTATTTGGCATATGATCACAAAACTTTACAATTGCAGTACACTCCCTTTAATTGTAGTATACTCTCTCACAGCTTAGGACCAGCGGACATGGCTGTATAAACTGATTTATAAAAATGAGGCATAATAAGGAGCTATAATAGAGAAATGAGACATAAAAAAGAGCTATAAGAGAAAAATAATTTTATTATAGTGCATTTTGCAGTACAGTTAAGACATCAATGTTTACTTTTATTCTTTTCTTGTCATCTGTCACCTTACTTAAATAATGTTTCACCATTTCTGCAAAACTCTCATTTACACTATTTTCTTTATTTAACTCATCTGTAGTATTTTTGAGTTCTTCTAATAAGAACTCATTAAATTTACGTTTTCTACCAATTTTATTATTTTTCGGTGTCACCGGTGGGATGACCCTTTGTTGGGAGGTTCCAGCTTGATCTTCTAAGCTTTCACTTTGACTATGAGCCCCAAATATATTTCTTCTTCTGGTTCATCATTTTCCAATTGAGAGCTGGCAAGTAGGTTAGAAGATTCAAGCTGTGAACCTTCAAGAAAGGAAGTTTCCAAGATGTTCGTATTCACAACAGAATTTTCTTCAATTACAGCTGTTTCATCTGGAATACCTGAAGACCTGTAAAAATATAAAAATCATAAATTCCAAACTATTAAATAGAAATCCGTATAAAAAATCAAATAATTATTTGTTGAAAAATATTTATTCTATTTTAAGATGCAAAATTAGTTTAAAAAGCGATATTGTCAATGTTGACTGTAATGAAACAAACAATAAAAAACACGTAAAAAAGGTATAAAATTAATTTCTCATGTGATTTAAAAATCAAAGCGAGTATTTAATTATAAGAAATCAAAGTTTGAAGTACAATATTTATTAAATTGAAAATGTGAGACGGAGTACAATTGAAAAAAATAAAAATACTGTTATAGGGGAGAATAAATACAGTTTAGAATGATATTCAACTAAGGCAAACTAGAAAGACGCAGACATTATTTTCATTTTTTGATATTTAAATAAATAATTTTTTAAACAGAGTTTCACTTGAATATTTGAAATCAGAAAAAAATTCTTCATATATATGAATTGATTTTAAGAGTTAAAATAAATAAAGGAACTGCTTATTAGAATTATAATAAAAAATACATTATTTGGGAATATTGTTATAACAAACTATTATTATTATTATAACAATCATACAGGATGTCTACAAATGATTGGAGTGGTTTGAAGATTTGATTGTAAGTATATTATTTGGCATATGATCACAAAACTTTACAGTACACTCCCTTTAATTGTAGTATACTCTCTCACAGCTTAGGACCAGAGGTCATCGCTGTATAAACTAATTTATAAAAATGAGGCATAATAAGGAGCTATAATAGAGAAATGAGACATAAAAAAGAGCTATAATAGAAAAATAATTTTATTATAGTGCATTTTGCACATCAATTAGGACATCAATTTTTACTTTTATTCTTTTCTTGTCATCTGTCACCTTACTTAAATAATGTTTCACCATTTCTGCAAAACTCTCATTTACACTATTTTCTTTATTTAACTCATCTGTAGTATTTTTGAGTTCTTCTAATAAGAACTCATTAAATTTACGTTTTCTACCCTTTGTTGGGAGGTTCCAGCTTGATCTTCTAAGTTTCCACTTTGACTATGAGCCCCCAAATATATTTCTTCTTCTGGTTCATCATTTTCCAATTGAGAGCTGGCAAGTAGGTTAGAAGATTCAAGCTGTGAACCTTCAAGAAAGGAAGTTTCCAAGATGTCCGTATTCACAACAGAATTTTCTTCAGTTACAGCTGTTTCATCTGGAAAATTACCCGAAGACCTGTAAAAATATAAAAATCATAAATTTCAAACTGTTAAATAGAAATCCGTATAAAAAATCAAATAATTATTTGTTGAAAAATATTTACTCTATTTTAAGATGCAAAATTAGTTTAAAAAGCGATATTGTCAATGTTGACTGTAATGAAACAAACTATAAAAAACATGTAAAAACAGTATTTAAATTCAAGAATGCCGTTATTAAAATATGTCTTAAACAAATTTAAGTTCATTAACATTTTATACTTGATTTTAAAGGTTTTCAAATATGTACCTAGATTAAATATCCGAATATGTTCTTTGCTCATTTGTAACCTTTAAAACATTTCTCATTAAAGTAAACTTTTAAATTTACAAATTATTTTATCTATATTTATATTTATTAAGTAATTATGTTTTAAAATAGATTTATATTTATATGCAAACTTATTTTTCTTTATTGAAAATAAATGATTTTCAAATGCATTATAAATTTCTAATTGTCTATGTACAGCTGCGGAAAAAAAAACTCTCTACCCTCTCTCTTAATCGAGCATCGTTCATCGTAGAGAAAATTGAAAGATACCATTTGATTAGGAATAACATCCTCTACAAATTAATGTGTATAAAATTTGCATAAGAAGCCGTTTCATATCTAAACGAGCACAAACTTTGAAATTTTCAATGACAACACCCAATTTTGAAGTCACCCACAAGTTCTAGACCCCCAAATTAGTCCAAATTCTAATTTTCATGACGTTTCGATCTTTATAATTAAAGATATTCAATATTCCGAAATGTGCAATTTTCGGGGATCAGCTAGCTCCATATTGATAACCGCAGTTTGAAGGGCGATGTTTCTTTGATTGACCACAGCACTGTTGTAAATTATTGAACTATCCTCTTGACATTTAGCATTATGGCTCATCTCACAGCCAAAGGGTCGCAGGTTCGATTCCTGCATGAGAGGATGAGCATTTTCATCAAACATATATACCACAGTAAAACTTTAAATAAGAATGTTATTAGGTGAAAGCCCCAGGCCGTCCGGCTCGTCCAGAGGACTTAGAGCAACAAATTGGACGACCGGGAAACAAAAATGTTATTAGAATGTTATTAGGTTGAAGACCCAGACCGTCCGACTCGTCCAGAGGACTTAGAGTAACTAGTTGGACGGCCGGGAAGAGAATGTTATTAGGTGTGATAACTCTGCTTTGTAATACAGTTAAATAAGTGAAAATAAATTGAGAATAAAATTGAAATAAACCGCATCTATCATACTAAACCGCAATTATGCAAATTATTCTTTTGATGTAAAGGTATGTGTTATGGTGTTTAGTATCACATAATTTTATAATTTGTTACTGTTTTATATACATATTTTTTATTGTAAATTATCACATTTTGTGGGTGATTTTAATTCACTGTAGCTCCGGAACTATTAAACGACAGTAACATAAATAGATCTCATTTATAACAATACAAGTTTTCACCCTTCAATACAGTAGCAGAATTACGTTGATTAGGTTGCATCTATACAACACTGTTTATACAAAGTTTTTATTAAAACTGGTTTCAAACCTTGACTTTAAAGATCCTTTTAATAATATTAATATTACTGATCTTTATGTTGTAATTTTAGCTCTTTATTACTAATCATTCCAATCTTATTAAATTTAAAAATTTTCCTAAATTTCTCCACTTTGTACTATTCAATCATTGTATTTTTCAAAGTAATTAAATTGAATTTACAAGTCTCTGGGGTTCCACAAGGTGGCTGTAGTAGTAGTATGTTAGCTAATTTATACCTTTATCATTATGAAAATACGTTTTCTTCAACTGATTATAAAATTTACAGATGTGTTGATGGTCTCATTTGTTTAGTATTTACTGACAACTAAGGCTTTAGATTAAAAAACAATCAACAGTAGCCAGTGACTTCACAAAACTCAGTGGCCACTTTGATGATGTTAGTGGCCATACTTTGTACTCGATTTTGACCTCCCCTCCTCCCATCTTCTAACAAAACATTTTTTTCCCCACAAATACAATCTATTTGCTCCAAGCAAATAAATAAATAAATATATATAATAATAAAAATAAATATAATAAGGCTAATTTAAAACATATATGTGGTGCATGCATATACACACACATGGAGGATATACACACACACACAGAGTGGCCATCCTACAAAGTATTTAAGCGGGGGACTAAAATATATCAGCATTTTTATATTTTATTATTTAGTATTTTTGCAACTAATAATGTATGATATGATCTATATATTGCTGTATGAAATAAAAAATAGCATATCAGGAAACACTAATAATATTTATGCATTGAAAATTTATTAATTTATTTTTCAGTGAAATGGGGCTACAGCTCCCTTAGCTCTTTACTAGGAATGCCATGCTACTGTGTATATGATATATCTATACTCATTGATATTATTTAAAAGAAATTAAAAATTACAAACCTTTTTTCTGCTGAATGAAATTATTCATTTTTTCAACATGATCTACAAATAAAAAGTATTAAACATGCAATGCAAGTAAAACAAACTGACAAGCTATATCTGAATTAAAATTAACATTTATTAAATTCCCCTATTGAATCATTCATAGAAATTTGGTCTTCTTTTTCTGATGCCATCTTCCCACCAAAGTTTTATGGCATTTTCTGAATTGAAATTTGTCAAGGTTAAGCTTGATGTTTTGACTCTTGACTAGGCGACTTTGATTAGGCGATTTCCCAGAGTGTCTCTTTTCATGGATAAACTATTTTCATCGAGTGTTTTTCATCGCCAACCACAGTCTCTCAACATGGGCATTTGATGGAGGAATTGTTAACAAAATTGTAATTAAATCTTGGAAAACAGTGAAATTTTTTAAGTTTTCAGATGTGTAGAGTTTGTGGTATATGTTACAAAGATTTGATCCAGATATTCCGGAGTTTTTGATAATATGTTTAAATTTAATCCACTTTTCAATGCCTCTTTCCTTGTTTAGTTTAAGAATCTTATACATAGTACTGATCATATCATTGCAATAGTTCTGCAGTTCAAAATTATCTGGCCATAGTGCAACATCCAAAGCTTTAATAATTTTGGCTATAGTTGAAGTTTGGATGTTATGAAACCTTTTTTTAAAGGCTGAACTCATTTCTTTTGAAAGAGAATTGCCATCATTTTCAACCTCTGAAAGGGTTGGTTTTATATCTGCATTATGTCTTTTGTTTATAACCTGATTCATTTTATGGCCTTTGAACACTACTGAAAAATCATTACTATATTAAGAGATTGAAGCTTTAAAATCCTTAATATATGATCCATTTGCAATGGGCTCCAGAAGAACTAACTGCAGTTCAGTTACTAAATGTAACATGTCGCTATATGTGAAATCATGTCACAAAATCCCCAGAAGTAACATAAATAATCTATATTTTTAAAATCTTTTAGAAATCCTGTTGCAATTGATCTTGTTTGACATTTATGAGATGTAGCTACATCTGTAGCCACAGACTCTAAATGTGTGATTCATATCATATAATTTCTAACAATTGATTTCATAGAGTCCTCATGGGAATCTGCCCACCGAGTTTCACAAAACTGCTTAAAAGTGAGGGTGTTTTGAAATGCCATTGTCTCAGCGATTTTATCGAATTCTCTTTTTAGCTTCGGTGACGTGTTATAAAATGTAGCAATAGAATTTATTAAAGCAATTAGTTTTTTGCACATTGTGTTTGACTGTAACACATCGAACAGTCCTATATCTAATAAATGATTTAAACAATGGATACTTAAAGCTGAATTCAACAATTTAACAAGTCCTCCGTTTTTCCCTAAATTCACTGATGCTCCATCAACAGTACAACAAATCAGTTTTGTTTTTCCAAACATCAATTTTTGCTTGGGAAAAACAGTCTGAAATGGAACTTGCAAGGTCTTTGGCATCAGCTGAATCTATTTCAGCAAGTCCAAGAAAAGAAACATTAATGAATTGTGAATGGTTTTCTCGATTATTGTTCTGCTTTGGCTCTGGTGGCACTGCATATCTAATAAAAATGCCTTCATACTCAGTATGTTGTCTACTGGTAGAGTCATCTGTCTTATTAAAGCTATATATTTGATGGAATCAAGCTGTTGGGTTAAATTTAGAATGATCTCTTTAGCAATGAACTTCAAAATTGTCTGGAATGAAAATGTATTTTGGTATGTATTTCCTAACTCTACACCATTGGCTTTTTGAAGTTCACACTCTAATTCAAATTCGCTAGCTGTACGATCTCTTAAGGCTGAGATGAAAACTATTCTAAATAATATCTGCATTTTTTTAGGGGTTGCTTCATCTATAGACACAATTTTCTGATAAAGAGCAGATTTCTTTTCAGGATTATAACAATTTTTTCTTTTTGTACGCAAAGAGCATGAGTTTTACCTTTAAAATGTGTAAAAATCAACAGCTTCCCTTTCTCTCCGAGGAGGCAAACAATCTCTGCTTCCTTTCACAGAATTTGAGGGTTTTGCATTTAAATGTGGTGCCCATTTTGTGCAGGCTATACACCACATGCCCCATTCGTCATTGATGTTAAACTTTAAATTTATTTCTCTGTCTTTTGTTTCATCTGGCTTACCAGATACAAATTTCCACTCTTCTCTTATCTTAGACGCCTTTGTTTTGGTTTCGATAAACTCTTTCCCAGATGTATATAAAGTAAAGTCGAAGAGCAAGAGGGTCCACTTTCTTCAACAAAAACATGTTCCATAATTGTGCTTTCTTTCTCTCCATCTACATCAATGTCATGGTGTACATTGGATCTGTTTCAAAGTTACAGAATATAAATATATGCTCTTATTTCAAACTTCTTTTTATATATATATATTTATACAGGGTGACCAGAAATAAGCGGCCAAATAAAGAACTGTAATATCTCGAAAACCACAGTACATAAATCGTTCAAACTTTGGGAATAAACAATACTGACGCCGATGAGGTGGCCGAGCGGTCAAAAGAGGCAGGGGTTTCCTCGTGATGGCTCGGCTGCCAGATTGCGGGTTCGAGTCCCGCCTGCGGGCATGGATGTTGTAATGTCTTATTTGGGGCAGAAGTCAGACTTCTACCTTCAGGTGCCCCGGGTCATTAGACTAAACAGAAGCAGTGCACTCAATCTTCTTTAATTGTATTGTTAGGGACACAACAACAACAAACAATATTGACAACCAAATTTGCTGTGTGCATGCTGTAATGTTTTGTTTCTATCTTTGCAGATTTATTCACCCGTTTTTTTGTCGTTTCATTTTACTTTTGGGGCGCTTTTTTCTGGTCACCCTGTATTTATATATATATATAATACTCATATATATATATATACAAAAATAGATTAATGATTCTTCTATGACAATTAACTGTTTAACATAATGTGTCCTATATGTGAAATTGTATTGCTTAATCAGTAGAGTCACTAAAAAACTTTTGGAGGGCAGAGGGGTTTACAACAAAAAGCAATTTATAGTTCTCAATTCTCTACATATCATTTTGTAGAACTCTATATCACTTATAATAAACTGTTAAACACCCTTAAATTTTATACAAACATTTTTTAAACTTGTGGTTATTAAGTCCAAGACTAATTTTTAGATATTTATATAAATGACAGAAAGTTGATTATGTATTTCTGTGTGTATATTAAGATTTGTATTAGACAAGCATGCTTCATAGTTTATTAACCCCTTGCCTGCGGAGCATATTTCAGGAAAATGGGTCAAAAATGGAAATTTTTTTTTATGCTTTCATTTTGTGCATTATAACATTTAAAAAGGTTAGAAAAATTTTATTTTGTAAAAATATAAATTTTTATATGAAATAACTACTATATTTAATATTTTGACATACATGTGGAAAATTAATGGATTATATTCATATTTTACTCAAAATTGTTTAATTATAGCAAAATAAATCAAATAATCTTTTGAATTTCACAAATCATTTTTCAGAATTTCACAAATCTTTCATAGTATGATATATAAGACAAATATGACACGGCACACAAGCCGACATCACACTCTTTACAATAAACTCTGTGTATATTCCGCCTAATCAAGCTAGCTGATCCCGCCTACTTCCAAAAAAATGTGGACAAGTATTACCATCTATTGGGAAAACAATGAATTATATTGTAAAACATTTCAGAAAACAAAACGGACTCAATTCGGGATCAACGGAATAGAAACACTGATTTTTCGCTTGCCCGAAGTCAGTTCGGGCATTCCAAATTTGGCGCGGATGGGTTGCCCGAACTGGATTTGGGCAGCACAGGCAAGGGGTTAAACATTAAATATTCTGCACTAAAACTTTGTCCGTTATTTAGAAGATGGGTGGAAAGAATATTCTTGTGAAATCTCAGGACCCATTATACATCAAAATTCACCTTTGTGCTGAAAATAAGTTATTTAGAATACTTAAGTAACAATGTATGCTTAAAGATTTCATTTGCTAAAGTCCACTTTAAGTCATTTTTAAGTGATTGTACACTACTACTCATTTTTACCATAGCTATTAGCTAGCATTCAGAAGATGTATACATTTACTAGAAAATTCTGTAGTATATATGCGGGGGAGAAGAGAAAGACTGCTAAGCATACGAAAATTTTGTTTTGGAAACGTAAGGGGAAAATTGTCCGTGTAGCGCCACGTGCCTATACTCTATTGGACACTTTCTTGAAGTAGCTGCTATTTTCATTGGCTGTTATGGTGCAAGGAAGAAAATGTTCTTCGCATTTCCAAGGTCTAGCAAATCATGTTAAAACTATAGGTACCTTTCCACTCACCACCACCTTCCGTCTCATGGTAGACGACCGAAGGTTGAGTTCATGCATGCGCAAGATGATGAATATTCGAATATATTTTTTGCTATTTTCATTTGTAATTTTTCAAACATTTCTCATTAAAATAAACATTTAAATTTAAAAATTAAGTAATTATTTATAAATTTTAGATTTATTAAGTAATTACATTTTAAAATAGATTTATACATGTAAACATATATTTTTTATTCAACATGAATGATTTTCAGGTGTATGTAAAATTATAATTGAGTATGTACATTTATAATAATAAAAATTATCCAAATGCCAAATTTTTAAAATGTAACATCTTTAAAATTTCAAAGTAGCTTGATTTTTTAAATTACGGTAGATGGCTAAATTGTTTTTGAGTCTGATGTTTCAATGTTAACATTATGTGGCCTGCTAAATGTAAATATAAGTAGTTCTAATTATAACAAAGGAGTTAAATAACAAAAATATGATTTTGGCTAAAATCAAATGAAAATTTTGAATTTTAATTTTTCGATTAAATTTAAAGTTTGATAAAAATATCAAAGTAATTCAGAATAATCAAATTATTTAACCAATAATTTTATATGAAGTAGCGCTTCACCTGCATCACTGCTTCATACCACTGCTTATCCTCTTCACCACATTATATTGCCAAGGTACATCACGTGTCCCAACAGGAGAATCAAAATAATCTGCATAGGAATATCTTACAGAGTAAGTAATCCTTGAATAATTGTTATTAGTTCCTCGTGCAAGAGGTTCAAATGCAGTTGATGTGACTTCAGTCTACCAGTTTCCTCGGGTGAAGCCCTCAGATCCATCTATATCCCCCTGATAATCAATTTTGTCAAGTATAATATAATTGTGCAAAACACAGGTAGCCTTGACAATATTATTAACTGTTGATATCTTTGCATGCAATGGCTTCCTCAGTATCCTCCACCTAGCTGACAGGATTTCAAAAGCATTTTCAACAATTTTTCTAGCTCTACTGAGGCGATAACTGAAAATATGCCTCCATGTGTTAAGATGCTGGGAAGAATATGGACACATCATACATGGCTTCAATGCAAAAGCTTCATCACTCACAAAAACATTAGGCAGACAACTGTTTGTTTCAGGTAAACACTCATTTGGTTGTAATGTCCGTTGACCTGAAAGTAATGCTTTTTCAAATGATGAAGACGCTAAAACCCCGCTATCACTATGATGCCCATAATTACCTACATCTATGATACGGAATATGTAATTTGCATCGCATATTGCCATCAGTACTACACTATACATATTTTTATAGTTGTAGTACAGTGAGCCAGAATTGTTTGGTGCCTGAATAACAACATGTTTCCCATCAATGGTTCCAAGACGTGGGAAATTCCATCACTCCAGGAACCCATCAGCTATATCCTTCCAGGTAGAAGCATTCATGGGCGGCTTCATCATATTAGAATGCAATATTTTCCAAAGGGTTAAGCATGTTTCAGGTATATGAAGGATACAGTAGAATATCCCATTCAGAATTGATAGGAGATGCTTCTCATCGAATCCCCTGAAGCCAAGTACCAAAAAATGCCATTTTTAATTACTTAACATTTTTAATTATTTGAAACATAACGAATTGCAAAAAGTGAGGTAACCATTAAAAATCAATAAATAGTTTATTTACAGTTGTTTAAATGGGACATGTTATAAAAGTTAGTACAGTAAAACACTTGTTTATACGTTTCACCAAAACCAGTAAAAAAATACATGCCTCTAATTGATATTAACAATAAATAAGATTATTCATAGACCATACTATATAAATTGTGTTTTACTGTATTATGTTCTCATTATAGATAAAAGCATCCATAGACCATTGTACTGTTATGCTCACTTCAGCTTGGTCTTTTCAGCCAATATCTGCAATGACAGTAAGTAATCTTGCTATGTTCCACAATCTTGGAAACTTCTGGTGAAACTTCATTTATCAGTCTTTATAAAGGTTCACAAAATTATGGCACTTAGCAAGTTTCCTTACTGTCATTTCACGTCCCTGTTATTACACACTGAAGAGCATAGGGGCGCGGTAGCCCATTGGTTAGCGCGCTGGAGTTGCACTCGGTAGGCCCAGTTTCGATTCCAGACACTGCCAAAACTGCCACCGTGTTCATGCGGAGTACGATCACGTTAAACATGTGGGTCCGAAAGTCCTTCCGAGAGGTTGGTGGTAGGGGAAGGAGGGTACGGTCCCTGTGGATGCCTCCCCCACTGGGTTCCGGTCTAAATTGGGTGGCACTTCCCGACCGTCCAAACAGTTACCTTACACCTTTCTGGTAGGTCGGACGGTCTGGGTTTCAACAACAACAACAACACTGAAGAGCATAGCTGTGGACTTTGGAAAATATATATTCTAATAGCAACTGACTCAAAAATCAAATTATTTAAAAATAATTTGATTTTGAATTTTTTAATTAATTTTTAGATAATAAATTAAAAACATCAAATGTTTACCAATTAAAAACTAAAAAACTATTGATATGAAAAATGATAAAATATGAATTAATACACAAACATATTTTTATAAAAAGTTATGTTTGTCGGAAATTCAGTGATATTTTATGTCAATAATTGGCAAATGCAGAATATTTCCCAAGAATACGGGTGTTTGTTCGGTCAATGAATTGTAGAAATGGAAAATCCTACAAGAGCTACTAATTAACTGTACTAGCCACGAGTTCACCCAATGAACCAAAATCAATTAAGTTTAGCTGTAACTCTTTCATGCAATCAGTTGCTTCAACAATGATGTTAAAATCTGCTTTTTCTAAGCATAGGGAAGCACTCGACATTAGCACTACAAAATTTGCAAATGCATGCAAAAAAAAAAAAGAATATTTTTTGCCACAGCCTTTATATTGTTAGAATATCCATTGGCATGCAATGATGTGATGTTAGTAAGATGCTGCATAATTGCGTAGAACAGCTAAAATTGAACTTTCTGAAGAATTAGCCCATCTTGTGTTGCAGATGGGCTTAAAAGAAAAGATGGTAATTTCTAATGCTTCCGCTGCTCTTTGCAATTCTCTAGTAAGTTTCGGGCTCCCTCTATTAAAGTCACTAACAGGTCTTAGTAAAGATATGATTTTAGAAGCAAGTTGATTCTTTTTGATTGCATCTTTCATGCATAAATCAATCAAATGATTAAAACAGTGAATATGGTATGGAGACTCCATTACACTAACCAAGTCATTATACTTTCCGATGTTTACAGATGCACCATCGACAGTCATCGAAACAAGCTTTTCAGCCCAATCTATAATGCCTGCATCGTTCAAGCATTTAGTTAACACATTTGCTAAACCAGCTGAATCGGCATTTTCAATCTGACAGATTCCAACAAATACCATTTTGCTTTCTTGGGTACATACCTTACCAAGACAGCTTCGTACTCAGTATTTTTTCGTGTAGTGCTGCCGTCAGTCATTACAGACAAAAAATTTGAACTATTCACTGCTTCAATGCTCTCATTTTCAAATGACATTGCAATGTATTTTAGAAGCATAGCAAATGAAATACGATTCTGATATGTTTCACCCAATGTAATTCCATTTAACTTCTGAAGTTCACATTCAGAAGCAAACTCGTTAGCCTATCTGTTGTTCAAGGCAAAATGAAATACTGTCCTCATAAGAGGAACCATTTTATTCTGTACATTCTTATGTAAAGTTGTTATGTGTGTATAAACTGCAACATCTTCAGAAGGTTGTAATATCGCCACTGTCACTTTCTTTACATTTAGAATTGACATTATTTGCAAAGTGACTATCGACACTTTCTTTTTCATGTTGGGGCGGGTTGAAATTACTAGAATTTTTGATAAAATTTGTGCAATACTTACGACCTAATTGTGGACCCCATTCTGTGCAAACGCGACACCAGAAACCCCATGGGTCACTGCTACCCAAAACAAGATTTGCCAGCTTATCTTTCGTTGCAGCATCATTTTCTTTTACAATTTTCTAGTCCTCACAAAGACGCCTCTTCCACTGCTTACCTGTCATAGTTTTTTCAAGTTCAATGTTGTCATCACTTAAGAACGTCTCTTTATTTTGATCACATTCATCAGCTACTGAGGGAATTTCACAAGCATTTTGAATAGATGGAGGATCATCAGCATCACCGTCCAAAGCATTTTGAATAGATGAACATGGAGGATCATCAGCATCACCGTCCAAAGCATTTTGAATAGATGGACATGGAGGATCATGAACGTCACCGTCCGGATCCAAGCTACAATCTTGTATTTCAGAAGCTGAAGACCTATATAATATTTGAAATTTTTAAAAAATTGTCCTATTGAAATATATTAAGGCAATAGCCTATATTAATGTATTGTTTCAATTAGTTACTATTTTTGTTCCTGTCATTTTGCAGCCATCTATATAATGTGGAAACAGTGGCTGTTTTGAAGTTAAATGACAGTTTGGCTAAACTTCAGTATCTGCTACAGTCAGTGCGCGAATTGAGGGGCAACGTGAAGGAGTGGCACCCCTACTTCTCATTCATTCTCCCTTAGCCCCCTCCCCCCTCACTTCTTGCAAATGCCAGAATTAGGGGGTGTGAGCGGCGCCACTGTTTTCTTAGCTACCGAAGTAAGCCCGCTTCGCGGGCGTAGAACTATGTTCGAATTACTACGGATCAGCTGTTGCACAAATGGTTATTTTCACATAGCGATCTTCGACAGAGAATGACTGGCCGAAAAATACTTAAATTTCTTCTAAGTATTAATTTTTAAAAATTTTGTCAAAGTTTCATTTTTATCAAATTTCTTCTAAGTATCATTTTTTATTAACTTTCTAGTATCAACGTTTAAAAAAAAATAAGTTGCGTGTTTTAAATCATTAGATTATTGTTAAATTTGCAAGAAAACTACATGAAATGCCTTTCTCTAACCCTATTCATTAGCAATGAAAAGGGTTAAAAAGTTGGACAGACAGACATAGTAAATTATATAAATTAGGATTGCATGAATCTTTTTGAAAAAAATGGATTTTTGAGTAATTCTCTTCAAGTCTTCTTTTATGTCCACATGACTTTCCATATGAGTTGTCCATTTCTTTTGCAGACTGTGTAATAAAGGAAATTAATGTTCGCCAAAATTAACAACTGTAGCCTATATAAGATGCATACATGCGCGCAGTTACTCTCGTGTCAGTCACACCCACAGGTTATCAGTATTGAAGTTGACCACTTGTGGACACAAAGGAGATGGGGCGTGGTTTGGGGCGCCTGTGATACGGATACGGTTAGGTGTCTGAGAATTTTTTTTTTTTTTTTTTTTTCTATTAAAAAAAAAAAGGCCGGTTGTCAAGTTATTTCAAGTCATGAAAATTTTCAGTTTAGTCGGCGTGTGACGATGCTTATTTTCATCTTTATAGGCGGCGGCATCAGCTACTTTTTTATAATATTGAGGATTTAATAATTGTAAGTACTTAATATTTGCAAGTAAAATATTTTCTCTATTAAATATTTAATATTTGCAAAATAATTTGTTAAATTCATCAGTACGCACCCATATCTTATAATAAATCATTAGAATAGAGAAAACAATAAAGTAATTGACATTCACTGTACTTTTGATACTTTTATAGCACAATCAATAGTACTTGCAGACCCATCATAGACTAGCAAAATTGCTGTACACAGATAATTTCCATGTGTCTATTTACACTGAATTAAAAAATAAACCCAGAATATGTGAAAACACTGTTGAGTTTTTGGCATTGAATCATAATTAAAAAAGTTTCAGTATTCTAATTTTTCAAAACATTGAAGCAATTTATTATCCCTATTTTGCATTTTTAGTGCACTCTTAATAATATTTAGCAAGTTGCAACGTTAAATTTAATTTGAGATTTGAAATATAATGACGATGGTTGATGGTGTTTTAAAATACCGGGTGGTCAGAATTAAAACACCCCTACTCTGAGCTCTCTATACATTGAACTACTCAGTGTAAAGGCTCCAAAATTGTTGAACCTACTAATCAAGACATGGGGAAAGGGATTACGTGAAAAAAAAAAATTAGTTCCAGAAACACCGATAGGTGGCGCTGTACAACAGAAAATATGCTGAAAAGACACAAAATACACATTTGTAACACATTTTATTCGAACGTACTAAACATTCATATCACAAGGACCTTATCGATGCAGGGAATGCTGCTCAATATGGTTCCCATCCTCAAGATGTAAAATCTGCAGTCTGTGGACAGCTTGTTCAACTGCGGATCGTTATTGGTCGATTGAGATGCTTCTCATATGCAGAGTGATACTGTCTTTCAAATCTGCCATGGTTACCAAACGTCCTCGATAAACAAGACTTTTTAAGTATCCCCACAGCCCAAAATCACAGGGATTTAAGATATGGAGAACGAAATGGCCAGGTTGTCGGAAACGCATGACTAATTACTCTACCATTAGTAAAATGTAGAGTAATTAGTAAAATGTTGCCGAAGAAACTGCTGTATACAGAGTCCAGTGTGTGGAGGCACTCCATCTTGCATAAAGGTAATTGAATCAAGACATTGGTGCTGGTTGTTGCAGTTGGGGTACAACAAAATTTTTGAGCATGTTTTTTGTACCTCCTGGCCGTCACGGTGCATGCCACAGGGCTATTGGGAGTAGCCTTTTCGAAAAAGAAAGGTCCAAGAATGAATATGGCTGTGAATCCACACCAGACTGTAAGGCCAACGGCCGTACCATGCTGAAAACACCGGTTCTCGTTAGATCACCGAAGTGAAGCAGCATCGGGCGCGGTTAGTACTTGGTGGGTGACCACCTCGGAACGCCGCGTGCTGTTGGCCATCTCGGGTGCGGTATACCCGTGGTTTGCGCGCTAGATTTGCACGCTGCCACAAATGCCGCCGTGTTCATGCGGAGTACGATCACATGTGGGTCCGTAAGTCCTTCCGAGAGGTTGGTGGTATGGGGAAGGAGGTCCCTATGGATGCCACCCCCACTGGGTTCCGGTCTAAATTGGGTGGCACTTCCCGGCCATCCATACAGTTACCTTACACCTTTCTGGTAGGTCGGACGGTCTGGGTCTCAACAACAACAACACCAGACTGTAACTTTCGGTGAGTGAAGTGGAATCTCTTGGAAGGTATGAGGGTTTTCCGTGTCCCAAATGCGACAGTTATGAGTGTTGACTGTTCCACTTAGATGGAAATGCGCTTTATCGCTCCATAGAATCTGCCATGGCCACGATGCATCCACTTCAACTCTAGCCAGAAATGTCAATACAAAGGTCAGTCGCTTCTCCCTGTCGATGGTAAGCAAGTTGTGACTAATTTTGTACGGGGAAAAATGCACTGTTTCTCAATACATTCCGCACTGTGCTGTAGGGAACACCCAGGTGTCGTGACACTCCACGTGCACTACTACAGCCTATAACGTTATATTGATTGTTCAACAATAGCGGTGGCAACATCGCCAACGACATCTGAACGTGTCAATTTGCGTCCTCGACCCGGCTGAACTCCAAGATGTCCAGTTTTCTCAAATCGCGTGCTCATTCTCCTGAGAGCTTGTGGAAGTAATGGTCCTTTCTGCAAATTCTTAGTCGAGGAAACTCTCAAAGTGCAGCTGCAGCATGTCCTTTGTTTTCATAAAACAACTTCACAAGCAAAGCGCATTCTGGCAGTGTGACAGTCATCGCTGATAAGAATGAAAATTTCCCAGTTTTATGCCCAGAACATAGTAGCTGCATGCTAAGGGTTTATGCAAATTTTTGTGCTTACAGTGCGAAATTGCAGTTAAAATGACAGTTTAAGTTTCTTCACTTTTTTATCTTCTTTTTTTTTTTTTATATCAGCAAAAGAAATTAAAAAGGAAAAATTCCATATCGCATGTGTTTGTTTTTTTGTGATTATTTTGTGTCTTTTTAGCATATTTTCTGTTGTACAGCGCTACCTATCGATGTTTCTGGAACTATTTTTTTTTTTTACGTAATCCCTTTCCCCATGTCTTGATTAGTAGGTTCAACAATTTTGGAGCCTTTACACTGAGTAGTTCAATGTATAGAGAGCTCAGAGTAGGGGTGTTTTAATTCTGACCACCTGGTATTAATAATAGGTATTAATAATAAAGATAAAAAATAATATATAAATCATAGCAACTTAAAATGTAAATTTCAAGGAATCAGTAAAGGAAAAGTTGGAGTACTGAAACAATTTATGGAATTTTAAGGAAACTTTAAAGGAATACAAATCCCTTAAAGGAATCTCTAAAGGAATCCAAAAGCTATTTAACGGATTCTTTATCTTCAGATAAAAGAAGTCCTACAGGAACAATTTCACTGAGACCTAATGAAAATATTAATAAATTATAATTTCCTTTATTATTATATAAAATATATGAATTATATATGTAATATTATTCATAAATTATAATTTCCTTTAATGGAAGCAATAGAAAAAGCTAGGCAAAATACAATAAAAGAAAATATAATATATGAAATAAACTTTACCATTTCCATCTTTAGTAAGAAAGATATAACAGTCAAATCTGCTATTCATTAATTTATATGTGCTATCAAATAACATCAATTGAGGATGAACTTCAAAGGAACTGGCCATCATTGAATGTTGAAAAAAAATATTTCAGCTAGTTCCCCATTATGCCCCAAAAGGTTCACATGGGCGTGATAAGTATCCTTTAAAATCTTTATTACTGATGGCAAGTCCTCTTTTTCTTTATTATTAAACTTCTGCAAAATATTTGATAAATGTTTTAGTAATACAACTTTTCCAGTTTCTGCAGATACTTGGCTTTACAACATCTTTTTGTTGATTTTCATTTTGAAAAGTTCTTCTTTATTTTCTGTTCCAGGGGAGAGACGCCTAGCTTTGGGGTGATGCCTATTAATAATAATGTGATACAAACAAATTGTAGTTAAATTAATTAAGAAATATGGTATGTTTCCTTAAGTCAAATAAAAACTTATAAAATTTAAGTTATACTGATTGAACAAATAATCTAAGATAAATAAAAAATAACACTATAGAATTTATTAGAAAACTAATTATTTTTAAATAAATATAAAATTATATTTATATATAGACTCTGATATCACATGAATCTGGTATAGGGAGACATCAGTCAGTCTGAACCCCCCCCCCCCCCATATCTTAGTGCAATTAAGTGTAATGCGGATTCTAAATGTTTCACCTTTCAAATTAAATTCTTAATAAAATTTAGACTTAATAATAAATTTAGGCATATGAAACAGGCTACTAAATCAAGAACATTACGCCTAAAGACACTATATATTATTCACTCATGAAGAGTGCGATACCAGATGCTGCTCTGGTGAACGTGTTGAAGTGTTGAAAACCCAGACTACACGACAGACCCGAAGGCTTACTGTTGCTAAGTGTGTGGCCAGGAACTTCTGGTGAATGTGTGTAGAATGTAATTAAAATTTATTTAGGCCGTACACAGAAAATACCATTAAATTTGCATTTTTAATCACTTATATTAAATATAAAATCATATTATTTTCATTCTAGATTATTGGTTAAACACAATTTTAAATTATACTCGAGTATTGTTAATTATTTTGTCCACACATCATTATCAATTCTAAATTGCAATTCCATAGTTCATTTAGATCATTCAAATTATCAATATACATTATCACACTACTTAAATCATATTACTTATTTATAATTATAGAATAATTACGTATGCTATACATAAAAATATATTTTTTAGTAAAGCTTCCTTTTGCTTAATTCGTGGATCAAGATTCTATTAATTACCATATCAAATTACTTAATGTGCATATATTCGATTCTTTCATCATAATTAAAGTAAATAATTTACTCACCCAATCTTTGCATAATCATAGTCTTTCGCATATTTAAGAAGGATGGATTTATCTTTAGTAACGTTTTATAGAGCAGTCAATAGTCTATCACTTGTAAAAATTTGCTTATAGTGTCCTGAAATCTTGTAGCTTTAGTCATTTTTAATGTCCAGAGAAAAATTAGATTCGGCCTTCTGGCTCTTCATTCGTCAGATTTACAAGTCTTTCTCCCTTAAATTCTGGATTCGCCATCAGTGCAACGGGCTTGCTCTCCACACTCAATTTGATTTTATCGTCATAGCAGCCATCTTCTGTCAGATTGATATTCTTTTAGAACTTCTTTCAATATTGAGCTTTGTAGGTTTGGCTCTTCGTCAGAAATTGTTGGTCAGAAAAATTGGAGAAAAACATATTTTGGCCTTTCAACAATAATACGTACTAAGCGGGAATTTTTGTAAATGGATGACGTATTAAACAGGATTTTTTAACATTATTGGTATAGGTTATTTAAAGGGACCAATGAATAATGATGTAAGAAGCGGGATAACATATAAAACTGTTTACGTAAAATTAGGGTTTCACTGAACCAATATTTAAGGCAAGCTACAGTTCCAGGTTCGCGTGCGTTTGATGTTGTTGAAAGTTGCCGAAAAACTGTCTGGAACTGATAGAAATCATGATTTGGAAGAGATGAGATTTCGATTGAGGTCTATGTACGAGAGTTGTTAAATTTAGTTTTGAGTAATTCCATGCATTGCGGTCAAGAAATTACACTTTCAAAATCGTGTGAGTCACTTGAAACACATTTACATGCTCTTGAAACATTATGAGTAACTTCAGATAAGTACACCGTGATGTTATACCCCTTGGTCGAATCATATCTAACAGAGGATTTGATTGAAATTTGGGAATATGGGATTTAAGTTTGGTAAATATCATGGTAATTGTATTTCGTAAATGACATAAATCATATCTGATCAACTTTCAGAGATCATATTTGTCCTACTTTTCCTACTTAGGAAAGGTCCTATTTTTGAAGAATAAGATGTTCTACTTTTCCTACTCTTTTTAAAGGATTTAATGTTTTGATAGTTTAAAACTATTAATGAAATAATTGAAGGTTTTGATGCCCCCGGTTATAACTCAACAATTTTGGCACCTGGTTTTTTTGTTGCGTGGCTATCAGAATATTTTGCTCATTAACTATCATTTCTTATGAAATTGAGTCTGCAAAAAGGATTTGAAGAATAATGTTCTTGACTCAATAGTAAGCATGCATCTTCAGTTGCTGGTAAGTTACTGGTTCATTGTGTCATTATAAGCTGTGTTACTAAACGTTCTCTCTTTTTGCCCCTTTAGAGTAACTTTGTTACTGAAAATACTGTTAGGCCTCCAAAAACCAGTATGGATACGGAACACCCATCCCCGGCTTATGTGATCAAAATACCTGTACAGGGCGAAATCCAATGCCCAGAGTGCTCTGAGACTTTCGTAAAGTTCACACGAGCCGAGCGACACGTTAGAATTGGACACTCGAGCAAGTTGTGCACAAATGTTGTTAATGCGGTCGTATCGGAGAACGGTTCCTCGCGATGACGCACGTGGCGCACAATCACGGTGGGCAACACCATGGCTCGAGTTTTCACGGACATTCTCAGGACCAGGCTACAAATACTGTTTACGCTGTGCCAGCCACAGAGAGGTTTCCAGGCATGCGCAGGGATCCAAGAGAACTTGTTCTTACTGAACTATCTCGCCTGACGCGGAAATGAGGAAACTTCGACAACAGTCGTTGTGCTCCTGGAATTCGCAAAAGCATTTGATTCGGTGGGACACAAGTATATAGTCAATGTGCTCAAAAAGTTCAATGTCTGCTCGGGCTTCGTGGCGCTGATTGGTAACCTGCTGTGACTCGACGACATGGATCCAGGTGGGAGACCGGATGTCAGAGTCTATCAGCTTCCGCCGCGGTGTCAAACAGGTAAACCCCTTGTTGCCCTTACTATTCAATCTGGCAATCGACCCCTTCATCTGCATGCTCCAGGAAAGTGCTGATAAAGTAATGCTGCACAGAGCGTGCACGCGTCTGGGCTGCCTAGCATATGCCGACGATATCGTCATGCTGACCCGGAGCGTTGAGGGGTTGACCAGGCATCTGGCAGTTGTGGAGGACTTCTGCAGGAGAACTGGCCTGATCCTCAACGCCAGCAAGTGTTCCTCCGCAGTCATTAACCGTGACGTGCAGGCAGGGTTCGTAATTGACACCTCGGAGAAATTCACCATGGCCGGAGATGATATACCTACTGCGGATACCTAGAGCAGCTTTGGCTACCTTAGAGTGATTGTGTCCCCGATCAGTGGGATCATCAGTTATGACTGTATCGAATTGCTGCAGAGATGGTGCATAGCAGTCAAAGCAGTAGCATTAAAACCTCACCAAGAGGTAGACATCCTTGCGGATTACTCAGTGCCCAAACTGATTCTCCCTCTCGTGGTGCAGCGTCTGTTTCGGCGAACTGGGCAGGAGTACCTGCACCTCCCACAATGCACCACTAGAGGGATCCTCTACTCATCGGCAAAAAGGGGGATTGGGGCTCCTGTCGTTCGTTAAGGTAATTGCCTTCCTCAATTGCCGTGGACTCCTCAATCTAAGGAACTACAAGTACGATCATATGGCTGACATACTAAGGGATTTTCCTGTCTGCGAAACGGTGACCAATTGGTCCAACCCTGCAAACTTGCCCGTAATCCCTGATGAGCATACTGTTCGCGAGAGCTGGCTCGATGAATGCTTGACCAACTGGTGTGGTCTTAAGACCCAAGGCAGGGACACTGTACTTTGATGACAGCAAAGGAAATCTGTCGAGCAGGCAATATTAGTCCACGTGTGTGGGTATCCTGCCTGCAGGTAGGAACGGATACTTTACCTACCTGCTGCGCAACCATGCATGGACAAGAAGGAAATTGGAGTGCCGACTATGCACTTCCCAAATGAATCCCTGTTCCACATCCTTAGTAGATGTCACGGCATCAAGGATGGCGACATCAGGTTGCACAATCATATTGCCCTACTTCTCTTGAAGAAGTGAGGAGAGGCTGGAAGGAAGTGTCGTTATGAAGGTACCTTCACGACCGAAACGGGCAGGAAGCTTCGTCCTGACTTAGTAGTGTATGGCGAAAGGGTCATTGTAGTGTATGGCGAAAGGGTCATTGTTGTCGATGTAACCCTGTGCTACGAGACAAACAATACGAATGTGTTCCGTGCAGTATACGAACGGAAAATACGTGCCTATGAACCCCTCCGTGATACTCTAATCAGAGAGGGACTAGGCAGGACAGTCAACCTTCATGGCCTCGTGATCGGGTGCAGAGGGACTTGGCCCCTCACTGTCAACGCACCAGTATTAGAGGACTTAGGTCTCAGATCCTGGAACTTCGAAGCCAAGTTAGCGAGAAGGATGCTGTTGATGCCAGTGGACATACTAGGAAACCTCAATAACGCAAACTCTTGGGTTGCGTGTGATCACTACGAGGGCCCGAACGTCATCAGTTAGGGTGCAACAAGGTGGTTGTGGTGTTCTTCCAATCACGATTCACCCAGGAATTGTTGGAAGCACCGAGTCCCCGGGACTTGATGTGACCCTACGTGTCACATGTCCGTACCAGGCTCCACCCAGGTATTGAGCCGCCTCAGGGGTTCTCTTCTTTAGTGAATACGGGAGTTGCAATCCCGAGGTACCTTAGCAATCCTTTTTCTTTCCTTTTCTCTTTCTCTCTTTCTTTTTCTTCTTCTTTTTTTTTTTTTGTCTCTCCTCCTTTCCCCTGCTTTTTATCTTTTGTTCTCCTTTTGTGCTTATGTTTCTAGTCCCTCTCAGCTGTTGGTGTCATCAATGCCGAGCCCTTAGTAAACATCACACCTGCTCTATGGACCCTAGTACCCCTCTTCGGCCTCTGCCATAAGGTACACCGTTTGGGCTCGGGAATGGGTTCATGTGGGTGTGATGCAAAAGGGGTAGAGCTGCGTGCATCAGTAGTTTTGCTTTTGAGAAACGTTTGCAGTAAACGGTTCCAGAGGTGAGTCCTTTGGTTGAGTTGGTTGGATGGTAGAGAGTGTTTCATATCGAGAAATCCCCCACGGATCCTTGCTGGTCAATGGGCCCTGTGCACCAGGTGCACACTATGGCCCACTCTCTATCATCTGACTTTGCGAATGACTCCGGCGGTTACACTTGGCTCGTTAGAAAAGTGTGGGGAAACAGAGCCTGGCGGGGGCTCCGATTGAAATGGACCCCTCAGGGGTTCACTTCTTTGGTGAATACGGGTGTTGCAATCCCGAGGTACCTTAGCAAGGCTTTTCCTTCCTTTTTCCTTTCTCTCTCTTTCTTTTTCCTTCTCATTTTTTGTCTATCCTCCTTTCCCCTTTTTGTTTTGTTCTCCTTTTGTGTTTTGTGTTTCTTGTCCCTCTCAGCTACTGGTGTCATCAATGCCGAGCTCTTAGTAAACATAACATCTGCTCTATGGGCCCTAATACCACTCTTCGGCCTCTGTCGTAAGGTACACCGTTTGGGCTCGGGAATAGGTTGATGTGGGTGTGATGCGAAAGGGGTAGAGCTGCGTGCATCAGTAGTTTTGCTTTTAAGAAACGTTTGCAGTAAATGGTTCCAGAGGTAAGTCCCTTGGTTGCGTTGGTTAGATGGTGGAGAGTGTTTCATATCGAGAAATCCCCCATGGATCTTTGTTGGTCCTTGGGCCCTGTGCACCAGTTGCACGTTATGGCCCGCTCTCCATTATCTAGCTTTGCGAATGACTCTGGCAGTTACACTTGGCACGTTAGAAAAGTGTGGGGAGACGGAGCCTGGCGGGGGCTCCGATCGATCTGGAAGTAAAACGTGGTTTTTTTTATAAGTGGTTACAAACATGGAGAATTTGAGATTGCTTTCTGTCTCAGGTTTTTCATGCTTTTTTTCAGATGAGAACAATGCTGTTCTGCCAAATTTATCACGCATGGATTGGGCTGAGAGGGTTGAGATTACTGAATCCTCAAAGCCAAAAGATGTGACTCCCAGAGGCATAGGCCCCTCAGGGGTTCACTTCTTTAGTGAATACGGGTGTTGCAATCCCGAGGTACCTTAGCAATCCTTTTCTTTTCTTTTTTCTTTCTCTCTCTCTTTCTTTTTCCTCCTCCTTTTTTTTGTCTATCCTCCTTTCCCCTTCTTTTTTGTTTTGTTCTCCTTTTGTGTTTTGTGTTTCTTGTCCCTCTCAGCTGCTGGTGTCATCAATGCCGAGCCCTTAGTAAACATCGCATCTGCTCTATGGGCCCTAGTACCACTCTTCGGCCTCTGCCGTAAGGTACACCGTTTGGGCTCGGGAATGGGTTCATGTGGGTGTGATGCATAAGGGGTAGAGCTGCGTGCATCAGTAGTTTTGCTTTCGAGAAACGTTTGCAGTAAACGGTTCCAGAGGTGAGTCCCTTGGTTGCGTTGGTTGGATGGTGGAGAGTGTTTCATATCGAGAAATCCCCCATGGATCCTTGTTGGTCCATGGGCCCTGTGCACCAGGTGCACGTTATGGCCCGCTCTCCATCATCTGGCTTTGCGAATGACACCGGCGGTTACACTTGGCACGTTAGAAAAGTGTGGGGAGACGGAGCCTGGCGGGGGCTCCGATCGATCTGGAAGTAAACCGTGGTTCTTTAATAGTGGTTACAAGCATGGAGAATTCGAGAATGCCTTTTGTCTCGGGTTCTTCATGCCTTTCAAGTTCGACTCCTACTATCCCCTTACCCTCCAGGGTGGGGCGTTCCAATTGGGCAGACCAGGTAGAGAAGGAGGAAGCTTCAACCTCTATGAGGAAGCTTCAAGATCATCATTCCTATGAAAATCAAACATATTTACCATTAGAGGCAAGATATTTCATCTTGAAAAAAGTAGATGGTTCGTTCAGTAATGTTTCACCATTTCTGATACAAAAAAGCATACAAGCAATTGTTGGTGATGTCGTCTCAATAAAAAAACTAAGATCAGGAGATTTAATGGTGCAGGTGTCATCCAGTACTAATACTAAAAATGTAAAAGCAAAACATAAATCTTTAAAGTTGAAAATATCAAAAGAGGGTCCTACCACCAAAAGTTTTACTGCAGAAATCACAGCAATTCACCAGTCATTAATTTTTATCACCCATCAAAGGGTAAATAAATACATCATATATACAGATTCATTAAGTTCTTTGCAATTGCTTTCATCCAGAATGGCCATGCTTCATCCCATTGCCTCAGATATCCTCCAACTTGTGCATCGTCTGAAGGCACGAGGACACCATATTCAATTTTGTTGGGTTCCGGGACATGTTGGTATAAAGGGAAATGAATTGGCTGATACCGCTGAAAAACAGCTAATCGTATTATGAATCATCCCATTCCTTTGACAGATATTAAAAAAACTATTAGTAAAATATTATATGACAAATGGCAACATTCATGGAATCAGCAAACTCAAAATAAATTGTATGAGATAAAGCCTTTAATACAGAAGTGGACTAGTTTTCAGTGTAGGAAACTTGATGTTATATTAACTCGTTTGCGCATTGGTCATACTCGTTTTACCCACAGACACTTACTTTTAGGAGAAATTGAACCCTTTTGTAATAGTTGTCAAACGTCAGCAAGTATCAAACATATTTTAATTGAGTGTTCGAAATATAAACATTTCCGTTTTAAACATTTCAAGACTTATACTTTACATTTGGCAGAATTGATTGGAGAAAATCCTCATTTGGAGCTTTTCCCATTCCTACTGGACATTGGTTTTTTCCATCATTTTTAACTTCACTTTTTATAACCTTTTAGTCATTTTCATCTCGTTTTCATTGTTGTACATGTTCCATAGTCATGGTTTTTTTTCACACATTATCACTATTTTAAATTATACACATGTTTTAACCCATAGTAATTTATATATTGGTACCATATGTCTGGCACAGCATATCCTCTTTGGATCTTGTGCCATTAAACCATAATCAACCAACCAACCAACCAACCCAGAGGCATAGGACAAAGTTGTGTAACATCAGGTAATGCCTCAAAAGCTAGCTATTTCATCATAAAGAAGTCTGAAGGAACTTTTGCAAATTGTTCACCTTTTTTGATTCAAAAAGGTATAGCTGCCTATGTAGGTGATGCAAAAAATGTTAAAAAACTAAGATCCGGTGACCTTTTGGTCCAAGTTACCACAAATGCTCAAGCAACAAACATAATGAAAATGACCCATATTGGAAGTTTCAAGATCACAGTAAACATACATATGTCACTTAATTATTC
This sequence comes from Amaurobius ferox, assembly GCA_951213105.1. Classification (NCBI taxonomy): domain Eukaryota; kingdom Metazoa; phylum Arthropoda; class Arachnida; order Araneae; family Amaurobiidae; genus Amaurobius; species Amaurobius ferox. The sequence goes on along the minus strand of OX578150.1, from coordinate 30,621,495 downwards.
TAGAGACGTAATTTCCGAATCAGATCTGATTTATGACAGTGATGAAGAAATGTTGAACAATTTAATTGACCAAAATGTGTGCGCTGTAAGACGTATCAACATTCGTAGTGAAGGGAAAGTCTTACCAACTAAACACCTCATACTTACCTTTAATTCGCCAGATTTACCCCCCTCAGGGGTTCACTTCTTTAGTGAATACGGGTGTTGCAATCCCGAGGTACCTTAGCAAGGCTTTTCTTTCCTTTTTTCTTACTCTCTCTTTCTTTTTCCTTCCTATTTTTTGTCTATCCTCCTTTCCCCTTCTTTTTGTTTTGTTCTCCTTTTGTGTTTTGTGTTTCTTGTCCCTCTGAGCTGCTGGTGTCATCAATGCCGAGCCCTTAGTAAACATCACATCTGCTCTATGGGCCCTAGTACCACTCTTCGGCCTCTGCCATAAGGTACACCGTTTGGGCTCGGGAATGGGTTCATGTGGGTGTGATGCGAAAGGGGTAGAGCTGCGTGCATTAGTAGTTTTGCTTTTAAGAAACGTTTGCAGTAAACGGTTCCAGAGGTGAGTCCCTTGGTTGCGTTGGTTAGATGGTGGACAGTGTTTCATATCGAGAAATCCCCCATGGATCTTTGTTGGTCCTTGGGCCCTGTGCACCAGGTGCACGTTATGGCCCGCTCTCCATCATCTAGCTTTGCGAATGACTCCGGCGGTTACACTTGGCACGTTAGAAAAGTGTGGGGAGACGGAGCCTGGCGGGGGCTCCGATCGATCTGGAAGTAAACCGTGGTTTTTTTATAAGTGGTTACAAGCATGGAGAATTTGAGATTGCTTTCTGTCTCAGATTCTTCATGCTCTTTTTCAGATGAGAACAATGCTGTTCTGCCTAATATATCACGCATGGATTGGGCTGAGAGGGTTGAGATTACTGAATCCTCAAAGCCAAAAGATGTGACTCCCAGAGGCATGGGCACATGTTCCATAGTATTTTCACACATTATCACTATTTTAAATTATACACGTGTTATCAATACTATTTTATGTATCTCAGTACCATATGTCTGGCGCAGCATATCCTCTTTGGATCTTGTGCCATTAAACCATAATCAACCAACCAACCAACCCAGAGGCATGGGACAAAGTGGTGTAACATCAGGTAATGCCTCAAAAGCTAGATATTTTATCATAAAGAAGTCTGAAGGAACTTTTGAAAATTGTTCACCTTTTTTGATTCAAAAAAGTATAGCTGCGTATGTAGGTGATGTAAAAAATGTTAAAAACCTAAGATCCGGTGACCTTTTGGTCCAAGTTACCACAAATGCTCAAGCTACAAACATAATGAAAATGACCCATATTGGAAGTTTCAAGATCACAGTAAACTTACATATGTCACTTAATTATTCTAGAGGCGTAATTTCCGAATCAGATCTAATTTATGACAGTGAGGAAGAAATTTTGAACAATTTAATTGACCAAAATGTGTGCGCTGTAAGACGTATCAACATTCGTAGAGAATTGAAAGTCTTACCAACTAAACACCTCATACTTACCTTTAATACGCCAGATTTACCAAAAACCATTAAAGCAGCCTATCTGATGTGCAAAGTCCGTCCTTTTGTACCAAATCCATTAAGGTGCTTTAAGTGCCAAAGATTTGGACATTCCAAAAATTCATGCAAAGGGAAATATGAAACATGTGCCCGGTGTGCTGAGCCCGGACATGAATCTGAAAATTGTTCCAAAAAATTTCTGTGTGTTAATTGTAATGGCGAACACCCATCTTATGCTCGATCATGCCCGAAATGGAAGATCGAAAAGGAAATACAAACTGTTAAAATCAATAATAATATTTCTTTCCCTGAAGCACGTAAAATAGTAATAGCACGTACACCTGAAGGTGTATCCTATGCCACAGTAGCCACTAAATCCTCAACTTCAGTTGCCACGCAATGTGAGAAAAGATCCATTGCTACACAAACCGAACCTATCTCTGTGCCCGAAGACAGTCCAAATCCTACTAGCCCATCAAGTACTCAATTTAAACCTAAATCTGCCATACCCTTAGCAACTTTTAGACCAGAGTTTTCATAGCCAAATAAACCAAGTACCAGTCGGGATACTGAAACATATACCACAATAAACAAAAAAAAATCCAACCAAAAATCTAAATTAAAAAATGAAAAAGACGAACTTGCACATAGAAAATCATTAAAAAGAGTAGATTCAAAAAATGATACCAATATTGATGATGCAGTACAACTATGTGTTTCGGATGACGAAACAATGTTGACGGATGTGTTGCCACCTTCATCCAATAGGTCCAGGGTGAACAGTTCTCGTTCACCAAAAAAGAAAAAACCTACATAATGGGTTCTTTAGTTTCTTGGAACTGCCGTGGTTTGCAGACCAAGTTGTTTGAGGTTAAATCATTAATTAATACTTATCATCCCATTTGTGTCTGTCTTCAAGAAACATTTTTAAAAGTTAACAATAGTATAAATTTTAAACATTTTACTTGCATTCGCAAAGATTTTGATCAAAACAGTAGGGTTTCTGGGGGAGTAGCTTTGCTAATTTCCCATAACTATCCTACCTCCAATGTACAACTTACCACTAACTTACAAGCTGTTGCTGCTCGTATCCATATTAAGACATTGATTACAATATGCTGTATATATATTCCACCAAATGATAAGATTGATCGCAAAGAACTTGATGATTTGATTGGTCAACTACCTCCGCCATTCGTAATATTGGGTGACTTTAATGGTCACAACCCTCTTTGGGGTAGTTGTGACATGAATCACAGAGGACAGCAAATTGAACAGTGTATTAGTGATCACAGCCTGTGCCTATTAAATAGCAATGAACATACCTACTTTCATCAACCAAGCAAGACATTCCACACTATCGATCTTGCTTTCTGTTCCCCGTCAGTCCTTCCATACTGGTCCTTTTTAGTCGACAAAGATCTACACAATAGCGACCATTTTCCCATTGTTCTCCTTAACAGTCAAATCAGATCACCTGTGAAACCATCGCGATATATCTTTTTGAAAGCTGATTGGTTAACATTTACTTCCCTAGCTGTGATAGCTGATGACGCAGTTCAGAGCTGTGACATTGATACAGCTGTAAACAATATTACAAATCTCTTGATTAACGCTGCTGATAATACAATCCCTAAGAATTCTGGAAAAACATCTAAGTATCACTTTCCTTGGTGGAATGAAGAATGTCGCGAGGCATACAAAAAACAAAAGAAAGCCTGGGCCAAATTTCGAAGGTATCCTACGACTGATAATCTTACTGCATTTAAATATACAAAAGCTGTTGCTCGTAGGATACGCAGACAAAGACAAAGAGAGTCATGGGAGGAGTATGTCAGTGGACTAAACTGTTCCATGTCCAGCAAGAAAGTATGGGAAAAGGTCAAAAAGTGTTCAGGTGTCTATAATGACCACCTTATATCTGTTATAAATAGTAATGGCTCAATTATTAGCTCTCCCGCAGAAATAGCAAATGAAATAGCCAAAGCCTTTGCAGATGTTTCAAACTCAGCAAGTTATTCAGAACCATTCCTGTCACATAAAATCAGATCAGAAAAGAAACCAATTGTCTTCTCACAAGCCAAACACTTGCCATACAATTCTCCGTTTACAAAGTTTGAACTTCTTACAGCATTGTCACAGACTCAGGGAACCAACAGTGGGCCAGATGGTGTCCATTATACTATGCTGAAACACCTTTCTCACGAGTCTTTATTGAACCTTTTATATCTGTACATTAGGATTTATATGGAACATAAGTTTCCGACATCCTGGCAAAGAGCAATCACCATACTCATTTTAAAACCAGGAAAAGACCCCAAAAGTCCTTCAAGTTACCGACCCATTGCTTTGACAAGCTGTATTTGCAAAATTATTGAAAAAATGGTAAATGCCCGACTTGTTTATTTCCTTGAAACAAATAAACTTTTATCTCCACATCAAAGTGGTTTTAGACGAGGAAGATCTACCTCTGACAATATTATTGCTCTGGAATCCCAGATCAGGACTGCCTACCTTAGGCGAAATCATTTAGTGTCAATATTTTTTTATATTGACAAAGCCTATGATCGCACATGGCGCTATGGTATTATTAAGGACCTTTTTGATTTTAATTTAAAAGGAAATCTTCCCATTTTTATACAAAACTTTTTAGCACATAGGACATTCAAAGTTCGTATTGGTACTGTTCTTTCAAATCCTCACGTACAAGAGGAGGGAGTGCCACAAGGAAGTGTATTGAGTGTGACTCTATTTTCCATAAAAATCAACAGTATTTTAAATCATCTACCACCATCAGTTCATAAAAGCCTATATGTGGATGATTTGCAAGTTTCATACCAAGCACATGATATGCGCACTGTTGAAAGACAGTGTCAAACTGCAGTAAATGGCATTCTGCAATGGGCTAATCTAAATGGATTCAGGTTTTCAATCCAAAAGACTTGTTGCGTTCACTTCACCAGAAAACGAGGTCTACACTTACCTCCAGAGATTTTCATGGAGAATGCTAAAATTGCTGTTGTGGATGAAGTGAAATTTCTTGGAGTCTGGTTCGATAGAAAACTCACCTTCCTACCCCATGTTCAGAAATTGAGAAAGAAATGTGAGAGAGCCATGAACATTTTAAAAGTTCTGTCAAATACGAAATGGGGTGCAGATACAACTTCAATGCTACGTATATATAGGGCCATTATTCGTTCCAAGATTGATTATGGATGCAATGTTTATGGGAGTGCACGAACATCTGTTCTTCAGAAGCTGGACACAATACATAATAAGGCATTACGTGTATGTTCAGGTGCCTTTAGAACATCTCCTGTTCAAAGCTGATATGTGTACTGCAATGAGCCACCTCTAGAATTCAGGCGTGAACAGTTGATGCTGAATTATTACTATCGGGTCATGTCCTTACAGAACCACCCTCTGCAACGACTAATACTAGATGAGCATTATGATCGACTCTACGACCACAGACCCTCATGCATTCCTTCTTTTGGCAAGCGGATACGAAATATATTATCAATAACCCCACAAGTAGATGTAAATATAAGGAAAACAAAGTGTTTTGAAACACCTCCATGGCATGTTCCAGATTTTAAATATCTGAACCCATTTAGTAATTTTACTAAGGGAAACACAGTTCAGACTATTTATCTGCAACTGTTTGCTGAACATAGAAATCTCTACAACGGGTTTACTCCTATTTTCACAGATGGTTCAAAAGCTGGCAATTACGTAGGGTTGACTTATGTATCTAAAAATACTATAGAGTCTTTTAAACTGCATGCATCTTGCTCTATTTTTACTGCTGAGATTATGGCAATATACCAGAGTCTTATATTCATATCGCATCAAATTTCCAAAAAGCACATCATTTATACCGATTCATTGAGTTCGCTACAACTTTTATCATCTAGGACTGCTATGAATTACCCTATTGCCTCTGATATTCTCAAGTATGAACATCGTCTAAAGGTACAGGGATACCATACTGAATTTTGTTGGGTGCCTGGACATGTTGGTATCAGAGGAAATGAGTTGGCAGATATTGCTGCTAAATCAGCTACTCAAAATTTAAATCTGACAATCCCTTTAACTGACATCAAACCATTCATTTTGAAAAATATTTATGACAAATGGCAGTATTCCTGGAACCAGCAGTCTCGTAATAAGTTGTATGAAGTAAAGCCCGTAATACAAAAGTGGACTAGTTTCCAATGTAGGAAACTTGAGGTACTTTTAACACGCTTGCGAATTGGTCATACTCGTTTTACCCACAGACACTTACTTTTAGGAGAAGTTGAACCCTTTTGTAATAGTTGTCAGACCTCAGCAAGTATCAAACATATTTTAATTGAGTGTACTAAATATAAACAGTTTCGTTTCAAGCATTTTAAGACTTATACATTAAATTTGGCAGAATTGATTGGAGAAAATCCTCATTTGGAGCTTTTCCCATTCCTATTGGACATTGGTTTTTTCCATCATTTTTAACATCACCTTTTATAACCTTTTAGCCATTTTTCATATCATTTGCATTGTTGCACATGTTCCATAGTATTTTCACTCATTATCACTATTTTAAATTATACACGTGTTATCAATACTATTTTATGTATCTCGGTACCATATGTCTGGCGCAGCATATCCTCTTTGGATCTTGTGCCATTAAACCATAATCAACCTCAACCTCGCCAGATTTACCAAAAACCATTAAAGCAGCCTATCTGCTGTGCAAAGTCCGTCCTTTCGTCCCAAATCTATTAAGATGCTTTAACCCTTTTGCGACGATCGGCACGCCCACGTGCCAGATGCGAACTTGCATTCAAGGACGAACGGCACTTACTTGGGCCAGAGGAAATTTTACCGCAAGCGGATAGTGGCTCCTATAAGTGCCACCACGCGGAACGTTTTAATTTGTGTACTAGATGGCGTTACTTGTCCATGGAACTAACTTCAATGTATTTTGCAGAGGCATGACCTTGGCAGAAGAGGATCGAATGAATTAATTCTCCATTTGGAGCAGTGAAAATCATTGTGTAACATAAACAAACAGAGCAATTCTCGTAGCATCAACAATTTTATAATTGAGTTTCAGTTTTTATTTTTATTTCAGCGTTATGATTTCGTTGGTGAATCATAGGAATATAAGAGAGTATTTTTTTTTTCTTTGGGTTTTAGAGGCAGTGGAATTATTCGTTTATTTCGGATAAAAGAATGGGAGGAACTAACGAGTATTTTGTATTCAGATTTGTATGAAAATTATACATCAAATAGAACATATATATTTCTTTTATTCCTGAAAAAAGTAGATTTCTGTGTTGAATAGGTGATTTTTAGTGAATTTTTTTCTAGAGTTAGGCTTAGCTCAAAAAATGCGCTGTCCTTTTCGACCAGTTCGGAAGCGAAGCGCTTCGTCTTTTGGGCCGCGACAGCTCCGGAATGCCGCCATCCCAAAAGGGTTAAGTGCCAAAGATTTGGACATTCTAAAATGCATGCAGAGGGAAATATGAAACATGTGCCCGGTGTGCTGAGCCCGGACATGAATCTGAAAATTGTTCAAAAAAATTTCAGTGTGTTAATTGTAATGGTGAACACCCATCATATGCTCGATCATGCCCTAAATGGAAGATCGAAAAAGAAATACAAACTGTTAAAATCAATAATATTTCTTTCCCTGAAGCACATAATATAGTAACAGCACGTACACCTGAAGGTGTATCCTATGCCACAGTAGCCACTAAATCCTCAACTTCAGTTGCCACGCAATGTGAGAAAAAATCTATTGCTACACAAACCGAACCTATCTCTGTGCCCGAAGACAGTCCAAATCCTACTAACCCATCAAGTACTCAATTTAAACCTAAATCTGCCATACCCTTAGCAACTTTTAGACCAGAGTTTTCACAGCCAAATAAACCAAGTACCAGTGGGGATACTGAAACATATACTACAATGAACAAAAAAAAATTCAACCAAAAATCTAAATTAAAAAATGAAAAAGATGAACATGCACCTAGAAAATCATTAAAAAGAGTAGATGCAAAAAATGATGCCAATATTGATGATGCAGTACAACTATGTGTTTCGGATGACGAAACAATGTTGACGGATGTGTTGCCACCTTCATCCTATAGGTCCAGGGTGAACAGTTCTCGTTCACCAAAAAAGAAAAAACCTACATAAAGGCTTCTTTAGTTTCTTGGAACTGCCGTGGTTTGCAGACCAAGTTGTTTGAGGTTAAATCATTAATTAATACTTATCATCCCATTTGTGTCTGTCTTCAGGAAACATTTTTAAAATTTAACAATAGTATAAATTTTAAACATTTTACTTGCATTCGCAAAGATTTTGATCAAAACAGTAGGGTTTCTGGGGGAGTAGCCTTGCTAATTTCCCATGACTATCCTACCTCCAATGTACAACTTACCACAAACTTACAAGCTGTTGCTGCTCGTATCCATATTAAGACATTGATTACAATATGCTGTATATATATTCCACCAAATGATAATATTGATTGCAAGGAAATTGATGTTTTGATTGTTCATCTACCTCCGCCATTCGTAATATTGGGTGACTTTAATGGTCACAACCCTCTTTGGGGTAGTTGTGACATGAATCACAGAGGACAGCAAATTGAACAGTGTATTAGTGATCACAGCCTGTGCCTATTAAATAGCAATGAACATACCTACTTTCATCAACCAAGCAAGACATTCCACACTATCGATCTTCGGCCGTCCAAACAGTTACCTTACACCTTTCTGGTAGGTCGGACGGTCTGGGTCTCAACAACACTATCGATCTTGCTTTCTGTTTCCCGTCAGTCCTTCCATACTGCTCCCTCAGGGGTTCACTTCTTTAGTGAATACGGGTGTTGCAATCCCGAGGTACCTTAGCAAGGCTTTTCTTTCCTTTTTTCTTTCTCTCTCTTTCTTTTTCCTTCTCATTTTTTTTGTCTATATTCCTTTACCCTTCTTTTTTCCTTTGTTCTCCTTTTATGTTTTGTGTTTCTTGTCCCTCTCAGCTGCTGGTGTCATCAATGCCGAGTCCTTAGTAAACATCACATCTGCTCTATGGGCCCTAGTACCACTCTTCGGCTTCTGCCGTAAGGTACGGAGCTTTTCCCATTCCTATTGGACATTGGTTTTTTCCATCATTTTTAACATCACCTTTTATAACCTTTTAGCCATTTTTCATACCATTTGCATTGTTGCACATGTTCCATAGTATTTTCACACATTATCACTATTTTAGTTATACACGTGTTATCAATACTATTTTATGTATCTCGGTACCATATGTCTGGCGCAGCATATCCTCTTTGGATCTTGTGCCATTAAACCATAATCAACCAACCAACCAACTGCCGTAAGGTACACCGTTTGGGCTCGGGAATGGGTTCATGTGGGTGTGATGCGAAAGGGGTAGAGCTGCGTGCACCAGTAGTTTTGCCTTTGAGAAACGTTTGCAGTAAACGGTTCCAGAGGTGAGTCCCTTGGTTGTGTTGGTTGGATGGTGGAGAGTGTTTCATATCGAGAAATCCCCCGTGGATCCTTGCTGGTCCATGGGCCCTGTGCACCAGGTGCACGTTATGGCCCGCTCTCCATCATCCAGCTTTGCGAATGACTCCGGCGGTTACACTTGGCACGTTAGAAAAGTGTGGGGAAACGGAGCCTGGCGGGGGCTCCGATTGAAATGGAAGGAATCCGTGGTTTTTCAATTAGTGGTTACAAGCATGTAGAATTCGAGAATGCTTTTGGCCTCGGATTCTTCATGCTTTTCAAGTGAAAATTCTAATGCTTCCTTGCCTTCTAAGGCAGGATCTCTTAATTGGGCGGATAGAGTGGATACCTCTAGCGTTTCCGTATCCTTGGGACATAAAACTAATGATAGTAGTATGAACGTAAATACAGGTATTTTACAAAGAATTAATGAAATAGATAATCATAAAATGACTACAACTGAAGCAAAGTATTTCATTATGAAAAGAATAGATGGATCATTCAATAACGTTTCACCCTTTTTGATACAAAAAGGAATATTCAGTACTGTTGGGGAAGTGGAAACTATAAAGAAGCTCAGATCTGGTGACTTGTTAGTTAAAGTTTTGTCTACCGCACAAGCTAAAAATATACTTTTAATGAAAACCCTCACAAATATTCCCGTGTCTGTGACTGCCCATAGTACATTGAACTTCTCTCGTGGGGTTATTTCGAAACCAGACCTTACACATATACCTGAAACTGAAATCCTTGACAATCTAAAAGACCAAAAAGTTAGCTCTGTACGACGAAGCTCTGTAAGACGAGATGGAACAATGTTTCCAACAAAACATCTTATACTGACTTTTGACACCCCAGTCTTACATAAATATTTAAAAGTAGCCTACCTCAGATGCCAAGTACGGCCATATGTACCAAACCCATTAAGATGCTTCCACTGTCAGAGATTTAGACATCCAAAAACTTCCTGTCGTGCTCCTAAAGTGGTGTGTGCACGCTGTGCAGAACACTAACATGACAGTGAGGGATGTACATCTACCCCAAAATGTGTTAATTGCGAGGCTGAACATCCATCTTATGCCCGCTCATGTCCAAATGGGTTTTTGAGAAAGAAATCCAAACTTTAAAAACATCCAGTAATATTCCTTACCCAGAAGCACGTAAACTGATTGAAGCAAGAACACCAAAAATAGGCATATCATACTCAACTGTTGTCAGAAACAGACAAACAAAATCTGCTAGCATACAAGCTGAAGTTACATCAGTAGGCACACAAACCAAACCTGACTTAAACTTTATGCAATTAATCCCTGATCAACAAACTAACGAAACAAAGCCTGTCCCTTCTGTAAACACTGCTGTTTCAAGTACTAAACAAAAGCAAAAAACTTCAATCCCATTAGCCACTTTCAAACCTGCTTTCACACAACAAAAAGCTGCAGTAGTAAGTACCAGTGGAAAAAAAGGAGTTAATACTTTAGAAGAGAAAACAAAGACAAACAAAAAACATAAATTAAAGAATACCAGAGACAGTCCTTTGGAGAAAAAATCCATCAAAAAAACAAACATTCACGAAAATCATAGCCAAGATGATGACGAAGTACAACTGTGTGCTTCCGACGATGAAGGGATGATAACAGATGTGTCATCCTCTTCCTCTTCGTCTACTCGGAAAAAAGAGACCACCTCCCATCTGCCCAAGAAAAAAACCTGAATATGGCTTTTTTGCTATCTTGGAATTGCCGTGGGTTGCAGAACAAGTCGGTGGAGATCAAGAATTTAATTAATGCTTTCCAACCTAATTGTGTTTGCCTTCAAGAGACTATGCTAAAATCTAGCAGCAATTTTAATATGAACAGTAGAGTATCTGGGGGAGTTGCTTTGTTAGTCTCACAAGACTACTCTTCTTCCGTATTACAACTCTCCACAAATCTACAAACTGTTGCTGTTCGGATCCATATAAATAGATTGATTACAGTATGCTGTATTTACTTACCACCAAATGATCACATAAATTCTAGAGAACTTGATAATTTGATTCGCCAACTTCCTGCACCATTTGTGATACTCGGTGACTTTAATGGCCACAATCCCCTTTGGGGAAGTCTAGACACATATTGCAGAGGACAACAAATTGAGCAATGTGTCAGTGATCACAATTTATGCATTTTTAACAATAATGAATTCACCTATTTGCACCAACCTAGTAGGACTTTTCACAGTATTGACCTTGCCATCTGTTCACCCTTTCTCCTTCCTTACTGGAATTTTACTGTTGATAAAGATCTTCACAATAGTGACCACTGCCCTATCATGCTCTCTAACAGTCAATTCAGATGGACTATAAAACCATATCAGTACATATTTTCAAAAGCTGATTGGGCGAAGTTTACTTCCCTAGCTCTGATCACTGATGAAGCTATTCAAAGCATTGACATTGATACAGCTGTAGAAAATGTTACAGATATCCTTATAGAGGCTGCTGATGCTGCAATTCCAAAACGTGCAGGTAATATATCTAAGCATCGCTTCCCTTGGTGGAGTGACGAATGTCCTGAGGCTTATAAAAAGCAAAAGAAAGCTTGGTCAATTTTCAGGAGGTCTCCTACCACTGAAAACCTAACTGCATTTAAACATGCAAAAGCGTTTGCTCGCAGGATACGCAGAAGAAAGCAGAAAGAGTCATGGGAAAAATATGTTAGTGAAATAACATCTTCCACTTCTAGTAAAATTCTATGGGAGAAAGTCAAAAAGTGTACAGGGAATTATAGTAATCACTCCATAGCCATTCTAAATCATAATGGCACAACTATAAGTTCCCCATATGACATTGCAAATGAAATTGCCAAAGAATTTGCAAATATTTCAAATGCATCAAATTACTCTGAACCGCTTTTAAATCACAAACTTAAGTCTGAAAATAAACCTATTGTTTTCCCAGAAGCTAGAAACTTACCTTATAATATGCACTTTACTATGTCAGAGTTGGTGACTGTTTTGTCCCAAACACACAGAACTTGCAGTGGACCTGATAAAATTAACTATCTCATGCTTAAACACCTCTCCCATTACTCCTTATTGAACCTCTTATACCTGTTTAAAAAAAGTGGCATGAGCATAAATTCCCTAGGTCATGGCAAAGAGCCATCACAATTCCCATTTTAAAACCGGGTAAGGACCCTCAAAGCCCTTTAAGTTATCAGCCTATAGCTCTCACAAACTGTGTATGTAAACTTCTTGAAAAAATGATTAATGCCAGGCTTGTATACTTTTTAGAGAGTAACAAGTTATTCTCACCACAACAAAGTGGCTTTCGTCGCGGTAGATCTACCATTGATAATCTTATCTCATTAGAATCACAAATTAGGACCGCCTTTCTTAGGAGAAATCATTTAGTCTCAATTTTTTTTTATATTGACAAAGCCTATGATCGAACATGGCGCTATGGTATTATTAAGGACATTTACGATTTTAATCTAAAAGGTAATCTTCCTATTTTTATTCAAAACTTTTTATCACACAGGACATTCCAAGTGCGCATTGGTTCAACTCTCTCACGCAAACAGGTACAAGAGGAGGGTGTGCCACAAGGAACTGTCTTGAGTGTGACACTCTTTAATATAAAAATAAATAGTCTTTTAAACAGTTTGCCAGTGTCTGTCCGTAAAAGTTTGTATGTGGATGATCTACAAGTTGCCTACCAAGCTCACGATATGTGTACTGTGGAAAGGCAATGCCAAACCGCCGTAAATAACATCTTACGATGGGCAAATGTGAATGGGTACGGGTTTTCTACTCAAAAGACTTGCTATGTGTTCATTTCACCAGAAAACGTGGTATCCACTCACCCCCAGAAATCTTTATGGGAGGTGTAAGGATTGCTGTAGTAGAGGAAATAAAATTTCTCGGGGTTTGGCTCGACAAAAAGCTTACTTTCTTGCCCCACATTCAGAAATTGCGAAATAAATGTGAGAAAGCTCTTAACATCTTATAAGTCCTCTCAAATACCAAATGGGGTGCAGATCTTACTTCCATGCTTCGCATCTACAGAGCTGTTATTCGGTCAAAACTATATTATTGTTGTTCTGTGTATGGATCAGCACGAACATCAGTGCTTAAAAAGCTTGATCCAATTCACCATAAGGCATTACGTATATGCTCAGGAGCCTTTAGGACATCTCCTGTTCAAAGCTTATATGCTGTCTCTAATGAGTCATGTTTACAATTAAGGCGTGAACAGCTGGCACTGAATTATTATTTCCGTATCATGTCTTTACGTAACCATCCATTACAACGTTCGTTCCTTGATGATCATTATGATCGACTGTATGACCATAGACCTTCATGCATTCCTACTTTTGGCAAGCGGATACGCAATACAGTAGAAGCTACCCCTTTAGTAGAGCTTTATGTTCGAAAAACAAAGTTTTTTGAAACACCTCCATGGTATGTTAACAATTTCGCCTTTCTCAACCCTTTTTGTAATTTTACGAAGACTAACACCACTCCGGCTATTTATGTGCAATTGTTTGCAGAACATAGGAATCTGTATAAGGAGTTTACTCCTGTTTTTACAGATGGTTCCAAAGCAGGAGATTACGTTGGTCTAGCTTATGTTTGCAACAATACTATACAGTCTTATAAACTACATGCATCTTGCTCTATTTTTACAGCTGAGATTATGGCTATTTACCAGTCCCTAATCTTCATCTCTTATCAAAAGTCCAAAACGCACATTATATATACTGACTCATTGAGTTCATTACAGCTTTTATCATCGAAGAGAGCTATGAATTACCACATTGCCTCTGATATCCTTAAGTATGAGCATCGTCTGAAGGAGCAAGGATACCATACTAAATTCTGTTGGGTCCCAGGACATGTTGGCATCAAAGGAAATGATTTAGCAGACATTGCTGCTAAATCAGCTACTCAAACTTTGAATCTGACTATCCCTTTGACTGACATCAAACAATTTGTTCTAAAAAATATTCATGACAAATGGCAGTATTCCTGGAATCAGCAAGCTGATAATAAGTTGCTCGAGATAAAGCCCTTAGTACAAAAATGGACTAGTTTCCAATGTAGGAAACTGGATGTAATTTTAACTCGTTTGCGCATTGGTCACACTCGTTTTACTCACAGACATTTACTTTTAGGAGAAATTGAACCCCTTTGTAATGTTTGTCAAACCGCAGCGAGTGTAAAACATATTCTAATTACTTGTCCTAAATATAAACAGTTTCGTTTTAAACATTTTAAAACGTATACTATAACTTTGACGGAATTGATTGGAGAAATCCCTCATTCAGGGATTTTTCCATTCTTATTAGACATTGGTTTTTACCATCATATTTAAATTCACTTCCTATCACCTTTTAAACTTTTTTCATCTTGTTTCTATCATTATCCTTCTTGCATTGTCTTGTTTTAGTCATACACCTTTTTAGATTATACACTTGTTTTTATTCTTTACATTTATCTGTATTTATTTATTTATTTATTTATTTATTTTTTTTTTTTTTTTTTTTTTTTTTTTTTTTTTTTTTAATTCAATTAACGTGGCAACAACAGATCGAAATCCAGTTACAGTAGCCACACAAGCCTCCATGCCTTATTCGGGATTCGAACCCGAGCCCTCCACACATCAGCCGAACACGCTATCCACTACACCACCTGGGCGGCCATACCATATGTGTTTTAGTACCATATGTCTGGCGCAGAATATCCTCTTTGGATCTTGTGCCAAAAATCTTAAATCAACCAACCAACCTTCCATACTGGTCCTTTTTAGTCGACAAAGATCTACACAATAGCGACCATTTTCCCATTGTTCTCTTTAACAGTCAAATCAGATCATCTGTGAAACCATCACGATATATCTTTTCGAGAGCTGATTGGTTGACATTTACTTCCCAAGCTGTGATAGCGGATGATGCAGTTCAGAGCTGTGACATTGATACAGCTGTAAACAGTATTACAAATCTCTTGATTAAGGCTGCTGATAATACAATCCCTAAGAATTCTGGAAAAACATCTAAGTATCACTTTCCTTGGTGGAATGAAGAATGTCGCGAGGCATACAAAAAACAAAAGAAAGCCTGGGTCAAATTTCGAAGGTATCCTATGACTGATAATCTTACTGCATTTAAATATACGAAAGCTGTTGCTCGTAGGATACGCAGACAAAGACAAAGAGAGTCATGGGAGGAGTATGTCAGTGCACTAACCTCTTCCATTTCCAGCAAGAAAGTATGGCAAAAGGTCAAAAAGTGTTCAGGTGTCTATAATGACCACCTTATATCTGTTATAAATTGTAATGGCTCAATTATTAGCTCTCCGGCAGAAATTGCAAATGAAATAGCCAAAGCCTTTGCAGATGTTTCAAACTTAGCAAGTTATTCAGAATCATTCCTGTCACATAAAATCAGATCAGAGAAGAAACCAATTGTCTTCTCACAAGCCAAACACTTGCCATACAATTCTCCGTTTACAGAGTTTGAACTTCTTACAGCATTGTCACAGACTCAGGGAAGCAGCAGTGGGCCAGATGTTGTCCATTATACTATGCTGAAGAACCTTTCTCACGAGTCTTTATTGAACCTTTTATATCTGTACAACAGGATTTATATGGAACATAAGTTTCCGACATCCTGGCAAAGAGCAATCACCATACCCATTATAAAACCAGGAAAAGACCCCAAAAGTCCTTCAAGTTACCGACCCATTGCTTTGACAAGCTGTATTTGCAAAATTATGTTAAAAATGGTAAATGCCCGACTTGTTTATTTCCTTGAAACAAATAAACTTTTATCTCCACATCAAAGTGGTTTTAGACGAGGAAGATCTACCTCTGACAATATTATTGCTCTGGAATCCCAGATCAGGACTGCCTACCTTAGGCGAAATCATTTAGTGTCAATATTTTTTGATATTGACAAAGCCTATGATCGCACATGGCGCTATGGTATTATTAAGGACCTTTTTGATTTTAATTTAAAAGGAAATCTTCC
Organism: Amaurobius ferox; assembly: GCA_951213105.1. Lineage (NCBI taxonomy): Eukaryota > Metazoa > Arthropoda > Arachnida > Araneae > Amaurobiidae > Amaurobius > Amaurobius ferox. The sequence goes on along the minus strand of OX578150.1, from coordinate 30,605,438 downwards.
CATTTTTATACAAAACTTTTTAGCACATAGGACATTCAAAGTACTGTGTTTTCAAATCCTCACATACAAGAGGAGGGAGTGCCACAAGGAAGTGTATTGTGTGTGACTCTATTTTCCATAAAAATCAACAGTATTTTAAACCATCTACCACCATCAGTTCATAAAAGCTTCTATGTGGATGATTTGCAAGTTTCATACCAAGCACATGATATGCGCACTGTTGAAAGACAATGTCAAACTGCAGTAAATGGCATTCTGCAATGGACTAATCTAAATGGATTCAGGTTTTCAATCCTAAAGACTTGTTGCGTTCACTTCACCAGAAAACAAGGTCTACACTTACCTCCAGAGATTTTGATGGAGAATACTAAAATTGCTGTTGTGGATGAAGTGAAATTTCTTGGAGTCTGGTTCGATAGAAAACTCACCTTCCTACCCCATGTTCAGAAATTGAGAAAGAAATGTGAGAGAGCCATTAACATTTTAAAAGTTCTGTCAAATACGAAATGGGGTGCAGATACAACTTCAATGTTACGTATATATAGGGCCATTATTCGTTCCAAGATTGATTATGGATGCAATGTTTATGGGAGTGCACGAACATCTGTTCTTCAGAAACTGGACACAATACATAATAAGGCATTACGTATATGTACAGGTGCCTTTAGAACATCTCCTGTTCAAAGCTTATATGTGTACTGCAATGAGCCACCTCTAGAATTCAGGCGTGAACAGTTGATGCTGAATTATTACTATCGGGTCATGTCCTTACAGAACCACCCTCTGCAACGACTAATACTAGATGAGCATTATGATCGACTCTACGACCACAGACCCTCATGCATTCCTTCTTTTGGCAAGCGGATAAGAAATATATTATCAATAACCCCACAAGTAGATGTAAATATAAGGAAAACAAAGTGTTTTGAAACACCTCCATGGCATGTTCCAGATTTTATATATCTCAACCCATTTAGTAATTTTACTAAGAGAAACACAGATCAGACTATTTATCTGCAACTGTTTGCTGAACATAGAAATCTCTACAACGAGTTTACTCCTATTTTCACAGATGGTTCAAAAGCTGGCAATTACGTAGGGTTGGCTTATGTGTCTAAAAATACTATAAAGTCTTTTAAACTGCATGCATCTTGCTCTATTTTTACTGCTGAGATTATGGCAATATACCAGAGTCTTATATTCATATCACATCAAATTTCCAAAAAGCACATCATTTATACCGATCTGTCTGAACCATCTGTTACAACGTTTATTCCTTGATGATCATTATGATCGACTGTATGACCACAGACCTTCATGCATTCCTACTTTTGGCAAGCGGATACGCAATATAGTAGCAGCTACCCCTTTAGCAGAACTTTATGTTCAGAAAACCAAGTTTTTTGAAACACCTCCATGGTATGTTAACAATTTCACCTTTCTCAACCCTTTTTGTAATTTTACGAAGACTAACACCACTCCAGCTATTTATGTGCAATTGTTTGCAGAACATTGGAATCTGTATAAGGAGTTTACTCCTGTTTTTACAGATGGTTCCAGAGCAGGAGATTACGTTGGTTTAGCTTATGTTTGCAACAATACTATAAAATCTTATAAACTACATGCATCATGCTCTATTTTTACAACTGAGATTATGGCTATTTACCAGTCCCTAATCTTCATCTCTTATCAAAAGTCCAAAAAGCACATTATATATACTGACTCATTGAGTTCATTACAGCTTTTATCATCGAAGAGAGCTATGAATTACCATATTGTCTCTGATATCCTTAAGTATGAGTACTGTCTGAAGGGGCAAGGATACCATACTAAATTCTGTTGGGACCCAGGACATGTGGGCATCAAAGGAAATGAGTTAGCAGACATTGCTGCTAAATCATCTACTCAAATTTTGAATCTGACTATCCCTTTAACTGACATCAAACAATTTGTTCTAAAAAATATTCATGTCAAATGGCAGTATTCCTGGAATCAGCAAGTTGATAATAAGTTGCACGAAATAAAGCCCTTAGTACAAAAATGGACTAGATTCCTATGTAGGAAACTGGATGTAATTTTAACTCATTTGCGCATTGGTCACACTCGTTTTACTCACAGGCATTTACTATTAGGAGAAATTGAACCCCTTTGTAATGTTAGTCAAACCGCAGCGAGTGTAAAATATATTCTAATTACTTGTCCTAAATATAAACAGTTTCGTTTTAAACATTTTAAAACGTATACTATAACTTTGACGGAATTGATTGGAGAAAATCCTCATTCAGGGATTTTCCCATTCTTATTAGACATCGGTTTCTACCATCATATTTAAATTCACTTCCTATCATCTTTTAGACATTTTTCATCTTGTTTCCATCATTATCCTTCTTGCATTGTCTTGTTTTAGTCATACACTTTTTTAGATTATACACTTGTTTTTATTCTTTACATTTATCTGTATTTTAGTACCATATGTCTGGCGCAGAATATCCTCTTTGGATCTTGTTCCAAAAATCATTAATCAACTAACCAACCAACCCAGATATTGAGCACACCAGGATCACTTCTCAGAAGTTTAGGCAAAAGCCGCTTACCTCCGAAATCTGCTTGCGTCCGCCAGACTAGGACTCGCGCAGTAGTAAATCCCGCGACTGTTGAAAAACTCCAACAGCAAGGCGGGTTGCATTCCGCCCAACCTGCCTTAGGCTAGAGGCTGTCCAACCTGTCTCTGTTGGAAATAATCAATACATCGCGATTCACGTTCCTGTGAACGGGCGTTTATGCAAATTTAATATGAACGACTCTTCCCGTTCACCGGCGTGAACCGTGACGTTTTTCAACATGAGGTTTCATGCAAATCAGTTCTCAATGCGTACGCATCTGGTTTGCATATCCGGGGGCGTTTCCGGAACTGTCCATTCTCGGATATATAGGGCAGAGGTTTCTTGAAGCAAATGAGAAGGTCGTAAGGGTCGATCGAGATCAGACGTCTGAAGAAGTCAGACGAGATAGACACTGATGGTCTGATGCAGGCAGACAGAAATGTTTTTGACTGAAGTACTGCGGAATATCGTTTGACGACGGTGAATAGTCGAAACGGATGCAGATGTGGTCAGTTTGGACCAGCATGTATTGAACGTTAAATTTACTTACAAACGTTCGGAAGCCGCTTTAAATATTTTCCTGATGTTTTATCCTTTGGTTTCCCTTTGCCAAGTGATGGTGGCTGAAATGCACGCAAGTGATAGAGGTAGTATAGTAACTTACTACCAAATGCTTCAAGGAATCTCTGTCTAGTCATTTACAACTAAAAATCTTTTGTACATAGTATATTTTTGATGTTTTACGGCATGGAAAATTACCAGGTACGTGTAATATGCCGAGTTGTGTTTTTCACCAAATAAAGTGAACGAAGTTTTTCTTTAAAACTGGACTTGTGTACTTTCATAACCCAGCCAACACTTATTGACTCTGACAGTGCGTGCTTTGCTATCTTCAAATTTTAAATTTTCCATTAGTCTCCTCGCAGAGAGTCATGATAGAAGTCTCGTCGCGGTTGTAGCTTGCCTCCAAACCGCTAGGGTCTTGTTCCATGGTAGGGCTTCAGTCACATTCATCGTGCTAGATTCCATTGGACACACTCTCTCTCCCAGTTGGGCACTGCCCAACTGCCTGTCGGCCGATGAGCTACAAGTGCACATTCGTTTTATGTGTTTAAGATTTAGGAGAGAGAGAGATTTATTACATTTGTTTTATGTGTTTAAGAGGAGGGGGGGGAGTAACTCTTCCCCTGTTCGGCGCTGGGTTTTATGCTGCCTTTTGCCACTCGTGGCGGGCGTCACGGTCTGAGGGTATCAAGTCTTCCCCTGCATCCGACAAAAGTTTTAACCCCTGAACAATGGCCCATAGTCTATTCAGGTGGTAGTTGAGCTCATATATTGCGAACACAGCTATTCAAATAGCGAGCAAAGTCTTTGAAAATCAGTGTTGCTTCTCCCGATGTAAGAGCAAGACTTTCCAGATGCGAAAGGACTCAGTTACAGTCATACCTGTTTCGGGCACGCTCTGAGAGATAAGAAATTGTTTGTGGTCTTGACTTGAAGCCGGAAGGAATTCAGATTTTTGATTTTCGAAAGGAAGCAGACTGAGATAGCAGTATATTAGCTTAACGAGGGTGGCTCATTTGGCAGAGCCGGGACACGGGTGCTGACAAGTGCCTTTATACACCTCCACGTGGTTCCCCCTGGACACCAATACGGTGACAAACGTATAAAGGTTAAGTTTTAGATTAGTGACTAGAACATTTTGGAAAATGCTTTATGAAAATTTGAGTAGTAGTAAAATGGGAGATATTTGTGGTTGCGATGGCATAAGCTCATGTCAGACGAGAAAAAAGATGACATTAGTGAGCTGAAGACCAGCTAACCGAATTGGAAGACCTTCTCCAAGAGAAGGAAAGGTCCATCGGGAAAGCAAACGTAAATCAGCTAACAATGCTATATGAAAAAATGTGCAGCTATTGTGTACGTTACAATAGGAAGGCAGAGTTTTGTAAGATCAGGATTGCAGACCTTGAAAAGGCTGTGAGACTCGCAGAGTCACCTAGGGCGAAGATAGAGAAGGAGTATATCTCTCAGATTGAGGCCCTCTTCCAGAAGGAAAGGGTACACATGAGGGAGCTATACTCAGCTCAATCTATAAAGCACTTGCCGCTGATTTGAGAGAGGCATCCTTTGCGATAGATAAAGTTACAGGAAATATAGAGTTAAATGAAGTAGGGTCTGATATGGTTAGTGTAAATTTAAAGAACTACAGAACAAAAAGTAAAGAAATCGAAAAAGAACTTATGAAAACGCTTAGTATAGAGAATATTTCAAAGAGAAGTAGTGAAGTAATAGTTGAGGGAGTAGCAGAGTTAAAGTAAATCTTAAATAGTCAACAAATAAAGTTAATTGCACAAGAAGTTAAGATTAAGGAACTAGAGGAAAAAGGGAACTTAGGAAAAGGGAATGGGAGGAAATGCTAAAGAATAGGAAAATAGAACTAGAAAATGAGGAGAAGATTAGGAAGGAAGACAGGGAGGAGGAAAGGAATGCAAGATACAGGATAATATCTACCCCCCCCCCCCCCCTAGAATAATTAATGGAGTAGCAAACAAACTTCCGGAAGATAGGGTAGCAATGAGAGCACGCACCTCCAAAGTAAAACCTCCGTCGAAACCTCAAAAAGTTATAATGTCACGGAGCGTCAAAATTTTGCACCCCCGCTAGACGGGAGACAGAATATCCCCCCCTTTATGCTAGGGCTCCCCAGTTTAGACCTAAGGATAGAGTACCGCCAATCCAAACTAGATTTAGACAGGAATCAAATAATAGCAAACCAAGAGATGAAGTAATCCTGATTTATCTTGCAAAGGACCAGGAACTAACAGCAACTGAAATGAGGAGACATTTACAAGAAAATTTAAATCCCGCTAAATTGAAGATAGGGATTAAAAGAATAAAACAGATAGGAAAGGGAGGAGTACTGATCGAGCTTAACTCGACAGAGGACAAAGTAAAACTTAACATAGAAATTAAATTAAATAAGAATATAATAGAAAAACTAGAAGTAGTGGACCCAAATAGAAGGCTTCCCAAAATAATAATATATGACCTCCCTGCAGAAATAACCAAAGAACAGGTTTTGGAGTGAATAGAAACTCCAAACGAGGAAATACGTGAAAAAAGAAGTGAGGTACTTTTCAAAATAGGTTTGTAATAGTTGTCAGACTTCAGCAAGTATCAAACATATTTTAATTGAGTGTTCGAAATATAAACTGTTCCGTTTTAAGCATTTCAAGACGTATACTATACATTTGGCAGAATTGATTGGAGAAAATCCTCATTTGGAGCTTTTCCCATTCCTACTGGACATTGGTTTTTTCCATCATTTTTAACTTCACTTTTTATAACCTTTTAGTCATTTTTCATCTCGTTTTCATTGTTGTACATGTTCCATAGTCATGGTTTTATGGTAGTCATGGATTATCACCATAATCAACCAACCCCCACCTGAATTCAAAAGATACAGGCTTAAGTATATAGACTTCCTTAAGTTAAAGATAGAATTAAACAAAATTTGGAAGAATTGTACAGAACTTGAAACAGGAGACTTAGAAAGTGTGATGACATCCCTTACATCTAAGATTCAATTAGCATGTTGCATAACCACCATTGAAAGTAAAAATATAAATAATAAAGGCTCATGGTGGAATACTAAAATCTATATGCAAAGGAAAAACGTAAGAGCTCAGATTCCAAAGAGCAGACCCAGAAAATAAAGATAAACTTAAGATAGAATGCAAAACAGAATTAGCAAAATATAAAAAGTTAATTTTAAAATCCAAAGAAGATTGCTGGAGGGCTTACTTAAACTCAGTAACCCCAAAGAATGCTTTCGGCACACACTATACAATTGCTAGGGGGAAAGCCGTTATATAAATCCACTAAATTCTTGATTCTGAAAAAGAGTGACGGGACAATGATGAGAGACGTTGAGGACACCCTAAATGAAATACTAAACACCTTTTTCAAGAAAGATAACCATTTAAATGAAAATACAATTAAAAAAAGAATAAGGGAGAGTTTAAATAATGGCAATGAAGCTTATGAAGACGATCCCCCCTTTACCGTTCATGAAGTTCAGGATACCCTCAGAGGAATGAACAGAGGAAAGGCACCAGGATGGGAAGGTATTCCGCTTGAAGTTCTAGAGCACTTCTTTTATGCAGACAGAACAAAATTTACTAGGATTCTTAATAGATGCCTGGAAGAATACCTTTCTCCAAAGCAGTGGACCCCTCAGGGGTTCACTTCTTTAATGAATACGGGTGTTGCAATCCCGAGGTACCTTAGCAATCCTTTTCTTTCCTTTTTTCTTTCTCTCTCTTTCATTTTCCTCCTCCTTTTTTTTGTCAATTCTCCTTTCCTTTTCTTTTTTCTTTTGTTCTCCTTTTGTGTTTTGTGTTTCTTGATCCTCTCAGCTGCTGGTGTCATCAATGCCGAGCCCTTATTAAACATCAAATCTGCTCTATGGGCCCTAGTACCACTCTTCGGCCTCTGCCGTAAGGTACACCGTTTGGGCTCGGGAATGGGTTCATGTGGGTGTGATGCGAAAGGGGTAGAGCTGCGTGCATCAGTAGTTTTGCTTTTAAGAAACGTTTGCAGTAAACGGTTCCAGAGGTGAGTCCCTTGATTGCGTTGGTTAGATGGTGGAAAGTGTTTCATATCGAGAAATCCCCCATGGATCTTTGTTGGTCCTTGTAAAAAAATACATCATATATACAGATTCGTTAAGTTTTTTTACAATTAGTTTCATCCAGAATGGCCATGCTTCATTCCATTGCACTCAGATATCCTCCAACTTGTGCATCATCTGAAGGCACGAGGACACCATATTCAATTTGTTGGGTTCCGGGACATGTTGATATAAAGGGAAACGAATTGACTGATACCGCTGCAAAAACAACTGATCATATTCTGAATCATCCCATTCCTTTATCAGATATAAAAAAAAAACTAGTAGCAATATATTATATGATAAATGGCAACATTCATGGAATCAGCAAACTCAAAATAAATTGTATAAAGCCTTTAATACAAAAGTGAACTAGTTTTCAGTGTAGGAAACTTGATGTTATATTAACTCATTTGCGCATTGGTCATACTCGTTTTTTAACCCCTTGCCTGTGCTGCCCGAATCCAGTTCGGGCGACCCATCCGTGCCAAATTTGGAATGCCCGAACTGACTTCGGGCAAGCGAAAAATCAGTGTTTCTATTGCGTTGAGTCCGTTTTGTTTTATGAAATGTTCTACAATATAATTCATTGTTTTCCCAATAGATGGCAATACTTGTCCACATTTTTTTTGGAAGTAGGCGGGATCAGCTAGCTTGATTAGGTGGGATATACACCGAGTTTATTGTAAAGATTGTGATGTTGGCTTGTGTGCCGTGTCCTATTTGTCTTATATATCATACTATAAAAAATTTGTGAAATTCTGAAAAAGGATTCTGTGAAATGATTTGTGAAATTCAAAAGATTATTTGATTTATTTTGCTATAATTAAACAATTTTGAGTAAAATATGAATATAATTCATTAATTTTCCACATGTATGTCAAAATATTAAATATAGTAGTTATTTCATATAAAAATTTATATTTTTACAAAATAAAATTTTTCTAACCTTTTTAAATGTTATAATGCACAAAATGAAAGCATAATTTTTTTTTTCCATTTTTGACCCATTTTCCTGAAATATGCTCCACAGGCAAGGGGTTAATCATAGACACTTACTTTTAGGAGAAATTGAACTTTTTTGTAATAATTGTCAGACCTCAACAAGTATCAAATATATTTTAATTGAGTTTTCGAAATATAAACAGTTTCGTTTTAAGCATTTCAAGACTTATACTATACATTTGGCAGAATTGATTGGAGAAAATTCTCATTTGGAGCTTTTCCCATTCCTATTGGACATTGGTTTTTTCCATCATTTTTAACTTCACCTTTTATAACCTTTTAGCCATTTTTCATCTCGTTTTCATTGTTGTACATGTGTCATAGTCATGGTTTTTTTTCTCACATTATCACTCTTTTAAATTATACATGTGTTTTATTAATCCATACTAATTTATGTATCTTGGTACCATATGTCTGGCGCAGCATATCCTCTTTAGACCTTGTGCCATTAAACCATAATCAATCAATCTAATTTTTATCAGCATAATCCTAGGTCATTCTATTGTAGCCAAGTAGTTATCAAAGCAAAACAGTGGTACTGCATGACTTGTAAGTTACACCCTGAGAAGCACTGATTTTAAAGTGGCATTGATTTTAAAGTAATAAAATATTCAGAAAATAAAAGATATGTATTTCTTCAGAATGTTCTACATTCTGCAAGTTTGCTGTTTACAAAATTCATTTAACCTGCTTTATTTATAGTTTTACCATAAAAGTTCAATAATTTACATGTAACGCACACAGTTTTGAAATATTTCCATTTAAAGCATATTTTCTCAATCCTAGGTGAAAAAACATGAGTATTTTATACATTCAGCTTTTGCTACTCTTGTTCTTGTGTATTTTTGGAGCTACAGGTAAGAAGCAATCTAAATATAATGTAACCGGAAGTACGAGTATTTAATGAATCCCATATGTATGTCCCATATGTATAATATGTAAAATATAATTAAATCATCGATAAGTCTCTCAACATGCATTTTCTTTATTGTTTCTGGATCGCGATGTCCAAATTTTTGATGCCAACTATAAATACAGTTTACTTTACGTTCAACCACTGTGTTAAGTTTATGTCAGTTGTTGGGGATGTGTTACCAAAGAGACCGTATCTCCGAACTGAGGTTAGTGTAGCTGAAACTCTGAAATTACTTGTAATGCTCCATAGAAGGGATATATATATATACCGGGTGGTCAGAATTAAAACACCCCTACTCTGAGCTCTCTATACATTGAACTATTCAGTGTAAAAGCTCCAAAATTGTTGAACTTACTATTCAAGACATGGGAAAATTGATTACGCGAAAAAAAAATTAGTTCCAGAAACACTGATAGATGGTGCTGTACAACAGAAAATATGCTGAAAAGATACAAAATAATCACAAAAAAACAACGCATGCGATATGGAATTTTTCCTTTTTAATTTCTTTTGCTGATATGAAAAAAAAGAAGATAAAAAAGTGAAAAAACATAAACTGTCATTGTAACTGCAATTTCGCACTGTAAGCACAAAAATTTGCATAAACCCTTGGTTTACAGCTACTATGTTCTGGGCATAAAAGGGGATAAAACTAGGAAATTTTCATTCTTATCAGCGATAGCTGTCACACTGCCAGAACGCTCTTTGCTTGTGAAGCTGTTTTATGAAAACAAAGGACATGCTGCAGCTGCACTTCCAGTGTTTCGTCGACTTAAGAATTTGCGAAAAGGACCATTACTTCCACAAGCTCACATTTAAATGTTGCATATTACATCAACTAAACTAGTTTATTTTCATATTATGGCTAATTATTAAGGTTAATTTTTTAATTATATTTGCATAATACAAATTTTTCTATTTTGGAAAATGGGTAGCATGAACTCTGTGAAAGGATACTTTCAAAAAGTGGTATTAAAGCAATGATTTAAGCAAATAAAAAGGAAACCATTTTAGCAGGCATATAATTCTATATATATATAGATAGATAGATAGATATTAAAGATCAATATTTATTACTTTCTTTAGTGAAAAAACCTGTGTTTAAGTAATTATATAAAGTAATTTTCACCGGATAAAACCTTTATATATATATTTTTTGTTTTATAATTTATTGTCCTGAAATTTGATGAACCACTTGCACCATTTCTTTATGAATCTATGACAACTATAGCACAGTCAATTTTGCAGAGATTTGTAAAGCCTTGTGTTTTAGAAAAAAATGCTTCATACTTTTACAAAATTGATGTTCTTGAAAAAGATAACTTGATCCCAGCCTCTGAAGTGACACTTAGTTTTACTGTAAAAGATGAATTGAGAAAGATAAAGAATAAAATGAATATAGACATTTTGAAAATGTGACAATCATGTCCTAAAGCATATCAAAGATTTGTGCATAAACTTTTTGAGCGTTCACCTGTACGATTTCCATTGACTAAAGCAATATCGTTTCTTGATCCTGCAGTTTTCCTTCAAACTGATTTGGCGATTGAGCGTTTGTCAGCATGTCTAGAAATATTGGTTTCTAAAAAATAGATATCAGGATTAAAAGCTGACAACATTCATAAAGAGTTCCAAAAATTATTTAAAGAGCTTTCTGTAGTAAACATGATGAAATCTTTGAAAAGAAGTGATCCTAGGCTTGACGATCATTGGATTAGTATACTGCATCTAAAACAAGCTTCTAATGATTTGACCTTTTTTTATAAAATTATTATCCATTTTATCACATGGTGGTAATTCATTTCTTGAAAGGGGATTTTCTATTAATGCAGAATGCATTATTGATAACCAAACAGAAGAAAGCCTTGTAGCATTAAGACAAGTTTATTGTATATTTTAGTTAAATTAAGACATGTATATTTTAGTAAAGTCTCGGAATATAAAATTCTAACATTCATTAGCATATGAATGATTTTATAAATTTTGGATATACAGATACAGTTATAATTTAAGCCGATGCAATAATTTTTTTATAAAAATAAACTACATTAAAAAATACATTACAAATCTTTTGTAAAAACACGTGCTTTTGATTTTCCAATATCTATATCAAGTAGTTTCTAAACATCATGTACAAAATAAAATATAAACCATATTTTAACAGATGGGAACATAAAAGATAAAGCTGTAAACAAATAGAAACATTTTGAAATGCACTGGTTTTTTTTTATCAGACACTTTAAACATAAAAAGTTCAAACAACCAGGAAGCTGGCATGTGTGCTTAAAAATTTAATAAACTTTGAAACTATGCTTTAGGAAACTGAAATATATCAGAATATAAAAAATTATCTAACAATTAAAGAACTAAAACAACGAAAATTTAAATTTATATTGCGTTAAGAAAAAGCTGCATTAAACATCAATCAGCCGACGTACATGATTGGCCCATATATGTTTAAAATTTTTTCTAAATTGATTTTGTCTGTCAGTTCTTTATGGACATTAATTAGAATTAATGCCTCCAATCTATTGTCTGACATTTTTGATCTAATTGCTGTTTTTACTTGCTTCAGCGTACTCAATGTTCTTTCATTTGATGCAACTGTAACGGGTGCAGTTAATAGAACTTGGTATATACAATTAGCAAGAGTATAGTTTTGTTTTTATGTGCAAAACATGCAACATTTTTAACAGACTCTTCATTTGAAGCTTTCTCGTTGATATATAATTGCACAAACTGCTCATATTCTGCTCGGAGATAGATAGTATATATCAATGTCCTGTTTTAACTTATAAAATTTGGCTAAATCTTTCATGGAGTCCAAAGAACAATTTTGTTTTTTAAATGGAGGTTGCAACACTTTAAACATTTTAATTGATGACAGAGTCGTACTTTTACATTGTCTAAAACACATGTAAATTGTTTTCGATAAAAAAAGGTATAGAGAAAGTTCTACTTCATTCTCTGGATTATCTTCAATTCGCTTAGGTTTCTTTTGATGTCGGTGATGTCTTAAAAATTCAATTTCAGCATCAATTCCCAAACACTTTGCAACCTCAAGGGTACTAGAGATTAAATTATTTTTTTCTTCATCTGTTTGCATATTTGTTAATACGGAAAAACAAGTGGTAGTCAATGCTATTGCATCCAAAATGTTTAAGGATTCTTTCTGGAGGTTTTCTGTTAAATGTTTCGTTTTATACATAACATTTTTCATGAACATGGTAATAACTATAAACTCTAAAGTCATCAATTTTTTATATAGAGCAGAAGTTTGGGATTTAGTGTTGGAATCAAACTTTTCTCCATCTTTTATATAGGCTAGCGTATCAACAATAATCTCATACATAACAGAAACTGCTTGAAAGGATTCTGTGCGCGCAGTCCATCGTGTTAAATTTTTAAGATGGAGCGCAGTTTCGATTTTCATCAAATTGTCAGAAAGTTCAGCATGCCTTTTTGTGCTTGATGTGAAAAACACATAGAGCTGCTCAAGTATATTGAACATCTCTTTTACCAAATAACTTCTCGAACAACTGTGCTCGACAACTGTGTTTGTTCTGTGAGCTTTGCGGGGAATATGAATTACTTCCCTACCAATTTTGTCACTTATTTTCCTCTGAGTGCCATTAAAATTTCCCGACATTGATGCAGTGAAGTCATAGCTTTGAAAGCATAAATTATTCAGATTAATTTCTTTTTCATTCAATATTTTTAATATGGCATCTGCCAAGTTTTATCCCGAACTTCATAAATGCTTAGCAAGTATTCTTCCAAAAGACTGTCTTCAGATGTAATTCGTGCTACAACGGAAAGAATATCTTTATTTGAAACATCCGGGGTGGTATTGGCCATAATGGAAAATATTCCTGAAGATGATAGTTCTATTTTATTAATTAAGCGAATTTCTTCTGCTATCAAACTTAAAAATTCATTTTGGGAAGATGGACGTAAGTACGCTACCCGATGAGAACGACATGGGTCATCATCAAGCCAACATTTGAATACTGGATTATATCTAGTTAATAAATTTGAAATTTGAATAAAATTGCCATTTGAATCATCCCCATCTCCACTAAAAGCAATCCTTTGTCTAGCTAAAGTTTTTGATATATCAATCAAAATTCTGACAGCTTCTCTATTCCTGCTATTTTCAATTTCTTTTTCTATTTTCCTTTTACGCATTTCTGAGTCAAAAAGATAATCTATATGACTTGATTTGTGTACAAAATTAGAAAGCATGAAATTGATGTGTTATGGGACTTCGGAGGAAAAGTGTTGGGAAAGTTTTCCTAATTTTGATTTCCTCACACTTTTAAATTTATGCCATAAACACACTCCATTCTCTGCCCAAGCTTCAGAATCACACGAAAATAAACTGCAAACAAAACAATAAGCAGCATTTTTAGAAATTGAATATTCTAAATGCGGGTATTCATTGTACCAACAAGCAGTAAAACTTGCATGTTTGCCCACTGAAATATCCCGGTTAGTCAGGAAAATAGTTAATACTGGTTGACAGGGTCCTACATTAATGAGGGCAGTCTTGTGATAATCACTTAAATGTTCTGATCTTTGACCAGGATCATGCTGGACAGTTTCAGAAGATATTTCTAGAGAGATATCTTTACCAACTTTATTAATTTGTCTTAAAACCTCATTGATATCTTGAAGAACCGTGCTGCACGTTGATTGAAATTTTTCAATAATACTTTGACTAGAATGAAACATTTGCTCATCATTTGAAAAATTTGATAGTACTGCTGCATCTTTAATGATTTTCAGCTCCTCCATGTTTTCTAAAATGAATCCAATTTTTCCAACACATCTCAGCCATTTGGATGTTTTAAGAGGGCTTTGCTTGTTTAATGGAGTAATTCTGTTTAGGGGAAATTCTTCTTTTTCAAGGAGCTCAGATAAATGCTGGCTGTTCTCCTGGCTTCCATCATTTGTTTTAATACTTATTTCGAAATGTTTTGCTATTGCCAGTTCTTCAATCCTTCATTATCCAGAGCAAATGTTCTGGTATTTAAATTTATCATCTCTGAGATCAAGGAGCATTCTTCACTTGTTATAGTTTGGGTTTGTGGAACTTTTAATACTTCGATTTCCTCATTATTGGAATCAACATTTGGTTCAAAGGGTTTTACCAGGCTCAATTCTTCATTATCCCGAGCAAATATTATTTTGTTATTTTAATTCCTCATCTGAGATCAAGGGACACTCTTCACTTGCAGTTTGGATTTGTGGACCTTTTGATACATCAACTTCCGCATTATTGGTATTTTGTGGTTTCTCTAAATTTTTCGACAAATTTGAAAACGATTCAGAAACGCTTGGTTCTATGAATTTACGAAAAGAAGCTGCCTAAATAAAATAAAATTAAGTATTCATTAATAACTGTGTGTTTAATAATTAAGTCTATAAAATTTAACAATTTAAGGATGTATAACAGTATTTTCACCCCCAGCTTTACTTCTAAATTCAACTTCATTACAATTTTATATTTTTATGATACTGTTATATACTTTATACATAAAAATTAAAATTACATTATCTACCTAATATTTAAAAAATCTGATGTGAGCAGCACATGATTTTTCCTACAGACTAAAATTAATTTTCTCTTTCTTTCCTTCATAATTCAGTAAATTGAATTCAATTGCACAAAATAACACTGATAATTATTTGAAATGATACTGAATTAAGCGTATTACTTAACTTTTTGCTTTCATTCGGCAACTGGACGTACTTTCAAAGGCAGCGCTGCAAATATGTGAAAAACTGAAATATATCTAGAGAAAAATTAATCCTAAGAAAATGGGGTTTATTTCTTCTTTTCGTAGTCTAGAAATTACTTTTCCAATATCCCAGCTTATGCCTTTAAAAAGATTGGTATATAAAACTCAATATATATTTATTAGGAACAAGTACCATATTTTATTTCTATAAGATAGTGAGATAAGTGAACCCAGGAGTACTTACGGTCTGGAGACATCAGTCCACAGATGGGTAGAAGATAAAGACAAAAATCAGGGTGTTCAAATAACTTAACTTATAAAATTTAATATTCATATTCATGTAACACAATATTTTTTTGTTAAGTAAAGTTGATCAAACCCTATTATATATTAAATTTTAATCATTGTGTTTGTAGTGAATTTCTCGTATCAGATTATATTGCTAATGTTCTTGTTGGCAACAACTCTGAAAAGCAGTCACTAACCCATGGTCCCTATAACTGATAAGTATCAAAATTACATTGGATTATTTATTTAACATTATTAAATGTCCTAATTTTTTAATGATGTTTTAAAATGTTTGAGTTTTCACATGGCAATGGCATTTCATATGGAACTCATTTTTGACATGGCAATGGTTTAAACTGTCAAAAACTAAAAGATGCAGGCGAAAAGCATTTTCTTTAAAATTCGTTTGAAAAAAATTCAGAACTCTATATATTATCAATATCCACATATTATGATTATTAATGTAAATATTTGTTTTCTAAAAATACACCAAAATTGCTGAAAAATAAACGTCAGTTACCTTTTGAATAAACATATAAAAAAATATTCAGAATTTATTGCAAAAAACAAAAATTAAAGTAGAGTTTCCTGAAATTTTTATTCGTGAAAGATTACACAATTTGTTTTTTGAAATTAGTATGGTGATTGAAGGCATTTAACAAAGCATAAATATCACAAATACCCTCCCTACCTCTCTTCCGGAATGAAATTTTTCTTTATGCCTTTGGGAGTACTGAAATTCATAGTGAAAAAAAGGCTAGTTATGAAATCAAAATGCAGTGAATTTTATCTTTTCATACAATTGCAAAACAGGTTTCAAAATTTTCAAATTTGAGATTTTAACAGCTAGAACCTACTGAACTCTTTCTAAATACTATATCTATCTGTGTGTGTCAGTGAGTTATGGATACGATAATCCTCAATTGAACACGCATTTATGAATTTTGATAGGTGGATACATTGTGAAGAAAGCTTTGTATTGAATTATTTTTAAGCAAATTAAAACACGTTGCTTTTTGGCAGCTTCATTCCTCAAAACAAAATAACCTATTTAAATTCACATGCAAAATCCACATCAAAATGTCATTCAAATATTATAAATATAAAATATGAAACAAAATTATTGGTGAATATTGTGGCATGCAATGCAAAACTATTACAAAATATGTCCTTCACATGAATGCACATGCTGTATCCACAAGAATATCAATAAATTTGTTTATACCATTTCATATGGAAAGTGGCCTTCATATAAGATATTACTTAATACTGTTATAATTTTATGTAATTTTAAATAAATTAATTTTAAAAATGTACAAAGTTTCGAGAAGAGTTTATACTAGCATTTTAAAATTTGTGAGATTTATTTTAATGAATAACTTATTCTTTAAAATGTAATCTCCCAGCTATTTTACTAAAACAATTGCAAATACCTGAGATAAAAAATAAAACAGGTGTTGACTATGCACTTTTAAAAATGACTAACATTAAAAGCCAGTTAAAACATTACGAACTTTAACACCAAAGACATTTTATCTAGATGTATTACAATATAACAATATATTGAATCCTGTATGTCTTTTTGGTGCCTTAGACTAGAAGGCAAAATAAATCTAAAATATATGGTTAATATTATATAGTCCATGTAAAAGAAATTTAAAATTCGCTTAAACTTGACTTTAAAAGTTACACCAATTTACAAAGGCATGACTAAAAAAAATAGTAATTTCTGATACGACTACTATGACATGGACTTCAACAAGTGAAGATTAGCAGAAAAAATTCAAATATAAATTAAATATATTCAAAATATATTTATCTGTCTTTTTTTAAATTAGTGTCATTAAATAGAAATAATAGAATGCTTGATGGAAATACTACAAGTCCCATATAATCTACAAATGAAACAAGTTAGCAATAGTTATCTTGAATGTAATTTTCATGACATTAAAATTAAAAAAATACTTTTGATAATAGCTGTTATTATTTTTTAATTTGTTGATATATATTTATCACACACTTTTTAAGTAATTGTTAATCTAGTTTTTTTATATCAAACACATATGCCAATTATCCTACATTACTTTTGTTAGCTGATTCAGTCACCTAGCCCTTAATATGGATCAGTGGTCTTCGAACTTCTAACGCCTTCGGAACTCTATGCTTAAAAAAAATTTTTTTGGAACCCTAGTACAAAAAATATGCCCCGTAAGCATAGTGACGTAAAGATTTTAAGCATAGTGACTTTAAACATAGTGACGTAACAGAAAATCTCGGTGCCCCCTCTCCTTCCGCAAAAAAGTTTTGAGGCTACATTTACAAAAATTAACTACCGAAGACTGCAAATTAATTTTGACCATTATAATCATAAACCCAAATACTACATACAAAAATAAATTATTAAAAACATGCTATTCAGATTTTTTATTGAATACAGCTGAGGTGAATTTGCTGGCTCTAAAAAGTCGCCACTGCAGTGAAACATACAAGCATATTTGTAGGCATAAATGCAAGAAAATACAAAATTCAGAATATATCTAATTCAGAAGTAATACTAGAAGTAACTAAATTTAATGATTTGAATGGGCTTGCTTCTTGCTACACAACTTTTGAAAATCAGGCTTAATTGTTGTTATTTGCAAACGCATTTCAAATTCTGCATCTAATTTGTTCCTGTATTTAGTTTTAGTGCTGACATAACTCGAAAAAGATCGTTCGTAAAGATAGGTAGTAACGAAGGGCATAAGAATTTTTACTGCTCGATCAGATACTTCCGGGTATTCTTTGTAAACTTTCAGCCAAAAACCCAATAGTCCTTGTTCAAATTGCATTTTTAAAGTCGGATCCATGGATATATCAATCAGTTGTTCTCTTTTCATCGGCGGTAGATCAGCATCTTCGACTTGTAGAAATGGATTTTGAACCCAGTTATATGACTGTTTGGGAGTCGGAAAATATTCTCTGAAACTTTCCTGCAAATTCGATAAATGTTCGATAATGAACTTTTGGACAGTTTCATTAAGACTAAGAACTGAAAACTTTGAGCAGCAAGAGGAGAATATATTACTAACTTTACTAGTAATTGGAAGAAAGAGAGGGAATCAGTATCTCTACAGCACAGTATAGAAATTTTAAAATGTGCATACAATTTATGAATTTTAGTTTTTAAAAAAAAATTAAATTTAATTATCAAAATTTTTGAATAACAAAAAATTTAATAAAAGTGTTATAAAATCTTATAACATAACAAAAATCTAAAATTTATTAAAAAAGTCACGGAACCCCTGAAAACGTTTAGCAGAACCCCGGGGTTCCG
Source organism: Amaurobius ferox (assembly GCA_951213105.1). Lineage (NCBI taxonomy): Eukaryota > Metazoa > Arthropoda > Arachnida > Araneae > Amaurobiidae > Amaurobius > Amaurobius ferox. The sequence goes on along the minus strand of OX578150.1, from coordinate 30,586,891 downwards.
CAGAACCCAGTTTGAATATCACTTATACAGATAATTGATCTTTAATAACTAAAAACACTAATTTTAAAAAGATTGAAATAAGAGTACTATATTCAGAGAATTATATTTAAATTTTATGTAAGTGAGCATATACAATATTAATTCTTGATAAAAAGCAGGCATGCTTATATTGTTTACATTTTTGCCTTGGCGATATTTTATCTAAAATGGCCAATATCACTAGAATACAATAAAAAAAATTAAGAATTGAAGTTAAATACATTAGAAACGTTTATTTACTAATAATGGTGAAAGTGAAAACAATTTTATAGTGATTAGACATGAAAACTGCATTTAAAATTTAACAAAGGAAAGAGTTTAAGATGACTTACCAGGTGAAAATTTAGCAGCATGATCCGTCCAAAGCACTTGCATATGCTTCGTAATTTCCTCATAAGAATACCTCTTTAGTATTCTCTTACTGTAAAGAGTACTCTTCACATCCCAAAGGTTCCGTTTGGATTGAATAAAATCAGCTTCCATTCTGCATTCCAAAACGATCTATCGGCCATCTTGGTCGCCATTAAAATAACTGGAAAGCACGTCACCTGTGATGTTCGTATTTATGCACTTCTAATTGGTTGATTTTCGCACAACCGTTTCCTCAACAACAATATTTTAGGTTTAAATCTAAAATGTTGTGGTTAAATTTGTTGAGTGACCTGTTTTGCGAACGGTTTTGTTGTCCCAGATAAAGTTAATATGTCTTTTATATCCGTAAATGGTCTATTATTTTTGGCAAGGTAATATGCAGCATTAAAAACCACTTTCAAATGATTAAACATCTTTTCATTCATTTTTTTAACACATTTCGCAAGAACAGTGTTGCTGGGTTCAGTTTCAGCTTTCAAAGCAGCAACACATTTTAAATGTTGCTGCGAAATTCCACGTTTCTTAAAAGTCTCTTAATTTAAACGGCGCCATAAAACCAGGAACTATTTTAGAAGATCGATCATTAAGATTGGGGCATTTTGAGCATATGGAACAACTGGCTATCCCATTACTTTCATCATATTTTATCCATGGGAGCTCTTTTTTCCATGCATTTTGGAACTGTCTGTGTTTACCACATGACTGTGAACTACTACTCGCTTTGTTGATATGAGCAGGTGATCCTATGGTGTCATAATTATTAAAATTATCCATAGCTGCTCTGCTTTCAATAACCTCATTATCCTTTGATGATGTTTTAAAAATATCAAGTCAACGGAGCCCATTTCATTTGGGGCTGATTAGGATTAGGATAAGCAGAACACTTCATAATGCTGCCTTTACTGTTTTCCACCGCTCTCAACTAAAGTGAAATAACCAACCACAGCTATCTATTTACATAAAAGCGGCAGCTGAAGGTCACCCAATATTGCGAACTGAGAGGGGGAAAAAAAACCACTACATCTATCGGGAAACAGTGAACCTCGTAAAGCATTTTCATTTGAAGCAAGGGTAGAGAGAGTTAGATTTCATGATTTTCCGCCCTCTCTCAGTTGGCAATAGCGAGTGGCCTTGAGTGGCCGCCAGAGTCAATCCATGCCAAAAGCAAGGCAAACAAAACATTTCTTGCGAGCCTCGGGGAGAAACGAGTTTTCCCACCATTCTCCTTCCTTTCATCACTTTTTTTTCTGACTTTAAAAAAGGAAAAAACATTAATTCAAAAGAGAAAAAAAAATAATAATATAAAAAATAATTATGGTCACAAGATCTAACTTTTTAGTCGCCATGCCGACCTGGTGTTTGGTATTTTTCAAACCCTGATTTACAATCTGCTTTATACTGTTAGTGGAGGTAAATTAGTTAGAATTAGTTATTAATTAGAATCATTAAATTCATAATTTATATGTGTATAGCAATGAATTAAATATTTCTTCTTCTCTGTTTCAGGCTTAGCTACAAATTTTATCTAGAAATATGAAGCTTGAATGGAAAGTTTGGAGAACCTATCCAAGTACAGCACATACTAATCTTTTTAAGAAACATTATAGATGTCAAAACAATTCTTATTGTAAACTAAAATTTAATTCAAATATTAAAAAATGCAGTAAAGTGACAGGATGTAAAGCAAAGATCATTATAACTATTAAGAATAAACCAATATTATATTCATAATCCTCATATTTATTTTACGACTTAAAAAGAGCAATTTTCTATTGCTCAACTGATGAAAATGATCATACAAAATAGCTTCGTCAATGTACAGAAAAGTTCCCAAAGGGATTCATGATAGTTGCAAGATTTTGTTACAACAGAGTATTAAAACTCAAAAAAGTCTCAAGTAAAGCTAAAATAAATTCACTCTACTATCAACAGAATATTTTAGAACCAATTTTTGAAGAAATTCTAGCCTTATATGGAAACAATAAAGTTGAGCTTCATATGAACACAGTCTCTAGTCAGAGTCTAAGTCAACTGCCGCATATTTAGCAAAAAAAGAATCCCATTCAGTGAAATACCTGCAAAATCATCTGACGCTTCTCCTATGGGCTTTCGGTTTGTTAAAACGAGTCTTAGGAAAACGGCATACAAGAACACTGAACGGACTTTGGAAAACTACCCAGGAGCAGTGGGATAAAATTGACATGACGGTGCTAAAAAAAAGTTAATGGAAAAATTCGATCAAGAATCAAGGCTATTAGATAGAAGCAAATCGCTGCTAGAAATATACCTTTATGCATAAAAATTAGTTATCAAAATCATTTCCATAAAGTTCAAACGACCTCGGTATGAAATTAATGATAATTATCGACAGTGCTTGAAATCCATTTGCTGTGAGTGAGTTATTGAAGGCAACTGGATTTTTTTTTTTTTTTAAGATCTGGATAATTTCTTCAAGATCACCTTATTCTGCAAGACAAAATGAAGTTCATTATTAGCTTTACCTGTTGAATTATTTTATCTGGCTAATTTATGTAAATTCACTTTTTATTATAATATGAAAAGAAACAAATTATATTTTTTTAGTTTTAGTATAGATCAGTGTATAATTCAGAGAGAAAACTCCAGTTTTGCATTGGAATTCCACATGTTGTTGAGACTCGGACTGTCCAACCTACCAGAAAGGTGTAAGGTAACTGTTTGGACGGCTGAGAGAATTCCACATGTAAATGAGCTGTAACTATAAACTAATTAACTATGGTAGTATAAATTTGAAACACAGAAAAAATAAAGGGGTGATTTTCAAAATGACCACCTATTTGATATCCTAATCTTTGAACCCATATTTCATGCTAATAAAATTAACTTGTTGTGCTTTTAGAACATATATTGGTACGTTAGTTTATAATTAATAAAATGTACTCATTAAAGTGTTTTTTTTTTTTTTTAAATATTAGAGCTATTTTTTACTGTTTTTAATTTTGAAGTAGTAAAAATTTTCATGTCTCAAATCAAAACACCACATTCAAGGAAGTTTCTTTTTTATGCTTTCAAACTAGATTAGCTTTTGTATATTAATTAAAAAATATGGTTTTACATTTTAATTAACAAAAAATGCAAGTGATTCCTTTAAAATATTATTATTAATATTTTAAATTTAATATGTGTTCCAGCTACATCTCATGAGTATTACCTCAGTAGTGTTCCTACTATTATTTTAAATAGGTTTTGATTTCTGCAGTTGGCAGCAAAGCTAAAGGAAGCTGTTGAATGTTGACTCGTAAAATGAGATGTATTCTTAACTTAAAAGCATTATTTAAATTTATCTACAGTTAAGTGCAGAATTTACATTAACATAACATGAAAGCATGAAACATCAACATTCTCTCTCTTTTCTTCTGTTGCTAATCTTCATTATTACAGATCAAAATACTGAAACGATAATAATACAACTATCAATTCACAACATAAAATGAGATGTATTCTTAACTTAAAAGCATTATTTAAATTTTAACATAACATGAAACATTAACATTCTCTCTCTTTTCTTCTGTTGCTAATCTTCATTATTACAGATCAAAATACTGAAATGATAATGATACAACTATCAATTCACAACATACTCCCACCTTTTGTCTTGGTATAGAACAATTTCAAGACAAAACTTATTTATAAGGCATATTATGAACTTACTTATTACTTACTAAACTGACAGTCTCTCATTTCTAAGTAATTAATACTAAACATAAAATCAATACACACTATGAAATAACTCTAAACTTAAGGTTTTACAACTACATCTATATGTAATAGATATTTTAAAAAATTCTGAAAAATTGTTCTAAAATAAAAATGCAAGTTACAAATCCAATCTTTCGGGCTTATTTACTTGTCGTCCTCTACGAATAAAAATTATTTGTTCAGGGTATGCTTGAACGCCACCACTCTGAGTTTATAAGTCTACGATTATAGATCTTAAGTCATTATTGATAGACGAAGATTTCTGAGCTTTGTCATCAGATAATAAATCAAGAGCTTTTATCTTTAATGGGTATAAATGCTGGAGTGGCCAAATGTGTGATCTTCCTGTTTGCTAATTTCAGCCGAGCCACTTGCTGTATCACATCTCTTCCTGGGAACAGTTCTATGCGAGCTAGTTTATTTTTTGGCATTGTCTGACTCCACAAGGACAACATCTCTTACTTGAATATCTCCTCTTCACGTACTTCCAGGATTTTTCACAAGTTCATAAAGATATTCTTTTTGAAATCTCTTAAGCAAACAGTCTGTAACCTTTTGCATGTACCATATTCTTTTCCTTAAATGGTTTTCATCCATTATATCTAAATCAATGGTATCAGTCTGTAGATGCAGAAGTTTCATGAAGAAAATCTACAGATCTCAATGGCAATTGCTCATTAGAGTCTTCAGACAGATAGGCTAATGGTCTCTTATTGATGTTTTCGCAGTCACACAACACAATATTGTTGACATCTCCTCGTAACTTAAATTAGTCCTTCCAAGATTTTCTTTTAGAAGATCTTTAATGATACGAACTATTCGTTCCCACCATACCAGGGTGTGCTTAGGGGACTGAAATTCCATTTTATTTTATGTATTGCTGTCGCAGTGAATTAGATTCACTGTACATATTTGTGATTTTTCATTTTGAAGTATAGTGAATTGTGAAGTTAAATATGTGATACACGCTGCAATTAGAAATCTGATTTTGTGACTTCCTCAGAAAAGAGATATTCATGAACGAACCCATAGCAATAGCAATTCACTAACATGGAGAATCTGTTTCCACGAGAATCGAGAGACCTCCCTGAAATATCCCTCGAAGCTGTACTTCTATTTGTACAAATAATGCGTAACAGACAAAGAAGGCGCAAGATGACGCACTTACTGATTCTGGGGATATAAAGGATGAAGCCTCGAGCAGCAGGAAAATGCCAATTAAGGCAATTTTACATGTCAAACTAAATGGTTTATGGCTCTTGTTAGTGCCCACTCGCTGTAGATTCTGCAGAGGAGGGTGAAAGCAGATGAAAAATAGCTTCCTTTTTTTTTAGATTTTCGGATGGACCACACATGTCAAATCGGTCATGTGACGCTGGCACCAAGGTGCGGAAGGTTACAACCCGTCAAGTTGAAGCCTGGTAACACAGATATTCCTACGCAAAAAGTTGCATGTTCAAGGGCATGATCTAGATACTGATAGACAGATGACAACGATTCTTTGGGTGGCGAGGTCCTCTGCCTCGTCATCCCGAATTGCTTTATTTGTAACCATTTTCCTCATTCGATCTTGGTCTGCTATGGAACACGGACGCTTATGACTGTCCTCTTCAAATTTGGCGGTATGAAAAGCTGCACGTATATTGACGATGAAGTAATTAAACATCTGACTACTTAGGCATTAGAACTGTTACTTATTATGATAGCGATATGCTTTTAAAAGACTTATCTATATCAAATTGCAAGTTTGCAACATGAGTGAAGAATCTTTGATTTTACGCTGTACGATGATTTTGGAGTATCCAGATATTACTGAAATGCATGAGTATAAAGTTCGGTATTTGTAAAGAATCTCTTTAAAATATTTATATTTATCGAACGACAAGATAGCGTAATTATTGAAGAAGCACCAAATTTTTATGCTGCATGCGATTGAAGTGTCCAGATATTATTGATAGCAATTATAATTCCTGAGTTCCCGAAAGCTGTCCAGAGAGATGTCTATCCACTGTGCTGAACTGATGTTTGAAGGAGCAAAGAACAACTTGAAACGATTTTATATTCTGCCACATCATGCATCAACTATATCTTGTGCACAATTATGAACAAAGAAAACTTTAGTGTAAAGTGAACCTTTATATAGAACAATTAGTCATCTAGAATTAGTGTATCAGTGAACTTTATAGTGAAAAACCAGCCACTCAGAAAGTCATCTGCAATAAATCGTGGTGAGTTGCTTTTTATTTATGATTTTAATATGGTGACAAGGAGAAGTGTAAAGTGAAATAATTGAGCTATTAAAATTTAATTATACCCAATTTTACTGGTCCACAAAGTTAAAGATGAACTCCCCAATTTTAATTAAGATTTAGTAATGAATGATGATACAATAATATGATTTAAATATGAATTATGTTTTAATTGATATAGTAAATTGTCGAAAATAATTGTTAATTTGAAATCCAACCTTTAAAAGCAGATATGCTGTTTTATGAATTGATCCTTCGATGAAATTTGATTGATTACCAAATGTTGGTTCATTAATGAAAACCTTAGCAATTACAATTTTATATATATACTTATTTAATCAAGATATACTAATTAATATTAATAATAATTTTTTTTTTTTTTTAAATTTAAAAAATTGTGTTTTAATTTACGACCTAAATTTGTTTATGTGGATTCAACGCACATTAAACCAGAGCAGCTTCTGGTATGCACTCTCAGAAAGTGGTTAAAAATACATGGTAAGGTAATGGGGATGTATTAATTGATGACTTTCGTCAAAAGCCGAGGCTAGCTTTTAAGTTAGTCTCAGTCCAAATTGGGACTCGTTTTGATAAGCTTAAAAATCAATATCTCCACATCCCACTTATCTTACTAAGATATGGGGAATCATTCATGTTACAAATTCCTTCCCATAATTGCATTTTCTCAGGGTGTATACATTTTTTTGAAAACGAAATTCAAGGACTTTTTTTAAGGACACGAAATTCTTGAAAAAATCTGAATGTATTAATGATCCAAAAAAAACCCCATCCTTATTATACCTCTTACAGTTTAAAAATATGTATATATATTATATTAATGGGGTAATAAATATAAAAAATTATCTTAAGTTTGTATTTATAGTACAATTTAAAAACCTTAGTTTTGGAATTCTTCGAAACTATTATTTTAACACAAAATATTTAAAAAAATTTCAAAACACAAGTAAAATAGATTCTAGTGAGGACAGTGATATATTTTTAACCTATAGTTAGAAATTATTGTAAAAGTGGAAATTCAAATCAAAGATATAATTATCAAATTTTATTATTGAACACAAAACATATTGAACAGCTGTAACAAAATTTGATATCAGCATTTTCAAAAATTTATGAAAACAAAAAACATTAAATTAAGTATTTATGCTACACCTATCTCATACCTCACCTCTGAATTAAGATAGAAAAATGAATCAGTAATAAACCATAACAAATGTTATTATATATTATGTAGTATTGTTAGCTACGTCTAATTTTTTACTCAATTCTTTTTCTAAATCATGTAGTTGGTCCTGTTTTTCTTTGGCAGTTTTTCAAAAGCTATTGGATTTCATAATCCATATAAAATTTCATGAGTTTTCAGCTCATATCGCTAACTCATATGCAGATTTCAATAATGTAGATATCTTGCTCTCCATGCACTTTTTTCTTTTTTAATTCATCTAACTCATCAAACAGCATTTTTCTTTTGCTTTGTAAATCTATCTGAACCGTATTCTTTTGTTCATCCAGATAACTCATATATCTCTGTCTAGCTGCACTAGCACTTTGTAGGAGACACTTGGTCATTTCAACATGTTCAACACCTCCCACATATGATACATAATCATAGATGATTCTTTGAGCCACACTATGGAATCTTTCCAATTTTCAACAATTAATTCCTTATTGATTGAGAACCCCCTTTCTATGGATGCTTGCCCATGTGGTAACAAGAGCAAACACTTTGTAACTTACCAAAGATGATTAAATGCGCTATTTGATCCCATTAGCTCATGAAGCAACACATCAACTCTAGATGCTTTTAGTGAAACATCAAAATTAATGAAAGATGAATTTACTTTTGCAACAGTGTTGATGAATTTTTTAAATTCCCTGATGAGACTGTCAACCATATCAGGTTTTATCCTTTTTGCTTCAACTAGAGTTACTGAAATGTACTAAAAAAGTTGCTAAAATGTTTCTAAAATTCTGTGCACAAGTTTCACTCTTCTCATTTGTCATGAACTTCGGATCGAAACATTTCATATTCCGAACAAGTGAATATTTTAGTGGATTTTTAAACAACAGTTTTGCCACAAGTTTTTGAACAAAAGTTTTACATGAAATTCCATAATTAGTCATTCACTAACACAAAGTTGAACAGCGAATAAGTTCTCTTTTGGCTTGAAAGCCAAAGTTTACTTTTTGATAGGGGCAGCAATTTTCTTGGTCAAGCATATCTATATGTACAATTTTCAATGCTGAATTGGTATCATCAATAAACTTTGGTTTCACAAATCTGCTCATCAAGCTTCTCAACATCTTTTCTAACTCTGTAGTCATGAATGGTAACATATGCTTAACTGTCTGGAAATTGGAAAGGAATTAACACCTTAACAAAAGTGTTAAAAAAATGCAATTTAGCTAGGGCCAAAGTATCGTTCACTCACTTTTTCACAACATCAAAAGATGTTGTTGTTTGGATGTTTGAGATATTTTGTTTTTACCACATTTTCAAATTTTATAATCGTTGGCCAAATTTCAATTGCCCACTCACATACAGGTGAATTTTCCAGCCACTTATGTGGGCAGAACTTTAAAGGCATTTTTGTTCCCTTGGCCAGCTCACTCAAATCCTTTTGTCAAACCAGAGAATCTTTGAAAAACCTGTACATGCTGGTAAAGAGACTCTGCACATTGAACTTACAAAAAGTTGCTGCATGACCAAAGGCATTATGGACAATAATTAGTCCACAGCTGCCTATATTTAACAATTTTATATTTTCCTCTGCACATAACAACTTCTGTAACAGTGTAAAAACATTCCAATTGAAACAAAGTTTGTGTTTCAATCGCCTCCCAATCCAAACTTTGAAGTGCGTTCGATGTGCCTATGAAGTTTGTACTGGAAGTTGTATAAAATACTACCCAAGTATACAGGGTATCCCAAAATCATTAACCTCGGCTTTTATTCCTTAAATATTGATCTTAGACATATATAATAAATTACAAAGTTGCATAAAAAAAGGTACAGAATTTTATGAAATACATTAATATTTTCAAGGGAATTACATTTTAAGAAATACAAAATTTAAATTTTATACAGACCCGTACAAAAACACTTTCAATGAGTAAAATGTGTCCCACACACTAATAAGGTGATGTACAAAATTTTAGCATTTTATCATGAAAAGTCCCAGAGATATGAAAAGATAAAAATGCTGACCTAAACCACTTTTCAATGCATCAATATGGGTCCTGAAAGGGGAAAAATCATGTAAGCAGATCTCGTTTCAGGGGTCATGCACAAATTACAAAAGAAAACAATGATTACATAAATAAATAATAATTTTTCTATTGGTACAAAAGTATCTACACTGTGTAGAAATAATAACTTTACACAAAGATTACAAAACTTGTTCAAAATGTTTTCCATCCATACCAATACAGAGCTGCATTTGCCTGATAACACTTCTGTGCACTCGATCAAGTTCTTGTTAGGTGATGTCACGACAACTCTGCTTTATTTAAGGGAGGTGTAGATAAACAGTTGTGCATAAATGACCCCACAAATAAAAATATGTAGGTGTTAAATCAGGCGATCTAGGGGGAAATTCGACTGGCCCATGCAAGCCAATCCACTTGTCTGGAAACTTGTTATTTAACCAATGTTTCACAATTGTAGTATGGTGAGCTGGAGATCCGTTCTGTTGAAACCATACATGTGGAAGTATTGTTAGGAGCAGTTCATATATAAAATCAGGAATAACTGCATTCAAAATCTCATTAACATATCAGTCGCCCATCAACATACCATCATACGGGGTGTAGTGTAGCAGGCTTCCTCGTGGTGCACCCTGGGTAACGCAAAATCTGCTACAGTTTTATTGCAAGGTCGGAGCTTTGAGTATGGAGATGGAAGCCTTGAAGGTACTACATTGGAATGCTGGAAGTTTGTCTACAGCAAAAAAGGTAGAGCTCGAAAATAGGATCAATGAATTGGATGTTGATGTTTTCTCTGTGGTCGAGGCAAATCTGACTCTCTCACGCAAACAGGTACAAGAGGAGGGTGTGCCACAAGGAAGTGTCTTGAGTGTGACACTCTTTAATATAAAAATAAATAGTCTTTTAAACAGTTTGCCAGTGTCTGTCCATAAAAGTTTGTATGTGGATGATCTACAAGTTGTCTACCAAGCTCACAATATGTGTACTGTGGAAAGGCAATGCCAAGCCGCCGTAAATAACATCTTACGATGGGCAAATGTGAATGGGTACGGGTTTTCTACTCAAAAGACTTGTTGTGTTCATTTCACCAGAAAACATGGTATCCACTCACCCCCAGAAATCTTTATGGGAGGTGTAAAGATTGCTGTAGTAGAGGAAATAAAATTTCTCGGGATTTGGCTGGATAAAAAGCTTACTTTCTTGCCCCACATTCAGAAACTGCGAAATAAATGTGAGAAAGCTCTTAACATCTTAAAAGTCCTCTCAAATACCAAATGGGGTGCAGATCTTACTTCCATGCTTCGTATCTACAGAGCTGTTATTCGGTCAAAACTAGATTATGGTTGTTCTGTGTATGGATCAGCACGAACATCAGTGCTAAAAAAGCTTGATCCAATTCACCTTAAGGCATTACGTATATGCTCAGGAGCCTTTAGGACATCTCCTGTTCAAAGCTTATATGCTGTCTCTAATGAGTCATGTTTACAATTAAGGCGTGAACAGCTGGCACTGAATTATTATTTCCGTATCATGTCCTTACATAACCATCCGTTACAACGTTCATTCCTTGATGATCATTATGATCGACTGTATGACCACAGGCCTTCATGCATTCCTACTTTTGGCAAGCGGATACGCAATACAGTAGAAGCTACCCTTTTAGTAGAGCTTTATGTTCGAAAAACAAAGTTTTTTGAAACACCTCCATGATATGTTAACAATTTCGCCTTTCTCAACCCTTTTTGTAATTTTACGAAGACTAACACCACTCCGGCTATTTATGTGCAATTGTTTGCAGAACATAGGAATCTGTATAAGGAGTTTACTCCTGTTTTTACCGATGGTTCCAAAGCAGGAGATTACGTTGATCTAGCTTATGTTTGCAACAATACTATAAAGTCTTATAAACTACATGCATCTTGCTCTGTTTTTACAGCTGAGATTATGGCTATTTACCAGTCCCTAATCTTCATCTCTTATCAAAAGTCCAAAAAGCACATTATATATACTGACTCATTGAGTTCATTACAGCTCTTATCATCGAAGAGAGCTATGAATTACCACATTGCCTCTGATATCCTTAAGTATGAGCATCGTCTGAAGGAGCAAGGATACCATACTAAATTCTGTTGGGTCCCAGGACATGTTGGCATCAAAGGAAATGATTTAGCAGACATTGCTGCTAAATCAGCTACTCAAACTTTGAATCTGACTATCCCTTTGACTGACATCAAACAATTTGTTCTAAAAAATATTCATGACAAATGGCAGTATTCCTGGAATCAGCAAGCTGATAATAAGTTGCTCGAGATAAAGCCCTTAGTACAAAAATGGACTAGTTTCCACTGTAGGAAACTGGATGTAATTTTAACTCGTTTGCGCATTGGTCACACTCGTTTTACTCAGACATTTACTTTTAGGAGAAATTGAACCCCTTTGTAATGTTTGTCAAACCGCAGCGAGTGTAAAACATATTCTAATTACTTGTCCTAAATATAAACAGTTTCGGTTTAAACATTTTAAAACGTATACGATAACTTTGACGGAATTGATTGGAGAAAACCCTCATTCAGGGATTTTTCCATTCTTATTAGACATTGGTTTTTACCATCATATTTAAATTCACTTCCTATCACCTTTTAAACTTTTTTCATCTTGTTTCCATCATTATCCCTCTTGCATTGTCTTGTTTTAGTCATACAACTTTTTAGATTATACACTTGTTTTTATTCTTTACCTTTATCTGTATTTTAGTACCATATGTCCGGCGCAGCATATCCTCTTTGGATCTTGTGCCAAAAATCCTAAATCAACCAACCGAACTGCTTAGCTGTTTCTCGATAGATTTCTGAGAGGGAAGAAAATTAAAAAAATACTCACACAGATTTGGCCACTGCTCAAGTATTCTTTGGGCTACAGGCCCAACAGTAAGCTACCTATTACTTACATGACGTAATAAAAATTGTGCAGTTACTGAAGTAACACTCTCAATTGATTTATAATCTTCTCGCTAGCAGCACTATTCTTTAAAAAATAATATACGTCTGTGGCAAATTCATCTAAGTTAAATTCCAAATCATTTAATAACTGTCTAAAAGCATTACTTACAATATGTAAATTACAAAAACCTATTTCTAGCATTTTACAACCAGTCTGATCTTTTAGTAGGTCTTTAAATTTTTGCAAAATACATTTATTAACATTTGGACTATCCATGGATAGACACAGAATATTTGATATCTCAATGTTCCATGATGAAAATACATTAACAATTTCTTCAGAAGTATGTCGGCTGTTGCATGGCCAAGAAAAACACTTGTAAGATATCTTGTAGATACGACATTTTTTTCAGAAGACCAGTATTTTACATAGATATCCATTTGGCGCTTCATTTGAGCATTAGTGGTTTCATCAAATGCGATAGTTACTTTAGTTGTGCAAGATTTTGCATCGTCCTTTAAGCACTCATCGAAATAATTTGATAATCCATGTGATATCACATATGCTACTTTTTTTTCTGCAAGTTGCATATCCTTAGCAACAACAGAATCCGGAAACATGATTTTAAACAGTTCAATTGTTTCTGAGCATGATCTAAATGACATATTGCTTTCAGCAATTTTCATTGCCCAAAGAGCTTCAGCTTGCACAACGCGCAAATCGTGATTAAGTTCATCACTGCCACTAGTGGTAGCTTTGGAAATATCTTGTTTTTTAAAGGCATCAATAATAGATTTATTCTTAAATCTATTGTTAAATTTCAAAGTATGTTTCTTGCCTTTGTGGTGCGATTTTACTTGTGAAAACCCACTATTTGAAATATCAAAATTTTCACAGCACATCGGGCTAAACACACTTTATCTACTGGAGCACACCATTCTTTTAATATAACACCATCAAGATCTTTGTAGAGCCATGAATCTTGAAATTTGGTTTTGTTTTGTGGGATCTTGCAGCAAATAAAATAAATTTATAGCACAAAGTTAACCTCTAAAATCTCCTTCAATATTAAAAAAACAGAAACAAAGAAAAGTGCAACATAAAACTCATACAATGAAGTTGCTCTACATTGAAATGAATCTCTGCTCTGATCAAACTAACTTAGCTACTGACTTTACACTAACACAGCTAATAATGTAAACACATTTTGCCCCTAAGGAAACCAGCCCTCTTTCAGAAAAATCTAGAAACCTTAAGTGAACTAAATGGATTTCTTCCCTCCAACGACATCGTTAAATTTTCTGATAATTAAAACAGATGTTGAAAAATATAACAGGAAACTATTAGTTTACTTACCTTACAAAAATGCACCTAGAAAAGTGATCAAAAACTCTGCAGATATCCAAAACAAATGGTTCCCACCTGTGTCACTTGACCCCTTTGGCATCAAAGCAGACCGTGAGAAGGGGGAAATCAAAACAAGCCGCTATTACCATGGTTGCAGTTTGTTCAACGCGGGGGTTAATGAAAATTTTCTACATTCGGTAACTCCTTACCAAGATCCCTAAAAATCTCCGAATTTCCCTAGACCTAGGGAAGCAACACGTCACCTTCGTCATATTACGTCACGATCGTGACACAGCAATCTTTCACAATGTACGCGCACACCGGAATAAAGCGTCACTAATACTTGCGCAGTTATCAAGTTAGTGGAGTTTCGCGCAATCCCCAAAGTACGATCGGTGGTATGTGAATGTGAACCACCATTCTTTTATGATCGTATTTCACGAAACCCGCCCATCATGGGCGGAGCAAATGTGGTTTAGCCATTGAGAAACATTCATTTATCGTGACTGACACTTTTTGTCGTCTTTGTTAAGTAGCAAGCAAATTATTTTGAGTAATGGTTTTCGTTTTCTGAAGGTTCGAACTTTCGTACCTGCGACTGCCGTACAAATGGATTCCGGCGACCAAGGGTTTTTCTGATGCCGCTATTTAGACACACAAAATTTAAAATGATTTAAAAATTTTAGGTTAATTTTAGGAATTCAAGGGAAGCTTCAAACTTTTAGGAATTTTAGGACGAATGCGATCCCTGCAAGAGAATACTAGGAACCTTTAAGTGTAACACCAACTCAGAGAACAATTTCTACTGAGTCAGCAATTTAGCAGAAAATTTTGAAGAAGGGAAGTGTGCGTGCACTCACACGTCCCACCTGAAGATCCGAATGCACAAGCAGTACATCCATCACCGCAGGGCAAAGACCAAAAAGGGCCAAACGATGACAACAAAGACGTCCCAACATCGTCCAAACCAAACGTCAGGGCACTTTTGCCTGACAGCAAAATTTCAATTTCCGAAATTCTTAAATTTCAGAAAACAAATGACATGAATATATGTAATAATAATATGATGCAAGATGAAAACAATTATACCAATATAACATTGTCACTTTCAATACACTAAGTGACCATAATAAAATAAACACTAATCTTAAATAATAAAAGGCAATGTCTGTGTGTCTTATACACTATACGTTTCGCGACCGCGCGTCGGAGAGCTACGAAATTTGGCAATCGGAGACCCGGGGGGGGGAGGGAAGGGGACACGTTTCGACCGTTTTTTGCCCTTTTTTTCCCACGATCCGGACATCGTAGGAAAAAACAAATCACACCATCGGAAAGAGCTGACAATTGCGAGTAAAAATATATCAATTTCAAATCTGAATTTCGATTTCTAATATTTTTTAAAGATTT
Organism: Amaurobius ferox; assembly: GCA_951213105.1. Lineage (NCBI taxonomy): Eukaryota > Metazoa > Arthropoda > Arachnida > Araneae > Amaurobiidae > Amaurobius > Amaurobius ferox. Next base: position 30,571,571 of record OX578150.1, on the reverse strand, counting down.
TTAAACAAAAGTCACTTTTTGCTCAAGAAAAGTATTTTTGGTTTTTAAATTCTCGCATAGTAAAAAGTACTCATAATTTCGACTAATAATTTACATTTTTAGAAAGGTCAAACATCTGGCATTCTTACAGGTCCAATCTGGTCAGGATCTGGTCTGGTTAAATTCTCGAAATAATTATATGTTCTCAAAATAACTTTCAAAATAAATGTATGTCTTCCAAAATACATGTATTATGTCTTCCAAAATACATGTATGTTTTTACATTTTAAATATCACCAACAAACAACGAGCACTGAGAGAGAGAACGAGAGAAAAATTTTGACTCCAAAGAAATTCCGTCAGTTATGTAATGCATGTGAAGATGGCCTATTCAAAAATACACATCTGGCGGGACAGTAGTCGGGTTGCCAGAGTAAAAGGGAGTGTAAAACTAAAAAAAAATTACCCGCGCGCAGGATCCACACAGTAGAAATCAGTCACAGAGATCGCGCCCATCGATTCAGTTTTCTTCAATGTAAAATATTTTTGAACAGACTCACAGCAGTGAGCTGCCCACGGCGACGTCCATCCTTCCTTCATCAACCTCAGTTTCCCACTGGTAAGGCTTCCGATCTGCATCTAGTGGGAGTAGAAAGCAGTCGTCATCTCCATTTCCAGTCACCACCGCAAGGGTCGGACATTTTAATTTGCCAGCGTGCATCTTCTTCCAGGCTCGTGATATGTGTAATTTGTTTGCGTACACCCGAAGTTTTCCAAAAAGATTGTTGCAGCAAAGGTTCCACTTCCAATGATGACTAACTGAAATTGTGTGGCAGAAAACATTAGGCAAGGAAAAAAATATATATGTATACAGGAATTCAAAAGAAAATCAAATTCATCAATTTCAAATATTCAGGCCAAAATCAATTCATCTCTCTGTCTCAAAATCAAATTATGTTTGTCAAAGTAATTGTATTATATATATTTTTCAATCTCACAAATGTCATATTCTCTTATTATCCATTAATTAACTGAACTCACAGTTATTCACAACTCAAAACATTTAAAACTTTCAATAAAATTATTTTCAAGCAGTAAATTTTTAAAATTATTTTTGTAATTAACAACAAATTTTTCTTCCTTTAACTTAATTTCATTTGTTTAACATGACAAAATTTTGTGAAAAGTATCACAACAGCAGAATAAATTATCAAAATATCATTTTTAGACAAATCAGCCAGACACCAACAAGCAGAGCAAGTTCTCTCAGAAAATTTTAAAGTTCAATAGAGTTCAAGATGAGAGTTGCTCAAAACATTTATGAAAATCATTTAAATCAGTTATAAATTTTTAAATTTACACCACCAAGTTAAGTTTCACAACAAACACATCAAATATTTAAACATTTTAATTAAATATGTGTAACAATATTTTACTGAATTATCAAGCCTCTTTTTTTTTTTTTTTTTTTTCAAAAATTGATTATTGATTTTTAAAGATAATGGTTGGAAAGTAACATAATAAACAATCATCAAATAAATAAAATGTATCTGAACAATAATTTCTTTTATAATTGAAAATTTTTTGAAAAATGTGAAACTTATTTAATAAAATCTATTATTATGTGCTCTCAAATTGTATGGTGTTTTTGTACTTCTGTTTGCATTAAAAACATTTTGTTTTTGTTGTGGTGAGTAACTGTTATTGTAAATAACTCTGCTTTTCCTAATGTTAGGATTTGAATTCACTCTTGTAAAAAATTGTCGGTTTGTAGCAGCATGAAAATTTGATTGTTTTCTAGGAACAGAAGAATTCACAGGAGCAGGAAGGTTAAATCTAACTCTTTTTACAGATTCTTTTGTTTTTTGTTTGTTAGCTGGGTTAGATAAACATGGTTTCAGGATCACTGCATCTTTTGTAGATGGAATATTAGATGAGGAATTATTTTGTTTTGGATTTACACTTTCACTTCCAGCCTTTTTTTGTTGAGTAAATTTTTGAAGTTCCTTCCTTCTAGGGGGTAATAAAGTAAGTCTATTCACATGGACCAATTGTTCATTCTTCGGATTCATTATGTGTTGTATCAAGAAATTCACTGGTGATGTTTTCTTAATCACACGAAAGGGTCCTTTATTAAAAGAACTTAATTTCTTCGACTGTCCCTGGGGCAAATGAGGAGTATACAAGTAAACCAAATCACCAATTTTGATTTCAGGTTGCTTAGCTTTCTTATGCTGCTGTGATATTTGTGAATTTTCAGCTTTTTCTAAATTTGTCTTAACCAAGTCATACATTTATTTCAATCAAAATTGTAGATCTTCACCATATTCATATGTGGACTCGTACGTAGGGATTTTAAAACCAAAAATGAGTGTATTGGGAACAGTCAAGTCTCTTCCATAGACTAAGTATGCAGGAGATTCACCTGTGGAGGCATGAATTGCATTTCGATGAGCCAAAAGTGCAAAATGGATTAATCTGTCCCAATTATTTTTATCATCATAAGCAATGTTTTTTAATGATCTGAGGAGAGTTCCATTAAGACGTTCGACACAGCCATCTGAGCTAGGATGATATGGACTTGTAGTAGATTTACTAATACCTAATTTCTCATAAAAACTTTTCGCAGATCTTGATAAAAAATTTGTGCCACAATCTGTGACCATAAATTGAGGTATACCGTGCTGTACTATAAAATGTTCTAGGCACTGCAAAATGTCATCAGTCTTTATAGAAGCGAGTGGGTATGTTTCAGGCCACCGAGTGAAGTAATCGGTGATTACCAAGATGTATTTTTTTCCTGAGTATGAGGTAGGCAAGGGTCCAACACAGTCCATTGCGACCCGTTGAAATGGATAACTTGATTTCGAAAATCTCTGGATTGGAGCTTTATTGTTTTTATAACCTCTATTGATGACACAGATGTCACACGACGAAACATAGTTACTTGTTTGGGAGTACATCCCTGTCCAATAGTATTTACGACGAATAGAAGCTAAAGTCCTTCTAAATCCGCAGTGAACATAAGTGGGACAATCATGATGCAACCATAGTATTTCCGACACAAGTTCCTGAGGAACTACAATTCTCTCTTGGTATTGGTGTCTCAACTTCGGGTTTTTATGGGTGCACCAAAATGTATCATCTTTTCTAAAAAATACTAGACTCTGTGGATATGGCTTAATATTCTTTTCTAAACAATCTATGATCTTGTTACATCTGGTGTCTGATTTTTGAGCATTTTTAATTCTTACAAGTGAAGTTTGATATGCAGAAATTTGTTCAAACTCTTTAATTGGCATGTTGTTGTCATTTTGAATATCTTGTTGATCATTTAAATTATTATCCACAACACAAATTTCATTAGTTTGATTTTCACTTAAATTTCCAAAGACACTTTCACTCATATTCTCATGAATATTGTTATTGTTGACACTAGGAATTTTTTATACTAAATTAGGAGAATTTTGTTTCTTTGTATTATTGATAATTTTGTATTTAGACACAAATCTGTTGTTAGGAACAAAATTCACTGGGTTTGCACATTCGTTGACATTCCTTGACAAGTAGTCGGCTACTACATTTGCCTTTCCTGGCTTATGTATGATTTCATAATCAAATTGTGTTAATGAAGCAATCCATCTTGCTAATATGGATGTAGGGTCTTTCAATTTAAATATAAAAGATAAGGAGCTTTGGTCACAAAAAATAATAAAGTGTTTTCCAATCAGGTAATGTTTATAGTAATTGGTAGCCCACACAACAGCAAGTGCTTCTCTTTCCATCACACTGTACTTTTGTTCAGCATCATTTAATTTTCTACTCGCATAAGAAATTGGGTGATAATCTCCATTTTCATCAGCTTGGGAAAGAAAACCACCCAAAGACTGATTCGAAGCATCAGTGTGTAGCACGAATGGTTTATTAAAATCAGGGAGATTCAATATTGGTTTAGATAAGAGTTTTTTCTTAAGAATATCGAAGGATTTCTGAGCATCATCTGACCAAACAAATTTCTTCTTGTTGTCTTTGTTTTTTGTCTTTAGTATTTTTGTCAGTGGTAGGGATAATTCTGCATAATTTTTGATAAATTTTCTGTAAAACCCTGTGAGACCAAGGAACTGCCTCACATTTTTGACTGATTTTGGAATTTTAAAATTTTCAACTACTTCAACATTATGAGGGTCACTTCTCCCTCAGACACAAGGAAATCAAGGTACTTAATGGTTTTCCTAAAGAAATGACATTTGGAAGGCTTCAATTTTAAACCATGTTTTCCTAATCTTATGAAAATTTCTTCCAATTTCTTTAAGTGTTCTTCAAAGCAGCGAGAAGCGACTATTATGTCATCGATATATATTGCCGAGATTCCAGCCAGAACAAGCGACATAAGTCTCTGAAATGATGCAGGTGCATTTTTCAGCCCAAAAGGAGTTCTAAGCCACTCAAAGTGACCGTCGGATGTGGAAAAAGCTGTTTTTTCATAATCATCTGGATGAAGGCATAGCTGGTAAAATCCTGAGGTTAAATCAAGTGTACTAAAGTATATAGCCCCTGAAAGCTTGTCAATAAGTTCTGCTATATTAGGTATTGGAAACACTTCGCTAATTGTCAGATTGTTTAATTTTCAGTAGTCAGCCCCCAGCGTATATGAGTTGTCAGGTTTCTTAACAAATAACACCAGTGTATTGTAAGGTGAAGTGCTGGATTGAATAATCTTGGCGTTCAGGAGTTCATTTATCTGTTTTGATAACTCTTTCTGCAGGTGATGGGGCACACGGTAAGGTTTCTGTCTAATTGGAATATTTGAATTTAAATTAATTTTATGCAAAATGGTGTCGCAGCCTGTTATCTCACTAACAGACTTGGCAAAGACATTTCTATATTTCCTTAACAAATTTTGTAACAATTTTTTCTGCATGCCATTCATATGTTTCAAATCAAAGTCACCACCCCACACTTCAAATATCTCATTATTTTCATTATATTCTTCATCAACACTATTTACTTCAGATAAATTTGTCTCTTGAATATGGCTAATTATACCCAATTTCATTCCTTTGTTAATATTTATTTGTTCTTTTGAAGGATTTGCCACTCGGGCATATAGAAAATCATCTTTTGTCACCTTATATACAGCTCTTGCTAAAAAATAATTTTGTTCAGTGGGAGATTCCCTGGCATCTCTAGGTTCCAATAAAATTGTAGAATTTTTTTCAAATTTTGAATCAATTTTTACTTTAATGAATGACTCTTCCATAGGTTTCAAAATGCATTTCTGGTATGCTTTAGCAAAATTTAAATTCTCTTTTGGCTGTATTTTTCTCTTCTCTTGGCAAAGAGTACTTGTATTTAAGGAATTCATATCACAATCTGAACTTGTAATTTCATTAACATCATTATCACAGATATTTCAAAAGGTTAAGGTCTTGTTGGTTTGCTTATAGTCATTTATTACACTTTGCATTATAGGATCTCTACTGTTAAATTCACTATTTTCATTTCTACATAGATCTCTAAAGTCGACGTCGTGTAATTCATTTTGTACACTTAAATAATCACCTCTGAAATTCTCACAAAAACTGTTATCGTTGTTTCTAAAGTCAATGTCCTTTAAATATTGTATGTCATGATTTGTATCAAAATGTAAGTGACTAATCGTGTTGCATTCTTTCATTTTTTCTGATACCACTGCAACCGTTTGCGATGTACTCATTTTCACAAATGGAACACTGCAATTTTTAAAATTGACTCGTTTGTACTTGTAACTTATCGACACTTCCTTTTCATTTAAGAAAACACTTCCTAAAATCATATTGTAGTTTTTGGGAGCAGGAATGTTCAGGACACAACACTCGATTTCACTTCTTTCGTTGGCAATTGCAATGGGAAAAGATACTTTTCTTTCTACCAAAATATTTTGATTGGAGATTCCCCTCAAGATTGTGGAGGTATGTTTTACACGATAATTTTCTGGAGGAATATTTTGAAGAGAGCTTTCGTAAATAATGTTAATAGAGCTTCCCGAATCAATCAATGCATTCAATTTTGTATTACCAATAAACACTGCTATAATTGGAAAAGAATTTATTGAAGGGGTATCAAAGTCCACCATTGAATTGGTTTCAAAGTTCGGTCTACTAGGATTATATTGGAAAGAAGTCTTATTGTTGTAATTTTGTTTATTGAAATATCTTCTATTACCAAAATTTGGATAATTTCCTCTTCCATAATTATTTCTTTTATTTTGATTGAAACTTGCAAATTTATAGTTATCATAACGATTTTGAAATTGGTTTGAATAGTTTCTTCTATAATAATTTTGATTTCCTCTATATGTGTTTTCAAATGGTCTTCTAAAATATCGGAAACTTCGTTTAGATTTGAAATTTTGATAAGTATTCCCATTTCTCCATTCGTTTCTTCTCGAGGCAGCTGGAGTTCCTCTTTGATTTACTTGACTTCTGTTTCCTATGCTTTTGTATGGAGTTGAAGTTTGAAAAGGTGCTGAAGGTCTGGACTTCTTTTTTGGAACAATATCCTCGAACTTTTCTTCCGAGAATTCTTCTTCTTCGTTATATTTACTTGTAGAGGGCGTATTCAGGCTATCCTCAAAGCTTCTGTTGCTTCTGTCAATTTCTTCTCTTAAAAATGAAAGTCTTTCTTGTCTTTCTGCAGCATTTTCTTCAAACCTATTCTTCAAAGCTTCATATTCTGTTTTCTTTTCTTTTAATTTAGTTCTTAAATTTTCTAGTTCCTCTTCATGTTTTCTTCTCTTCGACACGGTAAGAGTAACTTCTTCATCTACACAGTTCGAGTTTTCATTCAGAATTTCTTCTTGCAAAATTGCGACTTGTTTTGCAGCTTCAAATGTTTGTGAATTCGCCGCATATACAGCTTTTCGAATAGTCATCTTTAATCCCTTTATGAAGGAATTTTTCAGAATCGCAGTTCTCAGCGAATTTTCGCCAGAGTTGCATAACTCTTCTGGGAATGCCCGAAAAGAGTCCGCTTCAATTCTCAAGGCAAACTGCCTAATTGTTTCATTATGCTTCTGTTTCAAATTTACTAAATTCTCTACTTTTTTGGCAATATCTTCTTTTTTTTTCAAATTGCTCCTTCAGAGCAAGAATGAGTTCATTAAAATTTTCACTGTGGTTAAAGCGAGGAATTCCCTTAATCAATCTTTCAGCCTGATTCTTTAATTTTAATTTTAATATGAAAATTTTATCTATGTTCGACCACTCGGCATGTTTCGCCACCAAGTCAAATTTGTCGAGAAAGTCCACAAATGACTCATTTGGAGAACCAGAAAAATCTGGAATAGTATTGATAAATTGTGAGGAGACTGAGTTTGTTTTTGTTTTTCTTGAACTTGCACTAACCGACACAGATCTTCCAGAATTTGGAGAGAGTCGGGGAGGAGAGCATGAAGGCACACGAGCATTAGCTCCAGTCTGTGATGAGGAATCAGTGCTTCTACTGGCACGAACAGATTTGTTACGAGGCATGTTTAAATTTTTTTTTTAAAAATATTTCACAGAAATTGCAATGTCTCTTTCTTTTTTTTTTTTTTTGAAATGCAACTACCAGTGCAATTAATATTTGTGGTTGTGTGTTAAAAATGTATATGAATTACTATCAAGAATATTGAGTTTATTATTGTTTGTATCAAAATTACTCATATTTCCCCCAAAATATGAAACACAAAATCATTTCAATATATATGTATATGTGGGTTAGACTTTTTTTTTTTTTCAGTTTCATATTGCTCACAAATTCTCATTTTAATGCATCAAATATACAAATAGAAACCACTTACTTCGATCACATAAGAAAATATTTAAATAACTTTTGCACAATAAATACTCATATATATATTTTTCAAATATACCACTTTTTTCCTTTTTTCAATATATGCACAAGTCTCAAAAATGCACAAAATTATAACTTACACACCCCGAAAAAGCAAAAGCCAAAGTTTTTTTTTTTTTTTTTTTAAAGGAGCAATTAAATTTATTTTCTATCTCTCCGTAAGTCAGAACGGCACCAGTGTCATATCGGCGGTGAGTCGGAACGAAAGTGAAACCGAAACCGATCTCACAACCGATATGCATTGAAGATCGAAGACAGATTAAATTGTACATTGCGTGAATTATACTCTTCATTCAAATCATAAACACACATAACCCAGGAGTACTTACGGTCTGGAGACATCAGTCCACAGATGGGTACAAAATAAAGACAAAAATCAGGGTGTTCAAATAACTTAACTCATAAAATTTAATATTCATATTTATTAATGTGTAAACCATTTAAAATTGATAATATATTCTAAACAATTGTAATATTCAACATTTAATTCACATTTGATACTATCAGAAATTACTTCTATTTTTATATCACTAGAGAACATAACAACATACTATGTAATTAATCATTATAATCAAACACTTTGAATCCTTATTTAATTAATCACTTATTTCTATTTTCAATATAACACTAAATAAAGGATTCCACAAAGTTACATTATTCTTAAGTGCCTTATATTTATTCCAGGGTTTGAAATGGCAACTTAAAGTTCCACTGTTAAAGGTTTAATTTGGATAAATTTACCTCACAGTTCTGCTAAAAATCAAAACTCCTTATTTCCAGAAACATCAGGATTTAACTGCATTAACTTGTAAGATGAAATATTCTGCAAAATATATCCGAATGGTGGTATGTCAAGGAACAGATCGTTCAAAGGGACCTCCTCGGACCACACCCAAATCGCGCGGTCTTCGGTCGACAAAACACATTACCTAAAATAGAAAATCAAATATTAAAATTTTGAATAATTTGCAGATCCCGGTAAGATTCTTCCACAGGTATCCTTCAGGATTAGATTTTGGGAAAATCAATAATCCTCAGCAGTAAGGGGCCACCGGCCCTACTCTCTTTGTTCCTTTTTCTCCTCCGGATCTCCAACATCCGAACTTTACAAAGTTCAACACTCCAAAAACCCCTGGAGAAGGCCGCGTGCTCCCAAATTATACACTTTAGAAAAACAAATTATACACTTTAGAAAAACTGACAAAATCAGGGTAAAATTTTTTAATAAAACATTTTTCTTTCAACTATAAGCTTAAACAATTTAAATGAAATGGCTATAATTTCATTAAAGTATGACAATAATTTATGTTTGATTACTCAGAAAAGAGGTTACCAAAATTATGACAGTTTTTTCAATTTTTTAGCAGCTCTTTTACGATTTAAAAATTCATATGAAACGCATTTCACTTTATAAAAAATCATTACTTAAACATAAATATTCACCATGGGCTCCCATATATCTTCACAATGGCTAGAGCACAGCCAGTCATGATTAATTAAGTTTAAATTATTTACAATTTTATACATAACACTACATTCATTACAATAAATATCAAATAATTTATGAAATCTCCTTCCAAATTCATAAACGGTTTCTAACCAGGAAGAGGAAGGGAAATTTAGGTCATATTTTACACTATCATATTGTTTAAATTGCATAAAAAGAGTAGACTGGGATAATATATTTTCACCTAGTAATGTAGATTTACAATCATTGCAATTGAATTTTTTCAGAGCCATTTTGTCTACATATCCTGCCAGAGTTTTCAGAATGTAGCTTCAATGACTCGTCAAAAATTTCACTAGTATTATCTATATTACTAGGATTTTGAAGAAAAGAATCATCTAGTAAAAAGTCATTAGAACACTCAACAATTACTAATTGAGATTCTGTTAGCACTTCAACTAGAATCAAAACTGTGTCATTAGCAGGTTCACAGTTGGCATTACCACAAGTGCTAATTATATGTTGGGCCATTAAGAGTCTTACCCTGGAGCTAAAGTCATAAGTTGTAGGATGGTGATTATTTCCACCTTTACGCCTTACAACAGAAAGAAGTTCTCTAGGGCATCTTGAGTAAATCTACTCATCAAAATGTATGATATGTTGATCAGCAATTCAGGAATCAATTTCCTGAATGCATATAGGGTGATCAACCAACCCTGCAGACATGGAAACTTGATCTTCTTACCTTGAGTTTGAAACTCAAATGATCGAATCAATTCGATACATTCTTGCCATTTCTCAAGGTGGTTAGAAGATTCTGAAACAGCACAGCGTAACTTTGTGTTACATTGTATATCTCTGCTGTTGACACTGTCAAACAGGTCATTCATTAAGCTACACAAATCTGCAGTATTACTTCCTGTGGCAGGCAAAACATGTGCAGCACTCATAAAACATAAGGCTCCAGATACTGATTCACTGAAGACTTGAGCTGCTAGATGCACATTCATAGCACTCAAGCTATCTACATCAATTTGCCTGATATCAGCTTTTTACACATACAGTGTTCAAGCTTTGAATCAAATTCGTACAATGAAATAATATGATCAAAATAAGCAATTTTACACAAATTTTTATTTACAAATTTTAAAGGATACTTTTTAAAATTATTTTGAACACACTTCAATAAATGGGGAACATCAAATAGAGAGTATATCTTACAGTCTTCAACAAAGACATAAGGTTTTTCTGGAGAAATGCCCAATTCTTTTGAATATAGCCGTTGATTGCTAGCTCCTTGATCGCAAACAACAGCTACAGGATGAAGACCGGCACCAATCAATTTGGATAGCCTCTCATTCGCAAGGTGTTTCAATACAGATGATGAAGCAGATTCACATGAAAGAAAAAACCCCAAAACCTGTTTCCACTTTTTACAAATACCACACCATAAAAACTAATGCATGTGCTGCAATTCGTGGATTTGACACATTATAAGAACCGTAATTTTCAAACCCTTCAACCAAATCATATTTTATATTATATACCAAATCTGATTTAAGCTTCATTTCATCAAATGAAACAACACAGTATTTGTCATATGGGTTTTAATTTACTGGCAACCAACTTGATGGCATTTAATACAGCATCTGAAAAACCAGGTATCATTTTAATGCCAGATAAACTTTTCATCAATGTTTTTTTACTGGGAAAATTAAAAAATTGGAAAAGGGAGTTATATCCTTTAGGACTAGATAGATAGATCTGCAATGCTAAATTTTTATCATTGACACTCCACCTTCGCCCATACCTGGATACACAAGAGGATTTCAGCTGACTGGAAATAAAAGTATATATACAGGGAGATACCAAGCCTTTTATCAACTGCAGAATATAATTCAGCTTTCTTTTTTTTAGGGGACAAGGTTTTATCTAATATTTTTTCCTTCAAATAATAAACCTTTGAGCTCAAAACTCTTAATTTTTCGAGTTTTCGATGTGATCATAGGTTTTCTTTTCTTTGCTTTTGGCGTGCTGGTTAATACATTTTCTGGTAGCAGGTCAGGTGTAGGATTAGCATTCATATCAACATCCATAAATTCCTGAACAGTTGAATTATCCAATTTTGCATTTAACATGCCTTTAGTTGGATATATTTATATTGCTGGTCTCGCCTAAAAAACAAAACAAAGACATGAGTTGAGCATACTTATTCTTAATATTACTCATTAAAATTGTCATAGATATGCAGACTTCAATTATACAACAGATTCGATTCTAATACTTACTTATTGAATTGTCAACTTCTAATTGAGGCACTGCATCCAGAGTAAGGCGTGCTCTGCTGGCAACAGCAAAATCTTTATCAATAAAATGTGCAGAGCACACTCTAAGGGCCGATCTCACCAACAACCGTTAAAATATAGCAGAGGTTTAACGGTTGATTAGCACAGCACTATTTTGCGTCTCACCAACACTTTTATGGTATTAAAGAGCTCACTAAAATGCTGTTAATTTAAGTGGCCGATTTTGGCCACTTAAATATTTAACAGTTGATTAAAAGTCGAATAAGATGGCGACAGTTTCTGATTCGTTCTATATTTTAAGATAACATTTTATTTAAGGTGGATGTTTTATATTTATTACCTAAAAGAATTGTGTTTGAATGTGTTGGCAAATAAAAACGATCTCGCTTATTTAAATAGTGTAAGATAAGAAGATGGCGGAATTAGCTAGGCGACTTATATTTTCAGAAGATGAGGATGAACATATTTTAGATATTTCTCTTCGAATAAAGAGGTGTTTAAATAGGCCTATATATTTTAATATATATGATGAGACACAATTCAAATGCTGATTTCGTCTTTCTAAGGAATCAGTATTGCAAATTTTGACACAAATAGAGAACCAATTGGAATTCAAGTCAAACAGGTAAATTATATAGATTTTATGCTTAAATTTTTGCTGTATTAGTATTAAAGATTATTATTGTAACATTTTATTGCATAAAATATAGCTATCGTAACTTTTATGCATTCTCTTAAGTATATTTGTTTATCTTAATAAAGATCCGTAGCAATCCTAATTATTCTATTCCATTTATCTCTTTTTGCTCACGATTGTATAAATAGAATAAATATATGTTTTTCAAATCAGCATGTACTAAATAAACAATATTAGATTACCTATTTAATTCCATAAAATTTGAAATTTAGACTAAAATTGCATTTAAAAATTTATTTGTTTTTGGCTTCACATGCCCGAAATTTTTTAATTTCTATTAAGGTAAAGTCTGTTTTGATTTGTATATACATGTCTCTGTTTTTTATAAATGCTGAACTTTATAAATACAAACTACTTTACTGAATAAATTTGTTTTGTTGTGCACTTTAAAAAAAAACCATATGTTCATGTACAAATAACTTAATAAGCATTGATATTGCATGAACGAGCAGTATATAGTATATTTTTATAAAACTCCAGTGATATGTTTATGAAATTTTACTCAAATCTATAGTGATTATTGTTATTTTTCATTAAATATATTTTCAATAGAACTTGTTTGGTTTAAAATAGTGGATATAATTCAAAGCCAACATTCATTCCTTGATGTTTTTATATAGATTGTTTAATTTAAATACAGTTACATTATTTTTTGAGTTCAAATTAATATGTTCTGTGTATAAATCTAGGGGTGGCGAGAAAAAGAACATAATTCAAATATTTAAATTTTTTATAGAAATTTATGATCTTTGTTATTAAAAAATCACGTAGGTCAGTTGGGCTTCTAAGATGTTAAAGAAAGAAAACCTTAAACACCTATTAGATTTTGCACGGATATCAATAGGGTAATAAAATATAAATTAAGAAAAATTATTATTTATTTAGCTTATAAATGTATAACAAACTCCATAAAGCAATCTGTATTCTGAAAATTAATATTTAAAAACCGTTCTGAAAGTATCAAAATTTTCTTTCTTCGATATTTCAAAATCCCTGTTTTTGACTTAAGTTCATTTTTCCCCCAACTCTAGATATAATAATTGTATATAATGAACTTTATTATGGCGAGTGATCAATACTTTGGCTAGTAAATTCTGGGCTGAAATTTCTTACCCTGTGAATAGCATGTGTACTTCGGATATATCTCTAGCTGAAATCAGAGCATTATAAAAAATATAAAGACTTTGGATGCTTATATCTCCAAATCTAATAGATAAAAATGTAAACAATTTTTACATGTTTTGTTGGAAATATAGTGCAGATTATAAATGTATAAAATATTTCTAATCAGCAAGAAATGAACCATTTCAGATCAAAACCAAATACACGCTTTTACATGCAGATTCTTTGCTCTTACTATGTATAGTACGACTCCAGCGAGAAGGCATTTGGGTCACGTGATTTTGGACGAGTCCATTAGTTAAATTCAATGGCAGGTAGAAACGTCTTAAGAAGAAGGGGTTACCAGAATTGGCGCCTTTAGTGCGAATTAATTTATAATTTGTGCAGTACGATAAAGAGCTTTATAGTATAAGTACATTCAGTGTAAGAGTTGGGATATGGTGGAATTGTTTTCTTCACAATGATTAAAATTATTTATTACAATAATGGTTATAAATGCTTTAATAAAATTGAAGAGTTCGTGTTGTAATACTTTTCTTGTAACTTAAACTCTTTTATTTAGTGAGGAATGCACAACGTGACATACGCACATCTCTATATTTTTATTTTTTTCTGCATTAGAGCTTAGCTCTGCATGGCCATGTTATCTAAGGAATCTATAACACCCCCCCCCCCCCCCCCCCCCCCCGAGATAGAAAATTTGGGAAATTATAAAAATATTTAAAAAATATATAAAATATTTATATTTTATATATATTTATTTTATATTATTTTATATATAAAATATTTAATAAATTGTATCACTGTCGCCATTCTCGAAATCTGAAATTCGATATTTTTATCATTACATATTTTACTCTTTATATAACGCATTTAATTTCTATTAAACACAAAGAAAATGTTTCAATCCAAATACCTTTGCTGCCGTTTAAAATCATTTCAGTAATATCTATGCATCACATTTTATACAGTTACATATTTCATAAAGTATTAATATTTGTTCATTTTGAAATAAATTTTTGTAATTTAATTAATTTTAAATATGTTATCGAAACATTATCCATGTTTGTGTGCCATTATTTGAACAGTTCTGCATAAGAGTTTAGCTCTGCATGGCCATGTCATCTAAGGAATCTATAACCCCCCCCCCCCCCCCCCTGAGATACAAAATTTGGGAAATTATAAAAATACATAAAATATTTATATTTTATATATATTTATTTATTTATTTTATATATAAAATATTTAATAAATTGTATCGCTGTCGCCATTCTCGAAATCTGATTCCGCACTTTCAGTTGACTCTGAGTCATGTTCTGAAGAGGAGTCGGCGCCTACCACAAAACTTATTTCCTCTATGGTTTCTTCCACTAAATTGTCAATTTCCCAATATTTATTTTTCACTTTTACTACGTGCTCACAATATTTATTCCACTGCTCCTTTGTAATACTGGCAATGGCTTGAGAAGTTAGATTTTTCATTGTTGTTAAGTTAAGTTCAGCATTGACATTCCTTTCTCGCACATATCTCTTAATGGAAGCCCAAGCCATTTCAATTGCATTTAAATCGCAATGATAAGGAGGTATTCGTAGCACATCATGGCCTCAATCCATCAAAAGTTCATCAACACAGTACTTTTTAGTTGGGGGTGCATTCGCTGATACTAAATCATAAAGTTCAGTTTTTCTCATATCAAGGCTGTGAGGAATTTGTCTTTCTTCTAACCATTCAGATAGTTTCTTTTTGGTTGCATATTTAGATGGCATACGGTTTAAAATCTTAGTATGGTAAGAGGCATTGTCCATACAGATTACACTATTAGCCGGTATATTTGGCAATAGCTTTTCTTGTAACCACTTTGAAAAATTATCAAAATTCATTTGACCGTGATAGTCTCCTGAGGCGGTGCCAGATTGAAATACTAAACTTGCACCTGGTATGAATCCATCCTGGTTGCCTGCATGTACAACTATCAGTCTATTTCCAGCACTACTTTTTGTGAGAGCTCCGATTTTATCAACCTGCCAACATTTCCCGAAGCACAGATTGCTGTCTATCCAGGTTTCATCCAAATAAATTATTACTCGTTTGCTGTCTCTGTACTTTTTTATCTCTCGTAAAAATCTATATCTCCACTGCACAATGTCTTGTCTTTCCATAACCACTGTCCTTTTGTCTTGGCAGCGTTTCCACCGAAATCCGATTTTATGCATTATTCTCCGCAATGTTTCTTTTTTCCAAGGGAAATTAATTTTCTCCTTTATAGCAGGTAACAAAGTATTGAGAGAAGGTATTTTATTACTAGCATAAAATTCGTTCACCGTTTGCCGAATTACACATAAATCGAAATCATCCACACTTGAAACTGCATTTCGATATTTCTCGGGTCTCTTTCTTTTACGTGGCGACACTAGGATCGGTGATTTACTTGATTCTTTCTTGATGCGTGCAATTGTTCTCATTGACACTCCAGTTGCTGTGGCCGTTCTCTTCTGGGCCTGTTGGATGGGGATACATAACTTTTCTGAAGTTGCTTCGGCCTCAAAAAAATTGAGGACTTTGTGGACCACATCTCTTTCCTTGGAATGAATTACTTTTCCTTTTACAGACATTTTGTCGACAGAAGCAAGGTTCACAAATATCAGATTCTGATTAACTAAATAAACTGATGTTAGAAGTCGGAACAGAGGTTAGACAGACTTTTAGTCGCAAGAGCAATGCTAGTCCAACGCAACGATTCTAAATGCATTACAACAATTCTAAATTCCAAATTCTTGGCGAAATACGCGGTCGCCAAACAGGTTTCTGCGTTCAGCAACCCTTTCCCTGTAATGCACAAATCGTCTGTTTGCCAGCCTTCTTCCCTTAAGCGAAGTGGACTCATCCAAGGTCATCTGCCAACTCACGGGAGCCGGACTATAGCACAGTTTGCTACGATATTGTGATGCTATTTTGTGCCAAAAGCTAAGCACATTGGCATCATTAATTACACCAAAAATCTTGCCAAATGTAAATTTTGTATACTAAAGCTGTACCATGCTTGTTTTACAACATTAAAGATATTTAAGAATCCTGAATAAATGAAAAATAAGATAGAATCAGTGCTTTTTTTTTTATTATTCTTTGAAAAACAAGAATTATAAGTTACAATGCAATCTGCCAACTGAAGTGTATAATTAACTTTTCAATAATATCATGAAAATGTTCTTTAATGTTTTTGCTAATGTGTGTGTGGGGGGGGGGGGGGTGCACTGCACATGCCTGACTTCAGACATTTAAAATTTCAATTACAAGTTTGAGTTGGAACACTTTTGTTTTGTCTCTAAACAATTATAATATACTGAATGAACTTTAGCTATTCAGTTCCCTTTTTTAAATGTGTTAATCTTTTAGATAACTTTGTAAAGTCTGGGAATTTTATTTTGTTCTTTGTTAAATTATAAACCTTATTAAAATCAATTTTTATTGTCTAATTTAATATATATATATATATATATATATATATATATATATATATATATATATATATATATTATTCAGGAACAATTCTGTGTCTCCAATGAACCAATTTCTTATTGCTTTGAGGTATTATGCTACAGGATCTGTAGCTCTCACTCTTGGTGATTTTGGTGGTGTCAGCAAAGCCTCTGCAAATAGAATTATACATAAAGTGAGCAAAGCTATTTGCTCACTAATGAAAAATTATGTGAAATTCCCAACAACAGATGAGGAAATTACAGACACACAACTTCTGAATTACAGGGTGGCTCGTTTACCAACAGTTTTGGCAATGATTGATTGCACACATATAAAGACAGAATCTCCTGGTAAATTTTTTTATTTGTTTACTTAACCCTTTTTATAGTTTCAACTATGATTAAGTCCCTGTACATTTGAATGTGTATTTTTCTGTTTTGTGCAAAATGGTTACAAAAACACAAAATTTGGTACTCTTCCGTTAGCTAGGTACCAGACCAAAACCGCCGAGCTTTAAAGTTGACGCAGTCATCCACAAGCCTAAATGTTCACTCTTGTGGACTTTTATTTTTATATGCAAAAAAAAAAAAAAAAGCAATTTATATAGCAGACATGAAATTGTAAATTTTGTTTACAATTGCTGAAAATAAATTTGTTTTAGCATGCAAATGTCACCACATAAATTCCAATTAAATAAGATTCTAAATGGTTTCTTGCAGTTCCACGTTGACGTTTATTCTGCCATTTGGCAGAACCCCACAATTGCTCTATTGTTTGGGTGTGGCATCCAGTTGTTGGGTCCACAAAATTATACGAGTGATTTACATTACAGTAAAATGTTCAAATCCGGAATTTTCCAATTCTCTAGTTTTGTATCCTTTCCAACAGTCGGAAAATATGGTACTACCATCAGCTAGCTATATGTTCTTCGATCGCAGCCAGTAAAGTGATTACTGTTCGATCTGAGACTGCAACAAGAAAACATTCTTTAGTTTCACGACATAATCCACCGAAAACCCACTGAGGTGGAAAAATGCATCCAACATTGTTTTTTCTTAGAGTAAAAAGACTTTCGTCTATTTTCGACTACTCTGTTAGCTCCTCCGATATTTTGTTTTTTTCGTAACAACAAAGCATTGGCACAAACTTGCCTCATATAGTTATTTCAATCGACAGTTGTGTTGTGGTTCATTTGAAGCTGAAGTTCTTAAAATTCAAACGACGTTAACTCTTGACACCACAAGTATATAAATCGTAAAGCAGTGAGAAAAGGGATATGTCATCAAACCAGGTTTGTGTGCACATTGCTTTCTTTTCTCAGCATGATCATAGATTACATAACCATCTTGGTGATGAATCACTTGTGCATAACCTCATCGGATGATCATTTGAACATCGTCTTTCTTTATGAGGAATTACATTTTTTTGGAAAAATTAAATGCTTGCCTCTTCGTCTTTAGGCAATTGCCAAATTGTGTAGTTCATCTTAGCGCTTTAAAAGGTAGCTAGTTTTTCTAAAAAGAAACTTACTTTTTAAAAAACGGTTTATTTTAGGGTTGCTATACATGTTGAAAGATAAACTCTTTAAAAGTTGATAGTTTGGATGAGTTATCGCTGTAATTTGGCGGTTTTTATCTGGTAGCCAGGTAATGGAAGTGTACCAAAAATTTTATTTAATGAGAAGAATATTTTTAGTCTTAAAATAAATTTGTGTTAAATTATTGAGATAGTTCAAATTGAGACAGTTCAAACTGATATTTTCTTGTATTTAAACCCACGCTTTTCTTGCCGACAGTATCTCTGTACACCCATCAAGTTCTTTGTTTCAAAGGCAGTGCAGCCTAAATGTAAAAAGTAACAAAACACATTATGGTGAAAATAAATAAAAATGCTTTAAATTAGTATTTTTAAATGCTTTGTTTTTCTCAATATTTTTATTTCAAAAATATCCTTTGTTTTCTCCTGATTGCAATTTAAGAAAAACAATTTTTTTAATACTTTAAATTTTAAAATGCTTTTGTTTATTTTGCACTGGTTTAAATTAAACTTTAGAAAGTCTTCTATAAATTAAATTTGAAAATGTTTTGTTTACGTTAAAAGTTATATTATGAAAAGACTTGAATTTCTTGATATATCTATTCAGATTTATATTTTGTAGCTCAAAATTAAGGGATTGCAAATATAGTATTCATATTGATTCTAAAAAAAATATTCAAATTAAAATTTAGGTGATGTGATCCCATATTTTCATCATTAAACTCATCTCAATAAAGAGATAAAATCTGAATGTTTATATACTACTGGAAAGGTTGTCGAGAGCCATCGTAGCTCCAGACATACTGATAATCACTGCCTTAAACAGATGTGGTGAGAATAATAATTATTGCATTTAAAATTTTTATATGCAAACATTTAAAAATATTTTGTCATATACACAATTATGTTACAGGTGGAGATCAAGCTGAGCTTTTCAGAAATAGAAATGGATAGTTTTCATTAAATGTACAAGTCATGTGCAATGCTAACTTGGAAATTATGGATCTTGTAGCTAGATGGCCTGGCAGTACACGTGATTCCACAATATTTAATGCCTGCTATAGAAGAGCCATGTTCGAGGATAACAGATACTGAGATGGTCTTCTACTAGGAGATAGTGGCTATTCTCTGTTGAAGTACTTAATGACGCCAATAGAAAACCCTGTATCGAGGGCTGAGCAATTGTATAATGAATCGCATATACGCACACGTAATTGTATAGAGCGATTGTTTGGCATATGGAAACGGCGCTTCCCAGTCTTGGCTTTAGGTTTCAAATTGAAGCTAAGAAATATATTGCCAGTAATCACAGCAACTGCTGTACTTCATAATATTTTAAGATTAGCTGGAGATGAATTACCACAAGATGATGATGATCTCCATCTTCCTTTACCATGGGAAGAACTTTTTGACACATTTTGGCTTTTTGACACATTTTGGAATATTATTTTAACAATAATTCAACTATGAAATATTTATTCATAAAAAATGCACAGAAAACTAAAATGACAAATTCCAGGAGAATCTCTTGTGGCCTGGTAAAATCGATGCCAGAGCTTTGTTCTGGACCGCTGCCTGGTGTTAGAGAAACACTGATCTAGATCATCAAAAATTCAGTGCTTAATTCGACTCCCTGATTTTTATGAATTTTAACATTTTAAGCATTCCTAAATATGAAATTTATAAAGGAAATCAAATAAAAATGTTATAAAAACATAGTGAAAATAGTTATTTATTATGAGAATTTTAGTTAAATACGAATGTTATTTATAAGACTAACGTGTGCCGTTCTTGAAATATCTTTTTTTTTCATTGGAAATAAAATAATGGAAACGCACCATTATCAAATGTTGAATGTTTCATACATACATACCTAACTCGAAATGGATGGATACAATTATTAATTATTTAAAAGTATACCAAGAGTTATCCTCAAGATATCAGAAATTTAATTTTTTTTCTACATTTAGTGCCGTCTCTTGAACAAATAAAGCAAATAGAATAAAATTTTGTGCAATTTCTCCAAGTAATAGATGCTAGTTATTTACTGACAAAATACTAGAACATAATTATGTTACAATTTATTGCAATTAATCATCATTGTATGTGTATTTATTTTTATTTAAAAGTGAATTACATAACTTGCATAATAATAACATACAACATTCTTAGGATATTGCATGTTTTTTGTCTAAAATAGAGAAAATCTTATTTAGTAATTATGCAATCAGTAACAATAATATACCTATTGATTTTCAGCAAGATCTAGTAATAACATAATCAGTATTGTTCATCTCTCATCAATTAAACATTTGTGGAATCTACAAGAAAAGTCCTGTGTTGGGAATGTCTTTATTTTTACAAAACTATAAGTGGGGAATAGTGGGGGTGCTTATCTCACCTCTGATGCTAAATTATGTGGTTACGGGCCTGCATATAGATTACATTTGAACATAATCCAGGAAAAAATTATAAGTTGCATTTTATGCTAGGCAGGGCAATGGCTTCCCCCCCCCCCCCCCATCCACTTTCACAAATGTCAGCTATGCCACTTATCACATGTCACCTTTTAGTAAAAAAAAAATACAAAACATTTCATACCCACCCCTGAGAAAAATTTTTAAATTATCAAATGATTTTCCATGAAAATTTCCAACCACAAATAAATACAAATTATGTATAGGTTATAAAAACATGTCAGTAACTAATACCAAATGCATAAGAGAACGATAATTTCTGCTATGGGAAATAAAAGTTACCACATGAAATGATAAAGGAAAAAAATAATACATAACAATCTTTATTCAGAAGGAAAATCTCTAGCGAATTCATTTCTTTTCCTCAATAATTCCAATTCTAAAATCTCCAATTGTGCTTTTTCTTTTTCAATTTGAATTTGCTTTTCTTGTATTTGGAGCTTGTAAAGTTTTTGCTTGTAGGCATTTTCTTCCTCGGCATGTTGTTTAGTCATTTTTATTAGGCATAACTTCTCTTCGATAAGTTGGTCAGGTAAAGATTTTTTTAATATGGGCCTTCTACGACTTTGCCATCTACTATTTTGTGTGTTATTGCGTGTTTCAATGTTTCTAGGTATATTGTGATTCGGTGTTTCTGTGACTTGTGAATCATGTTCATGTGTGATACTTGGTGTTTCTATATTTTGTGAATCGTTAAATGCTTGTGTGCTGTTGGGAATTTTTATTTGTGGATTTTGAAGTGTAGTGTGACGTGTGCAAGATTATAGTGGATGATGTGTCTGTAGTGTTTCTGAAGATGTGTTATTATTAGTTTGCATTTGTGTTTTCAGATGTGTTATTATTAGTTTGTGTATTTGTGTTTTCAGGTGTATTTGTTAAATGGTTTACATATGTAATAGGACTTGTAGCATTTGTTATATTTTGTAAAATTTTTGTCTTTGGCTTCTTTAACTGTGATGGTATCCAATGAGCCCAGCTGTTTGTAGGAATAGCCTGAAAATGATATTTTAAAAACATTATTTTAAGCATATATAATACAATACTTAATATAATACACATAAATAGCAATGGTAAGAAGCATGTATTTCTAATATTAATTTACAAAATGTTATTTTTAATGGCTTAAAAGTATTGATTTGCATATATACACTAGCATTTAAAATTGGAATAAAAACTTATATTATAATCAGTTTTGGCAAAATGATGCAAGATATTTTATAAGTAGAGGGAAAATATCTAAGTAGTAGATCATCTATGAAAAAAAAAAAAAACCTATTTGCAGAAGGAAAAAGGATTGCTAATACCAATTAAAAAAACCCGGAAAAACCTTTGTTAATAAAGCAGCATAAAACAAAATTAAATGTTTCCAACTGGATTTAAAGTAAAACAAGCTTCCTTTTTCAGGATAATAAAAAAGCTTCTGTACCTTTACAAATGTAAGTACACTGTTTTTCTTGCCTAAAGATAGAGGTTGTTTGGTTTTTTAAAACTGGATCATACTGTCAAATTTTTTTTGCAAAAATCAAATATTTTTTCATAAATATTCCTTGAAATTTTTTGTCTTCATAATCTAAAATTATTCTAGATAATTTATATTAAATAATATGAAGCACATAAGATTTAAGGCAGTTGTGTGTAATTTCAGGTCAATATATACTGCCGATCAACAAATTTGCCATTTGCAATAAAAAAATAATAGTGATTATTTTTTTAAAGTAGCAAAAGCTAGTGGCTAAAAAATAAAATATTTTTTTTATATCATACGTCTTTTTTTTTTTTAATATTTCATGAATTGCACATTCGGAATATATCCGGACAGTCATTCATGATTGGCTGTAACATATGATATTTGCATACTACCATCTACATCCGCAGCTATTTTCAGCCACTCAAATTTAAATACGCTTTCAAAAAATGAAAATTTGCATTGCGTGCTTAACTTTTGAAAGCCAATGTATAAAAGTGGTAATTTCTAGCTAGAAAAAAAATCTCAGAGCAAGGGCCGATTTATCAGCAAAAATAAAAAATTAAGTACCTCAATCTCATCATCTTTTTCCTGATTTTCTTCCATATTTTCAAAGTTGGCTCCATGATCCAAACCTATAAAATAAAATAAAAAATAAAAAATTATAGGAATTATGAAACTTGCTGAAATATGTTTAAGGAATAGCGTAAGTATGCACACTATACCCAAAACTTATGAAGAAATAGTGTAAAACTGTCTAAAATTTTGGCAATTGAACCAGTTTAAAATTTAAAAAATGATGAAAAATATATTATAGGTAATATACATGCTTAAATATTGATTTTAAATTATTTAAATAAAGATTATTCAAGTTCTAACCTTAAACAGAAAATCATTTATAAATTTAAGCAAAACATTATAATTTATTTAAAATATTTAGGTAGTTTATAAACATTCTAAATGTAAACAAAAAATATTTTATTATAATGTATTATGAATGCAAATTGAAAAAGTTGTATTTTTAAAAAAAAAATACTGAAATTTTAACTTTTGTTTTTATTGACAATATTTATATTTATTTAAAGGTAATTTTTAATTAAACAAATTTTTTAATATAAACCAAAATATGTTTTAGTATATGATATGAAGAAATAGAGTAAAACTATCAAAAAGTTTTAGCAATTCAGTCTATTTAAAATTTTAAATAATGCAGAAAGTTATTGGTACCATAGCTTGTGTCAGTAATTGCTGCTATTTTGAGTCACAGATATTACGAATGGGCTTATCAAGTACTATGCAATCCGGAGTCGTGCTACTGGTCACCATTGTCCCATTTTGCAAAAGAAAATTCAGTTTGGCGATTATGAATTTTGCTAACGTCAAGATCAAAAATCATGGTACACTAATCGCAATTCATACTACTATACTATTTGTTTTTTTTTTCAAAACAATAATGTTTGAAATTTGAGAATTTATGAATCAAATAAAATTTTTCAAATAGAAGGTTAAAATAAAAATTTCATTAGACGAATAGGTTGTTGAAAGTAATCAAAAATGCAGAGCAACCCCTGGCAGTGGTAAAGAAGTGGCATGCAGAACCAAAGGTGAAATGTCACAACATCAACCCCAAATTGTCAGCAATGGACAACTGGAATGTATAAAATATCCCTACAGAATGGAACACGAAGCATTTTAGGCATATAGTAATGACTTCTGATAATAATCAGTACTAGACAACTGCAACATCTAAAAAATCCATGCAGAATGGAATGCGAAGCATTTCAGACATGTAGTAAACTTTTCAACAGAATGTAACATTTGTAATATACTTTACATGTGTTTTAATAATTTTTTTTTTTTTACATGACTTTTCCCATCTGGATCTCATAAAAAATTGCCTTTTTTTCTTAGTCTGCAACAGCAAAAAATTTTTGAAAAATAGTTAAATATTTATAAAAGGAAAACTATTTATGGAGAAAAGTATAATTATTCCAACATCAGATGAATCATTGGCATAGTTACACCAAAAACCACCAGCAGTTTCTTTTTCCGACCATTGAACTTAAATAGTATTCACTAATTTATAAAAAACTACTATCCTTAAAAAGAAAGTAATTTAACATTTCTTAATAACAAAGCATAAGCCATTCCTTAAAACATAATGAATAATTTGATACTTTTGTATTAACCGCATGCTAGCAATATGAACAGTATTAGTGAATATCAACAAAGTTTTGTTTCGGACGGAAAATGTTTAGCAACTGCACATAAGATGGCAATAAACATATCATTATTATTTGAGGCTTGTTTTTTCCTCCACATAAACTCTGCAAGGTAGGACTCGAGGTTGTGATTCATCGCTAGCATGCGGTTAATGTGAAAGCACCAACAATTTTTTGTATTACTATATAAATTATGATTTTTCTCTTACCTTCATTATAAAGATAATCTGAATCATACATATTATCCATCCCATGAAGCGACAACTTTATAATATTGTGAACTTTCGATACTAGTGGGTCTTCAACAATATTAGTGGTTCCACCACCTTAAATTAAAAAAAAAATAGTCACAAAATAAAGTATTTTCTATATTAAAAAGTATTACATAATTCAATTGATAATTTGATTATTAAATAGCTTTGTATTGCTGCTATTGCCACAAAATAATACTGAAATAAATAACAGATGAAACAAGTTAAGTACAAAACAATTAAGCATATACATATATTGAAAAATCAAATTCAAATCCATTTCAGAAACGTAAATTGTTTATGCTTATAATTACATTTATTTATTGTTATACTTTCGAGTTATAAGGGTCAATTGCATTTTTTTACAATTTGTAATTAAATTATTTTGGCAATTTTCAGTTTTTTTTATGTCAGAATTTCCATTCTGTAAAATTGTAAATTATGGATATGAGAAAAACCGCTGAAAACTAAAAAGGAGAAATTGCTTACATTCAATGCTAAGATATAACATTATTATTTTCATAGATATATGAAATCAGTATACATGCATGCTACTCATATACAATGACGAAGTATTAGGGAGATAAGGTAGACAGACAGTGTGTAACCAAATAATATACAGCCAAGTAACTTATTTGAATTAAATATTATTTAAAACAAATATATAAAATTTGTTCTTGGTAAATAAGTAAAAGGATATTGCTGTGTACCAAATGCCGCTCATTCTAAAATAATATTTTCAAAGAATAAATTGCCAGTGCTATGTAACTAAGAAAATGAACCGCCTCTAAATTACTTAAAAATATTAATGAAATGGAACAGGATTTTCATTCATACAGTAATCCTGGTCAACAGAATGTATGATCATAACTCCTGTGTAATATAATGATAAAAGTCACTGTAAAATTGACTGAATGGGGAAATTACCATAAGGGGAGAATTACACAACAAATTATTTTAGACTTAAACCTTTGTTGACTTAAGTTAATCTATAGTATGATTTATATAAATAAGGAGGAAAACTTTCAAAATCAATGAAATAATTTTATTTCACAAAGGAATACATTTTTTGGGTAAAACTATAATTTGTGCTAATTGTTTTTTATTTGCTAAACAAAACAAGTGAACATTAGAATAAATGCATTCTCTGTAAATATTAAAAGCATTTTGAGTACCATATCTTAGAACTAATGCAATTTAAAAGCTATGAGACTTTACCTGTTTTAAATACTGACGCCTTTTCATCAGCAAATTTTTTTCTGGAATATCTTTTTATATTATCCCAGAGATGTTTTAGAGATTTAGCCGTTCTGGGATACTGCGACTGTGAATTAAATATTTCAGCAATATTTCGCCATGCATTTTCTTTTTCGATTGACGTTATTGAATCCGTCTTTATTTTCAACTATATGTTTATATTTAACAATAATATTTGTAAGCAACAATTTGTCAGATATCGTAAAGTTAGATCCTCTTTTCCTTTTATTGTTAGTAGCCATCGTACGTTTATTTACGAATATCTCATCAACTGAAACAACGTGTTATGAAAAATGTTGTACTATTTTTGCTCTAGAAATAACCGACCAATCAGAGAGCTCGTATCATCAAGAAATCACTTTAATCATTGATTAACTAACCGGAACGTTTTTAACAGTCGAATAGCTTGGTGAGACGGGGTGGTTTTTAAGCATCCTTTAGTGGGCCGTTAAATTTAGTGACTGATTAGTTAATCAGACATTAGCACTATTTTAACAGACGTTGGTGGGATCGGCCCTTAATCTACAGTGTCTTGCAGTTGATGAAGCTGCACTCACCCAAGGCTTTTCCGTGATGACAGCCCATTTGTTGGACCTGAAATAAAATGAAAACATATAGTTACTCTTGGAGTTAAAAATTTTGAAAATAATTATAAGTAGTTTTCATATTTTCAAATAATTAAAAGCAGTATTCATTTTTTCTTATAATATTTTTATATCACAATACATGAAACTGCTACTTGTGAAAATAAAACTTTCTAATCCTTCCTTAAAGCAAGCATATAAAATAAAACTTTCTAATCCTTCCTTAAAGCAAGCATATAAAAGTTTAATTTATTTCTTACACCTGTAATAAACAGTAAGTTATGGAGGATTCAGTAAGGGTTTAGCAATTTTAATTTATTTTTAATTTATTATACTGTTTTAAATTTATGAATTACAAAAAAAAAAAAAATTCTATTGTTGATGAAAGGTAATTATTTTATAACTTTTCAGAAGCACAGGTACTCATTGAAAATATTAAATTACAGCCGATGACTTCAATATATATGCATTAAAATAATTTTATGCACAGAATATTTGTATTATATCTAAATTTAAACTCTTTCTTAATCATATCATATATATATATATATATATATGATCGTAATGTAATATGACATATATGTGTAATATACGTATATGTGTAATATGTATTATTTTACATGAACTTTCAATTTATTGTCTAAAATATACCCTATAATTTTCTGAACGTTGTCCTATATATTCCTCCCTAATGTCCTACATTTTTATTTCTCTTGGGTGGGACTACTGGACATTGTTCATAACATAATAACATTCCATAAACAGGAAACAATAATACCAACAGATCATTGGAGAAGCGACAAGACAAGTCAATATGATCATTCAAGAGAGATGAAAGATCAGCATCATAAAAGGAATGAATACTCAAATTTTTCGTGCATCTCGACTGCGTCTGTGAAGCAGCTCTCTGGCCCAGAGTCCTCCGGCTCAAGTTTTTTATGAATTTTTAAGAGAGGGGCATTTAAAGGGGGGGGGGGCTGGTATTTCCACTGGAAGGTCCGTTTTTCCTTTTTGATCTGGTCCTGCTAATTCCTGCGTCTGAAACATTATCTGATTGGTCAGCGTCAGAGTCTTGCAGGTTCCTGGATTGGATTGGTTTCTTGCTTTTTTTATTTTTCTTACTAGTAACTAGGGTGAAGTTTTTATCAGTTAGTTCAGTTAAGTCGGCGTCCGGGGTTATTTTATCTGCTGAGTTGATTTTAGATTTAGAGTCTGCACTATTCAGACTACCTTCCGGGCTTACAATATTAACGTTATCATAAGCAGCAGTTAACGTATTATCACAAAATCAATATTTTAACTCATTTGCAATATCATCAATTAGGGGGGGGGAGCAATGAATCATGGATAAATCAGCACACATACTTCTAACTTCAGCGAGCACTCGCTCCTTGCCATCAGAATCCAATGTTGGGCTGGTGTTTCTGTACTCCATGGCTCTGTTTGCTAGAGCCTGTAGAGTCTGAGCGTACTCCAAAGAGCTGATCTGTCCAGGAAGAAGGTCCGAGGTGATGGTAAAGTTTCTAGTTAGAAGGAAAAGATCAGTCATGTTGTAGGGAGTGACTTGGTTCTCTCTAGATTCAGGTAAGTCCATGATCAGGTTGTCGGTGGTCTCCATCATAGTAAAGTTCGCATGGGCGTCGAAAGAGCTCCTCTCCTGTCAAGGGACGGGGAGGGAAATTTGTCTGAATACTCAAATGATACATCCACAAGTTTAAATAGTGCTGCGTCATCGAAATAGAAGTTAATGTTTTAGAAGTAAAAGTTAATGTTTTTCCGGAGTATGCTAATCTCTAATTGGTTGAAGTAGAAATTAGCATAATGTGGATGTTGACGTCTCAATTTGCAGGAATACGGAACATAGGGTTAAAACTTAGTGACAAACTATCCTAATAGTAATTAGCCAATCAACATACAGTAACTTTTGGATTTTGACCTTATATAGACCAATGTGCGTGCTGCTTGTTTACACTGAAGTTTTCTAACAGATACAGTCTATTGCGGTGTGGGGGAGAGAGAAAAGTAATGATGGGCTGCAATACGCAAAATGGAACGCGTGCAAGACTGCTGATAGGGCATGTCTTAAATACGTTAACTGTTAAATTAAGGAATTTAAAATGCTTTACTCTCTTGGCTTTCTTTTAAAGCTTTTTCACTATAGCAGTTTTATATTATCTTATTCATTTATAACTTTAAAAAACGAATAAAAACTCTTATTTTTCAATAAATTTCAAATATTGAAATGTTTCAATGGAAATTTGTCAATTTTTGTAAAAAATGTGTTTTCTTAAGTGTAATACGCTACTAATAATTTATAAAATGCGTTCTTTTTTTTCATTTATTTATCTTTCCCATACTTTGTTCTACTAAAATATGCCTATAGCTACTTGTTATAGAAGTTATTCGATTTTTTTCCTTTTATTAGAAAAACTATGAAAATCGTATATTTTCTCAAAGTTTAGGGTATATGCCAGATGTAAACAAAAAAGAATTATTTTTTTTGCATTTCACTTATCTACCCTAGATGCAAGTTTTCCCGCAATATAGCGCTAAAAAAAAAAAAAATTCGGCCCACTCTACTACCCCAGTCATAAGGCATCAAATTTCCATTGTCAGTTTCTCTATCCGTATTTTAAGTTATTGTTAAAAAAAATTTATTAATAATAAATTGCAATATAAAATTAAACATGAATTGTACTTGTAAACATAAAGGATACCATTCAGTGATGTGATTACAAAAAACTGTTTTGGAGCAATTTTTGGAGCAGCAAATTTTCAAAATTGTAACAGCTTGTAGCAGGCAATTTTTTGAAATTGTAGCAGATTGTAGCAGGCATTTTTTTTATATTATAGCAAGTAATTTTTCGAGGCTTTTTTTAATTTTAGCAGTCTGTCATATATACAACAGATATTGAAGACAATCAAGTTTTAAAAAATCTAATAAAATTTAAGTATAAAAAATAAAAATTTATAACTTTTAGGACTAGAATTATTAATAAACTAAAAATAATATACAAAATCTAAAAAATGCTTATATCTGCAAAATATTTATTGAATTTAAATTTTAAAAAATAGCATACTTATCGGAACATATCACCAATTAACAAATTCATATTTTCCTTCTTTTTACATCTTTCACTGTTTCAATTTCCTTTTGTACTACTTTTAGTTTGTTTAAATATAGTTCTATTTTTTTCTTACTGTCTTGCAGAACAGCTTGTCCACTCTCTATTTTCGAAAAATCCTTTAATGATATTCCACTTGAAATCAGCTCCTCGGCACTACCTAGCATTTTCTGCGAAGCTTCCAATTGATGCTTAATTCTTTCTTCTTTTTTAAAGATATCTTCATCGGTAACATCACATCTTTTATTGCTTTCTTCAGTTCTTTCTGATTCTATCTGTGCTCTATATATTTTCGATAACTCCTTCATGTACTTTATCAATTCGTGTGTCACAGGTAAATTTTGGCACGCATTTTCATATTGCTTTATATGATTTTGTGTGACGTAATCCATTAATACTAGGCAAGCTTAACTGGTTCCGAAACCTCAGCATTCTTTTGTTTTCGCTGAATCCCCTTTCCACTTTTGCATTACCATGTGGCAAACAAAGCAAAGCTTTAACTGTATCAAAGGGTACGTGGCCATTCCTAGATTATTTTTAATTTGAAATATGTATGTCCAGTAAGTATCAAGTCGTACAAAATTAAGATTCTAAATAATTACTATCCACATCATTTGATTCAGCAATAGATTCTGGAAGTTGCTGTTTCAGAAATATAGATGAATCTATACTCTCCGACTGTAGAGAAATCCACTCATCTGTTAATTTTACTATTGATGATGATTCTATAACATTTGGCATCTGTGATACTAAAAATTTTATATTAGAAATTGTGGAAGCCTCTGTTCGTGCTAATCGATGGAGACATTTTAGGCATCTGAGAACTTTATTATCTAGTGGCAATATTAATTTCGATGCACATTTCTTATAAAACTGTCTTGCTAACATAAAAAATGCCTTCTTTTCTGTATCCAACAGTCCACTAAGAGCTCTTTCTGTGTAGCCCTACTTCAGCTTTCTTAAGCCAATTTTTTTCTGTATCAACCTTTTTTACATCTGAGTCACTGAGACTAAGGAGAAAGTTTGGCACAGTAAAACGCCTCAAGACCATTTTTATCAAATGGCATATCTTCTCATACAATATGTCGAAAGCCCATGCCAACCAACTTATCCGAAGACATAGAGTAACAAGATGGATGGCCGGTCTCATACAATATGTTGTTGTTGAGACCCAGACCGTCCGACCTACCAGAAAGGTGTAAGGTAACTGTATGGACGGCCGGGAAGTGCCACCCAATTTAGACCGGAACCCAGTGGGGGAGGCATCCACAGGGACCGTACCCTCCTTCTTCTACCACCAACCTCTCGGAAGGACTTACGGACCCACATGTTTAACGTGATCGTACTCCGCATGAACACGGCGGCATTTTGTGGTAGCGTGCAAATCTAGCGTGCAAACCACGGGGATACCGCACCCGAGATGGCCAACAGCACGCGGTGTTCCGAGGTGGTCACCCACAAAGTACTAACCGTGCCCGATGCTGCTTGACTTCGGTGATCTAACGAGAACCGGTGTTTTCAGTACGGTACGGCCGTTGGCCTTCTCATACAATATGTGTAAGAGTGGCCCTTCTTGCTGAAAAAGCTCTGCAGCATTTTTCAAAAACAACAATTTAGAATAGGTAAATTTGCATTTTAACATTTTACAGATTCTTTCATGTCTGTCGTTTCCCCTTCTCATATTTCTTTTAGCAGAATTAAGAAAGTATTCTAATTGGCTCATACTGTTCAATTATCCTGTCTAATGCCAATTGTAAAGTTAACCATCTATTTGACACATGGCATAAAAATATATGATCAAGCAAGCACAAACTTAACTGCTTATCTCTAAACTCTTCACTTCTTGTGGCAGATTGCTTAAAGAAATAATAAATATCAATACATGATATCTCAATATCTGTAAATGTATCCAATCCAAAAGCAAAAGAATTATGGACTTTGTGGAGTGAACAAGTGCCCATGTTCAGAAGATATTTATGCAGTTGTTACAGTTTTGTATACAACGATTTCATCACATTTGGGCCATCTGAAAAAATACCCAAGTTTATCTTGTGGTAGACTTGACTCAAAGACGGAGGTTTACAAAGTGCCCAGGAAGGAAAAAATTCCCCCCTTTAAACTCCAAGTGAAAAGGAAAAGAGATACTGAGGAGATTTACATAAGAGAGAAAGTTTCCATTAGAAGGTTCGCTTGGGGGGCGGGGGCTGCGATCGAGGTCGGACCCTTCCCCAAGTCTTCGAGAAAGAGGGAAAAGAGTTAGGGCCCAAGCAGGCACCTAGCGAGAGAAAAGAGGGGGGGGGGGGGTAGAAGCATGCCCTTAAGGACGCAGGGCCTTGAGCTGGAGAACGGGGGGGGGGGGGGGGTAACATACATAACAAAAAAAGTTTAAAGGTTCGTTGATAGATCGCGTATTCCCAAAAACTATGGAGGGGCATGGAGTTAACTGAGTTCAAGGAAAAAACGAAGGGGGTGGAACAGATGCAAAACAATACTAGATAGAACGACCCCGTGAGGGGCGTAAGAATGCATCCTTAGGGCGGTGCCACAGCAACGCCCTGGGTCGCTTGCGCATGAATGTTGCAATGAATTGTTCAAACATGGGATCCACTACTGCAACCGTCCGAGGATCGACTACAGTATGGTGAGGTTCGAACTGACTTCTAAGACTGTCTGCGAGCAGTTCAGCCTTCTGTGTGTTGGAGGTTGCCCTGCAATTAGGGCCGTTAAGGGCTAGAATGTAAGTTTTGTGCCTACGAATACGTGAGGTTGCCCTCCAAATGGTGTTGTCCTGAGTAGTTAAGGACTCTACGTAAGCGTTCCATTGTGCACTTGTGAAGGCCTTAATACATGAGCTAACTTGCGCTCTAAGGAAGTTTAGCTCACGTTTAAGGTCAGGGTCTCGACTGGCCTGCCACTCCTTCCGGAGCCAGTTCCTGTCTCTGATTATTTCTTGTATTCCGGGGGGTAATTAGCAGTGATCGACCTTTGTAGTCCGGGGCCTCGAAGATGCAGAGTAGGTTTCTCAGAGTATATTCCTGAGTTTTTCCACCTCCGCGTCCATGAGGTCCGTTGTCCAATTCGAAGCAGCAGGGGGGGGGGGGGTAGCAAGCAAGTTTTTAAATGTTACCCAGTTAGTTCTAAGCTTGGCAGGAGTAACAAGAGAAAAATGATTCAGCTCAAAGAAATACAAGATGGGGAGATGATCAGAGGGGAGTTCATTACTTACTTCCATGTGATATGTATAGGGGATGTTGCTGGTGATGGCAAAGTCAAGTACATTATTTAAGTGGGTGGAGTCACCTGGGGCTATAACATCGTAGTTTCTCTCGTCAGTCCAACGCTTTAGGCCCTTGCAACGAGGATTCGATGATGGACACCCCCAGGCTTGATGTTTAGCATTGAAGTCACCAGCAACTATCACATGTGGGGAAATTTTGAATAGGGAGAAAAGGCCAACAATAGCCAGGCCAGTATTACTATACCTTGGTGGAAGGTATACAGATGCAATGGTTATGATGGGGTTATTTGGCAGATTCAGCTGTATAACTGTAGCTTCTCCAGACTGGAGGGGGGGGGGAGGAATCCGACTGTGCGGAAGGTTACATTTTACATAGATAGCAGTGCCACCGCCAGTATGATTGCTAGTATGAGGCCTGTCACCATTGTATAAGTCATAGTTAACAATCTTGCAGAGATTCCCTGGACTGAAGTGGGTTTCTTGAACCATAAACAAATCTAAGTTATATGCTGTACAAAAGTCCCTAGCCTCTTGTTGAAGGCCCAGACCACACAACCAACCCAAGGGTTTATGGTAGCAAAGTGTGTGGACGGCCCTAGCCTCATGTATTTTACCTCTGAGTCCATTGGCATTCCAAATGCCAATGGTAAGAGCCTTCAAGTTCCTTTGCTGAAAACCCATAGCCAAAAGAGGGGGGGGGGGGTTAATGTTTGCCAATGAGGTGCTTACACCCTTAAAAAGAATTTGGATTTTGTCCGTTTCGGTTTGAGCAGACCGAAGATGGGGGAGGGCCGTCTTAAAGACCAGATTTACAATGGCAGTGCCATACTGACCTCCAAATCTGAATAATAAATTTTGAAAGTCATCTTGGACGACGTCGGGTTTATTAGTGTGTGCTCTGCTAGGGGCTGACAATTTAGGGTTGACCTTTTGGGTCTTTTCGACATCCTTATTACGTCCTTCCATGATATCAGCGTATGAAAGCTGAGGGTCAACGAACCTGGTATTAACACTGGAGCTTCCTGGTCGAGAGGGGGGGGGGGCAGTATTTAGGGAACTTAGGGCAGTTCCTGTATGAAGCAGGGTGTGCGCCACCACAGTTGATGCATACATAGGGGGTTTCAGGATTTTTTGTGCACTCCTTGGTCATGTGAGGTTGTGCACACTTAACACAACGTGCCGGGAGATAACATGAAATGCTAGCATGCCCGAAGGACTGACATGTGTAACTTTGATTTATTTGTTTGCGACCCCTGTACCTCTCGACCCTAACTTCTGTGAACATCACTTTATTTAATTCATAGATCTTAGAATTATCCAGTGTTTTCCCGAGCTGCACATAGAACAGCGGCATGTTAACTTTTTTGGTCTTAGGTCCACGTGCCAATTGCATGACACTAATTGGTGTGTAACCCAGAATTTCCAACTCAGCTTTGATTTGCCTCGTCTGTGTACAGATCGGTAGACCCCTGATAACGACTTTTAGAGGCTTAGCATCGTCTAAAAGATAGGATTTAAATTCAACTTTTCTCTCAATTAAAAGACTTTGTACTTTCCTATACTTATCCGAGTTAGCATTGACTTTAATGAAGTCTCCAGTGTTAGTCATTTTGGCTGACATGCTAGGAGCCAATTCTTTGATATCATGAAGCAATAAATAGTAGTGTGTGGTAACCACTGCGAAGAAGTGCTTCCTTTACAGGAGCGTCTATTACCATTTCAATTTCATCAGTTACTTCTACATCTGGTGCAGGGATATCATTTACATTTGAACTTATCTGGTTCAGGTTTGAGATACGGGGGGGGGGGGCTTACTAAGTTAGCGTTCGCTAAACTGGCAGTGTGCCTTTTAGGCGGTAACTCGTAACCACCATCATCAATCATCCTATGTTTTTTTATTCTAGGGTTACCACTGTTATCTTTGGAATTTAAGTTAGGATTTGGCTTTTTGTTTAGGGTGCTAGTTGGAACTTGGTTTGCCATTTTTTAAATTGTGCTAATTATATTAGGGTTTAGACTACATCCTACAGAATTTAGAAGCAAGGCTTTAGAAATCTTAGGCTGGTTGACAGATAAAAGGGAAGGAGAAGAAATAACTGCTGGAGATTTCCTCCAACAGGTCTCACCATATATTGGCAGTCCATACTTGTTGATCAAAGTGTCCATCCTCAGCTTGAGTGGCTGTATCTTAGCTTTCAGATAAAGGGCGTCTTCAGGATCCTTAGTTTTCCTCAATTGCATGTCATTGTATTCATTTCACTAATAGCTGACTTCCATCTTTGCTTTTACAAGGGTCATCTCAACATCGTCCATTGCATGTTGTATGGCATGGGCATCTGCTGCCGGGCAGGCAGGAGTCATCACACGTGGCTGTAAGAATTCCTGGCACGCAGGTGTCGATGGGTGCAGCAGCGGGGGAGATTCCACAGCTTCATTCATCTCGTACGCCAGATGGATCAAGGTCGCTCGAAGGTCAAGTACACAGCGGGAGCTCAAGAAATAAGGTCCGCACAGCTCGGAGTCTGGGCTCCGAATCCAATCAGTCAAAAAAGGACTTGAACAAGCAGCTTGGTAGACTTGACAAAGCATTACTGATATGATTAAGCAGTATCTCAAATCACTAATTATTAACAAATGACAAATCTCAAACAGATTCAAAAGTCATTTTATGATAACATCTTCCATGTTCATCCTCTGTGGCAATACAATTAGAAAAAATTTGATGTGGGTAACACATGACTTTCCTTATATAATGCAATGAATTTACTACATTTACAGTTAAAAGAAATGTTATTCTTATAGTAGATACTTATATTCATTCCAAGATATTGAATTTTCTTCAATTAGTCGTCATTACCATTGATGTAGTGTCATTTTTATCCATTTGGCGAGATTTTCGTTAATTTAGCAACATTTAAAAAAGTCGCCAAGTTGGCGACATTCCGCCAAATTCGTCACCAAAATCTCGCCAAGCGTTATGGACGGAGAAATAAGTTATTCTTAATGCAGATAAATGAATATTGGCTTTCAAATACAAAAGTATTACTCAAAGTATCCTTTTTCATGAATGGAACGAGACAGATCTACAAGAATGATGTCACCAAATTTATCGTAT
Organism: Amaurobius ferox; assembly: GCA_951213105.1. NCBI lineage: Eukaryota > Metazoa > Arthropoda > Arachnida > Araneae > Amaurobiidae > Amaurobius > Amaurobius ferox. The sequence goes on along the minus strand of OX578150.1, from coordinate 30,535,397 downwards.
GGTATTACATATGAAAAATGAACATGTTTTTCAATAGGAAATATTTTATTTTTTATTTTTTATGACTTTTTGATAATTTCTTTTAAAAATGTGCAATATCTCGAGAACGGTTCATGTTACCATTCTAAAATTTGTCAATTGTTTTCTAATGAAAAATTACATAAAAAATGTTTATTTGCGTAACTTTATTAGCGGTTTTGATTTTTTGACGATTGTTTTAAAATTTCACTCGAAAATTTACGGGGGTTCTGAACATTCGATTGCATATAAAAACAATAGGCTTCCAGTGTTTACGGATTGTAATTTTTGTACCAAGTTTCGTTCGAATTGGTCCATTCTTTCGTCAGTTATCGTCTCCACAGACTCACTGATACACACACACACACATACACTTTCGCACACACACACAGACATCACTTCAAAAATGTTTGATTCGTGATCAGGGATGCTTGAAACGTGCTCTCCCGTCGAAAACTCTAATTCGAATTTTCGACCCCGTCACAATACTTTCCTTATACATTATGTATATAAGGAAAGTAATAGTTGCCAACGTGCTTAAATGCAATTCAATACTGTCAAGTAAAATTTGCATATCATGAAATTATCAGCCGCATAAAATAGTGGATTATAAATCTGATTTAAATTATAATTTATACAAAGTTTAAAGATAAATATTTCAAAAAACAGTTTAAAAAATATGTAATAAGAATTTTAGAAAATAATTATAAATTAATGTAACTATGCAAAGGTCTAACATGCAGGGAATCGAGAACGAGTCGCCAGGCATAACTTAAGCCCTGAACGGTAATATAGTAGGAGCTATAGATAAGGAGCTATCAAGCCCCATTAATGTAATATCAGAAGTTATGAAGTGTTTAAGACGACAACGTCTGAAATTAGTGCACTCTATTAAAAAGTGTTTTACGCTCACTAATGTTTGACAGGTGCTACAAGAAGGCTCATGTTCACCTATAAGGTGTTCAACAACCTATAAGGTGTGGGTTAGTTGGATGGTTGATTAGGTATTTTTGGCACAAGATCCAAAAAGGATATGCCAGACATGGTATTAAAATACAGATAAGTGTAAAGAATAAAAACAAGTGTATAATCTAAAAGGATGATGTATGAATAAAACAAGACAATGCAAGAAGGATAATGATGGAAACAAGATGAAAAATGTCTAAACATGTTCTTGCAGAAAGTCTCGAAACTGCTACAGAATATGAAAAGGTGATACAAATTTTATTGAACTTCTAAAATGTCTGGATGAAAGTAAATCAAAGATTTCATGGGATATTATTTGTAAGCAAGACTATGTTTTTATTTTTGAGTTATCTGCACCTCCATCTCCTAAACTTATTAGTTCATTATTTATAAGTAAAAATTTAGAAGCATCAGTTGAGTTAAAAGGGATATCATTAAATAAAGTTGGAACTTTCACTTTTCCTTGGAAAATGAAATATATTAATGAAATTTATCTATTATTGAAACATTTGACAACATGGAATATAATCCTACTAAACCTGATAGTATATCTTTCATAAATGATGTAGTAGCAATTCTAAAAAAATCTTATCCTGATAATATTACTTTGTATGAATTAATTCAAGAACAGTTAACAAATAGCATTTTATACAATAACAAAAGGCATTATTCAACAAATATTTTAATTTTTTCATCTCTATTATTTTCCATCTCTCCCCATTCTTATAAATTTATTCGCAGTTCTCAGAAGGTAATTCTTCCCCACCCATCTACTATAAAGAGGTTATGCTCTAAATTTAACATGAAAGCAGAAAGTGAAGTAAATGATAAAAATTTTTTATCTTATATGAAGCTCAAGTTCAAACATTTGTCTGAAGAAGATCAATCACATCATAACATTAATGATGGATGAGATTTACATCAAATCTTATTTTGACTTCAAAGGTGGTAATATTGTTGGCATTGCCTATAATAAAGATACCACAGCCAGTACTGCACAAGTTTTTATAGTCAGTAGTATTTTCGACTTATAAAGATGTGTACAAAGCCTAGACCACACGACCAACCCGAAGGCTTATGGTAGCTGTTTGTGTGGCCGGTTATAAAGATGTGTTGTTGTTGTTGAAACCCAGACCGTCCGACCTACCAGAAAGGTGTAAGGTAACAGTTTGGACGGTCGGGAAGTGCCACCCAATTTAGACCAGAACCCAGTGGGGGAGGCATCCACAGGGACCGTACCCTCCTTCCCCTACCACCAACCTCTCGGAAGGACTTTCGGACCCACATGTTTAACGTGATCGTACTCCGCATGAACACGGCGGCAGTTTTGGCAGTGGCTAGAATCGAACCCGGGCCTACCGAGTGCAACTCCAGCGCGCTGGTTATAAAGATGTGTGTCATATTTTACCTGTTAAAAATATATGTGCTGATGAATTATTTATATTTTTGAAAAGATTAATTCTAGGTTTAGAAGATATTGGTTTTAAAGTTATTTGCATAGTTTCTGATAATAATTCTATAAATCAAAAAAGTGTTTCCTATTTTGCTAATCCTCCAAAGTTTTCTATTTGTTATGAACACCCTTGTGATGCATCTCGTGTTATATTGATTCTGTTCATATTTTAAAATGTATTAGAAATAATTGGATCAATCAGAAAAATGTAGATCAAACCATGTGTTTTTCAGGATTTGAGGATACAAGTAATAGAATTAAAGCAAGTTTTTCAACTTTAAAGACATTCCATAGAGCAGAAATTGAGTATTTGGTTAAATTTGGTCATAGTCTTACTTTAAAGGTATTATATCCTACTAGTATAGAAAGATAGAATGTTAAACTTGCTCTTAAAATTTTTAATGACCATGATATCCCTCGCTTGCCCCACACCACCCTTTATCTCCACGCTGATGATACCTGCATCATTTCCGCCCATCGTAACATTAACTATTTACACGCCCACCTTCAAAATCATATCTCCCTGCTTGTAAACTACTACCATAACTGGAAAATCAAAATTAATGCCCTTAAATCCCAGGCCATCTTCTTCTCTGGGAAATTTCGCTTTGTCAACAACAGCAATTTTAGCATTCTCCATCAAAATCTCTGGAGGTTTTCTGGTGAAGTGAACGCAAGAAGTCGTTTGGATTAAAAGCCTGAATCCATTCAGATTAGTCCATCGCAGAATGCCATTTACTGCAGTTTGACACTGTTTTTCAACGGTGCGCATATCATGTGCTTGGTATGAAACTTGTAAATCATCCACATAGAGGCTTTTATGAACTGATGATGGTAGATGCTCTCAAAATTAACTTTGACCTGTAGCTTGTAAATCATCAATGAAACTTGTAAATAATCAACATAGAGGCTTTTATGAACTAATGATGGTAGATGGTTTAAAATACTGTTGATGTTTATGGAAAATAGAGTCACACTCAACACACTTCCTTGTGGCACTCCCTCCTCTTGCATGTGAGGGTTTGAAAGAACAGTACCAATACGAATTTTGAATGTCTTATGTGCTAAAAAGTTTTGTATAAAAATGGAAAGATTTCCTTTTAAATTAATATCATAAAGGTCCTTAAAAATACCATAGCGCCATATGCGATCATAGGCTTTGTCAATATCAAAAAATATTGACACTAAATGATTTCGCCTAAGGTAAGCAGTTCTGATCTGAAATTCCAGAGCAATAATATTGTCAGAGGTAGATCTTCCTCGTCGAAAACCACTTTGATGTGGAGATAAAAGTTTATTTGTTTCTAGGAAATAAACAAGTCGGGCATTTACCATTTTTTCCATAATTTTGCATATACAGCTTGTCAAGTCAAAGCTATGGGTTTTTCTATAAGTTTAAGAATTTGACACCGATCGAGTTGTACAACGGCAAAAAGCCATCAATTGCTTACGTCAGAGCGTTTGTATGCAAAGTTTTTGTAGGCGAGCCTAAACAACTTAGGGGGAAACTTGATATGAGGACACAAGAGGGCATTATGGTGGGATACACACTGAAAACTCGGGGGTATAAGATATGGCTCTTGAATGAAGGGAAAATAGTGGAAACTAAAAATGTTAGATTTAATGAAGAGTGCAACGCAGAGGAAGGCGGTCTGGTACCCAATGTAAATCAGAACCCTAAAGAAAATTTTAATTTTTCATCTCATGAATCCACCTATCCCGACTCGTCTGACTAGGAGTATGTGGAGGGGGAAAAAGACGATTCATCAGAGGAAGAACAAGACATTACTGAAAGTAATGAGGAAACAGGGTCCTCTGGTAATGATCGTCAAGTTCCCGATCCAGATACTACTTGGATCAGAAAAGTCATTCTGAGAATAGCTGGAACAAGAAAAGATATTTATTACTATTATAAAGGAAAGGGACCTAGGTTGAGATTACTAAAAGATATAGAAAATTTTTGTGAGAAAAATAAAATAAAATTTGATAAAAAGTTTTTCAATTTTAAGGGGGATCAAGGGAGATCATGGGATCGGCCAGAAGTCAACATTGTAGAGATCCAAATTCCTAGGAACTACAAGGAAGCGGCTAACTCGCCTCAATCCAAAGAATGGAATACAGCCATGGCAGACGAATTAAGTGTCATAAAGGAAAGAGGTGTCTGGGACTTAGTGCCTGCACCTGTTTACGACAAAGTAATCAGTTGCCGTTGGGTGTATACAGTCAAAAGAGACGAAAGGGGGTGAAGTTAGCAGTATAAAGCTAGACTTGTAGCTCAGGGATTTAACCAGGAAAAGGGGCAAACTTATGAAGAAGTGTTTAGCCCGGTAATTAACTCTACAATCGTTAGGATGTTTTTCATATTTTTGTGTGTTTATTAGGGTGGTTCCATACTCAGCTTGACATCAAATGTGCATATTTATATGCCAATCTCAATGAAAAAATATTCATGAAATAGCCCCCAGGATTTTTTGACAAAAACAAAAGTGGATATGTATGTCAGCTAAATAAAGCGATTTATGGCTTGTACCAAAGCGGTAGAGAATGGTATCTTGAATTAGACCAGGTTCTCAGAAAACTCCATAAAGTTTAAGTGGTGAAATTGTGCATATAATTTTAATAATAAGGCTTTATTGATTGTTTACGTTGATGACATAATATTATTTGCCAAAAATCAAATGGATCTAAATTCCAAAACTTCAGTACTAAAAACTAAATTTGACATTAAAATGTTAGGAAAAACAAAAATGTTATTAGGTATTGAATTTGAGGAAAAACATGATAAAGCATTTCATCCATCAAAATCAATACATCGCAAAAATTTGTGACAAATTCTCAAAGTTTAAATATCCTATTTCTAGTTTACCCATAGCTAAAGGTATAGTTTTAAGCAAAACAGATTGTCCAGCAAATCATGCAGAAATCGAACAAGTGAAGAATATACCTTACAGAAACTTATTAGCTTGTTATCATTTCTTGCCAGCAGAACCCCCTCAGGGGTTCACTTCTTTAGTGAATACGGGTGTTGCAATCCCGAGGTACCTTAGCAATCCTTTTCTTTCCTTTTTTCTTTCTCTCTCTTTCTTTTTCCTACTCCTTTTTATTTTGTCTATCCTCCTTTCCCCTTCTTTTTTGTTTTGTTCGCCTTTTGTGTTTTGTGTTTCTTGTCCCTCTCAGCTGCTGGTGTCATCAATGCCGAGCCCTTAGTAAACATCACATCTGCTCTATGGGCCCTAGTACCACTCTTCGGCCTCTGCCGTAAGGTACACCGTTTGGGCTCGGGAATGGGTTCATGTGGGTGTGATGCGAAAGGGGTAGAGCTGCGTGCATCAGTAGTTTTGCTTTCGAGAAACGTTTGCAGTAAACGGTTCCAGAGGTGAGTCCTTTGGTTGCGTTGGTTGGATGGTGGAGAGTGTTTCATATCGAGAAATCCCCCATGGATCCTTGCTGGTCCATGGGCCCTGTGCACCAGGTGCACGTTATGGCCCGCTCTCCATCATCTGGCTTTGCGAATGACTCCGGCGGTTACACTTGGCACGTTAGAAAAGTGTGGGGAGACGGAGCCTGGCGGGGGCTCCGATCGATCTGGAAGTAAACCGTGGTTCTTTATTAGTGGTTACAAGCATGGAGAATTCGAGAATGCCTTTTGTCTCGGGTTCTTCATGCTCTTCAAGTTCGACTCCAACTATCCCCTTACCCTCCAGGGTGGGGCGTTCCAATTGGGCAGACCAAGTAGAGAAGGAGGAAGCTTCCAGATCTATGAGACAATCTTCCTATGAAAATCAAACATCTTTACCATCGGAGGCAAGATATTTCATCCTGAAAAAAGTAGATGGTTCTTTCAGTAATGTTTCACCATTTCTGATACAAAAAAGCATACAAGCAATTGTTGGTGATGTCATTTCTATAAAAAAACTAAGATCAGGAGATTTAATGGTGCAGGTGTCATCCAGTGCACAAGCAAAAAACATCATGAGTATGAAAACAATGGGAAACTTTGAAGTAAATGCTACCATCCACAGATCTTTAAATTTCTCACGGGGAGTAATCTCAGAACCAGACCTCATTTTTGACTCCGAAGAAGAAATTTTAACGAACCTAAGACAACAAAAAGTTTGTGGCGTCCGCCGCATAAATATACGAAGAGAGGGAAAACTTATACCAACCAAACATCTCATATTAACTTTCGAGACACCAATTCTGCCCCAAACATTAAAAGTAGCATATCTAAAATGTTCAGTTAGACCATACATTCCAAACCCCCTAAGATGTTTCACTTGTCAAAGATTTGGACACTCAAAGTTGGCATGTCGAGGAAAAGTGACTTGTGCTAATTGTGCAGTGGTTGGACATGATAGTAGCTCTTGTTCTGAAACAGCAAAATGCAAAAATTGTGAGGGTGAACACCCATCTTACTCACGATCATGTCCTACGTTTAAGCTTGAAAAAGAAATATTGACCCTTAAAGTAAACAGTAACTCCTCATATCCAGAAGCAAGGAAAATAGTATGTTCCCGTACACCTAAAGCCGGTATCTCATATGCTGCTTCCATGAGAAATAGTAAGCAAATGATTTCTATTGGCATTCAAACAGAATCAGAAGATCAACCATTAACATTTCCTGTAACAGAAACATCTACCGCACTTAAAAAATCAGCACCGTCTAACACAAATATAAAACCTGCAAAACCTTTAACTAATACTAAACCTAACTTCCATGGAACTACTGAAAACAAAACAATGCATGACAAGACAAGCAAAATTAAAGACACTAATACTAAAAATGTAAAAGCAAAGAATAGATCTTTAAAGTTGAAAATATCAAAAGAGGGTCCTACCACCAAAAGACCCCCTGAAAGAACAGACTTTCTAAAGAAAAAATCTAAAAATCAGGTATCTGATGATGATGATGATGATGAGGATGATACTGTACATGGATATGTTTCTGAAGATGAAGACATGGCGACAGATGAGGCCTTCCAAGAGCAGCTTGCTTCTGTGCCATCGGATTAAATTTTTTTTTATGGCTACTATTCTTTCTTGGAATTGTCGAGGTCTTCGCAATAAACTGTATGATATTAAAGCCCTTTTGAATACATACAATCCTGCTTGTATAGCACTCCAAGAAACATTCTTAAAATCTGCAGACACAGTTAAAATTCGCCGTTTTAGCACAATTAGGAAAGACTATGATCATGGAGGAGACAAGGTTTCTGGTGGTGTTGTCTTGCTTGTGTCTCATAACTACCCACACACCATTCTTCGCTTAAATACTCAGCTACAAGCTGTGGCTGTCCGAATTCATCTTACCATATTGATTACAGTTTGCAGTATATACCTTCCACCTAATAACCACATTAATCAAAATAAACTCAATAGCTTGATTAGCCAACTTCCTACTCCATATCTGATCTTGGGTGACTTCAATGGTCACAATCCTCTGTGGGGAAGCAAAGACATAAATAGCAGAGGACAGCAAATTGAGCAGTGTCTTAGTGCTTACAGTCTGTGCCTTTTTAATAATAAGGAATACACTTACTTTCATGAACCTAGCAGGACCTATCACAGTATCGACCTTGCTATATGTACACCAGCCATATTTCCATTCTGGAACTTCACAGTTGATAATGATCTCCATAATAGCGATCATTTTCCTATCATCCTGTCTGGCAGTCATGTCAGGTCATCTGTTAAAAAACCATCTCGATACATTTTTTCAAAAGCCAATTGGACACAATATACTCACCTTGCTGAGATTACTACTGGTATTATCCAAAACGGAGATATTGACACTGTGGTGGATAGAGTTACTCAACTGCTGATCAAGGCCGCAGATGATGCTATTCCAAAAAGCTCTTCAAAAACAACCAAATTTCACTTTCCTTGGTGGACTTCTGAATGTATGGTGACCATTAAGCAACAACGTAAGGCTTGGGGTATTTTTCGGCGTTATCCTACAATGACCAATTACATAGCTTTTAAGCAAGCAAAAGCAATTGCTAGAAGAGTTCGTCGAAAGTGTCAACGGGAGTCATTGCTAAAGTATGTATCCGAAATAACTTTCTCTACTCCAAGCAAAATCGTATGGGAAAGGATGAAAAAGTGTTCTGGATTATATAGAGAACATCCCATTTCCATTCTAAATTGCAACGGTTCAACTATTTGTTCCTCGTTAGACATTGCTAATGAAATTGCCAAAGAGTTTGCAAATGTCTCTAATGCAACAAACTACCCTGAACCATTTCTAACTCATAAACTCAGGTCGGAAAGTAAACCTATTGTTTTCCTAGAAGCAAATAATCAACAGTACAATTCAGAGTTTACCATGACAGAGTTAATGACAGCTTTATTAAAAACACACAAAACTTGTAGTGGACCAGACGAAATTAATTATCTCATGCTAAAACACCTTTCTCATGACTCCTTGTTGAACCTCTTGCAGCTGTTCAACAGAATCTGGTTCGAACATAAATTTCCTAAATCATGGCAAAGAGCTATCACCATTCCCATCATGAAACCAGGTAAGGACCCACTAAGTCCTTTAAGTTATCGACCTATAGCACTTACAAGCTGTGTATGTAAACTGCTTGAAAAAATGGTAAACGCTAGGCTTGTATATTTTTTAGAAGACAATAAAAAATTATCGCCACATCAAAGTGGCTTTCGACAAGGTAGATCTACCACCGACAATCTAATTTCCTTAGAATCACAAATTAGGACTGCCTTTCTTAGGCGAAACCATTTAGTTTCCATATTTTTTGATATAGACAAAGCCTATGATCGAACATGGCGCTATGGTATTATTAAGGACCTCTTGGATTTTAATTTAAAGGGTAATCTTCCTATTTTTATCCAAAACTTTTTAGATTTTAGGACATTCCAAGTTCGCATTGGCTCAGTTCTCTCTCACACATATGTACAAGAAGAAGGAGTGCCACAAGGAAGTGTACTGAGCGTGACACTTTTTAATATCAAAGTCAACAGTATTTTAAACCAATTACCATTGTCAGTTCATAAAACCATGTATGTTGATGATCTGCAAGTTTCCTATCAGGCACATGATATGCGTTCAGTAGAGCGACAATGTCAAGCTGCTGTTAATTGTATCTTGCGATGGGCAAACTTGAATGGATTCAGTTTTTCTACTCAAAAGACATGTTGTGTTCACTTCACAAGAAAACGTGGTATTCACTTACCCCCAGAAATCTTTATGGGAGACGTTAAGATCGCAGTAGCAGACGAAGTCAAATTTCTCGGAATCTGGTTTGATAAGAAACTCACTTTCTTGCCCCACATCCAAAGACTGCGAACGAAATGTGAGAAAGCTCTAAATATTTTGAAAGTTCTTTCAAATACAAAGTGGGGTGCAGATCGGATTTCCATGCTTCGAATCTATAGAGCTGTTATTCGGTCAAAGCTTGACTATGGATGTTCTGTGTATGGATCAGCACGAACATCTGTGCTTAAGAAGCTCGATCCAATTCATAATAATGCTCTTCGTATTTGTTCTGGTGCCTTCAAAACTTCTCCTATTCAAAGCATATACGTTGACTGTAATGAGACATCACTCGAACTCAGGCGAGAACAGCTCTTACTGAATTATCACTTTAGAGTCATGTCCATGAACTACCATCCTTTGCAACGAATCATCCTGGATGTGCAGTACGATCGGCTGTATTCAGCCCGACCCTCCTGTATTCCTTCCTTTGGCATGCGAATGCGCAATAGTGTATCATCAACTCCACTAGAAAATCTCAATGTTAGAAAGAGAAAGGCTTGTGAAATACCTCCTTGGCAAGTCCCAAATTTCATTTTTCTCAATCCTTTTGTTAATTTTTTAAAGAGTAGTACACCTGATTCCGTTTATGTTCAACTTTTTGCAGAACATAGTGATTTATTTAAGGAGTTCACTCCTATTTTTACAGATGGCTCCAAAACAGCAGCACATGTCGGATTTGCTTATGTATGTAATGATATAGTTAAGTCTTTTAAACTTCATACCTCATGCTCCATTTTTACTGCAGAAATCACAGCAATTCACCTGTCATTAATTTTCATCACCCATCAAAGGGTAAATAAATACATCATATATACAGATTCATTAAGTTCTTTGCAATTGCTTTCATCCAGAATGGCCATGCTTCATCCCATTGCCTCAGATATCCTCCAACTTGTGCATCGTCTGAAAGCACGAGGACACCATATTCAATTTTGTTGGGTTCCAGGGCATGTTGGTATAAAGGGAAATGAATTGGCTGACACCGCTGCAAAAACAGCTAATCGTATTATGAATCATCTCATTCCTTTGACAGATATTAAAAAAACTATTAGTAAAATATTATATGATAAATGGCAACATTCATGGAATCAGCAAACTCAAAATAAATTGTATGAGATAAAGCCTTTAATACAGAAGTGGACTAGTTTTCAGTGTAGGAAACTTGATGTTATATTAACTCGTTTGCGCATTGGTCATACTCGTTTTACCCACAGACACTTACTGTTAGGAGAAATTGAACCCTTTTGTAATAGTTGTCAGACGTCAGCAAATATCAAACATATTTTAATTGAGTGTTTGAAATATAAACAGTTCCGTTTTAAGCATTTCAAGACGTATACTTTACATTTGGCAGAATTGATTGGAGAAAATCCTCATTTAGAGCTTTTCCCATTCCTTCTGGACATTGGTTTTTTCCATCATTTTTAACTTCACTTTTTATAACCTTTTAGTCATTTTTCATCTCGTTTTCATTGTTGTTCATGTTCCATAGTCATGGTTTTTTCACACATTATAACTCTTTTAAATTATACACGTGTTTTAATCCATACTAATTTATGTATCTTGGTACCATATGTCTGGCGCAGCATATCCTCTTTGGATCTTGTGCCATTAAACCATAATCAACCAACCAACCAACTTGCCAGCAGAACTAGACCTGATATTAGCCATGCCGTAAACATCTTATCCCAATTTCAGGAAAACCCAGGCATTAAACACTGGGATGTTTTACTTAAACTTCTCCCCCAGGGGGAATGCTATCAATTATAAGATTTTTGTGAGTTCAAAAGCGAAATAGAGCGATCTTAAAAACTCCATCGGTGAAAGCTGAAGTTGTCTCTAATCTTTGAAGCAGAAATAAGTATACTTGAAGCATTTCTAGTGGAGATTCCTTGTCGTGGTCTGGGGACTCCCCTCACTAGAGGGGCCAATATCTCCACAGTGATTTGACGGATACTGCCTAAGTAGGCCAAGCTTCATTTTCTTAAAAATGACCATCCATGTCTGATATAGATACCTCAATAAATGGTGACTTCCCTTGCCTGTCCCAGCAAGAAAGCACCGACGCTGATGAAGCAAAGCAAATTATTGCTTATTTATATGGCCTAATGGCCCAAAAAGGAGTAGATTGTCTCAGACAATCAATAGAAATATCTCCGCTTTATACCACATTGTTGTAAACCAACAATTAAAAATAGCAGAACTAAAAGGCAGATTGAGGACGCAGAATCAGGTCTCATATGCCAATATTACAAAAAATTTCTCCAAAAAAGGGATGCAGAAAGGGGATAATACCCTGATACTTTTCCCAAAAAAGAAAGTACAACTTCAAACGATATGGAAAAGGAATTGATAAAGTCAATCAAGCCCAAAGAATTAAAAATTGGGCTCACCTCGTTGAGGAAAACCTGATACTTAAAGCGGATAAAAAGGGAGACTTGGAAATCCTCGAGGAAGCGATTAAAAACAACCAGGTGCTAAAGAAAAAATGGAGCCGAGAGCCCCAAAGAAGAAAAAACCCAAGATCATAATATACAATATCAGTAACGACATAAAAGAGGAAGAAGTGCTGGAAGCACTCAACAACCAAAACGAAACAGACACTGAAAAAGTAAAAATCCTGTTCTCCATAAAGAGAGGAAACAAACCATTGGGTAATGGAATGCGACGGAAAAGAGTACATGAAACTAAAAACGAAAAAATCACTATATTTCAATAGGCAAAGAATGCACGCAAGGGAATTCATATCAATTCTCCAGTGCTTTAAATGTAACAGATTTGGCCACATGGCTAAGAACTGTGCTAATGAACAAAGTTGTTCAGAATGGTCCAAAGCAAACCATGAGCATAAGGACTGCAAAGCAGCAAAGAAGAGATGCGTAAACTGTACACACACAAATAAAGTAAGAGGGATGTCATACGAGACGACGCATAGCAGCTGGGACACAAAGTGCCCATCTAGATTATACCAAATTAAGTTGGAAAAAAGCAAAACTGATTATGGATCACATTAAGATAATCCAGATCAACACAGGCCATAGCAGAGTGGCAACAGCCACATTGAAAATTCATCTCAATGAATTTGACATCGTGTGTGTACAGGAACCATACTGCCTCCAGGGGAAAGTGGTGGGCTTCCCTGCGAGCAGTACAGTGTATCATGGTTCTCATACTAATCCAAGAGCAGCGATTATTATCAATGGAAAAATCAATGCTGTAGAAATTAAAACATCAAGGGATGTTGTGGCAGTATCATTGGATACAAGCCCAACAATCCTTATGATATGTACATATAATTCGCCAAACGAAGATCAGAATGAAATGCTAAATGAGTTAAGAGAACTAATAAATAATAATGAAGACGCGAATCCTAATAATGGGTGACTTTAATGCCAAGAGTAACCTATGGAGCCCGAGCTCAGAAGATGAGCAATGGCGAAACCTGACCGAATTGATTATGGGACTTAACCTAAGAGTTGAAAATGATCCCAACTCAGAACCCAAACATGAAAATGTGAGGGGGAAGAGTTGGGTAGACTTAACAATAAGCAGGATAGTTGAGCCGGAAGTTTCGATCGAAAACTGGCACGTAAAAGAAGAGGAAACGAACACGGACCACAAATATATTTATGTAGAGGTCACAAATAAAAGTCATAGACAACTGGGAACCAGATATAGACCCAAAGACTTGAACTGGCTCAGACTTAAAGTGGAACTAGGAAAAAGGCTAGCCCCACATAAAAAGGGGATGGTTCAATGGAAGGAACATTGAGGAAGCCATAGCCCAAATTACAAAATGGACACAAGAAGCCTGCGAAGCAGCAAAGAAAACAACCAAAAATGTCAGAAATAAAAAGGAAGAACTATGGTGGAACCAGGAACGTACCATCCTGAGGAAAAAGGTCCTAGCAAGCAGAAGGAGGTACCACAGATATAACGGAGAAGAGCAAAAAGCGAAGTACAAGTCTATGTACAAAAAGACTCAGGCAGTTTACAAAAGGAAAATCGCAAAAGCGAAATATGAAAGCTGGAAAGGGTACCTCAATAGAGTCGACCCAGGCAACCCATTTGGTGAACACTTCTCCTTTATGAAAGGAAGAAAGTCATATAGGCTCAATTTGAAGAGAGTTAAAAATGAAATGGGAGAACGACCAAACCCGGTCAAAGAGGTAATAAACAACTTAATAAAGTATCACTTCCCGGAAGATACCACAAACGGAGAAACACTGGAACAAAATAGAATAAGGAAATTCAAATCAAGATTGGGAAAGAATGACCCAAAATTCAATAAAAGCGAAATTGAAAATGTATTCCAAAAAGCAAACAAGGGCCCCTAGTATAGATTGCCAATAGAAATAGTGGAAGAAATATACCTGTCAAATAAAACACTATTTGTTGATATACTTAACCCTCTCGCTGTGCAACCCGCGATTTCCACGGGCAACGTGCTGGCGACTAGAAAGTCATTTAGAAAATTTTGCAGTGTTTGGCCTTTTCCTTATAACTCTGAAGTGCTGGTATTACGATTAGCAGAATAGAAATTTTAGTAGATGATGATACGCAGTAGTGAAGTGTATTTTAAGAAAGCAAGTTCGTCAAACACAAACACAATTTTATTCTTGTGAGTTCCATTGCACAATTTAAAGTCACAAAATAACTGTAACATTCGTTGCAAAGCAAAAGTATATACAATGAGCTAGCAAGCTCATGAAAAAGGTTTGTAAACAGTTTATGACTAGGCACACACTCTCGGTTACACGTTCAGTTACTATAACATCGGTAAGTAGAAAACACCTACTTTACCACAAATGCCGTGCACGTTAACGAAGCCACCATCATCAGGTCACACGTCATGGCATTACAGGTCAGACTTCTCTCACTAACTGAGACTGAGTCTGAGTCTCCCTCAAGGTCTGTGCAAGGTCAGACTGATCTCCTCGGTCTACCGTCTAGGTCTGATCTCCGACTGATCAAGTCTAGGTCTACCTCAAGTCTGAATAACTGAGAATGTGTCCTATCATATATACACCGTGATGGGTACGCTCCGGAACTCAACCGTTGATGGCAGCGCCCTCACTATATGCAAAACAGGATGCGTGCGCGGCGAGAAGGCGATTTGCATGAATGGCATGTTCTGTTCTCGTCACGAGTCGTTCACGAGAACGGTAAAACCATTTTAAAAATGTAGACACGTTCCCGCAATAACGAGAATTGCGACGAAAGCAAAACCAAGTTTCCAACAATCGGCCCACTCATGCAAAACCCCAAATCTCGGCGCATGTGCTATCAATCAATGAAGTTACTCTAAAAAACATAACAGCAGAAATGTCAAGTTCTTTCGTATCCAGCAAAAACATAAAGTATATATATCACTTTCATGTTGAGCAAAAAAAATTTTAATCTAAGTCAATCAAAATTTAAGTTTCAAGAAATTTAAGTATAACTATTTAAATTTAACATTTAAGATTAAAAAAAATTTAAAAACTATAAATATCAAATTCAAGTATGTAGAAAATTTTATGTATAATTATTAAATTTAACATTTAAGATTAAAAAATTTCACTATAAATATCAAATTCAATTATGTAGAAAATTTTATGTATAATTATTAAATTTAACATTTAAAATTAAAAAATTTCAATATAAATATCAAATTCAATTATGTAGAAAATTTTATGTATAATTATTAAATTTAACATTTAAGATTAAAAAATTTTACTATAAATATCAAATTCAAGTATGTAGAAAATTTTATGTATAATTATTAAATTTAACATTTAAGATTAAAAAATTTCACTATAAATATCAAATTCAATTATGTAGAAAATTTTATGTATAATTATTAAATTTAACATTTAAGATTAAAAAATTTCACTATAAATATCAAATTCAAATTATGTAGAAAACTTTATGTATAATTATTAAATTTAACATTTAAGATTAAAAAATTTCACTATAAATATCAAATTCAAATTATAGCTGTTCATTATCTCTGTCTAAGACCAGTATACACAATTAATACTAACAGCAGTGACACAGATAATGAAAGATTTTTTTTTTTTTTTTTTTTCCTGTATTGTATTCATATACAAATGTGAATAAGTGGTTTGTCAATGAATCATGAAGTGTATGATAACAAGGAGTAAACACACAAAGTAATACACATAAGCATAATTGCCTTATGCGGGAATTGAAAACATGGATATATATATACATTCAGTGTAATGTGAAAATTTTTAAAAAGTTCATTGTAAACAATACACATATATATACTCTAGATACAAGTATCTGCATCACAGAGGGAGGAGTAAATTATACGATATCCTAACCATATTTGTACAAGAAAGAAAAATTTAGAAGTTACAAATTTAATCATTTTGTTTTTTTTTTGAAAATTTGATTACAAAAAAAAATTTAATTTTAAAATTCCTTAAACATTTGGAAAATCTTATCAATGTACTGCCTTTGATGTATAAAAATTTTGTTATTGATTTCAGTAAATTCCACACCTAACAGTTTTTTGACCTTCCCTAGAGTTTTGATATCAAATTCTTCCTTTAGTGAAAAAACTGCATGATCAATATTACCTATTATTTCTATATTGCTTGCCTCTGGCCTGGATTTGATATCTTTCTTTTCTCTGAAGTTAAACAAATTTTGGTCATAATGTATGTTAGTCTTAGCACAGAATTTTTTAACATTATTATGACTTCTCAGTCTTCGTTTATCACCCTTCACTGAGTAGTAAACATCAGTTCGAGTCCCATCAGGCCTGGGTACGACTTTCCTTTCCCAGTCGATGTTTGAACAGGGGGTCAGACCGGAATCAGCAGGAGAGTCCTCTTCCTCACTAGTATGACTATTGTCATGGCTCTCACCTGCTTCTTCCTCTGACTCACTATCCAAACATCCCGATCCTGAATCTGTTGATCGAGTAAAACCCGATTTCTTTTGGGTGAAGTTTCTAGGTCGAATAGGGTCCAGGACGCCTTCCGCTGCTTCCATCTCCTCAAAACGGACATTGCTTATTTCTATTACTTTTCTTTCTTTCACAAGAAGAATTCTATAGCCCCTGGTATTTTCCGCATATCCTACGTGTAATTCACAAAGATAGATTTATTTTGCTGATGAAGTTTCTTCATTGTACAAATAACGAAGAGTTTGATAAGGATAATCATCCATGACCAAAATTAAATAAAATTTATGACATCATGGAGCATCTTCGAAACAAATTTCGAAATCTTTATACACCAGATACAAATCTCAGCATAGACGAGAGTTTTATGCGCTTCAAAGGTAGACTCAGCTGGAAAATGTTCATCGCAAAAAAAAGAGCAAGATTTGGCCTTAAGTTTTTTGTGGTTTGCGAAGCGGAAACTGGATATATTTCAGACTTTTTCATATACACAGGTAATGGAACTGTGTATAACCCTAAATTTGCGAATTATCCAGTTTCCAGTAAAATTGTTTTGCACCTGATGGACAGATTCCTTGGCAAAGGTTACTGTGTAACTATGGACAACTATTACATGTCTCCACAATTAGCAGACATTTTAGTTTCAGAAAAACAGACTCATATGGCACAGTAAATAAGATCAGGAAAGACCTTCCTCCGAATTTTGCAAAGGAGAAAATCTCTAAAGGTGAAGTCCTTGCTTACCAAAGGGGTAAAGTTATGGCCCTGAAATGGCAAGACAAAAAGTGTGTTTTTCTGATGAGTACAGTTCATAATGCAAGTTCCCGTTTGGTGAAATGCAAGTCAAACAAAACTGTACTGAAACCAATTGTTGTTTGTGATTACAATAACACGATGGGTGGGGTTGATTTATGTGACCAAGAAATGTCATACTACCCCACCATCAGAAAACAACAAGGAAAATATTACATAAAAATTTTCCGACAATTCATGGACCAATCACTCTGTAATGCTTATATCCTTTATAAAAAGGGTAACCCATCACAAAATATAATGCTTCTAGAGTTCCGTTTGCAAATTATTGAACTAAGCATTCAGAAGTTTTCAGATGGAAATTCCAGTGTTCACCCTGGCAGATGTAGTTCAACTCTGAATCCCATGTGACTAACTGCTCGACATTTTGCTAACCATATACCCCCAAATCCCATCAAGAAAGAGCCTCGTAGAAAGTGTGCTGTCTGTTGTTAAAAAAAAACTGAAGGTGGAAAAAAAATTCGAAAAGAAACGTGAATTTGGTGTAAAGATTGCGAGGTAGGACTTTGCCTCGAGCCTTGTTTCGAAATTTGTCATACAAAACTTCATTTCTAATAAATGTTTTCTAAGTATTTTGCATATTTTCATTAGTATATACGTTTTATCTTTGTATTTTATAAAATAAATCATAATTTAACCAAGATTAAATTTCAAAATTTTGCTTTTATATCATTATTCTTGAATTTCAATATTCTGACAACCTTTTTCTATGATCTAATTCTATATTGAAAAAAAAAACTCTTTTACAAAAAATTTTTGTATATTTTAACTCTAAAATATATGTAGATTTGAAATATGTAATAAAAAAAATACGCAATTTTTGAACCTATTTTGATAAAAAAAATACGCAGTGAGAGGGTTAACAACTGCCTCAAAAGAGGAATCTTCCCAGAACCGTGGAGAACCTCAAATCTAGTTCTATTTAATAAAGAAGGGAGGACGGAGGGAGCCCATCCAGCTACAGGCCAGTAAGCCTGTTGAATGCATGGTCCAAAATCCTGGACAAACTCATAATACAAAGGCTGCTACACCACATGTGTAGCAACAATATATTGAACCCGAATCAATATGAATTCCTACCGGGAAGAAGCACAACAAATGCAATAAGAAAAATATTACACGAAATAGAAGAGAATAAGGCTCAAAAACTCCATACGTGTCTGATATCCCTAGATGTCAAGAGTGCATTCAACAAGGTATGGTGGCCAGCCATCCTACAAGAACTAGGAAGGATAAACTGTCCTGAAAACATATACCAAATAATAAAAAGCTTCCTTAGTGGAAGACAAGTATAATATGAGACTGAAAATTTCAAAATAAAAGAAGAGTACTCTAAAGGCTGTCCACAAGGGTAAAATTCAGGCCCAATCCTGTGGAACGCGATATGCAACACGGCCCTGGATATAAATTACAGAAGTAATGTTAAACTTCAGGCATACACAGACGATTTCGTCTTTATAATAAGAGGAAGATCAAGAGCAGAAATAGAAAGTACAGCCACAAAGGCTCTAGACAGAATCAAAGATTGGGGAAAAACAAACAAGCTCGAGTTTAGCGGAGAAAAAACCCAAATACTCTTTATCCCTGTCAGAGATGGACAAGGAGATCATATAAAACAAAAGGGCTCCAAGAGTAAAGTTTGAAGGGAAATTCATAAACAGAACAAACCATATCAGATATCTAGGTGTGACCATCGACCAAAACTTGAATTGGATTGCACATGTGAGTAGAATCAAAGAAACAGTCGGAAAGACATTGAATAACATAAACGGATTGAGAAGAAGATACTGGGGGCTAAACAACAAAGTGCTCAAGAATATATACAAAAAGGGAATAGAAAGGATCATAACCTACACCAATCATCCAAACAGTTACCTTACACCTTTCTGGTAGGTCGGACGGTCTGGGTTTCAACAACAACAACATGCGGCGCATGGTGGAACGGAGGCACGGTTAGTCTTATAAATAAGCTTAACCAGGTGTAAAGAATGACTCTACTCTCAATCGCAAAAGCGTACAGAACGACGTCCAATGCTGCACTGCAAGTTCTATGTGGAATTCTTCCCATAGACCTGCAGATTGACTATGAAGCGAAAAATGAAAAATACAAGAAAGGAATTGAAGAACTGAAAATAGAAGGGGAGAAGTTCGGCTTTGACGAACTCGAACAAGATAAGGAAAGATGGAATACATACCCATCAAGAGAAGTTGCAATACCATGGAGAAAAGAGAATCGCCAAAACACAGACCAAGAACAGGACTCGTTCGAGATATACATGGACGGGTCCAAGAAAGAAGAAAGAGTTGGTGCGGCATACATCATTTACAGGATGGATGGAAACCTCATACACTAACTTGAGCCTCATACACTAACCTCACTTGAAACCTCACTTGAAAGCTCATACACTAACATGAGCAGGACCATTTATAATGTCAGAAACGAGCTTTTCAATTTTTTTTTTTTTTTTGCACATGTTTCATAGTATTTTCACACATTATCACTATTTTAAATTATACACGTGTTATCAATACTATTTTATGTATCTCGGTACCATATGTCTGGCGCAGTGTATCCTCTTTGGATCTTGTGCCATTTAACCGTAATCAACCAACCAACCCAGAGTGACCGTTGCTCCAAAAAAACTCCGTGAGCAACCCTTTTCCGGGAGTCTCCAAGACATGAGCATTTCCGTGCCAAGGTGCGTAAAAACATAAGCAACACGCGCTGCCGTAACGAAAGCGGAAAAAAAACACGCGCCAACCACAGCAATAAACCGGAGCGCAAGGGAACCCCTTCCCTGTACGCGCAAGTGCCCACGTACGTAAAATAACGACTACGTGAGGCACCGAAGAAATTACTTTAAAAAAACAAGATGGCGGCCCTAGAACAAAGGAAAGACGTGACACAAAAAATGGCGGTCTTTCAAGCGATGTTTGAAAAATAAGTTTGCCAGAAAGGGATGAATTTTGCTAGCCACCGGCCTAAAAAAGTTAAAACACATGATTTAAATGCCAAATGATGGGAAAATGAAACTTAAATAACAAAAAAACGAAACCTATTAAGAATTTTGAAAATAAAAGGGAAAAATTAATAAAAATAACATCTTAGAAATTTTGAAGAAAAAACGTAAAATTTGGAAGAAAATGCAGATTTAGCTGCAAAATAAAACACGGCACAACAACATCAGTGCTAAAAAAGCTTGATCCAATTCACCATAAGGCATTACGTATATGCTCAGGAGCCTTTAGGACATCTCCTGTTCAAAGTTTATATGCTGTCTCTAATGAGCCATGTTTACAATTAAGGCGTGAACAGCTGGCACTGAATTATTATTTCCGTATCATGTCCTTACATAACCATCCGTTACAACGTTAATTCCTTGATGATCATTATGATCGACTGTATGACCACAGACCTTCATGCATTCCTACTTTTGGCAAGCGGATACGCAATATAGTAGAAGCTACCCCTTTAGTAAAGCTTTATATTCGAAAAACAAAGTTTTTTGAAACACCTCCATGGTATGTTAACAATTTCGCCTTTCTCAACCCTTTTTGTAATTTTACAAAGACTAACACCACTCTGGCTATTTATGTGCAATTGTTTGCTGAACATAGGAATCTGTATAAGGAGTTTACTCCTGTTTTTACAGATGGTTCCAAAGCAGGAGATTACGTTGGTCTAGCTTATATTTGCAACAATACTATAAAGTCTTATAAACTACTTGCATCTTGCTCTATTTTTACAGCTGAGATTATGGCTATTTACCAGTCCCTAATCTTCATCTCTTATCAAAAGTCCAAAAAGCACATTATATATACTGACTCATTGAGTTCATTACAGCTTTTATCATCGAAGAGACCCCTCAGGGGTTCACTTCTTTAGTGAATACGGGTGTTGCAATCCCGAGATACCTTAGCAATCCTTTTTCTTTCCTTTTTTCTTTCTCTCTTTCTTTTTCCTTTCCCTTTTTTTTTGGTCTCTCCTCGTTTCCCCTTCTTTTTTTCTTTTGTTCTCCTTTTGTGTTTGTGTTTCTTGTCCCTCTCAGCTGCTGGTGTCATCAAAGCCGAGCCCTTAGTAAACATCACATCTGCTCTATGGGCCCTAGTACCACTCTTCAGCCTCTGCCGTAAGGTACACCGTTTGGGCTCGGGAATGGGTTCATGTGGGTGTGATGCGAAAGGGGTAGAGCTGCGTGCATCAGTAGATTTGCTTTTGAGAAACGTTTGCAGTAAACGGTTCCAGAGGTGAGTCCCTTGGTTTCGTTGGTTGGATGGTGAAGAGTGTTTCATATCGAGAAAACCCCCATGGATCCTTGCTGGTCCATGGGCCCTGTGCACCAGGTGCACGTTATGGACCGCTCTCCATCATCTGGCTTTGCGAGTAAATCCGGCGGTTACACTTGGCACGTTAGAAAAGTGTGAGGGAAACGGAGCCTGGCGTTGGCTCTGATTGAACTGGAAGGAATCCGTGGTTTTTCAATTAGTGATTACAAGCATGGAGAATTCGAGAATGCTTTTGGCCTCAGATTCTTCATGCTTTTCAAGTGAAAATTCTAATGCTTCCTTGCCTTCCAAGGCAGGATCTCTTAATTGGGCGGATAGAATGGATACATCTAGCGTTTCTGTATCCTTGGGAAATAAAACTAATGATATAGTATGAACGTAAATACAGGTATTTTACAAAGAATTAATGAACTAGATAATCATAAAATAACTACAACTGAAGCAAAGTTTTTCATTATGAAAAGAATAGATGGATTATTCAATAACGTTTCACCCTTTTTGATTCAAAAAGGAATACTCGGTACTGTTGGGGAAGTGGAAACTATAAAGAAGCTCAGATCTGGTGACTTGTTAGTTAAAGATTTCTCTACCACACAAGCAAAAAATATACTTTTAATGAAAACCCTCGCAAATATTCCTGTGTCCGTGACTGCCCATAGTACATTGAACTTCTCTCGTGGGGTTATTTCAGAACCAGACCTTATACATATACCTGAAACTAAAATCCTTGACAATCTAAAAGACCAAAAAGTTAGCTCTGTACGACGAATCTCTGTAAGACGAGATGGAACAATGTTTCCAACAAAACATCTTATACTGACTTTTGACACCCCAGTCTTACCTAAATATTTAAAAGTAGCCTACCTCAGATGCCAAGTACGGCCGTATGTGCCAAACCCATTAAGATGCTTCCACTGTCAGATATTTGGACATCCAAAAACTTCCTGTCGTGCTCCTAAAGTGATGTGTGCACGCTGTGCAGAACACGGACATGACAGTGAGGGATGTATATCCACTCCAAAATGTGTTAATTGCGAGGCCGAACATCCATCTTATGCCCGCTCATGTCCAAAATGGGTTTTTGAGAAAGAAATCCAAACTTTAAAAACATCCAGTAATATTACTTACCCGGAAGCACGTAAACTGATTGAAGCAAGAACACCAAAAATAGGTATATCATACTCAACTGTTGTCAGAAACATACAAAATCTGCTAGCATACAAACTGAACTTACATCAGTAGGCACACAAACCGAACCTGACTTAAACTTTATGCAATTAATCCCTAATCAACAAACTAATGAAACAAAACCTGTCCCTTCTGTAAGCACTGCTGTTTCAAGTACTAAACAAAATCAAAAAACTTCAATCCCTTTAGCCACTTTCAGACCTGCTTTCAGACAACAAAAAGCTGCAGTAGTAAGTACCAGTGGAAAAAAAGAAGTTAATACTTTAGAAGAGAAAACAAAGACAAACAAAAAACATAAATTAAAGAATACCAAATACAGTCCTTTGGAGAAAAAATCTGTCAAAAAAACAAACATTCATGAAAATCATAGCCAAGACGATGACGAAGTATAACTGTGTGCTTCCGAGGATGAAGGGATGATAACAGATGTGTCATCCTCTTCCTCTTCGTCTACTCGGAAAAAAGAGACCACATCCCATCGGCCCAAGAAAAAACCTGAATATGGCTTTTTTGCTATCTTGGAATTGCTGTGGGTTGCAGAACAAGTCGGTGGAGATCAAGAATTTAATTAATACTTTCCAACTTATTTGTGTTTGCCTTCAAGAGACTATGCTAAAATCTAGCAGTAATTTTAATATTAAAAATTTTAATTGTGTCTGTAAAGATTTTAATATGAACAGTAGATTATCTGGAGGAGTTGCTTTGTTAGTCTCTCAAGACTACCCTTCTTCCATATTACAACTCACCACAAATCTACAAACTGTTGCTGTTCGGATCCATGTAAATAGATTGATTACAGTATGCTGTATTTACTTACCACCAAATGATCACATAAATTCTAGAGAACTTGATAATTTGATTCGCCAACTTCCTGCACCATTTGTGATATTCGATGACTTTAATGGCCACAATTCCCTTTGGGGAAGTCTATACACAAATTGCAAGAGGACAACAAATTGAGCAATGTGTCAGTGATCACAATTTATGCATTTTTAACAATAATGAATTCACCTATATTCACCAACCAAGTTGGACTTTTCACAGTATTGACCTTGCCATCTGTTCATGATTGTCCTTGACCTTGCCTCTCTCCTTCTTTACTGGAATTTTACAGTTGATAAAGATCTTCACAATAGTGACCACTTCCCTATCATGCTCTCTAACAGTCAATTCAGATCGACTATAAAACCATCTCAGTACATATTTTCAAAAGCTGATTGGGCGAAGTTTACTTCCCTAGCTCTGATCACTGATGAAGCTGTTCAAAGCATTGACATTGATACAGCTGTAGAAAATGTTACAGATATCCTTATAGAAGCTGCTGATGCTGCAATTCCAAAACGTGCAGGTAATATATCTAAGCATCGCTTCCCTTGGTGGAGTGACGAATGTCGTGAGACTTATAAAAAGCAAAAGAAGGCTTGGTCAATTTTCAGGAGGTCTCCACTGAAAACCTAACTGCATTTAAACATGCAAAAGCATTTGCTCGCAGGATACGCAGAAGAAAGCAGAAAGAGTCATGGGAAAAATATGTTAGTGAAATAACATCTTCCACTTCTAGTAAAATTGTATGGGAGAAAGTCAAAAAGTGTACAGGGAATTATAGTGATCACTCCATAGCCATTCTAAATCATAATGGCACAACTATAAGTTCCCCATATGACATTGCAAATGAAATTGCCAAAGAATTTGCAAATATTTCAAATGCATCAAATTACTCTGAACCGTTTTTAAATCACAAACATAAGTCTGAAAATAAACCTATTGTTTTCCCTGAAGCTAGAAACTTACCTTATAACATGCACTTTACTATGTCAGAGTTGGGGACTGTTTTGTCCCAAACACACAGAACTTGCAGTGGACCTGATAAAATTAACTATCTCATGCTTAAACACCTCTCCCATTACTCCTTATTGAACCTCTTATACCTGTTTAACAGAATTTGGCATGAGCATAAATTCCCTAGTTCATGGCAAAGAGCCATCACAATTCCCATTTTAAAACCGGGTAAGGACCCTCAAAGCCCTTTAAGTTATCGGCCTATAGCTCTCACAAGCTGTGTATGTAAACTTCTTGAAAAAATGGTTAATGCCAGGCTAGTACACTTTTTAGAGAATAACAAGTTATTCTCACCCCAACAAAGTGGCTCTCGTCGAGGTAGATCTACCATTGATAATCTTATCTCATTAGAATCACAAACTAGGACTGCCTTTCTTAGGAGAAATTATTTAGTCTCAATTTTTTTTTTTTATATTGACAAAGCCTATGATCGAACATGGCGCTATGGTATTATTAAGGAAATTTATGATTTTAATCTAAAAGGTAATCTTCCTATTTTTATTCAAAACTTTTTATCAAACAGGATATTCCAAATTTGCATTGGTGCAACTCTCTCATACACAGAGATACAAGAGAAGGGT
The DNA here is from genome assembly GCA_951213105.1 of Amaurobius ferox. Lineage (NCBI taxonomy): Eukaryota > Metazoa > Arthropoda > Arachnida > Araneae > Amaurobiidae > Amaurobius > Amaurobius ferox. The sequence continues at coordinate 30,510,057 of OX578150.1, read as the reverse complement.
GTGCCACAAGGAAGTGTCTTGAGTGTGACACTCTTTAATATAAAAATAAATAGTCTTTTAAACAGTTTGCCAGTGTCTGTCCATAAAAGTCTGTATGTGGATGATCTGCAAGTTGCCTACCAAGCTTACGATATGTGTACTGTGGAAAGACAATGCCAAGCCGCCGTAAATAACATCTTATGATGGGCAAATGTGAATGGGTACGGGATTTCCACTCATAAGACTTGTTGTGTCCATTTCACCAGAAAACGTGGTATTCACTCACCTTCAGAAATCTTCATGGGAGGTGTAAAAATTACTGTAGTAGAGGAAATAAAATTTCTCGGGGTTTGGCTTGACAAAAAGCTTACTTTCTTGCCCCACATTCAGAAACTGCGAAATAAATGTGAGAAAGCTCTTAACATCTTAAAAGTCCTCTCAAATACCAAATGGGCTGCAGATCTTACTTCCATGCTCCGCATCTACAGAGCTGTTATTCGGTCAAAACTAGATTATGGTTGTTCTGTGTATGAATCAGCACGAACATCAGTGCTAAAAAAGCTTGATCCAATTCACCATAAGGCATTACGTATATGCTCAGGAGCCTTTAGGACATCTCCTGTTCAAAGCTTATATGCTGTCTCTAATGAGCCATGTTTACAATTAAGGCGTGAACAGCTGGCACTGAATTATTATTTCCGTATCATGTCCTTACATAACCATCCGTTACAACGTTCATTCCTTGATGATCATTATGATCGACTGTATGACCACAGACCTTCATGCATTCCTACTTTTGGCAAGCGGATACGCAATATAGAAGAGGCTACTCCTTTAGTAAAGCTTTATGTTCGAAAAACAAAGTTTTTTGAAACACCTCCATGGTATGTTAACAATTTTACCTTTCTCAACCCTTTTTGTAATTTTACGAAGACTAACACCACTCCAGCTATTTATGTGCAATTGTTTACAAAACATAGGAATCTGTATAAGGAGTTTACTCCTGTTTTTACAGATCGTTCCAAAGCAGGAGTATTCGTTGGTCTAGCTTATGTTTGCAACAATACTATAAAGTCTTATAAACTACATGCATCTTGCTCTATTTTTACAGCTGAGATTATGGCTATTTACCAGTCCCTTATCTTCATCTCTTATCAAAAGTCCAAAAAGCACATTATATATACTGATTCATTGAGTTCATTACAGCTTTTATCATCGAAGAGAGCTATGAATTACCACATTGCCTTTGATATCCTTAAGTATGAGCATCGTCTGAAGGAACAAGAATACCATACTAAATTCTGTTGGGTCCCAGGACATGTTGGCATCAAAGGAAATGATTTAGCAGACATTGCTGCTAAATCAGCTACTCAAACTTTGAATCTGACTATCCCTTTGACTGACATCAAACAATTTGTTCTAAAAAATATTCATGACAAATGGCAGTATTCCTGGAATCAGCAAGCTGATAATAAGTTGCACGAGGTAAAGCCCTTAGTACAAAAATGGACTAGTTTCCAATGTAGGAAACTGGATGTAATTTTAACTCTTTTGCGCATTGGTCACACTCGTTTTACTCACAGGCATTTACTTTTAGGAGAAATTGAACCTCTTTGTAATGTTTGTCAAACCGCAGCGAGTGTAAAACATATTCTAATTACTTGTCCTAAATATAAACAGTTTCGTTTTAAACATTTTAAAACGTATACTATAACCTTGACGGAATTGATTAGAGAAAACCCTCATTCAGGGATTTTTCCATCCTTATTAGACATTGGTTTTTACCATCATATTTAAATTCACTTCCTATCACCTTTTACACTTTTTTCATCTTGTTTCCATCATTATCCCTCTTGCATTGTCTTGTTTTAGTCATACACCTTGTTTTTATACTTTACATTTATCTGTATTTTAGTACCATATGTCCGGTGCAGCATATCCTCTTTGGATCTTGTGCCAAAAATCCTAAATCAACCAACCAACCATCATCGAAGAGAGCTATGAATTACCACATTGCCTCTGATATCCTTAAGTATGAGCATCGTCTGAAGGGGCAAGGATACCATACTAAATTTTGTTGGGTCCCAGGACAAGTTGGTATCAAAGGAAATGATTTAGCAGACATTGCTGCTAAATCAGCTACTCAAATGTTGAATCTGACTATCCCTTTAACTGACATCAAACAATTTGTTCTAAAAAATATCCATGACAAATGGCAGTATTCCTGGAATCAGCAAGCTGATAATAAGTTGCACGAGGTAAAGCCCTTAGTACAAAAATGAACTAGTTTCCAATGTAGGAAACTGGATGTAATTTTAACTCGTTTGCGCATTGGTCACACTCGTTTTACAATATCAAATAAGTATAAAATGACAGACAGACAGACAGACGACCATCAATCATGAAGAGTTATATAAAATTTTAAAAAATTTGAAAAATTGTTATCTGCCATATTTATTTTTAAATGTGAAACCTCTTTTATATATAAATTAATTAAACTCTTGGAAAGATATTTATTATAAAATATATCTCTTTTTTCTTTCTGGAGGATATAGCAAGAGTCAGAATTTAATTGCATTTGTTTTTCTCCCTATATTAAATAATTTTTATTTAAAAAGCTATCTAACATATTTTACTGAAAATGTTTTTATATATTTTATGGGATAATTTGAATATTTTCTAAACCTTTCGAAGCAATTTGTGAATTTTAAATTCACTTAAAAAATGTTTGAAGAATTACTTCCCATAGGGTTCAATGTATTTCATTTTTTGAACCTGGGTTCAATTCAAAACTAATTGGGTGATATTAAATGTTTATATTCCCATAGGTCCCACAGACCGTCTGAACAACATACTAAAATGTCATTTTGATAAAGTCATTTTTACGGCAGTGATCGTGCTAACGGACAGACAGACAAACAGAATGAACAAAGTCATAAACACTTTTCAACTATGTTGTAAAGTGTTAATAAAAATAGTTGCATTTTTGTGAATATTGCAGTTACTATAAGAAGACTACAGTATATGTTTCTGCATTATTTTGAGCTATTCCTTATTTAGGTGTCTCTTAATATAAGTTTGTTGTTATGTATGTTATAAGTGATTGGGTGTTTATAAAGAAACGATTTATAATACCCTTTGCATTATATTTTTTGCCCTGAAAATGGCCTTAAAAATACATATTTTGTTCTAAAAAGAACAGTTTTGTCCTGAAAAGGACATTTTTTGCAAACATAGCAATGCTCAAGCAATCTTTCTCATTTTTATGGCCCTAAAAAGGGACCTTTTATATTAAAATTATTTTGCTCTGAAAAGAACAGTTTTGAAATGATAGCTAAGGAGAGAGCGGCAGTAAAATATTTTCTGGGAAACAGTTCTTGCATAAGCAAATCTTGTATCACGAACTTTCGATTCTTCCCCCAGAATTCGTTTTCCTTTCATTTTGTCTGCAGCCACACAAGTGCATTTGCGACCACTTATTTTTCGTCTCTTATGTGCATGAGGAGAGGGAGATGTAGTACTATTATAAGGTCGCTTGCGACTATATATAAATCTATTATATAAATCTATGACCAGATATATTCTGGTAAAAAATCTATCAAAATAAATATCATGACCTTTGTTTTTCAAGCTGTTTACCAAATGAAAAACGACATCGTATCCAAGGCCTTTCTCTGATCTGTGAATGCTGTCATTTTTTCGACAATAAACATTAAAATTTAGTGTATAACCTAAATGGGGTGTACACATCATCCAGATCTTGATGCCTCTTTTATCAGGTTTTAATGGCATGTAGTGCACAATTCCAAGTTTTCCTTTACATTTTACCAAAGCTTCATCGATGGAGATCTGCTTATAAGGAGTAAAATGCTTGGTAAATGTATGCTGCAAATGAGAAATTAAAGGTTGAAGCTTTTGAATCACAATGAAATTTTCTTCACCATTTTTCTTCTCTGATTCCCTGTCAGATACATGAAAATAATGTTTTATTTTCAGAAATCTGTTTCTGCCGAGAAGTTTTTTCACCATGTCATTTCCTAGATTTGGGCTTGAAGACCAATAATTTTTAATTCTTGGTAATTTATTGATACTCATGATCATCAAAATGGTGAAAAATGCCCATAACTCGTTTATATGACTAATAAGCATCCAAGAAGAATCTTCACTTCCTCGCTCTTTTGCACAAAAATCTGCATATTTGTTGGTATTTAACCGAATCGTTTCTACAGCTTCGTCTGTGTAAAATAATTTTAAAAATTGCAATGGACTAGCACCGGGTGCTAAATCATGGACAGGTCCAGAACGGCAAGTAAATGCAGGGAATTTCATTTTTGTATTATCTATATCCATTGTCCAATTAAGTTCCTCATTTTCATCCATCATAAGTCTCAATTTCTTTTTCTTCTTCATTAATGGAAAATTCAAGATTACTTTCATCTGCCTTACTCTCATCCCAGCCATCATCTTCCGATTCAATGCAATCCGATTCATCAGTACGATTGAATAAGATTGCATCTATCTCATATTGAGTTAAAGTTTTGCGAAACCACCTCATTTCAGAATACGAAAAACAAACAAATAAAAGTAAAGTATCAAAAATAGAAGCGTAGTCATCAAGAAAGTCTATCAAACTGATAAATATTACAGCATCTGACACTTAACTCCAGTCCCTGTATTTCGCCAGGTAAGGAGCCAAAACTAAAGACCTGTCGCTAAAGTACTTAGGAGTAGAATGAATGACAGATAGCCTCTTCCCCTTTGTCGGTGTTTTAAAGTCCAACCTCCCACCTTGAAAATGGGGGTCGGAATATCTCTTGGTCGTTCGGCAGTCTGCGGTCCTTTGCTTGTAGGGCCGCTTCGGTACTCAAAGGGTGACAGATTAAGCAGACTTTATTGCAAACACTGGTAAATAATTTTTCTTTGTGTTGCAGCCCATATGATAACAGTAACACCACTTGACGCATTATAGCCATGATCATATGAGCATTTACACCAGCCTCCATCAACAGTAACACATATAGTATAACAACCATCTTTTTTATCAATGTTGTCCATTTCTTTGGCAGTCTCTTTTTCTTTAACAATTGCAGCTACCATTATTACTTTTGCAAATACTTCTCCAACAGCATCTGATCTTTTACATATGTATTTTGGCTCATGTATTTAATATCAATCATACTTAGCTTTTGCTCTTCCAGAGCGAAACCACGCCCAGCAGACATGGCCCCTAATACTGCAAGTTGGTTTAGGGAACCATTCACCATTCACTCTGTCTGTTACCAAATTCTCGCTATAGCCACACAAACTCTTGTTACATACAAAATGATAATTATGCACAAGACCATGACTCCAAAATCTGCTGAACACAAGCTTACCATTAAAATTACACATATAAGTATGAGCTTCTAATTTTTGTGCTTGAGAAATTACATATCCTATGTCGCAAATGACACTTACAGAAGGAAATATTGCTGCTAGAATAGAACTTTCATGTTTTACAACTAATGATAGAAGGGAAGGACTTCTGAACTGGTGGACATCGATGGTAGTAGTTGTAGATAGGAACAGATTAATAGCCATGGTGAGGGCAATTTGGGGTTTACCCCCACAAATTCACCATGGCACTAACTACTATCTGAAGAAGCCCCAGCCCCAGGGTAGAGGCCAGGTGGCCCAGTGGTTTGTTCCAACCCATAACTTTGAGTTCTTGAAAACTTTCTTTTAAGGTTACATAATTTTTACACAGCCCTTTTGGGCGATCGCCTGCAAGGCAAAAGAAAAAGGTGCTCGCAGGCACCTGAAGACTAGAACAATTTTGATAAGACAAAATCCATGTGCTAAAGCAAAGTGTGGATTTGCCATTCCTCTCCAGAAAATGCGAGACCTACAGAAAAATAACTCTTTTTTTTCTTCAAAAAATTTTTTTCCCCATCCTTAAGAGATTATCAATAGGATTTTGAAAATTCACCAAAATACAACACACTTGAAAAACTTTTGTTGCTACTTGACACAAGTTATGTGGAATATTATTCAAAATCATGAAAATTTTGATACATTGGTTAACTCAACTTGCACGAGTCCTTGCAATCTTTGTTGTAACTTTGCATTTTTCTTGTGTAAACTGTGGTTGGTAAAGGAATGGTGGTATATGTAAAAAAACATCTTTTGGCATCAAATCGTGAATGGCAAAGCCTTTGTCAGCTAAAATTAGGTCACCAGATTTAAATACTTAAAAAATTCACATTTTTGAAAATTTTCACGGTCTACAGGGAATCCTGGATATAAATCACTGGCATAGCATAAAATACCATGTGGTGTCAAACAGTCAAAGTTTTTAAAAGACTGCATGTGCTTATAGCTTGAATATGTTTACTTTTGCATACATGTTATCTCTAGGAGTATATATTTTAATTTCTGTACAATCAATTTTACACTTAACAGTTTGGAAAGTCAATAAATTTGCTTGGCAATTGAGCTTGATTGAGGCAGAGAAGGAATATTTTCAGGATCACACATAATGAATTTAAATAATGATTCATGGATAATTTGAAGTAAAATCATAAAAATATTACTAATTGATTTTTCATTTATATAAAACCTTACAGACAAATCAAAAAATGTAAAATCATGTCTTAATTTCATGAGAAAAATTAATAATTGGTCTTCTAAACATATACAAGTAATTTTATAATCATAATAATAGTTGAAATCAAACTAACATGTAATTTAAAACCATATTAAATACATCTTTATTTTTTATTCTAGTATAACGATTAATAAGTTTTTCATTATTTGAAATCAGTGAAAAAGAAAAACATAATTGTTGCTTTAGATTTTCTGCAGATCATTAACTTTATATTCTATATATTTTATGTAATCTTTGTTTTGATCACTAGTGCCCACTTCTGGGTCAGTATGGATATCATTATCTCCACAAGAAACATTAGTTTTAGATACAATATCCTGAGATGACAATTATTCTGAAAGAGAAGAAAATACATTAAGATAAAAAACATGAATATGTAAACATGAGGAATCTTCTATAACTGTACCAGATCACATTATTTTTTATTTAAAAAGTCAACTTGTAAAATAAGGGGTGTCCATCTAAAATAAAATCATCTTTGCTAATTTTAGTACATAGGTATTTGAATCTTCTATGAACATTATTAATTGGATACAAAAATGTTTTCTCTAAATCTATTTAAAACTTAATGTTTTTAATCTGTTGGCTAAACTTACAGTAAAAATGATGACAAGGGGAAGAAACGTCTGGCGCAGCATATCCTCTTTGGATCTTGTGCCATAAAACCCTAATCAACCATCCAAATTTGACCATTGTGAAAAACATGTCTGACCAATATTCATTATAAACTTGAACCAGTTGCAAATTCTATTCTAGAACGTAGGTCATGGGGAAACTTGTACCCCCCCCCCCCCCTACACATTTCCAGTCACACTGCAATACTTTTCATGGCAAAAATTGTAATGATAATAGATAATGTTAATACTGTTGAAATTTATTGCAATTAGGCATGGGTTTTATGGTGAAAATTATAATGAAATTTGTCATTCATCGAAAGTTCTAAGATTATATTCCACAAAATGTTACATTTAATTTCAAAGGTGAATAGACCTAATTCTAAAGTTAATAAAATTCAATAATTAAAATTGTGAAAATTTTAATTATAAAATCTCCATTATCTTTTTTAGAAAACAGTATAGAAATGCAAAATAATTTGTTTAGATTTTTGCATCCATGACGACAAAACATATTAAGCAGTTAGAAAATTCCAAGTATAAGTGTATTTTTATCTTTATGTACACTCTTGAGATTTGGCAAAGGTGGGGTGTGTCTACCATCCTTTATTATTTTTATCTTGTTTGCTAAATTTTTGCTTGAAAAGGGTATTTGTAATAATAAGAAATTTTCATGGTTTTTTTTTTTTTTTTTTTTTTTTTTTTTTTTTTTTTTTTTAATCGTGTAATAGAGAAAAAATCATGAATGATAGTATATATATTTTTTAATTTTTGGACTTAGATAATTAATATAAAAATGTTTAAAGTCGCACTTAGCAATCCGGCGCGAAAACGCTGTTTCTGTAATGACCACTTGTGACGTCACCATGCATGTAAACAAGAGCGCAATTCTGCAAGCGGGTTCTGCAACAGTATTTTAAGGGTTTCCCAACATGGTAGTTTCATGTAAATTTCCTTAAAAATTAACAAATCACTTTATTTTTATCAAAATGTTTCTTAAATGAATAATTTGTACCATAATAGAAATTTTTTCATTTTAGGGTTTGGTTATCAAAATAAATTTCAAAAAGTGTTTCTGTGACTGAAGTTTAATAAACACCATTCTAAAACATATCAATTTAGATCCTTATATATATTATTTTCCATATTGCTTCTAATTAAATTCGTTTATGAGGGAACACACAAAGTGTAACTCAAAATCTATCTATGTATAATACATAGAATATAAGGAAAATTAAAGTTTAAAATATATTAGTTAACAATCAAGAACATGCTATTATATAGCGAACATTTAAAATTAAAGTTTAAAATATATTAGTTAACAATCAAGAACATGCTATTATATAGCAAACATTTAACCTGTAGCACTGTTAAGCACTCAGTTGCCAGTGATTGGGTTGCCAGATTACGCACCTGATGTGAATTTCAGCAACAAAGAATTCTTGTAAAAGAAGTATTTCCCTCTCACAGAATTTCTAAAGTATTCCTTTTAGATATAATATTGATAATTTGGATAATATTGATGTTGACAAGGATGTGAAAGAATGGCCTCAGCTGCTTCCAAAAAGAGAGTTTTTCCCTGTTACACTGATCAAAAATATTTTATGCAACATAAAAAAAAACATTAGTTAGAAGTGATAGCTTTGAATTATTGTTCAATAACATCATATAAGATACTTTTAAATACATTTGTGGTTTACATGAAACTTATTTGGATAGGTGATTTTTTTAACTTTATTTGCATCAATTCAATGCTGATAAAGGAATCTCCACAGGTATCTATTGCAAATGTTCTTTACCAATCATGATTTTCAAGCCAAAATTTATAAAGTAAGTTTTTATAGATGTATTTCTAATGGTTACAGAATATCTTTAGGAAAATCAATTTTAATGAAACAAAATATCCTTTTAGATAATATTCATAATTTGGATAATATTGATGTTGACAAGGATGGGAAAGAATAGACTCAGCTGCCTCCAAGAAGAGCGTTTTTCCCTGTTACACTGATCAAAAATATTCTATGCAACATAAAAAAAAAAAACATTAGTTAGAAGTGATAGTTCTGAATAATTGTTCGATAAGATCGTATTAGATGCTTTTAAATACATTTGTGGTTTACATGAAACTTATTTGGATAGGTGATTTTCTAACTTTATTTAATTTCTAACTTTATTATCAATGCTGATAAAAGAATCTTCACAGATACCTATAGCAAAACCCCTGATTTGTTTGTAAAAGTCACTTCCATTATATAACATATTTTCATATAACACCAACTTAATAAGCTTTTTATATTTCAGATGGTCAAAGTTAAAAGGCATATATATATATATATATATATATATATATTAATGTCATATAAAAGATACGAATATAAGATTTAAAATTAACGAGACAAGTAGGCGCAATGCTGCTCTAAATTGTCTAGTATAATAAAAGAGAAAAATTCTACAAAGAAATCTCAAAAAAGGGGGGGGGGGGGAAAGCCAACAGGGAAATTTGAAAAGGCCTAGGGGGGTGGTGACCCCTAGTTCCCCGGTTAAAAGTCGACTTTTATTCCATAGGAAACACTCCCGGAGCCGAAAAATACCTGAGGCCAATCTCCGTACAAACGTCAAAGCAAAAGACGCACAAAACAGTCCGAACAAGGAACAAATGGACTCCATTACGAAGTTGTAAAAGCAAGGGTATACATACAAAGTCAGAATTCAGAGTGACAACACACAAGAAAAGTAAAACGGCCAACTGAAATCCCTCAGTCAAAAGAGAGAAGGGAGTAGAGTGTATAGGACTAACACCATCGTTGCCATTTATAACCCAAAACTAAACGTTTGCCAAAATCATTTTCAAATGCGTTGACTGTTTTATTATGATAGGTATTATAAATATGTCTGAGGAATCCAAGGGGATAGTCTTGTTTGATAGCCTCCTTGATAAATATAACATCACTTTTTATACGGTCTTTTTTATAAGTATGCAAGCGGGCGTTCCGTATAAAGTGATTCATTACGATATTACGAAAAACTTTCTGATTTAAATTAGACCTCCAATTGATAACATAATTCACTTTAATCTTGAAATGTCGTCTTTTATCATAAAGTATCGTATACAAGGGTTCATTTTCAGCAAAGTGAATGATAATATCCAAGTAATTAATTTCATCGGCAGAATCTGCAGGAGTTTCAATTAAATCCAATTGTGCAGGGTAAAAGTCTAAGTTAAATTTAATATTGGTTTTTTGATGTGCCACAAGTATATCATCCACAAAACAGAAATACGGCAATTCGTTTAATATATGTGTGCCTTTTTCATAGTGATGGAGGTATAGATCTGCCATCATCGAGGAGCAGCCTCCCCCCATAGGTATACCTTTTACTTGCCTATAATAATTCAAACCATTGAATAAGACGTTTTCAAAAAGCACAATATCCAAGATAGCCTTGAATTTGTGTAAAGCTATGTATTTATGTAGGTGATATTGACTATAGATTTCTATCATAATATCATATAGATCTTTCAGATCTATGTTATTAAAGAGATCTTCCCACCATCCAGAAAACATTCCCACCATAACCTTTCGTCAAGATTAGTCACAAAATCTAATATTTCTACGGTAATTTCTTTAAAACCATGTTGACTAAAATGACACAATTCTAAAGTTGTATGTTGTACAGCTTTACTGCTGTATTGCTTGATTTGACTTCGGTGTAGATTTATGCGTAAATTAAGTGCATTTTTAGTCTGTCCGATATATTTTTGTTGACATTTACCGCAGGTTATAGAATAAATGCAATTATAAGATTTACAAAAAATACGATAATTATTATTGATGACAGATATTTGTTCATTTTTAGCGACAGGACATAGTTTGCATCTACTTGATCCACATTTTATGAATTTAAAAGAGTCCATACGCGTATATTTATATTTGTATAGACATTTCGAAGTAGTGTAGTCATACATATCGTACTTGTCTGCTTGATTATCTTGTAAACAAGGTAATGTGTCCAATACGTTATTTATGTTATCATCAGGTTTATTACGGCTAGGCTTAAAATAGTGCAAGATAGTGCTCATAGAGGGTAGCTTGATTTCGATGACACAGTTACCCGTAATCACTGTGCCACCGGGCAAATATATGAAACATATATTGTTGCCAGTCGTTATATTCAAAGGTTGTAATCATATCATAAAAGTGTTAAACATATATAGTGTTAAACATATCTATAGTGTTAAACATTATGAAGATACAAGGCAAAATCAATCTGACAATAAAACCAATAAATATGCTATATTTTTGGATTTGATTAAATTAAGAGCATCACGATTTAACATTAATTTGAGTTATGAAGAGAAAAAACCTGTTAATAAGGAATTCTTTATTACAACCTTTAGTAATAAGAATTTTGATGATATACCTTTTAATCGAATATTTGAGGGTCAGGCTCATTGTTTTCCCATTTCTAATACGAAGATCACTATCACTCATCGATATGTTGTTCCTTTAGGACGTAAAGTTTTTAACTATAATCATATTGGTAAAAATATGAACCTTTACGATAATCCGATCTGTCAATGTGCTTCTAGCCTCTTTGTTGATCACGATCACGGTCATATTATAACTGGTAATTTGGACATAATCACCAATAATGACCTTAAGGATGCATTGAGATTGGGAACGAAATTTCGTATGCAGGATTTTAAAGGTATAGACAAGAAATTTAGTCATGAATTGAGTGATTTCATTTATAAAATAGCAGTACGATACAGCATGCCTTTATCATCTTTTAATGAATGGCGCGATCACACTATGGAGAATTTTTATTTTTATTATCATCATTCTTGTGGACAAGATGAACGTCACACAATGAATAGACGCATACTGGAAAATGTATGGAAAATATTCGCAATTACGTATACCGATAAGGTTACATCGAATTTTACCTTTACCTGTATGAAATATTACATCGATCAACTCCATATCAGTTATAATAACGAAGACATGTATGTTTTGTTGAAATCAAAACGAAGGGAAATCGAAAATAAAATAAGGGCTTTACATAAACGCATAGGTATCAACATCAATCATATTCGATATCCGTACTTGGTATTGATACCAAAACTACACAAAACACCTGTAAAGTTTCGACCAGTTACGGTAGCCTATAAAGCTTATACTACTACAGCAAATACGAAACTTATTACACTTTTAAAACCTATTATGACTCAAATTATGCAAGGTGGTTCAGTAATGATTAAAAATAGTGGAGATATAATAAAGTATTTGAACAAACATCCCACAAACCTGATTTACAAGTCTTATGACTTTAAAGATCTCTTTAATAACATAGATCTGAAAGATCTATATGATATTATGATAGAAATCTATAGTCAATATCACCTACATAAATACATAGCTTTACACAAATTCAAGGCTATCTTGGATATTGTGCTTTTTGAAAACGTCTTATTCAATGGTTTGAATTATTATAGGCAAGTAAAAGGTATACCTATGGGGGGAGGCTGCTCCTCGATGATGGCAGATCTATACCTCCATCACTATGAAAAAGGCACACATATATTAAACGAATTGCCGTATTTCCATTTTGTGGATGATATACTTGTGGCACATCAAAAAACCAATATTAAATTTAACTTCGACTTTTACCCTGCACAATTGGATTTAATTGAAACTCCTGCAGATTCTGCCGATGAAATTAATTACTTGGATATTATCATTCACTTTGCTGAAAATGAACCCTTGTATACGATACTTTATGATAAAAGACGACATTTCAAGATTAAAGTGAATTATGTTATCAATTGGAGGTCTAATTTAAGTCAGAAAGTTTTTCGTAATATCGTAATGAATCACTTTATACGGAACGCCCGCTTGCATACTTATAAAAAAGACCGTATAAAAAGTGATGTTATATTTATCAAGGAGGCTATCAAACAAGACTATCCCCTTGGATTCCTCAGACATATTTATAATACCTATCATAATAAAACAGTCAACGCATTTGAAAATGATTTTGGCAAACGTTTAGTTTTGGGTTATAAATGGCAACGATGGTGTTAGTCCTATACACTCTACTCCCTTCTCTCTTTTGACAGGGATTTCAGTTGGCCGTTTTACTTTTCTTGTGTGTTGTCACTCTGAATTCTGACTTTGTATGTATACCCTTGCTTTTACAACTTCGTAATGGAGTCCATTTGTTCCTTGTTCGGACTGTTTTGTGCGTCTTTTGCTTTGACGTTTGTACGGAGATTGGCCTCAGGTATTTTTCGGCTCCGGGAGTGTTTCCTATGGAATAAAAGTCGACTTTTAACCGGGGAACTAGGGGTCACCACCCCCCTAGGCCTTTTCAAATTTCCCTGTTGGCTTTTCTCCACTACCCCCCCCTTTTTTGAGATTTCTTTGTAGAATTTTTCTCTTTTATATATATATATATATATATATATATATATATATATATATATATATATAAATATCTCTTAACCTCATCGAAATCAAACTACTTTAAAATATACCCATAGGCGCTATGCTGCTCAAACAAGTACATTTATATAATACAAAAGAGGATGAAGAAAGAACAACAATGTATCAAAAATTTGCCGGGCGGGGATTGTGACCCCCACTTCCCGGTTAAGCCAGCTTAATGTCATGACGACACTCCCGGAAGTTGATACAATGTCGCAAACCAAGTACATTATACTAAAACTTTAAATGTAAAAAAGTTGAAAGACCTATACTGACTATACCACAAAAATGTAACATCAAGATTCTCTACTTCCAAGCAGAAACACAAAAGACATTTTTAAAAAACTAATATTTAGCACTAATATATAACAAGACAAACAAACCTCGCATACACTTCACCATTCAAGCTTCCAAAAAGTAATGGACTCATCCTATGTATAAATAGAACACCTTTAAACTGTTAAACTATGATGTCCATATTAGCATTGTATCTGCTGTTCAAACTGTAAGTGTACCTCTATATAAATATAAATTGTAACTTTCCGTTACGGTTATGTTGAAAAATTTACATATAATGTTACTTAGAAAACACAATGGGTAACCTTTTGCAATTGCCTCATTCAGATAGCACAGATCGCTTCCATATCAATTTTCTTCACTGTTATTTAATCGTTTGCTTCTGATCAAAAAATTTAAAATAATGTTTCTGAATACATTACGATGTAGACAAGAATGCCATTGAATTATGTAATTTATTTTAAAATTGAAGTCTTTTCTTTTATCATATAATTTAAATCCCACTTTACCATTAGATTTTTTTTATATTGTTAAGTCCAGGAAATTAATACTATGATCCATGTTACGTGTAGTTTCAGTCAAGGTTAAGTTAGATGGATAAAAAGTAAAATCTAAGAGATCCTGGCCATTGGGGCAAGCATACAAAATGTCATCCACATAACGAATGTATACAATTTCATTTAATATATGAAGTCCCTCTTCATATTTGTTTAAGTAGATATCTGCTAGAATAGAGGAGCAAGCCCCTCCCATTGGTATGCCATTACGCTGTTTATAAAACTCTGTTCCATCGTATAGTACAGTTTCAAGCAATACCATTTCGATCAGACACTTGTAAATATGTTTTTTAATAAGGTATTGCATTTTATACCTATCAAACATCTCCATTAATATGTAAAACAAATCATCTATATCAATATTGCAAAAAAGGTCATTAAAATCACAACTTACGTATTGTAAATTTTCAAAAATATTTTTAATTTTTTCTATAACTTCACTACTATTATTTATGAAATACACTCCTGAATTTTTAATTTTTTTCATTATGTTCATCAAAAGTTTTAAAAATCTCACATTAGCTTAAGTTAAATATGTTTTATAACCATTAGTGACAGGTCTAAATTTTACGGGGGTTTTATGAAGTTTAGGTATAAGAGTTATGTATGGGAATCTGATTGAATTCATGTTGTAACTCAAAATTTTATATTTAGCCTTGATGCGATTTTCTATTTCAGTTTTAGATAGATTAAGCTGTATATATGCATTTTTATCAAGATAACTTGCAATAAGCTTTTTATTGTAAAAGTATTGACAAGTGAAAGCAAAATTAGAAGTAATTTTATCTACGTATGATGTTACAAAATCCCTTTGTAATTTTTCAAAATTATTTCTACTGTATGTCCCATATCTAACATGTTTTTCCAAAACTCCATAATTTAACCCTACACTGCACATTACATTAGATTTCCATTCTTCAAAGACTTGAGTCGGTATGCTGTATTTTACTGCACATTTATATATAAATACCTCAATGTCATTCACTATACTGTCCACAATATCATGATAATCTTCGTTTCTGTATTTAATTCCCAATTAAAAAGTATGTTTCAAATTATAATCTTCTAGCAAGTTTAGATTACCAGTTACTATATGTCCCGTTTCATTGTTTATAAAAGCCGGATAATTTTGACACGGGCAGGTTTGATCAGTTTTTATAACATTTTTACATACTTTATTGTAATTGAATAAGCTTCTTCCCAAAGGTAATGCATATATATATGCTACTCTTACTTTCACATCATTAATTGGAAATTTTATTTCACGTTCACGTAAAATACTTGATAAACTTATTTTATCAAAATTCTTGTTTTTGTAATTAACAACCATGAATTCATTACTCATCTTTTTCGATAAAGTATCATCCAGATTGATTTTTAAAATTTTAGCTCTTAATTTTATGTAATCCAAAAAAACATCAAACTTTTCAATTGCCAGTCCATTCGAATTATAGAACACTTCGCTGTTACAGTGTTTCCAAATCCTTTTGATAAAATGACATCTAATACCTAAAACTAAGTTCTTTATCCAATTATTAGATAGATCGTGATTGTTATTGTGTATCTTAGCAAAAGTCACTATATTGTCTACAGTGGTATCAAAATTGATTTTTTGTTTTCTGCCACCTCTAAATTTACGTGAAAGTTTATGAGAATATTCCTTTTGATTAAAATACCCATTATCTATGACAATATCAGAATTAAATTTTTTTATATGATCACTATTATAATTAATATTAAATCTTACAGAATTTAGTCCGTAAGGATAAAGTGAATTTTGTTAAGTTATATAATAATTTTCCCACCATAATCTTTCTTTTATATTAACAACTATGTCCAGCAGGGTGATTTGCATAGCCTCAATTCCATGATTAAAAAAATGCTTTATCTCCATAGTTGCTTCCGTAGATGGATTTTTCTGTAACTTATATATTTGACTACGGTCTGAATTAATACGAATGTTTATACTATTTTGTGTCTGACCAATGTATTTTAAATTGCATTTCATGCATTTTATACAATAAATGCTATTGAAAATTTTACAGAAAGTATATTTATAATCCTTTATCCCAATTTGCAAAGGATTGGCTAATGGACAAAGTTTACATCTTTTAGATGTGCATATTTTAAATCTTATAAAGACTTAAAATTTTTAAAATAACTTTGATCTTCATGGCTACTATCTACACTAGGTCCGTCTTTCTTTTTTTCATGCACATGTACAGTTTTTTTGTTTTTCCCACTGTCGGTAATGAAAGGCTTGAAATATTTGTCAATAGTATTCTGCCCAGGGAAACTGTTTGATGATTGACTAGTACCCCTACTACTAGCCAACCAAGCATTCGTGGTCCTAACCCCGAAATAGCCAGTCGTTAATTCATTTACTTTTTTCATACCATGAATTAAAGTTGAGTGTTTTTTACAGTACAAAAACACCCCAAAATACATGTAATGTAACACATTTACAATAAAGACTTCCCAAGACCTCGCATACACACCTTTCAAAATAACAGAAAATCCTCCAAATATGTACCATTATCTATCGCCAATGCCATTATTCATATATCCAACAGTGAAGAAAAGATTACACAATTATTTAATTTTTATTTTTAAAATTTAATTTAAGAATTTTTATATTTTATTTTTATTTTTTATTTTTAATTTTTATTTTTAATTTTTATTTTTAAAATGATATGTGTAAATATCCACTACAAAAACAAAAATGCACTACTCAAGAACAACATTTATAACAATACGTGTACCCCTTCACGACAGTGTAACAACCTAATCCTAAAGCACGCCACTCTATCTTACTGCCAACCGTTACTGAAGACAACACAATCCCCTTAAAAAATTATTATTTAAAGAAGTTTCATATTATTTTATTATTTAAGCTCTGAAGTGCCATGTTGCTTTTCAAGATTCTTAAAAGAATATACATATAAAAATATCTATTAACCTCATTGAAATCAAACTACTGAAAATATACCCATAGGTGCTATGCTGCTCAAACAAGTACATTTATATAATACAAAAGAGAATGAAGAAAGAACAACAATGTATCAAAAATTTGCCGGGGGGGGGGGGGATTGTAACCCCCACTTCCCGGTTAAGTCAGCTTAATGTCATGACGACACTCCCGGAAGCGGATACAATGTGGCAAACCAAGTACATTATACTAAAACTTTAAATGTAAAAAAGTTGAAAGACCTATACTGACTATACCACAAAAACTGTAACATCAAGATTCTCTACTTCCAAGCAGAAACACAAAAGACATTTTGAAAAAACTAATATTTAACACTAATATATAACAAGACAAACAAACCTCGCATACACTTCACCATTCAATACACTTCACCATTCAAGCTTGGAGGTCAAGTAATGGACTCATCCTATGTATAAATAGAACACCTTTAAACTGTTAAACTATGACATCCGTATTAGCATTGTATCTGCTGTTCAAACTGTAAGTGTACCTCTATATAAATATAAGTTGTAACTTTCCGTTACGGTTATGTTGAAAAATTTACATATAATGTTACTTAGAAAACGCAATGGGTAACGTTTTGCAATTGCCTCATTCAGATAGCACAGATCGCTTCCATATCGATTTTCTTCACTGCTATTTAATCGTTAGCTTCTGATCAAAAAATTTAAAATAATGTTTCTGAATACATTACGATGTAGACAAGAATGCCATTGAATTATGTAATTTATTTTAAAATTAAAGTCTTTTCTTTTATCATATAGTTTAAATCCTACTTTACCATTAGATTGTTTATATATTGTTAAGTCCAGGAAATTAATACTATGATCCATGTTACGTGTAGTTTCAGGCAAGGTTAAGTTAGATGGATAAAAAGTAAAATCTAAGAGATCCTGGCCATCGGGGCAAGCATATAAAATGTCATCCACATAACGAATGTTTACAATTTCATTTAATATATGAGTTCCCTCTTCATATTTGTTTAAGTAGATATCTGCTAGAATAGAGGAGCAAACCCCTCCCATTGAATATTATGAACTTCTTCCCAATATGTTAGACCTTCAACAATTATGGCGCTTTCCATTGCTGTTGAAGGACCTGTCCAATTTTTTGTACATAAATGCTCTTTTGAGGGAATTTTGTCATCTTTAATAGCTTGATAGATCAAGCAGACTTTATTGCAAACACTGGTAAATAATTTTTCTTTGTGTTGCAGCCCATATGATAACAGTAACACCACTTGACGCATTATAGCCATGATCATATGAGCATTTACACCAGCCTCCACCAACAGTAACACATATATTATAACAACCATCTTTTTTATCAATGTTGTCCATTTCTTCGGCAATCTCTTTTTCTTTAACAATTGCAGCTACCATTATTTCTTTTGCAAATGCTTCTACAACAGCACTTGATGTTTTCTCATAATTTACATATGTATTTTGGCTTATGTATTTAATATCAATCATACTTAGCCCTTGCTCTTCCAGAGAGAAACCACTCCCAGCAGACATAGTCCCTAATACGGCAAGTTTGTTTAGGGAACCATTCACCATTCATTCTGTCTGTTACCAAATTCTCGCTATAGCCACACAAACTCTTGTTACATACAGAATGATAATTATGCACAAGACCACGACTCCAAACTCTGCTGAACATTAGCTTACCGTTAAAATTAAACATTTAAGTATGAGCTTCTAATTTTCGTGCTTGAGAAATTACATATCCTATGTCGCAAGTGACTCGTACAGAAGGAAATATTGCTACTGGAATAGAACTTTCATCTTCTACAACTAATGTAGAAGGAAGGACTTGATTAACATTCTGAATTGTGACATTCAATGAAGACTCAATATGAAGAGATGAAACATTCAAAGCTTCCACATCTAATTCATCCACATTAAACCCAATAGGTGTTGATGCCACAGATGTTAATGCTAATATCTGTATGAACCTATGAAGAAAAGTTAATTTTAAAACATATTTGTGATAACTTCAAAAATTGATTGCAGAAAATGTTTACCTTAATACTCTTTCAGTGTTTTTCAAAGTGTGATCTGTGAAACCCTTGGGGTGGGTTCTGCAACAGTATTTTAAGGGTTTCCCAACATGGTAGTTTCATGTAAATTTGCTTAAAAATTAACAAATCACTTTATTTTTATCAAAATGTTTCTTAAATGAATAATTTGTACCATAATAGAGATTTTTTCATTTTAGGGTTTGGTTATCAAAATAAATTTCAAAAAGTGTTTCTGTGACTGAAGTTCCACCATTCTAAAACATATCAATTTAGATCCTTATATATATTATTTTCCATATTGCTTCTAATTAAATTCGTTTATGAGGGAACACACAAAGTGTAACTCAAAACCTATCTATGTATAATACATAGAATATAAGGAAAATTAAAGTTTAAAATATATTAGTTAACAATCAAGAACATGCTATTATATAGCGAACATTTAACCTGTAGCACTGTTAAGCACTCAGTTGCCAGTGATTGGGTTGCCAGATTACGCACCTGATGTGAATTTCAGCGACAAAGAATTCTTGTAAAAGAAGTATTTCCCTCGCACAGAATTTCTAAAGTATTCCTTTTAGATAATATTGATAATTTGGATAATATTGATGTTGACAAGGTTGGGAAAGAATAGACTCAGCTGCCTCCAAGAAGAGAGTTTTTCCCTGTTACACTGATCAAAAATATTCTATGCAACATAAAAAAAAACATTGGTTAGAAGTGATAGCTCTGAATTATTGTTCAATAAGATCGTATTAGATGCTTTTAAATACATTTGTGGTTTACATAAAACTTATTTGAATTGGTGATTTTCTAACTTTATTGGCATCAGATCAATGCTGATAAAAGAATCTTCACAGATACAGATATCTATAGAAATACCGCTGATTTGTTTGAAATGTAAAAGTCACTTCAATTATATAACATATTTTCATATAACACCAACTTAATAAGCTTTTTATATTTCAGATGGTCAAAGTTAAAAGGCATATATGTATATATATATATATATTTATATATATGTGTGTGTCATAACGAACAATATATGAAAAATAGCCAACAGGGAAATACGTAATGGCCCCGGGGGGATTGTGAACCCCCTAGTTCCCGGTTATAGTGGACTTTTACTCATAAGGAAACACTCCCGGAACCGGCCAGATACCTGAGGCCATATTTCATTGAAACATCAAAGCAAAAGATGTACTCCACCAGAATAAACAAGGACCTAACTGGACATATAAAGTAAAAGATCTACTTAAAAATGGTAAAAGTCGAAAAGCTTAAAACCCTATATTTCAAAGTCTTTAACATGTCGTACAAGTTAAAATAAGATGAAACGGAAGAGAATCACAAGTTGTAAGTAAAAGCATTGCCATTTATTTATAAATTGAAGCTTTTGCCAAAATCACCTCGAAATGCATCATTCCCGTTATTGTGAATAGTATTATAATAATGTTTGATAAAGCCTATGGGATAGTTCTGTCTTATTGCTTCCATGATAAAGATTTTATCACTCATGATACGATCGCATTTATAAGTGTGCATTCTGTCATTACGTATGAAATGATTCATAACGACATTACAAAATACGGTGAATACAAAACAACAAATACATTACAAAATACGGTGGTGTTGTGAATAGTATTATAATAATGTTTGATAAAGCCTATGGGATAGTTCTGTCTTATTGCTTCCATGATAAAGATTTTATCACTCATGATACGATCGCATTTATAAGTGTGCATTCTGTCATTACGTATGAAATGATTCTTAACGACATTACAAAATACGGTGTAACTCAAATTCGATTTCCAGTTGATGATATAATTGATTTTTATGTCGAATTGCTTTTGTTTGTCGTAAAGTCTTGTATGTAATGGTTCGTTTGCAGTGAAGTTAATACATATATCAAGGTAATTAATCTCATTTTTTTGAAGCTCGTTAGTCTCAATTAGTTTTAAATTGGTTGGATAAAATCCGAAGTCGAAGTTGATGCTGTTTTTATATTGCCCAATGAGGACATCATCGATAAATCTGAAATATGGCATTTCATTCAATACATGTGTTCCTTCTTCGTATTTATTTAGGTAAAGATCTGCTAACATTGAGGAACATCCTCCTCCCATGGGAATACCTTTCTTTTGTTGATAGTAATCTATACCATTTGTCACATAGTGTTTTACAAAAATATGTAACATTGCTAATTATTGGAGAGGAAGGCGACCTGCAAAGGACGGTCCCTAGCCCTATTACAAATATGTATATGGTTCCCCTCTGGCCACCTGCAAAGGGAACGGTCGGGATTCGGACGGCATGCCAGCGAGAGGCTTATCCAAGATGGAGGAAAGCTCCGCGGGTGGTAAGGGGCACACCAGGACCCAGGTGTCACGCCGGAGCATGGGATATTGACCAGCTGCACCGATAAATTCAGGGGCTTATGAACAAGTTTCCTGTCATGGTCTAGCCACTGGTAAAACAGTAACATTACACCTTCCAATAATATTAAAGGGTTTTTAATCCTTGGAGCGAATGAAAATTTAAGAGGGAGGAGAGATCGACTTAGTAGATTTTTCAAGAGAGAGAATTTTGAGTTGGAAAGTGGAGAGTGCCTTTTACGAGCTGATAGAGTGAGGTTGTATAACCGTTTTCCCGAAAGAGATGATGTTTCGCCGGTCTTCGTCATGTAATCGCACGAGAGCCCTTGCTGGACTCAGAACAGGAGGTAGGCCTTTGGATTCATACATTACTCTAAATTGATTTTCTCTTCTCTCTCTTTTAATTATCGCTTCCTGAGGGGATTAATGACCTTGCATTGTGGCCCCAAGCCAAATGCATTGTTTTAAAAGCCACACAGTCCGACTGTTGAAATATGTATTTTCGTGCTAAATAATTCTCTGTAATTTGAAGGAGAGATAACCTTTTGAAGTGTGTGACTATTTTTAATATTTGAGAATTGTGAGTAAGAATATGGTGAGAATTGTGAGTAAGAATATGGTAGAATTAATGGATAATGATTTACGATGTAATAGTGATTTACGATGTGTTAATATTTTAAGGGAGCAACTTATAAGCTCAAATCTTTTCATATTTTAATGTTAAACTGTGTAAATAAACTTGTTTTTGTTATTTTAAACCTAATCCGTATCCTCATTTCCAAACTTATTAATTACTACTTAATTTTCAGTTTAGACCACTTACGATCACGACAGCCTTTAACTTAATGTTCTATGAACATATTAAGTATTTATAGGGATTCTGACCGAACGTGTGGGATTTACTACGCAGCAGAAAATGGCTTCGAGACCAGGATATGAAATAAAAATAATTAATAGAATTACTGAAAAAGAAATTTTTGTGAGTAGGCTAAATTTTACGTTATGTGCGCTAGGAAAATTTTAAATAAAGTATTTTTTTCGGAAATGAGGATTTTAAAGGAAGTAAAAACAACATGTTTTTCAATTCTTTTCTACAAATTGTTATGCCATGGTAAGAGGATATATGTATTATTTTAGGGAAGCACGGGAACAAAGTACGAGAATTTGAGGAATTTAGAAATATTTGGTATGCATATTAGGAGTGTATTTTGTGTGTGAAAATAGAATTTTATGTACGAGAATTTTAATGTTAGGAGTGTATATATGTTGCATGACAATTATTGTTTATTATATGTGATAGGATATTGGTAGGAAGGGAGAATTGCACTTAGGATACAGAATTTTGGTTGGGAAATCTTGGAAAAAAAAATTTTTCACGTTTCAGTCATGGCAGGCAAACGGGACGATGCCCCAGTAGCTCACGTCAGCAAAATTCCAGGTATTACACATTTATTAGGTGAATTAAATGGGGAAAACATGGAGGAAACAAAAATGTTTTTTGAACACTTTAATGCGTTGTCAGAGCTGGGTAATTGGAATGACGCAGAGAAATTAGTTATAATTAAATTAAGATTACGGGAAAATGCTAGAAAGTTTTATATCAGTTCTCGAGATTTGAGGAGTGAAACCTCATATGAAGTTTTCAAACAAAAATTTTTGGACTTTTTCACAGAGAAAATCACCGCCAATCAAGTAATTTTCTCATCTATAAAGCAAAACCAAAGCGAGACCATAAAACAGCTATCCCACAGAATTACGACACTAACATTAGAATACATAGGAGAGGTGCAGATAAATGATGACACACAACAGATAATTGACAAATTAAGCCTCAGTCATACCTGCCAACTTTTATGAATTTTTCGTAATTCTTACAAAAATTCTCTTGTTTTACGATTTTATGCACGTAATCGATTTCTTTATGATTTTTAATATTTTTTACTAATTACGCCTAAAAATCGCGCCAATTAGCCGATTTATCGCCAAATTTATATTTTTGCACCGAAATGTCGTCAAGCATTTGGATTGCTTGTCACACAAGAATGCAGATGTTCTCGTGTGACAAGCAATCCAAATAAACGCAGACAATGGACGCGGCAATGAACGCGGACGTTCTCGTGTGACAAGCTTTATTTATTCTGGTACTTCCAGCACGCAGCATTCAATCAGCAGATTTGGTGATAGGGATTAAGGTGTTCAATATCACATTCCTCAGACTTGCTGTCATCTTTTTCTTTCTGCCTTATTGTAGTTTCACTTTTTCATAGTTAATGAGTGGTTAAAGTTATAGTTAAAATTTAATTTGCCTTCGTTTAATAAAATTATGCATCGATATAAGATATCTCTCTACTAAATTTCATTATTATAGATATATTTTGCTTGACCACAAATGACAAAATTTCATGAAAATCGGAAATTTTGGGGCTTTTGCTTAACTTTTTAGAAATATTTTACTCAAATAATTTTATAATAGATTTGGTAACCAATCAATGATGGTATCAATATTTGTCTGTAAAATGTTGCAATTTTGAATTTATAATTTGATTGGCCACAAATGGCTTGAAACTTCATAAAATATGAATATTTCAGGAATTTTAGTTGCATATTAAAAGATATCATAAAATTTTCTAATTAATAGACCAGAGCTGCCCCCCCTCCAATCTGCTAGTGTAATCCAGCCCGGGCAGGAAAAATTAGATACAAAAATGAGGGGAAAGGGTCCTTGCCCGGAGGGGCCCTTTCTCCTCTCGCTTTCCACAGGCCTGCATGTGTGTGCTTCATTTTGAAGAAAAAGAATGAGAAAAAAGGTCTTCTTCTCATAAAAACACTGGTAAAGTTGTAAAGGAAAAATATAAAATGTTTACGCAAGTACTTCTAGTGAAGGAATATGATTTAATAACACTAAATTTATGCTTAACTTATCTTTCAGCAAATTGTCTCTTATTTCGTGATACTCAACTATTCAATTACAAGCAGTTATTTTTTTTTTAACAATTTTTAATATTATGTATAATAATATATTCTTAAAAAAGATTTAATTGCAAACCTGTTTTTTTTATTTTTTTCATTATTTAATAATGCATTTTTTATGCATATAATAAACTAAGTAAATTATTTTTTCTTTTTGTTATTTTTTTTTTTTATAAGTGGCAAAAAGGTGTCTCATCTGTAAGTATTTTATCCTTTTGTGTAATGTTTTAAATTTGTTATTAAAAAATTCCTGTTATAGATAAAACATAATTATATTATAATTTTTCTTTTTCAAGAAAGAAAAATTTAAAAATAGACTACTTTAAAAACTTAAAAATATACTATTTTTAGATCTCACTAATGCATATATCACATTAAAATAAAGCTTGAAAAATGAAGTTTTTTTCCTCTTATATACATTTGGCAGAATTGATTGGAGAAAATCTTCATTTAGAGCTTTTCCCATTTCTTCTGGACATTGGTTATTTCCATCATTTTTAACTTCACTTTTTATAACCTTTTAGTCATTTTTCATCTCGTTTTCATTGTTGTACATGTTCCATAGTCATGGTTTTTTCACACATTATAACTCTTTTAAATTATACACGTGTTTTAATCCATACTAATTTATGTATCTTGGTACCATATGTCTGGCGCAGCATATCCTCTTTGGATCTTGTGCCATTAAACCATAATCAACCAACCAACCAACCTCTTATATACATATAGCTAGAAGTGTGAGATTTGATTTTATTGAAATTACTTTCAATATTACATGCCCCTCAGGGGCCGGCCATACATTAAACTGCCATAAACCCCTGGGTTGGCTGTATGGTCTGGGCCTTTCATGCCCCTCAGGGGTTCACTTCTTTAGTGAATATTGGTGTTGCAATCCCGAGGCACCTTAGCAAGGCTTTTCTTTTTTTTTTTCTTACTCTCTCTTTCTTTTCCCTTCCTATTTTTTGTCTATCCTCCTTTCCCCTTCTTTTTGTTTTGTTCTTTTGTGTTTTGTGTTTCTTGTCCCTCTCAGCTGCTGGTGTCATCAATGCCGTGCCCTTAGTAAGCATCACATCTGCTCTATGGGCCCTAGTACCACTCTTTGGCCTCTGCCGTAAGGTACACCGTTTGGGCTTGGGAATGGGTTCATGTGGGTGTGATGCGAAAGGGGTAGAGCTGCGTGCATCGGTAGTGTTGCTTTTAAGAAACGTTTGCAGTAAACGGTTCCAGAGGTGAGTCCCTTGGTTGCGTAGGTTAGATGGTGGAGAGTGTTTCATATCTAGAAATCCCCCATAGATCTTTGTTGGTCCTTGGGCCCTGTGCACCAGGTGCACGTTATGGCCCGCTCTCCATCATCTAGCTTTGCGAATGACTCCGGCGGTTACACTTGGCACGTTAGAAAAGTGTGGGGAGACGGAGCCTGGCGGGGGCTCCGATCGATCTGGAAGTAAACCGTGGTTTTTTTATAAGTAGTTACAAGCATGGAGAATTTAAGATTGCTTTCTGTCTCAGGTTCTTCATGCTCTTTTTCAGATGAGAACAATGCTGTTCTGCCAAATATATCATGCATGGATTGGGCTGAGAGGGTTTAGATTACTGAATCCTCAAAGCCAAAAGATGTGACTCCCAGAGGCATGGGACAAAGTTGTGTAACATCAGGTAATGCCTCAAAAGCTAGATATTTCATCATAAAGAAGTCTGAAGGAACTTTTGCAAATTGTTCACCTTTTTTGATTCAAAAAAGTATAGCTGCCTATGTAGGTGATGTAAAAAATGTTAAAAAACTAAGATCCGGTGACCTTTTGGTCCAAGTTACCACAAATGCTCAAGCAACAAACATAATGAAAATGACCCATATTGGAAGTTTCAAGATCACTGTAAACCTACATATGTCACTTAATTATTCTAGAGGCGTAATTTCCGAATCAGATCTGATTTATGACAGTGAGGAAGAAATTTTGAACAATTTAATTGACCAAAATGTGTGCACTGTAAGACGTATCAACATTCGTAGAGAAGGGAAAGTCTTACCAACTAAACACCTCATACTTACCTTTAACTCGCCAGATTTACCAAAAACCATTAAAGCAGCCTATCTGATGTGCAAAGTCCGTCCTTTCGTTCCAAATCCATTAAGGTGCTTTAAGTGCCAAAGATTTGGACATTCTAAAAATTCATGCAAAGGGAAATATGAAACATGTGCCCGGTGTGCTGAGCCCGGACATGAATCTGAAAATTGTTCAAAAAAATTTCAGTGTGTTAATTGTAATGGCGAACACCCATCATATGCTCGATCATGCCCTAAATGGAATATTGAAAAGGAAATACAAACTGTTAAAATCAATAATAATATTTCTTTCCCTGAAGCACGTAAAATAGTAACAGCACGTACACCTGAAGGTGTATCCTATGCCACAGTAGCCACTAAATCCTCAACTTCAGTTGCCACGCAATGTGAGAAAAGATCTATTGCTACACAAACCGAACCTATCTCTGTGCCCGAAGACAGTCCAAATCCTACTAACCCATCAAGTACTCCATTTAAACCTAAATCTGCCATACCCTTAGCAACTTTTAGACCAGAGTTTTCACAGCCAAATAAACCAAGTACCAGTCGGGATACTGAAACATATACCACAATAAACAAAAAAAAATCCAACCAAAAATCTAAATTAAAAAATGAAAAAGACGAACTTGCACATAGAAAATCATTAAAAAGAGTAGATGCAAAAAATAATACCAATATTGATGATGCAGTACAACTATGTGTTTCGGATGACGAAACAATGTTGACGGATGTGTTGCCACCTTCATCCAATAGGTCCAGGGTAAACAGTTCTCGTTCACCAAAAATGAAAAAACCTACATAATGGGTTCTTTAGTTTCTTGGAACTGCCGTGGTTTGCAGACCAAGTTCTTTGAGGTTAAATCATTAATTAATACTTATCATCCCATTTGTGTCTGTCTTCAAGAAACATTTTTAAAATTTAACAATAATATAAATTTTAAACATTTTACTTGCATTCGCAAAGATTTTGATCAAAACAGTAGGGTTTCTGGGGGAGTAGCCTTGCTAATTTCCCATAACTATCCTACCTCCAATGTACAACTTACCACTAACTTACAAGCTGTTGCTGCTCGTATCCATATTAAGACATTGATTACAATATGCTGTATATATATTCCACCAAATGATAATATTGATCGCAAGGAACTTGATGATTTGATTGGTCAACTACCTCCGCCATTCGTAATATTGGGTGACTTTAATGGTCACAACCCTCTTTGGGGTAGTTGTGACATGAATCACAGAGGACAGCAAATTGAACAGTGTATTAGTGATCACAGCCTGTGCCTATTAAACAACAATGAACATACCTACTTTCATCAACCAAGCAAGACCTTCCACACTATCGATCTTGCTTTCTGTTCCCCGTCAGTCCTTCCATACTGGTCCTTTTTAGTCGACAAAGATATACACAATAGCGACCATTTTCCCATTGTTCTCTTTAACAGTCAAATCAGATCACCTGTGAAACCATCACGATATATCTTTTCGAAAGCTGATTGGTTAACATTTACTTCCCAAGCTGTGATAGCTGATGACGCAGTTCAGAGCTGTGACATTGATACAGCTGTAAACAATATTATAAATCTCTTGATTAAGGCTGCTGATAATACAATCCCTAAGAATTCTGGAAAAACATCTAAGTATCACTTTCCTTGGTGGAATGAAGAATGTCGCGAGGCATACAAAAAGCAAAAGAAAGCCTGGGCCAAATTTCGAAGGTATCCTACGACTGATAATCTTACTGCATTTAAATATACAAAAGCTGTTGCTCGTAGGATACGCAGACAAAGACAAAGAGATTCATGGGAGGGGTATGTCAGTGGACTAAACTGTTCCATTTCCAGCAAGAAAGTATGGGAAAAGGTCAAAAAGTGTTCAGGTGTCTATAATGACCACCTTATAACTGTTATAAATAGTAATGGCTCAATTATTAGCTCTCCCGAAGAAATAGCAAATGAAATAGCCAAAGCCTTTGCAGATGTTTCAAACTCAGCAAATTATTCAGAACCATTCCTGTCCCATAAAATCAGATCAGAAAAGAAACCAATTGTCTTCTCACAAGCCAAACACTTGCCATACAATTCTCCGTTTACAAAGTTTGAACTTTTTACAGCATTGTCACAGACTCAGGGAACCAGCAGTGGGCCAGATGGTGTCCATTATACTATGCTGAAACACCTTTCTCACGAGTCTTTATTGAACCTTTTATATCTGTACAACAGGATTTATATGGAACATAAGTTTCCGACATCCTGGCAAAGAGCAATCACCATACCCATTATAAAACCAGGAAAAGACCCCAAAAGTCCTTCAAGTTACCGACCCATTGCCTTGACAAGCTGTATTTGCAAAATTATGGAAAAAATGGTAAATGCCCGACTTGTTTATTTCCTTGAAACAAATAAACTTTTATCTCCACATCAAAGTGGTTTTAGACGAGGAAGATCTACTTCTGACAATATTATTGCTCTGGAATCCCAGATCAGGACTGCCTACCTTAGGCGAAATCATTTAGTGTCAATATTTTTTGATATTGACAAAGCCTATGATCGCACATGGCGCTATGGTATTATTAAGGACCTTTTTGATTTTAATTTAAAAGGAAATCTTCCCATTTTTATACAAAACTTTTTAGCACATAGGACATTCAAAGTTCGTATTGGTACTGTTCTTTCAAATCTTCACGTACAAGAGGAGGGAGTGCCACAAGGAAGTGTATTGACTGTGACTCTTTCCATAAAAATCAACAGTATTTTAAACCATCTACCACCATCAGTTCATAAAAGCCTCTATGTGGATGATTTGCAAGTTTCATACCAAGCACATGATATGCGCACTGTTGAAAGACAGTGTCAAACTGCAGTAAATGGCATTCTGCAATGGGTTAATCTAAATGGATTCAGGTTTTCAATCCAAAAGACTTGTTGCGTTCACTTCACCAGAAAACGAGGTCTACACTTACCTCCAGAGATTTTCATGGAAAATGCTAAAATTGCTGTTGTGGATGAAGTGAAATTTCTTGGAGTCTGGTTCGATAGAAAACTCACCTTCCTACCCCCTGTTCAGAAATTGAGAAAGAAATGTGAGAGAGCCATTAACATTTTAAAAGTTTTCTCAAATACGAAATGGGGTGCAGATACAACTTCAATGCTACGTATATATAGGGCCATTATTCGTTCCAAGATTGATTATGGATGTAATGTTTATGAGAGTGCACGAACATCTGTTCTTCAGAAACTGGACACAATACATACTAAGGCATTACGTATATGTTCAGGTGCCTTTAGAACATCTCCTGTTCAAAGCTTATATGTGTACTGCAATGAGCCACCTCTAGAATTCAGGCGTGAACAGTTGATGCTGAATTATTACTATCGGGTCATGTGCTTACAGAACCACCCTCTGCAACGACTAATACTAGATGAGCATTATGATCAACTCTACGACCACAGACCTTCATGCATTCCTACTTTTGGCAAGCGGATACGAAATATATTATCAATAACCCCACAAGTAGATGTAAATATAAGGAAAACATAGTGTTTTGAAACACCTCCTTTAAATGTTTTAGATTTTATATATCTCAACCCATTTAGTAATTTTACTAAGAGAAACACAGATCAGACTATTTATCTGCAACTGTTTGCTGAACATAGAAATCTTTACAACGAGTTTACTCCTATTTTCACAGATGGTTCAAAAGCTGGCAATTACATAGGGTTGGTTTATGTATCTAAAAATACTATAAAGTCTTTTAAACTGCATGCATCTTGCTCTATTTTTACTGCTGAGATTATGGCAATATACCAGAGTCTTATATTCATATCGCACCAAATTTCCAAAAAGCACATCATTTATACCGATTCATTGAGTTCACTACAACTTTTATCATCTAGGACTGCTATGAATTACCCTATTGCCTCTGATATTCTTAAGTATGAACATCGTCTAAAGGTACAGGGATACCATACTGAATTTTGTTGGGTGCCAGGACATGTTGGTATCAGTGGAAATGAGTTGGCAGATATTGCTGCTAAATCAGCTACTCAAAATTTAAACCTGACAATCCCTTTAACTGACATCAAACCATTCATTTTGAAAAATATTTATGACAAATGGCAGTATTCCTGGAACCAGCAGTCTCGTAATAAGTTGTATGAAGTAAAGCCCGTAATACAAAAGTGGACTAGTTTCCAATGTAGGAAACTTGAGGTACTTTTAACACGTTTGCGAATTGGTCATACTCGTTTTGCCCACAGACACTTACTTTTAGGAGAAGTTGAACTCTTTTGTAATAGTTGTCAGACCTCAGCAAGTATCAAACATATTTTAATTGAGTGTACTAAATATAAACAGTTTCGTTTCAAGCATTTTAAGACTTATACATTAAATTTGGCAGAATTGATTGGAGAAAATCCTCATTTGGAGCTTTTCCCATTCCTATTGGACATTGGTTTTTTCCATCATTTTTAACATGACCTTTTATAACCTTTTAGCCATTTTTCATATCATTTGCATTGTTGCACATGTTCCATAGTATTTTCACACATTATCACTATTTTAAATTATACACGTTTTATCAATACTATTTTATGTATCTCGGTACCATATGTCTGGCGCAGCATATCCTCTTTGGATTTTGTGCCATTAAACCATAATCAACCTCAATATTACATGTTAGCTGGAATAATATGTCCAATGACTTATTAAAGTATTCTTATATTACAGCTACAGCCAAACATATATTACACAACATGGCTATAAAAAGGGGTTGAAATTTTAAAATATATGAATATTTCTTATACTTGTATATTGCAGTCAGCATAATATCGACCTAAATGGAATATAATGCACAACCTTCCACTGGAAGACAACCGGCCGACTAATTTGATGGAAGCCAACTTGCAGGTTTCCTACTGCAGCTCTATCCGCTATCGCACATGCAGGCAGCCTAAACACAGCCTTCAGGAGTATGTATACTTTTCACCAAAATATCTTGGAAATCTACCATATATTTCGATTTTGACAGATAGGGAAATGTTCAGGAGTATTTAAAACATTTTTTTTCAATTTCTAGGGCCAGGATATTATTTTTCATACCCAGACTGTCTGACCTACCCGAAGGTAACTCTTTGGATGGCCGGAACCCTATGGAGTAACAAATTTTATTCACATACATATAACGCAGATACACTCTGGGCCATAAATATGCATATACAATGTGACCCTCCCCCCTTTAAATCTAATGTTATTCCATTAATCTCCTCCCCCCATATGCTTCAATTACAAATTATAAAACATTATACAGAGGAACAGCCCCCCCCCCCCCTACACACACAAACCAAGAATAAAAACTAAAATAATTTGTTCTCAAATAAAATAAATGTATTAATGTTATTACCCTTCTCCCCCCCCCCCCCCTCTCCCAAGAATAAAAAGCTAAAATAATTTGTTCTCAAATAAAATGAATGCATTAATGTTTCTTAACCCCTCCCCCCATTTAAGTTGAATGTTAAGAATTAATATTCTTCTATAGTGGTCAGGAGTTTGTCTTTTCATTAAAATTTTGAATATGAAAATTGTCAGATAAAAGCTTTATACCTAGATTTTCATTAAGGAAGAAGCAGGATTTTTGAACTCCTGAACCTTTCTACGGTATGAACTTCTTACAATTGTTTGGGCAACCAGAGGAATCAGATAGGGGTGGCAGCTATTGAGATTGTACCATTCTTCCCCTAACCTCTTGTTTGGTTTGAGCACTAGGAAAATTGAACATTTCAGCTATAGCCAATTTGATGTTTTTAAAATTTTATTCATATATCACATGATGCAGATACACTTTGGGTCATATATATACATAAATGTGATCTCCTCTCTTTGAATCAAATGTTATTACAACAATCCACCTTCTTCCTCTTCGAAATTTTGAAAAATTATGTAAAACGGTCCCCTCCCCGAACATTGAAAAAAAATTAAAAGAATTCATCCTAAAAAAAAATAAATTTTTTAATGTGCCCCCCCCCCCCCCCTTTAACCACTTCTCCCCCAGGTATCAACTAGTGGATACATGCTATGTAAAGAGCTACAACCTAAGTATCCTGTAGTGGATACATGATCTATAATAGTGTTGAACTACCCAGACTGCCCACACTAGTCTCTACAAAAGAAAAACAAAAATTAATAAATGTAATTTTTAAGCAAATATAGAATAAAAATAATAAGAAAAAGCATTTTTTGCATTAACAATTTTTGTTAGTAAAATACATCAGGGAAAAAACCCATTACAGCATACTTGTCCCTTTAATAAAAGGTGTTTTTGCTATAGCCTCTAAAAGTTTGTGAACTGATTACTATATTCTCAGTTACTAAACCTTAGGCAAAACATAGAATAAATAAATAATCTCTTATTGATATACGACATGTGCATGTAATGACAAATTTTTTATCAATGTCATGGATCCATGACAACTTATTATATTACTATAGATCAGTGTTCTTCAACCTTTGTCATCCCGCGGAACCCTTTTTTGAGATATTTTTTCTATGGAACCCTTCGTTCAGTAGCACACCCAGATTTGATTTTAGGGGGGGATGTGTCATATTACGTATTACATGTTATGAACAAGGTGCGTCCCTGCCTTTGTTATAAAAACTTTATATAAGATATAAATTTGCATTAATTCAAACAAGAAGATAAATATTCCATATAAAGTATTTGTATTATACATACATGTGTCATATGAAATTGAAAACAAAGAAAAACAAAACAAAAACAAAAATTAAAAAAATATTTTAAAAAAATTAATGACTTTGTTGTGCTTGTTTATTACTGCACAATTTATCAATATCCGGATAGATCGGTGATAATTGGAGACGCATATCGTTTTCGGCATTAAGTCGATTTCTATACTTGGTTTTTGTAGCGACGTATGTGGAAAAGGGTGTCTCACAGAGGTAAGTTGTTACAAAAGGCATCAATTCTTTTACTGCACGTTTGGAAATTTCCGGATATTCTTCCATTAATTTTATCCAAAATGGGCCAGTGCCATCCTGTCCAAATGTAGATTTTAATGTGGTGTCAGTACATATATCTATAAGTTGCTCTCTTTCTTTAATTGGCAAGGTATCTACATCACTACACTCATTAAAAGGATTTTCGACCCAACTTAAATTATTGCAAGTAGGGGGAAAATATTCCAAAAATGTCTTTTGCAATCCAGTTAAATGTTCCAAAATATTATTTTTTAAATTCTGCTCGAATGCAACATTATTGGTTTCCAAGAAATCGTTTAAATTAGCAAAACATTCTGTATTATTTTTGGTGATACATTCCTCCCAAAACTCGAGTTTCGATTTTATCGAGTTTACTTTGCTATTGACCTTAAAAATTGTACTATTTGGTCTTTGAAGTGAAAGATTAACTTCGTTCAGGTACGAAAATATATCTGCAAGGTAAGCTAGATTTTGAAGCCAACTAGTGTCATTAAGCTTTCCAGCAAATTCACGTTCAGATAAAAATATTCGAATTTCATCATGCAATTCCCAGAGTCTGGTTAGAACCTTTCCCCTTGATAACCATCTTACTTCAGTATGAAGAAGGAGATTTTTATGTAAGCTTCCCAGATCTTCGCACAATAGGGCAAATACCCTGGCATTTAGGGGTCTAGATTTGATGAAATTAACCATCTTAACGGCCTCATTGAGAACTTCCTGCAATGCTTTTGGTAACCGTTTAACAGCAAGAGCATGACGATGAAGACAGCAATGGCTAGCCTTGATGTCTGGAACTACTTTCTTTATTCGTGCTATTACGCCTTTTATAACACCAACCATAGCCTTGGCTCCATCAGTGCATATATGACGGCATAAATTCCAAGAAATTGAATGTTTTTCAAAGTAAGCATTAAGTAAATTAAATATTTCTTCACCTGTTGTTTGAGTTGGCAGAGCTTTGCAAAAAAGCATTTCTTCCTTAAAATCGGATTCATGTATGTATCTCACGAAAACTAACAAAATTGCTAATCCAGCCACGTCTGTAGATTCGTCCATTTGCAAAGTAAATCCATCTTTAGCATTTTTCAAACGATTTACTAGTTCCGCTTCGCAGTAATCTGACATATCTTTAATTCGTCGTATCAGACAATGGGACGAGGTCAATTTTGCTTGCAAATTCTTCACCGAACATGCATGTGATTAAATCTTTTGTGCAAGGCTTAATTAATTTTTCCGCAATTGTATGAGCTTCGCCTTGTTTAGCTACGTGCAAACTAACTAAATAAGATGCTTTTAGTACATTTTTATTATCATCACAAACATACCTTTCAAAAGCATCCTTTTTCTGCTTTAGTTCAATACATTTTCTTTTAAAATATTCGCTTTTACCTTTTAAAGTTGGATGCTTAGTTTCCAAATGACGCTTTTATTTTGCAGGATTTAAACTGCTGTTGTTCACTATTTGCTCACATACTACACAAAATCCATTTGGCTCATTTTTATCACCAATCCAAGTAAATCCAAAATTCAAATAATCTTCATCATACTTTCGTTTTTTTCGGCTTGTTGATCCGGATTTATTTTCTTCTTCAATATTATCCGCCGGATACAATGATGGCGGAAGACTAGTGGAATTTTCAAGAGAGCAAGAAGCTTGTTCTTTGGATTTTGATTCCAATTTCGCAGTTTTAAGCCAATTCTGCATTATATTTCTGATGGATTTTAGGTTAAGTTCAAACAAAACACTATTTATTAAAAAATAATTAACTTACTACCGCTGGCCTTTGTAAGAAATAAACATCAATAAATCCACTACACCCGGTATTTGAAAACTATTTAAAAGGGCAATGTGTGTCGTCCTCGTCCTATACAAGCGACTGAGGGAATGGATAGTTCCAATATGAAACACCAATCGACGCACGAGTCCGAGACCGGCGTGGCATAGCACCTTCTATAGTTGTGAATGCGGATTAACATTCGAATTGTAGTATCGACTCGCAGAACCCCTAAAGCGTTTGAGTGGAACCCTAGGGTTCCACGGAACACAAGTTGAAGAACACTGCTATAGATCATTGAGTAAACTGCATTGAGTAAAAAATCAATACTTACTTCAGTGGCTTTCTTCTCAGCACTAAACTTGAAGTTAAGCAAAAAAAAAAAAAAAAATTGTCTTAATGATTTTTACTGATTTTTTCATTAAATTTCCCTGATTAGTAGTATTTTTTAAAAAAATTCCTGACTTTCTCTGACCAATTTAAAGTTCTACCTGACTTTCACTGACCAATTGCATTTTCCCTGTCTTTTAATGACTTTCACTGACTTTCAAGGTCCGTGGCAACCATGGATAACATTCCTGGAATGTTATCTTTCTTCAACTCATCAGAAACTTTACAACCGATTCTAACAATGAATCTTGGTTGAAATATTCTCCTTTTTATGTTCAACAGGTAGTAGCTCTGCCAATTTTCAACAAAATGCCTATTTCAGTTTGGTTTTCAACATTTGTGGAATGTTATCCTTTTTCCACTCACTCATTCAATTAGGAAGCACTTTCATGAGTATATCGATAAATAAATTAATTGTTGCTAGGAAATATAAAGGATGAATGTCACATTCTTAAGAAAATGATGTCAATGGATACAGAAATTAGGAAGCATGTTCATAAATATATTGATAAATAAAATTATAGTTGCTATGATACCATAATATTAAATGAGGTCTAAAAGTTAAAATTACAAAATGATCAAATCGTGCCACCTGGAAAAGAACTTTAGCAAAAGCTAAAGCGAAATAATTTAAGAAGTGGGGGATATAATAATGAAATTATTAAAATAGGATATAACTTAGTATTAGATATTTTAATGGTAAACGTCAAGATAAATAAGTTTAAGGATTATAACATAACATGATAAGATATGAGATAGTATTAATATAGAGTTAATAATTGGTAAAAATTTTAATGAAACATTAGAAACCATGTATTCTTGGGAGAAACGGAAACATCGATGAGAATCCAAGTGGAATCAACAATAATAGAATGTAATCAGTGGTTAGAGTCAATAGATGACTTTAGAAGAAGAGATTTGGTAATATGGCTCGATTTCATGGGAGGAAGAAAACATTAATGAGAAACAAGATGGGATCAGCAAAATCAAAACTCTGCTGATGGTAGCATTCAATTGATCACTAGATACGAAGAGACATTGGAAAAAGGCTATAAACTACCAGATATCAGCTTCAGCATAACATTTCCGTCAGTAAATAGAGAGATTTCAATAAATTAGCAAAACATCAAAGTAAGATCAGTAAAATGAAGAATTATTGCATTGAAGAATGGCAGATAAACACCAGATGATAGCTTCAGTAAAACATTTTCGTTGGTAAATAGTGAGATATCAATAAAATAGTAGAACATTAAATTAAAATCCAGACAAGTTGTTCAGTAAAATCAGAAAAATGAAGATTTATTGCAAAATATTGCTCAGATATTTAAAATAAAGATATTAAATTGTAAGTCTTTCAAAGACACATATTGTTATAAAAAGTAAATTAAGGAAAAGCTAAAAATCACGATGCCCAAGCTTAAAAATAAATAAGAACTGCTGAAAAGCATCAACAAAATTTGAAAGTCCAGTGTTGCCAACCATGATCTATAATAGTGTAAAACCAAATGTAACCACATACGGAGACATCAAACACTGTGATTTACTATATTGGGATTAAATGCATACAATTATTTTCTAGGCTGGATTATAAGAATTGTTAGATTACAAATTTTTCATGGTATTGCTCAAAATGTTGACGAGTACAAAAAAATTTTTGACATGCATTACATGAATGAATTTTTTAGTTTGGTTATATTATTTACATTATAGCATATCCAAAATCTATTTCGCTTTCTTCTTGAACCTTCCAAGATCTTATCAGCAAGTACATGAAGTTTCTCAGGTGTATTTTTATTATTATACTCAGTTTTAAATTGCGCAGAGTTATTAGCATGTTTTGTGAGAATTTCATCACAGGCTAATAAAGTGAAATCTCTTAGTTCTACTTTTTTTTTTAGTGAGAGATATAAAATAGATTGACATGTATTAGCATTCTATGAATAATATGGAGTCCTAATTTTTTAAACCATGTGTAGCTTCTCCTTGCACAATTATATGGCTCCAATGCTTGGTCTACTGAATCAACAGCTCCCATATTTACATTATAATGTTGAATATGTTTTAGTTTCAGATAATATTTTTCATAACCGCCTTTCTGGTATATGGGTGTTTCAGCAAAATTTGCTATCTGTGTCGTTGTGAGCACATACACATCACGTCTGTCTCGAAATCTCACCAATAAGATATCACCCTTTTTCACGAAACAAGATTGATGCTGGAAAAGTTGTATTTCTGTAATTTCTTTTGGAACACCACGATTTAGTCGTGTTGTTCCTGGTGTATAGGTATTCGTGGTTAGCAAGAATTCTGCAAGACGTACAAAAAGATACCAGTTATCAGGATTACTTCTGTACCTTCATCTAATATACTATGCAGTAAAAACATGACTACTCTTTCAGACATTGTCAAGCCAACAGT
Organism: Amaurobius ferox; assembly: GCA_951213105.1. Lineage (NCBI taxonomy): Eukaryota > Metazoa > Arthropoda > Arachnida > Araneae > Amaurobiidae > Amaurobius > Amaurobius ferox. The sequence goes on along the minus strand of OX578150.1, from coordinate 30,471,478 downwards.
TCCAGGAATGTGGGAAATGTCATAAATGTCTTTTCCAATATACAGTGCAAAATTATAAATATATCCGCAACGTAGTGAATCAGAGGGACAATGGCAGAACAATTTGATACCAAAACGTCCTCTTTTAGTTTTTTGTATGTATTGTTTGAAATGAAGCCGTCCTTTGTAGAGCAATAATCATTCATCCAAAGTACATGTCTCGCCAATATCTATTAGAATTGTAATGATTTCCCGAATTTGTGCAAAAAACATAAATAAATGTTATGAAGGTTGAGATTTTTCAACACACTTTGGGTTGGAAAAGTGAAGGAATTTTAGAATTGACTGAAGTCGATTTCTGCTCATAATATTGGATGAAAATACTTCTGGACCTCCACACAAATAATTTCTATGAAAGTATGACTGAATGCTAAGATAATGAATAATCTCCATCATTAGTACTAAGCTAATATAATACATGCATTTCAGATACAGTGACTTCTTTCCATAAAAGTCCATGTATTTTCATTATATAACAATTTTTTTTCAATTAAATACATACCTGCTTTTTCATTTGTCCACTTGCATAAATTTTTCACAACATTCAGTGGAATAAAACTTTCAAAACATTGCAAGGCAGACGTATTTTCATCAAAATCTACAGCAGGATGAAGAAGGTAATCGCGATCTTTCATAACAAATGGAGTTTCCCGTTCATTAACAAAAGGATCACTTACTATTTTCCAGTCACCTATATTACATGCTTCAATTTCTTCATCGTCAGTTTCATAATTGGATAAATCTGTATCAGAGTCACTATCAAATTCATCGGTTCCAGGCAAATATTCAGAATCTGTATCACAGAAAAAACCATGTTTGATGCCATATCAATCAGAAATACCACAGCAACAATAACACAGCAAAAATGATAAAAACAAGTAAAGCAAAATGGCAGGAGAATATTATTGTGCACGACTCACTCGCCTTGCAAACAGGAAGAAACACCCTCGATTAGCTGAATGTCAATATGGGTGAAAATCTGGGTTTGAAATATCTGCTAAGACAAATTCACTTGGGGGTAAAGGGGTTAAATTGAATGTTAAAAATATTGAATCTAATGCAAGAATCTTCTTCTCTAGTGATCAGATGTCCTTATAACGTTTCTTTTCATTAAAATTTTGAATAAAAAAATTATCGGATAAATATTTTATACCTAGACTTTAATTGATGAATAATCATGTTTTCTGTCACATTTCTAATGCTATAAACTTCTTTTATTCGTATCCAAAACATCCAATCTACCATAAAGTATAAGATAAAATTGTTTGGGCAACCAGAACAGTGTCACACAGTTTAGACTGAAATCGAATGGAGATAGAAACTATAGACCCCTAACCTCCTAGAATAAATGTGTGTAATTAATAGCAAAAAGCAACGAGTAAGGGCAGGAAAAGCAGAGCACGGAGAGGCCAGGACAAGGAAAATACATTAATGAATAGTATATCTGCCAGAAACGTCTTCAGCGGCACATTCTAGACAGATGTACTAAAATCAGTTGTTTCTATGATTGCATAGAATTTTAATCACGTGTTTTTATGCAATCTGTGCCCAACAACAGAATAAACGAGAATAACAGAAAAAATACCACATAATCATGAAAAATATAGTGCACAAATGCACAAACATGCAAAAAAGAGGGGCAACTCATAAGTCTGAAGGTAGCCAGCATGAATAATCTTCATGGGAGTCCTTCACGTGTTCCAGCCTGAAAGCTCACCACGCGAAATACCGCGTTGGAATGAACCAGACCAGAGAAAGTGGTAGTAGTTGTACATAATTTCGGTGGAGACAAACCCAAGAGTTTAAAAGCTAACAGAGAAGTGACCACTATTATCGAAAACATTTAAAGTATAGATAACACTGTTTTTTGGAGCCGTAGCCTGTTTTTGTTTTATTTGCTTTTTAAATATCCACATTAATGGTTTTATGAGTATTTTAAACTCTTTTCTTTACCTGCCGAGGCATTTTTTTTAAATTTTGCATGTTTTTTGTGTAATCGAAATTACTGTTTTTTTTTTAATATTTTCACATTTTTATTTTTGCCCCCGGAGGCGGTGTTTATTTTATGGTGTTTCCACTGCTATTGAATATCGTACTTATACTGCGATCTACAAATAGGGTGGGAAAATTGTACATATAGCATAGACTTTTGAGAAGATTAATATATAATAGTGTACACTTATTACTATCCATGTGTTTGATGCGGAGCAAATGGCTAATGATTAGATTTTTAAAAACTTGGTTACTAAGGCAAGAAGAATAATGAAGAATGTTACATTAAATTTAAATTGATGTCTCTTATCATAAATAGTAGTATTGAATGAGCTACTTTGTATATCAATGGTGATATCAAGATAATTTACAGATTTGGAAGGGTGGGATTCATTAGGTATTAACTCAAGATTGGATGGATAAATATTAAGTGTGGGTAAAGAATCATGTGCAGTATGAAAACAAAGAAAAACATCATCAATGTATCGAAAAATAGAAGTGTTATGAGTGAACAGAGTGAATTGTCTTTCGTAAAAGTAAAGATACATATTGGCGAGCATAGAGCTACTAGTGGATCCTTGCAGTACTCCAATCGTTTGGAGGTATACAGCATCACCATGTACAAGATAGTTGTGAAAAAGAACAAAATGCAATAAATTTTTAAAGGTAGACGAGTCATATTTAGTAAGAGTATTTAATTTGAATTGATCGAAGAGTTATCTAATGACAGAAAATAAATCTTTAATGATGATGTTATTAAAAAAAAAAGATCTTTAAAATCTAAAGTTTGGATTGAGTCAATGGTAGTAAAGGATTTCACTTTTTGAATAAGTTCATAGTTGTTTCATATGATGCAATGTGGTTCTTTGGAAATTGCATGAAATAGAATGTTTAAGACTTTGAGAAGTTTTCATTAGCTTTTGTTGCGTAAGAGTTATGTCCACTGGTAACTGTTCTAAATTTTACTGGGTCCTTGTGAAATTTGGGTATGATTACTAAATATGGAATGTTTGGAATGTTTAAATTTTGATGAGTATCAAAAAATTGTTTGTACTTGGAAATAAGTTTTCATTTTAAATCATGTATGGTTGTTTTTTGCAATTTGAAGGTATTTATTTGATTTAAATTGGATAATAATGTTTTAATGTAGAAAAATTTGCAGAAAATAGCATAGTTCAATGCAGCTTTGTCTACATATGTAAAAACTAAGAATTGTTGCATATGTGTAATGGTTTGTTTTAATAAATAAATAAATAAATTGGCATCACGTCTGATTTCAATTAGCAGAAACAACAAGCACACAACTATAATAGAAGTTCTGTTATAGTTGTGTGCTTCTATTATAGTTGTGTGCTTGTTATTTCTGGTTTGTTTTAATTTTGATAATTGAAAATTAGACTTTGGAATATGCGTATGTGATAGCTTAAGTTGAACATGGGATAAAATTTTAGATTTCCAGACACAAGAGGCTTCCATTGGTATGGAATATGTAATGGACATTTTATAGATGAATTATGATGTGTTTAGAAGGTAGTCTATATTTAGTTCCATATGACATAATGAGTTTTAAGGAAGGGTCAGTGATTATATTTAAGTTACCCGTTAGTACATAACCAAAATGGGTATTTATAAATGGTTGCAATGCAGGGGAATGACAATTACAAAGATTATTTTCATCTATTAGAGTTGAGAAGGATGGATCAGTAGATTTTTAAACCTGGTTATAGTTAAAAATAAGTCTACCAAATGGGATATTATATTTATGTGATTTAACAATATTGATAATTTTTATTGGAAATTCGTGTGATAGGTGATGGAAAAGTTGGGTGATATTGAAGGAATCAATGATTCGGTTTGAAAAGTTACACAATAAGAGTTAGAGGGAGGGATACCTGGTTGAACATTAATAGGCATTAAGCTACGATTGAGATAATGCGCTCGGGTGGCAATTAAGTCAAAGTATAAGTGGGAGAAGTGAGAGCTTGACAAATTTAAATTAATAAGACATTATAAACAGTGTTAAGAAGTTTTTTCTTAATAGCAAAAATTCAGATTTTACATTCAGTCATACTGAAGGAAGTTTCATATAGATTCATAACCTAATGATTTTAGTTTTAATGTAGAGGAAGTTTGAATTATTGCTAGTATGTTTATTGGCCTTACTACCTCTTTTAATGTGTTTGGAATTTTTAGAATGATTAACATTGTTTGAAGTTTTGATGAGGTTGTATATTGATAAAGTTGTGTGTAATCTGTGAATGATTTTTTGACAATATTTTGATTAAAAAGAAGTTGATTCAGACCATAAGGGAAAATACATTTGTGTTTGATTATATAATTGTTTTCAAAAAATAATCAATGATGAAGATTTGGTATGATGTCTAGAATAGAGATAATAATATTTTCAAATCCATGTTTTTGAAAATGTTCAAACTCTATTCCTTTTGTTTACCATTATAATTTTTTATATTACTGCAATGTAGATTAATTCTGAGATGTAGATGATTTTTAGTTTGTCCTATATAAGCAAGATTACAGATTTTACAGGTGATTTTGTAGATGCAATTAAATACTTTACAAAAATTAAGAATTTTCTGATTATCGATTTCTGTGGGATCAGAGACGGGACAAGTTTTGCAAGTTTTGGAGTTTGAAATATATATGATAATAATAGTTTGAACGTCCAATAATTGAATAGAGAGAAGTTGCAACTCAAAAATTCTAACTATATATGAAACCTACAAAATAAAAAGAAGTATTAAATAGCAAATCTTCATTCAAATGGGGAAAAAATGCAAATTTCGAGTCATCAAGCTAAAGATAATCAACAAATATCAATGGTATGGAATCGATAATAGAAAAACATATAAAATCCAAGCATTAATGCTATATACGTGGGCAAGGACTAGGCCTAAATAAATAAACTGTTCATTTCGACAAAACTCTTTGTCGGATCCAAGTATTTTATCAAAATGAACACAAAATATGTATGTTTCTGAAGAAAGATAGATTATATCTATAAACTATTTCTACTTGGACAACATACATAAAGATCGAAAAATAAATGAAACAAGTATACCTGGGGAAAACTCTGCATATGCCCGAACCAACTCTTCAATCTGGGTTCCAATGGTTCAGACATATGCAGAGTTTTTCCCAGGTATTGTTTCATTTATTATTTTTCCATCTTTATGTATATTATCCAAGTAGAAATAGTTTATAGGTATAATCTATCTACTTCTTCAGAAACATACATATTTTGTGTTCATTTCTGCAAAATACTTGGACTCAATGAAGAGTTTTTGTCGAAATGAACAAAACATTTATTCAGACCTAGACCTTGTCCATGTTGTTGAGACCCAGACCGTCCGACCTACCAGAAAGGTGTAAGGTAACTGTTTGGATGGCCGGAGACCTTGTCCATGTGTAATAACTTTAATGCTTGGTAGATAGGGACAGAAAATGGGAATCTTGTTAATCCATTCATGCACGTCACTAATTAGATGAGTTAGCATTCCCTTTTTCCCACCATCAGGGAAGGGGTAACCCCATGACGTATCATCCGCAGGCCTACCCTATTCCAGTGCGCCGCATCTCAACTTGAAAAGCCGTCATTGTGCTGTATCTTCTAAATCCTAAGTATGAACCCAGCACCGCCCTCGAAGCAAGAGTCTTAATGTCTCAACACTTTATTACTCCCAACTCTATCAGTTCTTTAGCACTATCTGGTGACCAAATCTCCCTCCAATTGATGGTACAGGAGGAGGTGGTGACAGTGGACACCCCAGTACAGCGCTGCACTGCATTGTAAAGTGTGTTGGAGCTGTACTTAAGTTGTTTTGCAGCATGGGCGTCATTCAGGTGAACACTGTCACTCACCACTTGAGCATCGATGATAAGAGTGGTGTGGTTCTTAGTTGCTACCAGATCAGGCTTGAGCTTCCCTGAGCTGAGATCGTAAACAGGCTCGGAGCTCACTTCATACCCGTTTCTCTCCAAGTTGCGCTGAAGGTAAGACACTATGTTATTGTGTCTCCTTATTCTGGAGCCATGGATACAGAAACACTTCTGGATGACATGGTTGGGAGTCTCCACAGCGTCGCACCTGGCCCGACAAGCTCCCTCCTTTTCGGGTCGCCCTCTGGAATCCTGGATCTGGCAGGTAGCGCATTGATTCGGGTCTTAAGAGTGGATGAAATCCCTGCCATTCAGGAACAAAGTCCCATCAGAGATCCAGGAGTTCTGACTTGGAAGAGCACTCGCTTCTCTCAGAGCTGTGCCATCAACGTTGTTGTAGAGATGGTGCACCCACAATCGATGCTCAGAATGGGTAAACAATAGGCTCCCTCCACCTTCAAACTTCAGCTGTTCCCTCGCGAGGTGCAGCACCCGCTGGTAGTATGAAGGCGCCAGACTAGCTGGACCCTCGACCCCATAACGGGTTAGCATGCTCCTCAAGCGATGGAACCTGATACGGGGAGTCATCCATTTGAGAGAGGTGATTTCAAGTCCTACGTCGTGTACCGCTGCGCGAATATATGCGACGGGAGTGTCGTGTGGGAGATCCAGCCATTTCCTGATATGACTCCTGACCTTGATGTCGGCCCTTCGCAGCGATCCTATATTCGTTCTTCCAAGGGCCAGTTGGTGGAAGACACCAGGCAGGAGGTGGCACTGGACAGCATATGGGTGCTGTTGGAACTTCAACGGTGCCTTGGACAGGATTCCCATCTTCTCTTCCAAGTGTGGAAGGAACTCTTGCCTCTTCCAGCGGTGGTGAACTCTACCCCAAGATATTTAAAAGATGACAAGACCCCCAAGATGAGGCAGAGTTCCGTTGCCGACTTTGAAGACACAGTCAGCAACCTCCATCTTCTTCTCTCGACCGCTGGGAATTAAGGAGATGGTGAAAGACTTTACGTTGTTGATTGATAAGCCAAGGGACTTCAAATAGACATAGCTCTTGTCGAGGAGGGTCTGCAGTACTTTACGTGTCTCGGCAAAGAGCAAGACGTCGTCTGCGAAAGCAGCCACATTGATGGTTTGGCTGCCAACAGGAACTCCGATGTGGTCGGGTAGACTCCAGATGAATCCATCCATCGTTATGTTAAACAGGAGGGGTGACAAAGGATCCCCCTGTCTAACACCTCTAGTTGGAATGAGGGCATCAGACACATCGTCGGAGAATGGGAGAACCGTCTGACCAACAGAGTATGCATATTTAATGAAATCAACAAACAAAGATGGAATATGAAAGTTCTCCAGTGCCCCCACGAGAGCCTGATGAGCGATGGAATCAAAGGCTTTCTGGAAATCAATAGATGCCACGAAAACAGGTTCCAACTCGGATCTCCTAAGAATTCCATCAGCTGTCGGTCCACATCTTCCTCTTCATTCACTGGGTTCATAGAGACTGCCGGTAAGGTATGTAAGGTATCTGGCGAGGTCATAATGTTATCCGGAGGGACAGGGGCATCATCAACCCTATACACCTCTGGGAGCGTGCTCGAGGATGGAGATGACGCCGGAACAGGAGCTGCAAATGAGGGCATCAGACACATCGTCGAACGGGAGAACCGTCTGACCAACAGAGCATGCATATTTAATGAAATCAACAAACAAAGATGGAATATGAAAGTTCTCCAGTACCCCCACGAGAGCCTGATGAGCGATGGAATCAAAGGCTTTCTGGAAATCAATGGATGCCACGAAAACAGGTCCTAACTCGGATCTCCTAAGAATTCCATCAACTGTCGGTCCATATCTTCCTCTTCATTCACTGGGTTCATAGAGGCTGCTGGTAAGGTATGTAAGGTATCTGGCAAGGTCATATTGTTATCCGGAGGGACAGGGGCATCATCAACCCTATACACCTCAGGAAGCGTGCTCGAGGATGGAGATGACGCCGGAACAGGAGTTGCAAAGTTGGAGGCAATTTCGACAACAGTAGCAGAGGGAATAAGAGCTTCAACAGGAGGGATATCTTCATCATTAACAACAGGAACAGGAGCAAAACTTGTGGAGGGGAGAGTTATTAGGTAGTCTGCTACCAAACATTTATAGCTGGCTAGCCTCCTGTGGCCCTTGATACTCTCCAAAGTGCGCTCAGGAAACCTTTCGGCTAAAGCTTGATTAATAAAACGCACTCCTCCCTTCAGTGTCAGCTCGAACTCGGCAATTGCCAGAATATGCTCTGCCTCACCAGTCATTCTCACCTTCGTCCGCTCGATGTTAATCGCCGCGTTAGCAACCTCGGGGTGCATCCTCTTCATGTGCAACCCCAGCCCTCTTGTGGTAACAAATGATTTCAAGCATTGAGGGCAAGGAACAGGATTCACCGGAACAGAAGACACAGCCGGAACACCGGAACAAGGGATCTGCGAAGAAAATTGGGGCAGCCGCCATTAACATTGTCATTTTCAGTCGTGCCAATAAAGAAGGCTCGATGAGGCTGGCAACCCCAAAGAGCCTATGACGCCTTAACCCCGTTGGCCGAAATCCCCTGTAAAGAGGACCCCGTTACCAGCATTCACCACGAGGAAGTGGGGTTCAACTTGGTCAGGAGATGCTAGTGTACACCGAAGTGTACATGTATTACACGTCACTGACCCATGTGACCGAAGTCACGAATGCCATAGTTATTTAAGAGTGTCTTCCCCAAGCGGGGAAGGGGTAACCCCATGTAGTCCCATCCGCAGGTTCATCCTATTCCAGTGCGCCGCATCACCCGTGAGGTCGTCATAGTGTTGTGTCCTCTGAATCCTATATATGAACCCAGTACCGCCCTCGAAGCAAGAGTCTTCAAATCTCGACACTTTATTACTCCCAACTCTAGCAGTTCTTTGGCACTGTCTGGTGACCATATCCCCCTCCAATTGATGGTACAGGAGGAGGTGGTGACAGTGGACGCCCCAGTACAGCTCCGCACTGCATGGTAAAGTGCGTTGGAGCTGTACTTCAGATTTTTAGCAGCATGGGCGTCATTCAGGTGAACACTGTCACCCACCACTTGAGCATCGATAATAATTGTGGTGAGGTCTTTAGTAGCAACCAGATCAGGCTTGAGCTTCCCCGAGCTGAGATCATAGATTGGCTCGGAGCTCACTTCGTACCCGTTTCTCTCCAGGTTGCGCTGAAGGTAGGACACGATGTTGTTGTGCCTCCTTATCCTGGAGCCATGGGTACGGAAACACTGCTGGATGACATGGTTGGGAGTCTCCAGAGCGGCACACCCGGCCCGACAAGCTCTTTCCTTCTCGGGTCGCCCTCTGGAGGTCCTGGATCTGGCAGGTAGCGCATTTATTCGGGTCTTGATGGAGTGGATAAAGTCCCTGCCACTTAGGAACAAAGTCCCATCAGAGATCCAGGAATTCTGACTTGGAAGAGCACTCGCTTCTCTCAGAGCCGCGCCATCAACGTTGTTGTACAGACGGCGCGCCCACATCCGATGCTCTGAATGGGTGGACAACAGGCTCCCCCCGCCTTCAAATTTCAGCTGTTCCCTCGCGAGGTGCAGTGCCCGCCGGTAGTACGAGGGCGCCAGACTAGCTGGACCCTCGACCCCATAACGGGTTAGCATGCTCCTCAAGCGATGGAACCTGATACGGGGAGCCATCCATCTGAGAGAGGGGATTCCAAGTCCTCCGTCGCGTACCGCTGCGTGAATATACGCGACGGGAGTGTCGTGTGGGAGATCCAGCCATTTCCTTATGTAACTCCTGACCTTGATGTCCGCCCTTCGCAGCGATCCTATATTAGTTTTTCCAAGGGCAAGTTGGTGATAGACACCAGGCAGGAGGTGGCACCGGACAGCATATAGGCGCTGTTGGGGCTTCAACGGTGCCTTGGACAGGATTCCCATCTTCTCTTCCAAATGTGGAAGGATATCAACCTTGGCTCTTCCAGCGGTGGTGAACTCTACCCCAAGATATTTGAAAGATGACATAACCCCAAGATGAGGTAGAGTCCCGTTGCCGACTTTGAAGGCACAGTCAGCAACCTTGATCTTCTTTTCTCGACCGCTGGGAATCAGAGAGATGGTAAAAGACTTCAGAATATTCACAGATAAGCCAAGGGACTTCAAATAGACATTACTCTTGTCGAGGAGGGTCTGCAGTCCTTTACGCGTCTCGGCAAAAAGCAAGACGTCGTCTGCGAAGGCAGCTACATTGATGGTCTGGCTGCCAACAGGAACTCCGATGTGGTCGGGCAGACTCCGGATGAATCCATCCATCGCTATGTTAAACAGGAGGGGTGATAAAGGATCCCCCTGTCTAACACCTCTAGTTGGTATGAGGGCATCAGACACATCGTCGGAGAACTGGAGAACCGTCTGCCCAGCAGAGTATGCATAACTGATGAAATCAATAAACAAAGTTGGTAGATGGAAGTTCTCCAGTGCCCCCACGAGAGCCTGATGAGCGATGGAGTCAAAGGCTTTTTGCAAATCAATGGATGCCACGAAAACAGGTCCCATCTCGGATCTCCTACCGTTAAGAACGAGATCCAAGAGGGTCGAGTTCTCGAGACACCCATCTGCCGCCACGAAGCCTTTTTGACGTGGATCCAAAGTGATGTTATTCCGAAGTCTGTTAGCTAAGATCTTATGAAAAACCCGACACACAACACTGGTGATGGTAATAGGTCGGAGCTCCCCAGGACTAGGTGGCAGACTTTTCTTCGGAATGAAGATAGTCCTGGCAGACATCAAGGACTGCGGGATACATCTGCAAAACAGAAAAAGATTAAAGAGTTTGACAAGGAACTCCCAGGGGAGTCCCCTGATCTGTCTCACAGAGTATCCATCTGGTCCAACAGCAGAGGCGAAAGGTGGAAAGCTGCTCATGATCTCCTCCAAGATGATAGGGCCCCAGAGTTTAGCCAAGGGAACTACTGGGGCGGGAGATCCGCTTGCTGCTGGAACTTGAGGAAGACGAGCAGGAGGCTTGGTCAACAGATCGTGCCAGAAGTCGTGCGCAAACTCTCGAGTGACTCGGGCAGAACCAGAGTCACCAGAGAGAATGCCGGCGAGACACCTAGAACGAGTCTTTCGGTATCTCGCCTGGACTCTAGCATAATCTGCTTTCCTCTTCTGCCTGCGGGACTGGACCATTGGCGTCGCTGCTCGAGGTCTTCTAAGCGCCCCCGCACGATGATGATCTTGCTCTGTGCGGGGTGGGAGGATAGCGATGACAAGCTCTTCAACCATTCCCTTAATAACGTCCCTTGAAGAATTGGGAAGCGCAGAGACAACGACGTCAATCTTGGCAAAATTTCCAGCTGATGGAGGCAGCATAGTTGTTAAAAATTCCATCAGCTGACGGTCCACATCTTCCTCTTCACTTACTGGGTTCATTGAGGCTGCTGATGAGGTATGTGGCAAGGTCATATTGTTATCCGGAGGGACGGGGGCATCATCAACCCCGTACACCTCCGGGAGCACATTCGAGGATGGAGATGACGCCGGAACAGGAGCTGCAAGGCTGGAGGCAATTCCGACAACAGTTTCAGAGGGAATAACAATGTCAACAGGGGGGGAAGTTTCAACATTAACAATAGGATTAATAACAGAAGAAGAACTTGTGGAGGGGAGAGTTACTAGGTAGTCTGCTACCAAACATTTATAGCTGGCCAGCCTCCTGTGGCCCTTGATACTCTCCAAAGTGCGCTCAGGAAACCTTTGGGCTAAGGCCTGATTAATAAAACGCACTCCTCCCTTCAGCGTCAGCTCGGCCTCGGCAATTGCCATAATTCGCTCTTCCTCACCAGTCCATCTCACCTTCGTCCGCTCGATGTTAATCGCGGCATTGGCAACCTCGGGGTGCATCCTCTTCACGTGCACCCCCAGCCCTCTTGCAGTAGCAAAAGACTTAGAGCAATGAGGGCAAGGAACAGGATCCACCGGAACAGAAGACACAACCGGAACACCGGAACAAGATTCCTGCGGAGAAAATTGGGGCGGCCGCCTAGTGTGGCGGCCACCATTAACATGGTTATTACTTGTGCCAATAAAGGAGGCTCGATGGGGCTGGCAACCCCAAAGAGCCTATGACGCCTTAACCCCGTTAGCCGGAATCCCCCGTAAAGGAGACTCCGTTACCGGCACTCACCACTAGGAGGTGGGGTTCGACTTGGTCAGGAGAGGCTAGTGCACACCGAAGTGTACAGTATGTTACGCGTCACTGACCCATGTGACCGAAGCCACGAGCACCAAAAACCACGAGCACCTTAAGAGAGTCATAGTTACTTCCGCCATTTACCCCTGCTTGGATGAATTTCTTCACTTTGACATTCAGAGCACTGGGTAGAAATCACATTACGTCAACACCGATCACCGGCCATCGCAATGCTTTGTTAACGAAGCATTGCGATGGCCTACAGCTTTTCATGACCAATCTACAGCACTAATGGGCCTAATCAACGTCATGAATATACCAGTGACCAACTCCGTGGTCACTGGTATATTCTCATGAACATCATGAATATACCAGTGAAGTCGTTCAAATCTTAATTTGCTCTTGCAGCTTATTAACTTCAACGAGATACATTCTAATCTGTTTAAATTAGAATATTATGTACCTTGTATACCAGCACTTTGTATATGGCACAGTTCAATGTCACAAAGGAGATAACGAGAAATGGTTACAGGAGTTGTTTGAAGTTGCGTCTGCGAAGGTCATTACACAGTCGATAGCGACAGAGTAGCGATTGTCGGACGAGCTCAAAGATACCGGGTGTGCTGGGGATGTCTGCCACAGTGACGACGAACCGTACTATGAAATCCTCCAGTGTCTCTACAGGCATCTGATACACAAGCGTTTTAGGGTCTCCCCAAAAGAAGAAGTCCAAGGGATTGAGGTCCAGGGAGCGTGGAGGCCAAGTAACAAGTCTGGAATGTCCAATCCACCTCCCGGGATATGTAGCATGGAGGTGGTTACGTACCACAATGAAAAAATGTGCTGGTGCACCATCATGCATGAACATGTACTGCCACACTGTGGCCGGTACACCCTGCAGCAAATCTGGGAGGACATGCTGCAGGAAAACAAGGTATGATGCGCCATTGAGGCATTCGGGCAGAAGGTATGGTCCAGACAGATTATCTCCGAGGACCCTGCTCAGATGTTAACTCTGAACTTGTGTTGAACTTCTTTCAAGGGGACAGTGGTGTGGGGATTTTTGGACGACCACATGTGCGCATTGTGCGTGTTGACCACGCCTTCTCCCATAAAGCTGGCTTCATCAGAGAATGAAACAGTGACGAGAAATTGTGAATTATTCCATGTGACATCAAGCATCCAGTGCAGAAACTCTACCCGAAGAAGATAAATGACTTCGGCTAGAAGTTGTACCTTCTGCATGTGGAAGGGGTTCTCTTTTCAGCATGCAGCATCTTCTACACCACCTTGCGCTGAACACCCAGTTCAGCTGCAACCGTTAATTACATCATTACTAAATTTAAAATAAAATGCATAAGTACTTATAGCATCTGAAAAACAGTTAAGTATTGTCGACAATATTGTAACAACAACATTTCACATCAAGTAGAAATTTATATACAACACAACTTCAATGCTCAAGTATTAGCATTTAAAAATTTAGATTTTAGTTTAATTATAAGTATCCAAAAATTTAAGTATAAGCATATTATCATATTTAACAAGTCAACTTTAAAAGATTAAGATTTTGTATAAGCATAGAATTTAAGTTTACATTAAATTTGAGTATAAACACTATAATTCAAAAAGCTTAAAAAAATTTTAGTCTATTAATACAATACAAGTATACATGATGCAAGTAATCGGATAATAAAAATCCTTTATCAAAACTTTCAACACATACTTTTTACTAAGTTGAAAACTACAAAATTTTAAACACATAAGCTACTATCTAGCATTATGCGGGTAATAGAAAAATGGATGTATATACAAAAGTGTAAAGTGAAAAGATTCAATATCACAAAAATTTATACTCAAGATATACTATCTTATATCAATGAGGTTTAAGATAAACAATAATGTATATATATGACATCTTTAAAAAATTCCCAAGTTGTAAATTCAATGTAGCATTCAAAATTTTCTTTAGACTAAACATTTAATCTCAAAAAGTTTGATTTAGTTTTAAAAAATTTTATTACAAAATTTAAGTATTATTTCCTTAGTCATTGGTTTAGTAAAGTGATCTGCTAAGTTATCTTTACTATTTACAAATTTAACATTAAATGATTCATTGACTATTAAATTTCTTAGGAAATGATATCTAACATCAATATGCTTAGTTCTATTGTTTTCAATTGGAGAGTTAAAAATTAATGGCTACTTGGTTGTCGCTAAAAATAACACTGTTACTTTTATTAAAGTTTAACCCAAGTAAATGACATTCTTCAATTATGTTTTGTTCCCATACCATTTCCTTAGCGGCTTCAGTTAGTGATACGTATTCAGCTTCCATGGTTGATAAGCTGACACACTTATGCTTAAAGGTACGCCAAGAAGTAGGTACATTGTCAATAAAGAGTATCATGCCTCCAAGTGAAACACGGCCATCTCTGTTTGCAGCAAAGTCAGAATCTGAGTAACAATTTAATTTTAACTCCTCAATGTTAGATAAATTCAACATATAATTTTTAGTCTTTTCAACATATCCTAGAAGTCTTAACAATGCATCCCAATGCTTAATTCCTGGGTTTTCTTGAAATTGAGATAATATATTCATAGCGTAACAAATATCAGGTCTTGTTCTACTAGATATAAAAGCCAAGCACCCAATTAAGCTCATGTAAGGAAAACTTTGCATTTGCTTTATTTCTTCACTTGTCTTTGGACAATCTATTTTACTTAGAATATTCCCTTTAGAAATGGGAAGTGAAGTAGCTGGATATTTATATTGTTGAAACATTTGACATACTTTATCTATATACTGACTTTGATGTATAAAAAATTTATTGTCACACTCTTTAAATTCCACGCCTAAAAGTTTTCTAATTTTTCCTAATACCTTGATATCAAATTCTATGCTAAGTAATGAAACAATGTGGTCTATGTCCCTTTGATACTTTGAGAAAAGAATTATGTCATCCACATAAACTAGCATAAGAACTTTGCTATTGTAAATATAGGCACAATTACACCATTAAAGTTTCAAAAAAAATTAATTCTTTTAATTTGGTGTCAAGTTCATTAAACCATTCTTTCCCACTTTGAGGAAGACCATAAATGGCTTTCTTCAACAAACAAACATAATCAGGCTGTTCCTGATTGACATAACCTTGAGGCTGTTTCATATATACTTTTTGACTCAATTTAGCATAGAGATAGGCAGATTTGATATCTAACTGGAAATGCATCCAGCCAAGCATGCATACGAAAATTGAGAAAAGGTAGTATAGTTTCTTACTACCAAATGCTTCAAGGAATTTCTGCCTGGTTATTGACAACTGCAAACTTTTTGTACATAGTATTCCTTTGATGTTTTGTGGCATGGAAAATTACCGGGAATGTGTAATTTGCCTAGTTATGTTTCTCATGAAATAAAGTGATGGATGTTTTTCTTTGAAACTGGATCTGTGTACTTTCATGACCCAGCCAACACTTATTGACTCTATGCCAGTGCGTACTTTGCTGTTCAACTTCAGTGTTAATTTTTAAATTTTCCAACAAGAGAAACGGTTATGGGCCCAGCATGCTTCCACTGCACACTTCCACCGCAAACACTTCTGACCTACAGCCTCATACGGTGGAACTAAGTATATCTTAACTATAACAGATGATTATAGTAGAAAAGTTTTTGTTTATCTTATGAAACAGAAGTCAGAAGTGTTTTCACATTTTAAAGAGTTTCAGGCTAGAGAGGAAAGGCATCCTGGACCCAATTTGTCCCAGAAATATCTCCTTAGGGATATCAAGAGATAACCTTTCAGAATACTCTGACGGGGAATATCCGAGAGGGCAGTCTGATGGGAGGGCAGGAGAGAGTGAAGACACTGGTGACGATCCGTCTGAATCCAGTGAGGAAACGGACTCTCCTGCTGACTCCAGTATGACTCCTTGCTCGGATATTGCTTGGCAGCAAAAGACAGTTCCAAGACCTGATGGGAGTAGAACCGATGTGTATTATTACGCTCAAGGAGATAACAAAAGGCAGAGGTCGCACAATGATGTTAAAAAATATTGTGATAAAAGAAATATACAATTTGATCAGCAACTGTTTAATTTTCGGGAAAATAAAGGTCTTAAAAGGGTCAAAGGCAGACCAGAAGCAAGCAATATTGAAATAAATATACCAAAAGGGTACAACGCTGCTATTAAATCCTCCCAGTCCGAAAAATGGTGTAATGCTATGGATGAAGAAATGGCCTTAATGCAAGAGAGGGGTGTCTGGGAACTAGTTCCTGCATCCACCTTACAAAAGCATATAGGCAATAGATGGGTCTACACTATTAAGAAAAACGAGAATGGGAAAATCAAGAGATTTAAAGCTCGTTTGGTAGCCCAGGGGTATGGTCAGAAAAAAGGAGAATCATACGATGAAGTTTTTAGCCCTGTTGTTAACTTCAACTTAGTCAGGTCTGATCTGATCCCGATCAGGTCTAATTGCTTCAAGAAACCTCTGCCCTATATATCCAAGAATGGACAGTTCCGGAAACGCCCCCAGATATGCAAATCAGATGCGTACGCATTGAGAACTGATTTGCATGAAACCTCATGTTGAAAAACATCACGGTTTACGCCGGTGACCGGGAAGAGTCTTTCATATTAAATTTGCATAAACGCCTGCTCACGGGAACGTGAATCATGATGTATTGATTTTTTTCCAACAGGCTAGAAGTTGTACCTTCTGCATGTGGAGGGGATTCTCTTTTCAGCATGCAGCATCTTCTACACCACCTTGCGCTGAACACCCAGTTCAGCTGCAACCGCGCGTGTACTTGTCGACGGGGAATTTGTAAACCATTGCAATACTCGTTCTTCCACTTCAGATGTGCACACATTGCATTGTTGCCCTACCTTGCTACTTGGAAGGATCCGTCTCCCGTAGTCATCGATCGATCTTCTTGAAAGGTGTTGCCAACGTCTCATCGGATATTGCTTTGGTACAGCCGCTGTGCTAGGCATCCACTGCCACCTGCTTGACAGTGAATCAGATGCATGTGTCAGATGTTCGCATGTTCCTCCTGCATGTCTGCATATTTCTCGTTTCTTGTAGTCAGACCTGCTGTTTCCAAATGAAGTTGTAATGCCCGAAAAGCCCGCTGATGAACACTTGCTCGCTGCTTTTATTTTCCCTACACAAATGGTAAATTTGCATAGAGAGGGTTTCTTCTTCTCAACCGCGCTATATGTGCAGGGAGCAAAGGCTCCAGTTGCTGTGTTTGCTTCAAGGTAAAATGGCAGCTGCAAAGTAAGTGTTGCACGTGCCTACCAGTGCTCCTATACCAGCACATTCGTTTTGCCATGCTATTTACATCAGGGACGGTGAGTCAACCCATAAATGGCGAGAAATCAGCGATCAACCGACAGCCTCTTTCTCTGTTCTTTCGACATCTATTTTTGCAATTTTCACCGACTAAATGTTCTATGGCAATTATTCTTCCTCTTGATGTCTAATATCGCCCCTCTGAGTTTGTCGCCACTTCAAGGCAATACCCTGTATACACACATATATATTTACAATGTATTCCTCCTCCCAAAATTGAATGTTAGAAATCAAATTCTTGTCTAGCTGAAAATAAAAGCACTTGAAATGTAAATGTTGCTCTGTATAAAAACGCCCTTGTTCCATACCACATATTAGTTTAACTCCATCATTCTTTCTGTGGAAATTTTATTTTCTACATCAACAGTTTGTTCTTTAATACTATCACTTTCATCCAAGTTTTGATCATCATTTGCTACCATTTTGCAAATTTCACTATCTGTCATATGCAAAGTGGCAGGCAAACCTATGGCAATATTTAGACAATCGTTAAATGCTTCCTCATCCAATAAACTGTGCTGGACAAGCCTTTTGCATATTGCAGCAATTCCTCCACAATTTGTTTTTCTTTTGCTATACGAAAGCCATCAAAATCCGATTCATCATTGTCTTAAAATATTCTTGATGCGCACAAATTATGCCATCCATGGACCAGCGTATTTTTTTCCACTTTTTGCCACTCACTTGCAGTGCTTCAAATGGCATCTTAACATTAAAGTTAGACAGTCTTTAATTCCACTACCATTGTTGCATTGCATAAGCATTTTTTTCAGAAATTCACTCTTGTAGAGATTCTTGAATAAGCGAAGAATTCCCTGATCTAGTGGTTGCAAAATTGTTGTACAATTTGGGGGTAGAAATGTGGCAATCACATTATGTTTGTTCAGGATGAGGGTAAGCAGAACAGTTATCTAACACTAATAAAATCTTTGTGTCAATAGGAAGTCTTGCAAAAGTGCAGTGAGCTATGGCTTCTTTTACAAAATGATTTTCAAACCACTTGAAAAATGTATCTTGTAATCCAAGATTTCTTATTAGCTTTATAGATTACTGGAAATACTTTTATGCCTTTAAAAGCCCAGAGGTTTTTTATTTTTCCTATCGCAAGCAATTTTATTTTGTGTGTATAACTTGTTCCCAATATATCAATTTTATCTTCAAGGATTGGCCCACTTATGAAAAGGCACAATCCCTCTTACTGGTACATGATTTTCAAGAGCTTTCACCTGCAATCCACGGTCATCAGTTAATAGTACTACATTTCGTAACAAGGTGACAGAACCATCTGAAATTTGAAACAAAAATTAGTATACTGAAAATTTTGAATCATTAAAAACTCAGAAACAGATTTTAATTCCTTCGCTAAAAAGAAGCATAATTTTCATGCCAAACGCATTTATGGCAAAATTGGGAATACAGATATTTCAGGAAATGTTGATAACGAAAACCATTTTTAAGCATTCCATATCCATCTGTCTTTATGAATTAATGCAACATATTTTCTCACTAAATACTCAACCGATTGGAACCAAATTTGGTATAAAATTTGTTGTTACAAGAATGTGTAAACAACATTTTATTATTATTATTATTATTATTATTTGTCTATGTAATGCACACTTTATGCATGCATATTTCAGAATTACAACAATTTTCTTTTGCTATACGAAAGCCATCAAAATCTGATTCATCATTGTCTAAAAATATTCTTGATTTGCACAAATTATGCCATCCATGGACCAGCGTATTTTTTTCCACTTTTTGCCACGCACTTGCAGTGCTTCAAATGGCATCTTTAACATTAAAGTTAAACTAAAAGTCTTTAATTCCACTACCATTGTTGCATTGCATAAGCATTTTTATAGATTACTGGAAATAATTTAATGCCTTTAAAAGCCCAGAGGTTTTTTATTTTTCCTATCGCAAGCAATTTTATTTTGTGTGTATAACTTGTTCCCAATATATCAATTTTATCTTCAAGGATTGGCCCACTTATGAAAAAGCACAATCCCTCTTACTGGTACATGATTTTCAAGAGCTTTCACCTGCAATCCGCGGTCATCAGTTAATAGTACTACATTTCGTAACAAGGTGACAGAACCATCTGAAATTTGAAACAAAAATTAGTATACTGAAAATTTTGAATCATTAAAAACTCAGAAACAGATTTTAATTCCTTCGCTAAAAAGAAGCATAATTTTCATGCCAAACGCATTTATGGCAAAATTGGGAATACAGATATTTCAAGAACTGGTTTCACTGGTTTACTGAACGTGTGACAGCATTCAACTATATTACACCAACTAATTTAGTAAAAATTGAATCTGGATTTGGCACTATATAGTCTATAAAGGATCTTTGTGGCTTGCATGTATTCTTGAGAAGAATAATGTTACGAGCGACTATAAAGTAAGCTTCCTACATCCTAAGGGACCTTTTCTTACTTTCATCCTCAACTGAGTGACGTATTGAATGTGCCAGGTGAGACCATTTTGCAAAAAGTAGAGCCTGTTACTGCAACTGGGAGAGTTTGTACTCTTGAGCAAGGAAGAAATGAAATTATCTTCACTCAGTTTGGAGAAGAACTTATTTTAAAAGTTCTTGAACGTTTTGTAATTATAATCGTAAATATAAAATTAAATTGAGTGGCATGTGAAATATCAGGGTGGTCACTCTTCAGACACATTGAAATTCCCGACCAGTAATTTTAACATGAAATGCGTGCACATCCCTATTTAGTTACAAATTTGATTAAAGAATCTTAACAATTTAACTCCACTATTCAAAAAAAGTTATATTAAATCAGGAGAAAAAAATACACATTTTTTGTTTTTACAAATAAATTTTGACATTTTTAATAAAAAATACATGTAAATGCAGCAAAATTGGACTACTGAAATATTTAAAAGAATTTAATGTTTTTTTTCACTGAAGACAATAAAAAGAAATAGTCTAAACTGATGTCCTCAAATATGGGCATTGCAAATTGTTCACAATGACAGACATTAAATATATGCAAAAATTACACTGTAACAAGCCACAGCCATTGAATAATTAATGTCAATTCAGCAATGTCAAAAGAATGTCATTAAAATAGAAAAAATATTGTAAAATGTATATAATATTCTTGGCAACAGTTGTCCAAAATGGAGCACAAACTCTGCATTTTTGTTTTTATACGGAATCAAATGGACACATGGCAGCCTTTATCTAGAAGTTACGAGTACAGCATAATACTTGGCGAAATTTTTCGAAAATGGCATACAAACTGGGCAGTCCTGTTTTTATAAGGACAACTAGTATTAAAAAAAAAAAAAAAACAGAATTTTCACAAAATTCCCTGACTTTTCCCGGTTGAGTGGCCACCCTGAATATTAAGTGTGTAGCAAATTGTAAAAATTGAGAACATATGTGGGCTGAATGTATGAAAAAACTGGCTAATGAGTTATGTACTAAATGTATGTCATTTTGTGTCAAATCACTTAATGGTTTGAACCTTGATATCTAAAAAATTGATCATTTTTGGTACAGTGATAGTACCAGTAAAGTTTAAAAAAACTGTAAAATTTCAGATTTTTTGGGCTCTTAGATTTTTAGTTATTCACTTTTTTAAAAAAGCCAAATCTGGTAAAGTTTTGAAATCTTTAAACAGTGGTAGATCAAAAACTATTTGACCAAGAGAGCTCAAATTAGTGCAGTCTTTTGTTTTCGATGGACCTTAATTTGATATACAACATGATTATGGTATTTAACTCTTTTTTAAAATTGGAGTTTCTAAAATAATTACAAACTAAAAGAGAAATTGTTTTTAGAAAATAGCATAGTCATATCAAATTAAGACCCATTAAAAGAAAAAAAAAATGACACCAATTTGAGATCTCTAGGTCAAATACTTTTTTTTTTGCCAAATTTGGCAGATTTCGCTTTTAAGAAAGTCAATAACTGAAAACTAAGAGCCCAAAAAATCTAATATTTACAGTTTTTGTCAGCTTCACTGGTACTACTATTGTACAAAAAATTATCATTTTCCATGATGTCAAGGTTCAGATCATTGGTTGATTTGACTCGGAATGACCCTTGGATGAATATTCAATTTTGCAGTATCTTAATTTCTTAAGTTTTACACCATATGAAATATTGTTTAAAAACAAACTAATTATTCTTTGTAATCAAAGTTAGAGGTAAGTTACGGAACAGGAAAATTAGGCGTTCTGCATTTTCAGGTTGCAGCCTATTAAGTTTTAGTTCATAAACATTCCCTGCTTCTTTCTGAAAATAAACGTTCACTATCAACGCTGGTACAGACAAGTACTTTCTTGCTATCTTTGCAAGTATGGCACAAAATAGAAACATTTTCTATTTGAAATTGGCATAAAATAGAAATATTACCTTTAAAAAAATTAACGGTGGTATCATAGGACTGTAATGATTTTTAAGAGTGAACACAGTGAGTAAGGGCACAAAGCACAAATAGAACATGTTTCTAGATGCACAGAACACAAACTGCTATAAAATGAATTAAAAGAAATATAATTAGTCGAAAAAATTCTAAGTATATTTTTAATTCTAATTTCTAACAATTGCAAAAATTATAATTACTACGTTATGAAATATAATTTTGCGGTGTTTTTAAAATAATTCTAAGAATTATGTGTGTTTTTATTTCTTTTAAGTATCATGTTTTCTTTTAAGGCTTTTATTACTTCTTCCAAAAATTTCTTCCAAGTATCAACTCTTTTTTTATTTCCTTAAAGTATCAAATTTGTTTTAATTTAGTATTGTGTTTTTAAACATTTCACTCCTGTATCAACTTTTTCTATGTAGCGTATTATTTTAAAATTTCTTCCTAGTATATTTTTTTTATTTCTGCAAATAACATTAAATTAATTATAATATTTAACACTGTCTAAGCAGAGAATAAATGAAAACGTAGTCATATTGCATTTGTTATGCATGCATGTTTATTTCAAATCCTGTAAAATCAAATTATTCTTTAATATGTTTTTTATAGATTTTAGTTTTAGACATACATGTATAATTACACTAAATGAAAGTTGCTTCAGTTATTATTATATAGATTACATTTATTTTATTTATTTTATTTTATTTTAAGTTTAAAATACATAAAAACATGTAAAAGAATAATGTCTGATTTTACAATATTTGAAATAAACATGCATGCATGACAACAAATGCAATCTCGGACCACGTTTTCATTTAATCTCCGCTTAGATAGTATTAAATGCGAGCATGGATGCACATACCACGATGCTGAAAACATGCACTTTTCCCGTTTGCTTTTAAAGCAATATGTGCATACATACAACAAAGCTAGGAAGATATATAAAATAAAATAAAAGTTAAAGCTAAATATAATTAAATAAGTTAAAATATATAAATTAAGCAACATGTTAACCTAACACAGGAAAATCAAGTCCAAGATACAAACCTACAAACACGGCGGGAAACGTAAAGAATGATTACTGCACTCAGTGTTGCCAGATGCACAGAGCTTATGGCTTCGTCCCCTGAGATAGAAATGAGTCCGTTCTGGAAGCTTCCAGAACTGCGTGACGTCACGTCTGATCACGGCGGTGTTAGAACTTGGGAGGGTGAAGATAAACAAGAAGGGATACATGAAAATGCCTTCGGGAAAAGGGTTCGAGAACAAAGCTGAAAGAGGATTTGAGCAAGGGGGGAGCGTTAATGGTTATTTTTATGTATGAAAAATGGTAATTTTAATGTAATATAAACGGTATTTATAACGTATGATAAATGGTATTTACAATGTATGATAAACGGTAATACATGAAAATGCCTTCGGGAAAATGGTTCGAGAACAAAGCTGAAAGAGGATTTGAGCAAGGGGAGAGCGTTAATGGTTATTTTTACGTATGATAAATTGGTATTTTTAATGTAATAAAAACGGCTATTTTAATGTAAAATAAACAGTAATACATACGTATTTAAAACAGTATTTCTACATACGGTATGTTAATACATGGTAATTCATACGTATGATATACGGTATTTTTATATACCGTTTACTCATAACGGTATTATAACCGATGTATTACCGTTTATCGTATAACACATACGAAAATATAACGTATAAACGGTTTAACAACGGTTATAATACCGTATGTGTGTTACCTGGGATATTCCACCGAATAGTATTATCAATACAAGTGCTAAATTACGTAACCAGTACCCACAATCGATGTATAACAATACACAGTCCTTGGATCACTGTTTTTGTCATCTCATAGTATAAATATCTCCTCTGCTTGATACAGAACCAATGTTCCACTCAACTCCATTTTCAAAAATTTAAATATTTTTCATCTGTACACTTCTCTTGTGACGATTTCACAACTGAGTCATCTTAAATGAAACTTTTCCTTTCTCTAAAAAAATTAGATCAAACACTTTATGTCTTAAAAACTTCATGAATCAAAATAAAGCTGTTCGTAGATAATGTTAGTAGATCTGCAAATCAAAAAGTAGAGGAAACATGACACCAAATGTGAGTATGTGAGTATAGCAAGTACTAGTAATACTAATAAATTGTAATTCCAAATTGCAAATTTAACAATTATGCAGCTGTTAGCCAGTCATAAAACAAAGTTCCACTAAAACAATGTTGAATAAATAAATAATTTAGAATATTGTGGAACTCGGTATTAATAATATGGCCGTTGCCCAGAACTCACTATGTGGAGGAAGCTGCTTGAGTTCCACTCATGCCCACCCAACCTTTTGTGAGCATAGGAAATACTTGAACATTTGTACTTGACTGAAGATTTCTGTAGATATTTCACTTAGTAGAAAGAAAATGCCAGTAGCAATTAATATAAGCAATTGAAAAGGAATTCAATAGTTAAAGGAATGTTATAATTTCCCATCGGCAAAAGGGAAATCAATATATTAATTAAACTAAATGCATCTGGCTTCTCCAAAAAAAAATAAGTTCATCTAAATAACACTGAGCCTTGTATCTTCAGCAAATGGGAAATAACATATCTTCTAATAATTACCACCAAACATATCTGACTTTGCCAGAAAGAAATGCCAATCTAAATAACAGTCTAATCATTGCAAAACTAATAAAATAAATAAAAGTTCTTGCAATTCATTGGATGTTATTTACAACTACATAATGTCATCTTCATGCTTTTCATTCTTAGCTTTTGAATTCAGTATTAACTTAGCAGCTATTTCTTGTAATTCATTAGACGTTGGTTTCAATAGTAGAGAATTTTTTCTGGAGACCTTCTTCCATGTGGAAAAAAAATTTTGAGTTTTTATTTTCTTGTTTGCAGGCCCACTACTAGTAATTAAGACTTCCTTTTTTTTTGTGCTGTCATATAAGAATGCACTGTAGTTGTACCTTTAGTTACATTCAGAAACTCATCACTTTTTTCAATAGTTCTGCTTGAAAATCTGTACGTGTACTAGATCCAGGTTGTATTAAATGTTGAATATGACTATCTCTTATTTGAACCTTGGTATCTTCACATATAAACAAAACTTTCGCTTGGTTTCTTCTGCAACTCCTTCAAAGTGACTTCTATCATCTACATCTTCATTATTTTTATTAGATAAATACTTGCCACACACTAGATGTATGTGTTTGCACATGATGTATATGTTTGCACAGATGTATATGCTTTCACTGAATAGCATTATCAATGCAAGTGCTAAAATTATGTAACCAGTACCCACAATTAATGCATAGCAATACACAGTGCACTGTTTTTGTTATCTCATAAATTTCTCCTCTTCTTGATGGAGAACCAATATTCCACTCAACTTCATTTTCAAAAATTTAAATATTTTTCACCTGTACACTTCTCTTGTGTTGATTTCGCAACTGAGTCATATTAAATGACTTTTCCTTCCTCTAAAATAATTAGACAATCAAACACTTTATCTCTTACAAACTTCATGAGACAAAATAAAGCCTTATCTCGTTGCTTAACTTTTTTGCCTTTCAAATATATATATATATTTGATTGTTCTATGTATTCAATCAATAGGCATATTGGTATTCACACTACTCCACTTCATGAAACAGTAAGTGCAAACTTCACAACGCTTTGCATAATTTTGTTTAAAATAATTTCCAAATTCTTGTAAATGACTTTTCTCAAATTCTTCTACTGCTTCCTTCAACATAATATTAAAGGCTTCTTCTGTTTCACTCAGATGACATCTATGTATTTTGCACACATATGCTTGATCTTCTTTCTTTTCTCTCAGTTGCGAGCGTTTTCTTCGCCAATTTCTATCGACATGTCATGAACAGAATAATCTCTTCAGGGAACTTTTAAATGCAGCTTTCCATTCAGTAGGGAATGATTTTGTGTAATCTGTCATCAAAATCTTTGCAGAAATATCCACATGTTCTTTTAAGGCCTTGAATGCAAGTGTCAAAGCTACTATCTTGTCTTTTACTTAAGATGAATGCAGCAGGAAACCTTCTCATTTGTCATCTAATACTAGTACCGTGACCAAATCAAATAAGTAAGCATTCATTTCATGAGTGAAATCTAAACGTATTATATCAGTCCCATACGTTTTTGCATTTCACGTTGAGAAGTATTCATTATTACTAAAGGAAAATCTTCTTTAAGACCTGGAAAATGTTCTTCATCTCTCTTATTTTGTTCTTTATAAAAGATAATTGGAGAATCATTACTTTTAACCACACCTTCATCCATTATTTTACACTTAATGAATCCTATACACCATCTGCATGAACACTATAAACTCTTTCAATGTTGTGAAGATCTTTATGAGACAGTAAATGTATTCATTCAAATTTGCCTGTAATTGAATCTTTGATAATTTTGGAGCAATTGCTTCTTTCTGTTTTTCTTCGATCTCATTCTTCCTAAATGACCGACTATGACCAACATGGGTATTTTTAAACTCAACTTTAAATTTGGCATCATATTCTTCACTGTAATCATAATTGGGCAAGTTCCTTTAATTTTATTTGATCACATAGCTTTTATGTTTCTTTCACCTTCATTGCATACCTTATATCCACAATTTTTTACATACTTACAACTCTTTTCAAAATCAATGCTTTTTTTCCAGTTCATGAAGTCTTTTTGAGCAAAGTATCTGCAAACTCCTGGGTTTCTTTTTTTTTTCCTTCTCTTTTTCTACTTTCACTTTTGTTTCCAGTTTTTCAATTGAAACTTTCTTACTCTTAACTTCTGCTTGTTTCTGTCTTTCTTCCTCTATCTTCTCTTCTCTTCCTCTCTTTTCTTTCAGAGACTGCTCTTTCTCTGGTCTTCAAGGTAGTTATCATAAGATTTATGTGCAGCATAAGCTAGCTTTAAAAGTCCTTTTGTAATCGAAACTTCTACGACATGTTTATATTTCTTTAATGCATCTCTTATGACTAATCTTTCATTCAACACACGTTCTGACATTCTTGATTTATCTTCAGCCATGATTCTTCTGGAGACTGAAAAGCCCTGCCCTCATCACCATTTCCATGTGATAAACACAAGCTAACTTTAACAAGTTTATTTAACAAAGTATACTTTTGTTCTCCCAAAGCAGTTTTCCTGTCAAGAGCCTCTCACCAAAAATGATCGACTCTTACATGACAGTTGGGAATGGAAACCTCTGATTTCAGTATTTGCCATTCATTTTTGACTTTTAAAGGATTCGCTTCAATCACCGATAAAGCTTTTGCTAGCTCCCCAACAAGTTTTAAACTTTCTCATATTGTTATCTTTGGTTGAAGACATTTTCAAAATAAAAGGAGTTTATGCATTTTAAACACTTTTTTTTTTTTAATGAGATAATTATGTGCAGTCATATAATGCCATTGGATTTTGCGCAAAACAGTAAATCTATCCTTTTCACTCAAAGACTTGATAGCAATCAATTGCTGTCTTATCACTGCAATCTACTTCAGAAGCTCTTAAAAGGTTTTCTGTGGTTATGATGTCATTGGCAGTGTCAGGCTTGCATATCTTTCCTTTAAATTTTTGAAGAATATCAGTGAATTCACTGTGAAGAATATAAATTAAAGGCTCTGAACGCTGGAAAAAAAGTAGAAACTGATGCAAATAACTGCACACTTTCTATCACAAAAAGTAAATCTAATTTTATGTTCACATATTTTAGGCACTTGATAATTTGCTTATATTTTGTAGTTTGCATTATTTGTTTTGAATTTGCAGGAATAAAAAAAAAATTATCTTCAACTGCTGGCTATTTCTCTTAACAGTCTTTCATATGCAGGTCCTGCAGTTAACCACCGGCTGGATACATGTTTCTGAAATCGTGCCCTTGGTACATTCTTTTTAATCTGGATTGTTTCATAATCTTCCCATCTGGAGGGAAACTTCTTAAAAAAGTAAAAAATATCAATAACTAGTTCACAAGCAACATCACCAAAATCGGCTAAACTTTTTAAAAAGGCATTATTGACTACATGTAAATTGCATGTACCAATGTCAACCCATGGCCTCTTTCTGCAATTACTGAATTGTTTATATGGTTCCAAACATTTTTATTCATATTTGGGCCATCCGATGCTAACATTATCAACTTAGTAATTGATAGATTTGAAATGCTGATACCTTTCCTAATTTCAGCAACTATATATCCTCTGCAGTTACATGCCCCATAAATACTGTTTGCAAATGCTTGCAAACTATTTGTTTCTCGTTCTCCGACCAATAGCGAATCATAAACTGCAGTTCTTTCTTATCAGCATTGCTTGTTGTTTCATCGTATTGTAACATAAAGAAAGACTTTTTAATATTTTTTTTTTTTTTTTTTTTACTTTTTTGAAAAGCATTCCATTAATTTATTTTTATTTTGTTTTAAAAAATCCAGCCCCATCTCTAAAGTCCTGAATATTTTCCCTCTTTAATTTCAAATTTATGCAAAAAAGCAAGCATGCAGCACCAGGCCTGGATTTAGGCCCCCCCCCCCATCCTCCTGAATCATACACTATAAACTGCATACCTGCCAACTTGTACGATTTGTCCGTACAATGTACGAAATTTGCCACATTTGTACGATTATACGAAATAATAAAAAAATATACGAATTTAATAGTTTTATTCGTAGGTTAGCGAATTCTAGTAATTTTGTGCTAGATTTGGTGGAAAACCGCTAATTTTAGTAGAAAATCGCTAGTTTTGGTAACATCAACTTGAAAATTGAAAAAACATTGATTGCGTTAGTGTTGCCGGTTTTGGGGAAAATTGGGCTTTTTTTTTCCAGTTTGCTAAAAAAAAATCACTAAGTTTGGCAACAACATAAAATCCATAAATTCTATATCAGTGTTGCCAAATTGAACCGATGTGTGCAAATTCAGCTACTTTTCGGTAGTTTTTCCAAAATAATTTGATATAGTTTTAAACAAGTTGCGTGGCAATGCATCACGGGGTAAACAACACAGCCGCCGTGGCTTCCAAGATAATTTGGATAGTTTTCAATAAGTTGCGTGGCAACACCTCATGGGGTAAACAACACAGCCGCCGTGGCTTCCAAGATAATTTGAATAGTTTTAAACAAGTTGCGTGGCAACACCTCGCGGAGTAAACAACACAGTCGCTGTGGCGCCATTTGCATCTAAAATTACGTATATGGATCCAACTCTCTGTAATTCACTTATAGTGATTGTGTCTTGTGGCAAAATGTCCAAAGTAAAGCCTAAACAATATTTCCAAGTGTTTAAACAATCCTACATTTGGGAGTTTTCCTGTATTGTGCAGGCTCGCAAAGGTGTGCATTTTGCCTTTTGTTCATTGCAATATGAAATATGCATATGCAATATGAAATTAATAAGATATTTGTAATTAGTAAGAAGCAAATATGCTAATGCCGTGAATGTGTTAAGCTGTGAAGTTCGCTGGCACAACCCATAGATGTAATACCCAGGTTCTATTTCGAAGTTCTCTCGTCCAGTAATAAATTCCAGGATGACCTGCAGTGCAAACACAAGAAGCCAGATAAGTAAATAAAACACTTACCTGGCAAGCGGCATCTCCTGAAAACATTTATATTAATTACAATTTCAGGAGACAAGGATAACGTTAAATAACCAAACAAGTTTAAATATAAATCACTTTCTTTATTCAATATTGTAATTAAGAAGAGCAGAAGTTAAAATTATAACTGAATCATTATCAGGAAGCACAATGCTAAGTAACTGTGACAATGACACTGGACTCAGGATCCCTACTAATATATTTGCTGCCACGAAAATAATTCAATGATAATAATATGATCAACGATATTAACAAAGTGGCACAGCAACATTTAAGTATATAATAAACAATATGATATAAGATATTTAAGGTATGGTCTCAAAGCAACAGGAGAAAACTCGCACTCAGAGATAAGCCAAATAGAATGATAATTAAATAAGTTGATATAATTTAGGAACGGAAGTCAGCGTTTACGTAATTTAAGGAGAAGATTCTTTATATTTATGCTTCCGTAAGACAGGTGTAGATGCAGAGACCAGTCAACTCTTACCTCCCCAGTCGGAGTTGCAGAAGGTTTGGAATCAGACATCCGCCTCATATCGCAGGGAATTTGGCTTCATAGTTGCATTCCGTACCATTCCAACATCTCGACCCGGCACATAGACCTCGGGCCCCATCGTACCTTCCTCGTCGCAGCTCTCTCAGCTAGGCGTCGGGTTCTCTATCGATGTTCTTCGGCGATGCAGGCATCTTCGGCTCTTCTTCCCATGCCCACGAGAGGCCAGAAGTCGCCTTGGGGCCGACTCCCGCACTCCATGGTGGGCAACATTGAAAAATGGTCCAGGCCGACCTGAGAGCGTCGACAACTAGACAGGAAGAAAAGCCACGAATACTCTTTGCAACAGCTTTTGTGTAACCATGTGGATTCAGGCCCCAGAATCATTCGGACCTGCCAGAGAGCTTATTTATAGTTTTTGACCAATCAAAAACTTCCAAGACATACCCTCTTCAACTTACGGCAGGGTCCCGAAATTGAAATATGCCGATACATCAGACCCTCGCCGCAAAGTCTCAAATTCATCCAGAAGTTTCTCTCCAAATCTATTGTGCAGAAAAATGCATGCCTTGCACTAACATTACCAGGCTTCGAGCATGCTCCATCCGCTTTGCCCGGGAATAAAGACCTTGACTTTAATGGTCAAATAATAACAAAACTTCTCTCTGAATGCGGTTTTCACAGATTAATAAAATGGCTAAAAGCTTTCCTTTCAGTATAGAATATTTTGTATAATACATATTTAATAGACAAGAGGGATAATTGAAACAGGGTTTAAAATGATGTAAAAATATAGAATCTTGATAATTAATATATAATTTGCGATTTTTACAAGGGTTTGGCGAGATGATGAAATCTTGTCACAACAAATACAAGTAACATTTAAAATATTATTAAGTACATACAATATTCAATGAAATAATACACAGAAAAAAATATATAGTATCTAGCACAAAATCATTTAAACTAAAAGGAAGCACATGCAGGTACAGGAATTGCGGACTAGTTTGTAAGAAATACATACACTTAGAGACAAATGTTTAGCAGACAAATATTTCCGGTAGTGTGCTGTATTTCTGGAAATAGCAGACAGACTCCTTTTCACTTTTAGATAAGTTCCATAGGTTTATAATGATCAAGCGTTACGTAAAAATTTACTTCGACGTAAAAGCAGAGTAAATGGAACACTAGTATCTAATGCAACTATGCACTGAACACTGAACTATGGTTTCAAAAAAAGTTTTGCAGAACAACTGAAGGTCATTGGTCACTTCACTTTAGACCCGCAATTTATTGCTGGTATGCGGTTAATACGAAAATACCAATTTAAATGCAGTATTGTATGCACCAAGGTTCTTGCATTCACACACAACACAAAAAGACACCGGTACTTCTCCTTTAGCTGGGCACAAATGATAAATCATCAAATATGGTTTTATCGAAAAAAAGGTTGGGAACCTTCCGGACGCCCCAATTGCCACCCTGATTGCCTGATTATAGAAAAGACGATCCCAAAGCTGAGAGTTCCAAAATGATGACCGATGACAAAAGAAAAGGTTGGGAACCTTCGGACGCCACAATAGCTGCCCTGATAGCCTGACTAATTGAAAAGATGATTCCAAGGA
This sequence comes from Amaurobius ferox, assembly GCA_951213105.1. Classification (NCBI taxonomy): domain Eukaryota; kingdom Metazoa; phylum Arthropoda; class Arachnida; order Araneae; family Amaurobiidae; genus Amaurobius; species Amaurobius ferox. Next base: position 30,439,817 of record OX578150.1, on the reverse strand, counting down.
TAACAGTTACAAAACGAATGAACGAGGGTGACAAAGAATGTGTGTGATCTACTAAAACTTTATTAGAATCTATTCATGACAACCAATATCGATCACGATAATAAGGTAGTGAGACGTGCCATTAATGAGGAATAAAAGCCAAAAAAAAAACTATAGTGTGGTGAGTAGTTTTGATCTCTAATTACCCTCAGTGAGCGATAAATAAAATTGAAAGGTATTCAGAGAATTTCATTCCTGTTAGCAGGAAGGAGGGCGTAACAAAGTGTATTTATGTAAAATATATATTTATATATCAATTGATAACATGTATATTTAAAATATTCGAATGTAACTAAAATTGCTCGAGATATGATATTTTTGTCATTAAATGATTAATATGATATTGAATGAGTTCTTAAGTATGTGAGAAACATGATATTGTTAATTCTAGATGAGATGTGAAGATAATAATATTAAGGTAATACAAATTGATCAATGGATCAAATATGTAATAATACAAAAGGTGTAGATGATACAAAGCTTAATTGATTTTGAAAATGATATAAGTGATTAACATAAGTAATAAGTAAATTTAAGATGAATTATTGTAAAAAAAAAATGGAGAATTTAGACACACTATTTTGACAATTTTGAACATTAAGTGTTCGAAAAAAGAGAAGTAATTTACGTAAGAAACATCAAAGTAAATCAAATTACATAGTCAAGCTTTGACCGAATAACAGCTCTATAGATTCGAAGCATGGAAATCCGATCTGCACCCCATTTTGTATTTGAAAGAACTTTCAAGATATTTGAAGCTTTCTCACATTTCGTTCGCAGTCTTTGGATGTGGGGCAAGAAAGTGAGTTTCTTATCAAACCAGACTCCGAGAAATTTGATTTCGTCTGCTACTGTGATCTTAACGTCTCCCATAAAGATTTCTAGGGGTAAGTGAATACCACGTTTTCTTGTGAAGTGAACACAACATGTCTTTTGAGTAGAAAAACTGAAACCATTCAAGTTTGCCCATCGCAAGATACAATTAACAGCAGCTTGACATTGTCGCTCTACTGAACGCATATCATGTGCCTGATAGGAAACTTGCAGATCATCAACATACATGGTTTTATGAACTGACAATGGTAATTGGTTTAAAATACTGTTGACTTTGATATTAAAAAGTGTCGCACTCAGTACACTTCCTTGTGGCACTCCTTCTTCTTGTACATATGTGTGAAAGAGAACTGAGCCAATGCGAACTTGGAATGTCCTAAAATCTAAAAAGTTTTGGATAAAAATGGGAAGATTACTCTTTAAATTAAAATCAAAGAGGTCCTTAATAATACCATAGCGCTATGTTCGATCATAGGCTTTGTCTATATCAAAAAATATGGAAACTAAATGGTTTCGCCTAAGAAAGGCAGTCCTAATTTGTGATTCTAAGGAAATTAGATTGTCGGTGGTAGTTCTACCTTGTCGAAAGCCACTTTGATTTGGCGATAATTTTTTATTGTCTTCTAAAAAATATACAAGCCTAGCGTTTACCATTTTTTCAAACAGTTTACATACACAGCTTGTAAGTGCTATAGGTCGATAACTTAAAGGACTTAGTGGGTCCTTACCTGGTTTTATGATGGGAATGGTGATAGCTCTTTGCCATGATTTAGGAAATTTATGTTCGAACCAGATTCTGTTGAACAGCTGCAGGAGGTTCAACAAGGAGTCATGAGAAAGGTGTTTTAGCATGAGATAATTAATTTCGTCTGGTCCACTACAAGTTTTGTGTGTTTTTGATAAAGCTGTCATTAACTCTGTCATGGTAAACTCTGAATTGTACTGTTGATTATTTGCTTCTAGGAAAACAATAGGTTTACTTTCCGACCTGAGTTTATGAGTTAGAAATGGTTCAGGGTAGTTTGTTGCATTAGAGACATTTGCAAACTGTTTGGCAATTTCATTAGCAATGTCTAACGAGGAACTAATAGTTGAACCGTTGCAATTTAGAATGGAAATGGGATGTTCTCTATATAATCCAGAAGACTTTTTCATCTTTTCCCATACGATTTTGCTTGGAGTAGAGAAAGTTATTTCGGATACATACTTTTGCCATGACTCTCGTTGACACTTTCGACGAACTCTTCTAGCAATTGCTTTTGCTTGCTTAAAAGCTATGTAATTGGTCATTGCAGGATAACGCCGAAAAATACCCCAAACCTTACGTTGTTGCTTAATGGTCACCATACATTCAGAAGTCCACCAAGGAAAGTGAAATTTGGTTGTTTTTAAAGAGCTTTTTGGAATAGCATCATCTGCGGCCTTGATCAGCAGTTGAATAACTCTATCCACCACAGTGTCAATATCTCCGTTTTGGATAATACCAGTAGTAATCTCAGCAAGGTGAGTATATTGTGTCCCATTGGCTTTTGAAAAAATGTATTGAGATGGTTTTTTAACAGATGACCTGACATGACTGCTAGACAGGATGATAGGAAAATGATCACTATTATGGAGATCATTATCAACTGTGAAGTTCCAGAATGGAAATATGGCTGGTGTACATATAACAAGGTCGATACTGTGATAGGTCCTGCTAGGTTCATGAAAGTAAGTTTATTCCTTATTATTAAAAAGGCACAGACTGTAAGCACTAAGACACTGCTCAATTTGCTGTCCTCTGCTATTTATGTCTTTGCTTCCCCACAGAGGATTATGACCATTGAAGTCACCCAAGATCAGATATGGAGTAGGAAGTTGGCTAATCAAGCTATTGAGTTCATTTTGATTAATATGGATATTAGGTGGAAGGTATATACTGCAAACTGTAATCAATATGGTAAGATGAATTCGGACAGCCACAGCTTGTAGCTGAGTATTTAAGCGAAGAATGGTAGATGGGTAGTTATGAGATACAAGCAAGACAACACCACCAGAAACCTTGTCTCCTCCATGATCACAGTCTTTCCTAATTGTGCTAAAACGGCGAATTTTAACTGTGTCGGCAGATTTTAAGAATGTTTCTTGGAGAGCTATACAAGCAAGATTGTATGTATTCAAAAGGGCTTTAATGTCATACAGTTTATTGCGAAGACCTCGACAATTCCAAGAAAGAATAGTAGCCATAAAAAAAATTTAATCCGATGGCACAGAAGCAAGCTGCTCTTTGAAGGCCTCATCTGTCGCCATGTCTTCATCTTCAGAAACATATCCATGTACAGCATCATCATCAGATACCTGATTTTTAGATTTTTTCTTTAGAAAGTCTGTTCTTTCAGGGGGTCTTTTGGTGGTAGGACCCTCTTTTGATATTTTAAACTTTAAAGATTTATGCTTTGCTTTCACATTTTTAGTATTAGTGTCTTTAATTTTGCTTGTCTTGTCATGTATTGTTTTGTTTTCAGTAGTTCCATGGAAGTTAGGTTTAGTATTAGTTAAAGGTTTTGCAGGTTTTATATTTGTGCTAGAAGGTGCTGATTTTTTAAGTGCGGTCGATGTTTCTGTTACAGGAAATGTTAATGGTTGATCTTTAGATTCTGTTTGAATACCAATAGAAATCATTTGTTTACTATTTCTCATGGAAGCAGCATATGAGATACCGGCTTTAGGTGTGTATTAGAAAGAATTTACGGGCTTTGAAAGTTCTGAAATATGAGCCAAATGAGTTATTTGACATTTTTTTGCTGAATGTTATGCTAAAAAAATTAGACAAAGAATCTACAAAGAACTTTGAATTGATACAAAAAACCAAAGAAGTCCCTTCCTTTGATCAATTCATAACTTTTTTAGAACATTGAGAAGCGGTTATATTATCAGTAGACAGAAATTGTATTCCTGAAGGAAAAATGATAAAAAAAACTCCTAATTTCAATTACAAGTCCAAAACGCTGATTGTAAACCAGAAAAACAAAAACTGCATAATTTGTTCTGAAACAAACCCTCATCCCATTTATAGATGTGCAAAATTTCTACAATTCTCTCACGAAAAAAGATTTGAACTTGTTAAGTTGCATAAACTTTGCGAATTGTGCTTACGAAAAAACTGCAAAAAAAAATGAGTGTACTTCAACTTTCGTATGTGCTTGTGGAGGGAAGCATTCTAAGTCAATTTGTTTCAGACACGCTGGCACTCAACCAAGAGAGTCGCCTGGCTATAAACATTATGAAAACACGGCAGAAGTTGCAGACTCTGAAACAAAATTTCACAATAAAGGCAGGTTTGACGAAATAAGTTCTACTGCTCCCAGTCTCAATAGTACTGTGTTAACGAATATGTCTGAACAAAACAAAAAGAGCATTTTATTAGCAACAGGGAATATTCTGTTGCAAAATAAACATGGAAAATTAGTAAGATGTAGATGCATTTTTAATAGCGCATCAAATGTCAACATATTGTCCAGGAAAATGAAGGACTTTCTTGGTATTAGATTGGAAAAAATACAAACTTTGGTTTCTGGCTTAAATTCAACAAAGCAAAACTTAAAAGGAAAATTGAGTACCTTTATTTCAAACGAAAGTGGAAGTTTTGTAGAGCCAATTGAATTTTTAGTTACTGACAAGATTACTGGATTGACTCCGAATGTTACCTTAGATATTTCGGATATTAAAATTCCGAAATTTCAGGAATTAGCGGATCCTAATTTTTTCGAAGCCAAAGAAATTCATGCGTTAATAAATGCAGATATATTTTGTCGAATAACGAAGGATAATATTTACAAAGTAAATGAGGAAGTATTGTTCAGAAAAACTGAATTCGGTTGGGTCGCTGGCGGTAGACTCGACGAAACAAAAGCTAACGATTTAGGATCGTGCCTTTTTCTTAAAGGTGATAATTCTGTAGAGGACACTTTGAAACTGTTTTTGATCTTGAATCCCTCGGAATAAAAGATGATCCTTGCTTTCGGGAAGACGATCAAGCCATGGCAATTTTTAAACGAACAGTTCGATACGATGACGGAAGATATACAGTTGAATTGCCATTTCGTAAAGACTGGAAACAACTATCGGATTATCTTGCGATAGCAAAACAGCGATTTCACAATTTGTGGAGAAGGTTTAAGAGAAATTCGGAACTTTATTCGCAATACCTAGAAATTATGCAGGATTATTTAAATCAAGGAATAGTTGAGAAAGTCAAAAATTCAGAAATAAATAAAGATAAACCGATATATTATTTGCCACACCAAGCCATAAGGAAAGAAGGTCGTGTTACAACTACGACATGTATAGTATTTGATGCAGCGTCGCACCAGACGAATGAGCTGTCCTTAAATGGCTGTTTATGGCAGGGTCCCAATTTGAATCCAAACCTTCTAGAAGTGCTTATCAATTTTAGGCTTAATCGGATAGCAATAACATATTCGACAAGCATTCCTTCAAATTTCATTGGCAGATAACCATAAAGATGTTGTATGTTTTTATGGACGGACAGTGATCCTCGTATTGACAAAAATCCAAACCTAAAAGTATACCGTTTCAACAGAGTACTTTTTTGGGTTAACGCTAGCCCGTTCCTTTTAGCGGCCACCCTTAAACATCATATTGATAAGTACAGAGAAGAGTTTTGCACAACTGTGCAACATCTAGATTCCTTCATGTACGTTGATGATTGGATCACGGGCCAAGACACTTTTGAAGAGGCACTTCATATTTCACGATGTGCTAAGAATATCATGAAGGACGCAGGAATGGTGATGCGAAAATGGAACACCAATGACACTGCGTTGATGAGTCAGTGGGTGGCAGAAGGTTTCGAAACTTACCCAGTTGAAAATTATGTCAGCCTGGGAATCAACAATACAAAAGTACTGGGTATGGCTTGGCAAACTCAGAACGATTGTTTGACCATGGACACAAAAGGTCTAATAAACTTCATTTCTGACGATGGAAACACTAAAAGATTTGTTTTACAAACCATTGGGAAAATCTATGATCCATTGGGATTGCTTACCCCCATTACAATAAGAATGAAATGCCTCATCCAAGAACTTTGGGCGGAGAAAATCGCATGGGATGAAAATTTACCCCCAAAGATTAAAAGTGGTTGGAATGGTGCAAAGAACTAACTTTCTTAGATGAGCTTAAAATCCCAAGATTAGTTCTAGATTCAACTAATGAAGAGAATGACGTTATAGAAATCCACATCTTTTGTGATGCTTCCAAACTTTCATATGGAGCTTTGGCTTATGTGAGAGTGAAAAAACGAAATAAAGTACTTACAAACATGGTCACTTCCAAAAGCAGAGTGGCCCCACTGAAGAGTGTTACGTTGCCTCGGCTAGAGCTTCTGGGTGCCTTGATTGCGGCTTGTTTAAGTTCAAAGGTTTTGGAAATCATCAATCGGAAAAGACATTGCACTGTGTTCCACTGGACGGATTCCAAAATTGTTTTGTTTTGGATCAAAGGTTCTTCAAAAAGGTGCAAACAATTTGTGGCGGATCTAGTAGAAGAAATCACGAGATTGACAGATGCCAATACATGGTATCACTGTGCGGGAAAGGACAATCCAGCCGACCTTCTGTCTAGGGGTCTTAATGCTGAATCGCTTCTACAAAACGAAAAATGGTTTAAGGGACCTTCCTTTTTGCAATCTGATTAACTCATAGAAACTGTTGATGAATGTCCATCGCCGATCGAAGAAGAATATTTGCCAGAACTGAAATCTAAAGACTCTAAAAATACACTATTGACTTTAAATTCTGAAAACACAATTTTTGAATATCTAGTTAACCGGAGTAACAAGTTTTTAACTATAGTTCGAATTCTAAGTTTTCTTTTTAGGTTTGTAAATAATTGTAGGAACCCTAAGAAGAGAAAACAAGGCCCCCTGGGATCTGATGAAATTTCGAATGCTGAGAAATTTTTGATTAAGTAAATTCAAAAGGAAGAATTTGCTACTGAAATTTCAGCCCTCAAATCCGGTGGTAGTATTTCAAACAAAAGTAAGATTTTAAATTTATCACCATATTTAGACAGAGAGGGTATCATAAGGGTAGGGGGAAGACTAGAAAATTCTTGTCTATCATATTCGAGTAAACATCCTATGTTACTTCCCTCAAAGGGACTCAATTGACTGAAATTATTGTTAGGTATTATCACGAAAAATATTTTCATCTCGGACGTCAGAATTTACTCTTTCAGGTTAGACAAAAATATTGGCCCATTCATGGTAGGAATTTGTGTAAAAAAATCGTACACAATTGTGTGATTTGCTTTAAGGCCAATCCTAAGCAGTGTTTCCAAAAAATGGGCAATTTACTGAAGCAGAGAATAATCCCCGATAAAGTTTTAATTCGACTGGAATTGATTTATGCGGACCATTCTTAATCAAAAATAGATACCAGAGGAAAGGTCCAGAAATCAAAGTTTATGTTTGTATATTCATTTGTCTAGCAACAAAAGCAATACACCTTGAACTATTAAGTGATTTGACTTCGCAAGCTCTAATAAATACGCTGAAAAGATTTACTTCGAGAAGGGGAAAATACCGCAAAATATTTTCGGATAATGGAACAAACATGGTCGGGGCTAATAGGGAGCTTAGAGCCTTATTTAAGTTCATAAAGGATAAGGAGGAGTCCTTATTTGCATTCTTTGCGGAAGAAAACATAGAGTGGTCCTTTTTTACCCCTAGAAGTCCAAGTTGGGGAGGTCTGTGGGAAGCCAACATAAAAGCATTTAAGTATCACCTTAAGCGCGTAGCGGGGAATTCAAAATTTACGTATGAAGAGTTGCTAACACTTGTAGTGCAAATAGAAGCGATTTTGAATTCGCGCCCGCTCACAGCCGACACTGACGACTTAGAGGTGCTGACACCGGCACAATTCTTGATAGGAAGGCCGATAATGGCCATAGTTGAACCGTCTCTAATCGATGTTGAGACAAATCATCTTAATGCTTGGCAGAGCATTTCGAAGTCGGTTCAAACGATCTGGAAAAGATGGAGCATTTCATATTTGAATAGTCTACAACAAAGAAAGAAATGGGTGAATAATAAAGAAAATATAAATTTAGGGGATATGGTTGTAATAAGAGAAGAAAATCTCCCTCCATGTAAATGGTTATTGGGACATATAATAACCATATTTCCGGGACAGGATGGAAAAGTAAGAGTTGTTGACGTAAAAACAAGTAAAGGCATCTATAAAAGATATATCGCCAGGCTTAGTGTGCTACCAATTGAAAATTAAATGCATTAAATCCTTAAAATAGTAATAATATTGTTCCATCATTTGTTAAATTCTATTATAATTGTTGTGTTCATAATAATTAATTCTTGTTAAATTGAAATATTGATGTTTTAAATTGTATTAACTTGTGTTCAACATATTGTAAATTTTGTTCAGTTCTTGCATGCGAACATGGCAAGGTCAGGCGGGATGTTGCCGCATGAGCACCACCGGCGAGAAAAACGATGGGTTGGCGCATGCGCGCAATCAGTTGGACTATTCTGATAAAAAGAAAGGAGAAAGTGTTCAGTCGGTATTGGAAGTGGGTAATATCTGGTCATGTCGACACCCACAATTGATTAACATCGTTCAGCTGTCATGTAAATATTTGTCGTTATTTGTTTAAATAAAATTTATAAAAGAAAGCTGTGTCCGTCGTTTCGTTATTTACATGTTCGTGAAAGGATCGAACAATATTGAAACATTATTTTTAAAAAATTCCGATTAAAGCCAATGCATCCTGTCTCAATTTCAATAATATATGTAAGAAAATATAAATTACTTAAAGCTTAACTTTGCTCATGCTCTAACTCTATAAAAAATAATACTGCACTCATGAAAAGACAATATGTGACAATTTATTTTATAATACATATTTTATTGTACATTTGCCAAATAATTAGCTATTTTTTCCATAGCTGCTGCGCTTTTCTCTTTAGCTATAACATCTCTTTCAATTAAGTCCAATTTGAGTCGTTTGGCCTCCAGTGGGCCTTCTGCTATTCTGTTGGATAAATCTAATTGTAAGGCAATATCAGCTAGTGCTTGAGCTGTGACTTGTTGGGAATCAACAAGGCTTTGTGTTTTTTCGGCAGGAAGCACTAATGGCCTGTTTTGCCTGCGTTTTTCATTTTTCAATGTGTTTTTTGTATTGTGTGGAGTGCCTATTTGTGTGTGTGGAGTACCTGCTTGTGTGTGTGAAGTGCTTGGTTGTACATCTGGAGTGACTGGTTGTATATGAGATATGCATGTCTGTGAATCTGTGTATATTTGTGAGTGTGTATATTTGTGTATCTATGTATTCAGTGTCTTGTGAAATGTGCTGTACTTCTTGTGTTGTTTGGAATGTTTGAATTGACTCTGGAATGCTTGTCACGTCACAGACAATTGTTGGCTGAAGCTGAAAAAGAAAAAAAAAATTAAAAATATAAGTTAAAGAATCATTTTACATTGTTAAATTCATAAAAATACCTTAATTTATTAAAGTGCACATTGAGCAATAATTTCTAATCTGGCAAAGTATATATGTAAATACATTAAGAAGAAAGGTTCTGTTTAATTTAATAATTTAATTTCAGAATGATCGATAACAACAAATATGCTAAATTACACAAATTTAGACTAAACACAACTTCAGCTTTTAATTTTTCTGAAATAGGGCATGTAACAATTTGATTGTTAAAAATATATTTATATAATATATTATTTATACACACACAAGATATATTTAAAGACATTATATATTTCATTTTATGGCGAGCGGTGGTCGAGCAGTCAAGGCGAGCTTTTCCAAGCTATCGTTCGACCGCCACATTGTGGATTCGAGTCCCATATAAGGCATGGATGTTGTGTTGTTGAGCGCAGTGTGTTCCACCCCCCTCTGGTGCACCTGGGGCAACGTCCTAGGATGGCTAAATGGTTCAAATTCCTGGCCAATGTATAGACGAATGATGGAAGTCAAGTGCCTGGCTATTTGATAAACCATTTGATATTAAAAACTGAACCTGGCCATTTGATATTAAAAACTGAAAAAACCAAGTCACAATATTATTAACAGGGTTCATCCTAGGTGTTTTTCGCAGGGCAGCCCGCTCCGCTGCCCTTAGAAATTAGAAAACCCGCTCTGCTACCCTCAGAAATTAGAAAACCCACCCTGCATGCGCCAGTACTATAATTTTCGCCCTGACATCAAAAAATGCTGCCCTTCTTTTAAAAATGACACTTCTACATATATTATCAAATTTTCAAAACATCGAGAAATGTGCGACATTTTTTCTTATTCATAATTTATTAATTCTTTAAAAGTGTCGTTTATTTCTCTTTGCGTGCACTGCAGTGGCGAGTTTTTTTTCACCCATACCTTTTACCCCATTGATTGCACGTTGAATGAGGTGGTGTTTTGCTGAAATAAGTATTAAGTAAACATGTATAATAACAGATAAGTAAATAAAAAAACATACAACTCCAATTTTTAATAGTTCCTCTAGGTGTGATAAATTTTAAGGGCTAGTTGGTTCTTTTTGGCAGGGTGAGATAACTTACGCTTTGCTGAAATAAGATTCAAAGCATTTGAGGCCGCCATTGCTTTGAATGTGAAATCCCAACAAAACTGCATTTATTTTACGCACGTTTAAGAAATACTGCATCTGGTAAAATGTAGTTTGTAGGACTACTACTGCCATCTAGTGTAAAAGATTGTAAACACAGTTAATATCTCATAAAATCATATGGCGTGTTATTTCCGTTAAACACACAGGTTAAACACACACAGTCTCGGCTTTAAAAGTGTACAACGAGACTACCTCGTCAAACTGGCTTAGCGGTAGTGCAATGGTAGATTATGCTGCAGAATTCAACATTTCTTCTGAATTTTTTTTTGAACAAATGTTGACAAAATGTAAAATCATAAAAACTGGCTCCAACATTGGGGAGAAGGTTTTCCAGTCCTACCAAAGATTCCACAAAAATTATTAATTAATAAATTTATTATTATGGCAATTTTGTATATTATTTGTTATTTATGCGAATTGTAATAAATAATTAATCAATTTGCTGTTTATTTGCCTTTGATGAGTCGGGCTGTAGGAAAAAAAAACATATCAACTTTATAGCCCTGTATATAATATTGTTCTACAAGTAAAACAATAAAATACAGTACAGGATCTATTATCCTGACTGCTGGGGACTTCAGGCATTCTGGATAAGGGGTTTTACGTAATTCAGAACACTTTTCTAAAACTTACTGGAATGGTCTAAAATGTTATAGAAAATTATAATTCATTTTAAAAACATGTATTAAATACATATTTTTTACAATCCATATGAAAAGATATACTTGGTTAACTAAAATGCAAATTACATATAATTATAGTATCAAATTTAGGGATTAAGAAAATTTTTGAAAGAAAAAAATGTCTGAAAAAAAGTTGATTATTCAGGGTAGTTATTAGAAGTCTTTTTTTGGAACATTTCAACTAAAGTGGGCCCTCACAATATTCATCTAATATTTTAGCAGAAGCACCTTTGTTCATATGTTTCAAAATATTTTAAAGTACTTTTAATAAAATTAAGATGAGAAGGATGTTCATTTTTAATTGAAATGAGAGATTCAAATATGGGTGCAAATATATCAAATTCTAATTTATGCTCTTCAAATGTATTTCTAATAAGCCTTATAATTCTAAATGCCTGAATAAATAAAAAATTTGATTTCGTTATTCTAAACATATATCTCTATTTCATCAACAATATGTTTAAAAATAATATCCCAGCATAAAAAGCCCCAAAAATATAAAAATATTAGTGGATGGAAAAAATGGAAAATATTTAAAAATAAAATGAAATATATCGGCGATCGTGTTTACATAAAAAAATTCCGCGATATTGCTAAACTGTCTTTTATAAAATACTAATTAATAAATGTAGCATGTAAAAAATCCACAAATATACTGCAATGGAACTTTTTGCAGGGTCAATTTTCAGTTCAAAATAGCCAATTTCATCCAAATAATAGGATTTCATTGAAAATGATTTTGATGTTGGAATTCCATCAACGTTTTTTAAAATATTAAAGATGTGTATATTTCCACGGAGATGGAAAAAAATCGGGTTTTTCAGAGAAAATGACAAGTTTATTGCTTAGGTTAAGTATTTAAAGAGATTAATCAGAAGGCCCAGAATGACATTTTATAGCTGCTATATTTTCCTTCGCATTTCGGCAAAAGTTAATTCTCATTAATTTCGGGAATTCCTTACTTAAACGTACTTTCTATCATCTCGGAAATGCGCTGATGACCTTTTATTTTTCAATCTTTTCCAATAAATGTTTATGCAAAATAGCGTGAATTCTGTGCGGCACATCACGTTTGAAGGGCGTCGACAAAGCAAATAGGATTTCTTTAGCGATATCGGAATATTTTAAGCGAAAAAGTTGGAATACTTTTACTGAAAATCAAAGTCCTGGAACAAAGAGCAGAAAAGAAAAGTTAACGAATTCAGAAAAATCGAAACCTTTGTGCCTAGTGTGCTCTACCCTATATACCCAGAAAAGAATGAAACGCCATTAAAAAAAGCACCTTGCCGCGACTTGTCCTTAACTAAGGCTCCTATATATACAGGTGCCATATTCGTAACTAGTGAAGAATGGAATGACACGTCTCGCCATGAAGACTTACTAGATAGATGCTTTTAGCCTTCATGCGTCTCACCCGTGCCGGATGCAGCCACTTCGGAAATTTTCGGGAAAAACGCTGCTACTTCAGATGTTTTCCGGAACAGAGGAGTTGCGCTATGGAGATACGAAACTTCCCGAAAAATACACGATCCACAGAATATTTTCATTCCTGCTTTTCATTCGCTCTCGTCAGAATTCCCTGCATTCGTTTTCGAAATTTAAGAAGGATCAGCGGCGGAGAGTGCACGCGAATTGCCGCACGGGATTTTTGAATTTGTTGGAAACTTGGTTCTGTTTTCGTCGCGATTCTCGTTATCGCGGGAACGTGTTTACATTTGTCGGCGGCTATTTGCTGTGTTAGCTGAGCGACTTGACTAGAAAAATTTGAAAGTCATTTGCAGATTTAGCAGTGTTTTGGCCATATCCATATCTGAAGTGCTGGTAAAGAAAATTTTGTAGCAGATGATATGCAGTAGTGATGTGTTTTCTCAAGAAAACAAGCTCGTTAAACACAAACACAATTTATTTGTTGTGAGATCCATTGCATCAGATGAAGTTACAAAATAAAACACTGTAACATTCGTTGCAAAGCAAAATTATATACAATGAGCTAGCAAGCTCATGAAAAAGGTTTTAAACAGTTTTTATGACTAGGCACACACTCTCAGTTACTATAACATCGGTAAGTAGAAAAAAACAGCTACTGTACCACACATGCCGTGCACGTTAATGAAGCCACCATCATCAGGTCACACGTCATGGCTTTAGAAGTTAGACTACTCTCTACCGATCAAGGTCTGCCTTCCATACAAGGTCTTTCACCGTCGATCACCGTCTGATCGATCTGACTATACGTCGAGTCTTAAGTCTGCATAACTACAAGATCTTAAACTCTGAAAAGTCTCCCACGTCTACTACATGGTCAGTCAAGGTCTGTAAAGTCTCTCTGACTAAACTCCGAGATCACTAAGGTCTGTCAAGGTCTGTAAAGTCTGTCAATAACTGAGAATGTGTCCTATCATATATACACTGTGATGGGTACGCTCCGGAACACAACCGTTGACGGCAGCGCCCTCACTATATGCAAATCAGAATGCGCGCGCGGCGAGATGGCGATTTGCATGAATGGCATGTTCTGTTCCCGTCACAAGTCGTTCACGAGAACGGTAGAACCATTCTAAAAATGTAAACACGTTCTCGCGATAACGAGAATCGCGACGAAAACAGAACCAAGTTTCCAACAATCGGCCCCCTCATGCAAAACCCCAAATCTCGGCGCACGTGCTATCAATCAATGAAATTATTCTAAAAAACATAACAGCAAAAATGTCAAGTTCTTTAGTATCCAGCAAAAACATAAAGTATATATATTACTTTTCATGTTAAGCAAAAAAAAATTTATCATTGAAAGAAAATTTTAGATATCATTGAAACACTAAGTTCCAAAAATTTAATTTAAGTCAAAATTTAAGTTTTCAAGAAATTTAAGTATAATAATTTAAATTTAACATTTAAGATTAAAAATTTCACTATAAATATCAAATTTAATTTGTGTAGAAAATTTTATGTATAATTATTAAATTTAACATTTAAGATTAAAAATTTCACTATAAATATCAAATTCAATTATGTAGAAAATTTCATGTATAATTATTAAATTTAACATTTAAGATTAAAAATTTTACTATAAATATCAAATTCAATTATGTAGAAAATTTCATGTATAATTATTAAATTTAACATTTAAGATTAAAAATTTTACTATAAATATCAAATTCAATTTGTGTAGAAAATTTGATGTATAATTATTAAATTTAACATTTAAGATTAAAAATCCTACTATAAATATCAAATTCAATTTGTGTAGAAAATTTCATGTATAATTATTAAATTTAACATTTAAGATTAAAAATTTTACTATAAATATCAAATTCAATTATGTAGAAAATTTTATGTATAATTATTAAATTTAACATTTAAGATTAAAAATTTTACTATAAATATCAAATTCAATTATGGCTGTTCATTATCTCTGTCCAAGACCAGTATACATAATTAATACTAATAGCAGTGACACAGATAATGAAAAGATTTTTCTTTCTGTATTGTATTCATATACAAATTTGAATAAGTGGTTTGTCTTCAATGAATCATAACCAAGTGTATGATAACAAGGAGTAAACACACAAAGATAATACACATAAGCATAACTGTCTTATGCGGGAATTGAAAACATGGATATATATATACATTCAGTGTAATGTGAAAAATTTTAGAAAGTTCATTGTAAACAATACACATATATATACTCTAGATACAATTATCTGCATCACAGAGGGAGGAGTAATTTATACGATATCCTAACCATATTTTGTAAAAGAAAGAAAAAAAAAATTTAGAAGTTACAAATTTAATCATTTTTGTTTTTGGAAATTTGATTACAAAAATTTAATGCTAAAAATTCCTCAAACATTTGGCAAATCTTATTAATGTACTGCCTATGATGTATAAAAATTTTGTTATTGATTTCAGCAAATTCCACACCTAACAGTTTTTGGACCTTCCCTAGAGATTTGATATCAAATTCTCCCTTTAGCAAAGAAACTACATGATCAATATCACCTATTATTTCTATGTTGCTTGCCTCTGGCCTGGATTTGATATCCCTCTTTTCTCTGAAGTTAAACAAATTTTGGTCATAATGTATGTTAGCCTTAGCACAGAATTTTTTAACATCATTATGACTTCTCAGCCTATGTTTATCACCCCTCACTGAGTAGTAAACATCAGTTCGAGTTCCATCAGGCCTGGGTACAGCTTTCCTTTCCCAATCTATGTTTGAACAGGGGGTCAGATCGGAATCAGCAGGAGAGTCCTCTTCCTCACTAGTATGACTAGTGTCATGGCTCTCACCTGCTTCTTCCTCTGACTCACTATCCAAACATCCCGATCCTGAATCTGATGTTCGAGTAAAACCCGATTTCTTTTGGGTGAAGTTTCTAGGTCGAATGGGGTCCAGGACGCCTTCCGCTGCTTCCATCTCCTCAAAACGGACATTGCTTATTTCTAATATTTTTCCTTCTTTCACAAGAAGAATTCTATAGCCCCTGGTATTTTCTGCATATCCTACCATAACTCCCAGTTGAGCTCTTAGGTCTAGCTTCTTCCTAAGCTGTTTTGCAATACCAGCATAAGCCTTACATCCAAAAACTCTGAGATGGGATACAGCAGGCTTCTTCCCATAGTACAATTCGTGTGGAGTTTTAACTTTAAATTTATGGCAAATCCTGTTCTTTGTATAAGTAAAACATAGGATTGCCTCTGCCCACATTTTGTCACCAACTTTGCTTTGATTAAGCATTGCCTTGACACAATCTAACGCTGTCAGGTTGAATCTTTCAGATACCCCGTTTTGTTCGGGTGTATAAGTGTTAGATCGTTCATGCTTAATCCCTAACTTTTTCAAAAAAGCTTTAAATTGACCGTGACAAAATTCCATGCCGTTATCAGTACGGATGCACAAAATCTTTTTGCCTAATTGTCTCTCCTGACAAGCTTGAAAATCCTGAAAAACTTTGAACACATCTGATTTTTGTTTTAAAATAAAAACAAACACCTTGCGGCTAAAATCGTCTGTAATAGTCAAGAAGTATTTGTTTCCCCCCAATGAAGCTACAGGCATTGGACCACAAACGTCCATGTGCAGTAATTGCAAAGGTTCTGTAGATCTAATCCTGCCTATTGGTTTGTACGAAACTCTTTTAGATTTTGCAAGTTTGCAATGAATGCAATTTACTTTTGCATATTTTAATTTTGGGAGTCCGTTTGCCGCGGAAACTTTACTTGTTTGGTGCAAGTAGTCTGAGTTAATATGGCCATATCTTCTATGCCATAATTCAGTTTTGTTCAGAATTTCAACTGTTGAACCACTAATTTTATTTGACTTTGATTTTAAATCAGATTTGTTTTTCGTTTTATTCAAGTTAGGCCTAATTTTGTTTTGACTTTGACTATTTGTTGCAGGGGTTTTTCTAACCTGTTTAGAATTTTTGTCCCTATCCTGATCTCCTTTACGGCCCTCAACACTACTATTTAAACTTTTAGTTGAGTACTGTGGTTTTAAGAAATACAATCCTTCTTTACGTTTAGCGTAAAAGAAATTTTCTCCCTCAGGAGTCTTAAACCATAGAATACCTTTGGCTGCACTAAAAGAATAGCCCTGCTCTTCTAATACAGATGCGGCCAACAAGTTACGCCGTAATTTTGGTGAATACATAACATTTTGTAGCACAATATTATTTGTATGATCTTTAAATTTAACATACATGTTCACCGTTCCAATAGCCTCAACTGGGCTTTCCATATCACCCACTGCTAGCGACATAGATGTATCCTTACATTTATCAAATTTTGAAAACATTTTAACATCATTACAAAAGTGTCGCGTAGCAGCGGTGTCAATCACCCAGCTGAGCCTATTGTCAGGATTATCAACAATATTAGCTTCTACATTTATATTTGAAAATACTTCAATAATACTAGAGCTAGTCATCTTTTTCAATTTTGGGCATTGTGCCTTTACATGACCATTTTTATTACACATAAAACATGGTCCTATGACCTTAATAGACTTTTTAACTTTAGTAACATTTTTGCATTTAGCGTTAACATTTGAAAAATATACAGATGAATTGGAACTTACATTATTATTGTCATGATCCTTCCTCAACTGTCTAATCCTGCCCTCCTCCAAAGACAGTTCTTTCTGAATTTTATCCAATTTAAAATCAGTATCGCTCCAGCGATAAATGATTTGAATGATACTCTGGTACTGGGCTGGGAGATACCGGATGGCTTGGAATGCCACGTACACATCCTCCACGGGGTGATTCACGTTCTTGAGCTTGGTGACAGCTTTCCTTATCCTCGTACAGAATATGTCGATGGGCTCCTCGATTTCCGGGCGTAGACTGAAAAACTCGTCCAACAGATGAACTAAATTAGCGCGCGTTGGGGCCTCAAAATGCGCCTCCAACTTCTCCCACGCATCCGCCGGGCTGTCGCCGATGTCGAGCAGTTCTCTGTACTCCGCCGAGATATTTCGAAACAGGATGGAAAGTGCGCGGTCGCTGCTGCGCATGTACTCCTCTCGCTCGCGGCGTGACGTAGATTCGTCGACTGGTAATGCAGTACGGTTGATGTGGCCGTAACATCCTTCTCCTTTCAGGATAAATGAAATTTCATTACGCCAGGTGACGTAATTGTCCCTGTTTAACGCTTCTATGCCGTTGCTCACCTCCATAGTCTTTAACTGTGACTAGAGTGCGTTGTTTACCTTTCTGCTTGATGCAAATGGCGCCGGTCGCGGCCCCCGTCGATGGAATTCACAACTCTTCACTGCTGCTTTATCACGGATAAAAGTTATGGCCTTGACATACTACGGGCCCATAACCAAAATGTCGGCGGCTATTTGCTGTGTTAGCTGAGCGACTTGACTAGAAAAATTTGAAAGTCATTTGCAGATTTAGCAGTGTTTTGGCCATATCCATATCTGAAGTGCTGGTAAAGAAAATTTTGTAGCAGATGATATGCAGTAGTGATGTGTTTTCTCAAGAAAACAAGCTCGTTAAACACAAACACAATTTATTTGTTGTGAGATCCATTGCATCAGATGAAGTTACAAAATAAAACACTGTAACATTCGTTGCAAAGCAAAATTATATACAATGAGCTAGCAAGCTCATGAAAAAGGTTTTAAACAGTTTTTATGACTAGGCACACACTCTCAGTTACTATAACATCGGTAAGTAGAAAAAAACAGCTACTGTACCACACATGCCGTGCACGTTAATGAAGCCACCATCATCAGGTCACACGTCATGGCTTTAGAAGTTAGACTACTCTCTACCGATCAAGGTCTGCCTTCCATACAAGGTCTTTCACCGTCGATCACCGTCTGATCGATCTGACTATACGTCGAGTCTTAAGTCTGCATAACTACAAGATCTTAAACTCTGAAAAGTCTCCCACGTCTACTACATGGTCAGTCAAGGTCTGTAAAGTCTCTCTGACTAAACTCCGAGATCACTAAGGTCTGTCAAGGTCTGTAAAGTCTGTCAATAACTGAGAATGTGTCCTATCATATATACACTGTGATGGGTACGCTCCGGAACACAACCGTTGACGGCAGCGCCCTCACTATATGCAAATCAGAATGCGCGCGCGGCGAGATGGCGATTTGCATGAATGGCATGTTCTGTTCCCGTCACAAGTCGTTCACGAGAACGGTAGAACCATTCTAAAAATGTAAACACGTTCTCGCGATAACGAGAATCGCGACGAAAACAGAACCAAGTTTCCAACAACATTTTTAGAATGGTTTCATCGTTCTCGTGAACGACTCGTGACGGGAACAGAACATGCCATTCATGCAAATCGCCTTCTCGCCGCGCGCGCATCTGATTTGCATATAGTGAGGGCGCTGCCGTCAACGGTTGTGTTTCCGGAGCGTACCCATCACGGTGTATATATGATAGGACACATTCTCAGTTATTCAGATCTGATCTTATCACAGACCTTAGTGATCTCGAAGTTAGTCAGTGAGACTCTCAGACCATGTAGTAGACATGAAAGACCTTTATGGAAAGCAGACCTTGATCGGTAGAGAGTAGTCTAACTTCCAAAGCCATGACGTGTGACCTGATGATGGTGGCTTCATTAACGTGCACGGCATGTGTGGTACAGTAGCTGTTTTTTCTACTTACCGATGTTATAGTAACTGAGAGTGTGTGCCTAGTCATAAATCTGTAAAACCTTTTTCATGAGCTTGCTAGCTCATTGTATATAGTTTTTGCTTTGCAACGAATGTTACAGTGTTTTATTTTGTAACTTTATCTGATGCAATGGATCTCACAACAAATAAATTATGTTTGTGTTTAACGAACTTGCTTTCTTGAGAAAACACATCACTACTGCGTATCATCTGCTACAAATTTTTTCTTACCAGCACTTCAGATATGGATATGGCCAAACACTGCTAAATCTGCAAATGACTTTCAAATTTTTCTAGTCTAGTCGCTCAGCTAACATAGCAATAGCAGCCGACAGAATTTCGTGCGCGGATCGCGCGTACCCTGGAAAAATGTAGGCTTCAATGCATTTTTTAAAAATTGATATTACTAATTAAAGCAAAAAAGTGTTTGGCGGGATTTTGAACAAAAAATCGCTATTTGGCGCAATATTTGGCAAATAATCGCTTGTTGGCGCAGAATTTGGCATTATTTTGCCGAATTCCGGTTTTGGGAGAGTCTGGATATTGGGATGCCGGATAAGAGATCGCGTACTGTACTTCTGTATCCAACAGCCTTCTGCGACATTAATTCATTGGAAATCAATTAATTAATTGGAAGGCACTGAAGAGAATCTTGTACACATGATATAATATTTTCAGATGTTCCACGACCATTATCATAACTTTCCCAGTGATGAACTACTACCTTTTTTTGATTTTCTGAAAAAAATCTTATAAGAACATCTAACTGCTGAATTCTTTTTCCGGAAGGGGTGTTTCATCCACCTGGATAGAAAAGCTGCATTGGGTTTTTATAATTTCATCGATAAGTTCCTGTTTAAAATATGGTCCTAACCCATCCGATATTATGTAGGACAACTTAGAAATTTTGCAGTTAAAATCACTGGCTATTTTACTATCACTAAACATCTTCAGAAATATATTCATTGCAGTTTTACTAAATGAGTATGGTATATTATGAACTGCAACGGCTAAACACAGCATTGTTTCTGCAGATCTAACAGAATCTGCATGTGTAATTCCTTGGGAATTAAAACAGGTAGTAATTTGCAATTGTGACGGATTTTTAAGTATTCCATTTTGTCCACGATTCTTTTTACAATTATCTATATGGCTTTTGTTTTTTCAATGTCGCTTGACAGAAGCGACTGTCAAGCGCTGACTGCAATTAATAGTGATATTGCATATATAACAAAATGCTTCTTCCTCTTTAGCACCAGCTTTGCACCATGTGCTAATTTTATCACCATTTCCATCAATATCATTTAGCACATCAGTATTAAAACGACTGCATCTTCCTGGAAACAAAAAAAAAAGACTATTTTACAACTAATATGAATAAAATATTGTAAATTATGTACATAACTAGTAAAGGTACCAGGATTTAAACCAGGAATTAATTCAGTTAATATATTCAAAATTTTTAAAGAGGGTAATCATGCCCCTTCCACTTTTCAATAATCCCTCATTTTAAGTAAACAAACAAGAGCTGCTTTTGAACCGTTACGCGAGCGCTCAGCACTTTGGTCACTGAGCAGGATTTATTAAAAGCACCTGCATAGCGAGAACATCTGAGGCCAACGTAAACACTTTTTACGTTGGCTTCGAAACATCGGCCGCTCAGTTTCTTGTGAAATCTGGGTACACTTGCGTAGTAGGCATGAATCACTCTTAATAAGTGCCTTTGACCTGATGCACCTTTGTTAAATTGCCACTAATCGGTGTACGCGCCCGCCTAGCTGATGCGTAAACCACTAAGTGCATATCTCTAAATCGAATCAACATATACGGTCGTAGTACGTCCTAAATAATTGTGGGATTTCTGAAGGAACAAAATAAGAGCGAGTGGTTAGCGCGCGAGCCGCAGATCAAAATTTTATTTAAATCTCGAATTAGTTGCGAAACTGGGAATTCCAGATGGTTGGTGCTTCATATTTAGGTACGATCCAAGTATGCGTTACAGACTTGGCGCGATTTTGAAAAATGTCGCCAACGCCGAAATGATGCGTTGACGCTTGTTGCCAAATGGTTTCCAACGCCAAAATGACGTTTTTAGGAAAAAACAAAGATAATCGAAACCTAAAAATGGCAAATACAAAGCATACCATAAACATCACAAATAAATAAACATAACATGAAAAGACAAACATTTATTAACTTTAATAATTTAAACATTAAACAAATCATAAATCAAATTTACAAAAGAACACCGGGATAGACACATTTTATCGTGGCAATAAACGCTTCCACCTTCTCCGACGATGTTTTACTGTTGTGGATTCGCCGCCACATGTATTCGGACAGATATGAGTCAAATTCGTCTTCCACCTTTTTGGTGCCTTTCATCTTCACGGCGCCCCATGTTCCCTCAATCGAGTTTGTATGGGCACCGGAAAC
Source organism: Amaurobius ferox (assembly GCA_951213105.1). Taxonomy (NCBI): domain Eukaryota; kingdom Metazoa; phylum Arthropoda; class Arachnida; order Araneae; family Amaurobiidae; genus Amaurobius; species Amaurobius ferox. The sequence continues at coordinate 30,418,015 of OX578150.1, read as the reverse complement.
GGGATCACGGAAAGTTACACTATGATTCACCGTAAAGTGTTTAAAACCTTCGTCATCAAGACAGTCGTATGCTTTCCAGCAATCGGACACCACGACGCTGCCGGGTAAAACGTACTTTTTCAACACGCCCAACAGCGTCTCTTTCGACCTGTTTTGAACAGCGGCCATGAAACATTTGTTTGTACCGCTTTCGACGCCACCAAAAACCCACTGGCCCTCCACTCGCTTGCCACGGTGATATTTACGTTTTCCAAATTTGGACTCATCAATTTCAACAACGACGGCCTCGCCACCGAGAGGTGCAGAATTGTTGATCAACCACTGGGCACACACCTCCCAGCAAAACATCATCCAGTCTGTCACCGTCTGCTTGGCAACACAGAGGTCTTGAACCATATAATTATGCCTTGCGCCATACGCCCATTCCACAGTCAATTCCATAATTTTCGTCAAATCCAGGTTTGAGTCATGAAACCACGTGTTTTTCCGGAGCGTCACCTTTTTTTGATGGCCCTTATTACGGCACGACCAGCTAAATCCATCGGAAATGTCTTTTCTTACGCCGAGCTGCATCTCCAATCCACACGTGGGGCACGGAAATCTTTCCGGAAGCAAGCCTGCTCCGATACACCAGTCAACAACTGCGCGTTTTCCCTTTGATTCCAAAATCCAAAAAAATTCGTATTTAAATATTCATCAGACATCTTTAACCTCACAAATTCACAAATCTCAAACTCCCGCAATATCACATCACGAATTCCAAAATGGCTAAAAACCTACTACCTAACAAATCTCGCCAAATCTACAACTACACAATAGCAACTTTATCGCCCTCCCAAATGTCGCCTATATCGCCAAATCCACCTCGTAACGTATACTAGGATTTTACCCATATTTATTATGGCGCGTGTGAATCTCCGCGGATTCACCTATTTCATGAGCAGTTTAAAAATTGAATATAAGGTCAATTGTAATTATATTTTTTGCTTTTGCGAAAATTTTGTACGATTTGATTAGCGCAATTTTCGAATCGAAACCATTTTAAATTGTGTTCAAATATGTCCATTTAAACTTATTCGCCTACCCCCCCCCCCCCCCCCCCTAAAAAATAAAAAAACTTCGACGAGGCGTATCGTCCCAAGACCTTAAGCATCTGTGTACTGAATTTCACCGCAATCCTATGTTTCCATTTTCCCCTTCAGACGAACGACACAGACATCTTTTATTATGCAAGATGTATAGGTGAAATGTAGACAGTAATATCTTCAGAGTTGGGTAAACGCCAACGGAGTGAAATGTTATGCTCGGAGTGAAATGTATAGTGAACGGAGTGAAATGTATAGTGAAATGTGTTGGATAATGTTCGAACTCCAAGCAAACCTCTGAAACAGATACTTTATTTAAAAATATCACAAAACTTATACTAAAATTGAGAAACATCTAAAATATGTTTGAAAAAGAGAAATAACTTTTATTCAAAAATATACTTTAAGAAGAGTATCAAACTATATATTCTTTAGTTTTAAGGAATGATCAAAGAGTTTCAGTTTACAATCTGTAAGTTCATATCGGTTAAAGATATTTAAAAGTAATTTCCATAGATTTTAAGATAATTGTCTCATTGACAAGTAAGGTTGGGGATGCCATTGTGATAAAAATCTGCTGTATTCAAAAATTTCAATACAGCATGCTTCATGTCATCATCCAACTAGAAACAATGTCCTTTTCAACGAACTGAAGAAGTAAAAATTGTAAGGAGAGAGATCTGGACTATAAGTTTGCTTCAGTCTCCCTTAAAACAGGGCTTGCAATCTGTTCTGCACAAGAAGTGGGTGTCCAACACATGTCATTTGCAACATCATGGTGGTCAAACTGTCACCATCTCTTTATAAGCATCCTATTGAATTTCTTTGGATGTGAAGAGGTCAGATGCTGCCTCTTCATGATTTGTAACGATGCATACACCAGATTTCATCACCAGCTACAATGAACTCCAAGAATGTGTTCCTTTCCATGTTGAAACACAGCAAGTGTTGTAATCAGACTACTATATAGTAGGCTGTCTGATCAATATTGACAGCACACAGGATCCATCGATAGCACACTTTGCCATACCCCAAGTTCCATATGATAATTCGAAGTTCCATGGCTCCACCATCATCTTTATCATGTTATTTTCACGATATTTCTAAAAAATGAAGAAAATCATAAATATCTTTAAAAATGAAGCAATTGCACATGTTAGAGATTATTACTCAGTTAATTATACATGTTAGAAATAGGTTTGAGTATTGTTCATTTAAACATCAAAGATTTTTCTCAAGATATATATTTAAATCTTAAAAGAATAATTGTACTTGTAAAACTAAGTATCTCAGTTTGAAAATAACTTTAAATTTCATTCGGTAGAATAGGAAAATTTAGAAAAATGTATACATAGTTGGAGTAAAACATATATAGAATTTTTTTCTGTCTATATTTCCATTTTAATTATGTAGATAAAATATATTTATTTTCTACATCTTGATGTTATTGTATTCATGTAGTATTACATTTATAAATTGTACAAATGTGTGCATCTTTATCAAGGATATTACAAGACTATTAAAAATTTTAAAAAGCTTCACTAATAATATTCCGAGTACCTTCTAATAAGGCATGAATATTTTTTAGACCGAATATTTTTGTTCAGTATAAACATGCCTAAGACAAATTAAAATTTGTTAAAGCTGGGCATTTTAAAGTTATTAATGCATATTGTTGCGCCTACGAACTCCAGGCGAGCTACTATAGGTGACTCTAAAGTGGACTGTATAAACTCTCAAAGCTGACAACTTAACAACTTTTATTTACATCATTTTTACAGAGTGACGGAAGGGCCGTCGTACATGCAGGCATCTATGATAACATCTCAAAGCTTGTAATGCTTCCAGCGCTTGCGTATTGAATACTGTCAGTCGCTACGCCATCTAGCAATGTACGGGTTACGTAACACTCCCCGCCGATTGAAATTACATAATTTCAATATAATGCACACAAGAATTTCATAATACACTACAATTTATATGAATATGCAATAAATAATCACTCAACAGGAATAATACAAACATTTATTACACTTCTTTTTAAAATTCTACCGTTAGGCAGGCGCAAATTCACTATTCTTACTTTTCCGTCTGCACCATGCAAAACCTGAGTAATTTTACCCGTCATCCATTTTGTGCTCGGTAGATTCTCCTCTTTAATTAATACTAGTGTACCTTCTTTTACATTGTCTTTACTAAACTTTCATTTATTATGCTCTTGTAAATTATTTAGATAATTGCGTTTCCATAACTTCCAAATTCTTTGCGTAAACTTAGTTATTAATGCATATTGTTGCGCCTACGAACTCCAGGCGAGCTACTATAGGTGACTCTAAAGTGGACTGTATAAACTCTCAAAGCTGACAACTTAACAACTTTTATTTACATCATTTTTACAGAGTGACGGAAGGGCCGTCGTACATGCAGGCATCTATAATAACATCTCAAAGCTTGTAATGCTTCCGGCGCTTGCGTATTGAATACTGTCAGTCGCTACGCTATCTAGCGATGTACGGGTAACGTAACACTCCCCGCCGATTGAAATTACATAATTTTAATATAATGCACACAAGAATTTCATAATACACTACAATTTATATGAATATGCAATAAATAATCACTCAACAGGAATAATACAAACATTTCTTACACTTCTTTTCAAAATTCTACCGTTAGGCAGGCGCAAATTCACTATTCTTACTTTTCCGTCTGCACCATGCAAAACCTGAGTAATTCTACCCGTCATCCATTTTGTTCTCGGTAGATTCTCTTTAATTAATACTAGTGTACCTTCTTTTACATTGTCTTTACTAAACTTCCATTTATTACGCTCTTGTAAATTATTTAGATAATCGCGTTTCCATAACTTCCAAATTCTTTGCGTAAACTTAGTTACTCTTTGCCATTTTGAAAGTCTATTTTCGCTAATCTCAATAAGTTGAGGTTCAGCAATAGACGTAATAGGTCTACCTATTAAAAAACGACCTGGTATCAAGATTTCGAAATTGTCAAATTCCGAAGATAAGGGCGTAAGGGGTCTTGAATTCAGTACACCTTCTATTTCTGAAATTAGTGTTAGAAATTCTTCAAGGGTGAGATTTGCATTACTGATTACGCGCTTTAAGTGAAATTTAAAACTCTTTACTCCAGTCTCCCAGAGACCACCGAAATTCGGGGATTTTGGGGGAATAAAATTCCAGTCTATACCTTCATCAGTGAAGTAATTTTCCAAAGTTTCATCTGGTGATTTTACCAGTTGATATAATCTTTTTAATTCTGTACTAGCCCCTACAAAATTTTTAGCATTGTCCGTAATTATTTTAGCCCATTTGCCTCTTCTACCAAAGAACCTTTTTAAACTAGCAATGAAGGAATTAGATCCGTAGTTAGTTAAATCTGTAACAAAGTCCAGGTGTATAGCTCTTGTGCACAGACAAACAAATATGGAAACATAAACTTTGTTGAGCACACCCTTTCTTTGATTCTTGAATTTTAGAAAAAATGGACCATAGAAATCGATCCCAGTAACGTTAAAGGGGTAAGTAGGTACGACACGTTCTCTTGGCAGATTGCCCATAATTTGATTAGCTAAAACAGGTTTGTTCTTGAAACAAATTACACATTCATGTATTACTTTCCTACAAAGATTTCTTCCATTAATTGGCCAGAATTTTTGTCGAACATGATACAAAAATGATTGTGGACCAACATGTAAGTACTTTAAATGAAAATATTTCAAAATAATTGAGGTAAATGGACTTTTGCTTGGTAAAATTATGGGAAATTTGGAATTGACACTTAAATCTGAATGCGACAATCGACCGCCTACTCTTAACACATGGTTTTCGTCTAAAAAACAGTTTAAAGTACTTAATTTACTGTTACCTGGGACAGGCTTACCCTTTTCGATCTGCTTGATCTCTTCTACAAACTCACTTTGTTGGATCAATTTCATCAAGAAGATCTCTGCAGCAGCTGTCTCTTTAACCCTTTCGCGACGAACGGCACGCCCAGGTGCCAGATGCGAACATGCATTCAAGGACGAACGGCACTCATTCGGGCCAGAGAAAATTTTACAGCAAGCGGATAGTGGCACGTAAAAGTGCCACTACGCAGAACGTTTTAATTTGTGAACTAGATGGCGTTACTTGTCCATGGAACTAACTTCAATGCATTTTGCAGAGGCATGACCTTGGCAGAAGAGGATCGAATGAATTATTTCTCCATTTGGAGCGGTGAAAATCATTTTGTAACATAAACAAACAGAGCAATTCTCGTAGCATCAACAATTTTATAATTCAGTTTCGGTTTTCATTTTTATTTCAGCGTTATGATTTCGTTGGTGAATCATAGGAATATAAGAGAGTATTTTTTTTTGTTTGGGTTTTAGAGGCAGTGAAATTATTCGTTTATTTCGGATAAAAGAATGGGAGCAACTAACGAGTATTTTGTATTCAGATTTGTATGAAAATTATACATCAAATAGAACATAAATATTTCTTTTATTCCTGTAAAAAGTAGATTTCTGTGTTGAATAGGTGATTTTTAGTGAATTTTTTTCGAGAGTTAGGCTTAGCGCAAAAAATGCGCCGTCCTTTTCGACCAGTTCGGAAGCGAAGCGCGTCGTCCTTTGGGCCGCGACAGCTCCGGAATGCCGCCATCCCGAAAGGGTTAAGCGTAAGATGACCTCTCAGCTTAACTGCCTTTGTTGAATTATTTATAAATCTAAATACATAACTCAAAACACAAAGAATTGTTATATAATTATTGCTAGCATTAAGAATACAATCTAAAATGGATTTTTGATTAGAATGAATTAAAGTTATTAAAGAGTCATTGTTACAATCTGAATGTTTCTGTAGTTCTTTAGAATACTCCCCTTCAGGAACAATTGTCTCCTCATCACTTTTTGGAAGGTCAGCTTGCACTAAAAAGGTAGGCCCGTGCCACCACATTGCACTTGTTAGAAGAGACGAAGCACTAATTCCTCTAGTCACTAGATCTGATGGATTGTCCTAGAGCAATAGGACCAGGAAATTTTGTCTGTTAGCAATTGTATTTCGTTTACACGATTGACAACAAAAGATTTACACTTTCTGCTTGAACCCTTGATCCAGAATAATGTGATCTGGGAATCTGTCCAAAAGAATGTAGTTGACGGTTTTTTCCTATCTATAATTTTCTTGACTTCACTTGTCAATCGTGCAGAAAGCAAAGCACCGAGCAATTCCATTCTCGGTATGAAAATTTTCTTTAAAGGTGCGACTCGACTTTTAGAGGCAACAAGATTCACAACAACACGGTCCTTGTATTTGACTCTTAAGTAGACTACTGCACCGTATGCCTTTAAGTATGACTACTGCATTTTTTTTTATGACTACTGCACCGTATGCCAATTATTAAATTTATTTATATTAAAAAAAAAAAGCTGATGCCGTTTAACAAATTTCTCGTTCCTCACGATTCTTTGCATCGTACCGCAAAAACTATTGCATATGAAATTTGGTACACTTGTAGAAAAAGCTTTGGGGAATACATTGAAATAAACCATTTTTATATATATATATATATATATACTGTAGTTTAAGAAATATTTAATGTCAAAGACAAAATATTTGAGCTGAGATTTCGCGTCCTGGACTAACAAGACCAGGAATTTTTGCAGGCAGGTACCTACATAGGTGAATTTTTGTAGGACGGAGCCCCCTTTTTTTAATTTTGATGTAGTTCTTGAGATAGTATTCTACTTTTTATGCCCTTCTGAAATGAACTTTTTTTTTCATATCTGCACGTCTAGTGTTTTCTCCGTCTCATACCATAAAAACTATAGCATGCAAAAATGCGAAATTTGTTACATTTATAGAGAAATAATAGGGAAACACGATGAAGTAAACCAGAAGGTGGGTTGGCAAGCAGGGGGTAGAGCCCCCTAGTACTTATTAAGAAATCTACAAAAAGGTTTTGAGAATTTTTTATCCCATTATAGATAAAGCAAACAAATTATTTAATCTGTACCGTACAGCTGAAACTGGTGCTAATGAAAGTAATAAAACTTCATTTCTAGCAACATAAAATACAGAATTATTATGATTGACTAGTTTTGAAGACCATAGTCAGATTTGTCAATACCAGAAGGCTGTGTTTTGGACTATCATGAATGTAGGTTACGCTTCTTTCTTATTCTGGTGTAGATGAAGGTTGTTATCTCCTTTGAAGCCAATTGACACCAATAATTTTGTGTTTGATGTTGCTTTAAATAACATTTTATTTCTTTCAATAGTTTTAAATTTGAAAGAATAGGGAAAAGTATTTTTCTCCCATTAAAATTTGTGCACCATTTAGAGAAGACATATTTTGTAATGATAAATTATAGCTACATTTAATGTCACTCAGTAAGCAATAACACCTCTGACTAAAGATCACAATACATTTTCAGACCCTTTTTACAAAAATGTATTAATTAGTAGTTCTTGTAGGATTTTCAATCTTTACAATTCATTGACCGAACAACCATATTATACTTGGGAAATATTCTGCATATGCCAATTATTGACATAAAATATCAACATTTTCTACCCATACAGAATTCAGAAGCATCAATTTCTATCCATATTTAATTTAAAATTATTGAATTTCAGACAAACATAACTTTTAATCAAAATATGTTTGTGTATTAATCCATATTTTATAATTTTTCATATCAATAGTTTTTAATTGGTAAGCATTTGATGTTTTTGATTTTTTATCTAAAAATTAATTAAAAAATTTAAAATCAAATTATTTTTAAATAATTTGATTTTTGATTCAGTTGCTATTAGAATATGCATTTTCCAAAGTACATAACTATGTTCTTCAGTGTGTAATAACAGAGACCTGAAATGACAGTAAGAAAACTTGCTATGTGCCATAATTTTGTGTGATAAGTTAAGTTTTACCAGAAGTTTTCAAGATTGTGGCAAATAGCAAGTTCAGTTGCGGTCATTGCAGACATTGGTTATTCCAAGCTGAAGCGAGCATAACAGTACGATGGTCTATGGATACTACACTATAGATACTAGCATAATACAGTAAAGGACAATTTATATGATATGGTCCTTGTATAATCTTATTTATTGACGTTAATTTCAATTATAGGTATGTATTTTTTCATTGGTTTTGGTGAAGCGTATAAACAGTGTTTTACCGTACTAACTTTTGATACATGTCCCATTTAGACAACTGTAAATGAACTATTTATTTATTTTTAATGATTACCTCAGTTTTTGCAATTTGTTATGTTTTAAGTAAATACAAATGTATATTGCATTTTTAGGTACTTGGCGTCTGGGGATTCTATGAGAAGCATCTCCTATCAATTCCGGATGGGATATTCTACTGTATCCTCCATCATATCCGAAACATGCTTGGTCCTTTGGGAAACATTGCATCCTAATGTGATGAAGCCACCCATGGATGCTTCTACCTGGAAGGATATAGCTGATGGGTTCCAGGAGCGATGGAATTTCCCACAATGTCTTGGAGCCATTGATGGGAAACATGTTGTTATTCAGGCTCCAGACAATTCTGGCTCGCTGTACTACAACTATAAAAATATGTATAGTGTAGTACTGATGGCAATATGTGATGCAAACTACATATTCCGTGTCATAGATGTAGGGAATTATGGGCATCATAGTGATGGTGGGGTTTTAGCTTCTTCATCATTTGGAAAAGCATTGCTTTCAGGTCAACTGCCATTACCACCAAATGAGTGTTTACCTGAAACAAACATGTGTCTGCCTTATGTTTTTGTGAGTGATGAAGCGTTTGCATTGAAGCCATATATGATGCGTCCATATTCTTCCCAGCATCTTAACACACGGAGGCGTATTTTCAATTATCGCCTCAGTAGAGCCAGAAGAATTGTTGAAAATGCTTTTGTTGAATTGTTGAAAATGCAGTGGATAATATTGTCAAGGCTACCTGTGTTTTACACAATTACATTATGCTCAACAAAATGGATTATCAGGGGGATAGAGATGGACCTGAGGGCTTCACCCCAGGAAACTGGCGAACTGAAGTCGCATCAACTGCATTTGAATCTCTTACATGAGGAAGTAATAACAATTATTCAAGGATTGCTTCCGCTGTAAGAGATTCCTATGCAGATTATTTTGATTCTCCTGTTGGGGCATGTGATGTGCCCTGGCAATATAATGTAGTAAACAGGGGAAACATTTAAGACGATTTTGTGCTTAGTTAAATAAACATTATTTTCTTCTATTTTTAAATTTAAATGTTCAATATAATTTAAAATTTTCATATTTTTTTAGATTTGTTATTTCTATTTCTCGAATATAGGTGTTTTGGACTTTTTAAAGCAGGGGGTGATTTCAGAGGCAGCTTCTTTTCTGATTGATAGTTGTTAATTACACAGTTCCTACTTTCCAGGAAGAAAGGTGTTATATTAAAATATTTTAATTGACGTCATTTTCATTAACTTGGGCGTTATTTTTTCAATTTTAACGATATTTTTGATAATATGGGACGAAATATCATCCCAATGTCGTCGTAAGAATTAAACTATTTACACATTACGATACTAGAAGTTAAATATACTTAGATGGGATTCAGATTTATTTATAATTTGTGTTTGCTTTTAAATGTTATACGTATTTTGTACTTTTTTGTAGCCATTGCTAAAGATATTTTGGAACAGTTTCCGACATTTTGTGATTTAGTTGAACATTTAATTGTTATTATACTGTGCCTGACAGTTGTTTTATGATCTTGTAAAATAACTATTGTATAGTATTTTTAGATATGTATTGCTTCTGTTCACACTTAATGGTGTTTTTAAATAAAAATGTTATTTATCCAGAAATTCAGACTCATTTTTGTATTCTGTGAACCAACCAGTGGCAGCTCGTGATCAATATATAGAAAAAAGCGCTGATTAAAGCATATTTTATATATATATATAAATAAATTGAAAATGTGTTTGTGTATAATGATAATTGGCTGCTAAAACTTGAATTTATACTAAAAATATATATTAAAATTTAGTTCTTTTGTTATCAACGCTTTAATAAAATTAATAATTCATTTATATGCACTTACAACAAATATATAAACAGGTTTTATTGACTTTGTATTACTTTGATTGGTGTTTTCCATTTTTAGCTACATTGATGGCACCGCTATTCAACATTGTTTCCAAATGTGTTATAATGCAAAAATGCTGCATAAGAAAAGAGCTGACCAATTTAATTTGCAATTTTTGCATGTAAAGTTTCTTATATGAGTATAAGCCATTTCATGAATTAACTACCAATGTCTCAAAATTAGGGCATGCCAGGATTTTAAATTTGGTATTCTTTGTTTCCTACTGATAATAAAATTACTGCATAATTTGATTTCTGACGATTATAAAATTAAAATGATCATGTATATCAATTATCAAAAGATTTTATATGATTGACTGACAGTTATTTATTTTATATTAAAAAAAACGTTTTATATTGAAAAATAGTAAATATGTGTGCATTCTGTATATTTGTACTTGCTAAAAGTAAAAAGCATTTCATACTTCATAGACAATATAATAGTACAAAGTGTTGTTCAAATCACCCCATTTGTTTTTTAGAAAAACTTTAATTTTGTAGTGAACTACAACTATTTAGATTACTATATATTAAATTTGTTATAGGGGAGAATAAAACAGTATTTAATTATAAGAAATAAAAGTTTGAAGTGCAATATTTATTAAATTGAAAATGTGAGACGAGGGAGTACAATTAAAAAAAAAAAAAAAAAAAAAAATACTGTTATAGGGGAGAATAAAACAATTTAGAATGATATTCAACTAAGGCAAACTAGAAAGACGCAGATGTTATTTTCATTTCTTGATACACCTGTCCCCCGATTTACACGGAAGATAGGTTCTGCACGAAACCTTGTAAATTGAAATCTTGGATTTTGCTAAGTAAAATCGTGTAAAACAAAAATTACCCCAAAATGTACATGATTCAGTCATTTATTTAAGTAAACCAAAAGTAAGACATCTTAGAAAACTTAAAATTATACTTAGTTTATAAAACAACAAACATATGAATGTAATAATATAACATATTTATTTTACATTAGGAACAAAGAACAAAAAGACCCTTAAAAATTAATTATAAATTTAATCACTGACATCACTTTCATGTACTATCAGTCTTTTCTTTCTGATAGGTATGATGTCACTTTCATCACTTGAGCTTTTTTGATGCGATTCTGGCTCAATGGTTGACGAATTAGGCAAGATCTCGGGTTGACAAGACTTTATCATGAAATCGGTAATTAACAATTGCGTAGGTTTTTTTGCTAAATCTTTATAGACCTCTTCATATTGATTTAGGTATTTACGAAGGTCTCGCTGCAATCGAAGAGCTCGATCAACATTTGTGTCATATTGTAAAAAATGGTTGCACAATTTTCTTCCCAAATCAAGTCCTACGCTTATGATTCTTGTTGTAAACGCAACTGGTTCTGATTGTTTCTGCACTATGTACTTGCATGAACCAGATAGCTTTACTGTTGTGAAATACATACGGGGATTCCCCTAAATGTATATTATATTTTACAACACCGGGAATCCCCTGTTGTTTTTATCAGTGTTACCAAAGGAATAAAATTCAAAAATGTCATCAAATCTTTGTATAGGCGTATATGGAGCGGAATATACATTTTTATCAATTTTTTGAAATCTGTTGATTTATAAACCATGTAAAAGCGAAATCGTGTAAAACAAGTGCAGTGTAAATTGGGGGATAAGTGTATTTAAGTAAATAATTTTTTAAATAGATTTTCACTTAAATATTTGAAATAAAAAAAAATTCTTCATAAATATGAATTGATTTTAAGAGTTAACAAGAAAGATCAATCATGCTTTAAAGCATTGATTATGAAACACTTTCCAACTTCAATGCAATTTTATTTAAACAAGTCTAAAATGCAATACATTCCTCAGTAATATTTTGAAACTTATCACAATACTGCATTAATTTATTATATTTGAAAACTTAACTTTCATCGAAAAAAATGAACTTCATTCAAATGACGGCATTGAAATATAAATTGCCTGGTTTAAACATCTCTAAAATGTTATACATTCCTCGGTAATAGTTTTAGAATTATCATAATACTACGATAATTTATTATATTTGAAAACTTCATCGAAAACAACTGAAATTAATTCAAATGACGTCATAGAAAAAATAACACGCCTGGATCTCTTTACTTTCTCCCATTCATGTCATTCATCACAATACTATAATAATTTATTTTATTTAAACATTTCGTTTAAGACCATGGACCTACAAAAAATTAAACTCTATGCTTGAAACTTCATCAAAAAAAATCGTCCTTCTCTTTATGAAATCAATTAATATTTCATTCATATCAGCCATGCAGACTCCATGGACTAAATTATTTTGTGTTAAAAAAATACAGGAATTCTAATACAACTTATTCTATATATTTTGCTGTTTACATTTTACATAAGTGAAAAATAGGCTTCGTTGTAGAAATAATCAAGTTTGGATAATCATTTAAACTCAAATATATTGTAATTGCGTTGTTTCAGTATGTAGATGCACAGAATGTAAGCAAAAATAAAGTAGTTTTAGGACGGATACAACACTCAATATGAATTAAAAAGAACTTAAAAAAAATCACGATTTTGAAACAAGATGGATGCCATATATCATTATGAAGTGGGTCATGTGATCGTTTCATATGGTCACGTGATCGTTTCATATAAGAGGTGTAATTATTATTTTAATTTTTATTTAAAAAACTACTGAATATATTTCGCTGAATTTTTTTTTATATATTTTATGGAACAATTTGAATATTACCTAAAATTTTCGAAGCAATTTGTGAATTTTAAATCCGCTTAAAAAATGTTTGAAAAATTAGGTCCCATAGGGCTCAATGTATTTCATTTTTTTGACCCGGGTTCAATCCAAAACTAATTGGGTGATATTATTCATTTATATTCCCATAGGTTCTACAGACCGTCTGAACAACATACTAAAATTTCATTTTGATTAAGTCATTTTTACGGCAGTTATCGTGCTAACGGACAGACAGACAGAATGAACAAAGTCATAAACACTTTTCAACTTTGTTGTAAAGTGTTAAAAATAGAAAAAAGAACTGCTCATTAGAATTATAATAAAAAATACAATATTTGAGAATATTGTTATAACAAACTATTATTATTATAATAATCATACAGGATGTCTACAAATGATTGGAGCGGTTTCAAGATTTGATTGCAATTATATTATTTGGCATATGATCACAAATCTTTACAATTACAATACACTCCCTTTAATTGTAGTATACTCTCTCACAGCTTGGAACCAGAGATCATCGCTGTATAAACTAATTTATAAAAATGAGGCATAATAAGAAGCTATAATAGAAAAATAAGACATAAAAAAGAGCTATAATAGAAAAATAATTTTATTATAATGCGTTTTGCAATATAGTTAAGACATCAATTTTTACTTTAATTCTTTTTTTATCATCAGTCACTTTATCTAGATAATGTTTTACCATCTCGGCAAAATTCTCATTTACATTATTCTCTTTATTCAACTCATCTGTAGTGTTTTTGAGTTCTTCCAATAAAAATTCATTAAATTTGCGTTTTCGGCCAATTTTGTTATTTTTTGGGGTCACCGGTGGGATGACCCTTTGTTGGGAGGTTCCAGCTTGATCGTCTAAGCATCCATTTTGAATATCAGGCCCCAAATATATTTCTTCTCCATTATTTTCCAAATGGGAGCTGGTAAGTAGGTTTGAAGATTCAAACTGCGAGCCTTCAATAAAGGAAGTCTCCAAGATCTCAGTATTTGCAAAAGAATTTTCTTCAATTGGACCTGTGTCTTCTGGAAAATTACCCGAAGACCTGTAAAAATATAAAAATCATAAATTCCAAACTATTAAATAGAAATCCATATAAAAAAAATCAAATAATTATTTGTTGAAAAATATTTACTCTATTTTAAGATACAAAATTATTTAAAAAGCGATATTGCCAATTTTGACTGTAATGAAACAAACAATAAAAAACACATAAAAAAAGTATTTAAATTCAAGAATGCCGTTATTAAAATATGATTTAAACAAATTTTAACATTTTATACTTGATTTTAAAGGTTTTCAAATATGTACCTAGATTATTAAAAATTTATAGATCAGATTTACAGATCAATTATCAGATTTATTAAAAATAAATAATTTTCAAGTGTATTGTAAATTTTTAATTGTCTATGTGCAGCTGCGGAAAAAAAAAACCCCCCACCCTCTCTTAATAGAGCATCGTTCATCATAGAGAAAATTGAAAGATACCATTTGATTAGGAATAACATCCTCTACAAATTAATGTGCATAAAATTTGCATAAGGGACCATCTTCATATCTAAACAAGCACAAACTTTGAAATTTTCAATGGCAACACCCAATTTTGAAGTCACACACAAGTTCTAGACCCTCAAATTTGTCTAAATTCTAATTTTCACGAAGTTTCGATCTTTATAAACAAAGATATTCAATATTCCGAAATGTGCAATTTTCGGGGATCAGCTAGCTCCATATTGAAAACCGCAATTTGAAGGGCAATGTTTCGTTGATTGACCACAGCACTGTTGTAAATTATTGAACTATCCTCTTGACATTCAGTATTATGGCTTACCTCACAGCCAAAGGGTCGCAGGTTCGATTGCTGCATGAGAGAGTGAGGATTTTCATCAAACATATATACCGCAGTAAAACTTTAAATAAGAATGTTATTAGATTAACTTACAATTAATATAACTTTTTCAAATTAGTCATTTTTTAAACTAATATACAACCCCTAAAATCACAGTGATGCTGAATATTTAAACATTTCGAAAGAACTAGAGGGAGGAAACACCTGGAATTTTACATAAACATATAAAGTCTTTGTGAATCGATTTTTATCCAAACATGTCCAGGTTTATTCATATTTTTCTGATTATTGATTTCATAATTAATATTTCATACAAACAATTATTTCCACAAAAATAAAAATCATGTAAATGTGTTTGGGTTGTTCACTAGTAACGTCATACAGATAATCAGCGTGAGCAGATAATTATTACAGAAGATGGAAGTCTTGGAAACTCATTTAACATTAGGAGCTAAAAATGTTACATACTCATAATTCGGAAACGCTTTATCCAAGTAACTTAAAACTTATATCCGAGGTTGATTTTTAGTGTTATATTCGAAATATTATGTCAAACTTGGGTGTTGCCATTGAAAATTTCAAAGTTTGTACGCATTTAGATATGAAGGGTCCTTTATGCAAATTTTATGCACATTAATTTGTAGAGGATGTTATTCCTAATCGAATGGTATTTTTACGATGAACGATGCTTGATTAACAGAGGGTAGGACATTTTTTTTCCACAGCTGTACATTTAAAGTAATAAAAAATGCTTCAAATGTTAGCGCCAAATTATTAAAATGCAACCTCTTTAAAATTGCAAAGTACTTTGATTTTTGTTTCTATTCTAATATAAAATGTTCAAAATTACATGTCGAAAGATAACTACTATAAGGATGTTTGATGATTTCTGTCTAATTTTATATGCACATTTTATATTTACTATTTCTACAAACACTTTTTCAATTAAGAAGAATAGCATAAAATGTATATCTCATCTACAGGGTGTATCATATTGAATGGGACAAAAAGAATATCATAGTACAAATTCTGTAATTGATTTATTTAGCTGAAACAAATTAATTCTAAAACTACAATTATACAAGTTTTATTTGGCAACATCGAAAACCGGCCATACACCTTTCAGATGGTGCAGGCGTTAAAACCTTCCGACAAACCTTTGCGTACAGCTTTCTGTGAGAATTTGCAAGATAAGTTGGAAGTAGATGATTTTGCGGAATGACTTGGGTTTACGGATAAAGCCATTTTTCACATTTCTGGCAAAGTTAATTACCATAATTTAAGATTTTGAGGCACGGAAAATCCACATGGTGTTATGGAACATGAGCATGATTCTCTAAAGGTGAATGTTTTCTGCACCATTTCAAAGAGTTGTGTATTTGGTCTTTTTTTCTTTGCGAAAAAAACGATTAACAGGTGCATTTACCAAGATATGCTATCAGAGTGGTTGTTCCCTCAGTTGGAGGAAGCGGTTCGTGGATTCATTCTGCAGCAAGACGGCACTCCACCACATTGGCATATACGTCAGTACCACCACATTGGCATATACAAACGTACGTCAGTACCTGAATGATAGTCCACCCCATCGCTGGATTGGCCGTGCTGGGTCAAACGATATGGCATTGATTTGTTGGCCACTGAGATCCCCAGATCTAACCCCATGTGATTTTTTCCTATGGGGTTTTGTTAAAGACAAAGTGTTCGTGCCTCCATTGCCCCAGGACTTACAGCAACTGAAGCAGTGGATAACTGAAGTGTTCGAATCATTAACAAAGGGTATTCTCTCACGAGTATGGCAGGAAATGGAATACCGCATAGATATTTGCCGTGTCACCGGAGGGTAAATTTGATTTATCAAAATAAAGTAATTACAGCGTTCACAGGTATTCTTTCTTTTTGTCCTATTCAATATGATACACCCTGTATAGCTGGTATAAAGTATACTTCAAGATATTTTTCAAAGTAACTTCGAAATAAATTTTTATAAATATTCAAACTTAAAAATAAGTTTCTGATATAAGGTTATTTGGTATATAGAACTTCAAATAATTTAAAACAAAAAAATTCTGAATATTATTAAAGAAAACTTTTATTTGAATATTTTAGCACCAAATATATATATCGGCAAAACAAACTCACGTACGCTCTTGTTTAAATTCACAGAAAGGTGAATTTTCCGAAAGGCGTCAATACTGTAAACTGGCGAGCCATTGGTAAATATAAATTTGAATGTCTAAATTTTTATTATATAATATTTCATGTATATAAAATCACTTTGGAAGAGAGTTTTTAAACATAGCCGCTGAACTAGAAGAAATTTTTGAGTTTTCATCTGATTGGCTACATTTCTTCACCGTCGACCAACAGTGTAAAGGGGTTTACCGTGCCGCAAAGACTTGTGTGTACCTCGAGTGTTGGTGTGAACTGTTGCGATGAGGTGAGTGGGAAGGTCCCTTAAGTGTGTTTATTTTTGGAGTTTGCTAACTTTACAAATTTATAAGATTTCACTTTCATTTTTTTTAATTTGGTATTAGATTATTACAGTATTATGTTAAATTTTGACAAAAATTCACCGATATAGCAACAAGTCTTTAAATTTTTAATTCAGCGGTTAAAGGAAATTTTTGCAACTTCAAAGTATATTTTCATTTCCTTTTGTAACGAGAATGATTTTAGTTTAAAAATAGGCGATAAAAACAAAATGCGCTTCCTTCTTCCAATGTGATAACTGTCTATAATTATAAAAGATAACTTCCTGCATTTTTTAATGTTCAGCATATGTGAACTCAACCTTCGGTCTTCTACTGTCGCGGTGTAGTGAGTGGGAAGGCACCTTAAAACTATTTTTCAAATGTCATTATTAATGACACGAAGGAAAACTTTATTAATGTTGGTATTAAAATATGTTGACATTTAGAAATTAAACTATTTCAAAAACATAGATTAGAATTTGATACATTTGTACCTAAATTTACAGAATTAAAAATTTGCATTTGATCAATCTCGTAACAGAAATCAAATAATTACAACCTGCTTTGCTAAAGATTAAGTCTTATTTTGTTAAATTAAATTTTGTAATAGAGAAATTCAACTACAATTGAATATCATCAGTAAATTTATTAAATGAAACACTTACTTCCTGTGTGAAACATGGTCATATAGAAATATCATCTGTTTCAAAATAGGTGGAAGGGAAGGGTCAAATGCCATTCCACTTTTTCGCATTTTCTTCTCCTTGCAGAAACGATCCCTTAGGCATTTAAACCGTTTCTGGCAAGCTGCAACTAGAATAGAAAAACAAAGTCATAAAAGAGAATATATTTATATATATAAGTATAATATAAGAATAATATGGTTATCAATTTAACGATGGCCCAGTGATTAAACATAAATGCAGTGGTTATGAGAAATTTAATTATTCTTAAATTTATTTAAAATGTGTACATAGTTGCACATTAAAAGAGACATAAATTAAACAACTAATTTATCATTATCCAAGATGACAGACTAAACAAATTTTATTATTTCAACTTGGATCTTAAAATTGACAAATAACATTAAATTGATTCTACAATTCCTATGCTTCAGTGATATTTAAGCCATCTGCTGAGTAGTGTAAATATAAAT
Source organism: Amaurobius ferox (assembly GCA_951213105.1). Lineage (NCBI taxonomy): Eukaryota > Metazoa > Arthropoda > Arachnida > Araneae > Amaurobiidae > Amaurobius > Amaurobius ferox. The sequence continues at coordinate 30,399,556 of OX578150.1, read as the reverse complement.
ATTATGCTATGCATGTAGCATTAAATTTAGAATAGCTTTTATCATTTGTACTTGTAATCTGTCTTAAAAATAAACATTTAAGTAAGGATGAAATTAAAAACTACGAGTTTTGCATGCAGTTAGTTCTCAAATAAAACTAAATGAACTTCAATTAAAAAGAAAATAAAAGAAATTATATAAATTTACTTACCAGTAGTTCCAAAATGCTCCGCAATACAATTCCATGTATTCATTTTTTTTACAATATCTTTGTAATCCTGCCTAGTTTTATTATACAAATGTTCATTCGCTTGAATGAATTCGATGAGCTTGAAATCATCCATAATGATAAAAATACTATAATAAAAATGAAAGATACACAAATATTAAACTACCACAGAATTAATTGACTGACTGAAAAATGACTTTGGAATGTACGTTCCACAGAATATGCGAAATCAGCCAGTAATGGCGGTAGTAAATAAAAATACCCGTGATCCAATCTATCTATGATGCTATTGGCTGTCCCAATGCCGTCAACCGTGCGGTATGCGTTCAATTCGGTTTCATTTCGAATTTAGCGTTGCGGCCTGCGTTCACCGCGGAAGAGAACTTTCCCCCACTTTTTTATCGTACAGCGCATGCGTGAACTCAACCTTCAGCTGCGGTGCGTTGCGTTGCGGTGAGTGGGAAGGCACCTTTAGTGATGTTGTCCTCGCCTGCTACCAGGTCGTCTACGTAGAAACAAGTGTCAAGGATTTGGGTGGCAACTGGATAGTTCTCGCGAAACTTTTTGATATGTTCCTTTATCGTGGCGGCTAGCAAGAATGGGCTAGCATTCACCCCAAAAAGTACTCTGTTGAATCTATATATTTGTATATTCACGTTGTCACTCTCAATCAATTTATCATTGGTAAACAGGAATCTAACCGCGTCTCTGTCTTTTTCAGCTAGGGAAATCTGTAGAAATGCCTTTTCGATGACAGCTACAAAAGCAATTTCGTGCCTGACCACAAACAATCGTTAAGAGACAAGTGTCCAAGCTCATGTGAACTTGCATCAAAAACGATTCTAGTTTTGGTTGTAAGACTATCCTTTCTAAAAACTGCTTGATGCGGTAGGTAGAACACTGGTTTGTTAACCGGTTTAGTTGTATCTAGCACTTTTTTGTTGATTCCCTGACTTAAATATTCTTCTAAAATTTCATGATACTGCTTAAGTAAAGCTTTATCACGTTGTAATTGTTTTGTAAGATTTTTAAATCTCCTTTCTGCGACATTCAAGTTATCACTTAATTGTTTCCAATCTTTCTTCCAGGGGAAGGAAACCTCATAACGTCCTTTCTTGAAGCTCACTGAATCTTTGAATATCTCTAAAGCTTTGTCTTCATCATTGCATTTAGGATCATCTTTTATTCCTATTGACTCAAGTTCCCAAAATTTTCTCAACTCTATCTCCACTGGATCTCGCACAAAGTGGCAATGAAAATTGTTTAAAGTCCCCACATCTTTAAGTGTTCCCGTCACGATCCACCCGATCTCTGAGTTTTGTAGAATTATCGATTCATTTTTTAACTTAATCTGATTGCTCACTAATAACTCATAAAACAGCTCTGCTCCTAACAAGGCGTCAATTTTCCCTGGTTTGTGAAAATGGGGATCAGCATAAGTTAAGTTACGCGGGAAACTAATCTTAGATATATCAAGAGGTTTTAAAGGAACTAAATCTGTAACTTTTGAAACTATGAGTAAATCAACATTTCTTTTAAAGCTTCCATTTTCGTTAAGAGATTAACGCAGAAACTTTTCTTTTTACTGTCAAAATAGTGCCATTCAACCCCGATACGGGTTCGTTTATTGCTTCCTTTTTCAATCCCAATAAATCAGATACTTCACAACAAATAAAGGATATTTGAGAACCTGCATCTAGAAGAACGCGAATTGGTCTTAATGAACCATTTTGATCTTGAATATAAACTACTGCAGTCGATAATAATATATATCCCTTTCCAGAGCTCGAATATAAACAATTTCTACTCCCAAAGGAAGTGCCAGCATCGGTTTCACTTTTAATGGCGTCAGTTGTGGCTATGAGCTCCGCTTGTCTGGGAATGTATAATGACTCTCTGGAAGTTGAAAGATTCGATTTTGGGCTTTCAGGTTTCACAAAATTATCTATATGAATCAAGGAATGATGACGTTTCCCACAGAATTTACATTTTTTCTCATTTGTGCATTGGGCTACTTTATGAGGTTCAAGGCAATTATAACATAATTGTTTCCTTTTAATTTCATTAGTTCTCTCTGGCACAGATAATCCGTGAAACATTTTGCACTTATAAATTGGATGGTTATCCTTACATATTGGACAGTTAATTTTAATGTTTGTTTCTATCATTAAGCTATGTCTGGGATAGAATTCAACTTTTGATTTTGTAGCAAAAGGAATACGTTGGATGTTTTCTAACACTTGACTTCTTTTTTGCAAAAAATGTATAAATTCTTCCCAATCTGGGAACTCTGTTGTTTTTAACGACATCTCGTATTGTTTACGAGTTTCGCGATCTAGCTTGGAAGTAATGACGTTAATTAACATTATCTCAGTTAATTTGTTTATTTCAAGGTTGAGAAGTTTTAGCCCTCGTAAATGATTCAATATCATATCAACGAACTTGTGCAATTCTTTTCCCGATTCATGAGTAATTTTCTCTAAATTCAAAATTGCATTTATATGAGTGTCTGCGATAAATCGCTTATTTTCATATCGTTGCTCCAATTCTTTGAACAGTGATTCAAACGTTTCGTCTGTTGTTTGTACTTGTTTCGCTTCTCCTTTAAGCGACGCTTGAAGATAGTGAAGTTTTTGTTGCTCATTTAAATGTTCATTTGTTGAAATTAAACTATTAAACTGCTTTTTGAAATTACTCCAATCTTCATAACTGCTCGCAAAATTAGGCAATTAGGCTCTGGCAGCTTAATCAAAGAATTTGATTTATTTACTTCTGCTTCCGATTTGCCAGGAACTTTCGAAAGTAAATAGTTTACACGTACCTCTAAAATATCCAGTGAGGATTCCAGTTCTTGTAGCTGATCGAGCGCATCCCCGAGCTCCACATCGTCAGGTAAAGTGCAGTATCCCATTTCTAATTCTTCTATCGAAGATTTAATAGAACGAATCTTTGTAAATTGATTATCTAAGACAAACTTCGCATCCTCTCGATCCGAATCGTAACTGGAGAGGAAGCCTTGTACTCTCGTAACTCTTGCTTTCAAAGTACCGCATGTGCGGTTTAGTGCCACGAGGTTTATTTCGATTTCAATTTATTATCCTCCGTCTCGGTACGACCATAAAACTGTTGCGCCTACAAACTCCAGGCGAGCTACTATAGGTGACTCTAAAGTGGACTGTATAAACTCTCAAAGCTGAAAACTTAACAACTTTTATTTACATCATTTTTACAGAGTGACGGAAGGGCCGTCGTACATGCAGGCATCTATGATTTCATCTCAAAGCTTGTAATGCTTCCGGCGCTTGCGCATTGAATACTGTCAGTCGCTACGCCATCTAGCGATGTACGGGTTACGTAACACATATATTATAATGGAAAATACAAAAGGATTGCATATGATTTGCTTATTATAGCTCTCTTTCAGATAATAAATTCAGTATTTGGCTAAATAACTATTTGCTGTATCTTTATTAACTACTGTATATTTCTTAATATAATCCAATCAGCATATTAGCCAAGCCAAGTACGTAATTTTACTGTAAAAAATTTGATCAAAACAGTAAACTTGCATAAGCCTAATAAAAATAAAAGAAAACTGTATGAACTGTGCCAGATGTGTGAATGCTAAACTATCACTGCCAATCAAATCACATGGTTATGAGGGCATTGTTAATAATGAAAAATAACTACATGGTCTGTTCAGGTTTAGGCTGTGTGAGGTTGTTCAGTAGGTTGTGTCAGAGATGTCTTAGTATATGATTGCTTTCGATTTGCTTGTGAAAATATCAGCCACAAAACAATGGTTTCATGATGCTGCAGTAAGCAGGAGAAAATACTTTTATTCAATTGGTCTCAGCTTTCACAATTACCAGTTTCAAAATTTTCATCTAAGCCTCTCTTCTCCAAAAACATCCAACCACATAGAAGCATTGAATGATGGATAAATGGATGTGGTGATATCACAATCACAACATCTACAGTTATAAATTAAGACTAACTATGTAAGAGTGAATGCTCGTTACGTTACTGTTACTTAAACAAATACAGTGTTTCAAAAATGTATCATTTGAGTAGATGTTTTGAACTTGAGAGCAAAAACACATTTTATTAAGAAATGGTGGCAACGAGAAGATAACATTTTAGTAAGTGGTAAATCCTCCACTGGAAGATATACAAGCCGGTATTCATTGCAGCATAGTCAATTAAGTTGCTTATGTGTGACTCTGCAGAAGATTCTCCCATCAGGGCCGGCTTAAGGCAGCAGCAAAGAAAGCACTTGCTTGGGGCACCACATTTTATTAGTGCGGCAATTAAGTTCACAAAGCCCTGTATAAAATAGGAAAATTTAGAATTTGTCCCTAGTGAAAAGAAGACATTATTATATTTCCTTTTCTCTTTTCCAAGGTGAGAGGGGTAAAATTTCGTTCTTTGAAGGTTGTTGTTTCCAGTTAATCCCCCCTACCACCACCGATTGTCAATGGGAGTTTCTCTAATGGCATATCCAGTACAACACCACATCTGGGGCGGCATGCTGAGCATTATCTATGTCTACTGCAAAAGCGTCTGTTTCTCCATCGGGGAAAATCCCATGAAAGTATTTTATTTCAAACGACGGGGTTTCTATCGGAATTGCCCAGATTTGTTCCAGACCCACACTTTCCAAATTAGTTTTCTAACCTCCTTTGTATTTCAAATCTGGAAGACACCTTACCCTCACCCAAACATACAAACAAGACTACTTTTACATCTATGCTGGTACAGATGATATCGGACACCAATCAATTTCCATCAATCAATCCATCATTCCATTGTAATACTATTTTCCCCTTTAGAGTTCTTGGTGTCAGCTATGGAAGAAGTATTTATGTCATATTTAAAAACACCCCGAAGCATCTCATCAGCTCTATGAAACATGTGACGGTGTCCGTGTGAGATTTATTCTTTGAAGAAAGGCGGAAGGTCGTTAAATCACTAGTAAGTTTCAGTGAGAAATGTCTGAATGTAAATCTGTTTTAGAGTTAGCCCTGTTTACACTTCTATATATTGTGTAGTTTTATGACTTTATACTCCTGGATCTACAGTCTATCTTCCAGCATTTCAAAGAAGAATAAAATTTAGGGTAAGTCAGTTTAAATTTTTTATGGTTTTTTATAAGTATATTTTTTACATACACAATATGTAGAGTTTCAATTATTATCCAAATTCTAAAATTCAGCTCCAGGTATAAAATCGATTTTACATTTAGTGATTATTTTTACTTTCTCATACTATGTAATATAGTATAAAATATTGTTTTCACGAAAATTTTGGAATTCAATATTTTGATGCACTGCATGTTTTAGTACCTCCTGAACACATTGTTTCATGAGATTTCTTGTGTACACGATAGCTACCGCAAATATTAATAGATTTTCACGAAACTTATATCCGGTTTTGTTAACAAAAAATCTAAAACCAGATAGAATTTTGTTTAATTCGAAATTTTATATTTTCTTAACATGGCAGCATAGGACACAATTTGATACAATAATGCATAAAGGAATTATTTATGGTTCAATGATCACGTCACAAGATCAGGTTCAATCACTGTTGTGAAAAATAGCCGCTATACAATTTTTATGTTTGTGACATTATTAGCCCTCCTCGGGGAGGGGGGGGGGTACATTGTCAAGTTTGGTGCCAATTAAAAGATTTTTTAAGCCTTTTAAGGAGAAGGGCATCGAGGTAGTATATAATGGAGAGAGCTTAAGGGTTGCAATCGCCATCAAAGGGAGTTGTAGTCAGGACGAATTTCCTGAGAACCTGTTTTCTTCCGACTGTGACCCTGTACATTTCAATGGCGATTTATGACAGAGAGCGTGCTCGAGAAATATAAATAGTAAAATAATGGTTATGTACTGTTGTGCTTACGACTGCAAGGAAAAGCATGTAAAAGGAGGACTTTACTCTTTCCATGGGTAAGTTTTTTTTTCCATTATATATCTTACAAATATAGTTAAGAAGTAATTTTGATAGATTTTAGCGTGGTGCATTTCATTTGGCTATTAATTTCATTGCTTTTAATGCTATATTATTAGAAGTTTTGCTCTATTTTTGGTGTTTGTGATATTGCAGAAGACTTATAATATCATTCTAACACTTTAAAAAAACATTTGGAGTACTTTTGTTATAGTTATAGAGCTGTTTTCGGTATCCTTATATGTTTTCCCTTCGAGGTAGAACTTGGCGACGTTTGGCAAGATTGGGAAGAAACATAGGGAGTTTAGATAATGAGCGTAAAGACGGGTCGTATGATAAAATTTTACTTTCAAAATAAAATATAATAGTTTACATTCATTGAAAATGTCAGTTAGATTTTACATCACAATTTTTCAGTGCATTTTATATAAAGATATATGATCTGAAATATGAGCATGATCTCATTTCTAGTTCAGAGTAAATTGTACTTAATAAGTCGATGTTATTAATCTTATCCTTGAGATTGCCCCCCCCCCCCTCTCCGGATAAATTCTATAGATGCCGATGTTGGTTAGAATTAATTTCATATAAACATCTCGATTGTTCACAAATTAAATATCAAAGGATATATCATTAAACTCCCAGTGTTTTCAAAAAGTATTTTGGTATTACACTCTTGTTTGTCCTTCCGAGAGGTTGGTGGTAGGGGAGAAGCAATATCCACACCTTTCTATAAGTTATCTTCTATGTTAATTAATCAGCTAGGGAGAAGTTTAACAAATGGGTAGTTTTAATATCATGCTTCTCCTTATAGACCACGGAGGCTGGATGACTTCAGCTTCTAAAACATTAAAATATGCGTTTTAATGGAGGAAAATACTTTAAATCGTGTCACTTTAAGCAAGTAAAATGTAACAATTTTCTATAGTACTACATATATCTTCTCAAAATTAAAAAATTATAAATAAAGATATGTTTACATAATTCTTTAATCTAGATTTTACACAGGGGAGGCTCAGAGCCAACGGCCCTACCGTGCTGAAAACACCGGTTCTCGTTAGATCACCGAAGTCAAGCAGCATCGGGCGCGGTTAGTACTTGAGTGGGTGACCACCTGGGAACATCGCGTGCTGTTGGCACATTTCGGGCGCTGTAGTCCGGTGGTTTGCGCGCTGGATTTGCACGCTGCCACAACTGCCGCCGTGTTCATGCGGAGTACGATCACGTTAAACATGTGGGTCCGTAAGTCCTCCCGAGAGGTTGATGGTAGGGAGGGGAAGGAGGGTACGGTCCCTGTGGATGCCTCCCCCACTGGGTTCCGGTCTAAATTGGGTGGCACTTCCCGGCTGTCCAAACAGTTACCTTACACCTTTCTGGTAGGTCGGACGGTCTGGGTCTCAACAACAACAACTCTTGTTTAGTTTGGCACGGTAGCCCAATGGTTAGCACGCGGGAATTGTTGTTAGGGAATTAGTTCTCGAGAAAGAAATATGCCTTGCCCAAAGAAATATTTGAATCACCGACTTCTTGATCACGCGTTAGCAATCTATTAAACGAGAAATCTTAACTCTAAAAAAACCTTACATTCTCCTTATCATAATTTAAGTAATAGGTTTTTTGATCTAGAAACAACTCTACCAATATAAATATTTTTACTTACATGATGTTTTATGTACCAAAGTCGTGTTTCAGAGTCTTTCAAGTGCGACTAATATAAATTAAAGTCCAAATTATTATAATTACAGAAATTTGACGAAAATAAAGCTATTGGGGCACCTAGCTTAGGTGATTCAAAAGTAATAATTTTATATTGAAATAGGACTACATATATCATCTTCATCAACTAATTACATGATTAAAATGAAATAGTATCACACGAAACACTCAAATAAAGGAAGGGGGGGGGGGGAGTAATGGGAATTAAATAAAGATGTTGTCAGGACCAGATATTATTGACCAGATTACATCCTCCCTTAATTTAAACTCTGCTTGCCTTTAGATGAAACCAATATTTTGAATGTCTCATCATCTATAAACAAATACTTTAAATGAAGATATATTTTATAATGAAACGATAGAACAAAATATTAGAGACATACAAAATAATATAATGGACCTAAGCAATTTGAGCCTTTTTATTACTGATGTTGTAGGCTACATTTCAGGATTCATCATAAAAAAATTAACCAAATCCCTCAAGTGCTCACAGTGTATTTTGGCATTAACAATGAACTCTTCTTTTTCCAATTTAATTAAAATTAAAAACAGACATGGATTAATATCGCCTGGTGATGATATACATAAACTTTGCAAAGTTGCAGAAAAATCTTTTCGTATAACTGAAGCTGCTGGAAAATTACACAAACACAACATTATGCACACACTTATAACTTAGCCAATGATGCAGATGGATCCACATCTTTTCTCAAATTTAAATGATCACATTTTAAACCACGACCCAATACAAAACCATAAAGTTCTGTTAATAAAATCCGAACTCTTTGAATATTTTAAAATAAGACTGTGTCACAATGCGAAACTTCATACTGAGAAACTTCAACAAAACAAATGCAGAAGCATTAATACAAAATTAACTCTATTTAAAGGTCATTAAAACTTAAAATTCTGCACATAGCTTTAATTATAATTTTGGTCCTAATGCTTTAGTTGTTTTTAAAATTTTTAGAAATTATTTTTGGATAGATTGTGCTTTAATTTTTGCTATAAGTTTTTAATATTTAATATAATTGTACAACATTTGATATTTTTATGCCATATTAACCCTTTCATGGGCTTTGGGAAGATTACTTCCCACCAACATGATGTTACAAAATACACCAGTGGGAAGCGCAAAACCCACTGTATTATATTGGTCTTGGTATTATAACGTTGGGAATAGTAATTCCCACTTCAGATTTGTGCTGCCATCTATATTTGATCGATTGAAACATATTTGGCGAGTATCATTTGAAAGTTCGAAAGCTCTCTGTGAGATCTGTTCTTCTCAGACGCACGTTTTGATGTGATATTTGTACTGCCCAAGGATTCTACTGAAAATGTAAGTCAAATACTGTTTTTATTCTAATAAAATGTTCTTATTTAGTATATTTCTGCAAATTTTGCGTTAGCATCTACCTAATATTGAAAAATTAATAATGTATGAGATGGGAAAGTGCTGTATTATCATATATAAAAACCACGTGCAATCTGTATATCTGAAAAATAATAATAGTTCAGATATATTATATTTATAAGTATAATAGATAATGAAATTGTTGTTTTTACAGTAATTATATTTACTTATTTCTTACATTTTTGCACATTTTGTGCCAGTATCTCATTTGAATAATCTAATTTGAATAATAAATAGTAGGCCTAACAGTGAAATGTGCAAATGTTATTACATCATATATAAAAGTAAAATGTAAAATTTGTACATATATAGAAAATTAGATTATTTATTTTTAAAAATAATATATTTCTATAATAAAGAAAAGATTGCATTTATTGTTATTATATTTATTTCATACATTTTTGCATATTTTGTGCCAATAATTTTCTAATAAGTAAAACGACAAGCTGCTGGTTCTGATTTATGCATAGTCAAAATAAGATGTTGCTATTGCAGTAGTTTTCTTGAAAAGGGGGGGGAGGATTTTTAAAAAATAATTTGAACGATCCCCCTCCCTAAAAAAAAATTCTAAAGAAGCTTTTTTTTCGTAACTTTCAGATGAGCAAGAAAAAGTTTTTGTCCACATCAGCTGCTTTGGATATGTTGTTTAGCCTTCCTATTGATCCAGATGATTCTGAAATAGAAGCTGATGATGATGGATTTTCGGAATTACAATCGCTAGAAAATCTAGATAACCCTAGCACAAGTTATGGAAGCAATATTTTGACGAATGAGGAAATCTCTGCTGTTGGAGCATTAGTGGTTGATCCTGATGATAACAATTCTTCTGAAAGCGATGATGAAATGAATGAAGAATGGAGTACTAATGTAGATTTTTTCGACAATATTGCCTCTTCATTCAATAATGAGCCAAATTTAAAAATCGCCTTCAATTCAACAGACAAAGAAAAAGATTATTCTGGCACAATTTTTACAGAAGAAATTTTGCAGAATATTGTTGACGAAACAAATTCATATGCAAAGCAGCCTACGAAAAGTAAGAGATTGGGGACAAAAAACTTCGTTTTGAACTGGAAAGAGATTACGTCAGAAGAACTGAAAGCATGGATAGATATGCATATACTAAAGGGTACCAATCAATTACCAGAACTAAAGAACTACTGGAGCACAGACCCTATTCTCAATGTTCAATCAGTAGCAAGAGTAATGACCGCAAAGCGGTTCAAAAAAATAACTGAGACTTTACATGTAAATGATAACAGCACAAATCCACCACGTGGGCAACCTGGGCATGATAAACTCCATAAGGTGAGACCAAACCTCTCACAATTGAATGATTCCATATCTAAAGCATACGAACCGTCATGAACCTTATCAGTAGATGAATGTATGATAGCTTTCAAAGGCAGAACTTCGTTGAAGCAATATATGCCAATGAAGCCTGTAAAAAGAGGGTACAAGGTGTAGTGCTTAGCAGATTCTAAGACTGGGTATATTCAGAAATTTGAAATTTATTGTGGCAAGGAAAATTCTAATAATAAGGCTACAAATTTGAATTTGGGGGAAACCGTAGTTACTAAACTAACTGAAGATGTAAAACACACAGGTCGCCTTACAGCCCATGACAATTATTTCACATCTTTTAGGCTTGAGGCCAACGACCGTACCGTGCTGAAAACACCGGTTCTCGTTAGATCACCGAAGTCAGGCAGCATCGGGCGCGGTTAGTACTTGGGTGGGTGACCACCTGGGAACACCGCGTGTTGTTGGCTCTTTTCGGGCGCGGCAGCCCGTGGTTAGCGCGCGATTCTCGCCGCTGCCAGAACTGCCGCCGTGTTCATGCGGAGTACGATCACGTTAAACATGTGGGTCCGTAAGTCCTTCCGAGAGGTTGGTGGTAGGGGAAGGAGGGTACGGTCCCTGTGGATGCCTCCCCCACTGGGTTCCGGTCTAAATTGGGTGGCACTTCCCGGCCGTCCAAATAGTTACCTTACACCTTTCTGGTAGGTCGGACGGTCTGGGTCTCAACAACAACAACATCTTTTAGGCTTGCAAAAATTCTACGTGTAAATGGTTTATTTTCTGTGGGAACTGTGAGGCCGCAAAGGAAGGATCTTCCATGCTGAAATCCAATGACAAACTGCAAAGAGGTGAATCAATGTTCCTGACTAGGGAAAATGTTGCTGCAATAAAGTGGATGGACAATAAGGCTGTTACTTTGTTGACTACTGCACATAATCCAACGATTATGACATCAGTGAATCGGACAAAAAAAGATGGTACTAAAGTGGAAGTTCCTTGCCCAAAAGCTGTATCTGTATATAATGATATCATGGGAGGGGTTGATCGCTTCGATCAAAGGAAAGAAAGATACCAAATAGGAAGAAGATCTGTAAAATGGTGGCATCGTATTTTTTATTTTCTTATTGACCTTGGCATAGTAAATAGTTTTATACTATGGCAAGTAAGCAAGAGAAACAGAAATTTAGACCAGCTAACATTCCATATAGCATTATCTCGTCAGCTAATAGACGGGTATTCATCGAGAAAAAGAAAAGGCCGGCCTGTAGCTTCCAAGCAAAGAAGTGTGCGGTTCCAGATAATGTGCGCTTAGCCAGTGTGGGGAAGCATACGCCAAAGATGGTTTCCAATTACAGACGATGTAGGAAATGTAGCACAAAGGCCCAAGAAAAAAGAACCCGCTACATCTGTGCTGAATGTGATGTACCGTTGTGCATTGCAACATGCTTCTCATCTTTCCATGGGAAATAACTGTCATTTGATTTAATTTTCTCTATGACTGTAAATGGTTCTGTGGGAAGTATACTTCCCACCCCTAGAATTTATATGTAAACATAAAATTTGGTAAAATAAAATATATTTCCTTAAATTCTATTGTTTAATTGATAATAAAACATAAAAAACAGAAGGAATTCAAAATACAAATAAATGGCGCACGAAAGGGTTAAGTTAGCCCACTGCAATTGTGCTTATGGTCTTTTTAATTCTGGATGCAAATATCACAATATGTATTTGAAGCATTTTTCAAATGAATTATTAGCAACCAAATCTCTGAAACTATTATAATGAAATACAAATTTCCTATTTTGTGCCATACTATATTATAATCTTATTTATTTCCTAATACTTTATAGAAAAACATTTTTAAACAATTTCCAAATTCTATATGCATTAAACATGCAAGAACCTTCCGAACATGTTTTGAAAATTTAAGAATCATAGCTGTTTCAATATCTGAGCCCCTATTTATGAATTTAGGCATAATTTTGTATTTTATTCTAAAATGTCATTTTATAAACAAACAAAAAATGCAAATAAAGTTAAATATTTTATTATTGCAAATATTACATTGTTTTATATTTGACGGTATGCATACAATATATTAAAATAAATTAGATGTCAAAATGACTCAGTCGTATTACGCCTCAAAGCAGATATGGATAATGCTAACATAACTTTCAGAGATAAAGTTTATCTGGATAAAAGTGGAGAATTCTACATTTTAAGCAAGCATGCACACAATTTTTTCATATACTTTATAATTGTTTTTAAATATATTATACATATTCTTCAATTTGTATACTTGTAATCTATTTCATATCATATTTTATTTGCAATTGATTTGCAGTTCAATTTTGTTTGAAGAAATTGACTTCATTAACAAAATTTTTCTTTGGTAATCAAATTTTTTGGTAATAAAAATATTCTAATCCTATTTCGTATTTTTCTTCATACATAGTTTTTAAAATCTTATAGCGTATAACACGTGTAACAACTTCCCATTCATCCTCGACTTTAATAGAAGTTAAAAAAAAAACAGAAGGTACACTATACAGTTTAGGCGATAAATCGCCAAATCATGAAAGTCCTTCTCCTCCTCGTCCTTACTACACCTTCTCTGTGTTTGACCATGCTACTAGCATGGGGAAGATAGGACCGCACTCCCTCCATATATACTAACTCGTTGGAGAAGGGTAAAAATCTGTAATTTTAATCGTTTGGACCAACAATACGGATTTTCCAAAAAAATTTCTAAAAGTACAAAAAAAAAGCTATTTAAAAATGGATTTTGGTATGAGAAAGTCGGATGGAACCACACTCCAGTTAATTTATGTTAAAGATTAATAGCGATATTTTTTATCATAGCAAATTAAAACGCTTGTCAATAAGCATTTTTGAAAATAAAATATTTTATTTATATAGTTGTGGTGGGGTCAGTGTTTATTTGTATCAGAGGGGAAAAAAAAAAACATTTCTCGTTCTTTGTGGTAAATTTAGCCAAATGTAAATGCACATAAATTTATTTTCTACATTACTTATTTATGCATACAGTGGCGTGCACAGAAATTATTTTTCTTGAAGCTTATGTGTGTTTCTTACTTTAATTTTATAGTTCTGTGCGTGTGGTTTCATTTCTCCCATGTGTATCCCACTCTATGTTTATATGCTAAGGACATTTTATTTCGTATGATTTCTCATTTATGATGCAATATTTTTATTTCTGTGAAAAATGGATTGTTTATGTTCCTTATAAAGGCTCTAGTATTAAGTTACTTTTATTTAGTATTATTCCAATATGGTGATGGAGAAGAAAATTCGATTCTTGAATTTTATTAGTTTTACATGTTCTAGTCATCCCTACATTCATATACGTCTCAGCATATCAGTGCCAACCGATTTTTCAATCATGTATGTATAATGGAGAGAGGAATTTTTGTGAAATTGGAGGATTCGAATGAAATTTGGTATTATTATATCAATTGTTAAATGTGAGTAAGACGCTTATAGGTTTCCAGGAAAATTTGACTGTAAGGGTCTCAATTTTCTTACCATTTTTTCGAGCATTGAGAAAACCAAATAAACAGTTAATATTAGTGTTACAAATTGAGCCATTTTATATTTAAGAGTAAATTATATTTATTGGACAAAGGCCTTAGAAAGACGCGAAATGGGTAGAGGACTCTGACAAAATCAAGAGGATTAGTTTAGAAGCTCAGTAAACTTGCTGGATGTGTTAACTGTAGATCATTATTTATGCAAAACAGTAATATTTATCTTATTATACTTGAATAACAAAAATTCAAAAGAAATCTTTTAACATGTTTAATGTCATTCATTTCTAAATACTCGTATATTTAATGCATTTACCTTTAAATATTTTTTACGCTTTTCTTTAAAACATGCTTAGAAACAAATTTGAAAAGTAACGGTGTTAACCTAGTTGTTGCTTATTGCTTATATTCTCTTTAATAGTCGACCCCCCATTTCTTAATTTATTTCTTCATGATATTAATTCATTGTTTATATTTTTGCAGCAAAATAAATGTATGCTTAAGACCGCCCACAAAAATGTCGACCCCCTACAAACATTTATCATGCCCTTTCCCTCCATATTTGATTTTCTCGTTTTTTTAAATTTTCCATATCTTCTTGAGTCCCCAAAAGAAAATATTGGTGGTCTGTGCCCTTCCACTCAAGTGGTGTCCGTCCCCCTTTATGGACGGCCTTGGCTTAAGTATATAGATCTATAGATTATTCAAATCACTTATTTGATTTGTCCAATCACTAATCAAAACTCTATATTTTGAAAAAGTATAATCCCCACACATGAAAATTATTGCATTAAATTAAGCCGGAATTTCATAAAATTTTCTTCTATTGCTTGTTTGCTTAGTAAACTTAAGATGAATAGAAATGTTTTCCTGTTATGATGACAATTGTAAGCTTTTTTATGCGGTGAAGCATTTATCTGTTTGAGGTGCCGGCTCAATTTTTCTGTCTTTTGCCTTGCCTGGCTACGGCGCTATAATAACATACACCGTTATATCTCGAGTATTGCACAATTAGTTTTTTAAAAGTGAAAAAATATAAAATAATTAAATAAGCTCACTTATTAAATGACTTTAAACTAATTTTTTACAATGTATATTTAACCAGAAATAAATGGTCAGCATTTACTTAAAAGTGATCGCTACTCGTTCGAGATATTGGAAGTTTTACTTTTTCACAGAGAGTGCGTTATATCTCGAGAAAAATGTAAAGAGATTTTTAGAAATTTTAGTGAGATAATTTTAATCGGAAATAATACACTTGTTAATTATCCGCAATAGTAAAGCTATAAACAGTTTTTTTCCCTTAAAATATAGAATTTTTTTTAATTTGCACTATAGAGGAAATCGAATGCATGACTCAAAAAAATCAATTCCATGTTATGCAAATAAAAATGCCCGACGTCATCTGAATAGTACTAAAAAATCAAATTAACGTAGTATTAAATATTTTACCCATAAATCTGCTGTTAATAAGCTTAACGAACCAGTGATAAAAGTATGTAAATCCATTGAAATTACAATCAAAATCAGCCATTTTGAAATTGCAAACAAAATCATTACAGTTAGACGAAAATGTATTTTAATTCTTTTTGTTTCGCTGGCAGGTGTACGAGCACAAAACTTATATCCAAAATATTCCCTTGAATGAGTCTCATTAATCGTTTAATTCTTTCAACGTACATGGATCTTTTTGTGAGAAAAGTAAAATTTTTAATTTTTCGAGAAATACTTATGATAACTTCTAACCTTCTTAGAAAATGTCAATTTATGTTTGATCAAAAGCATTTATAAAGTATTCACCAATTAAACATTAATGAACGAATTTTGTTACATTTTTGCAATATCTTGAGAAAGGCACATATCAGCTTTCTATAAATATCATTAGCTTTAAAAACTATAAAATGCCCTTTCTTTAAACATTTTACAACAAAATTACTTTTACAATGTATTATCATTACATGAAAAAAAAAAAGAAATGAAGAAAGATAAAGGCTAGGCTTAAGGTTACCAATTGCAGTAATCTTACACAATTTAATTTGAATCGCTCAATTGATAGATATCGTGCTTAAAGACAGCAGGCATGTACACAGATGTCATTGAAACACAGACATCATTGAAAACAGGGTTTATTCATATTCAAGAATATTCAACGATTAATTAATCAAACTCCATGAGTAAGTTTGATTTTTGATCTCGCTACAATACTGTTTCATTAAATGTACTATGCTTTATATTTAGCTATTAATATATATATATATATATACATATATGTATATAATCTTAATGCCTTTTCCTGAATATATAAAACTGAAACTCAAGAAGCTTCTCTTGTTTACCAAATGAGTTTTTCCAAAAATTTTTGAACTCGCTTTATCCTATCTAGAGTTTGTAGGATAATGTGATTTGTGTTTAGAGCTACCCATAACATGCAAACCGCTCAAAATGTGATAGCCAAATTTTCGGCACTATACGAATATTTTCCTTTCAATGTAAATACTATGCATTTCTAATTGAAGGGAAAATAATATTTACATTATGTTATAATTTTTATAGAACTAAATGCCAGTAACGAAGAGAAAAAGACTTTCTGGCTCTGCCTACCGCCAACAAAAAGAGAAACGTAAGATTGAATTGGAAAAACTTACTCGAACTTCAAACAAATTCTTTAAAACGTTTGAAAACCGAGAAATTTCAACGCGAAATATTGAAAATAATTCAACAACTACTGAATTTTATTCATCTCAGGGATTAAATTTAGCTGCAGCAAATACATGTGAATCCCTCAACCAAGATCATGTATCATCAACTGATCAGGACGGACGTACTCCTAAAATAGTTCAAGAGGTTGATTTAGAAGAGAAGACTATAAACGAATTGTCTTTCGAATCTGCAGTTGGAGAACATTTATTCGAAGATCAGGTTGATAAAATATCGACAGAAGTATTTGATGGTGAACAGATTAAATTAAGTTCAGATCCAGCTCTATGGCCACATAAAATTACTGATGCACTGCGCATTAATACTGTAAAAAAAAGGACCTTTAAAACCAGATTCAAATTTTCAATACCCACTTAATGAGCACAACCGTCGATTTCCGCTATCTAGTGTTAAAAAATTAATGAAAAATGGAGAAGAAATTACTAAAACATGGTTAGTGTATTCACAGTCCAAAAACGTTGTTTATTGTTTTAGCTGTAAATTATTTTGTAATTCAGGTATTATTCGAGGTACTGTAGGATTCAAAGACTGGAGAAATTTACACCAACATTTAAGAGAACACGAAACATCTAAAAATCATTTATGTTCTTTAACAAATTGGATTGAATTGTCAAACCGATTAAGATCTGGTAATACAATTGACGCTATTCAACAACAACTGCTTAATTCAGAGATTATGCTTTGGCAAGCTGTATTGAAACGTATATTAAGCATTATTAATTTTTTAGCTGAACAGTGCCTTGAATGTCGGGGATCCTCAGACAATATATATGAAAAGAATAATGGGAATTTTTTTAAACTAATAGAACTGATGGCAAAATTTGATGATGTAATGGCAGAGCATGTACGAAGAGTGAAGGATAAAGAAATTTATGCTCATTACTTAGGGGAAAATACGCAAAATGAAATCATTCAGTTAATTTCTAACGGTGTCCAAGATAAAATTTTAGCTGATTTGAAAAAAGCTAAATATTATGCTATTATAGTAGATTGCACACAAGACATTAGCAAAATTGAACAAATGTCAATTGTCTTGAGATATGTTAAAATTAATGAAAATGAAAAAGTCAAAATTTGTGAGAACTTTCTAGAATTTATTCAAGCAAATGAAACTAGTGGGAAAGCTCTCATCGATCTCATATTACATAGACTTGAGCATAATAGAATACTTTAAGAAAATATGCGAGGTCAAGGATATGACAACGGCTCGAACATGTGTGGACGGCATGCAGGTGTGCAACAAAGAATCCTGAATTTAAACAAAAGAGCTTTTTTTGTGCCCTGTCACGCACACACACTTAATTTAGTAGTCAGTGATGCTGTCAAAATATCCAAAGACGCCGTTTCATATTTTGCCACTATTCAAGCAATATATAATTATTTTAGTGCATCCATACAACTCTGGGCAATTTTGACCAAACACCTTGATAAGAAATTAAATCTCAAACCTCTTAGTCAAACAAGATGGGAAAGCAGAATTGATGCTGTACGGCCATTTCGATATTCATCAGAAGTTTATGATGCACTATATGAAGTTAGCCAAGATTCATCATACGATCCTGCATTTAAACATGAAGCTGAAACATTAACAAAAAAAATGATGCAGTTTAAATTTTCCTGCTGCACTGTTTTGTGACAAAGTTTTAAACCAAATCAACTTGGCGAGCAAAGTCATGCAAAATATATCTGTGGGAATGTCTGACGCAAAATCAATTTTGGAAGATATGTTAAACTTTTTGAGAAAGTGTCGTTCAGATGACGAGTTTGATGAAACGATCAAAGAAGCAACAGAAATTGCCAGAGATTTAAATTTTGAACCAACTTTTAAATCCCAAGAAAATATACACACATCAAATATACATATCCTCGTAAAAAACCCAGACACTTTTCTTATGAGTCCCATGATGACCCTATTCTAGATCCTAAAGAAAAATTTAAAGTTGAGTATTTTTTTCATATTTTAGATGTGGCCATAACATCAATTGAGGAAAGATTTGATCAGCTAAATTGTGTTTCTGATATTTTTGAAATTTTATATGACATTGGAAATATCAAATGCCAGTTTACATTAGAGGATCTCAAAAAACTCTGTCAAGACATTCATTTATCTCTGACCGCTCACAATAATTCAGATATAGACTCACTTGAACTGTTTGATGAACTAAAAGCTTTATCTGAGCTCATTAGTCCGAAAACACTTCCTATTGAAGTTTTAAATTTTATAGTTAGAAATAACTTTTTTACACCTAATACGGCGTTCCCGGCCACACAAGCAGCAACCATAAGCCTTCGGGTTGGTCTTGTGGTCTGGGCTCTCTACACCTAATACGGCAATAGCATTGAGAGTAATGTTAACACTACCAATATCTGTGGCTTCTGGTGAAGGTAGTTTCTCGAAACTACGGTTAGTAAAAAATTATTTAAGATCCACTATGTCTCAAAATCGTTTATCTGGACTTGTACTAATTTCTATTGAAAGTGACATTGCAAAAAAACTGAATCTCACTGATTTACTAAAAGAATATGCATCTATAAAATCTCGAAAAGTTAAATTGTTTTAATATTAAATTTATATTTCTATAAAATGTGTTCATATATATATTAAAGCTATTTTCTTCTTATTACTTTTGCTTCTCGATAATATTACAGTATCAGTTTAAAACAGAATGTCAGTAAAAAATATATTTAGCATCATATTAAAATAAGTCTAGCTACCAAAAATGTAATAATAGCTAATAATTACTATTTTAGGAAAGCTTTTGAGTATACTAAAAAGATGTAAAAAATAGAATTACGTGTTTGTTTGAACTGTATCATATATTTATAAATTGAAATTGACCAGTTGTGGGACGATTCAGCAAAATTTTGCCATCTAGCATCAAGGAAATTGCTTATGAAGTAAATATCATACATTCCATCATTATTTTTTCTCTTTCAGAAACCACAAATTCGGTTGAAAATTTCTGGAAAGAACTAAAATCTATTATCTTCTTTTTTTACACTTGATAAAAAAAGTATTTTTAAATAAATAATTAAAATTTTATTAAAAATCATCCACTTAACAAATATTTAGACATAACTGACTCAAAATTGACAACCTAAATTTTTTTATAAATTTATTATTATTTTTTATGTTTATTATTATACATTTATTAAGATCATTATCAAAATCAATGAGTGTGGGGGGGGGGGCAAAATTACTTTCTGCTTGGGGCGGCCAAACTCTTAGAGCTGCACCTGTCTCCTATAAATGTTGTAACTGATCAGCTAATTCAGTGGTTTTATGAGAAGGCTGCAATTGCCATCCCAGCAAGTCCCAGAAGTGTTTTATTGGTGATAGGTATGGGAACCCGGATGATCATGAGAGGATATTAAAACCTCAAAGGCATTATTGAGAAAGTGTCGTGATAAATCCTTATCAGACATGAATTGTTAGTAAGGTACTGCATCGGACATAGCCGATAAGCAAGAGAGCACGATTCAATTTGTGAGACTACTCAACGAGAAGTCTAGAACGTTCGAGGAGCTTCCTCGGATGGTAACAGAACTCAGGGAAGGAGCTAGCCAATCAAAGGCAACCTCTGACCTCACCACCGGAGAGCTCTCCAGCGATTTCGCCTCTGCGAACTTTGGATGACGGATAGTTAAGATGTACATCTGGAGCGGCCCGAAAGAGGGGTGGCCGGTGCGCCACCGTCCCGAATCGGAATGATATTTTAATTAATTTTCTCAACACACAATCATAATTAGTATGTATTAGTTGCTAATTGGAGATGTGGAATCGTCGGACTAAGAACAGATCTCGTTTACTAGAGTGGCAGAGTTGATGCACGCAGATGCAACCATACACAAAGTGAAAGGCATCAGACTGAGCACCATCTTGAAAAGGAATGGATCCAGTAAGACCAAATTTGCAAGTGCGCCGGCCCCATATAAAGATTGAAACATGGAATGAATTCTTGATGAGGAACATCTTATAAATGCCTTGTGACAATTTAGTGTTCAAGAACAAGTGTGTCTCCAATCTAGTGCAAAAAAAAAAAAACTGAGTGAGAGCAGTGCGGTGTGATATCATACATTTACTAGTGATTCGCTTACTAGGGCTAAGAATTACCCTAAGTGAAGTTCGGTAAAAGCATACATGAAAGTATGCGACTCACAAAAGAGTGAGGCAATCCAGCGATGATAAAATAAAAATCCCCCCACAGCAGAGAATTAGTCGTAGCAAAATGATTTCTTATCACATTGAAATCTGTAGGAACATGAAATAATTAACCTGGAAAGTAATAAGTGATATCATGAACAAACTTGTGATATATGTGTTTCTTTGTGTATATATATATGTGTTCATAGAAATTAAGATCGATAACTAAAAATTAACCTTTTGCTTCAATTAAGACAAGAGTTTTAAAATTAAGAATAATCAATAAATTAAGAATAAGTATCACACCTGTGATAAATCAAAGAGAGTTAACTAGTGCGATTGAATTTATAATTTAAGATTGGAATATTTTTACATAACATAGAGAAGACGAATTAAAAGGTTGATATTAATCCACACACTGAGATTATAGTTTTGAAAATATGAAAGTAATGAGAGGTTAAGATAAAATGAATGTTGAAGATTTTGAAATTTTGATTACGAGATAAAATGAAGTAATATGTTTTTTTTTTGAAGGGAAATTTATGTTTCATAAGTTGGTAGGTGCGAATGAAGCCAATTTGTTCCACGATTTGCCATTGCAAATTTTTCATACAGGGGAAGGCCTGACAGAATTTTAATATTTATAGCATAAACTATAATTAGGAATATTAGGCAACACACACTTACTTCAATCTTGTGGGAATAAGAACAAATGAGGTATTTATCGAAAATGTTTCTAAGTCAATACACTCAATGGTATTTAATTGATCAGTTTCTTACATAACATTTTATTTATCGTGCAGGTAAAACAGGAGCACGTCTTGAATTAGGCCATTCTAAAGTAACCCGCAGGGAATAAATTAAATTACCTTGTAGAGATTGGGATATTAATTACACATGAGATAAAAGCTACGGGAAGCATTAAATAATATGAGATTATGAAAACGATGCGATACAATGAGTTAATATGAAATGGAAATACAAATTGAGTATTTTTAATTATGTTAAAGATTATGGTAATTCAGGTGTGTGTGTATTAATAACTGCAAAGATGCCATTTGATAAATATATGAAGTTATTTTGACAAGATACAACATAGTTGAGATTATTAATAGTTATGCAACATAATTATGACAAAAGTAAGGTGATTAATTTTATGAATGATAATTAAATGATTTCTTTTTAAAATAAATAAATTATTGGTATCCCCACTGATGAGTGTATTTATTGTGGTAGTAAAAATAATATATAAAGTGTATATCAGGTAAGAATTATAGATGTGTGGTGCAAAGACGACCCAGACGGCTTTTTCTTCATCATGTTTGCTGATTAGAGCTTTTTATTTTTGTATTTATATTAGGCGACTTTGACTAGGGTTTTTGATATGCCACATTTCTCGCCAGGAGTAACCAGGTAAGTGGTTACTCCCATTGTCGAATGATATTAGGGTATGGAGAAACAGGAGATTTTTCTCTTGGCAGGCTCTTTAGCAGCTGAGGCTATTCTAGGTTAGACCTATAGTAAAATGTCACAGAATTTAAATACATTACAATAAATTTAAAGATGTATCATGGAAATTTGCTATTTTTTCCTGATAGAAAGTTATGCAGTATGTGGTCAAAAGTTGTCCTATTGGTAAATGGAACCTGGGCAGCTTGATAGCATATGCAGAACAATTAGCAGCAGAATATTGTTGACGTACAAATTAGTTGCCAGATTGGCTTATAACACAATTAGAAGAGATTGGCTATCTCATGAGATGGCTCCCCAGACTATCACATCACATCTGATGGCTGTGGTAGTAAAAATAATACTTGATTGCTACTTAAAAACAAATGCAGGATCAGAACACTGGCCATTTCTTCTACACACATATGCAGCGGCCATCAGCACTGAGAGAGAAATGGAATTCGCTAAATATATCACACCTCCAATCAGACCCTGTAATGGTTGACCGAGCTCAGCACCAATCCAGAGGGTTCTATCTATGTTGAGAGGTCAGTGGTAGTCATCTTTATGGAGGACAACGACATCTAATCCCATGTAGGATGGAAAATGCCTTTTGAATGGCTGATAGCAGTGTCATTGGCGTGGATATGGCTTCTCTCTGGCTGTACGATTCTCTCGAGCAGTTGTTTGGCTGGAGCATTCTGAACTTCTGTGTTGGTTACATGTGCTTTTCTATTCCACTGCTGTCAACAGAGAGCAAGTATTATATCACTACAACCAAGATGATGACTGATACGCTTTCTGAATCAATGGAACCTGGGCAGCTTGATAGCATACGCAGAACAATTGGCAGCAGAATATTGTTAACATACAAATGAGCCACCAGATTGGATTATAGCACAATTAGAGGAGATCAACAATTTATTAGAGCAGAGCACAATTAGAAACTTCCCTCAGGCCTATGATGCAACCTCTCTCTAATTTTGACAATTATTCATAGCACCGTAGAGTAAGTCTCAAAGGCATCTTTGTACAGAATTTTCAGTATCAAAGCAGAAAATCCAGTTATAATTGCCCATGAGTGAGAACACCGGTCATTTCAAATGCTGCTCAAAGCATTGTTGTCATACACATTGTATGAGCCCTATAACACTATTGGCACTGACAATTTGATTATTTGCATGCAGAGTTTTGTAGTTATAGCTCATTTTCTTTATGGATGCATATATATATTTTTTACAACAGAGTGTGTTAAAAATTGATTACTGGCTGGGCAAACAGGAAAAAAATTACAGGGCTACGACAAAGAGAATGCAATAAAAATAGCAGCCAATTTAGTTGGCGGATCATGCCATTTTGGTTGCTATTTTAGTAGCATACATTACAATAACATCAGCGATAAAAACACTAAAAATTCAGTTTTATACAAATTCCAAATTTTCTTTTAAAAAAAAAGCAAATTTTAGTAACTTTTTTCTTAGTAATTTGAAAATTTTTTGGGCACTTTCTTTCAAAAAATCAGAAATTTTAGTGCTTTTTATAATCCCAAATTTTAACACCCAAATTAAAAAAATTATGAATTTTAGCATTTTTCTTTCATAAAAAGTACAAATTTCAACATTCCTTTATGGAAACACCGGATATTTGGGTTCTTTCATAAAAATGACAAATTTTAATGCTTTGATATAAAACCATAAATTTAACACTTTTCATAAATATTGTAAATTTTAACACTTTAAATAATAAAAGTTGTCAATTTTAGCGTTATTTCATAAAAATCATATAAACATCACAAATTCATAGAAAAATCACAAACCAGATGTTTGTATTATTTTGTAAAAATTATGGAGGTTCACATTCATTCATCGAAATCAAATTTGAATGCTTTTCTAAAAATAGGCAATTTTAGGATTACTTCATAAAAATTGCAAAAATTTGAGCCTCTTTACACTAATATTAAAAATGCAAATTTTTGCATTTAGCGTTGAACTATACTATAAGTTGAGAAACATTTGTTTCATATGTTTAGAAACTAAAAATATTTTTAATTCTTAAATAATACAAATACTTTCATATTTCATTATAGAACTGCTTTCTCAACAGTTGAGGAGCAAACATAGTACTTTCTGAATGACACAATACAATGTTTTAAACTGGTTGAATCTTGTTACGTCTCACATGATATCTGAAAGTGAGTACTGATTTTATTATATCAGTGTTTTCCAAATTTTCACCATGGAACCCTTTTGAGATTAAATTTGATGGTGGAACCTCAAAATGAGAAAAGGTTAAATGTGGTCGAAAGTATGTATTCAAATTTTACACAATTTTTCAATTTTTAAAAAAATTTACATGAAACTATCATATCCCAGAACCCCTAGAATATTGTCACTGGAACCCAAAAGTTTCACAGTAAAACGCTATATTATGCAAATAAATTTGAAACATAAACGGGAAAACTAAATTCGCATTTTGTCTAATTATTTTTAAAAAGTCACCAAAATAAAATAAAAAAGCCACTTGTGTAAAAATAATCATTTTTTGGCAGTATTTAGTATTAAAATATTTATCTTGTATGAAAAATAGTTGATCTTTAGTCACTTGCGGCAGCTTTGAAATGGCATACATATGCAGAAAATGAAACACAAAAATGTGAGAAAATTTACAATTCAGCATAAAAATCATAATACAATTTTTACACATTAGTAAAATTTTGGAAAGTAAACATGTATTTTGATGCATACCAGATGTGTAATTATACATTTTAGCAAACTCTGTGTGAGGTGAAATTTAAAAGAATTTTTGTAGAATTGTGAGATGACTGCTGATGGATAACTGTGCGAACAAATCAGGAAGGATGAAATGAAAAATTACATGCAACTGCTGAAAATTGTTTTTTGGGCAATTATTTCTCTTTTTTTAGTGTGCTAATTTTTAAAATTATTTTTAAATTATAAGTTGATGTCGCTACTTTGAAAAAAATTACAAAAATTCTCAGCTTATGCAGTAACTGGATATACTAACTTTTTAACAAATACTGTCTAAAAATTAAGAATATTGGTTTAATAACAATAGAGCCATGTTTTTAATGTTTGACAGTATCCAGTAAAGTTTTAATTAATCTTAAAATTCATAGATTTATCATATGAATATCGTACACTTATGATTAGTTCTGTCATAATGAGTCCTAGCATAAAAGCAAAAAGATATAAAGTAGGATAAAAAAATTCACAGAGACTGGCTTACTTGACGGATATGATTTATTGATATCATGTGTTACACACAACCACCTTCAAAGTACTCCCCTTTCGCAGCCTATGCATTTCTGCCAGTGTGAATACAGTTTCTGAAAACATTCCTGGAAGCCTTTGGAAGAGATGGTTTTCAGTGCGGCCGTCACAGCTTCCTCAATCTCAGATGCACTCTTGAAACGGCATCCTTTGAGTTCGTTTTTGAGATGGGGGAACAGGTAAAAATCGCATGGGGCGAGATCTGGTGAGTAATTGAGGGTATGGAAGGGTTGACGTTCCATGTTTGGCCAGTGAGGACTGCACCATGAAAGACCAATGAGTGGGAGCATTGTCATGTTGCATCAACCAATCCTTGTTTTTCCAGAGTTCTGGGCGATTTCGGTAGATAGCATCATGAAGACGAGCCAGGATCTGTGTGTACCTCTCCTTGCTCACTGTTAGCCCTTCCGGTATGAATTCGTAATGCACCAAGCCCTTCTAGTCAAAAAATATCTCCAGTATTACCTTCCCCTTTAAATGGTCCAAACAGAACTTTTTTGACTTCGGCAACGATGGTGACTTCTACTGTGAGGACTGCAGTTTCGTTTGTGGGTCGTACAAGAAACAACACATCTCATCACTGGTGATAATTTTTGAAAGGAATGTCAGATCTTTGTCAGTAATGTCAATCAGTTCTCCACAGATCCACATGCACTGATCACACTGATCTTCGGTTAGCATTTTTGGTACAATGTGTTGACACACAGGATGCATGTTCAGTTTGTCTGTCAGGATAGCTTGGCAATTCTTGTACGAAATTCCTGCTTTTTCAGCAATGACGTTGATAGTTTGATGTCAGTCGGCAAGCACAATATCTGCCAACTTTCGAATGTTGTCCTACGTAATTGATGTTGACGGCTGGTCGTGAATCAGGAGTACCATGAAAACACCTTTGCACGGCACATTGCTCTCTCACCGTACACCTGCTACGAGATGTGCAATATTTCTGTCGGCGAAAATGCTGGCAGAATTTGAAACTCATACATTGTTCTTCAAATGCCATTTCCGTTTTCAACAAACATGAATGACTACAGTTCACTGACACATATTGTCTGGAAAAACCCTGCACTGCAGACCTGCTTCTTCCTTTTCATGTATCATGTAACATGTGCCTCTACACCATGGTAGAATAGTTCCCCTCTTCTTTAATCAGGGTTGGAAATATCAGCACAGTCTCTGAACTTTTTGATCCTACCTTATATATATATATATATATATATATATATATATATATATATATACATATCTGCGAGATACCGTAACATAATGTATGATACAAGTAACATAATGTATGGTACAATCTTATTCTACTGTTAGACGTTTTTCTTTAAAATTTCATGTAAAGTGTTATAATACCCATGCTAATAAATTTGTCATGTAAAAATCATCTTTTTTCTTTCAATATCCATCTATGGTTAATTACATTTTATAAATTTCATGTGAGAAACTGAATTTCCAAAGTTTCACCTTTGTTTTTCTATCAATTGCATTAAATATAAATTGAAAAATAAGTGTGATAAGCAACTATTTCCTCATTTCTTTTTGTCTGACGTTAAAATAGGTGGTGAGCCTTTATGTTTTATTTATTTGTGATCTGGATTTTTCTAGTTGTTAACAAATTTGCATAATGTATATTTTTAGCTTGTCCAATGGTTTGATACATTGCATGCTTTAAACCGTGGAATAAAAGTGTGAGGCCCTTATTTGACTGTGAAAATTAGTCGGATTTTAAATTTCACGTGAGGTCATATCTTTCAGGGCAGTTATTTGTTTCTTGTCCTTATGCCCAAGAGGCATATTTTGTGTTTTTCACATAAGCCACATTGCCACACAAGTCACTAAGTAACGTTTCAAAATAATAAAAACTTATTCTCTTTGGATTTTCATATTTTCTGTGCACATGTCAGGCTTACTACCTTTTATAGATTAAATTATGTGTATGTTACTAAACAGCTGGCTAATAACTTTTGAATATGACTGGTAAGCTTTTTTGTATAAACTACTGTGGTTAGTAATTTTCTGCCATCACCCCTAGTGATGTTAAAGAACAGTCCATAATATTGTAAAGACAAGACAAATGAGTGCAAAAAAGAACAAAACTAACCCAAATATGATTTTGCATATAAAATATAAATTAAAAGTAATTTTTTAATTTTTAAATTACTGTAGCCCATCCCCACTTATCTAGAGAATTATGTTCCAAAATCCCATGTGGATAGTTGAAACAGTAGGTAGTACCGAACCCTATATTATACTATGTTTTTTCCTTCACAAATGAAAGTTTAATACCATGAGAAAGTTTAATTTATAAATTAGACAAAGTAAGAGATTAATAACAGCAATTAATAATACAATAGAACAATTATAATAATATACTGTACTGTAATAAAAGTTAATAATATACTGCACTAAAAGTTGTATGAATGTGGCCTCTCTCTCAATATAGTTTATTGTATAGTACTCGCCCTTTTTCTGGTGAGAATGATATAATGCTTATTTGATGAAATAAGAAAAATAATATAGGCATTGTGGCATAGGGTTAGACTGCTATTGAAGATCATCCACCTCAACTGATCTTGGATTATCAAGCCATGATGATGTCGATAGTTGGATGGCAGGAACACACAATGTTTAATGGTCGATCGGGATTCTCGATAGTTGATTTTAGTGGTGTCCACATTGCTAGTTTTCCTACAATTTCATCTTCTGAAGATGACTTAACAAGTTTCTCCAATTTTACGTTTGTTGACACTTCTTGATGGCTCTCAATATGTTCTTTCATTTCTTCATCAAAAATGTCAGCAAATCCTTCTCTACTAAGTTGTCTTGCTGAATGAATAATTTTCTCAACTTACGCATTGATCTCCGGGAAACTTTTAAAATCATTCACGACTTTACACTATAAATTCTCCCTGTGATCATTTAATGTTTCTAGCTTTAATTCCTTAATGCATCTTTGATGGATATTATTGTGTCAGTAATACTGTATGATTTTCCAATCACTGATATTGTGCAATTTACACTATATAAAATGTTTATTTCTGAAATTTTCCATTTGATATTTTCGGACTCTGATTAACTGAAACTCCACAGGGTTCATACTGCCTTTTCAAATAAAAGTTGGAACAAAAACAGGAATTATTTTTTTAAAAAGTAGGAATTTGAAATCTGTTGAAATATTTTAAACTTATAAGTTAATATGAAATATGTTTGCAGAATATCATAAAAATTAATATCCAAAAAAAATTAGTTTGATGTTCAGACCTGTACAGAAAGTTTATGACAAAAATGTTAAACTTATGGTTTTCAGCACTAGATCACAGTTATAACTTGTTCATGTCATGTTGCTACAATATTATTTTAACAAGATACACACTAACTATGGATGCAAATGGAACTTTGATTTGAAAACAAACAACTTTCAGTATTAAAATGATTTTAGGTTTATGACAGGAATATAAGTTATGTTATATGCAAATAAAATATTACTATGAATTAAAAAAAATGAATAATTGCACATTATATTATAGCAGAAGGTAAAAAGAAATGACATATAAAAATACTAGATTTAAATGCTGATTCAGTTACAACTTAACTAGCTTTACTATTTCAGTTATTACCTTTATAAAATGATTCGAGTTGAGATACATAAAAAATCCTAAAAGAAGTAGATACACTTTGACAGATATATTTATATTTTCTAGTTTTTTAATTTAGACAATTAAGCATCAACAAAATTTTTTACCTTCTCAGTTTCAGACATTTTTGTGCACTTTTTAATTCACTTTTAGCAGATGCTATGATGTCAGTAGCAAAAGCTGCTTCCTTCGTATTCTTCCTCCTCCTCAGAGCACTACTTAGTCTTTCTAAACCCCCATGAAGCAACAGTCATCATTATGAAGCTTTCAGCATATTTAGGCAATTTTTTTCAACTCCTATACTTCCATTGCCTTTTTAATGCTACTTGCTTTTCATTATTTTCTTTTTGCTATTCTATAAATATTTTCTCTTCTTTCCCCTTTTTTTTGATGCTTCAGTTCAAAAATTTTCTTGTCATCCTTTTAACTTTTGCAAGTACAGCTGAAGTAATTGGAATTTTAATCATGTGGTTACTATTTCTTCGAATGATAACTTCAATTATACAGATAGATTAAGATATTATTGTTTTTCCATCAAGGTTCATTCTCATTTTTTTAAAGGGAAGCCATGTTCAGAATCTGCATTTCCATAGAAAAGTGTCTATTAAGCTTTAATCAGCTAAGAAAATTTATATAGCATAATACGACAGTGTGTGTAATGATCATCCTACTACTGCAGAATTGCTTACAATTGTAGAATGCTTGCCATTTTACAATTTAGCGCATCCTCCAAGAGGTGGAAATGCTGACCCATCTGTGATTGAGTCATTAATTACAATATGCCCTGATAATTTCACTGAAAATTCAATTTTATCTAAAGTTCTTTTACTTGTTTAGAATGGAAATATTTCAGATATTTCATCTAATAATGTACCTGATGGGCAGTGCAGTGATAATAGATTAATTTATTACATTGCTGGTTATGTTGTCAGAAAATTTAAAAGAAAAATTAGACATGCTGAATGTGAAATGCAAGTCAGGAAAACTCTCTGACAAATGAAAGGTCATCATTCACAAAAGCATTTGATGATGGAGGTCTTACCCTAAATCTATTTAATTTTATTAAAAACTTAAAAACACTTATTAAAAACATATTGTAAATTTGTACTGTAGTACAAATTTACAATGTGTTTCTCTATAAATTTACTTCAAAGAGGTAGTATAAGTGACTTATTTGACACTTTGTCAAACTCCACATTAAACTTTATAGGATGTGAAAGTCACAAGGTCGAACTGACAAAAACGTTATTGAGATTTTACTTAATAACCAGACTTCATTTTTATATTAAAGGGTATCAACAGAGACAAATATACAGAAAGAAACACAGTAAAATTTTCAAAGATGAGTAAATGTAAATAATGCATTTGAATAAATGAAATGCATGTAAAATATTGAAATAATAATTATACTTTTTTTGTTATTAAAATATTATTATTTTTAAATTCAGATTTTGTCTTCTTTAAAGTAGATAATGTTCTTTAAACATTTATATTTCTGTAAAGATGTAGATATCTATATTATACTAATGATTTTTATTAGGCATTGTATAATATTAAACTTATTATATAAGTTAAGAAATAATACCTTAACTGTAAATATTTTATTCAATTTAGATATCATTTTTTTTCAACTGGTGCAAATTTATTGTTGAAATCAAGAAATTAATTCAATAAAATTTGAATTCTAACATGTAGAAAAAAATTATTTAAAAGTTCTCAATATGATGTCAAATTAATTGAAGCAAAATTGATTTAATATATGCATATACAATGTTCTCCCCAGAAATTTTTTGATGCGGGGGGATCGGGTATGACTGCACTGCCGGATGGATAATATTAGGTGATCCAATATAATCGTAATGAAAAATTTTTTTATTCGTGAATACACAGTATATATTTATACATATTATATAAATACAGTATATATACTTTTGCTTGCCCGTACTTAGAATTCAATTATCCTGGGTGAGCGAGCCACCGATTATTCGCAATATAACTACAAGGTAATAAAAATTGTAGTTTACACAATATTCTTTAAATTTAAAGACGTCTTTTTGTTGTTTTACTGCCCCAGTTATTAGCTGCTCTGTCAAGTCAAAGTGTTGCAATCCGGCCCCTCAATTGAAATAAGCAAAAGATTGTTCAGAGTTTGCTCTTTAAGTCTATTTTGCAAGGTTGTTTCAATGTTCTTTAAAGCCGAAAATCCTCTTTCGTACTCTGCAGTTAAAACAGTTAGTATAAGTCCAATTGTGCAAAGTTTCGTTAAATTGGGGAATGAATCTCGCAGATCACTGGAAGTAGCCACTTTAAACAAACATTGTCTGTTTGTCATACTTTTGTATTTCAGACGATTCAAAATTTGGGAAAATACTTGCCACTCTCAGACATTTGCATCATGATCTATTAAGGAGGGATTTCCAAACTTTGAATACTGTTCAAATAGAACATTGTAAGAATGTTCAACATCACTGTCAAAATGGGAAGGATTAAGTACTGTCTGAACATATCCGGAAATCTTTCATCAAGGTGTCTTAGTAAGATTTGTAAATATTTCGTATAAATGTTTGAGTGGAAATCTGACATCTCTGACTCACTCACTGTAACTTCTAGTTGTAGCCATTCATCAGCCAATTTGTTTTCTATTGATAGGTAATTTGACCCGGGGATGTTAATCAAATTTTCTATGGAAGCTTTAGTTCCGTATAATAAATCAGGCAGTATTGTTAAATCAACATCTCTTGATTGCCAAGCTTTCAAAAGCCTACTGAAAATAGGCAACATGTCGCAAAACATCATGAGTGCTGAGAGAAACTTGTAAAATTTTATATTTTGCAAAGTCCCCCAGCTAATATATCATTTTTATCAACATTCATGTTTTCGAGAGAAGCAAGAACTGAAGGAAGTGTTGTTTTCAGGTCTTGAACAGCTTCATTATGTGATAGCCATCTTGTGTCATTGGCAGTTTTAATTTTATTTGTGGATTTTCCAACACCACTTGAATTTCTTTTAATCGTGACATTTTCACCGCTGAATTTTGAAAAAAATAATTGACGCAAAATATCATAAAATATAACTAAATATTTATTTCCCATTCTGCTTGAGCGCTGGCAAGGGCTAGCTGGTGGACGCAATGATAGTTGATTAGCAACCCTTCAGTCTTATCTTTCAACAATTTTGGCACTCCCGTTTCTTTGCCCCCTTTCCATAACAGCAGCACTATGTGGATTTTGGAGGCAGTACAAGAATGACTAAAGAGTTTATATCGATTAATTATATATTGTTAATCAGAATTAATTACTTTTTAATAAAGCTTATTGGTAGTAATTAATTGTTTACAAAGATTAATTGATTATCGTCATAGAAAATTCCATCCTCCCGTCCTTCCCATGAAAGTGTCCCGTTTTTTTATCACGTTTAAGGGAGCAGATTAACAGAATACTACTTGTTTTATATTAGCAGAAATTTCCTAGTAAACCCCCTCCCCCCAACTGTACCTCGATTTTTCGTTGCATTAGGAGTAATTTATAAATAAGGATTTATATGCCATAATTAATTATTTAGGGTAATTAGAAAAATGGAATATGAATTTCATCTTGGCCATTTTAATATTTTAATATCTACCCAATTTTATCAGTTGGGGACCCAGGGTGTGGGGATTGGGAGAATATATCTCCTCCCCCTTCCCTAAAATTTGCAATCCAATTATTTAGAAAATAAACCCCTGTATCACACCCTCCCCCTAAAAAAAATCACTGTTACACAAACTCAATGACACAATTGAAAAGGAGTGCAGAAGAGAAACACTGAAGTTAGGATTTTGTAATTTGCATGTTATCAGTATTTCATTTAAGTAATTATTAAGTGTGTTGCAGTTTGAGTTCAATGAATTTGCTACTGATCTCCATTACTTTTTCAAACACAGTGCTGAGTGAAGAGAAGACTCAAAATCGGTACAAAATATTACAGATGTAATAGTACAATTTGTATTACATCATGTAAGCAATAGGTGGCTAACAGTTGGACCTGTTTCAGAAAGATTTTTAGAGCAATGGCCAAATATTTCTGAATATTTTTTAAATTACCTACCATCTCAAAAATCTTTTGAAAAAATGCTTAGTAATTCAGCAAGATATAAGAGAATTTACAGCTACTTAAAGGATGAACTGACACCTTGTTATTTATCATTTATTTCATTTACACACAAGTATTTTAAGAAGTTTTCTTTAATTTTTTAAAGTGAAGCACCTCAAATACATCATCTGTACACAGAGACAAATAATTTGATCAGAAATGTCATGCTTCAATTTCTTCAAGACAATTTGATTGCTCTTAAGTGCGGTTATGATCTAGATAATATTGATTTGGAGAGCAGCGACTCATGGAAGCCTTTAAAAGATATAGAAATTGGTATGAAAACCAAAAATTCTAATGAATCTCAAAGATAAAAAAGAAATTTTTATTATGTTAGGGCAGGTTTAATTAAAACAACTAAATATTTAAAAGCAAACCTGCCATTTTGTAATCAGAAGCTAAAAGATTTAGAGATATTGACACCAAGGTTAACTCCATCTGAAGAAACCACATTTTGTCTCACTAGCGGCTTACGTGAAGTGACTACGATATGTAGTTATGTCACTCTTTGAGAGGAATTTACAGATAAAATAAGACAAGAGTGGAAGTTGTTGTGACAAACTAGTAGAATCAAGAGTTGACTATTATTGGCGCTCAATATTTAATCTTAATGATTCTTCTAGACAGCCGAAATTTGCAAATATTGCAAAACTAGTAAAATCATCTTTAGTTTTACCTCATGGAAATGCAGACTCTGAGAGAGGGTTTTCGGTAAATAATGCTGCTGTAACAAAAGAAAAAAAAATCAGCTAGGTGATATAACAATTAAATCCTTGAGAATTGTTAAAGGTCTATGAAGAATTGTTATTGAAGAATTGTTAAAGCACTATGGTTGCATTTTAAAAGTGCCTGTGACAACAAATATGTTGATGATTTTAATGGTCATAAACATTATTCAAATTATTTAGAAAAATTAAAAGAAGAAAAACAGCTGCAGGAAAAGAAGAAAATAGAAAAAGAGGAAAATGAAAAACTTTACAATAGTAAATTGAAAGTTGACCTTCATATAAAATTAGAAGAGATCCAGCATGAAATGTGTTTGCTTAAAAGAGATAAAGAGGCTGCTTTTGCCCTTATCCAAGAAAGGACTGATAGAGTGAAGAAAGTCATAGCCTCTAAAGATCATATTGGAATGACAGTTGTGCAAAATATAATCACCCAAAGATCTGATCAGTTAAAAGAATTGGAAGAAAAAATTACCTTTTTAGAAACAGAGAAAGAAAAGCTTATACAAAACCTGTCCCTAGAATATGTTAGAAATGAATGATCTCTTATCACTGCAAAAAACGTATCCAAAAAAAATACCACTTTCATGCACTTTTGACATTTTTTTTTATCTCCCACTCTCTCCTTTTTGCAAGAAAAGGAATTTGTTTATTTGTTTATATCATGTGATCTGCGCACGCTTCATAAAAACATATACAAGTACACATGGCGTGAACTCTTAAGTTTTTTTTTGTTTTGTTTCTTCTGTTTTTGTATTACTACAGAACAAAATGCTCGTTTCTTTTAAGTGTAACTTTTAATGCAGAATTTAATAAAATAATCTCTTTTTTTTTCAATCAAGTGCAATCATTCTGTGTCACAAAGATGCCTGACATCAAGAAAAAACCAAACATAATAAAACAATATTTTTTAAGACTTTAAGGGAATTGGATAGAAATAGTAAACTACGCCTTTTGTACAGAAAAGGTAAGCTTCTTTACCTTATTGTTATTATTATGCTGTTATAAAAGAAAAAAGAAATAATGACATACTTCTTATTGGTGAGGCAGTGCGCAATTACCTCTGCACAACCTATGTTCTAATTTTTCTATTAGATTATGAGACTGAAGTCTAAGCCTGTCTCGCTAGAGAAATTTGTATTTATAAAATGAAATAGCAGCATTTCCACGAACAATACAATTATTATTTAAAGAGGGGCATAAGAATGATATGCAAATATATCACACTTTTATTTTCATTCCCCATTAACTTTGTAAACACTTCTAAACCGAAAGTGATTTTTACGGGATAAAACAAGAAGAAATCCCGTACTGCAAATAAACACAAAAAAAAAAAAAAAATTCTCAAGGAAACTAAAATAAAATAAATTATAATGGCATCTATAAAGGAAAACCAGTTCATTGAAAAGTTAAACCAGAGTAACTACTCTAATTGGAAATTCAAGATGGAAATGATGTTAATGAATAAAGAATTATCAGGAACGATAACCGAAGTAGCTCCTGACCCAATTACCGACGAATGGCAGAAAAGGGATAGAAAAGCCAGAGCGCTCATAAATTTATTTATAGAAGATTCCCAAATCGTTCACATCAAAAATTTCACCACGGCGCACGATACGTTGAATGCACCTCGCGCAATACACGAAAGAACAAATTTATCCAGCAAGCTATATTATTATTATTAGTAGTATTAAGCGATATCAAGCTATATTATTATTATTATTAGTAGCAAGCCATATTATTATTATTATTAGTAGTAGTATATATATATATACATTATTTTCTTAGTATAAATTTAACTACGGTAACGTTCCGAATATAATTAAATTTTAGAATAATTGTAATTTGTCAAAACATAGCCAGACTCTGTCTTGAATCGGAAATTTCATTTGCAAGGAAATCTGAGTAAAATGGAACGTGCTTAAAGCGGGAACTTTTACATCTCAATTCAGAAAAAAAAATTACAACATTAACATTTTTCCATAAACCAGGATTTGCATAAAGAGAAAACAGAAGTGACTGAGTTACTGAATTTAGACTTTATATGTTAAGAAAATATAAAGTCAATTATACAAATACATTTATACAAAAATAATTGACGATTTAATTGTATATGTAACTTATAAGACTAAAATTAAAGTATACATTTATCATTTTAGACATTTATACGTTAAAACATATACACAGTATTGGTTTCATAACAAATGATATTTATTAATGAAACAATTAGTTTAGGTAAAAAATGCATGTCTAACTGTAAAAGATCGGAATAGCGAAAAAAATTACTTAAGACTAAACATTTTAAATCACATGTTTAGATCGTCTCAGATTTTACTGTACATTATTAAATTCGTATAATAAGCCTAATTATGATATCATTTCACGAAGCTGTTTATTTTTCATTTATGTCTTCTTTTATCAAACAATATAGGTTATCGTATTCTCATGGCTAATTACAGCTAAGTATGTATCACTAACTTTATCTGTTTTTTTATTCATATACTGCAATTTTAATCATCATTAAATATAAAATTTTTGTCAATGAAAAATATTTAAAGCTTTGAAAATATTTAGCTATTTTTTAATATTTTGTATATTTTGTATTCAAAATAATTTAGACGCCATGATGATGTTGAAGTGTTGAAAACCCAGACCACACGACAGACCCGAAGGTTTACTGTAGCTAAGTGTGTGGCCGGGAACTAAACGCCACAATGATGTGAAAATAATTTTTGCGCTTTCTTATGTATGCGAGAATTTGTGTTATTGAAAATTTGTTTATTTATTTATTGAACGTTTATTATATTTCATTTTACCCCTAATGCATTCTTATGTATACATTGAGAAACTAAATTATTTTTTATTTTTATTTCTTATGTTATGATTTTTCTACACTATGTTTTAATATATTTGTTTTAAGGCGCATTTTTTAAGTATTGATATTCATGTTTAAGTTAGGGTTTGTTCTTGGTAGATAATGTGTGCATGATAGAAGCCTCAAATATTAATGGATTTTCACAAAACTTTACATCCAGCTCTGTTATCAAAAAAAAATTTAGAACTAGGTAGAAATTTTTTTTTTAAATTCAAGTGAAAACTTTGAATTTTATTCTGAACTAGCAGCATACCCATTCTTCGTACGGAGTATATAATATAAAGAATCTTATAATTCGCAATCATGTGCAAATTCTGTTAAAATATTAAATTTGTTGCTCCTAAAGAGAGGTTTAAGAATATCTGTTCTCACTATGCGAAATTATCTTCACGGTCAGATCTGAAGAATAAAACATCCTGGCTCCTTTTGTAAGCAAATTTACAGGGGGGGGGGGGAGAAAAAAAAAGGAATTGAATCAATATATGCAACCCCGTACTACTAATCAGTTACCTTACACCTTTCTGGTAGGTCGGACGGTCTGAGTTTCAACAACAACAACCCCATACTACTTATATTGTCGCAGATTAGAAAATATGCCAGTGTGTTAGTAGAAGATTACCCGCATTACAATATGAGTCTCAAAAGTATTTGCCAAAATAAAAGAGATGATGTAATAAATTGAAAATATCAATAATCCCTGTACTCTTTATACCAGAAGGTCGTAATTGATTCCAATATATGCCAATATATATCAAAGTATATGCCAATATACCTGTACTACTTCTATTCTCGTAGATTAGAAGATATACCTATGTATTTGTAGAAGATTACTCGTACAACGTAAAATATATGAGTTTAAACAATCTTCATCATAATAAAACAATTGCATAATAACTTGAAAATATCAATAATCCCTGAATCAATAATCCCCGAAAATATCAATAATAATAACGTTTAAACCTGAAGACCGTAATTGATATTATCCAGTCAAAAATGCTATATAAGAAAAATTAAATCGTTCTTTTATAAAATATATTTTTATATTCATTTATTTATTATTCAAATTGAAAAAATAGTAATTAAAATTAACACAGATTTAATTTAATTGCATCTGAGCAACATGATATAAGATAGAATCTTCTTCATAAACTGCGAAATTAAATAACCATTTTGATATTTCTTTATACTTTTCATTGTTCAGTAAAAGCTTGTGAAAAATAAATTATGGAGCTAGATTTCCCATTTAAATCATGTTTCAAACAATTCATGTTTTCAGAAAGTGATTCATTAGCGCAAAAAATCTCCCATTAAACTCGGAGATAAAGTTCACTTTCAAACGATTTTCAAGCTTTTCGTTTGGATAAACCACTGAGTTAGAGAGAACTCCTCGGAAAAAGTTTCATTTTTCATTAATATCTCGACAACCCCTAGTCTTAGATACTCGAAACTTGGGCTAAATTTATGGGGGCTATTTCAAGGCTATCCACAAAATTTCATCAAATTCGGTTCAGCCGTTCTCTCGTGATGACGGGACAAACAGACAGATTTTCAATTTTATTTATATAGATTTTATATTTTTTTAACATGGCAGCATAGGACAAAGTTGGACATAATCATGCATAAAAGGATTTATTTATGGCTCAATGATCACTAGACAGTTTCGATCACTGTTGTGAAAAATAGCCGTAATACAAATGTTTTTGTTCGTAACGTCATTCGACTTTCCTGAAAGTCAAATTACCTCCTCCCCCCCCCCTGGGTGTACTTTGTCAAGTATGGTATCAATCAAATGATTTTTTTCAAGCTCTTTAAAGTGAAGGATAACACACTATAGTTGTAATCATTTGAAGTCACGATACCGATTTTTTAATTTTTATGTTATAAAATTTGATTAAAAAAAATGAATTCTGGTATGAAAAAAATCTAGTTGATCCACACTCCAGTTAATTAACTATTGATTATGCAAATTGTTTTAATAAAACAAGTCTATTCATTGTGAAGTACAAATCCGTATATACGATTTATGTAACAACGTTATTTTTATTTCATATTTAGAGTATCGAAACAGAAGACATTGATGACTTCTTTCTAAATGAGGAATTGAAATTACCTGCATCTTTGCATTCATGGTCTGATGACGCAGTAAAGTGTGGACTTAAAGACGCTGAGACCAAGGGAGATAGAGACAATTTACATTTTTTGCCATTAATAACGAAAGACATTGCAGAAAATATAAAATCTGTAGTTCTTTGGTCTGGCCTAATGATTACCTCATTTGGTTATGGAAGAGGAACAGAGAGCTCTTGTAGAAAGTGAATTTAATAACCTAAAAACTAGATTTTTACAAAATTCAAGACTTCTAGGAGTTGACAAATTCGTGGCCCGCCATCTTAAGCTGCTACAGGGAAATATAAATTAGCTTGTTCTCATCAAGAGCAAGAGAGGAAAGATATC
This sequence comes from Amaurobius ferox, assembly GCA_951213105.1. NCBI lineage: Eukaryota > Metazoa > Arthropoda > Arachnida > Araneae > Amaurobiidae > Amaurobius > Amaurobius ferox. The sequence continues at coordinate 30,359,980 of OX578150.1, read as the reverse complement.
AATATTGATTACAATAAAGAACCAATAAAGCAGATTCCTTCTCACTCGCTGATGCAAGGAGCAGATTCTGTAATCAAAAATGAAAATACTTGCCATGTGGAAAAGAAAACACATTCAAATTGTTCATCGTTCAGAAAAACTGAATTTAAAATAGAAAAGAATCTTGGCGAGATATGTGAAAAAGAAGAATGGAATTACCATGAGAATTGGAGGGGCCTTGGACTTCCACCTAAAAAGAAGTTCAAAGCGTATTATTTAAAACCGTGGCCGGAGGTTCTTCACATAGATAAGGAAAACAAAAGGTATTCTACAAATATGATATTGCTGGCTAATGGCAACTTGCTGCGAAGCACCAAAAAAGCCCAAATATATAACACCTGCCCATATGATTCCCTCTGCCAGAGTTTAGCAGTAGCATTTGCGACAGCGCATCTTATTCTAGTTTTATCAACTCTAATAGTAGTAGAAATTTCACTATGAAATTAATTCAGCAAATTGCTAAAGGTAATTCAAAAAATATATTGTTTATAGTGAAGTTATAAGATTTGTTTATATAGTATAACGAAAAAATATTTAAATGTTATATTAAATATACATGTTTTCACTATTACAGCTAATATTAAATGTTTCACACATTTATAAATATTTTTGTTTTAATCTTGCAGAGTTGCATATCTCTGAGTTTTCCTATAATGCATATTAACTATATTTCTATCATACTTTAGAATACACATTTTCTAATATATTTCATTCATGTAAACCTTTCATAATTATTAAGAATTTGAATAGTGTTTGTCTTAAAGAAGTACTTACACCTGGAATGTCCGAAAACAAAAGGTTTTCTGAAGTTAGATTGAATTTTATTATTCAAAAGTACTTGGGACCAAATACAAATTTCGACATTTTTCTTTGGGAAAAAAAAACCCAGCAAAATTATGTAAATAACAGAGGTTTTTTTTTTACTTGTATCAACTGAAATAAAAAAAAATAAATGAAATGAAACTTAAAGTATAGAAAGATTAGCATTTAACAAAGTGTTACTTTTTATATTCAACGCGAGAATAAAATGCAGTCATAAAAAAATCAACAAATTCTCGCTGAAAAAATCATTTGTTTTTTACAGTAAAATTGCAAATAAACTCTCAATCAAAATTGACTGCACATCCCTCTGAATAGATAATAGCGATTCTATAATAATACAAGATGTTTGTCTGTTTGTTGGTCAAGCAGCGGAAAATCTAACTGACGCACAAGCATGAAATATGCACGGGTAACTTGGCTTCCGATAGAAAGTATCTCGTCTAGATTTTTTTATAAATTCAAATTACTTTTTTGTGTTGTTTTTGCTGAAATAACATTTCGAGCGGTTTCCGCACAAATCAGTTTTTTAGATCGAGTTTACTGTTTTTAAGCTTTAAATTGTATTTATACGATGTATATAAACAAATTTTCGTGATATTTAAAAATATACCATATGCACTTTTCACATTTTGAAAACGTAATCGATTTTAAAATTCCGATATAGAAAAATAGACTGATAATCCGATCTTCATAATTTTAATTGTTCAATTAAATATTACACATTGTTCCAAACCAAAATTTATGTTTCTGGGGTTATTAGTTAATTACTTATGATTTTTATACGGTATTTTTCTATAGCTAAATTCCTGTTCTGCCAAACCTAGTATTTTGTATGCAGATGATTCTGTAGTGTGCTTTTATAAACACGTCACGTTTGCAAAAATGTAAATCTTGATGTCACATAATTTGCAACAAAGGTTGACAACACTGACTAAGATAATGTCTGAAATTTTATGTAAACTAAAGGTAATTCAACGCTAAATGAACTCGGAATGACATGAATTGGATGACAAAATATAAAATATGCGTGCACAGGGATTTTTTAGGATTGCAAGTATTTTCATTTAGAAAAATATACCATTAAACATATTTAGACTCCCTCATTTTCATGTGCACCTGCATGCTTATTTAGGGTATTTATAATTGGCTTATTTAGCATATATTCAGTATAATCGAATTCTGTCCTTTCTAGGTGTATGTACAGCCGTCAAGAATAAAAATGGAGGGGGAAAATCTGATGTGGGCAGCACATGACTTTCCATATATATATATATATATATATATATATATATATATATATATATATATATATATATATATATATATATATATATATATATATATATATAATGGAAATGATATATATATAATGGAATATATATAATGATATATATATAATGGAATGTGTATATCTACATAATTTATTTAATACTGCTTGTTTATTACAGACCAGAGATTAATACTTTATTCTTTCAGGCATTTACTTAACTCATAATATAGTGCTGCCATCTGGTGCACTTTTCTTCACGTTTTATCTGAAATATGTAGGCAATAAGCATTTTGTTTTTTAGCACAGTTTGAAATCCTTTCTTGATGTTATTGAGTTTAAGGGATCTTTATCCTCTTCCACAGTCCCCTAGGAAAGTTTTTTATGGATTGGTAATCATTTTGTATCTTGATTATGAAATTCGTAAAGTTATCGTCTGCAGCTGCAGAACTGCTTAAGGAGTTAATATACAGATGGCTACATGTTGTCTATATTTTAGTAATTTATATAATCAAGACATATTCCAGACACTATTTTTAGGTATACACCAGATATACACTTTTTTATATGTACTTTCATATTGTTTTTATATGTACTTTCAAATTGTTTTTTCCATGCATTTCTCATAAGCAATATTGCTTATACTTTTTTACTAAAATGAATATACAACATGATAATTTAGCGACTGGCAAAATAGAACATAAAAATTCTTGTGCCCGGTATTTGGGTATGAATAGGGCATTCCAAAGATCGACATCCTGTTACCCTCATCTGACTGAAAATGTGAAAGACACAATGCGCCCAAGGGATTTTAAATTTCAAACGTGTGGAAACAAAAACTGCAAAACTTGCCCCAATGCGGAACCTTCTCAAATCAACAGTGATAAGAATTCACCTATTTTTTGTAAAGTTTACAGATGCATATACATGCTTCGATGTTCAGTATACCAGATGGCATATGTGGGACAGACTAGTACACCTATACATCTAAGAATAAATGTACATCGCAATAACATCAAACATTATAAAGATCGAAATTCAGAAATTCAATTTGAGTATGAACACTTCCACAAACATGGATTTGATTCAGTAATTATTTCAATTTTGGCTATAATTCCTAATTCCTCAAACAGAATTTACTATGAAAACAAACTAATTTTAAAACACAATACAGCATTTCCTTTTGGATTAAATCAAATAGTTAATGGTCACAATATAGTAAAAAATGATTTATTCAATGCTTCCATTCTAACTCCAACAGTATATTCTTTGATGCAAACTCATTCACACAAAACTACACGCACACAGAGGGGTATACACAAAAACAAACACTCCCTCAACTTAGACTTCACATCTCAAATAAATCATCAATGCACACTTTTTGAATCAAACTATAATTGGAAACATATTAGAAACTGGGTTTTCTCAATCAAAAAACCACATTTAAATAAACTTTTTAATTCACTCATAGATCTCAATAATAAAAAGCACTTCGGACACCTAGTTTTTGACCTATTACTAACAAGAGCAAGACTTCTAGGAGTACAACTCACACATACACACAAAAAAGAAAAAACCAACCAATCTTATTGTGTTATTAATTACACAAATCCTATATTTAATTATTTCAACTTCACACAAATTTTTAAAAATTTCCAATCCTTTTTTCCTATTAAAAATGTTAACATAGTAAAAGCATATAAATATCCAGTACCTTTAGGACGTAAAATATATAACTATAATCGTTTATCAAAACAATTGAATAATTCTGTATCTTGTTCATGCAATGAAACCTGCTATCTTCCCTTTATTGACCCACAACATGGACACATAATCACCGGAAATCTTGATTTAATACAGGAACCTCATCTCAAACTATTTCTAAGCTATGGATCCAAATACAGAATACCTCTTCTTTATAATAAAAAGAAAATAATACAAGCTTTTGACATAGATCTAGACAAATATATATTTAAAATGTCAGGTAAATCCCACTGCCCATTTGAAGCCTTCAAGAGCTGGAAAGTACAAATAACTAGGCATGTAAAACATTTGATCCAACACTTTCCCATTCCAATATATAAGCATAATTACCAAGAAATTGTTAAAGAAATCAAGTCGCTACAAGACAAATTTGTAATCACGTATGTTGACAAGGCATCCAGTAATTATGCGTTTATCTGCAAAAAATTTTATTTGGACGAGCTTAAATTGCAACTCAGTACCTCTCTTTCTTTAACTCCTTTATACACTCATATCAATGTTATAAATAAACAAATAATAGCTTACTACAAACTTCTTAAACAAAAATACAATCTCAATTTTCCTTACTTGGTACTCATACCTAAATTCCATAAAACACCTATTTCATTTAGAACAGTCACTATAGGATTTAATTCATATACCAATGCAGCTGACAAACAACTTCTAATCATACTCAATCAAATTTGATTATTTTACTGCACAAAAAACACATATAATCAAAAATAGTATAGAACTAATTAATAAAATAAAACTAATCCCTTACATACATGATGTAAAAACTTTTGATTTCAAAGACCTATTTAATAATATAGACATTAATGATTTATATAAAGTCATACTACTTTTATATGAACAATTCACTCAAGCCAAAAACATATCATTTCCAAAATTCAAAACTTTATTAAAATTCATTTTGTTCAAACAGTATATAGTTCAAGGAAATTGCATATACAAATTAAATAAAGGAATACCACAGGGAGGTAAATCATCCACCATACTGGCCAACCTTTATCTACATTTTTACGAAAATCAGAAACCCTTCAACAGTCATATAATGTACAGATATATTGATGATCTTATTATTATTGGAAGTACTAATGAGGCCAATGAATTAAATTTTGATTTCTATCCACCTTATCTACAACTCATTGAAAATGTATATACATCCAACTGGATCAATTTTCTAGACGTTAGTTTAACAATTAAAAATGTAAATACAATAAAATTTAAAATCTATGACAAAACAGAAACTTATAACTTCAAAGTAAATAAACTTCAACATTTCTCTTCCAATATTTCCAAATCTGTATATAGAAATATTATTAATAACCAGTTATTAAGAATCAAAATGTTAAGCACACCTTGTTACTACAAAGAACATCTTCATAAATTCATCAACACCGTTATCAAAAATAACTACCCGCCCAATCTTATTTTTTCTTTTATTAAAACACATTTTAAATTTAAATTCAAAAACTTGAAACAATTACAGCAACATATTGACAGATCATACTCTAGCATTTCTCAATAATTCATAATCTCCATGTCTTCTTCTAACAGTTAAACAATTCGTATAATTCACTTTAACCTGCTTTGAGAAAACTGCTTAGTCTGTAACAATAATTCACTGTAACCTGTTCTGAGATGATTGGTAATACACATGCTTTTCCAGAAGTACCACAGTACTAGGGGTAGATATATTTTAATTTTATTTTCATTATATTCGTTTGATATTACTTTATAATACTTTGCATCCTCATTTAAATAATTAGCCACAAGCTGGTGTAACAGAATATTATATATTCATGTTTGATTTTTGTGTATTTGATCCACTTTGTCTATTCTTCTACGTCGGGCCATTTACATTATTTCTGTAATACATTTTACAGTTGTGTAAACAGAAACGTAGAATCAGCATTAATGAATGTATGGCCCTTGATAACGTACATGGTTTCAGAAATGCTTTTCATATTCATTTTATTCCTTTTATATTCACTAGATTCCATTTATTCAATTTCCAAACTTCTTGCATAGCTCATCGTGCTACACTAGGCTTCTGATTTGCAAAAACCTTCAGTTTACAAGCAATTTTCTTTGGTATTTCTCGGGTATATATATATTACAAGTAATCATAAAAATCTTCAATTATATATATATATATATATATATATATATATATATATATATATATATGCATATTCATATTCATTTCTTCATTTTGCATTAAATTGAGCTTAATTGCAGAAAATAACATGGATATTTTTCTGGCATTATATTCAATTTGCCTTTTTATTGCATCTTTGTTTCATTTGGCAACTTATTTCACTTTAAGCTCTTCAGGTCTCAAAATTAAAAAAAAATTATATATAAATAAATATATATATATATATATATCGAGAGCGGTTCATCCGGTCAGTCACGGGGTTAGTCTTATTCGCTTAGTTGTCAAAATTTACCTGGAGAACAAGTACTTAATTAATATAGTTCAAGAATTTTAGTCATTTATTTAAGATTGTCACTATCTTTGTGGCCAATTCGCAAAAAATAGTCGGTTATACCAGTGTTTCTTTCAGGCATACAGACGTGTATTCTCATCCCAGGAGACATTTTATGAAACCTAGTTTCTATTTATGTTTCACAGCCTTTAGATATATTTATATGGCAAAAATAGAAAACTTGCCCCTCTAAAATGTTATTCGCACTCCCGGTCAAAAGTCCTGAAAGAAACACCGAGTTATACTTTTCTGAATCATATCAAAATCTAATCAGCATCATGATAGCCATCAAGAGACTTAACTACTCAGTTTTAAGAAATTTTATTAATTAGTTTTTTAACTACAGTAACAAAAGTCTTCAGTTCCTCAAAATAAAAAATTAAATATCTCGAGAATGGTCTATCTTAGAGTAATGAGATTGACCTTATTCCTTTTGCCGTAAGAAATTACGTATAAAACAAGCATTTAATTGATATATTTGAACACATGTAGTATTTTATTTTAGATTGGATATTTTAGATTTGGGGGATATTTCAAAGCAATTTTTTTTTTCGAATTATACCCATATATAACCAGCACCAAACGATATATCTGTCTAATTTTGTGCAATTTGATCAATAAGTTTATCAGCTAGAGTGGAAACATTGGTGGCTAGGTATTGTAACTGGCATTTCACCAGATAAGAGTGATTTTCTTTTGAAGTTCATGAGTCCACATGGACATTCATTAACATTTACATGGCCCGTCAAAAATGATATTTGTTGGGTGCTGCTTAAAAATATACTAATTACAGTATCTGTGCCATCAATATCATCAACAGGCAGATCCTACAAAATTGAACAACAGACCTTTAATCAGATTGATTGTCGCAATATGATAAGCATACTGGACATATTTAGGAAAAATTATGAAAGTTATGACATTTTAAGAATCAATATTAAAATGGAGAAAGTATTAAAATTTGGAATACAATCTTGCTACTCAAAGGGAAAGAGCAAGAAAACAGGTGCATTGACATTGACCAAGTCAAGGGCAACAGTATTGCACGAGAGGTGAGAAACACACTTGGAATCATCCATAAAAGTGCCACTTAGCATGATTGATGCCAAGACATGAATGGCACAGCCAAGAGGCTAAATAATGCTTGACATACAGTCGCTAAAGGAACTTTGCACTTAATGGATATTTTGAACAAAATAAGAAAAGCCTTGAGACAAGTTAAGAGGTAGTTTGAATTCCCATGCCAAACATCAAGCAAGAGTAGATGGCCCCATTGACAATACTCCCTGCATTTAGAAATAAAAGCGAAAAACATCAAACAAAAACTTTAAGAATGCTCTTTTCCTTTCCTGCCGTTTCCCAGAGAACGAGAGGGGGAGAGGCACTTGTGGCGGCGACTGATATGAGATGGTACGAGCGCGGAAGGATACAGCGGCAAAACTTGATCAAAGTGGAGCCTGAGCACAGCTGTATACTTACGCAGTTGTGTACATTTACATATAGCCTACGCTACGTACTACGACACTTGAGCAGTTCACCTTCGTCTCTCGACCGGTGAGCAACTCCTTCTTACGAGCGCTGATCTATATCTCTTCTCCGCAAGTGAACATCCATTTCCACTGTATGATCAACCATGGGGATTCAATTAACCAAACTCCTCGATGGAAGGCCAGTGGAGGCACTGACTATAGACTAGCAGAATTACAGGTCCTGACTCAGAATATTGAGATTTCACCCAAGCATGTCCCTGATCAACAAAGATCCCATGAGATTGCAGCGAACATACAGTGCGTTGCGAGGGCTGCAGTTAAATACAGGAACTTTAACAGCACCTTGGACATTGATGCAAAAGACAGGATCATGCAAGACATACGAGGTATGTGTATTGATATTACTTTACTGTTGTGCTCCCCCCCCCCTGTTCTCAGAAATTGAACCAAAACTTAACATGTATCCAAACTTAGTAAAGCTAACGAATCTATATTGTGATAAGGCAGTAAACCCCGAGATAAAACATATTTTAAACTCTACTAATTATGATGACTCAAACTTAAACTCTAATGAAAATAACAAACTTAGCGACTCTATGGAAATACAAGAGTTAGAAATCACTGTCCTTGAAAATAAAAATAATCAAACTGAAAATGCTTTCAAAATTAACTTTGACCTGTAGCTTGTAAATCATCAATAAAACTTGTAAATCATCAACATAGAGGCTTTTATGAACTAATGATGGTAGATGGTTTAAAATACTGTTGATTTTTATGGAAAATAGATTCACACTCTACACACTTCCTTGTGGCACTCCCTCCTCTTTCATGTGAGGGTTTAAAAGAACAGTACCAATACGAACTTTGAATGTCCTTTGTGCTAAAAAGTTTTGTATAAAAATGGGAAGATTTCCTTTTAAATTAAAATCAAAAAGGTTCTTATTAATACCATAGCGCCATGTGCGATCATAGGCTTCATGGTCCACTACTGGTTCCCTGAGTCTGTGACAATACTGTAAGAAGTTCAAACTCTGTAAACGGAGAATTGTATGGTATGTTTTTGGCTTGTGAGAAGACAATTGGTTTCTTTTCAGATCTGATCTTGTGTGACAGTAATGGTTCTGAATAGCTTGCTGAGTTTGAAACATCTGCAAAGACTTTGGCAATTTCATTTACTATATCTGCTGGAGAACTAATAATTGAGCCATTACTGTTGATAACAGATATAGGATAGTCATTATAAACACCGGAACACTTTTTAACCTTTTGCCATACTTTATTGCTGGAAGTGGAAGAGGTTAGTTTACTGACATACTCCTCCCATACTCTCTCTGCCTTCGTCTGCATATCCTACGAGCAACTGCTTTTGTATATTTAAATGCAGTAAGATTATCAGTCGTAGGATACCTTTGAAATTTGGACCAGGCATTCTTTTGTTTTTTGTATCTCTCGCGACATTCTTCATTCCACCAAGGAAAGCGATACTTAGATGTGTTTCCAGAACTTTTAGATATTGTAGTATCAACAGCCTTAATCAACAGATTTGTAATATTATTTACAGCTGTATCGATGTCACAGCTCTGCACTGTGTCATCAGCTATCACAGCCTGGGAAGTAAATGTCAACCAATCAGCTCTCGAAAAGATATATCGCGATGGTTTCACAAGTGATCTGATTTGACTGTTAGAGGGGAAAATGGTTGCTATTGTGTAGATCTTTGTCTACTAAAAAGGTCCAGTATGGAAGGAGTGATGGGGAACAAAAAGTAAGATCAATAGTGTGGAATGTCTTGCTTGGTTGATGAAAGGAGGCATGTTCATTGTATTTAAGAGGCACAGACTGTGATCACTAATACACTGTTCGATTTGCTGTCCTCTGTGATTCATGTCAGAACCATAGGCACCGACTACGGGGGCGGGGCACTGGGGTACGAGCCCTTCCTGAAATTTTCCAAGGGGGGGGGACATCGCCCCTCTGGGAAATTTCAAGGTTTTTTCTGACTTTATATCTTGCATAAAATCAGAAAATGCGAATTTGAATAATTAATTACACACACACACACACACACAAAAAAAAATACAAGCTTGTAAATGTAAATATCGTATTTCAATTCCATCTTATTCACATCTTATTTACTACAAAGCCATTGTAAATTATTTCACACGCAAATCAAGCTCATCTTTTTCCCAGGAAATATATTTATGCTAATGATAAAAACACCTGGCTACCCGACCTTTTTCGATTAGTTCAAAGAAGAAAAGGAATATTTACAGCCATGTTATCGGCATTTCTAAAAATTGCCGCCTCCAGTGATAATAGAAACAGCTATTTGCACAGATAACCAGGGAATAGTTTAGGTGGCATTGTGTTTGAAGGCTGGGAACGCCCTGGGAAGTGTTGTGTGTCGGACGTCTGGTCACCAGTAGCATGAAGTTGTTTTAGACCAGAGAAGGGGTTATAAATTATAGGAAAATAGAGGGCTTGTAGGATCTTCACTTGTGAGAAAGGAGGGGGGATAAATAGTTGCTTTTTTGTAAGTACTAATGTTCAACTGGTGGGGTCTCAAGGCAGTGTGGTGTTTGAATACTGTCAGTGAAGGTGTCATATTGGTTTGTGATAAAAAAACAAACACATAATGTCTGGTGCTATTCGTAAATGTTGCGTTTGGGTCTTTGATAAAAGGAAAAACATTTATACTCATGGATAAATTTGTTATTAGAACTGCAAAGATTTCTTCCTGTGTCAGAAATCCTCAAATTGATGAAAAACTTGCTACAATATCAGAGCCATGTACGAATAATTTGAGGGATGATAACAAAGAAAAGTCTGTAAGAAGAACAGATAAAGGCAGAAAATACAATGATAAATGGAAAGAAATCTACAAATGGATACATTTTGATAAGGAAAAAGATAAAGTGTTTTGTGAAATATGCAAAAAATGTGCTGAATTACACATATTTGGAAAAAGTTCAAGTCGAAGTGAAAAATCTTCATTAAGTGCATATGTGCAAGAAGGTTTTCACAATTGGAAAAAAGGCATTAGAAAAGTTTAAATCGCATGAAGACTCGATACATAAATCCTGCCTTGAAAGGTAAGGTGCATTAATTAGTGGTAACAATATTTATAAAGAAATTTCAAAATCTAAAGAAAACGAAATATTTAAATCACGAGTAGCCTTAAAAACAATTATTTCTTTATTGCATTAATCAGCAGTGCAGGGATTGGCAATTAGAGATCCCACAGATGAACTTTCAAACTTTATGTCACTGCTGAAATTGCGATCTGTGGATGTCCAGAATTAGAAAATTGGCTGAAACGTTCCAAATATAATTGTTTCTCACACGATATTCTAAATTAAATACTCGCAATAATGTCCCGCAACGTAGTATTAAAAGCTGGTCAGTTTTATAAAGGAAGCAAAATATTATTCAATTATGTGTGATGAAACGTCAGATCTTTCTTCAAATGAGCAAATATCAATTTGTTTTAGAGTTATACATAAAAATTTTGATGTGCATGAATATTTTATTGGATTTTATGAAACAACTTTTATGGATTCCAGAACACTAATTTCTGTAATAAGTGATGCGTTAATTAGGTTTATAACGATTAAAGATTGTAGAGGACAGTGTTATGATGGCACCAGCAATGTAAGTGGTGAAAAGACTGGATTGCAAACACGAATTAAGGAAGCTGAAAATCAGGCTCTATTTGTTCACTGCATAGCACATACCTTGTTGGTAGTGCAAGATGGCATGCAAAAAGTTACAGAAATGCGAATTTTTTTTAATATTATTAAAGATGCTATAAACTTTGTGTTGAAATCTCCTAAAAGAGTAGGAATGTTCAAGTCCCTGAAGTTTGATATGGAATCAGAGTCAGGCTCTCTAAGACCATTCTGTCCAACTCGCTGGACTTTAAGAGTATCTTCTATAAAGTCTGTGGTAAATAATTACAATGTTTTAATTAAATTCCTTCAGAATATTGCTGAAACATAAAACGGAAGCTGGTGCAAAGGCTAGCGGATTTTTCAAAGTTTTCATGATATGATTCTTATTTCTATCTGAAAATGCTAATTTTAATATTAAAAAAAATTGACATACTTAATGCAGAGCTTCAAAAACCAGTAATAAATTTTAAAAATGCGAAACTAAAAATTGATGGAGTAAAAGACGTAATCCATACTTTCCGTGAGAAAGGGTTGGATAATTTATGGCAAAATGCAGAAAAACATGCCGAATCTTTAAACTTAAAAGAGTCCAAATTATCTAGACAAAAGAAAATTCCACGACGAATTGAAAGTTGTGATGGCCACAAATTTGAAACACCGCTTGAATACTACAGAAAAGTTTTTTCGAAGTTGTGGACACTGTAATAATGAGCTTAAATAGCCGTTTCCAAGATTCTGTAATGAATCACATTATCAATATAGAAAATTTTGTGATGATAAAAGCAAATGCTGATAACATCTCTACCTTTTATAAAGACGATTTTGACTCAGCGAGACTCTTTTCGGTGAGATTAATAACTCACCGAAATATGCTTCTTGATTTAGCTGAAACTGAACATTTTAAACTTCAATCTATGATGGATGTTTATAATTTTTTTAAAAAAAATTCCTATTATACACAAATACTATCTGAAATATTCTTATTGACTTCTATTGACTATATTGACTTCTTAACATATAGAAGATCCATCCTCGAGAATGACCTCAAACAAGGATGAAGAGACATCCGCACTTTACAAGCTTTATCATTATTTTTCAAATTCATTAAAAAGAAATGGCAAATATAAGTCCAAAAATATGCATGAGTGGTAAAACACCTCAATATATCAATTCGTGGAAAAACATATTTCAAGGAGACCCCAAAAAGCTTTTATGCCACTGGCAAAAGAATTTAAACAAAATAAAGAATAAAGATGTTGCAAAGAGAGTTGTGTCATGGACTTTATATTTTGTTAGAAGAAGGAAAAAAAAATTTCTATTATAAAATTACCTGGCACAAATGAATGAAAACCCAAAAGACCAAGAGTGTGGCAAATATATTTTAGGTGAATGTATTAATGTGAAAGATGAATGGGCAAAATTTTCAGTGTGGGGTGTGGGATAAATGCAAATATGTTCATTCAAACCTTTCATAAAACATGGAGATGGGTATCTTAAATGGAAGCAGGGTGGAAAGATATTTAGCAATACTGTTACAATTTACTTAAAACTGGATGATATTCAGGTTGCAGCATATGGACAGGGGTGGATCCAGAGCGGTTGGAGCATGTGCCACCCCCAGAAGAGCTAAATAAAGACTAGAAAAGATCAATATTTTTCAGAAAAGATCAATATTTTTCAAAATTATACTTTTTATAATTATTTTCAAAATTATACTTTTATATTTTTCAAAATTATATATTCTCTCTTCGGCTACAAAGCAACATATTCTGTTGTTTGGTGAAAAATGTCAAGTGTTAACCTAACCCGAGCTTCACAGTGTCAGCGAAGGCCCAGGAACCTTCTGGTATGTTCTGATCGCCCCACCAGTGCGTATGTGCAAGCATTTCTCATTTCAACCAGCTATAAATAGATGTGCCTTGCTGCTTGATAGTGAAGCTAATGGTACGAAACATAATCCTCGACTAAAAGAAATAGTTTTTATAAAAGAAATAAAATTTTATAAAAAATATTTTAGAACTCTGACTTTCTTTATGATTTCAACTGCAAAAAGAATAAAAGCGTAAATTAAATAGATTTAAAGTAAAATTTATCATTTTTTTTTTTTGCATAGAAAGGGAAGTGAAAATTTGTATTCATGCACTTTTATGGTGGAATTTGTTTGCTTAGTCTTGGTGAGAATTTCATGTATTCACTCAAACTTTATTTTTAGAACTAATAAAAATTGAACAAAGATTTAAACGGATTTGAAATCTTCAGAAAATTTAACCTCAAATACATACCCTACATGAAAAAAAAGATATTTGGAATAAAAATAATTTATTTTCCCTTTTATCATGATGCAGATTTGGCATGTGAAAGCTTAAGATCCAAAAATTAATAGAGTCCAGTGATTTAGCAAATAATGATATTTTCACTTAAAGTTACCTAACTTATTTGTAATGTTTTCGTAATGTCATGTTTTATAATAGTTTCATATTTCGATTAAAATGATTTTATAAAATGAACATTTTTTTTTTCAAAATCAAACTATTCTGTAAAATTCTGTAATCTGTATTCTAAAAATATCATGTACATCACCCATTAACCGGGGTTTATACGGACGTTATTTCCCTAATTTGTCATCTTTATCACTATCTACCTAAAACTGGGGCTATTACAGTGCTGGCTTTGTGATCATTCCATTCCGACTTAGAAGCTATTAATTCAGCAATATCAGAATTTGGAACACTCAAGAAAAAACAACTTAGGCTCCGGTAGCATAATGGTCAGTGCAGTCGCCCGGCAAGCGAAAGACCCAGGTTTGATTCCCGGCTAGGATCTACACCATTTTTTTTTCTGAGTGTTTATTTAAAAAAAAAAAAAAAAACATTTATTCTGTATTCATTAACTTTCATTGATAGGATTATTATAAATTTATTTGAATTTTAGAATTTTTCTTAATTTCACATATGTGTACACGAGTTTATATATTCATATTTTTAAACAAATTTCATTCTCTTCCATTTGAGTATGCATAAAACCACATTTTAGAATTCTTGCATGAACAGAAAATTTCTTTTACAATAATTGTCTGTCGCCAAATTCACACTAGGTGCTTGACCTGCCAACCCAACTGCCGCCAAATGTGGTAAAAAGCCTCTATTCTGCTACCATATTAGGTGTTCGTGGACATGAAGTATAGTGGTAGTTCATAGACTTTTAGTAGCTATTAAGGTAACTGTAGTCGTGTTTATTCTTTATTATACTGTTTGCCTGTTTGTTATCAAGTAGTTTCATAATGTAACGATAGGTTAAAAAATATGAGTGAGTCTAGTAAGAGACAGTTAACATTAGAAGGAATTTTTGGAAAAAGATTGAAGATTGATGAAAGTGTTAACGTGAAGTCACCAGAAAGCACTTCTGTCACTTTATTTGACATTGCCAATTTTTTGAAGAAAAAGAAGAGCTGCACTGACGAAGAGAGATATGAATGGATAAAACGTACCTAGATGCCTCCACCTGATTTTTGTTTCCACAAGTTTCTGAGGGAAAGAAAATGCGATCTTTTCAAAGAAATTGGTTGGATAATAATGTATGGCTTTCCTAATGCCAGAAAATGAAAGGCGGATTATGTAAAGCTTGTGTTCTATTTGGAAAGGCAGAAAGTGGTACGAATAATGTCAAATTAGGAAAATTGCTAAAGGAACCTTTAACGAAGTTCAGAAAAGCAACAGATATCATTAATAGCCACCCTAATAAGGAGTATCACAAAATGAACATAGCTGCTTTGTAAAACTTTTTGAAGGAAAATCAATGGATGTACTTAGGAAAATGGATTCAGAGAAAAAAAAGTTAGTAGATGAGAACAGAAAAAGACTGATTCCGATTATCAAAACAATCATGTGGATTTCAAAATATTCCTCTTCGAGGGCATAGAGATAATGGTGCAATTACTGACGAAAAGTGCACAAAAAATGAACCATTTGAATGCAATGGAGAAGGAAACTTTCGCACTTTGCTGAAATTCTGGATAGATGCTGGTGACAAAGTATTAATCGACCATATAGAAACAGCTTCAAAAAATGCTACGTATATAAGCAAAACAACGCAAAATGATATTATAGAATGTTGTAGGGAAGTACTTACTTCCAAGATTATTCAGTCAGTGAAAAAATCAAAGTACTTCACACTGATTGCTTATGAAATAACAGATGTAAGCATTACAGAGCAACTGAGTATATGCATACGTTTTTTTGATGTTGACACTCTTTATGTGAGCAAAGAGTTTTTAAAATTCACAAAAATCACAGATACAACAGGAGTAAATCTTGCTAATGTAATATTAAAACAGATAGAAAGTTTGAATTTGAACATAGAAAATTGTAGACGTCAAGTTTATGATGGAGGATCGAATATCAGTGGGAAATTCAAAGGTGTTCAAGCTTTCATTTTAAAAAAACAGCCGTTAGCATTTTACTATCACTGTGCTAACCACAAATTAAACCTTGCACTCAGCATAGCTTGTACAGTAAATAGTGTCAGAAATGTTGTGGGTGTGTTATCTCTGCAGTCGCCAACTTCTTTAGAGAGTCTGCTAAACGAAAATATTTTCTTGAAGAACTGGATTCACTTGTTCCAAATAACAAATTCCATAAAATAAAAATTATGTGTGAAACATGCTAGGTTGAAATACACAATGCCATTTTCCACTTTAAGGAAATGGTTATCTATTTACCACTCGTTTTCCAAAAGCTCAGTGATGTAGGCGTTAATTTTAGTAGCACAGCCTTTTCCTTACTACATGCAATACAATCTTCAGAATTTGCGGTTACCCCAATTGTACTTGTGTCGAATTTTTGAGAAAGATAAATCAACTTAATTCTATTTAAACTAGGAACTTAATAATATTTCAAACCTAATACATGTACTCTTGATACTATAATTTTAAGTGATCTTAATTAAAAGGTAATTAAATTAAAACGTAAATTGCTATTCATATATATACCGGGTGGTCAGAATTAAAACACCCCCTACTCTGAGCTCTCTATACATCGAACTACTCAGTGTAAAGGCTCCAAAATTGTTGAACCTACTATTCAAGACATGGGGAAAGGGATTACGCAAAAAAAAAATTAGTTCCAGAAAGACCGATAGGTGGCGCTGTACAACAGAAAATATGCTGAAAAGACACAAAATAATCACAAAAAAAAAAAAACACATGCGTTATGGAATTTTTCCTTTTTAATTTCTTTTGTTGATATGAAAAAAAAAAATAAGATAAAAAAGTGAAGAAACTTAAACTGTCATTGTAACTGCAATTTTGCACTGTAAGCACAAAAATTTGCATAAACCCTTGGTTTGCAGCTACTATGTTCTGGGCATAAAAGGGAATAAAACTGGGAAATTTTCATTCTTATCAGCGATGGCTGTCACACTGCCAGAACGCACTTTGCTTGTGGAGCTGTTTTATGAAAACAAAGGACATGCTGCAGCTGCACTTCGAGAATTTCGTCGACTTAAGAATTTGCGCAAAGGACCATTATTTCCACAAGCTCTCAGGAGAATGATCGCTCGATTCGAGAAAACTGAACATCTTGGAGTTCAGCCGGGTCAAGGACGCAAATCGGCTTGTTCAGATGTCGTTGACGATGTTGCCACCGCTATTGTTGAACAATCAATGGATAACGTTATAGGCTGTAGTAGTGCACGTGGAGTGTCACGACACTTGAGTGTTCCCTACAGCACAGTGCGGAATGTACTGAGAAACATAGTGCATTTTTTCCCGTACAAAATTAGTCACAATCACCACTTGCTGACCATCAACAGGGAGAAGCGACTGACCTTTGTATTGACATTCCTGGCTAGAGTTGAAGTGGATGCATCGTGACCATGGCAGATTCTATGCAGCGATGAAGCGCATTTCCATCTAAGTGGAACAGTCAACACCCATAACTGTCACATTTGGGACACGGAAAACCCTCGTACCTTCCAAGAGATCCCACTTCACTCACCAAAAGTTACAGTCTGGTGTGGATTCACAGCCACATTCATTCCTGGACCTTTCTTTAAAGTTAAATTAACTAAGTTAAAGAATTAGTTTAAAATTAGTTTCATTTATTTTACATTTTTAATACACACCTTTTGTCTACAATGACTTCCTTTATTTTCATATTTTACTGTTCCCAAACTGTGTTCTCCAATTTTTATGTAACCTGGGTGTAATTGCCTGTAACCCTTTTTCCAATTTTATAACAAGTTTAATATATGGATTATTATTCATTAATTATGAATATTGTATTCGTGAATTTGGCATTGCCGGGTGCCCCACAAATTCATCTTTGCGTATGCCACAGGACTATACTGTGCCTCACCAGAATGGTTTTCTGGATCCACCACAGTACTATTAAACGAAGATTGCCACCTCATGTTGTACCTTTAGTATTCACTGGGTACCCAGAACATAAATGGAAAGAAAGGAAAATAAGGAAAAGTCCAAAAAAGAGACTAGCTTCTAGTAAATTGTCTGATGAGTCTAAGGTTAAAAGAGTATGTGTTAGATCTGCAAATTTTTCTTTAGAAGAAGCAGGTCATGATATTTCCACCTCTTCCACTCTGGATATGGGAATTCAGGTGTCTTCAGTAAATAAGTTAAGCTATAAATGTGTATCAAAATGTAAGTCAGTTTATAAATTACGTTCTAAAATTGTAGCTTTAAAACAGAAAATAAAGCTTCCAGAGAAGGAGAAAAAGAAAAAAAGGAAGAAATCTAATGTGGAAGTAAAATTGTTAAAAATTGTAGAAGATAGTAAGACGGGAAATTTAAAATCATTGTTTCTCTTAGACCAAATTAATGCATATGGAAAAAAGCATATAAAATATTAAGAAAGAACCTTAAAAATTTGTGTTCTATGGCAGAGAAAAGCTCCAGCAGCCTATGAGTTTGTGCGATATCCCTAAATGCAAATTCCACATTCAAGAACCCTTAAAAATTTTGTGGGATTTTCAAATTGTGAAACTGGTATTACTTCTCTCATTAAACAACGTTCGTGCTATAAATTTAAAACCACGAAGAATGAGGAAGAAAAAATGGGTTCATTAATCATAGATGAAATGGCAATTAAGGCAAAGTTATTGTATGACAGTAATTTGGATCGATTTTTAGGATATTCAACATCAGAAATAGAAGAAATTGGCTGTGATGATAAAGTTTCCAACAAACATTTGTGTTTTTTGTTTAAAGATCTGTCAGCAGCATTCTGTATTCCAGTTGCTTTTTATTTTACGAAACAACTAACTGGTACACAACTGCACTCTTTAATAAAAAGTTGTCAAAGAAGTAGAGCTAATTGTTTTTAGAATCATAAGAATAGTAACAGATAATGAATTGGTTAATTCTAACATGATGAAAGAACTCAGTGTTGGTGATACTTCGTTGAAATTCCTCATCCAAATGATAAGGAACAACTATTATTCCTAAGTTTTGACTGCAGTCATATTTTAAAAAACATCCGCTCTCAATTTTTAAACAAAGATCTATTTTATAAAAACAAAATGATTTTTAGCTCACACATAAAAATGTTGTATGACAAGAAAAGTTCTTTTCCCTACTAACTTAGAAAAGATGAATGTAAAGAGAGCTAAATATGTTTTTTCACATTCTGTCATTGCAACTTTGAAATCTTTGCCTAGAATTGCACCTCAACTCATTACTGATAAACCGAGTCTCTCAGAAATCATTGTTTTTATTGAAAATGTAAAAAAATGCCATGACATTCATGATGTTTGTAATTTTCATCATGCATATTTTTCAAAAAACATGGATAAATTGGTATTTACCGATGCTTCTGATGAATGTTTCCTCTGGTTAGAAGATAATTTTCTTCCAATGGCAGAAGTCTAGCAAAAGTGAATAAAATATCTCACGAGACCTATGAAACATTAGTTTTAACAACACAGTCATCTATATTGTGTATCAAGTATCTTCCAAGAAGTGGTTACTATTACATTCTTAGCAGAAATTTAAATAGCGATGACATTGAACTTCTGTTCAGCCATCTTAGAAGAAAAGGAGGATTTAATGATATGACGGATGCCAGATCTTGTATGTATGCCCTAGAATCAACATTAAAAACTGGTATAATAAATCCATCATCAGCTTGAAACACTGAAAAACAAACATTCAAAACTATGTCCTAAGAAAAAAATAAATTGAAACTAATATTGAAACTTCAAAATGTCTCGAGCTTCCTCTAGATGTACTTCAAATATTTCAAAAGCCTCTCGAAGGTAAGATTTATAATTTCTCTATTAATAATTCTTAATAAATATGGGTCATTCAAGCACTATTTCTAACTATGTCAAAAAATTTTAATGAATTAGTCTGCTAGTTCTGCTAACTATGAAGTAACTATGTTAATGTCAGTAACTATGCTAAACTGTACTTTATACTAACCTGTTGCTAGGAAGGAGCTGAAAAGATATATTCACTCCAGTAAGATCTATTTTCTTTCTTTGGGCCCATTTATTTGAAATGATAAAATTTTATAATTTTTTTATCGTAAAATTTAACCAGAATGGTTTGTCTACCATTAAACTTCCTACAATTTTGTTTTCAAGTAACTGATTTTACAACATGTTTAATTGAAATGAACATCAACTGTTTATATTATTTAAAATGAAAATATAATTTTTTTAAATTTAAATCACTGATTTTTTTGAAAAAAAATCAATTCATTTAAATCACACCAACCATGACATTATTTGTAAAATTAAAATTGTATAATTTTATTTTTAAGTAATTGATTGCACAAAAGCAGAAAAGAAATATCATAAACTATTCAAATTATAAGATACCCTGATATTGTGTCTCCATGTTTTGTTTCAAAAATATGGTCACCATAGTTTTATTTAGTAGTAATAGATTTATTCCATGCAGAAGACTACATATTCTTGTTTGAGAGTCCCAATTAGTAGTTGTTGTTGTTGAAACCCAGACCGTTCGACCTACCAGAAAGGTGTAAGGTAACTGTTTGGACGGTCGGGAAGTGCCACCCAATTTAGACCGGAACCCAGTGGGGGAGGCATCCATAGGGACAGTACCCTCCTTCCCCAATAGTAGTCCCAATTAGTAGTGTAAAATATTTAATTTGATCTTGGATAAAATAATTTTTACATTTTTTATATTGTGATAGGCTGGTAATTTTTATATTAAAACTTAGGTACTTATTTTTTAAATAATAATTCTTTTAGAATGACATGTGGACCTTAAACTTTCTTCACTGGCTATAATCGTTAGTTACTTGGTTCGAGTTGTTGAAGAACAAACCAACTGTGAAAGTTGTTTAAAGCCACTTTCTTCTGCTAGTACTAATTTGCCACTGATGAATCTAATTAAAATGCAAGATTGTGGACTATTACATTATCCTGCTCAAAAATTTGTATCTTTTCTTCATAATATATTAGAATTTGTTTTTAAAAGTTTAACTTATTTCAAGAGTCAGCATTTAGTAAAAAGCCTGAAAATATTTGTGCTACCGGAATATATAAAACACTTCAAATGTAAAGAAAATTGTGACATTAGTGATAAACTTAGTGACATTATTATAAGTAAATTTTTGAAACCTATACTGTATAATCATGCAAAAAGACTTACTAACGAAATTGACATAAGTAAAAAATTAAAGTGCAAACCATTAAACAGAAAAGTGCTTAAGTTATAGGGCCGTTCCATGATCACGTATGTGACATTTGTACGCTTTTTCTTCTAAATAAATTCTTATCTAGGTTCTCTATTCTGGTCTACCATTTACTCTGGACCATACTTGGAAGTAAAAAAAAATATCTAATACATCTTCGTCGTAATCTGTCATAAAATCTGTTTTGCAATGTAAAGTTAATAACATATTGTAAATATATATTTTGTGAAAATACTGTGAAGTTGATAGTAAAAATATAAATCATAAAATGTTCATCTAATTAGAAATACAAATGTATTGTATGTATGTATTAGTGTGAATATTTATTGTGGATATAATGTATTGTATATTTTGAACATAGCATAATTATATATTGTGTATATTTTGAATATAATTAAAAACTGAAAATATAAACAAGAAATATACAGTCAGCATAATACAGTTCTGCTTGCTGAGTTGGTGAATTTATTTACTTAAAAAAAAATCAAATAAATCGGATTTTTCTTATTTATATTAGATCTCTTTCGTTTCAAATTGGATTCTTATTTAAATTGGGCTTGTTTGATTTTTCTCACAACCACTAAAAACTTCTTTATGAATAATATATAACAAAAAATATATTTCATATAATTTAAATACATAATTAAAATATCTACATTATCTGCATTATATGGAATTTAGTGGTTTAGTATTATTAAAATATATTACAATTTTACAACTCATAGCACTAAATGTTGCTTTGTATACTCACATTTAATGAACATTGCTAGTGGGAATTGTAAAATTAATTAAAAATTATGCTGCTGGCTGTGAAGGTTAAATAGTTAAATTCACATTATCAAAACAAATTTAAATCTTCAAGATTAAAAATCATACATGGTAAATTATTTTAACATTGAGAATCAAAATTGAGGAAATATACTCGATTGTGAATGTAAAGAAAAAATAAATTGAAATATAAATATTTCTTCATTAATATAATCATGATTTAAATCAGAATATCTGCAAAAGCTGTAAAAAGGGGATAAGGAGAAATTTTAATTCTGAAAAAAAAAAAAAAATTATTTGTAAGGAATTACATGAATTTATCAAAAAAAATTTAAATTATTTCTTAAAGCTATTTTCTTTAACAAATTTTAATATATTAAATACATATCCTAACTTATATAATTTGTTAGGTCTGTATGTCTGTCCCACTATTTATTTGCTAAATATCTCACCAAATTTTCGCTAAGCCTTTTATACCAAATAACTCAATTTCCCTGTCATTATTGTTGGACAAACCATTAGTATGTAATAATTTAATAAGCATTATTATTTTATATAACTCAAACTTATAAATGTGAAATAAATTAATGAATGTTTATGTTGTTTAAAATCAATTAATTCCTGGAGAACTCACTGGAGGGAGAAGGGGGGTACTTTATGGCATGTTAATGAAAAATTCGATTTAAAAAAATTAAAAATATTTTACATTTTACAAATTAATTTTTATTTAATATAATTTATAAAACTTAATTTTTATTTAATAATAACTAGAATAAAAAATTGAGTTTCTTAAAATCATTAAAAAAAACTCGTTAATAAAAAAATTTCGCTTTTAAATTGAAAAAAAAAATTCACTTCTGACTTCCCCCTACGGAAATTTCTGGCTTCGCGCATGTTTACAGGTATATTTCCTTCTTACTGTAAAAAATTATTTTAACGCTTTAATAATTAATTTAATAATAATTAATAAGTTTCTCTTTTTTAATTTACTAAACGATAAAATATATTAAAGACATTAATTTTGTACTTTTAGATAATGTAAAGAAATCTAAAAATACAAGGAGTATAAGAACTTTGGCAGTAATAAATCAGCTCTTACAGGAAATAACAGCACCATAACTGTTCTGGAACTACAGAATCCCCCATTCTAAATCGAAATTTCCCGGCTTTTATTATTATGTAGGCAACGATATATCACCATCACTGGCATAGACTGCATAGGAGAAGTAAAAAACAAATCTAAGTGTATTATTACGAGGGTGGTCTGGACACTATGGCAATGTCGGTCTGGCCAAGTCGGCGATTGCCAAGGGCTTGATGGGGGGTCCATCGAGCCAATAAAAAATTATAGGGGAAATTCAGACAGTTATTGAAAAAAACACCTAAAATAACCCGCCAATGGTTTAAATGCTGTATCTAAGGACGTTTAAACTAAACCTAAATTAGAAAAAATTATTATTTAACCCTGCATTTACATATTTACTTAATCAAATGTTTATATGTTTATACGAAACAAACATTGGTGGTTGGTGTAGGAACGAAAATGATGAACAAGAACATCTGTGCATGCACAGAAACGTTAATCATTGTCGACAGAGCCTGACAGCAAATAAAATAGTCTGTCTCGCTAGTCGCTTATTGAATAAAGTGCATTTTTCAAGTATCCATCCAAAATGAATATAATGAGTGATGTTGCTATATGCAAAAGAAGAAAGGATAGAGAGGAACATTTAAAGAAAACAAATAAGGTGCTCGATTGGTATATTTCTCATTCTGCTAGACCAATGAAGTCCCAAGACAAAACTACGTTTTTGGGTAACTAGAATTCATATAATTTTATTAATTTGACAAGTTTTTTCTGCACACAATATTTATCTCTATTAACAGTTAGTACAAAATCAAGAATATGTGCAGTATTGCAGTGTACTCGTCACATATTATTATCAGTACTGGTGTTTGGATTTGATTTATTGATTGTACAAGGTACAAGCTTACTTCCTGCATGACCTATGATACTACCATTTGTCGGGCGTAATATGAAGTGATCCCGAGACTGCGACCTGGAATATTAGTTAATAAAAATGATTAAATCCTAACAATTCAATTCTAACTATAAAATTCTAAGTAAAATATATGGGAAGATTGTAGATAACCATTTTTTTTTCTCCCATTCAAATAACATGCAAGTACATTATATTTTTCTACCGCGAGTGTATATGGCATTTGTTACCATGCTACTAAAGACTTTTTTTTCAGATCCAGCCTCGAATGTAAATGTACAATCATTATCCTCTACCTTCCTTAATGTTATGAACTTTGATAAAAATTTAAAATTATATGTTGTCCCAGAGCAGCAGTTTGTCTGAAGTAGACATCGATGATGAATGTGACCATAGCACCACTGCTCACAGCATAGTGAATTTCATTAGCTCAAATGTTCATGAGCCCATTACATTAAAGAAATCTTTTTTTTAAACAACACCCGATTTAAGTTAGTGATGTACAGGGAAAAAGATTTCCATTTGAACCAAGTAAACTTTATTACCATACACTTATGTCCAAATGTTAAGCATAATTCGTAAAATGCAAAAATTTCAGAGTTAATATGAATACAAAAGTTCACAATCAGTTGTGGAGAATCGTGGGACGAAGGTAAATCATTGTGCATATGCAAAACAGTTCAGTGGACGTCGGCATGTGCAAAGCACAGGCACACGTAGGGACCAGTATAAAACGGCCTCGAGAGGCATGGCCAGTTGAGGCAGAATTTTGCAATTGCTGTGGCATGGAGCATTGTTAACAAACAAAAAAAATATGAAAATTGTCACAAAGATGCCAATTGGACATGTTTTTTAAGGGACGAATTATTGGAATGCTGGAATCCGGTCGATCCCAAACCGAAGCATCTAGGATTTTGAATGTGCCTCAGTGTGTGATCTCCAGACTGTGGCAGAGGTTCCAAACCACTGGAGATGTTACCCAACAACCAGTACCAGGTTGGCCAAGGGCAACAACCGCTTGGCACAACCAATATTTGGAGATAACTGAACAACATCAGAGGAACCGTTTTGCCAGACAACTGGTCACATATTCAAAGTGACTCAGTCCCTAATTGGGATATAACATTCAAGACATTCCCAGTTCACACACAGGCAGTTGAACGATGTGTTGTTGTTGAGACCCAGACCTACCAGAAAGGTGTAAGGTAACTGTTAGTTGAACGATGTGTTGTTGTTGAGACCCAGACCTACCAGAAAGGTGTAAGGTAACTGTTAGTTGAACGATGTGTGAAACTCGTGACAGAAGCCTCAGGAAAAGTTTGTGGAGCTGAGTCTAGGGATGGTTTTATCAGAACGACTCTGCTGTCAAGGTCAACCATGCCTAATTTTGCCCAAAAATCAAATTTCAAAGTACCTTCAGCTAAGAATGAGTGAAAACAACATGTAAGTTGTTAGTATTTTTTTTCCTTGAACTGTGATCTATCTTTATTTGTAATTTTTTTTCAAAATTTCATTAACTTAAGGCAATGCGAGACCAGAAGATATTGATGGATTTACATAATATTTAAACATTATTTTCTGTGATTCTAATACATAAGAATTTGAGCTATTACATTCGGCAAGAGGCTAATTTAAAAATGTTAATTTTTCCAAATTTCGGCAAACTTTATAGCACATGTGCGACCGGAAGATATAAACCAATTTTATTTATTTTTTTACCCCTTTTTAGTCTCCCAAATTCGCAACTTTTCCTCGGTATTACGACTTGGGAAAACAATTTTTGAATTTTTTCTGCCCACCCTAGTGTACATTATCAGGAGATCAAAAGGTGCGAAGAATGTGGATATCATATTGCTTCCAATTAAACCAAGTGTTCTGTTCAACTTGTATGGTTTGTAGCGGAAAAGAATATCTGCATTTATCACTGGACATTATGTTTCATCTAAGCATTTTATAAGTCCGTGGAGATACATGAAAACTCCCAATACAATCACAATGCTGTTACAGTGGCTCTTCAGATATATAAAGATGGTGACATCAACTCTCTTCTCAATACTAACCAAGCAAAATATTGGGAAAAACAGATTGAAACAAGCAGATTATTTCTTCAACACCTTATAGATATTACACTGTTTATAGGTAGAAAAAGCTTAGCACACTGAGGAAAAGAAGCTTATTCCCTTGATATAAAAGGAAATCATGGAAATTTCCTTGAGCCTGTTTTACTGGTGTCTGAATACGATGTTATTCTAAAGACTCATGTTAAACAGTGCATAGCTGATAACAAGAAAAAATGGATGGCAGAGCTTAAGAAGCGAGAAATGACAGGCAAGTTAAAGAATAAGAAAATTGGCAGGAGATCTGTAGTAACGTTTTTGTCGAAAGCATTTATCAATAAATTGATAAAAACCAATAGGATCCATGGGACGGAATATGATTTTTAAAGACATAAATCATAGCGTTATTTGCAGTTTAATAGTACATAGGATGTGACAGTAATGGATTAGTTAGCCATCTGTCTTCGCTATGTAGTGCAAGGAAAGGCATATGAGAGACTACTTGATATATCGATAGTAGAAGACTCAACTGGCAAAGCACTTTTTGAAAAATTAAAGACAGAATTAAAGCAATTTGGAATATCTATTTTCAACATAGTGACCTGTTCATTTGTTGGAGCAGTCAACATGAAAGGCTGTTATAATCGTCTTCAGGCTGAACTGAAAAAAGAAAATTCACATATTATTTATACTCATTATATGGCTCATGTGTTAAATCTAGTGGTGGCTAATGCTACAGCAAATTGTCTCCATGCAGAAAATTTGTTCAGCTTAGAAAAGACTTTTCTAAACAACTCTCACAAAGAAAGGCAGTATGGGAAAAACAAACAAAAGTCATTACAGTGGATGCGAAAAGGTTGGTTAGTTGGTTGGATTTTGTAGAACAAAATCCAAAAAGGATATGCTGCGCCAAACCCAAGATAAAAACAAACAATTAATTTAAGAGTAAAAGACAATAACAAGTGTATAATATAAAATATTTCAAAATGTACACAAAATAATATGATGATGTAAAATATAAAACCTGTTGATAGACAGCACAAGGATGATACAAAGTGAGATAAAAAGTTAAATATGATAAAAAAATCCTATATCCAACAAAAATGAAAACAGGTTAGGATAAGGATTTTCTCCTATCGAGTCCATTAATGTAATATATTAAGTCCTGAAATGTTTAAGACGATGATGTCTGAAATTAGTGCACTCAGTTAAAGAATGTTTTACACTCACTGATGTTTGACATCAGTTACATGAAGGTTCATGTTCACCAATAAGCAAATGTCTGTGGGTAAAGCGTGTGTGACCAATTCGCAAGCGAGTTCAGATAATGTCAAGTTTCCTACACTGAAAACTAGTCCACTTTTGTACTAAGGGCTTTATTTCATGCAACTTATTTTGGGATTGCTGATTCCATGAATATTGCCATTTATCATACATTATGTTACTATTGCGGCACACCCTGCCCCGACTCTTGGCGCTCTCACAAGTGACGGAATTGGCGAATTCAAGATAGACTCCGGTGCGGCATACCACACCTTACCAGCTCTCTCCTGTAGCCCCGTCGACCTATTGCACTAGGTGCAGCACCTGGGCTGGACAGCGTCTTCACCATCTCCCAAGACTCCTGGAAGAAATTGCCGATCCTGACGATGCCAATGTCATTGACCAGGACGGCGTCGCCTCTCAGAGATGAAGAGCCCTGACTTTTCCGGTGCATGAAGCGATGATATGAAGGCCCCTTGTACGGCCGAAGTTTAATGAGTTTGCAGTAAAGGACTCTCTTTAACAGACCTTTTTCCATCCCCCACCATGTCTCTCAGACATAGCACACTCTCCGGTCATTGGAGGTGTTCCTCAAACTATTCTTCGAAACTTCATTTTTTTATCATGCCCTTTGAGAAAATTTCTAGTTAGAGGTAGAGCTCAGATAAGTTTTTTTTATTAGTTTGTTTTATTTTAATGTAAATATTTAAGTTCCCTAGGTAGCTTTGGTCACATAGACAACCAATGTTATTCCTTATTTTTGCTATTAGGCAAGGTTAGAAAAATATTTTTATTTTGCTTAAATCGTAAATTATGTATCTGTCTAAAGTTATCAATAAAATTTTTAGTTTTGTTTTCCCCCTAATACTGTTGTGTTTATATTAGTCCCAACATTGCTTCCAGTAGTTTTTAGTTTGTAAGTTCTCCATTAAAAACAAGAGTTATATAAGTAGTTTTCCAACATGAGGTTTCATGTAAATCAGTTCTCAATGCGTACGCATCTCATTTGCATATCCGGGAGCATTTCCG
This sequence comes from Amaurobius ferox, assembly GCA_951213105.1. NCBI lineage: Eukaryota > Metazoa > Arthropoda > Arachnida > Araneae > Amaurobiidae > Amaurobius > Amaurobius ferox. The sequence goes on along the minus strand of OX578150.1, from coordinate 30,331,638 downwards.
GAACAGTCCATTTTCGGATATATAAGACGGAAGTTTCTTGAAACATTATCGAATCTTCTTGAGATCTCATTCTCTGAAGCTGATCATTGGATCTAGATCCTTGATGTGGTCAGTTTAGACCAGTACGTGTCGAATGTGTTTAGTTTAAAACACTGATTTTTTCTAAAGTATGATGGCTTTCACAAATGTCACATGCATTTAAATAATGTTAAAAGTTAAATTTACTTATGTTGATACGTTCAGAAGTCAAGTTAAAATTTGCCGGTGTTTCATCCATTGGATTTTGTTTTGCCAAGTGTGATACCATCAACAGTGGCTGTAAATGCATGCAAATTATATAGTATAATTATTTACTACAAATGCTTCATGAAAGTTCTGTCGAACTATGGATCTACAAACATCTTTGTACATAGTATTATTTGAAATTTTTACGGCATGAAAGTTACCTGGATTGTGTAAATTGCCTAACTATGTTCTTCACGCAATAAAGTGAACAGTGCTTTTCTTTAAAACTGGCTTCGTATATTCTTAATGGCCCAGCCAACACTTCACAAGTGATTCTTTGATTGTGCATACTTCTGTTTTAATATTCAAGAACTGCATCGCCTCAACAGCTACGCCTAAATTTTTATTTACAAACTAGTAGCCAACGAAATTAAGTTCATGTTTATAAACTTAAATTTTTAAATTTTCTATCAGTTCCAACTGATCACTTTAGTTAGTCAAAAATTGACAAATGCACAGAGAAATTGGTCCAGCATCACGAAAGAAACGTGGGCTGTGTTATACAGACTGAACAAGTTCGATAAGTGGATTTTTTGGGGGAAGATAGAAATAATCGAACCAACCACAACTAGCTGAAATTCCTAATGATGGATCTTAGCCTTACAAAGATGGAACCTACAAATCACTCACTGCCCAGGAAAATTAAACAGCACTCCGGATGCTCTATCTCGCTGCCAAGGGATCTCCCTTCGGCGTAACTAGGTCAAATGTGAGAGAAAAAGGGAGGAGAAACAGGATAGCCGATTTCACTTTCAGTTTGTTCAGCTGAAACGGTGACATGGGCGGTCTATCGTCTTCACTATGTGGGATGCAGAGTTATTTATTTTAATTTTTCTTCTGCACGCGAGGATGTGAGGTAGATTAAGTTTTTTTTTTTTTTTTATCATGTAAATTTAAATGTTAGGACTTTAGGACAAAGTGCTTTCTTGTTATTTTTGTTTCTCTCCTGATTTCTTCCTGAGTTTTTTAATGTTTTAGAAATGTGTATAGGGGTAGATTTTGTATAAGTTAATGTCTCTGTAAGCAAATTGAATAGGTAGATTTTATTTTGTATGTACTATATGTGCATGGATCTCTCATGCAGGGTGAGAAGCACTGATTGGGTGAGTCACTTGCGGACACCTCTCGGCGACCATCAGTGCTCATCTGCATCTACAGTGGTGCTTACAGAAGCTTGTGTTTTTGTGTGTGCACGTTTACATCACCAGATATGCGATCCAGAAAGAGACCCGGTGATGATTTGGTGCTGAAGCACAGTGATAATTTTTTTTAAGCAGTACTTTGGGTGAAATTTGTTTATTGGATAGGCAGAAAGTTTCGCTGTTGGGGGAGGGGGGGTATAAGGTTCTGCTAGGAAAATAGCCTCAGAATTCTGCATACCAACCCCACACTCCATGTAAGGTACAGATTCGGAGAAAGGATCCCACAATGAAATGACCATGAATTCCCCCAGATCACCACGGAGATTGAATCATGAATACGTCAACGTGAGGGCTTAATACTTGGAGAATGGCTTTTTGCGAAAGTAAATATGTCAAAAAAGAAGCTTAAGAGACATTAATGTGTCACTGGTGGGGCTTAGAGCCCAAGTTTGTAGTTTCCAAGAAGACGCTACCACCAAAGGCCAATGAATTTGACAGAGCATATATACAACAGACTCTGTTGTTCGAGATGATTCTCGGCAGAACAGCAACAGTCATGATTTTTGCAATGCTCCGAGGGTTTATCAAGACCCCCATATCTCCAAACATTTTGCTCAAATGTCTGAACTAGACAATTCTGCTCAACACCCATTGTCAGGATGTCATCTTGGGTCATTTAATGTTTTAGAAATTTTCCTTTGTTTTCAATAAATTGTTGTTATTATTTGTTTAAAGAAAGTCTGCCATGTCGCTTCAAAATACAAGTCTTGATTTCTCTACAAGTTTCACGGATCGCAACCATCGTACCAATCCGCTTAGTCAAAGTTGCTAAATTTTGTTGCGCTTCAGTTCGAATTCGGTCACCCCACCTCGGAAGCTGGGGAGAGAGACCAACAGACTGTAGCGAGCAGCATCTTCAGAGAATACAAAAGACGAACAATCTTACAAAGCCCATTGAGATAACAATACAATAGGCCCTAGAAACTGGTTTTGTGACATTTAGCTTCAATTCCTTCATCTAATGAAACAGATAACTTTCTGTTTTGATGCAACACAGACAAGATTGAACAACAGTCAAGTTTATGAAGGACAGTAATGTTCATCCTTGTCTTACTCAGCGCCAAAGTGAAGGATTGAAAAGAGTATCAGGTGAGAAACGGTGCAGCATAGAGAAGTGGGAAAAAATGCCACAGATTTGAGAGGGCAGCATTGAGTCACTCATCGCTACGAAATACTTGCTATTCCCTCGGCTCGAGACGATCCTTTTGGACTAGATGGCATGAATGAATGAATGACATGAAAGTGGGTGACTCCAGGAGAGCCCAGCACAGCTACAAGAGGTCTATTGTACTACCCCAGAAATAAGAAGGTCCCTGTAATGCCAGAAATGTAAAGTATTAAATATTTGGAAGGATTAAAATGATAGAACCAGGATTGCGGGCGGATTATCCCCACGCTAAGCAGGTGAGCAATAGTATACAGGTGGCCCTATATCTTACATACCACGCTAAGCCGTTTGGCGGCAACCGAGACGGCGATCCCATGTCTACGGATTAGCCCTCAGCTCTACATTCCAGCACGTAGACCGCCGACCGAAAAAGGGATATAAGTGAGAGTTGCTCAAAGTTGAAGGTCAGAATTGGTCAAGGCAGGCTGTTAGAGTTGGACTAGTAAAGAGTAAGCGGCTGTAGCAGTGTTAAGAGTTGTGTGTGCGTCTCTGATATAGGAATTCGAAGGAGAGCTCATGTTCATCTGGTATTGCAAGTGTAAAGTGTGACAAAGCATCGGTGTTACCCAAGTTATATGAAAGAAGATCAGGTACCGTACAATTAACTATATGAGGATAACCTCTCTGTCTAAATTTGTGTTTTTAAGGAAAAGCTAATTAATGCATCCCACCAAGTGCTCCAACCAAATATCAATTCATCTGGCATTACACCCCCCGAACTACCCTTGAGATGTATTCCACTATTGTGATACTTATTGAATTTGTAAAACTAAGGAGTGTAAATTAAGTATGTGATAAATAAATGTTAGTTCCTTTACTATTAACCTTATTTTTAGTTTGTTAACTTAGTATCCCGTTAAGCACAAAAATGGGTGGGTTTTGCGGCCACCAACGCAATGTACACAGCAGTATATTTAGAACATATTACATGTATAATCAATATACAAATTAATAATTAATTTAATGTAAAATGCATTTTTGACAATTATAATTTTAATAAATAAAAATTAACAATCGGCACAGTCCCTAAGAAAAGAGACCAGTAGCCAAAGCAAAAATCAGCAGGCACTTGACAGGAATGTCATATAACTCCCAGGGCTTGAAATAGGTCTCGATCACATGGGCCAGGACTTGAACAGGGCTCGATCACATGTTGACCCAAGTGTTTGAACTTATGGGCGGAGAACACCTCACATTCACATAGTATGTGTGAGGCAGTTTCTTCGCTATAATTGCAGTCTCTACATAGCGAATCCTTAGTGTCACCCATAATATTTAGGTGTCTTTTAAGGGTGCAGTGCACAGTAAGGAGCCCAACAGCCCTTCTGATGCCAGTTCTACTGAGCTTGAATAATTCCTTTTGACGCATACTAGGGCACTTACAGTTTAGTTCTTTCACCTGTATTTGGACCTTAGTACTACACCAGTTCTCGCACTGAAGCTTTCTGAAGATGTCATAGACAATTCTTCTAGTCAGTTCATTAGGAACACCCAAAGCTGGCTCGGGACCAACAAAAGTTGTATTTGAACCTTTTCTAGCTAATTAATCAGCCATTTCATTACCTGGAATGCCTGAATGTCCAGGCACCCAGTAAATAATGACATGATTGTTGCTAGCAATCTTACAAAGTACAGTATAGTACTCTCAGACAAGGGATGATGTCAGAGACTTCCCAAAAGCCATAAGAGCAGATAAGTATTTGGTATTGAGAAATACCAAAGCTTGAATAGAGCTTGAATAATTCCTTTTGACGCATACTAGGGCACTTACAGTTTAGTTCTTTCACCTGCATTTGGACCTTAGTACTACGCCAGTTCTCGCACTGAAGCTTTCTGAAGATGTCATAGACAATTCTTCTAGTTAGTTCATTAGGAACACCCAAAGCTGGCTCGGGACCAACAAAAGTTGTATTTGAACCTTTTCTAGCTAATTAATCAGCCATTTCATTACCTGGAATGCCTGAATGTCCAGGCACCCAGTAAATAATGACATGATTGTTGCTAGCAATCTTACAAAGTACAGTATAGTACTCTCAGACAAGGGATGATGTCAGAGACTTCCCAAAAGCCATAAGAGCAGATAAGTATTTGGTTGCTCCTGTAATTTCTGTCAGAGCAAATTCTATAACACATTAGAAAAGCAAAGACATCAGCCTGAAAGTAGCTGCCAAGAGGGTAAAATAATTTTGTACCATCATCCGAACAGCATACTCCAGCACCAGTACTAGTGTCTAGCTTAGAGCCATCAGTATACCATACAATTCTTATTGCAGGTAGGAGTCCTCTTCAAGTTATCCCGTGAAAGGAGGGCTAGATGGCATAGTACAGAGTCAGTACTCTAAAGGTTCAGAGTTCGAACCTTATCTCTCACCATCGGGGATTGTGCGCTTCCCCCCCCCCCCACACACACACAATGGTGGTGCAGCACTACAGTTGATGCACACTTTTTCCTCTCCTTCCCTGGTTGACTGCGACTGACGTCACACTGCCGTTCGATGAGGTTCGACACGCCTCCCAGCTCCAGTTACCTTACACCTTTCTGGTAGGTCGGACGGTCTGGGTTTCAACAACAACGCCTCCCAGCTCACCGACTGAGTTTCAGCTCGGAGACGCGTTAGGGGTTTTCTGGCTGCCCCCCTCCTCACTGAAATTCGACAGAGCATTTGCTAGGAAGGGGAGTGTGAGGGGGCAGCATTGCGCCACTCATTGTTACAAAAGACTTGCCGGCTATTCTCTCGACCCAAAAGGATCCTTTTGGGCCAGATGGCACAGTACGGGAGCAGTAATCGAAAGGTTCCGAATTCGAACCTATCCCTCACCATTGGGGATCTACAGCCCTCCACAGATTCCTCCTTGCCTGTCTAAGTGCGTGCAAGGGACTAAAAAGGGGGGGAGGGCATAAGACAAGAAGTATCATATCTATCTTACATTAACCGATTGTTTATGGTTAAAAAGTTATTCATGTCATTGCAAATCTTGACTTTTATATAGTAGGACAGAAAAAAAGTTGCAAAGGAATTATATATGATCTCAAACAATTAAAAATTTGTATACACCCCCAAAAAATTATTTGTAAGTTGTTAATGATCCCCCCACCCCCCAAAACAATTTCTTTATGACCCTTACACAATTAAAAATCTGTATCTATCAAAAAATTTATAATTTGTAATGTGATGAAAGAAATAAAAAAGTGATCCACACATCGCAAGTCTTGCCTTTTATATAAGGACCAAAGATAAGTCAAAGTTACAAAAGAATTGTATATGACTTCCCCAAACATCTTGCATCTCGTATTCAGTCACCCCAAGCAATTCACCATTTGTTTACGATCCCCAAACAATTTGCAATTTGTATACAATCACCCCCTAGCAATTCACAATTTGTTGACGACCCCAAATAGTTTGCAATTTGGCAGGAGGTAAAGACTTGGGAGATAAACATTGATCCACATAGTTATAAGCCCATCTTTATATAGTAGGATTCAGTTATGCCGGAAGATACTGATGCACACCAATAAATTGAAATGGATATCAATACTACATCCAGAGTAAAACATGATTGAAAAAAACATAGGGAATTTAGGCAAGAATAGGCTCAAAATAAATCATGGCTGTTAGTTTTTTAGAGGGCCATGTTTCACAGTACAGTACTCTGATACTACTATGATAACCACCTATCTACTATGACTACTATGATAACCACCATCAAAACGCACCGCGCAGGTCATACCCTCCCTCCAGAAACCCCTCTCCTTCCAGGAACCAGCAAAGATACCAAAATAGCCGAACTCAAAATGAACCCAGATCTCCCCCCCCCCCCCCCCTCCAAATGCTTGGAACCTGCCCTGCAGAGACATTCCCTCTGTCAGATTAGCCCAGCACCCACCTAACTCTGAAGAACCTAAAGATAACAATGTACCCAGAATTGCTCAAAACTCACTCAACTTGACTCAATCATCCGAAAATAACGAAAACTCCACCAACTCAAAAAAAAACCAAAATATTTCCAACTCAGACGGAAAACCTGCAAATAATCAGAATAAGACGCCTATTGGATCAAACTCAGCCAGCACAGTTATAAACTCCCAGAATGCTGGAACCTCAGGTAGCATCGTCAACGAATCAAACAAAGCACCAAGCCCAAAAGCCAACTCCATTGTAAGCGAAAACCAGACCCGTCAAACTGACACCCAACTGCCCACCAAAACTAAAAACACCCCGATTAATGAAATCATTTCCCTCTTCCACGAAATTGCCAAAATTTTTAAAAACATTGACATCCCCAAAGTAATGAAGTTTATTAAGGAAGCTGGACAAATTCTTCAAGAAGACACCCCCATTGTTGACAAAGGACTTAAAATTTTAATGACCGCTGATCGCATCTATAATCAAAACCCTTCCAACCAATCATGAATCCCCCCCCCCCTAAATTCTTTTACCATTATATCTTGGAATGCCAATGGCCTTTCCAACAAAATTCATGAGCTTAGAGATTTCGTCATAGACCATAACCCGCACATAATACTCATTCAAGAATCTAAAATCAATGGCCCTATCAATAAAATCCGCATCCCTAATTACATCCTTCATCACACCTCACGCCCAAACACCACTGCACAACACGGAGGAACCGCAATCTACATCAAAAATCACCTTGACCACAAACTTTTAAATCCCACTAACACCAACATCATCGAGCATACCATCATCCAATACAAAATCCCCAACTCTTACTCAATTCTCATTGGCTCAGCCTACGCGAAGCAAAGAAGAACCCAAAATATTTATGATGACCTCTCTGCCCTATTCGGTCTTCATGACAAGACAATCATGATGGGGGATTTTAATGCCCACCACATGAATTGGGGCTGTGCGAGAAGAAACAAATATGGCAAAGAGATTGATCTATTCATCAAAAATCACAATATTAGGCACATTCATCCGCTCTCATCTACCAGACCTAATCTGAGAACAAACTCCATAATAGATTTTGCCCTTCTCAACAACATTAACTTCCCTCATGAAATTCAAGTACTTAATGAACTAAACTCCGACCACCTCCCCATTAAACTCACCCTTATGCTCACCTCTAATTTGCCTTGCCCCCCGCCACTCAAATCCACCAACTGGAAACAATTTCGTGCCACCCTCTCTAACTCCCCCCTCTTTTTCACTAATATTCTAAACTCTGATGATATTGAAAAATGCACCAAATCCCTTGCTAGCGAGATCACCCACGCACTTGCCACCTCCACCAAGTTCAATCCCCCCCCCCCCCTCACACCACAGGCTTCCTTCTCATATTAAAGATCTCATAAAAAATCGCAACCACACCAGGCACCTCTGGCAGACCTTCAGATTCCCAGCGTACAAAAGGAAACTTAACCAGCTCAGTAGTGAAATCAAATACAAAATTAAATTGCACAAACAAAATCATTGGAGGAACTTTGTCGAATCCTTAGCACCCACTGACAACTCCATTTGGGAATTCACCAAAAAGCTAAAAAGACCTTTCTCTCAGATCACCCACCTCAACACAGCCCACGGCCAGGCATGCTCTGATCTAGAAATCGCTAATGCCCTGGCCGAAAATTATGAGACACAATTTTCAGAAAATCCCAACCTTAATTGTCCACACACTGAAAATGAAGTGCAAAATGCCCTTAACTCCTTCTTCGCTAATCCGCCCACCCATCAAATCAATTTCGCCCCCCCCCCCCCTCTGAAATTTTAAATGAAATTAAAAAGCTCAAAAATGGAAAGGCCCCTGGCATAGACAACATAAACAATAAAGCTCTCAAATCCCTACCCATCAACATTATTTTCTACATTACTATCCTTATAAACTCAATTCTAAAACATCACTACTTCCCCAGCCAATGGAACTACTTCCCCAGCCATAGTCGTTGCCATCCCGAAACCAGGCGAAGATCTCACCAAAGCTCAAAATTTCAGACCCATCAGCCTATTAAATTCTATAAGTAAGCTTACTGAGCGAATCATTCACACACGCATTAAAATTTTTCTTGAACAACACAACATTATTAAACCTGAACAATTTGGCTTCCGCCCTCTACACTCCACCACACACCAGCTGCTGAGAGTAACTGAAGCCATCTCTGAAGGATTGGAAATCGGCCTCTCCACTGGTATTCTCCTTATTGACGTTTCGAAGGCCTTTGATAAGTTGTGGTATGATGCCCTTATTTACAAATTAATTCAGCTTAATCTACCTGACTCTATTATTCACTTAATTAATTCCTTCCTTCGAAACAGATTCTTCACTGTCCGCTACAAACACTCACTCTCCACTCACAAACCACTCAGGTCCGGGGTCCCACAAGGCTCGCAATTGGCCCCAACCCTTTTCATCAACGACATCCCTAGAGCACACAACACTCAGCTCGCCATTTACGTGGACGACACTGCAATATACACAAGAAGCTCCAAGAAATATGTGATTCGCTCTCGACTACAAAACCACATCTCAGCCTGGTTTCGAAAATGGAAAGTCAAAATTAATGAAAATAAAACCAATTGTATCATATTTTCCAGAACTAAGAAAAAAAGCAAACCTAAGCCCATCACCATTAATAACACCCCCATCCCGTATGTCGACACTGTTAAATACCTAGGATTAAATTTTGATTCACGGCTTACCTGGTCACCTCACATCAAGAAAGCAATCCAAAACTTTCACTACGCAAGACGTCAGCTTTACTCTATTCTCCACTCCCCCCATGCTAGTTTCCATAATAAAGTCCTACTCTTCAAGACCGTCCTGCGACCCATACTCTTGTATGGCTCGGCAGTTTGGGGATCCACCAGCAAAAACAACCTTCTCAAAATTCACAAATCCCAAAATAAAACCCTCAGAATCATCAGGAAAGCACCCCCCTTCCTAAGAAATGACATCATCCATCGGGACTTCGGAGTCAACAGCATAAACCAACAAATCGCCAAAACGGCCATAAAATTTTACAATAACTTAAATAAAATCCCTAACGAGGAAATATGCAATCTGCCTGAATATGACCCCCCATCAGTGGAAGTATCGGAAAAGACCTAGAGTATCGACTATTCTAAACTAAATCTTATATACATTGGCAAAATCTTTAACTCTTAATTACCTTCATACCATTGATCATAACTTCATATAAATTCATCTTGTATGATTACCATACTCCCCGCTCTAGGCATATGTTCTCATAAGCGGAAAACCGCCTGTTGTAACTGTGCCGCCATCTAGCGGCACCCCCCTGAGTCAAAACTCACCTCTGCTCATCACAGAAATATGAAACTCTGAAGCATTAGTTTAAATTGTGTGGCCCCCCCCCCTTTTTTTTCCCCTGTGAACGGTCTATTTCTGGGACAGCTTGAATAATATTACTCATTTCCCTTCGCTTTGCCACAGTAATACAGCTTGTGATCATTTCACCCCCCTTTTATTGGAGCATTTCAGTTATTCTCAAATTGAACTATACATTCTCACCCTGGAGATACGGTCCTTTTGGCCAGGCGCTCCATTAAACCAACCCCAGATGATGACAGTACAGTACTCACAATATAACGACTCCCCCATGTAATGGCTAGAATTGATCACAGTATTGAATGAACGTTATAACAAATGTTAAAAGGAAAAAATGAAAATTTATATATAATATGACTATACCATACGTACTCATAAAAACACATTTATTGGTCATTAAAAAGCAGAACTTGCAGTATGCAAAAAAAAAAAAAAAAAAAAAAAAAAAAAAAAAAATACAAGCAATTCATTTATTGTTTCTTAAAAGACTTCTGTGATACTGGTCTATTTTGCTTGACGTCACCTTTTCCAAAATAAGACTTTTCATATCCATGGTATTGAATTTACCAGTTTCCACATTGATAGGAATTAATATTTGGAGTATGTCTGACACAATTTGTAGATTTTCCGGTCAAAAGGTTGACTGTAGGGGAAGAGTATGCAAGAAAATGACAGAACACATTTGTGACACAATGCAGGATTATAAAATTAAACTGTTGTAAACCTTGCTGTCAGCTGAGAATTTATTTCCTGATAGTCCATGGCTTACAATCTTTGCACAGTATAAGAACTAAGCAGAACAACCCAGCACCCTTATCCTCTCTTGCATGCTAAGTTCTAGAAAGTTAGAACACTGGTAGCTGGCATGATTGCAAAGTGTTATTGAGTCCTCTGAATCACTTGTGGTCATGTTTCACAGTACAGTACTCACAATATAACGACTCCATGTAATGGCTAGAATTCACCTATCCTAGTGGGAAGAAAGTGCAGGTGTGTAGATTATTATCATTGGATCAAAAAATGGCCATGGGTGATCACTTTCAACTGTAGTTGAAAGTGATTTTGTCAAATGATTGATGGTCAAGCATTTGATAAAATATACGTCAGGTGTTCATATGGACAACCTTGGACCTTGCTTCTTGGTATTGGTTATTACGATTGATCTCTCAGGATAAGCAAAAAATGGCCCTGCCTTATCACTCCATTTCAGACACACCAGTGTCAAGTTATGCAATTTGAGTTATAAAAAACCCTAGAAATGGCTACTGTAGTGATGCCAAGTCAGACTAACTCCTCTGATCTCAAAAGTGTTGGAGGGAAAAAAAATCGGTTTAAGATCCCAACAGGACAGGCTATTAATGGCACTGATAACATAGTCACATCTAGTGCACATGGTGAGCAGTCCAAAAATGAATCTTATAGAGTATCAAAAGTACCTAAAATCCCCTTCATTTACAACATTCTTCCAAATAAGGATTTTCCTACATTACTCAAAATATTCATTAAAGATATCCCTACCCTGACACAATCATACAAAGGTAAATTTTTTCACCTTGTCCCCCTTTCAGCTGACAATTATAGAAAATGCAATAAGTTCCTTGAAGAGAAGAGGGATCTCTTCAAAACACACCCAAAAAGAAGAATGCCCCCCCCCCCCCCCAAGAAAAAAAAATGGTATTTAAGGGTCTGCCATCTTGCACCAATGTTAATCTAACTGAAGAAAGAAGTAATGTTGGAAAGGGGGGAGGGGGGTAACCTTCTGATATAAAATGAGATTGCTATTGTTACACTATTTTTAGGAAAAAAAATCCATTTTACATTTAAGTAATTCAAACTAGCTTGTCTTATGTTTTTTTTTTAATCATGAGAGTAAGATCATCAAGCAATATCATTACCCTAAAATTAAAAAAAAATTAAATGTAGTGTTTTTTTATGCCTGAAATTTTGGTAAATGTCCTTGTTATGTCAAATATTTGATAACTTTCCTGAAATTGAACTGCAGCTTCCTCATCAGCCATCAAACAAAACATAATTTATCAAAACTTTAAAGATGAAGCCATTGATATAATAGAAACATTCATACAGATGATTACCAAACCTTAAAGAGTGATCATCAAATGCAAGATGATTCATGCTACCTGATCAACATAAAGATTTGGAGATATATTTGGATCAATAAGGAAGCAAACACCATAACATACATCAACAATGGATCCAAGGGCATATTAGAATGCGAGACATAGTTTGAATATGTTACTGGAGTATTCTTTGCAGTAATTTGCTTGGACATATATTTTCTGTATATATTCTATTTACATTAGATAAAGAAAAAATTTAACTTGCTGAAGTGAAAAACAAATGGTCTACTCAAGAATCAAATATCTTTCTAAACCAGTGGTGTACATCTCCTAAGAGCAAGATGGAAAGGGATGTGTGAGGTGCCTGAATAAAATTATTAAAATTGACTTCTTATTTGATCATTTGCATATGATGTCACAACTAGTAAAAGTACTTGCTGTCAGCCCTTATGGGTGGAAAAATTGCTGCGCTGCCCCATGTTAAGAGTATATTCCTTCTGTTTGAAGTATATGCTAATACAATTGCATATTTTTTAAAGGATTCAATGGTTATAAATTGTTGTGTAGTACAATTTCCCAATATACCTTTCTCAAAGACATACATTCATATCTTGTATTGTATCTGATAACAATACCATGGCTAGATCCATTACCACATCTATTCCATCCAATATGACAACGTAAACAATTGTGATGTCACATTGTAGCTTACATGTTAATGGTCAATTAGAAAGGGGAAGAAATAGAGGTGTGAACCTGAAATTTACTTTCAGGGGAGGTGTGAACATAAACAGGCCCGGATTTACCATTAAGCAGATTAGAATCTTGCCTAGAGTGCAAAATTTTTTAGGGTGGCTTTTCCTGGATTTTTTTTTTTTTTTTACAGTTAAAAAAATAATAACTACAAATGTTTGCTAAGATATAAAACTATTTACAAGCCCAAGTCGGAATAGGTATCTCAGCCTCGCACCTTCAACCACAAAACTCCCAAATCAAACTCAGTAAAAAAGAGGCAGAGCACGCTACTGCGCAGACAACGAACAACGATTACAGATGACTCATGCCATTCCGTTTTTAACTCTTCCCGTTCCCTCTCCTTCTCCTCTTTCAGCAGAATGCCTGCGAGCTCTGCCTTTTGTTTGTATACTGAGATCGTGTTATGACAGTGTCTGTTTTTATGCGCTTCGTGTTCACCCTTGCAAGTTGAGTCATCATTAGTTTTCACATTAAACTTTTTTAAAATGATGTAATTAATATTATCGAATTAGAATATCAGTGTATATTGTATAAGGTTGGAAATTAAATATGAATTCCGGTTGTAATACCAATAATACCGGTAGTGGTAAAACTGTACTGAATGGTGCTCACTACAAAAAACTTCTGAAAGGAGCGACAGGATAAAAGTGAAAAACTATTGACTAAAATTCCAAAGTTAACTATTTTTCTCAAAAAAGAGAGAGCGAAAAAGATAAAGATGAATCCTCGAGTTTTGTACCTGAAATATCGTCTATGAACAGACACAGTGGACAAAAATTAAATTACTGAAAGTGAGTCTCGCGTTGGTGAACAGAAGAAAAGTGCTTTAGAAACAGAACCTGAACGGATAAGTAACGAAAACCTTGAAACTATTGATACTGACATTGTTTTGCCAGGGTTTAAATTTAAAACTGACCCTGGTCTCTGGCGTGTAAGTGAAAAGTTATGAGACTATGTGGCTCAGCATGTTGCACCACAAAACCGCCAAGCTGATTACTTGATATCTAGATAGCAGTACCCTCCGGGACCAGACAGATATTTAACAGATAAATTATTTTCTCGCCAACTTAAAAAAAGGGGGTAATAATAAATAGAAATTGGATGATATACTATCCAACTAAAGGATGTATATTTTGCGTCCCATGTCTGTTATTTGGTGAGGAAAGAAACGCCTTCACAACTGGCTTTAACGATTGGAAAAATGCCTCGCAAAGATTGCAAGATCATGAAAATGCTTCTTGTCATAAGACAAATCTGGGAGTTTTGAAAATAAAAGGTAACACAAAAGACCACGTTGACAAAAATCTTGTTAAACAATTACATAAGGAAGTACAATATTGGAGAAACGTTCTTAAGCTGGTTGTTGCAGCGGTGAAATATCTAACAATCAAAGGACTAGCTTTACGTGGCTCTCATGAACATTTAGGGTTACTAGATCAAGGCAACTTTTTGGGTTTAATTGAGTTCTTAGCAGACGTTGACCCCTTTCTGGCTGAAAATTTAGAACAACACAGCGAAGGTGGCTCTGTCAATACGTCGTACATATCCAAGTCAACTTGTGAAGAAATGATCATTCTTATGTCTCAAAAAGTTTGTGCCAAAATTATTGAAGAAGTTAAAGAAGCAAAGTATTTTGGTAATGTGGTTGTATCAAGTCCTGATATTTCACATATTGACCAATTAACATTTGTATTAAGGTATGTAACCGTTGATGGAATGCCAGTAGAATGGTTTTTGAGTTGTTTTTATCCCAATGTTAGACAGAAATCTGAAGAGATAGTCAATGCTATTGTAGGGGTTTTTGAAGAATTTGATTTGGATGTCACTAAATGTCGCGGTCAGTCATATGACAAAGCCAGCAACATGTCAAGGGTGTACAGGTCCGAATCAAGATGTTGTGCCCTCATGCTGAATATGTCCTATGTGCAGCTCATTCCCTTAATCTGGTTGGATCTTTGGCTGCCAGTTCATGTATTTTTGCTATTTCTTTTTTCTGAATACTTCAAGAATTGTACAATTTCTTTACATGTTCAGGCATAGAAGGCAGCTTTACATGAACCATAAGTCTAAGGTAGTTATTCAAAGCTTGTCTAAAAACAGAATGGTTAGCAAGAAATGATGCATGTCAAGCTCTTAAACTGGTCAGCCATTCTGGAAGCTTTGCAACTGATTGAGAATGACAGTAATGAAAAGTCTTCTTGTCAAGGTGAAGAGTCTGCTCTGAAATCTAAGCTTGAGACTCTTAAAATGGCTTTTTATCCATATTTTAGAGTAGTGTTTTGGAAAGATTCAAGAAAGTCAGTACCAAACTTCAGTATGAAACTGTTATTTTGAGTGAAATAAGAGGGTATTTCCGTTCTTCGGCTGACTTTGCTATAGAACTGAGAAATGATTTTGATCATTTCGAAGCTTTAATAAAAGAAGGTCTACACGAGTATAAATCTGAGAGTCAAAGAAAAAGAAGAACTTTAGTTCCTGAAGAATGCAAAACCAATGATGCTGCTCAGTCTGTCCTCTCGGGATCTGACAATTTCAGGATTAATACTTTCTATGTCATGACAGATTCTCTCAGTGCTGAGCTTAAGAGACGTGCAGAAAAAGTACAACAATCTGCAAAGCACGTTTGGATTTTTGAAAGAAATTAAGCACTCGCCATCTTCAAAGATTTCTGAGAAAGCTACAGAATTATGGAAAGCCTATCCCAATGATTTGGAACCTTCAGTGGTTAATGAATGTTTGCAACTAAAAGCATTCCTAGGGCAAACAATTTCCAGTGAAAAAGAAAGTACTGATATTAGCCTAATTGAATTGAGTAAGTTTATAAGAAAAGAAGATATAATGGATTTATACCAAA
This sequence comes from Amaurobius ferox, assembly GCA_951213105.1. NCBI lineage: Eukaryota > Metazoa > Arthropoda > Arachnida > Araneae > Amaurobiidae > Amaurobius > Amaurobius ferox. The sequence continues at coordinate 30,315,987 of OX578150.1, read as the reverse complement.
ATGTTGAAATTACTCTAAGGATGTCTCTCAGTACACTGGCTACAAGCTGCACGGGGGAGCGATTATTCTCGACACTCCGCCGGATAAAGAACTATCTAAGGTCAGTATCAAATCTATATAACATAATGTTTTAAATGTATTTTAAAAGACAAACCTTTATTAATATTTTTTTTATCACATCTCAAGCAACATAAAAATAATTATAAACTAAAAACTATAAACACCATCGTGTCAGTATATTTAATTATAGGTTTTCATTAGTTTAACTTGTTTGAGACTTTCTTCTATTCATCTCTTACCATACGATAATAAATAAAGAAAAGTAAAATTTGTAAATTCTTTCTAGATCAATCATGGGAGCCGAGAGATTGTCAGCCACGGCAATACTTACAATAGAAGCGGAAATCACAAAGAAAGTTGACTTTAAAATATTATTGATGATTTCGCTTCCAAAAAAGGTAGAAAAAAACTGATGATGTAGGAGACAGACATTCAACAGCCAAACTGTCTTAATCATTGTATTTTGAAAGTGAGTGTGCAATAACACTTACTAATTTGTTAATAAACTGATGTGTACTCCTGTCCTTATTTGTTTAAACATTGCCCTCTGAAATGGAAATGAGGAGGTGAGATGAGGGGGTGGAAAGGGGGGGGGCACGATGATTAGTACCTAGCCGGCTTCAATAAGTATATCCGGGCCTGAATATAAAAGTTAAAAATATATGTGCTAAACTGCTTGTCGAAATCATTCACTGTACGGTACCTCAAAAACTTTAATCAAATGTTGATGTATTCTATAATTAGCATTTTTACTTTAAAAGTAATGTCATAGGTTCAAAGTATTACAATTATTGTCCTACTTATAAAAATTGAGAAAACATTAGAAATAATTACAAAAAATAATTAAAATAGTGTTAAAATTTTTGTAGCAGTAGGTACCCAAACTCTGTGATATTGATCACAGGTTCATGAGCAGTCTGCAAAACAATTAAAAACAGTAATAAAGATGCAGCATGCTTTTAATTAGATGCAGCATGCAAAGCTACTAAACAACTAAAAAACAAGAAAAAATAATAAAAGCATCAATTTCCATCTAAGCAGCTATTCTATTTCCATCTTAGATGCAGCATGCAAAGCTACTAAACAACTAAAAAACAAGGAAAAATAATAAAAGCATCAATTTCCATCTAAACATGGTGTACTGAAGTGGACAAATTACTAGGGTGTAGAATAAACAGAATAAATTTAAAAGAAAAACTGATGAAATTAAACAGTATAGAATTACAAAAGCATTAGAATGAAATTTTTTTCCCAAGTCAGCAGGAACCTAAACTGTGACAATATTTAAAGAGAACAATAAAAATTTTAAATAAAATATGAAAGCAACTACACCTAATTTTAGAAATGTGTAATATAGCAAACTAAAGTGAAATTTTCTCACAATCTTATAGCAGAAGGTTGTGTAGAATATTTTATTAAAGTTGTCATGATTTACAATTTTTAACTGATTTCTGGTTTTCATTTGGCACCTTTTACTTTCCCTACAATACATGATAATGTATAGGGAAAAAATTAGGACCGTGCACAAATTGGTACTAGAGTTTTCGACGAATCTACACATTTTGGGACCTCTAGAGCATGAAAATGCTAATTTTAGACTGGACATCTGTGTGTCTATCTGTGCAATACATGTATCCCCTTTAATAGACCAAATTTCAACAAATTTTATAAGTGTGGGTTATTCTAGTGATAATTAGATTTTGAAATTATTCAGTATAGTACATGCTTTTTTGGGGGGATAGGGCCCAAAAAAATCATATCTATCCACTCTAGCTAAGAAACTAATTGACCAAATTTTATAAAATTTAGCAGATAAGTTACTTGTGGGTTACCCTGGTGCTGATTAGATTTTGGAACGATTCAGAAGAAAAGAACCTACCTTGTGAAATGACCCACAAAAATTGCCAAAATCTAAAATAAAAGACTACGAATTCTTATATGCATCATTTAAATGGTTGTTTTATATATAATTTTTGATGATGAAAAGAATAAGACCAACCCCATTACTCTAGGATTAGTCATTTTTGAGATAGTTTTTCACATTTTTGCTATGTCGCCTTTACTAAATTAAAACGAAAATAGAATTCAAAAGTGCAAATTCTGTGTAATCTTAAATAATAAAAGGCAATGTCTGTGTGTCTTATACACTATACGTTTCGCGACCGCGCGTCGGAGAGCTACGAAATTTGGCAATCGGAGACCCGGGGGGGGAGGGAAGGGGACACGTGAAAACCGATTTTTAAAATTTTAATTATTTTTTTTGTTATTTAATGTTTTATGCGATTTCGACCGGTTTTTGCCATTTTTGCCCTTTTTTTCCCACGATCCGGACATCGTAGGAAAAAACAAATCACACCATCGGAAAGAGCTGACAATTGTGAGTAAAAATATATCAATTTCAAATCTGAATTTAGATTTCTAATATTTTTTAAAGATTTTAAAACAAAAGTCACTTTTTGCTCAAGAAAAGTATTTTTGGTTTTTAAATTCTCACATAGTAAAAAGTACTCATAATTTCGATTAATAATTTACATTTTTAGAAAGGTCAAACATCTGGCATTCTTACAAGACCAATCTGGTCAGGAAATGTTCCGTATTGCCCACAGGATCAGGATTTTAAAAGTTTCTGAATTTCAATTTCTCGGCGTTCCGCTTCTTAACCGGCGTTTCTCCCCCGCAGAAAGAGGGAAGGTGGTGGGTGGGGACGTCAAGGTGGAGGTGACGTCACGGTTCTGAATAGAGCTCCTTTACTCCATATAAATTATTATATTTATATTTTAAATGATGGAACGATATGGATTTTTTAAATGTATATTTTAACTTTTGGATATTTTAAATGATGGAACAATGAAACAATGGAATGAGGATGATGGAATTAAGCATATGGTCATTTTAAATTGCAAATTAGCGCGCGGGAAGTTAGCGGTAGGCCCGGGTTCGATTCCCGCCACTGCCAAAACTGCCGCCGTGTTTATGTGGAATACGATCACGTTAAATATGTGGGTCCGTAAGTCCTTCCGAGAGGTTGGTGGTAGGGGAAGGAGGATACGGCCCCTGTGGATGCCTCCCCCACTGGGTTCCCGTCCAAATTGGGTGAATATATAGAAAGTTATGGAGATTGTCGCGGAGGGTGCGGCAGCCCAGTGGTTAGCGCGCGGGAATTGCACTCAGTAGGCCCGGGTTCGATTCCCGCCACTGCCAAAACTTACACCACGTTCACGCAAAGTACGATCACGTTAAACATGTGGGTTCGTGAGTCCTTCGGAGAGGTTGATGGTAGGGGAAGGAGGGTACGGTCTAAATTGGGTGAATAAAAATAAAGTTATGGAGATTGTCGCGGAGGGCGAAGTAGCCCAGTGGTTAGCGCGCGGGAATTGCACGCGGTAGGTCCAGGTTCGATTTCCGCCACTGACACTGAGTACGATCACGTTAAACATATGGGTCCGTATGTTTTTCCGAGAGGTTGGTGGTAGGGGAAGGAGGGTACATTCCCTATGGATGCCGCCCCCACTGGGTTCCGGTCTAAATTGGGTGGTACATCCTGGCCGTCCAACCAGTTACCTTACACCTTTCTGGTAGGTCGCGCCAACGAGTTTGCCACGATCAGCATTTTCAAGGGTTGCGAACAGGCTGGTCGCCAAAGGCGGCTAGTTTTAAATAATTATGCATGTTATTTTGTGCAATTAAACTCAATTTAATGAATTATTAAAGAAATAAAAATAAAATTAATTTGAGTCTGTAGGGAAAGTTATGTGCTGTCCACATCAGATTTTTAAAAATATGATGCTAATATGCAAAAATTAAAAAACACAAAATATCTTAGCATTTCATTAGAAGTGTAAGATGTTGCATTTATTATGTTATAAAAAACTATATATAAAGCAAGTGCTAGGATGTAACTATGTTAGGATTAGACATTTAAGATATTTAAATTTTTGGACTTTTCAGTTAATGTCATTTAAAACTGGACCAAGACACAAAATAAAATATAATTTTAAATCTAAATTTGATGAAATTTCAAATACATATTTATTTTATATCACACTTTATACAATAATAAAATATCCCACTTCAATGAGCATATAAGAGAAAAACAATTCTGAGTCTGTAAAGTCATGTATCCAAGAAAAGTCATGTGTGCTGCTCATATTCAATATTTTAAATAATAGTGATGAGTATTAAAATAAAATTTAAGAGTTTTCATATTTTTTCAAGCTGATGTAATAAAGATACCGACTTACACTTGATTAATATCTTCATACAATATTTAACTGGAAATAACTTTTAATCTCTTTACATGCATAAAGAAAATATATATATAACAGAACATTTTATCCACCTTCATTTTTCCTCAAATTTACATAAAAATGTTAAAGATCTACATTTTAAAACTATAACAAACCTGATAACCCTGGAAATTAAAAATTAGTGATATTCATAGAAAAATAGGGACATGATCACAACATATTTTTTAAATGTTTCAGCAGAGATGCTTCAGGGATTAAATCCATTAAAAGGGACTATAAAAATCAATTGAAAAGCCTTTAAAGATTTTTCAAATAATTACTCAACAGCAATTTAGTATTTTTTAAAAGTTAAAAAATAGGCATACTAAATTCAAAGTATATATAAAAATTTTACTATATAAAAGTAAGTCTCTGAATAACATAAAAGTTAAATAACAATAATGTAAAAACTTACGACTTTTTTTTTTTCTTCACATCTGCACATAAAATATTCCCAATAAATAAAATTTATTCAGTAAAACTTGATAAAATATTATTTTAATATTTATTTTACAGAAGTGACCAAATCATTTTAATTACCTTTAAAGAGACCTTCAGCAAGAATTTCTTTTTTCTAAGATTCCTTATTTTATGCTGTTTTGAGCATTGTACAATTCTTTTACTAGTTTTTTAATGCTGTTTCTATCTGTTCCAATCATTGTAAAGAAAATTTCATATCATTAAATTCTATATTTTTTTTTTAAATGCAGACTGATGAATTAACATCTCATTCTGCTAGACAGTTGTTGACAAAGACCAAATCTTCCTGTAATATAGCAATTGTTTTGTTTATTTCAATTATTTTCTGTTCTTTCTGACCCAGAATTTAAAGCAGGGATTAATTTTAATTCATTCATTAAGATTTTCAAAAGGTGTAGTTACCCACTTTGTGAGCACACACATAAATTACAAAACACATAACTGCCCTAAATAAACACCTAGTCACACCCTAGACTACTGTTCGGGCACGTAATACGCTTTGGTCCTGGTGCTGGGCATATAGAATGCTACATCCATGACTGCATATTATGCACTAAATATGCTTTTTGTCCGCGTAGGTGTATAAGGTCTTTTGAAACACCCTAAATAAGCTTGTTACACTTAAATTCACAATTATTTTAAACTGTTAAAATTTGCAGATTTATTTAAAAGTGCTAAAACTTTTTGATTTCATTTTAAAATGCTAAGATTAGTGATAATTTATTTAAACATGCTAAATTTAGGAAGAACTATCTCAATCGTGAATTTACATTTTCAAGTTAAAATGTGAATTTTAAAACTCAAAATCACGAAGTCTAGCAACTCACATTTTGAAAAATGGCACTTAAATTTACAGGGGGTTTTTTATTGCAAAGTTCACAAAAAATCATGATTTTTTGTGAACTTTGCAATAAAAAAAAACTGTAAATTTAAGTGCCATTTTTCAAAATGTGTGAAGTCATATGGGAAATCTATATTATGTTGATTACAAACAGAAAATGATCGTCTCATCAGTAAAATGCGTAACACCTGTCAAATCTCTTCTCCAAAACAGGTCTGCCTAAGAAAGTGGGAAATCAAAAGTTCAGATCTCTATTTGTTTATATATAGTGTAGGTTATGTATACCATGTGAACGTATTTTAAATAGGTGCATAACTGGAGCACATGAATCTACGAGCCCCTTATTTTGGAGATTAAATGCAGTTATAATATAATATAATATATATATAAAACAAAAACAATTGAAATAGAATTTAAAAGTATATTATATAAAAATGTGTTTATTTCTGACTGTCTTGGTAAAAATTTTAGTGATTGTGGCTATAAATTTGGCATATTGTCGCTAACTTGGTGGCTTTTAGGCAGTATTGCCAAGTTAGTGATAATTCAACATCTCTGAAAATTAAATTAATATTTTTTATAATCCCTGTCACTTTGTGAGAATTATTAAATTTAATATTCCTAATCTGTAATATAACCAGTTGCACTTTTCGTGGAAAAAAAATGCTTTCTTAGAGGGTTGTATAGTAATTAACAGCACTGATAAGGTACGGTGCACTGTCTATGTGCTGCGAAAATTTTAGGAGCTAGACAAGTGGATAGAAAGGAATCTTATACCTAACTTTATGCACCACATTATACGATGGGCTGAACTATTTTTATCCAATATAGAAACATTTGAATATGAGTATAAATTTTTCAAAAATAACACTACAAGAGAAAACATTTCTTGTAATTAAAAAATACCAATTAAAATTGCTAAAAAATAAACTCCAGCAATTTTTTTTCTAGCATTCAATAACAGTAAACACAGAGTACACAAAAACCAGCATTTTATCATTTTTATTAAAGTCTATTTACATTATTTTTAAACTGAGAATTATTTGTTCTCGGACAAGACACTTTAAAATATGTAAACCCATTCAAAATAAGAGATCACGTCAGAAATATTACAAGTTAAAATGCCGTGTTTTAAAGTTTATGGGATTTTTTTCACAGAATGATTTTAATTTAAGGAAGCTTCTCTAGCTTTCGCTGAACTGTTTTGAAGCCTTGAATGAGAGTAGGAACATTTGGAATGGCACTGTCCATAGCTTGCAAATCGACTAAATAGCCTGATATCACATCCAAGCAAAATGTTGTAAAAGAACGCCTGTAAAAACAAAATTAGTGAAACACATTTCTAAACAAATATTATCTAAAACAGTAATCTATAAAAATAATGTAGGCAAGACAATACTTTCAGCTAACCCAGGAAAATCTAAAAAGCTAATGTAAGCAAAACAGAACTTTTAAGGACTCAAATTCTTTCTTTCTCCTTTATTTAGGCTCATTAACATGAGTTATATTGCCCAAAATATGTATAATTGTTGGGAAATAATTTTACTTAAGCTAATTGCAAATCAGCCTTAACAGAAAACTGTAACTGTGAACCGTAACTGGAGGAAATGTCAAGGATAAAAGAAGATGAGATGGATGGTTACGGGGGGAAAAAGCGGTATAGAAATGTATAGGTATAATGGATTGTTATTATCGCAGTACATAGTTTTTACTTTATTATGTAACCTAAGATAGGTGTTTTAATTTGTTGCTACAGGTGTCTCCTCATATCCGAATTAACATTATTCAAAAATGCTACAATAATAAAATAAAACCTGCATTTAAAAAATGATTTCATTTTTTATTTCATAACTTTTAAATTACACCAGCTTCCCAAAATTGTTCAATATGAACATTGCTTGAGAATGGTTTATCCCTAGCATAGTAGATATGGTTTTATTTCTTTTGTTACCAAAAATTACATGTAAAAAGAGTTTAATAGAGTCAAATAATATATTTATTAATATATTATTTGTAATTAATAATGTCTTAAATGATAAAAGTTTTACAACAGGTATGTTACTAAGCTTGAACAACCAATGCTCTAGTTCATACTATATTATATATGCTCTAGTTCATACTATATTATGTATGCTCTAGTTCATACTATATTATGCATGCTCTAGTTCATACTATATTATAAACTAACAGGTAAGCATGTGCTTTTTAAGACACACAAATTTACTTGGTGATTTAAAATTTCGACATTCTATAACTAAGCAATTTTCATAAATGTATTCAAACATTTCTTACATCAATGGCATATGTAGGTAGGGGTTTACAAACAGCATTTGTTAATTTTTTTTTTTTCCCAAAGAGTATTTCACACCCTTCCAAAATTTCTAGGAGTATTTTATAAATTTCAGGAATAACTTTCAAAACATTTTTTCTACTTTATTTTACAAATGATAATAAAATTTTCATTACAAAACAACCATGGAAATTCTTTGTATCATTTTGGCAGAAGTTTGCAGTGAATTTCCAAAATAAATTTCCAAATTCTCAAAGTAATTTCCTTTTAAAGCTCTCCAGTAATTTAACATTTTTTGAAGAATTAAAGGGAGAAGAATAATCTTTCATCAAATTTCCTTTTGAAAAAACAAGGAAGTTTTGTTTGTTTCGCAAACATGGCACGAAAATAACCTGGTTGAAATTCTAATTAAAATTTTCCACGAATAAGAAAAATATAAAGACAATTTTAAATTGTAAACATTAGACCGTGCTTATCAATCTTTATGAGACTGCAGCCCGATGTAAATTCTTATTTTATAAGACGACCGCCCAGTCCAAACAAATTTACTTGTAAATACCTTTCTAATTTTTTTTCAAGTTCACACATTAAATGAGCAATAATTAGTTATGGAATAATCATAAAGAGTATTAGTACATTTATGCATAAGATGTGGCATGCTGACAAATATATAATTATATTTAAATAAGTTATCAATCAATGGACAAATAAAATCATGTAGCATATTACAATTTCCTCAGGCCAACATCATTAAATCAATTTGTGCTGAATTTCATTGACATATATCCCATTCTTATCACTAAAAATTTATAATATTATTCAGTATAAAATAGGATTATATTATTAAATTGATTTTACTGATGTTAGTTTGAAAAAAAAAAAAACGATATTGAGAAAGAAAAATATTTATCCATTATAATTCTTCATAGAAGTCAACTGAGCAGTCTGTCATATTAAAATTGAAAAGCGGCTTGGTCACTGGCATTTGCTACGCAGATGTTATTTAGGCGTTCTGATTCTGAGCTTTTTGACACATTAATGAATATTATTCTCCTTAGATTATTTCCACTTTGACATATTTATTCATTAAAAAAATGCTTATAAAACTAAAATGACGAATTCCAGGAGAATCTAACACGGTCTGGTATAATGGATGTCAGGGCCCGGCGATTGAGAAATACCGCATTAGACTTTCTAAATTGTTTTGCTGCTGCATGCCTTAGAAGAACACTTGTTAAATAAGCACATTCAACCATGTTTTTTATAACTACTGAAACCTTTTGATTATTACCGTGCATGCACATAAAATTGATTTTTTACCAGAGCAGTAGTATTTTTATCAAATATAAGTAAATATGTGTTGTAAATATTTTGTCGCATATATCTTAAGAGTACAGAAGTGAAATATGGAGTGATTCCATGGGACATAATGTAAGACTTTTTTTTTCATCTGAATTGGCATAATATATGAAAATAAATATTTCTATTTTAAAAAGTAGAAAGAGTATGGACCCTGATATTAGTGTTTATAAAATATAATCTAAAAGTAATTTAAAATTATCAAATTGTTTGTCATATTGAATTTTTGTATTATTATTATTATTTCATTTAATATAACTTTTACAATTTATATTGTTGCATTCAAATGGTAGTAATTTGTGTTTAGGTCAGTTGTTAGTAATGAGTTAAGATTGGCTATTGCATAGCTGCCAACTCCGAGTGACTGAAAATCTGTAGATTTTTGGCTGGAAAACTGTAGATTTTTATTCGCAGGAAAAAATTTAAGACTTTAGGCAAATTCATCGACGTTATGCAAAATCATCTTAAAATAAATACATCATATTTAAAAAAAAAATGGATAAAATAACCTAAAATAGGGAAAAGTGAAAAAAAGGCTAATAGAGGGAAAATGGCATAATTAAAAAATTAACCTTTATAATTAACCCAAATATGAAAATATGTTAGTTTAGTCAAGTTAATGTGCAACAATAGGAATATGGAGATGGTAGGAAAAGGATAATTATGTACTCTCGGCAATGCCCGCGAAAAAAAAAACTGAGTTTCATGATTGTACTATTTATGTGAAAATAATTAAAAAATTAACCTTTATAATCAACCAAAATATGAAAATAAGTTAGTTTAGTCAAGTTAATATGCAACAATAGGGAGATGGAGATCGATGGAAAAGGATGATTGCATACTCTCGGCAATAGTCGCAAAGAAAACAAAAAAAAAACTGAATTTCACAATTGTACTATTTATTTGAAAATAATTAAAAAGTTAACCTTTATAATCAACCAAAATATGAAAATAAGCTAGTTTAGTCAAGCTAATGGGCAATAATAAACGGATAGAGGTAGATGGAAAAAGGCTCTCAACAAAGCCCGAAAAAAAAAAAGAGACTCAATTGTGCAATCTTATAATTTAAGCAAAATATAATTTGTTTAGTAAAATATTTCTTTATTTTTACTTGCACTATAAAAATAAATTAGGTCTATTGTTCTGATATGAAATCATTAGAAGAATTAAATGGATGCAAACTATTAATTTTGGACTCTTAGCAAAGCATGGAATATGAATTGAATAGTGGGATGCATGGTATTCACAGGATTTTCCGTAATTTTGGGAATAATGTCCGTAAAACCATAAGATTAAGAAAAAATCCATACAAACTACGGAAAATCCGTAAAAGTTGGCATCTCTGCACATGACTTACTTTTCCACGAAATGATTCATCCAATCATTGAGTGTTATAAGTACTCGGTGCTAGTTGGTACATCTTCAAGACTGCTATTCTCCATGTGAATAGAATACATCCGCAAGTCACCAAAAAGGAAGAGAAGAAAATTTGTTTATCATTTTCAGAGGAAGAGGGGACATTATTGGGGAATTTTCGTAGAAGAATCGGAGAAAAGTAGGGACTTTTAGCTTGTGAACGAAAAATATGAAGAAATCGGTTTCCAATCGGAAGATCGAAATGATGCCCGAAAATCGGAAATTTTACCGGGTAAATTGGAAGCATTGGCAGCTATGCTATTGATAAGAGGAAGTCTACTAAGTAGTGGTTAGTAAACTCTAGAATCATAATTTAAGCTATATATATTTCAAAAGTCATTGAAAACCCAAATAAAAATCAGGCCCTCTTCAAGGATCCTGGAAACCCTGTTTTTTCATTCGTCTTTATCCTTCTTACGATAAAGAAACTGAAACATCAAATAAATAATGCAAAAACAAAATAAATAACTTTTGAATTCTGACAAAAAAATTTCTTTTTAAATTGTCCAATATATAAACAGACCTGTCCCAAATTGGCATTTTATTTATTTATTGTCTAAAATTTCTTAAATACACAATTATATATATATGGCACTCTTTCACACTTTAAAAACTACAAATTTATTCATGATAAATTACACACAATATTTTTCAGTTTTGACAGAGCACCAAATAAATTAAAAAGTGAAAACCAAACCCTAATACACTATTGTACACAATTCTATTACACCCAGAAAATCTTGCATTATGATAAAATGAATCTTTTAAAGTTCACTTATAATATATGCAGGGGTTGCACTGTAATTTTGATTACTTTTGCCAGTCTACTTACCAAATGGATTTGTTTTCACCAGGTGGAGATTTATTTTATTCACCAAATTCTATTTTGGCTTTCTATTTGAAAAATTTGATCTGATTTATAAATTCTCAAATTCCAAAGATCATTCCATTTCTATTGTTTTGGAAATGGAATGATCTTTTCTATTGTTTTGGAAAAGACACAGTGTAGTTATACCGGGCGCGGTAGCCCATTGGTTACCGCGCTGGAGTTGCACTCGGTAGGCCCGGGTTCGATTCCAGCCACTGCCAAAACTGCCGCCGTGTTCATGCGGAGTACGATCACGTTAAACATGTGGGTCCGAAAGTCCTTCCGAGAGGTTGGTGGTAGGGGAAGGAGGGTACGGTCCCTGTGGATGCCTCCCCCACTAGGTTTCGGTCCAAATTGGGAGGCACTTCCCGACCGTCCAAACAGTTACCTTACACCTTTCTGGTAGGTCGGACGGTATGGGTTTCAACAACAACAACAGTGTAGTTATACATAAGTGTTCACTCTACGCCAAAGAAAGGGCAGGGTGCTTCTCAAAAAGGGGCACTTTGGCATATTTTAATAACATTTTTGGCATATTTTAATAACATTTTTGGCATATTTTAATAACATTTTTGGCATATTTTAATAACATTTTTGGCATATTTTAATAACATTTTTGGCATATTTTAATAACATTTTTGGCATATTTTAATAACATTTTTGGCATATTTTAATAACATTTTGGGCATATTTTAATAACATTTTTGGCATATTTTAATAACATTTTTGGCATATTTTAAAATCTAAAAAGCTAGAAACTTAAAGGAAAACTTAATATAATTAAGCTCAAATTAATACACAATGCAAATGCAGCTGTTTTGAGAAAATGAGGATCCCCTCCTTCAGTGCTAGGCAGACCAACAAACCTCAAATCAAAAAGATGAAATGGGCTAATTTTGACTTAGGATTAGTTGATTTGTCTAGTACTTAAGAGGGGATCCAACACATCCTCAAAACAGCTGTATGCTGCATTACATTCAGGGGTTGCGCTGCCAATCGTTATTGTCACATTTTGCAAAAGAAAATTCAATTTGGTGATTGAAAAAAAGATATGGCGAAAATGTTAGTGGTTACGAATTCTGTCAATGTCAAAATAGTGATATACAATCACAATGTGTATTACTACACTGTTTGTCTTTTCCATAACAATGATTGGAATTTGAGGATCTATAAATCAAAACAAATTTCTCAAATGTAATAGTAAAATAAAATTTGGCGAGTAAAAACTTGGTGAAAGAAAATTTCATTTGGCTAATAGATTGACAAAAGTAATAAAAATCCAAAGCAACCCCTGGCATTGTTTATTTAATTATACTTAATTATGTTGCCTCATAACTATAGGACTGCAGTGAAATATTTGTCCTTTGTCCATCAAGAAAATGACTTGCTCCCATTTTATGACACTTTTGGTGGTAAATTTCAAACAGGAGGAATAACTTTTTCCTGAGAGGTACTGTACAGTCTAAAAGGGAAAAGGCAGTTCTAAAATGACCTAGCTGTAACACTACATTACAATTAGTCATAAGTTAATCCAGCAATTAGCAAGACTAATACAGACAACAAACGTTTTGATAGGGTAAACTGCCCAGAAGCTTACTAACTGGGTCATTCCATATGGGGACACCCGATGAGTGTTGCTCTGTAGTCACAGATTTTTTTTTAATTTTTACCACGGATACACATGGTAATAAAACCCCCAAATCTGAATTTGTAATGTATATATCCCAATAATGACCCAGATACAGGCATTTGAAAAATGGTCATTTTTGCGAAATGGCGGCCATCTTGGATTTTGCACTAATGTTTAAAAATGTAATAGCGTGAGAACTAATGGCTCAAATGAAATAATTCTGGTACCAATTTAAGGTCATTAGTATCAGGAATATAAGTGCCATATCAAAACAATTAAAAAAATATATTTTAATATCGTTATTACATGAAAATTGCAAAAATCACCTTCGGATTGATGGACAACTTAAATGGGCTATAAAAAAAATGGCCCCTAATATTTTTTTCTGAAACTTGGTACAAATACTAACTAATATGTGGGCTTTGAGTAAAAAAAAATTAGAAAGGTAATATTTCTTATTGCAGAGAAAATAGCTTTAAAACATATATACATTTAGTTAACATTTGACATGCAATGCTTTAATCATTTTTAAAAAAATATTTTTTAAAAACAAATAATGAGCAAAAATAAAACATAGGCATTTTTTACACACTAACTAGTGCGTGTGCTTTAAGTAAAAAAAATAGAATGGTAATATTTTATCTAAATAATGACTAAAAAAATACTGTTATATGTATGGGAAATCAGTGTAAAATTTCTGGAGTGCTGAAAAATTCTAATAAAAATCTTCCTAGAAACCACACAGTTATCTCTCTTGTATTTTATTTTCTTATTTCAAATTTTAAGAAGGTATTTTCTATATTCAGTAGAGCTAAAGGTGCACATTTTTTCCTAGTGGCCACTGGCTTCTAAACCAATTTCACTTTAAAGGCAGTAAGTACAATAATCTTTGGCATATTGGTTATAAATGACAACTATCACTTAATGCTGAAGCTTTACAGCATACATATAGTTAATTCCACAAAAAATAATTTGTAATTAGATAATATAAAACACTCATTTTCATGAAAAGCATTAAAATTAAAAAAAAAAAATTAAACAGAACTACAGCATGTTGATCACCAAAACATATCTTTAGCCTTCTGCCAACTCCAAAGGAAACACTAGGCAATATTCCCTATCCAGTTGAAACAGGAGCAACAAACTAAACATAAACAAACAAGCTATTGGAGAAGAAAATTATCCTACAGCACCAATATTATTTCTGGAACATTTAAAAACACCTGTTTCTGGTCTTTGTGTACATAAGACATCAGCTGCCTATAGCCTCCAAAGTTTCAAGTCTAATACTCATAGTTCTGTTATTTAAGTAATAGCAATTAACATATACCAGTTGTCAGTTCCTGAAATGATTACTTGTACTGCATCATCTGTTTTCTCTTAGGTTGAATTTAAAGTAAGATACAATATTACATTTCTGGGTGACTTATTCCTTTCAGAGCTCATTTTTGCTCAAGTTTTCAGAGCTGAGTATGTTCAACAAATAAATCAGTGAATTGTGCTTCAATGATTATTTCTTTTATTTATGTTCCATGATTAGTTCTTGTCTTGCTATAAAAATTGAATGTTTTGTATGCAAGAAAATCAATGTGTAATTAAGCCTTCCTGTTTATTCCTGTACTTGTGTTCTGAGTGGTACTATATGCAAGGTTCACAAGGATGAATATCTGAAATGGTTCAGTTTAAGACAGAAAACTTGTGATCTATTTAATAAACCACCAAAATCAGAACTAAGTCCCTAAAACCAATTTCTCTCAGACTGTCAATGATAAATCAAGAATTACTCACTCCAGGGGAAAAAAATTCTGCATGTCTTGTTATTCTTCCTCGCATTCATCAATTAGTGAGTCAGAGGTTTCTACTGCTGACATGGAAATGACCAATGATGCAGATTATAGTGAAGTCACAATAGTAATGGAACAATTGAATAAAAGCTGTGAACTTTTGGATTTATCACTAATAAAGTTCAATAGATTTAGCTCTAAGAGGAAACTTAGTTATATGCAAGTTTAGAAATTAAGTAGCCACGTTGCTACTAAAACTGCTACAGTATTGGGTATTGAAAGTATTAATAAGCTACAAAATTCAAGACATTATTTGCCAAAATTGCACGTTTATGATGGAAAATTATTGAATAAGTTTTCTTTAGATGCATCATTTAAAGAAAACGTGCAGATTTTAAAATTAGTCCAAGATTCATGGATAGTCCAACAAACAAAGACATGTTATATTACTACAGAGAATTTAGTTAAAAAAAAACAAGAAAAATTAAAAGAAACAGAAGGGATGTTATCAATGCCTAGTGAGATATAAGTGTTAAATTAAATTTGATACTATACAAAAGTTACTAGTTTTTATTATAACAGTCGTATGTGCCCAGGAAGAAAATATTGCATATCTATACCATGGGAAAATATTAAAACAAAAGAGATTACTTTTGCATAATTTAAAAGAATTATATGCTGCATTTAAAGAAAATCATAATGAAATAAAATACTATGTAAATTTTGCACACTACATCCAACAGAATATGTAACTGTTGGAAACAAAGTTATTCATTCTGTATGTGTTTGTATATACCATCAAAATATTAAACTCATGCTCCATGCCGTCCATATCAGTGAATATATTACATCATTGTTAAAAGAAACAAGTTTATTGCACTGAATCACAAAAGTATGGTGAGCTGGTGTGATAACTGTCCATCTCCAGAAATTCTTTAGATTACCAATGCATCCCAATGAATTAGAAATTAGTGTGTGTTTTATTTGTATATGTTATGTTTATGTATTTTTATGGCCCAAATGCATTATATATATGGCCAAGACCTTTAGATGTGTGCCAAAGATTATACTTGCTATTAGATGAAATTGGTTTAGGAGCCAGTGGCCACTAGGAAAAACTGGGTATCTTCAGCTCTACTGAATATAGAAAATATCTTTTCATAATTTGAAATAAGAAAATAAAATATAAAATGGATAATTGTATGGTTTTTAGGAAGATTTTTATTAGAATGTTTCAGCACCCCAGAAATTTTACATTGATTTCCTATACATATAACAGTATTTCTTTAGTCATTAAATTAAATATTACCATCCTAATTTTTTTTTTTTGTGCTTAAAGCACACATACTAGTTAGTGTGTAGAAAAATTTCTATGTTTTGTTTTTGCTCATTATTTATTTTTAAAAAATATATATTTTTAAATGATTAAAGCATCACATGTAAAATGTATATATGTTTTATAGCTATTTTTCTTTAATAAGAAATATTACCTTTCTAATTTTTTTTGTACTTAAAGCGCACATATTAGTTAATGTTTGTACCAAGTTTCAGAAAAAAATATTAGGGGCCATTTTTTTTTATAGCCCATTAAACTTGACTATCCATCCGAAGGTGATTTTTGCAATTTTCATGTAGTAACAATATTAAAATATATATTTTTTTATTTTTTGATATAGCACTTATATTCCTGATATTAATAGCTTCAAATTAGTACCAGAATTATTTAATTTGAACCATTAGTTCTCAAGCTATTACATTTATAAACATTGGTGCAAAATCCAAGATGGCTGCCATTCAGCAAAAATGGCCATTTTTCAAATGCCTGTATCTTGGCAATTATTGCGATATATACATTATAAATTCAGATTTGGGAGTTTTATTACCATGTGTATCCATGGTAAAAATTTAAAAAAAATCCGTGACTATGGAGCAACAAGTTTTTCTTAAAATGGGTGTTTTCACGTGGAATGACCCAACTGTGCAATTTATTCCCTCTCCAATCCTCATCTTTGTACTTACTGATTTTATGAAAAAAATTCACGACAGAGTGGCCACTAAACTAAAACTTGCTACTATGTGAAAATTCTAATTTTCAGGTCTAATTGCATTACATGTGTATTTTCCATACTCCTCCACCGACCATCACGAATGAGTTAAGGGATTTCCTAGGAACTCTGTACATAATTTTGCTTCAAAATGGATTTAATGAGTGTTTGGCTGTAGTGAGCAAATTAGTAGTCTTAAAGTGCTCATTATAACAAGTAACCCTGAACCTTACTGTATCTTTAAAAAAAAAAGTGGGAAACTTAAAAATAGAAACAAAAAGTATTAAATACCTTTCATTTAATGGCACCACTGATGGAGAATCGGAAAAATGTCCAATAAGCAAGACTAATACAGACAACAAATGCAATGGCTGTCCACAGGTTGTCCAGCAAGAATCTTTGGTGCGGTACAACTTATGATAGATCTTCAGTAGCTCCACTATGGCCACACCCAGTGCCAGCATGGTCTCAAAGACCCACCCATGTTCGAAGCGTAAGCTGCATGACTTGAACTCCAGAAATTTAATAATGAAGCCTGGAGATGAAAATATTTCAAAACAAAATAATACATAAACATACATTTTCACAGAAATTAGTGAATAAATTTTACAAAAGGAACTGCAAAAGTGTTTTACAAATCCATATAGTTTTTGATTACAAACACTTACTATAATGAATGCCAAATTTCACACAAAAATTCCATATAAACTTATAAAATGCCAAACATATAGTGAACATAAGTATAAGATTTAGATAAATAGAGACAAACTTTAAAAAAAATGTATTTTTTACAATATATATATATATATATATATATATATATATATATATATATTATCAGTGGCGTAGCGTCCATTGAGGGTAAAAAGCTGAGCCTCCAATAATAATAATTCTTTAAATAATTATTTAAATTAGATTTTAAGCTGAGGAGGCTCAGCTTTTTACCCTCAATGGACGCTACGCCACTGATAATATATATATATATATATTATCAGTGGCGTAGCGTCTATTGAGGCTGTAAAAGCTGAGCCTCCTCAGCTTAAAATCTAATTTAAAGAATTATTTAAACATACTTTTATTTATTATAATATTTTTAATAACAATTATAATTATAATTTTGCAAAGATATATGTATTATTTAGAAAACTGTTACATTTTACTTGCTTACAGTGACATGATTCAAAGTATTTTCCCCACTAAAACGCATATTTTATTGTTTTAGAAGCTGAAATCATCCAGCCTTCATAGTCTATAAGGAGAAACATGTCATTAAGACCACCCATTTGTTAAACTCCTCCCAAGCTGATTAACTAACATGAAAGCTAGCTTATAGAAAGGTGTGACTACCACCCTTGATGATCAATGATTGGATGTGGGACATGACGTTTTATCAATGATGGGTAGTTGAGGGTGGGTAGTGCAAACCTAATGAGTCCTCCATTTTGGGTCAAACATGATTCTATTAATTACTATTTGTAGGAAATAATCGTTATTTGTAATACTAAAGAATTTGAGTCATTTTTCACGAATAACCTAGGATTTACCTAACTTTAAACAATCTCAAGACAAAGAAATATATTAATAATGACTACCATTAAACCATCATCCTACTGACTACCATCATCCGTACTTGCTTAAAACATGTTTTGATTATGCTTTCATTTTCTTTAATCTACTAAAAACACTGATTTCAATGGTATATTTCAGAATTTTATACTACTAGAGTCCATGGGAAGCCTACTGTTTCCTCTTTCCGAATATCAAAGGGTTAATATAAAATGCTAAGGATAATGGCAATAAAATCCAATACTGCCTCAGGAGCCGCACAGAGTAGCTTCAAGAGCCACAGTTTGCCCACCTTTTGTACAGATCATTGCAAATATACATCAGAAGTATGTATCTTTGAATTTTGAGGAGTTCTATTCAACCTACATTTTCAAACTCAGAGAATTTTCCATGTTTTCACAGTACAAATATATAAGCTTTATATTCACATTTGATATTGTAATGCAATTTCCAAAGGTCAGTATTTTTTATGCCTTATGTTTTGAGATGTCTTTTGGCTTGGCATTAGAATACTGTGCTTTAACATGCAATCCCCCAAGTTTGATTTTTGGCTTGGCATTTTCACCAAATTCACTTTGGTGATGAAATAAAGTTACAAATACATTTAACTGCAACTAGTATCCAAGTTCCCCACCAAATTGCAATAGTGGAAAAAGTGAAGCATTCAAAGTACTTCTAGCTACTGTGACAACATATCAGCAGCCATCATACCAATGTCTAAATAAGAGCAAATTACAGCAACTTGACATAACACACCCCGATAAATACCAATTACTTTCTATTCATCACAACTCATATTTCATCTAAACAGCTTCTAAGCAATATATACTACTGACTTTATTCACTGGAAAAGGAATTCTGTACTAAAATGTTCACAAGTCAGTATTGATACTTGGAGAGACCAGAGATGATTTTAATACTTTAATACTTTACTTTCAGACATGAACAAGTTAGATTTCTTGGCTTGCTTTGCACTAAAATCCCAATGGATGTATGAAAGCTTCCTCAGTCAACTTTAATTTAGACACAAAAAAATTTTGTTATGAAAATTGGTAAAAAGTTCTTACCTAATGGAAAATACTTTTCAGAGCTGATATAGCCTTGACAAATAAACTGCAACTTCTGAGATAGCATTTTTACTCGGGTATCAGAAGAATTTCCAATGGTAGCTACAATTTCTGTTAAAAAAATTAAAACCCAATACTTTAAAGAACTGTTAATGTGATTTTAGCATGTGGTCTATAAATTAAAATTGTTGCATCAGAATAGAATACTTTTCATTATAAAACATAGCACATATATTTCAAATTATTGTATCAGACGAGAACAATTTCTATTATAAAACTTGGCACATACTGACATGAAAAGTTTTTACTTTTCATGCCAATAATATATAGAACTGTTTCCCCCAAAATGTTCGAATGCATATTTTGATGGATAAGCTCATTTTAAAATTATATATATATATATAAAATTAAAGTTATATATATATATATATATATATATATATATATATATATATATATATATATTGCAAATAGTGTATCATCACAAATTTTATAATAGACGGGAGATTAGTCTTAAACATGCTTAGTAATATAACAAACAAGTAACCACTGATATGTATGTGTGTGTGTGTGTATATATATATATATATATATATATATATATATAGGGTATTTCAAAACTTGATAGATATCACAAAAGTAAACAAACGACGTGATAGCGTTATAGTCAAAGTTTAAGTATTGGATATTTCTGGCTAACTGTTTGGATTATGGATCATTTGTTTAGTGTCTGAGTTGAATTACATTTGAGTTCCTGCTGATTATATCTTAGCTGACCAGAATATGCTAATTTTTCGTATCACTGGAAATTAGCATACTCCGGAAATATCATAACAGATGATGAGTATAAATGCCCGGTGCCGGTAAAGGCACTTTATCCATAATTAAGTCTTTTATGAGAATTGCTTAACTTAACTTTTGAGGCTTTTGAAGTTTTCACTTTGAGCTTGCTTGGATAGCTCTTAATGTTTGTAGCTGGTGTCAAGCTATGGTATGCTAATAGCCAATGTGTTATGGTTAAGCTCAGTATAGGAGCGATGTTTTTCTGATGTATTTCATTTTGTGAATAATAAATTCAGTTTTTTTTTCTTTACTCAATCAAAGTCTTAATTTGCAACACTACATGTCACACCCACTGCTTACTTATTAGTCGTCATGCTGTAAATTTTTCTATCTCGACTATAATATGCTGACAAAACTAATAAGACAAACTTTCAGGGGTGATAGAACACACCAAAACAAACAATTTTTATCATAGAATGCATGGTCGCAAGTGAAGCAGTTATGCGTTGGAGGCACTTCCAATTTCTCCACACATACAGTAATGGGTGCGATAGCCCAGTGGTTAGTGAGCGGGAATTGCACTCGGTACGCCCAGGTTCGATTCCCTCTGTTGCTAAAACTGCCGCAGTGTTCACGTGGAGTACAATCACGTTAAACATGTGGGTCCGTAAGTCCTTCCGAGAGGTTGGTGGTAGGGGAAGGAGGGTACGGTCCCTGTGGATGCCTCCCCTGCTGGGTTCCGATCTAAATTGGGTGGCTCTTCCCGGCCATCCAAACAGTTACCTTACACCTTTCTGGTACGGCCGTCCAAATAGTTGCTCAAGTCCGCAGGATGAGTAGGACAGTCTGGGTCTCAACAACACATACAGTCTTATGCAACGCAAAAGCAGGACTGGCATGAGACATCAAAACAAAGCTTTAATTAAGACAAAACAAATACACAGGGGTGGAAAACTGAAAACTGAGTTTTGTAGCACCTTTGTAGCAGGAAATATTGCTGTTTCGTAGCAGTGCAGAGCAGTTTTGTAGCAGCTTGAAAATGATGTTGCGCACACTCGATAGTTATTTTAGGCATATAAAAATTTCATTTTACATTAATTAAAGCATGAAGAGTATTAAATCTTAAAAAGTTAAGCTAGAAAAATGAGAAAAAGATTTAATGATACTATCTAATCTTAAAGAACAGAAGTTGCCTGCTAGTTAAGTAATACACACTAAATTTTTTTTATCCAAAATACAAATAGTTTATGTCCGAGATGCTTGTTTTTTAACAGTTTGGACACACTGAATTAATTCGAGTTTCTGTGCTCTTCGAATTTTGTGAGATTTTTTTCAATATTTGATTTTGCCTCTTTTAAGAGAACTTGGCCATTTTCAATCACTGATAAATCTTTCTTTTTTATGCTGCCTTCAATCATCTTCTCTGCTGTAGAAAGCACTTTTTGTGATTGTAACTTTTTTTTAATTCATCACTGTCTATTTTCAAACTCTTTAATATATCTTTCTCGTGTTCAGCTTTTGGCTTAACTCCTTTTCTGCTGTTTTCTCCATTCTTTGTCTATATTTTTCTCCTGCTTCTTTTACAGATTTTAAAAGTTCTTCAGTTATTGACAAATTGCTCACATCTCCATTTAGTAGATTTTCAAAATCTTAAGAGGAAAACTTCAAAAAGTCAGGAGTTTTATTATTAAAACATAAAATATTTTTTTTGCATCACTTTATATTACACAACCAGTTTTTCCCTAGGACTAAAAAAGGCCAGAAAAAGGGGACTACATAAAGACACTAAGTTACAGAATACTAATAAATGTGAAATTTAATAAAAGATAAAAAATCACTGTCAAACCATTATCAAGAATATCTGAATTTAATTGCTTTTTTAGTTTTGTTAAATTCCTTCTCATTTAAATATTGAAGTTAGTTTATAAATTTCACTTTCCGAATATCCATTTTAGAAAAGTTCATATGTATTTTTTAGGTTCTAGCGTAACTACAATTTGAAATAATAATTCATAGCTTCAGTTTGCAAAAAAGTAAAATAAAAAATATTTAATAAATTTATGAATGATCAAAATTTATTTTCGATCTATACACCTTATAAGAAAAAACAGATTTTAATGTTATTTTATAAGGTGGGGAAAGTTTTAAGTTCGAATAAATACGAAATTTTCCCTATAATTATTATATAATTTACTTTTCTATGCAAATATAAGTAATGCTTAAGACATATAAAAGTATTTATTAATACTATTTTATTTATTGTGCAAAGCATTGTCAGTTGTGAGTCCGCGTAAATCTTTATTGAATTGAGTTTGGTTATTGATGCACCCGCGTAGCGCGTTAAAGGCGAATACGCGAATAAAGTGCAATTTATATTGTGAATTCGCTACACCGGTGCCACGCTCCCGCACAAATGGTGCACGAAACACGAGCGGCCTTGAACGCGCATAATGAGCGCGTGCGCGATTAACAGCCATTTTAATGCTACGCAGATTGTATGTGCCCGCTCAGCGTGCATAGCGTTATTGCCATGCCAGCATCCGCTAATAAAAAAAGATTCATTTTGAAATGCGATGCGAATTGCATATGCTCGCGCATCGTGCGTATCGTTATTGCATGAAGTGGAGTCATCGTTATTGTATATAACTTACGCGGATTGCATGCCCCTCTGAAGTATTCTTAACATTAGCCGAGAGCCCGCGGTGACTTGCACGCGTAGCAGAGATACACGATCTAAAACTGCACCGCGATCATCGACAGCTACTTCCTAAATTGCACCGTTAGCCGTGACTTAGATGCGTAGCGGTGGTGAGTGATCGACATCTATTGCAAAGAACTATAGGGCTGATCACCGAACTCCGTAATTAAATAATATGAAGGAAATAAATTTTCCAGTATTTCATCAAAGCCAGTGAAGATCCATGCAATGCTAGTGTAACGCGTTATTCTAAACACCACTTTTCATTCCCTTCTTATCATCCTGTATTTTGACTTGTTCAACATAAATAGATACATGTTCCGGCAAATTGCAGCGCAAATTTATGTGAAAATTATTTATTTTAATAAAATATTTATTTATTTTTTTACCCGCACTATTAAAATAAGAGTTTTGTTGCTCTAATATGGAATAATTAAAAGATGAAAATTTAAATAGATGCAAAAGGGTACTTAACGACTATCTCTAACGATCTATCTATCTGAAGTAAAAATCGGTACAACTGCAGAAAATTCGTAAAAGTCGGAATTTCTATACTTTTAAACAACAAACATAAAATAACTTGAAAAAGAAGCTATTAAAAAATAGTACAGTACAACCTCGAAAATCCGGTTGTTTTCCAAATTTTCGTTTTTTTCCCCCCGGACTGACGAAGTCGCGGATTTAAAACAACAGGGTAAGATTATTTATATGGAATTATATTTTATAAACAAATACCGTATTTTCCGGCCGACTTTCTGAACCCCGAAATGAAACGAAAGTTTAGATGGATGGCCGTAGATCGGCTCGTGGTTGGAGCGTGAATTACGTTGTTGGCGTTAATCTCTCCTCCCCATTATTCAAGTCATAACTCCCGATGAATTATTTCGCGTAAAATATACATCGTTATTTAAGTACTGAATTTTTATTATTAAAATTTCCTTTCCTCATTGAAAAAGACATTTTTCTGAAACAATGTAATTTTTAATATTAAGCAGTTTAAAACGTTATCGTAACATTTTATCACAGATTGTTCAATTAAATCTAAAAATCCCGAGAATTCATATTAACGCTCACGGAAATTTATTTTGTTCACTTCGTAGTACGAATCCCATTCTTCAATGAATTCTGTTTTGTCTTCAGAATTTCCTCTCCCTCCCAATATCTGACGATTTTTTCGTTTTCGTCGAACGTGTCAGCTTAAAATCGACAGTATATTTTGCCTTTTTTGTTTCGAAAGCCATATTTACATACTATAAATAGCAAATAAATAACTAAATAATATTGTATCGCACAGAACCGAGCACCAAGGTCATTAACATACAGACCTCTCAAAGGGGTCAGCTGTGTTTACGATTAGGAACTAAGCAAATTCCTTTCGTCCCTTTCTCTGCCCCACCACGTCCCGGTGTTGCAGCAGCCTAGTAATGACTCATCATAATTTAGAAAAATCATTGAGAGGAGAGATATTTTTCTTTTTTAGGAAAGACATATTTTTTACACATATGACTATTACTAATAAAGTTTTTACTTTTTTCAGAGTCATCAGCCTTATATTCATAACATTATATAGATGCTAGAAAATAAATAAAACTTTTAAATTCTTATTTTTTGCTTTTCGTTCGTTAATAGCGAAAACGGTTTAAACGCATTTACACCTTTAAATATATCAGCAAAAGTGCTAATCCTCGCGCTTTACTAAATCTCGGTGCTACATTAAATTCTTCTGGTGCTTCATTAAATCTCGACAAAGCCGATAAAACGGAAGTTCTGCACTGTGATGATGATGCACCAATCATAAATAAATGGAGTGATGGCGAAATTCGCGATATGATATTAAATAAAAAAATATCAAAGTAGGGATGACAAATGTGGAGAAGAAAAAATACCCATTGATAATCTTATGCAAACAATCGATCATGTAATTAAAGGTCTTGAATAAAGAAGCTTTAAAACCGAACAGATATAATGACAATCTACAGGATAAAGAAAACTGCTTTCTCATAAACTAAAATTAATGAAATAACAAATGTTAATTCAAATATTTAAACGAAATGATAAAATGTAATTTTATCATTTCGTTTCGTTCACACATTCTAAATTACTAATGTGTATATATTTTTTCTTAGAAATTTCTTTTGCCCTATTTTTTAGATTAAATAATATGTTTTAATTTATTAACTTAACTTTTGTCATTATTTTTACTAAAGATAGTGCTTTATAGTGTATTTAGTTAATATTAAATCTGAATTTTATTAAAATTCTATAATCCGGAATCGGAAAAGTCAGAATTTTCAAGGTTGTACTCTAAAGTACTCGTGATGTGGTCATGTGATACGTAAACTTGTTTTACTGAAAATGCGGTCTGAAATCGCGCCGAATAACTGTAGATAACCGGATTTTTCTTCTCGTATTTCGGACCGATCAGTGCGGAACTTTCGCTTTTGCACGTGTAAAAAAATTGCGTTTTTGGCGCAGATATTGAGATTTTAGGTACTTTTGTAGCAGGATGTAGCAGTGAACGGAAATTGTAGCAGTTTGGCGCAATTGGCGCAGATTTTCCACCCCTGAATACACGGCAGCACTGAAAGATCCTCTTTCAGACAGTTGGCGGTGCAAACGAGAAAACATTCTGTGATAAAGAAATAATTAAAATTATCACAACACACAAAATTTTGTGTAGTTAAGCAGTTTGTGCACCTAAGCGTACTTCTTAAAAATATTGTATTTTTTGGCTAAATTTATAAGTAATGTTATGAAATGCTTGCCTTGTTTAATAATTATTTTCTTTCAAAATTTAATTGTCCGCAAATTCTAATTCACTTTCGATTCTAAAACTTGTTCTTAGAAATTTATTCAAAATTGATAAAGCGCCATTTCTGTATTTCGGCCTTTTGGATATTTCCCGCCAGTTTCGGTAAACCTTGGTGTAGGGTTTTGTCCCGCGCTTTAGTACATGTACTTCGTATTTGCATTTCATATTCCTTAACATTGGAACTCTTTTTCTTTGCGACATGAACGCGTAATAACATTAAAGATGCTTAAGTCTGTTTTCGGTGAATAAATTCAGTTGGCGATGTAATACCACGGAGATAAGACGTGTTTAACCCACGAGGCTCGGCATGAAATCGAAAATGCCTTATTATAAATTAATTGTATTTTCTAAGTTGAATTATTAAGAATAATTGAAGTAATAACAAAATTCCGCATCTTCTTTCAAGTCTTGAATGGAATTGGTAAATATGAATGAAATTATGAGATGTCGAGTAATTCTAATTGTGGAACGGAAATATGACCTGATTCATGAATGTTAATGTTTATCGTCTTTTCGTGGAGAAAAGCTATTGATTCTATGAGATGAATATTTATGTTTCGACAAAACTAAAGAAGTAATTATTTTTATGGAATATATCTGCCTGGTCATTCAAACCTCCAACACTTCCGTATTCCAAGCTGTATCGTCACTGTTTTCACCTTCATTCGGACATCCAAGATATTTAGACACAACGCAAGTATGATAAAAAGAAAATCAACCACGTCCAAAGCTGTTCCATTACGTGGAGTTTGATAGAGAATCCGCCCGAGGAGAATTCCTTACGGCCATGATCACTGATGGCATCGTATCACGTCAATTGACCGCCTAACCACTCCTCTCGATCACTGCCAGTTGTATGTGACCAGTGGCACACAACATATGGTGCCCTGACCTGCGGGACCTACAACATATGATGCCGTGACCATACAACATATGGTGCCTGACCTTGCAAGTCTGCAAAAATGGCTTATTTGATCCTGTGGTGCACAAATGGCCTACGCCTGGTGCTGATTTCATACCAATCTACAAAGATGACTCACCGAATCCTGTGCTGTGTGGTTACATCGGAAGTGTCAAGTTGCGGCATTGCTTCTACAATTGTACCAACTCCAATGCCTGCAGAGACAAAAAAAAAAAAAAAAAAGGGGGGGGGGGGGGGGGAAATTCATGAAACAAGTGTGCTTTCGACTTTGGGACGTCGATTCCCGAGTCTGTGTGTATATGTATTCCTTTTTCAGTCACCGCATAAGTATGAAAGTAAAATATTGTGTTAAGTAAAATTATATGCTATTGAATATATTTTCCCGGGACATCGATTCCCATATGTTTTTTTTAGGTATTGATCGAGTCAAGAAATAAATAAAGTGTATTATGTCGACCTAGAAAAGAAAAGTAGGTCTGCAATTGTGCTGAAATCGAATCATCTGAGAATCAGTATTAATGCCCACATAAATTTTTGACTGCATCCAATGTCAAAGAGGCACGGAATATTCTCAGGAAATTGCAATTTTTTTTTCAGAGGCACTCGCCAATTTCAAGAGCGGAGTTATTGAAAGTCCTCATCTGCGGCAAAATAGCCCAGAAAGCAAGCAATCGTCATGCTGAGAGCGTCGAAAGCTCATACTCGCTAGACCTCGCACACTATGCTAATTAAAAATAAAAATAAAAAAACTTGTTAATAATTGTATAAAAGAGTGATTTTTTTGTTTACAATTTTACTAATAATTTAAAATGTGTATATAATTTGTGTATTTATATATTTTTTTTGAACACAGTTTATTTTAAGTGTTTATTTTGTATTGATATTATTAAATGTGATATTGTAAATATGTAAATTTTATTAGGTAAGTTTTCAAATCGAATGTATGATAATGATTGAAGATTGGTGAAAGTTCAGAAAAATGTTAGTATGAATGAAATATTGTGATTTTTATATATTGTATTTTTTTTTTTTATTTAAAGACATCTCACCCGGTTAGGTTATTCTAAATTGATTTTTTTTTTTTTGGCCCATGTTCATGACAATCTGATATGCAATAGTGATGAGATTTTTAATTTTTGAATTGAAACACATTGAGGAAAATTTGAAAAACTCAACCCCCTCACTTTTATCTAGCATGTAAGGACTTCTTTTGTGAAAATCAGTGTATGAATGTGAGCGAATGCAGTGTTGTATGAATCAAAATTTTCACATCTGTCCTTGTTTTTGTTGAATTTCTGGGTTGAGAAATACACATATTTAGGAAATAAGAATTGATTGCATTTGACAATCCTATTTGCATAACAGTTCCTAAATTTTTTATTTCAAATTTTTTGTGGCATATTTTTTATCCAGGAAATTGTTGGGTTTTTTTATGTCACCGCTTTATTTTTAGGCATTTTTGGAATGTATTTTTTTGGTTAGTCTTTGTTCTGTACCAGAACAAATCCTCGTTTGCGGCGGGGATATGTTATGAAATGCTTGACTTGTTTAATAATTATTTTCTTTCAAAATTTAATTGTCCGCAAATTCTAATTCACTTTCGATTCTAAAACTTGTTCTTAGAAATTTATTCCAAATTGATAAAGCGCCATTTCTGTATTTCGGCCTTTTGGATATTTCCCGCCAGTTTCGGTAAACCTTGGTGTAGGGTTTTGTCCCGCGCTTTAGTACATGTACTTCGTATTTGCATTTCATATTCCTTAACATTGGAACTCTTTTTCTTTGCGTCACGAACGCGTAATAACATTAAAGATGCTTAAGTCTGTTTTCGGTGAATAAATTCAGTTGGCGATGTAATACCACGGAGATAAGACGTGTTTAGCCCGCGAGGCTCGGCATGAAATCGAAAATACCTTATTATAAATTAATTGTATTTTCTAAGTTGAATTATTAAGAATAATTGAAGTAATAACAAAATTCCGCGTCTTCTTTCAAGTCTTGAATGGA
This sequence comes from Amaurobius ferox, assembly GCA_951213105.1. NCBI lineage: Eukaryota > Metazoa > Arthropoda > Arachnida > Araneae > Amaurobiidae > Amaurobius > Amaurobius ferox. The sequence continues at coordinate 30,287,073 of OX578150.1, read as the reverse complement.
ATTGGTAAATATGAATGAAATTATGAGATGTCGAGTAATTCTAATTGTGGAACGGAAATATGACCTGATTCATGAATGTTAATGTTTATCGTCTTTTCGTGGAGAAAAGCTATTGATTCTATGAGATGAATATTTATGTTTCGACAAAAATAAAGAAGTAATTATTTTTATGGAATATATCTGCCTGGTCATTCAAACCTCCAACACTTCCGTATTCCAAGCTGTATCGTCACTGTTTTCACCTTCATTCGGACATCCAAGATATTTAGACACAACGCAAGTATGATAAAAAGAAAATCAACCATGTCCAAAGCTGTTCCACATTACGTGGAGTTTGATAGAGAATCCGCCCGAGGAGAATTCCTTACGGCCATGATCACTGATGGCATCGTATCACGTCAATTGACCGCCTAACCACTCCTCTCGATCATTGCCAGTTGTATGTGACCAGTGGCACACAACACATGGTGCCCTGACCTGCGGGACCTACAACAGTAATACTATCTACTTTATCTGTTACTAAATTAAATATTTCTAATTTTATAAATTATGTACAGTATTTTTTCAATAATTTGTCAGCACCATTACATTATTAATACAAGCAATAGTAATAAATACAAAAACTTTCTTAAATAGATGTATAAACGTATAGTGACCAGATTTTTTTTTCCGGGAGTGGAGAAACATGTAATTTAAAGGGTTAGGGAATCAAAACCTTGTTTTACTTTTTTATTTGGCATATTTTAATTACAATTATTTTTCAGAAAAATTTAATACCTAAATTTTAAATGAACTTTTAATTCATGAATTTTTGCTTATATATTTTTTTTAAAGTTTAGAAGCAGCAGATACATATATTAATATGCAGGTATATACATATATTAATTTGGTAAGATTTTTCCCTACTATACTGCAGGCAACTTGGATGCATATTAATTTTTTTTAAATTGCCATGCAATTAGGATCTTTCAGTAGATATCAGACAGAATTGTTCCTTTACCACACACATCACCATTAAAATTTGATTGGTGTTTTAACAATGGATTTTACAAACTGTTAAATTAAATGACTGTATAAATTAAAAAAAAAAAAACTGAGAATGAACAAACATTTTACATGGTTAAAAGCATGGCAATATTTATTAGAGATGGTAAATTAAGGATGCACCATGTAGGTGCATTTAATGCTATGGAAACCAATTTATATAGATCTAGTTCAATCTTTATGAGTGAAAAAATATTACTAGAAATACAAGAGAGTATTTTCTTTCAAGTTTGGGTTTTAGAGGGATGTGCGGTAGTGAATTTATTGGGTTATTTTGAATAAAAGAATGGCTCGGCCAAGATGTTTTCTTTCTGTGGAAGAATATACTTGTATGGTAAACAAACTGGACAGTAATAAAAATAATGCAGATAGAGAAGACTCATGGAACTTTGGTACTTTTTAGCACAAAAATTCCATGCAGACAAACAGTTTTTATAAATGCAAGGATTGCAATGTTGGTCTGTGCATGGGCTCTAGTGTAAATAGCAATGCCATTCAAAAGAAAAATCTGATGTGGGCAGTACATGACTTTCATTATATAATGCAATGAATTTACTTCTTTCACAGTGAATAAATAATTTATAAGATCCAAGGCACCGTGTTTTTAACATTGAATTGTACTTTAGGTGCTTTTCAGGATGACAACATATAAAACTATTTAAACGTACCCAATTAACTTATATTTCACGCAACTCTAAATTCACAATTATCAATATTGACAGCCTCCCCAATAGATAATATAAATATAGGCCATTAGGCATCATTTTCTTTAACTTTCATCTTTGTAATTTTGATGAAATTTTCGTCAATTTGGGGCAAAATATTACAACGTTAGAGGTAATTAGCTATATTATGTAATATGTTGGTAATATTTTGTTAGATTATTCGCCAAGTTCACCAAATGTATCACCAAAGTTTTACAGACAAAAAGAGAAAAGAGCATTTCTAGATGGCATGCTCGGTGCATGATGGAACGTTATTATTATCCATTCAGTGACATGTTAATTCCCTTTGCAATATTTTCGACAATTTAGCAGCATTTTAAAAAGTTGTCTAGTTGGCGGCATCCCACCAAATTTGTCTTTTTGTTTTGCCAAGAGTTATGGACGGATGGAGAAATAGGTTATTCTTATAGTAGATAAATGACTATTAGCAAATTGTAAGATGTCAAAATACAAAACTATTACTCAAAGTATTTTCTCTCATAAATGGAAAGAGCTAGATCCACAGGAATGACAGCAAATTTATCGCATAATATTACATGTATGGAATTAGAGAAAAAATGATGCTATGCTGTCTTATAGGAAGCTATCTAATCAGTCTTCCCAAGTGGCAACAAGTGAAACAAACATTTTAAAATAACCCTTTATACTTATTAAAGAAAAAATGATTTACTGTTTCTAATTTATTTTGAGATAGCTTTAAGATGGGAATTTAGATCCATTTGTCATAATGAATATAGAAGGGCATGGAGTACCAATGAAACTTGAAGTTATTCAAAGAATAGCATTGAGAAATGAAACTGATAGTCTTTGATGAGCAGTAAAATATATCAAAAACAGTCTCAGCCAATGAAGAAAGAAATTAAAATTTTGAGCCAATTAAATTGTTATTTTCAGAGTCCTATAGTTAAAAACATCCCAGATGCCTAGAGTGAAGATGCTCTGTGCGAATACAGCTAGTAGAAATAAATAATAATTTTAATTAAATATGTGATAAATATAGCAAAACTTTTTTACAAAAATAAAAATACCTTTTTCACAAATATTTTGCCACAGTGATTCAATTAAAGCAGGATCGTCTAGACCTCCACACTGAACAATGGCTAACTGGCTATCGGGCAAATGATATGGCATGGCATAATCATCATACAACTAAAAGAAATAAAGACATATTGACATAATAAAATTAAAAAGAAATATACACTTGGAAGGTGAAAATTCATTAAATGGATGAACTAAAAGGATTTAAAAAATAAATAAATAAATACAGTTTTTACATCCTTAGGAGCAAAATGGAGTCAAAATTTTGTTGCAATAACCAACCATCAACAATATTTTCAGCTCATGAAGCCCTACATTTCCACAAATAGTAACTTTTAATATTCCTTTATTTCATTAAGGACCTAGATAGAGTTTTCTTATTTTATTAAAGACCTAACTTGTCCAAATTTAATTCTATAAGTAGGAGCTTACTTCATGAATTATTCTTCTATACTTTGAGAACTGTTGCCTCTATAGAAACATTTTTGATCTTATACAAATTTTTATCAGACTTCATTCAGGATCTAATATACATTTTTATCAGACTTCAATCATTCACTATCAACAATAAAAATGTAATCAATCAACATGAACTACAAATTTTATGTCCTGGGGAGCTCTGAAGAATTAAGCAAGACATATTAACAAAAGATGCCCTTGTAATTGGATAAAACTGAAAGAAAGTTTGCAGGAAGATTTATACACCTTCGTTTTTACTTTTTTTTAATCTTCCTATCCTACAAAATGCAAATATAGTAGAACCTGCATATAACGGAGCCACAAGATCTAGAATATTTATTTGATGTATTTCATATTTACAATAATTGATATGAAATAAAAAATATTATGCCATCAATATTTAGTTATTAGATAGTGACCTTAATTTTTTCAACAGGGGTGGAATCAATTACTTTCTTTTTAACTATTACATTTATAATATATGCACATAATTGGCTCTTTACTGAATTTAAAATTTATTTAATTATTGTAGTTAATACTGCAATAATTCATACTAGATATAATTGCTGTTAACCCCTGCCCAATAACAAAAAGGCAATAAAATGAACTCTGTCAAGACTATAAACTTTGTAATAACTGATATCTGTCTCAATCAGCATTGGATATACTTTTATTTTTTTGCATAACACTACTATACAAAATCACTTTTGCAAAATAAGCAATTTTGCAAAATCACAGCAATTTTGTTTATTGTTATGTGTATAAGATATGTACATAATAAGATATGCTTTGAGGAAAAAAATCATATTTATACCAATTTCTTCAATTTTCTTGTAATTTCTTCCCTTTATCTATTTTATCCTGTTCATATACAATAATCAATGAAACAGAAAAATATCTACAATTTTGATTACATTCTTATGGTCGAAGCTACAATACTTCTTAAATTCTTATTATCGGGACTCTAGGCATTAATTTTACCTAAAGTTATTAAGTTGAAACATAACTTTTTTTATTATTAATTTTAAAGATGAACTCTAAGCAAATACTAATTTAAGCTCTTAGACTAAATTTGTAAGTGTCTAAATCATTTTTTTAATAATGATATTCAGAAAATCCTCTATGTCATTAATAAAATGCAAACATATTGCAAAAATGGATAATATTGTTACAATAAAACAAAATATATCAAGGATCACATATAAATGCAGTTTTTTGTAATATTGACAAATGGTCTTTCACAAATTACTAACTAACAAATAAAAGATGATACATATACTAAAAATAGTTTTAGCCAATGGTTTGGTTGAATAAAGTAAGTTTCAAACTATAGAATTTTATTATTCAAATGACTTCCTGATGAGAATTTCCTGTAGAAAATACTGAAAACTAAGAATTTTGGACATATGCTCAGCGACTGACTGAAAATGCAAAGAATTTGTAGCTAGGGCTTTGTATTATATATAAATAAATTTTATAAGCCTGTCTTATATTGTGTTTTATAGCCTCTAGCTTTTTCCTTGGCATTTTGGGAAAGAGTAACTCAACATAGTTTTGGAGATGAAATATAAATACTATTTTTGATGTTCAGTAATAAAATTGCAGAATGAATTTATGTCCTGTAGATGATAGAACTTTAGACAGGGTTTAGCACTTGAGATTAAACAGAAAGCTATTGTAAATTGTTTTATAGCTACTAATTTAATCTTTGTATTTTACGAAAAAGTAGCTCAATTTCATTTCAAGCACTGATAAAAAAAATAATAATAATTTAGATGTTCTGTAAAATATTTTAGCAAAACATTTGTATCTTGCAACTGACGCTTCATCTAGGATTTAGTATTTAAAGATATCAATCAAAAGTCAGTCTTAAAACATATTTTACAGCTGCTAATTATTTTTTCACAGCATTTATCAATTCAAATATTATTATTTATTAACTCGAATTACTTTCAGATATTAATTAAAAGATGTTATATTCGATGTTCAGTATCACAATTTTAGTGGAACAAATTTGCATTGCATTGATGACTGTTTAGCACCAAACAATTGCAAGAATTTCCTAAATTATGTACTATTGTTTGCAAGAGTAAACCATTGATGTTCAGTGTTCCAGCATGAAGACATTGGCATAAAATCCAATTGAATGCAAAGAAATAGTAGATTTCAAAACCAATTTTATTGAAATTTAATAACTAGTGGATGCTTTATGATGATAGTAGTAGTTACCAAACTGAAACATTAGCACTTAAATATAAAACTACTTGCCATTGATGAGTGACCAACTGTAAATTTTGAATCCTGCATTTAAGTAAGCACATATGACATGAAATATATGAGCAATAATTTAACTATGTAATGTTTGAAATGAAGTTAATATTTGCCATACTTTGAAGATCTACTACATTTTCACTATGCTCAGAAATTACTTGAAAAATCCAGATTTTTAATATTTCCTAAACTCATAACTTTTGCTGTTTTATAGATTAGCAAATTAATTCAGAAATTTCAATTATCCCGTTAAAGAAAACAAAAGGAAATCCAAGTCTAAAAATCTCTATTTTTTTTTCATAGTTATTAACTTCATATGCTAATCTATAAAACATTTTTATTGCATTGCAGCAATAAATGAAACACAATCATATATATTGAAAGTTTTAAAATCAAGAAATTGCAAAAAAATTTTTTGTAATTTTATTACATTGCAAAAAACAATAAAACATAATGTAAAATAGAAAATTGAGTATTTATTATATTAATTTCTCAGCATTTAGTTATTTGGTAAAAAAATAAATAAAAATTGTTATGTTTTATAATTGAAACACATATAACTGGTAAGCATATTTTACAGGGGGGAAAAATATCAATTTATTTTCATTTAAATTAAATTACTCAAACTGCGACAAATATAACTGCAAAGTAAAAACTGTAAAAATACCACAAAATAATTGGTAATATTAGCAGCCGGTTTTAGAGGGGAGAAGCCCCCTTCTTTAGGATTAAAATAAATAAATAAATAAACCAGAGCAACTCACCAGCAAAAACTTGACAAACACTTTCTTACTTTTGCTGGTGTGGTTACTGTTGAAGTGAAGAAAGTTGTTTCTTGCCTCCGAAACCAGCTGCTGCTGCACCAATTAGTTATTTGCTGTATTTTATTGTAATTTTACAGCAATTTATTTCCACTGCTAGGTAGCAGGGTTAGAAATATCTAAAAATTTCTACATGCCCTTCAGGCATGTTGTTAAAAAAAAATTGATGCCCAAGCTATAATTTTACATGCCCAACATTTTTGTGGTGACATTTTTCATTGCTGATAGATTTAGAGTCCATGAAATTAAGTATATTAAATATCATTAGATACATAGCCTATAATTTAATATTAAAAGTAGAAAATCAGTTATTTTTGATATATTTACTTTATTAAAAGTGAGAAATGAATTACTTTCAATATTATCAATCACTACATCCTATGGCATTACACAACTGAAGAGCATGTCCATTAATATGCCTTGTGCCTCTAGTAGCTGACTGCCAATTTTTGATAGCTAGTGATGCATCATAATTACAGCTGTCAGGGCCATCAATACTTATCCGCATCAAGTCATTCATGGTATCAGTCAAGAGGCGAGAACGAAGAGAGGTCTTTATATGGTTCATTCAACTGAAGCCTCTTTCACATGCAGAGGTACTGGGTGAAAAGCAAAACATAATTTCTACCAATAAAAGGATGTCCCTACCAATAAGAGGATGGTCATGTCTTTTGGTTTAGTTTTAAGAAGGTATGAATACACAGTGAAGGGGCATGTTGATGCAGTTGTACTCATACTTTTTACATTTAACTTAAAAGTTGACCATTCTAGTTGAGCCAGCCTGACTTCCTGGTTGTCAAGAACTGCACTAAAATATTCACATAGCTGAACAATTTCTTCATTACCTTAAGATGCTAATGACTGAATATTGTTAATTGGTCATATATGAAAATTAAAAACTTGGAAGTGCAATAATGGTTTTTGATGCAGCATTTCAAATCTGCTGGAGACACTATCCATCACATCGTTGAGATCTTCAAGAGGTTCAGCATTATCTTTCCCACTCAGTTTTATGCCGTGAAAGAAGGAACCGTTAAATGCATCTTGAAAAGATTTCAAATACCTTCCAGTGGTGTACTTTAGGCTTTCCAACTTAAGGCATGCATCCTCCAGAGCACTACTAATGTCTAACAAAGTAAATTCATCTGCTTGGAATTTGTTTGAAACAGCTGCTAAGATTTCAAGAATATCAAGCCAGTAGTGCAATGTTTTAACAAATCTAACACTGCGAATTTCTTTCAAGTAACCCTTTGCCTTTGCACTATCTTTTTCTGCAGCAACATTTTCAAAATGTATGTCTATCATTGTCAAATTATTTTGCAAGGCTGATAGAACACGTTGCTGGCTGGATAGCCACCTTATTGAAGATACGCTGCCCATCCAGAAGCAACTTCCAAGAAATTACTTATGGCAGTAAGTTATCTACATTGCTTTGGGGAGCTACTGTAAAACTTGATTACACCTTTGACGGTCGATTCAAAAACTCCTTTAATATACGTATTTTTCACAGCATCCATAACAGCAAGCTCCAGATTGTGGGCAATGCAGTGAATAGCCACAACGTGTGGGATATCTTTCTTCAATAGTGCAGTAACACCAGCATAACGCCCCATGTTTACGGATGCACCATCCAGATTAATCCCAACAAGTTTCTCCTGCCTTATGTCTTCATTTAGATGAACTTCATCCAGAATTTTTGTTATAGCACTGAGAACTCCTGGTGCATCACCATGCTCTAACTCCACTAAATTTACAAATTTAGTAACAGGATTACCAGATAAAACATATCGAACATAAACTATGTCTTCTTCAGTAGTACTACAATCTGTGCTGCCATCTGCCAAAACACAAAAAAATCGTACTTTACCCAGTTCTTCAGTGAGTTCACCTTTGAGTACTTGTGCAATATGATGAACAAACATACTTCCACCTTTGTCATTTAAATAGTTGGCACCACATATAATTCCATTTTTAATTTGGAGCTTGCACAATTTCTCAAATTTGGTGAAAGCCAATTTCTCTTTAGCACAAAAATATGCTGTGTTAAAAAAAAATGGTCATTTTCTTGCGCTGCTCCTCGGTAAGATTTAGTAAACATTTATTTATTGGACTATCTTTTGGATTGTCCATGGCCAGTTTAGCTTGCATGCACAAAACATGTTTTTATGTTTTGTTGTGTGCCCTTACAGAAGTAATTCTTATGGCATCACCTACAACTCCTCCAATTGCTGATATTTCAAGAAGCTTGAAACATCAGCAATTTTTGGAAAATTGCAGCATACTTTACACCACATTTCGGTCCGATCCTCATTGCAGCTAAGCCAGGTATATTCCTTCTCCATTCATCCAAAACCAGACGTTTCCTATGTTTTTCATATTCACATTTCCATTTATTGCTCCCAGTTTCCGATGATTCCTTCTGTACACAATTGCTAGCTTTTTTCTTTTGGGAAGAGCCAGTACCAGTTTCCCGGAAAAAAATTTCGTATATCCATTTACAACAGTGAAAAATCCTAATTGCACGATTCCCGTATACCACAACTTATGAAAAGAAAAAAAATGTGTTCACTTATCAAAACATGTCCACATCCGCAAATATACACCAGGTGAGAAATCAGGCTTAAAAGAATGGGTGAAGAGAGAGAGAGAGGATGACTAGATTGGAGCTGCTTTGACACTGCGCTAGGTTTCTGTTAGTGACATCACTGACGCTCTTCGTAGGCTGCGACGAAACTTGGTTTTCTCCATATTGAGCAGAGAAAGACATTCATAGCCGGTCTCTGAAGAATTTACGACTTTTCTTTTTTTATCGTCTTCTCTCATGCGACTTTAAATGTTGAACGTAAAACATTTGCAGTGAAGTGCTGGTTATTCACTTCCGGCTACAGGTCAGCCTAATCTGATCTATACAGAATATTTTTTTTTATTACATGCCCGGTCGGGCATGTAATAAAAATTAATACATTCCCAGTTGGAATTTTTACGTGCCCCGGGCATGTCGGGGAATAGATTTTCCGAACCCTGTTAGGTAGCACAATGTTATTATCTTAAAACAAACATTTAGAAAAAAAATGTCTGTTTAATGTTATATTTATTAACATTTTAATGCAATCTTTACTAATATCTCAATAATTTGGAATATTAGTTAAAAAGTAAAGACTTGCATACAGAACAACACAAGGTTAAAAAATTTAGATACAGAAAGTTTAGCTCTTCTTTAAGGCCATATAATTTTTGTACACATACAGTGAGGCCAAGCAATCTACAATTATATGTATAGGATGTATCATGTGCATGGAGTAATGAAACTTCAGAAATATTCCAATTACCATTTGGATATCTAGGAAATTTGAATTCAAGTTTGTTATCGCTTCATCAATATTGCCATCAGTACCACGTATTTTTTTATGCTGAACTGCAACCTTCTTCTGCTGCAAAGCTTCTAAAATCTGAAGTTGAATTCGGGCAACCTGTGTAAAATAATCAAAAGACAAAATATTTATAAATCACAGTCATATACATTCATAAAGTTTCTATCAAAACACAATATAGAAGTACACAGTAAATATTATTTATTATAATGGAGAATCTAGGATTTTAATAGAAATGTGTGATCAGTGGTAGTAGCAAACACTTTGGAAAATATTAGTTTCTCAAAATAAAAAAAATAAATATCTACTCTTACTTAAAATTTACTATACAAAGTAAGCAGTTTTAAGGACCTTTAGAAAAAATAAGGACTAAAGACTCTTAACACTTTCCGGAAGGTTGACGCGCCTGCAAGTAGACTGCGAACTTGCATTCAAGGACGGTCGTCACGCATTCGTGTTGGAGAAAACTTTACCCTAAAAGATGGCGGTCACGGATGCGCGTTTTCATATGGAACGTTTTCATTTGTTACGTGTTTCATATGGAACGTTTTTCTACTAGATGGCGTTAAATGTTCACGCGAACAACTCTAATGTATTTTACAGACACTTGACCTTGGCATAGGAAGGATCAATTAATCATTTCTCCATTTGGAGGGTGAAACATGATTTTATAATATAAACAAATAAAGCACTTCTTGTAGCATCAGCTATTTTATAATTGAGTTCCGGTTCTCATTTTGATTTTAGCTTAATGATTTCGTTGGTGAATCATAGGAATATATGAAAGTATTTTTTAGGGTTGGGTTTTAGAGGAATGTGCGGCAGTGAAATTATTCGTTTATTTCGGATAAAAGAATGGAAGCAACTAACGAGTATTTTGTATTGAGATTTGTATGAAAAATATACATCAAATAGAAAAAAAAAATTTCTTTTATTCCTGAAAAAAGTGCATTTCTGTGTTTGTGTTAAATAGGTGATTTTTAGTGAATTTTTTTTCGAGAGTTAGGCTTAGCGCAAAAAATTAGCCGTTCTTTGGGAACAGTTTGGAAGCAAAGCGCTCCATCCTTTGGGCCATGGCAGTTCCGGAATGCTTCCGTCCGGAAAGGATTAGTATTTAAAATTAAAGGCCTTGAGTACTTATTTTTTAATCTTATGAGAGACATAAGAGTTCTCTCATAAGATTGTGAGAACCATGAACAAACAAATAAAGCATACCTCCATTTTTTCTTCCAATTCATGTAAAAACTCTCCTTCGCCACTTCCCGAAATTCTCAATTCGGATCCTTTGACACACATAATAGCACGGGATAAATACTCGATCCTCTGTCCAAGGTTCATATCCACACTGGAATTAAAATAAAAGATACTAATTTTAATGGATGGGATATTTATCGTCACAATGGTTACATATTTTTATTAATGGTTCATCTGAAAATGCAAAGACAAATATGGAAAATAGCTTATGGAAAATAGTTTCTAACCTCAGTTCATTTAGGTTTTAAAATTTATTCCTGATGTTTTCTTGCTAAGCATAGATGCTAAGAATAGGAATCATTGTGCTTTTTTAAAAAATCGATAAAATAATTAAAAGTATTTCTAATATTTTTATAAAATGAATGTATTACTTTTCATTACATATTAAAAATACTTTTAACTATTTTGCCAATTTTTTTAATAATGCATACATTTTCTCTTTTTAGCATCTATGCTTAATATAAAACAGCATGAAAAAAATCCTAAAAATTGAATGAGTAAAGGTTAGGAACTATTTTTCATTGGTTAATATGGGGAAAATGAAACAAGAGGTTGGAGAGAGAATATCCCCATAATTTACGTCATGCATTTAAATACATTAATTTTGAATTAAAATTTGTAGGAAACTTTTGGAGGATATGATAATAATAAATACCAAAATTGATGAAAATAATAATCTGCATATTATAGTTTTTAAATGACAAAAGGAGCATGTTGTGATTGCAAATGCATCAATGAAATGAAGTACTCATACTTTCAAATGAATAAGAAACTAGCTATAATTTGGAAAACTTGCTAGTATGAAATAATTAGAAGATGAAAATGAATGCAAAAGGATATTTTTGGACTCTCAGTAATGCAGGAGAATATGTATTGTACAATCATGCATTTTGAGAAATTCAATTAAATATGTATCTATTTCAATACAGGCTATGAAGTACAGAAGTTTTTTCCTATGAAATGTTAAACAACTTCATAAACAAAACTTATGGTTTTACTAAACATTTTTAAATAACATCGATTCTACAACTAAAATATCAATTACCATTTCCAATATATCATATATGTGTAACACTGCATAAAAAATTGTTTCCCATTTGATGATGATAATAAAAAAAAACTGTTGAAAACATATTTTGGAGAAAAAAAGTGTGAATAAGCAAGTCATGATGAATGCCAGAAAATTTCAGAAAAATCAAACTTATGATTTCATTCAATGCATTTATTGTCATTGATTAAGACATTGGAGTATGTGATGAGATTATAAATACAGAAACGATCATAAAAGCAGAAAGTTGCAAATGCACTCAATACTCCATTGAACAAATAAAGACTATTAAGTTTATCTGCCGCCAGAGCTTTTTGCAATAATACAGAACAAATGTTTTCTGTTGTCAGAAAATTTGTAAAAGCCCGAGAGAAACATAATAAAATATTTGGATTTTATGGATACATTAACCCTTTCGGGACGGCAGCATTCCGAAACTACCGTGGCCCGAAGGACTGAGCTCTTCGCTTCCGAACTTTTCCCAAAGGACGGCTAATTTGTTACGATAAGCCTAACTCTCAAAATAAATTCACTAAAAATCACCTCTTCAACACAGAAATCTACTTTTTTCAGGAATAATAGAAATACTTATTTTCTATTTGATGTATATTTTTCATACGAAACGCAATGAAAAATACTCATTAGTTACTTTTACTATGAATTCTACTATTCATCATTGAGAAATATGCTAAAAAAATTTATTTCCTTATCTAAATTAGGCGGCATAATATTGTGATTGATTCCAAGTATGCTAAAAAACTCAAAAGAATTAAAATCTTTCAAATCTCCTGTCCAAAAACATAATTCGCAGAAACAGCTACTGAAGCTGGCAGCATTGTAATAATAGTACGCTCAGAATCTGAAGAATCATTTGCATTTTCATATTCATCTTCAGAAATACCACAGTTCCATGAATCTTTACAATCTGCATCACTTTTATTACTGCCCAATTCGTTTATCATACAAGTATATTTTTCCACAGAAAAAAAAAAGCCGACAGCCGACGTGCGGACACATCAACCGTCGCGAAAGAGTTAAAGAAATTGATTCATAAATAGAAGTTAAAACAATTAAAGCAAAATATCAAGAATATAGTAAATAATCAGAAAAATTTATGCAAAATATTAAGTTATATCAAGTGATGTTCACTGTATATAAGGTAAACTGGATTTTTTTGACAACTGAAAATTATATTTAGTTTGAGTTTTTTATTTATTTTTTTTTAGTTACCCAATTTTCAGTGTATTTTAAAAAAAAAAACTGTTTAGGAATACTGGTACGCACTATGAAAAAACAAAAGATAAGTTTCCTAAATTGAAAATATTTGAACAAAATATAGATTGAAACAGATGCTTCAGTATTGGATGGGAATATAATCATGCAATAACTGTTAAACATTTGATTACACAAAAATCAACAACCAGCAAACGTTTTCAGTACCAAATATACTAATAACGCCAATTTCAATCATTGGAGTAATTAGTATATTTGGTACATCCCTAATAAAGACATTTTCAGCAAAAATTTAACAATATTTAATGTGGCTGATGTAACCAAGAATTTTCATAAAATAAGATGGACTGAAAATACAAGATTTTCAGCAGCTTGCAGTAAGATTGTTGCAATTTTTTAAAACAACTAATTAGTCATTATATATATATATATATATATATATATATATATATATATATATATATATATATATATATATATATATACACACACATACAGGGTGTCCCAAAAAGATTGAAACACGCTTTAATTCTTTACCTGTTGGGAGATAAGTGGGCAATGATGAAATTGCAAAAATGTTGAAAGTAGGGTAGGAAATAAGAATTTAATGTGGCTGATGTAACCAAGAATTTTCATAAAATAAGATGGACTGAAAATACAAGATTTTCAGCAGCTTGCAGTAAGATCGTTGCAATTTTTTAAAACAACTAATTAGTCATTATATATATATATATATATATATATATATATATATATATATATATAAATAAAAATTGATGGATTTTAATCGAAAATTATGCATAAACTACTGTATGTACAAAAAAACCCATCTCTAGCATATCTGTTACAAATGAGTAACTATAAGCCAAGTCTAAGGATAAAGATAGAAGGTTACATATCACTACATTGGAAAGGGGGATGAGAAGAATATTAGGATTCAAAAATCACAATTAAAAGTATATAAAAGTAAATAAAAATAAAACTCTGCAAAAATGAGAATAGGCAATAATAATCAGCTCAAGACAAGAGATCAAGAATAGAGAACAATCAATCGAAACCACACCAAAAATGGCGGTCAGTTCGAAATTGCATTCTCATCAGGACAGCCATACAATTCGAATTAAAACCGATAGAATAGCCAGTTTCTGACAATGGCGATAGTATTTAACTATAGACACCATTGGAACTGTCTACTGGCTAGTGGAATTAGAAAAATAAATCAATTGAATTATACAAAGCTGAAAAACAATACCTCCACGAACTGTAATGTGAAATCAAGCATAGCACCACGTGTAAGATAAACTAGTGACTGAGCATTTTACCTCACTTCGTCAATGCGAGTGGGAATGAATACAATTGAACGATACATAATAAGTATGGAGACTTTCGAAAATAGTAAACAGTATTAGACTCAGGCCAAGTGGTAAGTGAGGTGATAAGAATGGGTGAATTTTCAAAAATGAGTTAACCAATCAAGGATAAATAATGCATGTGTAAAATTATTACGTGGTTACACACACACACACATACAGGGTGTCCCAAAAAGATTGAAACACGCTTTAATTCTTTACCTGTTGGGAGATAAGTGGGCAATGATGAAATTGCAAAAATGTTGAAAGTAGGGTAGGAAATAAGACTATGTTAATGAAATAGTCCTCCCATTAATTTTCAAAAAGTTACACTTTTTAAATTTTTATGACTCCCTTAGACAAATTTGGTCATTCAGAAAATTTTTATTTTTAATGCAACAAGACCATTAAAAAAAAATGCATATCTGTATCTTTAAAATTGAGCGAGTTATATTTAAATCTAAATTGAACATTGTGAATCGGGACCCTATATCAAATTAGAAATGTAAATTTGTGACATATCACAAAAAAGATAAAACTGGATAATAATACATAGGATACCTAACAGCGTAGTGAGTACCACTGCTTTATATGATCTCTGTCTGTGTAATGCTTTATTTAGATGCATTTGTGATAAAAAAATTTGACACATATTAACGTATTTTTATCTAAAAAAATTTCAATTATCAATTTGTTTATGATCCCTTTCACCGATGAAACAGCCTTTCACATGGTACGGAAAAGTGGCATAAGTCAGATTTTTTCCATTATCATAATTCAGTTGATTTTAAAGATACAGATATATGGTTATTTTTAATGATCTTGTTGCATTAAAAATAAAAATTTTCTGATTGACCCAATTTATTTAAGGGGATCGTATAAAAATTTAAAAAGTGTGACTTTTTGAAAATTAATGGGAGGACTATTTCATTAACAAAGTCTTATTTTCTACCTTACTTTCAACATTTTTGCAATTTACATTGCCCACTTATCTCCAACAGGCAAAGAATTAAAGCGTGTTTCAATCTTTTTGGGACACCCTGTATATATTATACAGGGTGTCCCGTGCTATCGGTACCCAATGACTATTTCCTCAACCGTTAGTCACAGAGATGTACTTCCAATTGCAAAAATGTTTTAAATTTTAAAATATATTATCATAGAAACAGTTTAAATCAATAAATACATTTCTGAAAGAAATACGAAATATAAATTTTTATACTGTCCCCCGGTCCTATCAATTATATTTAGGAAAATCATACTCATACAATTTCATGCAAAATAAAAAAATTAATTTCCTTTTACGACCAAAATTCACTTATTTATGAAGCATTAAACTTTATGACTTAAGTCGCTTTTCCACACATAAAAATGTCCTATTTCAGGCAACCAACCAATCAGGGACCGTATCGACCATTTCTCAGCACAAAAAGTGCTCCAACTTTAAACAGCTATAAATCGGTCAATTTTGGTTGTAAAAGAGTGATTTTCTTTTTTTTTTTTCCCATAAAATTGTATGAAAATGATTTTCCTAAATATAATTGGCAGGACTGGGGGACTGCATAAAAATTTATATTTCGTAATTCCTTTAGAAATGCATTTATTGATTTAAACTGTTTCTAATATAATAGATTTTGAAATTTAAAACATTTTTGCAATTGGAAGTGTATCTCTGTGACTAACGGTTGAGGAAATAGTCATTGGGCACCGACAGCACTGGACATCCTGTATATGTATATATATTAGAGAAAATCCTAAAAGTTGGGACGTATGCAAACCCAAATGGTTTTTCCATGCTGAAATAGTACATACAGACCTGCCAACCTCTCAGAGCCAAAAAGCGTAACGATGCACGCGGTAATGTACGCGCAGTATATTTCAGCTATGTAAATTCCTGATAATCAGGCTGTAGGGATTTTTTTTTCTCTACATCAAAATTCTATTGAGAAACCAATTAAATTATTACAATCCACAGCAAACATTTTTCTGTTGTTAATTTTTAAATTAAACATTTAAAATTAAATAAAAATATTAATTCTTTAGTAAAATGCATCAATATAAAACAATTAGAAAACTATAATGCACATCATGGATTTTTGATTTCTATTAAAAAGAAAGGTAAGGACACAATTTTTGCACATTACAACAGCATTAATAAATCTAACTTTTATTTAAACCAACATATGTGGCTGACTTTGCCTTTTTTAAAAACCCAGAAGAATATTTTTGCTGGAAACAAGGTCCAGACATACAGGATTTTGCAATCAAAAGTGATTCAAGTGTTGAAGTGCTCAAAGAGCCTCTTACATCAGTTTTATTTCTCTTTACTAAACTAAAAACTCTTTCACAAGAGGCATTGCTATGAGGCAAGGTTAAAATGCCTAACATGACTTTAGAAAGTTTGCTACAAATAAATTTGCCATCAGAGTTCTTTTCTTTTGATAATAAATGCCATTGTTCACTAATACTTTTACTATTTAAAATGTTATCTGGTAAAGTTGCAATTTGAAAATTTAGAAATTCACTTTCTACAACATCAACAGCATCAGAAAATGTTTCATTCTCACATCTTACAAGGAGACATGGGAACATATCTACTAAATACTGAATTGATGAAAAATTAAACTGCTCTCTTCTAGAAATATCAGCAACTTGGACATGATTTAAAATTTCAGATTCCATGGAAATTTAGAAACTATATAGTCACAGCCAGTAATAAAATAATTTCTAACTTTAGAAAAAAATTCTTTCTGCTCCTCAGTGCTAACTGTTTTAACCAATTTTCTGGTTTCAAAACCAATTGATAACTCTTCATTTTCTTTCTGGTTTTCTATTTCATTATATTTAACATAAAATGTTGATTTTGCTTGCTTAATAGCAATTACCTTTACAAATTTAATTAAGAGTCCATTAAAAAGACATTCGATATCGGATTTGAGTGTATGCACACGAGGTTCCTCCTGCTGAAACATTATATTGTATTTTTCAAAAACTTTTGTAACATGACAAACAAATAATGCATAAGCATGATTCACAGTAGAACTTAATGTAAAGAAAATTCTCTCTTGCTTATTTAAAGCATCTCTTGAGAGACTTTTTTCAGGCTGTTCTTGTTGCTTCTTTTTAATTAGATGTGCTGAAGATTTTTTATCATGTTCAGTGTTAACTGCATTCATTTTAAATTTCTTATTAACAGAAGTCAAATTCACAATTTTCCTCTTTAACGTTTCGTTGGGTTTACAAAATCATACCGTGCTGAAAACACCGGTTCTCGTTAGATCACCGAAGTCAAGCAGCATCGGGCGCGGATAGTACTTGGTGGGTGACCACCTCGGAACGCCGCGTGCTGTTGGCCATCTCGGGTGCGGTATCCCCGTGGTTTGCGCGCTAGATTTGCACGCTGCCACAAAATGCCGCCGTGTTCATGCGGAGTACGATCACGTTACATGTGGGTCCGTAAGTCCTTCCGAGAGGTTGGTGGTAGGGGAAGGAGGGTACGGTCCCTGTGGATGCCTCCCCCACTGGGTTCCGGTCTAAATTGGGTGGCACTTCCCGGCCATCCATACAGTTACCTTACACCTTTCTGGTAGGTCGGACGGTCTGGGTCTCAACAACAACAACTTTCTGATTTTGAATTATCAAGTTTTGGGATGGTATACAAAGAAATTCTTGGGGAGAAACCAATTTTTTTTTTCATTTACATTAGAACACTCTTCTTTAAAAAATAAAGTAAAGCAATGCCACTGCTGTAATAATATCTCAAGGCATCTACCAAGAGAAAGCCACCGAGTGCAGCCATGTCTTAAAATCTTTTGTGTTTCAACATCACACAACTATTGAATTTCTTTTAAAGTCTGTTTCCTTTTAAAACTTTTTTCTAGATAATAATAAATGTCAATTAAAAGTTCATGAATTAGTATAGGTAAGCTTTCGGCAGATTTTTGTGCTGCCAAATTAATCAAATGGCATAAACATCCAAACGCAAATAAATTTGGTTGCTTACTTTTTAAAAATGCTGAAACTCCTTTTTTCTTGCCGATCATAACAGGTGCGTTATCACATGATAGAGCAAGGCAGTTTTCCCACGGAATTCCGTAGCGTTGAAATTCCTCATTTATTAATTTGGCAATGTTTTCCCCAGTAGGGGATTCCATTAATTTTGGCAAAGATAAGAGCTCAGTTTTTACTCCATTTGATGATTCTTTAAAATACGTTAAAACGATTGGATACAATTGATCATCGCCACAATGACTCCCATCAGTAGACACCGTAAATGGATTTTTAGTAGCTGCAATTATTTGTTTTTGATTTTCACTGGCTAGTTCTTTAATAATAAAAGCTGTTTTTGTTCGCCCACAGGAATAATGCTTTGCCTCTTTTGAATACGGGAACATCGCTTGAGATAATGGGCAAGCATGGTCTGCAGTAGCTAACGGAAGATTATGTTCTAAAATGAATGAGGTGAACATAACTTCCGCTTTAGTAGTCTGCAATTCTTTATTCACAGTTAAAAATCCATTTATAGACTTCGTAGATTTGGAAGTCTTGAATTTATCCACATGTTTGGCCGTTTTCGAATGTTTAACTATGTCCGCACGTCCACCATGAGAAATGGAGATATCACAGTTACATACAACACAAAAGGCAAGAGATGCACTTATTCTTGATTCTTTGATAAATTCAAACTCTCTGCAATACTTTTCGGAAAATGTTTGAGATCGGCCATTCGTCTTTGTAGACATCATTCAATTGATTAACTATATAAACTAAACTGATCTCAGCAAAAACAGCAAAACAAGCATCGGGAGAAATCAACAAAAAATCACGTGCTCCCTCCGCGCATGGGTCACGTGGTCTCTCCGTGCATGATGCTCCTTCCTGCAGATAACGGCAATAGCTACCAGTATTGCCAGGTCTTCGCCAAAACTCCCGCACTTCCTCCAACTCTTCGCTTCGCCAAACCTAGCTCAATTGAGCGGGAAAATCGCGAAACTGGCAATACTGCAAATACGCGTCTACATTAGAAATCAAAGCCTCTCGAAATTCCCTACTTCGGTCTGAAAAAGGGAAAAGCGAAAAAAAAGGGGGGAAAAACGTAAGTTTTTTTTTCTAAATCGTACTTTTGGTGGCAAAATCGTATTATCGTACTGCTCGTGATTTATCGTACTAAATACGATTAAATCGTAACAGTTGGCAGGTCTGTACATACAAAGTGCAAAACTAGTCCATAAATGTTTACCTATAATGGAAGCGTTATTGAATTGGGTATGACACAGCAGTAAATATTAAATAAGAAAAGTAATACAAAAGATTTATATACACACAACTAGTTAAAAGTTTTGACATTAGGTTAGAAAAAATTACCCATGCTTATCGGCTAATTTTGCCAAAACTCGAGCTGCTGCCGAAAAGTTCTGGTTCTTCTCATAAAATTTCCACAAAAGATCTAGTACATACGAATTATCAGGTCGAAGAGCAGTACACCTTTTCAGGTAGTCTTCTAAATAATGAGATTTTATCTGAAAGAAAAAAAAAGATTTTATTTAGATTAAGAAATATATTACTTGAAAATAACATTATTTCAAAACTAAACACAAAGGTCTGCCAAATTTGACATATTACATTGTTAATTTTTTCATGACCTCTTTCAAAGTATTATTGCATACTGAAAAAATAATCAAAGGTGAAAACAACAAACACTTGGGTGAGTGATAGAATAGAAAAAAATATTTATTATTTGACTCATTTTTGTTTAATTTGGTGTAGTATCAATTTTATAGCCTTCATTAAGTTATCACTTGATAATTCTAACACTTCAAAGACCAGTAAAAATATCTTGAGGTAACTCTCTAAATAGTAGAAACAATATCTAATGTGGGAAGCACATGGCTTCCCTATATAATGCAACGAATTTACTTCTTTCACAGTAAAAAAATAGTGAATAAGTTGTTTTTAATGTTTGTAACAGTGAATTGTACATCATTTGGTGCTTTTCTGGAAGACAACATGTAAAACTATTTTTAAGTAAACAATTAACTTATATTTTGCACATTTCTAAATTGATAATTGCCAATATTGATAGCATCCACAATATGCAATGTATTCCATATATTAAAATATTTAAATAATTAATCAATTTGGTATTATCTTCATCAATTTAATGCTATTTTTGCAATTTTGACAATATTTCCATCCATTTGGGGGTAAATATTGACATTTTGATGATATTTCACCAAATTTATCTCCAAATTTATAGCCAAGCTTTACAGATAGGCAGGGAGAAGAGCATTTCTTATATATAAATAATAATTCGTGAATAAAAATAACAATTCATAAATAGTTGTGCATTAAAGTGCAAAACTAATACCCAAAGTATATTCTATCATGAATGGAATGAATTAAATAGAGAATAAGGTTGAATTTTTTTTAATAATATTACATATGAAAAGTGAACATATTTTGCAATAGTTAATACATTTCTAATTTTATGTAATTTTTTGATAAATGTATTTGAAAAACGTGAAAATATCTAAAAAACGGTTGCTGTTGTACACATTCTAAAGTTTATGTCATTTGTTTTCAAATGAAAAATTACACAAGAAATGATCATTTATGTAATATTATTAAAAGTTCTTATTTCTTAAAGATTTTTCTCAAAATCTGACTTGAAAATTTAGGGGGGGGGGGGGGGGGGATCATTTAAACATTTGATTGTATTTAAAATTAATAGGGTTCCTAGGGTTCAAGTATTTACAAATTGTAATATATATTTGTACCAAATTTCATTTGAAGTGCTCTATTTGTGAGATATCGAATCCACAGACTCATGGACACTCACAAACACATCATCTCAAAAACATTCAAGGATGCTTGAAACATGCTCTTTTTTAGAAAACTCAAACTTCAAACTTTTGCTTCCACCACAATATCTTCCCTAAACACTATGTATATAGGGAAAATAAAAATTGTTTCACAACACTAGATATTCACATCAATACTTACAAATAGAAGTGTATCAGTCTGATTATTTTCTATCAGCCAGTCGTACAATGCAACGTGAAACAGCTGGTCATCTGTCTTCAAAGTCATTTCAAAGATTTGTTGAGACTGCAAATAACAAAAAAAATTCAACACCAAGTAAATATAAAAACGTTTTTAAAGAAAAAGCTTTTATTCATAATTCACCATAAACAGCTTCAATGGGGGTAAATCATAAAAAATATATACTGGCATAAACCATTGAACTTAATTTATGCAGTTACTTTAGAAACTTGACAGAGTTTAATTTTTCATATTCACGTTAAAATTTTTCTCTTTCATATATATATATATATATATATATATATATATATATAGAAGCAAAGTTAAATATTGGACTCTTTTTTTAACTAACAAGAAGATATATATGAGGGTTACACTGAAATTTTTGAGACAGGGGTAGACAATATGCGCTAGAAAAAAATTATTGGTCAGATATTTAAATTTGAACTATTATGTCCGCAGACGATAATTTGTGGCAACAATTACAATTTAGAGTTGATACAAAAACATTATTGATCTATGATTTTCTATAATTTTAAAGTGGAGCTAAATCAAGAAGAATGTGAAAATTAGCATATGGAAAAGATGCTCCATCTCGTGCCACTGTATTCAGATCATGGTTTACAGAGTTTAGAAGAGGTTGAAATTCTCTCCTGAATGAAGAACACACAGGAAGACCTTTGTCAGCTGTAGTCCCAGAAAATGTGTGGGCCATTCGAAAAATCTTAATGATAATCGCTGTACCTACCAAATGATACAGAAGGAACTTAACATTGGATCCGCACTATACATAAAATTATTCATGAAGAACTGCATATGAAAACATTAGTTTGTCATTGAGTCCCCCATAATTTAACAGAACACCAAAAGCGGAGTATCAGAATCAGTAAAGAAACCCTAAAATTACTTAATGATGGTGGACAACGCATTATTTTTAAAATCATAACTGGTGTTGACGTTTTTTGATGTTCAAACATGTCAAGAAAGTAAAATATGGGTCTTTGAAGGTGACCCCAAACCAACAATGGTGAAAAGATAATGAGCAATGAAAAAGTAATGCATGATGTGTTCCTCAGAGGTCTGGTCAAAGCCATACAGCTAGAGGGACAGAAGACAATTACACTTAACTGGTATGTCACTAAATGTCTTCCAGAAATTCTTCAGGACGTAAATGTTAGGGGACTCATGCTTCACCATGGTCCATGACAATACATCTTCTCATTCAGCAAGAATGACAGTCGAATTTCTTGAACAATAAACATCAAAGTGATAGAACATCCACCCTATTATCCTGATCTTGCTATGTGTGATTTTGGGCCATTTTTTAATCTAAAAAAAAAAATTTAAGTAGGAGTCATTTTCATTCCGAAGATGAGATTGATGTGGGCGGCTATAAAAGCATATTTTTCATCAATTCCGAGAAATGGATGGCTTGAAGCATTTAATCTTTGGAAAATTTGCCTACAAAGGTGCATTGATATTGGAGGGGAATACTTTGAACACTTCTAAGAGTTGGTAAGTTTAACTTGTACCACTTAACCGCATCTCAAAAATTTCAGTGTGACTCTCGTAGAATGTTTTGAATAACAATGCACTTTAGAATATTATAGAAATTTGCACATGATTATGAATTTTAAGTTTTTTATATTGCATATTCTGTAGCATATTTATATTGCTAGTAGCATATAAAATTTCATTTTTATTTTTAGCTTTAAAATCAATTTATTCCAGCAGATAAAAGGAATTTTTTTTATCTTTTTTTATCAGCTCTTAGCGGTGAATTCCAATTGCAGAAAATGGCAGGACACAAAGTGGATTATAAAATATGAAAATCTAAACTATAAAATGAAAATGTAGTTTTTCTAACTAAAAAAAAAAAATTTTTTTTTCCACAATTTTAAGTATTTTAAGTGATTTTATAATAAGGCCTATTATACCCATGTTCTGTAATTGGCATGTTTTCACATAGGGAAAACAGAGCATGGGAATAATTTTTGTTCAAATCAGTTGACTTGGAAATTGAGTGGTGTTTACTATATTTGTATTATTTACATAGTGGGTCTTACTTGGTCATCACAGTTAACTCACCTAATATTTGGTTAATTATGCAAAATATTTGTTCAAAATTAACCAAAACAAGAAAATAGGCAAGAGTTCAGTTTGCCAATCTGTCTATCGTGCAATAATTAGATAATGGAGTTGGAAAATTTTATATATATTTAAATATCATTATGATAATGACTAAATAATCTGAAAATTCCTCTGCATTTCTCTCCAAACATGGATTTCCCTGCATTCCTTTGTTCAAGCAACTATTAGCCGATAGCTAATAGTTCAGATGTGACTTACCCCTTCTTTTCATAAAAACATGTTCCCACCTCCTTTCTGCAGTGACATATTTTTATCCACTACAATTTTTGATTTCAGTGAAAACTTTGCTCTCTTTAACAAAAGCAGTGCAAGAAAATACCGTTTGAAGACGTGTAAACCTGCAGTCATGTGTACAATGTATTTCATATATTTACATATATACTTACATATTCATAATTTTAATTAAATATTAATTTATTTTTCATTTTAATGTAATTTTAATAGTCATAAGAATAATAAATAAAAGTATGCAAAACTTCATTAAAAAAATACATGAAATGACCTATCTTATAAATGATCCCTGAAGTATAAAGTTTTGATGTTACTGGGGTATTACATTGGGTTAAAAGAAATATTTTGTCAAAAAGGGTGATAAAATTGTTCATTGAGATAAAGTTTTAAGATAAAGCCGTGGAAAGTCTTTTGTTTTTAATGTCACAAGAATGGTCAGATAATCTAATAGTCCTATTTTTTAGTATGACCAATATAAAATTTATAATTATTATCATGGGAAACATGAGGGACACCATACACTCATACTTTGTTTACAGAATTACATTTAAATTTATCAGTATGTTCTACCCATTATCTGTAATTTCACGAAACTGAGCAAAAAAAAAAACTTTTAATCTGTTAATTGTGGATGTGGCCAATTTTATGTTATTTGATTTTTATATTCAGGTAAACTTAAATATTTATAAATATCTACTGGAATCATTATAGGTATTTTAAATTTACATCACATTTGATCTGGACCAAGTTA
The DNA here is from genome assembly GCA_951213105.1 of Amaurobius ferox. Classification (NCBI taxonomy): domain Eukaryota; kingdom Metazoa; phylum Arthropoda; class Arachnida; order Araneae; family Amaurobiidae; genus Amaurobius; species Amaurobius ferox. The sequence continues at coordinate 30,262,286 of OX578150.1, read as the reverse complement.
ACATACACAATATAATTAAGATATATAAAAAAATTTAAGAACTTACATAAACTTTGGCTTCTTCTGGGGCAAGAAGATTAGGATCTCTGGAAGGTGGTGGACCAGGAACTTTGGGAATACTCGGGGACTGGGGATGAGACAAACTTTGAGACATTAAGTCATTGATTGCATCAATCACATGTTTGTAGCACTTCATCCTGTTGAAAGAGATTAAAACTGATAACATGTTTTTCAAAAGTATGGTACCTGCAAATGTTCAAGTAAATACAAAATCCAATCTTTTAAAACTAAGACTTTTTTTTTTTTGCAAACTTTATACTTTTATTGCATTTAATACAAAACTTTTTTATTATTATAGAATATCAGATTATTATTCATATAATTTTATATAAAGTTATTATTACATTTTCTTAATTCAGTATTTTGTAATAATTTTCAGTTTAGCATGTCATAAAAACTTATCTCCAGCTTTGTACTGCGATAAAAATTGAGCAATATACAAATATAAAACAAAAAAATAATTAGTTGATTTGATTGAATTTTTGTTGTGAATAACGACTATGGTCAGGGTATTCGGCTAAAGCGTTACGCAAAATATAATCACATTGGATACTTTTTCTGAACCTAATAGATAAAGATATAAACAATTTATACTTGTTTTATCAGAAACAGGATACCACTTATAAATATACAAAAATAGCTTTAATAATTACATATTTTGAGTTTTTTTTTTTTCAGTTTTTTGTTTCAAACTACAATTCTATTACTACAGTGCAAAATCTTGCACTGTAATAGTCCTTGCACCAAGTGCAATTAATCAGTTGTTTACACTTGGTGAATCAGCATATCCTATTTCTCGGATAATAGAAAAATCAAACATGAAACAAACCTATTAATGAAAGCTTGCATTCCAACTTGATCATCCTGAGGCTCTCCATTTTTATAATAATGCAGTGCTAAACCCTGTGGATCTCGTTTCTGTGCAGAGCACAGACAAAGCTCTACAATGCCTTTGTAGAAACCTGCACTACGGAACAATCCACACATCAAATTAAGATTCACATTGGGTGCAATGGACTTGCAAAGCTAAAATGTTTAAGGACATGTAAGTATAGAATTATAAGCTTAATATTTTAGCAAAATAATTGTAAAATAAAGTAATAAAAGTCAATGCTCTAGAATTATTTCTTATTCTTTAATGGAAAAAGAAAACAAGATTTCTGAAGCATTGTTCTCTTATGTGCTGCTATTTTATTACATTAAAGAAAAGTGTTAAAATAACTTTTTTTCTCTTATTTCATTATTTTTTTTTTAATGGCCAGGTATTTGATCCTCTAATCATCCTCTATTTAGGAGTTGGATCATGAACCATTTTGTCGTCATATAACGTTACCCCATTACACTAGAAGCGGTGGATCACACTATGTCCTTAATGGACACCACATCATCCATGCCTGCAGGAGGGACTCGAACCTATTGATTGCCTCCACCAACTTTGGACGAGTCCATTAGTTAAATTCAAAGATAGGTAGAAACTTACTAGGAAGAACAGGCTTCCACAATTGGTGCCTTTAGTGCAAATTTCGACCTGCAGCATGCTATTTGTTTTAGTATTTAGGGTCCGACGATGTTAAGCTCAATTTAATCAGCTAGATTTTAATTTGATTCCATTTGGTTTATTAACGTCTCAATTGAGCTAATAAATGAAAAAATAACCTGGGTCGCAGCCAGGAAGTGATCTAAGTCTGAGTAACCTAAAGAGAAATTCAGCCCAATATTTTCTTTCTTTTTAACACACAATTTGTACAGTACAAAAATTGATTTGTGCAGAATAATAAAGAGCTTTATATACAGGGTGAGTCAGAACTCTTGGGCCAAACTTTAAGGGGTTATAAATCACATCTAAACAAGCAATTTTTGTCATACAAAGCAGGGTCGTAACGCAAGAGTTGAACCACTAGACGTTGCTGACATTGAATGCAGTGACGACTGCGTCAGAACTAGCCAGGGTTTACGCTGAGTTTAAAATTTCTTTAGCAAAAAAGCTAAAACCTCTTGTTTCATTTTAGCAGTTTGGATAGTCTAGCATTTGGATGTGCAGCACACCTTAGATGCTACACTCACAGAGCAATGGATTGGTCGGGGTGGTCCCATAGCTTGGCCGGTATGATCGTCTGATCTCTCTTGTCTCGACTTTTTCTTATGGGGCCATATGAAAAGTCTCATCTACGATAGCCCCATCGACTCTGACGAGGATCTTGTTGCTAGGATTACTGTTGCTAACATTGCTGGCATTGAATGCAGTGACGACTGCGTCAGAACTAGCCAGGGTTTGCACTGAGTTTTAAATTTCTTTAGCAAAAAAGCTAAAACCTCTTGTTTCATTTTCGCAGTTTGGATAGTCTAGCATTTGGATGTGCAGGACACCTTAGATGCTACACTCACAAGGCAATGGATTGGTCGGGGCTATATGAAAAGTCTCATCTACGATAGCCCCATCGACTCTGACGAAGACCTTGTTACTAGGATTACTGTTGCTGACATTGAATGCAGTGACGACTGCGTCAGAACTAGCCAAGGTTTACGCTGAGTTTAAACCGGTACGATCGCCTGATTATGCTGAGTTTAAGCCAATGTGATTGCCTGATCTCTCCTGTCTCAACTTTTTCTTATGGGGCCATATGAAAAGTCTCATCTACGATAGCCCAGTGTTAGAAATTAAAAATTTGAACTAGGCGTCATTTGACGCCTATAGGTTCTGACTCTAGGTGCAAAATAGACACAGTTAGTTGCCATTTTTACATCTCTAACAATAACAACTACTTTTTAAATGCCCATTTTTGTTAAAGATGTAAAAAAATAATAATTCAGAATTTTATATTAAAAATTGTTCTAAATTTTCTTAAAATTTAAAATAAACTGAAAAAAAAACTCAAGAAAAAATAAATAGAAAAAATTGCTAATTTATTTTTATTTGGCAAAAAGGGCATAAAAAAAAAAAAAATTTTTTTTTAAACTTCTGTTTAACAATTTTCAATTATGGTCATCTTATCTTATACAGTCATTGCCCCAATACCCCTTCATTTCATGCTTGAAAATTAATTTTCCTGAGTTAAAACAGCAATTAATATAAAAGTTTTAGTTGATGAAAACAAATTGCGAGAATGGAAAATACATGATAATAAAAGGGGATAAACCGATAATCACGTATAAATGCACATTTTAGTGACATTTCCATATAATCTTTCTCATATTACAAATATAAGAATTAAACACATTTAAAATTAAAATATTATAAGGGAATTTTGAGTGAAATTTAGTCACTTTTTGTGTCCAATTTTGTCAAAGTATGGAATTTTATTTTAAAATTTGTTTACTATATTCATCTTAAAAGTTAAAAAAAAAAAAAAGGGGGGGGGGGGGGGGGATTTGCATATTTGTCTGGAGATCGGCAGTCAATGCAAATATCGGAGCTTCATGAAGAAATGCAGAGTTGGCAGCTAAGGTTCTGTATTTGCAAATCAATAATAAGTTTTTGTTTTATAGTTGCTATTCTTTTTCTTGTCGCTTTGACAAAATATAAATCATACCCTTGAAACTCGTCTACACCCTTTGGGTGAGCTAGACAGTCTGGGTAATAATAAAAAAAAATATAAATCACATTAATTTCAGGGATTGATATAAAAAATGCATAGATGCCAACCTACCAGAAAAAAAAGATAGGAACATATTGAATGAGGAAAAATCGTGCACTAATACCGTTTTTCCCCATACTGCTGCAAAATAGCCTTCTATTTCATTAATAATACGTTTGAAGAATAGTTTTTCTATATAATATACAAAATAATTACAAACATTTTAAACGATGCAATCAAATTGTAACAGTGGGAAAATACTTTCAAAATAAAACGAAATATAGAGGATTGCGCACAAATGCCGTTTATCGTGATACTGCTGCAAAATAGCCTTTCATGTCATTAAAAATATGCTTGAAAAATAGTTTTTCTGTATAATATAGTATATACAAAATAATTACAAACGTTTCGGATGATGCAAAAAGATTGCAGAAGTGGAAAAGTATTTTCACAATAAAACGAAATATAAAGAAGATACGGACAAATGCCGTTTATCGCGGTACCCGGTACTCGTGCAATATAGCTCTGAGAATATAGCTCTGAGTTCAGATTGAAGAATCTGGTCGTCAAATTGAAATTTCTAGTCGCAAATTACGACTGACGACCGCTAATTTCGAACACTGTAATAGCCCAATCGACGAATTTAAACCGGTACGATCGCCTGATCACGCTGAGTTTAAGCTGGTACGATTGCCTGATCTCTCTCCTGTCTCGACTTTTTCTTATGGGGCCATATGAAAAGTCTCATCTACGATAGCCCCATCGACTCTGACGAGGACCTTTTTGCTAGGATTACTGTTGCTGACATTGAATGCAGTGACGACTGCGTTAGAACTAGCCAGGGTTTACACTGAGTTTAAAATTTCTTTAGCAAAAAAGCTATAACCTTTTGTTTCATTTTCGCAGTTTGAATAGTCTAGCATTTGGATCTGCAGCACACCTTAGATGCTACACTTACAGGGGCAATGGATTGATCGGGGCCATATGAAAAGTCTATCTATGGTAGCCCCATCGACTCTGACGAGGACCTTGTTGCTAGGATTACTGTTGCTGACATTGAATGCAGTGACGACTGCGTCAGAAGTAGCCAGGGTTTACGCTGACTTTAAAATTTCTTTAGCAAAAAAGCTAAAACCTCTTGTTTCATTTTCACAGTTTGGATAGTTTAGCATTTGGATATGTGGCACACCTTAGATGCTACACTCACAGAGCAATGGATTAGTCGGGGTGGTCCCATAGCTTGGCCGGTACGATCGCCTGATCTCTCCTGTCTCAACTTTTTCCTTTGGGGCCATATGAAAAATCTCATCTATGATAACCCCATCGACTCTGGCGAGGACTTTGTTGCTAGGATTACTGTTGCTGCCAGCATTGTCCAAGATATGCAGGGTGTTTTTGCTAATGTGCGTCACTCGCTAAGTCGCAGGTGTGAAACCTGCACATACTGCTGGTGGTTGTACTTTTGAGCAGTTTCTGTAACTTTGTCCATGCATTCTGCAATTTCTGTCAGTAAAACGTACTTCGTACCTACTCTGTCATTTTTTTGTTTCCTCTTTTCAAGAGAGAGTCATCATTTCCTCATTTCATGAGCTACCACCTAGCAGTTGACCTCTTGCGTTACGAAGAGTTCTGACTCACCCCGTATATACTCAGTGTTGCTGCTAAGATTTAGTGGAAATATTTTTTCATAATGACTAAAATTATTTATTCAAACGGTCGTAAATATTTTATTAAAATTGAAGAGTTTGAGTTGTAATCCTTTTCTTGTAACTTAAGCTCTTTTATTTAGTTACAAATGCACAATGCGTTTTATGTATATGTATTAATGATTCATCTCCAAAAAGGAAAAATCTGATATGGGCAGCATAAGACTTTCCCTAAAAACTCACATTCATTCTCTTTTTATTTCTTTCATTATTCATGCAATTGAGTTTATATGCACAAAATAACATGAATAATTACTAGAAATTACACTGAATGTGCAGTTTTAATTCAATTTTTGTTCTGAGAAATTTTGAAAAATTACTGAAATAGTCATGTTTAGAAGTTCCAAAAATTTCTGGCTGAGATATGGAGTCATCGTAAGCAAAGCCGTCCATGTCCTTCGGTGCCTAGCTTCTGTGCCTATCGGAAGTTAAACCTTGTTGAAAGTAGTAGAATGATTTTAGATTTCACAGAAAATGTATAGAAGCTAAGTTTAAAAAAAGAAAAAGATGATGGCCAATGGCATGCAGGTGGATTTTTTATAATTTCATAAAAGTACACAACTCAAATTTCAATTGAAATTTCAATGCATAAAATATGAACTGCAGTGAATGCAAACAATGTGTCAAGCCCACTCAATCCTGTTCTATAAGCTGAGTTACATTTCTCCTGGAAACTGGACTGAGCCAGACCTCTAATTCAAGCCAGAAACAACTCTTGCATAATCTATGTTTAAAAAAGTTCTAATATCTAAGTAGATGAAACAAATAATGCATGTTTAGTACTCACTTTTAAAGCTTCAGCTAATTCAGCTTCCTTTTCAGTCTTGTTTAGAATGTGCTTTGCATTCAAAACTATTTCATGAGCCTAAAAGACAAAAATGTAATTAAAACTTGAAGTAGCTTAAAGGAATTGAACATATAAAATCCCAGATTTCAAAACTGTAAGCACATTGTATTTTTCATTTAAACCCTAAAGCCATTTAAGATAATAAAAAAAAAAAAAAAAAAAACTTTTTTTTTAACTTTTTTTCAATGCATATTAACTTCAAGTTCAATTTTTAGCTTGTCTTTTAACTTTAGCACTCTTCTTTTTTACTTTCCATAACCAAATTTTTTTCATATTACAGCTGCCAACCTTAGGGAATAGAAATTAAAACATACTACGTAATTAGACATTCTACTTATTTTCACATTGTGCCAACTTCCCTATAGCATGTTTAAAATTTTGTAAAGGCTGAAGTGGAAAAAGGGATTTTTATACAGAGTGGGATTTTTTACTTTTCCATTATAAAATATCGTAAGTAGATACAGGAATAATCTCAAATCTAATCTGAACAATACAGTTAAATAAAAATTAATATAGAAAGTAAATTAAAAATTAACAGAATGATAAATACCAGTAATAGTGACATATTTAGCATTCTCGAGACGTTTTCTTATTTTAGTGATAACAAACAGGCATGAAATTGCAGAAAGATCAGAAATTTCGAATTTATCTAAAAAGTGTGCAAGATGTTAGTGTATAAGGCATGAAGGATTGGAAAACAAACACTCATCAATCATTGCTAGAAGAATTCAAGGCGGTAGGAACTGTATTATGGTCTAGGGAATGGTATTCTCTGGGGCCACTCATACATGTGAAAGGCACTATGAACCGAATTTGTTATGAATCCATCCTTGCAGACCATGTACACCCATACATGCTGACTGTCTTCCCTCGGTTAGATGAGTTCTATCAGCATGACAATACTTTTAGAATTATTTATACTGTGAAATGACTATTATATTTTCTACTTCTATTGATTTTTATGAGTCTCTAAATACATTAGTTTATAGCACTTGATTTATTTGGATTGTTTGATAAAATAAAGAGTGGATTGAATAGTTTATTTTCAGAAACACTAACGTTGCTTCAAAATTTTGGTTCCCCCAATCATTTAAAGAAAAAATTATTTGATTCATACAATATGTTTTTTTTTAGTTGTGCTAAATGATAAGTAAAATTAAGAGTAAGTTTAATAAAATTTTTGAATTGTAAAATTCTTGTAATTTTTCACAACCTTTAGACAGGAGGGTACGGTCCCTGTGGATGCCTCCCCCACTGGGTTCCGGTCTAAATTGGGTGGCACTTCCCGGCCGTTCAAACAGTTACCTTACACCTTTCTGGTAGGTCGGACGGTCTGGGTCTCAACAACAACAACCTTTAGTCACAATTTTCATCTGCACGCATTAATTGTGAATGGTTTAACTTCATCAAAGTATTCCTTTATATTTAGAAGACAATCAGACATGCTGATTTTTATTTTTCAGATTTTGCTTAATCTTACATTATTCAATATATAATCAGGAAAACAGATAAGCATTTCTGGTTGGGTCCTAAAAATATAAGTGGGAAAAAGTATTATGTAATTGTACCAGACTATCATAATGCTTTAACACTTTCAAAGTTCGTCTGACATAGTACGCCTTGAAAACCACAATTGCACTTTTTCTAATAAGATAGATGCAACATCTAAGGGAGGGATCCCTTCTACATTTGAATAGTCAAATTTAGGAGGAAGCATTTTCTATCCCCTTCTCAGGAAAACTTGGTACTTCATCAAGATTTTTTTTATCCGTTATTTCACAAACCATGTATAACGAAAACCACAGATAACAAGAGATTACTGTATACATAGGGTGTCTCAAAAAGATTGAAACATGCTTTAATTCTTTACCTGTGGGAGATAAGTGGACAAAGTAAATTTCAAAAATGTTGAAAGGCAGAAAATAAGACTATGTTAATGAAATAGTCCTCCCATTAATTTTCAAAAAGTTACACTTTTGACGATGAAAATTGTTTAGATCAAAAATACGTTAATATGTGTCAAAATTTTTTATCACAAATGCATCTAACGCATTTGATATATGATCCCCATTCACAATGTTCAATTAAATTAACTCGCTCAATTTTAAAGATACAGATATGCAGGTTTTTTAATAATCTTGTTGCATTAAAAATTAAAATTTTCTGATTGACCAAATTTGTCTAAGGGGGTCGTATAAAAATTTAAAAAGTGTAACTTTTTGAAAATTAATGGGAGGACTATTTCATTAACGTAGTCTTATTTCCTACCTTGCTTTCAACATTTTTGCAATTAACATTGCCCACTTATCTCCAACAAGTAAAGAATTAAAGCGCATTTCAATCTTTTTGGGACACCCTGTATATAGATGAGGCAGATCGTAAAATAAACATTATACCTACCTTCGATACAGTTGCATCTTCCACTCTGTAGATTGACGGACAAAGTTCTCGTAAACGTTGGCTGATTGGACCAGTGCTTGCTTGATCTTCCAGGTAAAAGTTTATCAGGGCATTAGTTAAACCAGCAGACAACTGAAATGGATATGCAGAAAGGTAATTTTAAGTAAAGTTATAAAAAAGAAAATTTTACTTGATTTAGGTTGATTTACTTAAATTACTAAAACTAATAGAGACATTTTTAGTAAATAATTTCAGCTGCATATACACTGTAACCTGTATCAACATACATCTGAATTTAAATAATTTTACTCTTCTCAATGACCAGTTAAAGCAGCAGAAATTTTTTCCTTATTAAAATATCATATTTTACAGTATATATTGAGGTTTCAAGATTAAAAAAAAAATCCTTAAGGAGATTATAGTTAAGTCATGTATTTAAGTAAATAAATGTTGAAACAAATTTACTGCAAACTTTAGAACTGCTTAACAATACAATTTCATAAAAACTAGAAAAATTGCTTAAATAAGTAATTATTTCTGAATTATACGTTCACAATATGACAAAATAAGCATATTATTGTTGCATATGCAGCAAAGGGGAGAATATTTGCATTTTGTCTGAAAAGTATCTGCATAATATGTTGTGTTAGTTTTCAGGGATGCAATATTTCCTAAAGTATTAAAGTACAAAATTCCTAAATTTCCCCCCTTTAATTCAAAATTCATTTATTGTTATCCGTTATTTGAATAATCTATCTCATTAAAGTTAATTTACCATCTTTTTCTACCTGTAACTATTGGTCAACACTAATTATATCCTTTAACCATTCTAAAATATAACAGTGACCCATGTAATCTTCATTTTTCTGCACAGCACTTTTATCAAGCAAATTTCTTTAAAATACATCTTTGTAGTTCCGAGAATGACCCTGATCACTCTAGCAGATGTTTGGTGTTGCCATAGGTAGGGGTAGTTAGGTAATAGGTTAAGTTTGCCAGGAGGGGTGATTAGATTGATACCGTTATCTCTCTCTTTCTTGACAAGGTGCCGGTATTTTCTCCTGGTGTGGCAATGCTTTACACCATGCCTTGCTGGATTCGTTGACTTAGTGTTGGTGGCTTTTGAGAAAGGAAAATATTGTCGATAGGACATTCGATACAGGATGTAGACAAGTGAGAGATGTGCATTTTATGGACGGCTGAGGGCACCCCTGCTCACCCCAGAATCCCACCAATCGGCAGTACCTGAAGTGATACAACTATAAATATTTCATGAATGAATAGAATATCTCACCATGGAAAAAATAGTTCACAATAACTATTTTATTTTCTAATCACCGAGCAGCAGTTGACAGCCATGGAATGACCATTTCTGACAAACTCTCCAGCACTTACGACTCCACTCGTGGTGGCACTTTGCAATGGCCACAGACAGCTGCTATTCAGTGGTCATCTGATCACTCTCTTCATTTGTGCAATAACTTATCCTGCCACCTCTCATAATTAGTGCAACTAGGCATTATATTTACAAGTGTTCATTACCCCAGATGTTTATCTCAATTCTGAAAGTGTCCGTATTACAAGTGCCCAGTCTAATAAAACTCTGAGTCCAGACATCTGATAATAAGCAGTGCAGAGCTGTCACCCTTCATTGTTTATTTTATCTACATTCCACCTCTCCGTCCTCACATGAACTTCAGTAACAAGTTTTAAATACATCACATTTTTTGGCAACACTACTACAATTTTCTAGTGAAGTTCCATGACTATTCAAGTTAATGAATTTGAAAGATTTTATTTCTACTCCAAGTGATTACTCACTCAATCTTCAGTAACGGTTTAAAATACAAATTTTCTGATGATGATACTACAATTTTCTAGTGATGCAAGTTTAAATGATTGTTTAAGTTAATGAATTTGCAAGATTTTATTTGTGTTCCAAGTGCAAGATGTATGATGAATTTTCGCACTAATGTATAGTTGAATCCTTTGGGATCGTAACTAATTACATGTTTATCATTTACTTGAAGCGTAAGGTTGTATTTTGAAGATAAATTTTTTTATCCCTTTTTATTGATTCAGCTATAAATGTTTATCTCATGTTTAAAATCCCTATTTTCTTATGTGGACAGCTCCAGGCAGACCAAACTCAGGTCTTTAAACCTGGAAAATACTAATTTCATTAAATTTACTGAATTGTTTACTGATTTTCTATTAGGGTTTTAATTTTAATTAAATTTCAGTTGTTTTAAATAAAATCTTCATTAGGCATTTACATGGCTGTGTTCATTTTTTGCTCTTTTCTTTAAATATTTTAGACTTAACTGAAAGGTAGGTGTTTGTTTATTAGCTGAGTATATTAATTGTGTAGTTAATTAAGATGTAATTGATCACAGGCCAATTGAATAAATAAATATAATGTTTATTGACCTAAATAATAATTTAAATAAATAAATAGCAATATAATAAAAATCATATATTCTAAAAATATTACCACATTTAGCTACAATATAAGTAACTATATACAATATATGCATGAGTGTCTTTATGTTATAGCTCTGGGTAAAGTGATACATACTTACTAGCTCAGCTATTTTCCCCTATTAGATATATGCATGAGCATCTTTATGTTATAGCTCTGGGTAAAGTGATACTTACTAGCTCAGCTATTTTCCCCTATCAGATATATGAGCATCATTTATGTTATAGTTCTGGGTAAAGTGATACATACTAGCTCAGCTATTTTCCCCTAACAGATATTTAAATTTTATCAAATATAATTAAAAAATATATTTTATCAAAATTGAAACAAAATGATGGACTTAACCATAAGAATGACTATCTTTAAAAATCTTACCTCCTTTCCATCAATAATAAAATCTTTGAAGGTGCAGAGCTTCATAAAGTCTTGTTGATCCTTAAATTTAGAAAAAAAAAATTAATTTTACTTGCATAAATTTTTATTACTGAAAAATGCTTGATATACTAACATATAATTTACATTCCAAATGATATAAATAACTAATGGCTCTTTAAAACTGAGTGATAGTGAACTAGGAGCTGATTCAAACAGTGTATAGCATCATAACTTGTAAAGTAATAGTAATCCAAAATCAGCTGCTTTTGATTTACAGTAGTTATGAAATAATTTTCCGCATTTATTTTATTTGATTTTTAGGGAAAATATTGAACTTTTAATCATCTCTGAATGCTTTCAATTAGCTTTAATACAGTGTCTCAATCAAGTCAAGCAATTGAAAAGCTGGGTAGGTCAGACTTCAAACTGCCTTTTCAAAGAAAAGTAGTTCTTTCTTTAAAAAGTAGGAAAAAAATAGAAATTTGAAATCTGTTGATATATTTTTAAATTATAAGTGAATAAGAAATATGTTTACAAAATAACAGAAAAAATAATATCCAAGGAAAATTAGCTTGATATTCAGACCTGCACAAAAAGTTCATGAAGACAAATGAAATTTATGGCTTTCAGCAATAGATCACAAAAATAACATATGTGTCAATGCTGCTACGGCATTATTATAACGAGATGCAAATTATCTATGGACGCAAAAGGAACCTTAATTTGAAAGCAAGCAACTTTCAATATTAAAATGGTTTTAGGTTTATGACAGAAACAAATTATGTTACATGTAAATAAAATATGAATTTTTTTAAATATAATTGCAAGTTAAATAATTGCATACTGAAGGTAAAACATACTGAAATATATAACAATATTGGATTTAAATGCTGATTCAGATACAACTTAACTTACCTTACTACTTTAGTTATTAATTACCTTTCTTTATAAAATGATTAGAGTTGAGATATGTAAAAAAATCTTAAAAGAAGCAAATACACTTTAACATATATTTAAAAAATTTTTATGAGTTTTCAATTCAAACAACTTAGCATCTATAAAATCTTTTATCTTCTCAGTTTCAGACAATATTTTCATCAACTTTTCTTAATTCATTTTTAACAGCTTCTATAATGTCACTAGCAAGAATTGCTTCCTTCATGCCCTTCCTCCACTTAGTCTTTCTGAACCCACATAAAGCAACTTTTGGCTTATTTTAACATCATTTTGAAGCTTTTGGCATTTTTAGGTAATTTCTTTAAAATCCTCCCCTACTTTTTGTTACTTTTTTAATACAATTTCTTTTTTTTTTCTTTCTTGTTCTACAAATATTTTCTTTTCTTTCACCATTTTGTTATGCTTTTTTAAGTACAGCTGAGGTAATTGGAACTTTACTTATAATGCTACCATTTCTTCGAATGATGACTTTTATTAGACAGATAAATGTTTTTGTCTTTTCACCAAGGTTCATTCTCATTATTTATATGGAAGCTATATTCAGTATTATTATTCATAGAAAAGGGTCTTAAGCTTTAATCAGCTACGACAAATTGAAATATTTTGAATTTCCAAATTGTGTACACTATCACTTCAAAAATTTTGATCAATAAACATCAATTCTTCCATATGTGAAGGTTTTAACATTTAAATTTGCTTTATGTTGGATATACAAATCTTCATTAGCATCCCCACACTTATAAGATGCCCATTCTCATATAACTTGATCAATACCATCACCATTTAATTTCAACATTTTTATGCATGCACATAAACAACATAGATTGTACATTGTCCCCTTTTTCTTTACCAATGTGAGAAGTATTTGTAAACTTTTAAATAAAAATGATCAAATTTTGAAAAGTATCTGCCAATTTGTAAAATAATCTCTGTATGTCATATGTGCTTACAAACTTGAGTTTCTCATTATAACCAGATTATACTGAACTTTTTGTATTAAAAATACACACATTCAACATTAAAAAAAAAGAAGTAAAATTAGAGGAATTGCATACCTGGGGTAAGAATGTAACAACTGTCTGGAATTGATGATCGCACAAAATTTTCCAAAGGGCCAACATTTCATATGTGTAAAGGACTAGCTGTTGAAATTGGCTAAGAGAGACGCTTTCTTTCATATCAACATCCACTATAAATGAACACAATTCACATAAATGAAAGAAAGTCATGAAAATGTAGAATGAATAAATAAATAAATATACAATAGTACATACTTTTTGTTTGTTGTTATTTCTTAATTGAAGTTTAGTAGTCTTATGCCAAATGAAGCAACCAAAATAAATAGCAAAAGGAATTCCAGACATTTTTATCATATTACAACAAATAATTAAATATATAAATATAATCGGAATTATATGAACTTTAAAAATTATTTTCCAAAAATAAAACAGATGACCAAGAAGTTCAAAATTATTTCCATAATCTTATATTACTATATTGCAGTAACCAATAAAAAACAAACCAAAATTGTATTTTTATTAAAAATAATTTAACATTTTACTAATTTAGAGGGTAAAGATTAAATAAAATATGGTTCATACAGTCATAGAAAAGTAAAAAAATACACAGTTTTTAAGGTCTTTTAAAACATTTTAAGGACCTTTATATAGCAAAAAGCTTTACACTGTATTGCATAAACATTACCATTATTCAGAAAGAAAAGCACCCAAATCTCATTTTAGAGTAATTTCAATAAAAATGATTTTGGCACAAATTTTCAGAGTTGTGCAAAATCATTGTTTAAATATTACTCAGACAATATTTTTTCATTTCATTAATAGATTTAAAAACTAATTCTTTTTTTGTATAAAATAGAAAATAAATAAAATATTTACTGATATAAAAAAATTGCCAAAATAAAAATAATTTTTACAAAATAAAATATGCTGAGTAGCAATTGTGTATAAATCTAGATTTTTGCGATACTGTAAAGAATACTATAATGACATATTAAAAATAAATAAATATACTAAAAAGATAGTTTTTAGTTTGTTAAGTATAGGTGGTGCTTTGGCAGAGATCAGTTATGTTGATCAATGCATCGGATTTCATATTTTAAATCTATTGACATAATTTCTCCCAAAATATTTAAAAATCTAAGAGATTTCCATATTATCCCAGAAACCGGATGAAAATGTAAAATTCAAAGTTTCCGGAGAAAATGCAGAGTTGACAGCTAGGTTGTAAAGCACATCCAATCCAAAGTTCTAGGACTGTTGAGCTTTAACATGTTACCAAAAATGGCCAAAAATGTTACAGCATTAAATATAAAGGCTTAATTTTTCCTAGCAAAGTGCTAAAAGAACTCAATTTAAACCCTAGTAGAATACGATATTTTTAAAATACAAAGTGGAGAAAACTTGTTTGTGTCGAAAAATATCCAAACATAGTTAGAAGGTGAACAAGCACAAAGTTATCACTCTATAGTATTTTTAGCAATTTTATAACAATTTTAAGTAGTTGTTCTAGGTAAAAAGATCTGAATTAAAATTAAACAAAAGAACAAACACAAGTTAAATAAAGTTACTATTTCCAACATGACAATTTGGTTGCAAAGATATGGGAAATAAAGTTTTCTTACTTTGTGATTTTCTTTGATATTGATGAGGTTCAATAGGAGAGCTCTGAACAGTAGTTGACTGTAATCTTGATGCAGCTGATTTCGTCAAGCTAAAATATTCAAATTAAAGGTCAGAAAATAGTTAAACCACCAATGCTTAATATTATAATAGTTAATATTGATTAATTTCATCTGAATAAAATGGATTGAGTGGAAATTTAATACATTACAAAAAGTTTGCCTATAAAACTGCTCAAAATTTGCTGAAAACATAACTTGATGAACTAAAACCTTCATAAATGCAGAATAAATGCAAATATATATTGGTCAACTAGTTTCAAAGACACAACACAGCTTTCTTCTTCTGGACCATGCAGTTCATTCAGACAAATGAAACCTGGTGAAATCAATATGTCTCATCATTCCCTATATGCTGATATAAATTTTATGAGCCAGAAACATTATGAACATGGAGAACGGTCTTATTTTTTGTAGATATATATAATTAAAGCCAAAATGATTGCAATGGAATACAGTCGAACTCGCTTATAGCAAGCCCTGTTTTAACGAGAAACCAGGTTTAATGAGGAAATATGAGTACAATGGTTGGTTCACATGGGAGGTAAGTCACATGTGTTTGGCAGCTATTAGCTGCGGAGAAACAGAGAAGGGAAAAAGGGAGGGAAGGAGAAGGGGACAGAGAGGCGACATTTGAGGGCGAGTGCATACATATTGTTTGTTCTTTCATTCTGTGATCAATTTCGTAGCGTGCAGACACTTTTGAATTCTGTTGTAATGTCAAAACGTAAAGTTTTATCGATTGATGAAAATGTTGAGATTTTACAACACTTAAATGATGGCATGAAAAATGTAGATTTGCCAAAAATATGATCTATCCTGCTCTACCGTTTCAACGCTATTGAAGAACAAAGAAAAGTTTATGAAAGCATTCGATCAGAGGAAGAATGAGTGTAAGCAATTAAAAAAATGCTCTAAAGAGGATTTGGACGAAGCATTGCTAAAATGGTTCAAAGTGCAACATAGTGCAAATTCTCCTATAACTGGCCACTTACTAAAAGTTCAGGCTGAAAAGTTTGCTAAACAGTTCGGTTATTCCGATTTTGTATGTTCTAACGGATGGCTTGATTGTTTTAAGAACAGACTTAGCATTAATTTGGGGAAAATCTGCGGTGAGGCGAAGTCTGTTAACATGAATGATATTACGGCATGCATGAGTGAAGTGGCTAGACATAAAAACAGGATTCACAGAGGATGACATTTATAATGCTGATGAGATGGGAGTGTTCTACAATGTAACCCCACAGCAAACTTTGAAATTTAAGGGTGAAAAGTGCATCGCAGAAAAGCTCTCCAAGAATAGACTAACTGCATTAGTGTGTGCTAATATCTCTGGTATTGACAAAAAGAAACTGCTAATTATTGGCAAGTCTAAACACCCAAGTTGATTCAAAAACGTCAAGAAGCTTCCTATTGATTATGACAACAACAAGAAGGCATGGACAGTTTCACTAAATTCATTGCAAAATAGAAGAGAGAACTGGGGAAACAAAAGTGTAAAATTCTCCTTCTCGTAGATAATTGTTCGGCACATCCCAAAATTACTGGGCTTACAAACATCAGGATTGCATTTTTACCACCAAATTGTACATCTGTTATCCAGTCCATGGACCAAGGGGTCAAAAGAAGTTTCAAGAGTCACTTTCATAAGCAATTGATTTTGATGCTTCTGGATAAAAGGGACAAAAAAGGAGCAACGTCGAATGTGAATGTACTTGAAGCCATTCATTTATTAATCGACGCATGGGAAATCGTAACAATAAAGTGCATCAAAAATAGCTTCCATAAGGCTGGTTAGAATACTAAAGATGGTTGGTCCAATGAGGAAGAGGAAATAGAAGATTCATTTAAAGTGACAGTAAATTTGGAAAAGAGTAATTCCAAATTTGAAAATAACTTATGTATCGATGATATAATGACTTCTGACATACCAACTCCAGAAGATATTCTCACTGAAATAGTACAAACCCAAGCAGATGCCTAAAATAATGAAGTGGGTGATAATTGTGATGAGGATGAGGAATTTCAAGCAGAACCGCCACCCACATGTTCATTAGCTTTAGAATATGTAGAAAAACTACAATTTTTTTTTGAAATGCAATATACAAGTGACAATGTTTTTCATGCCATGAGCCTTATACGATGAAAAATAACCAACGAAATAGGCAATAAAACTACCCAGAGTAAATTAATGAAGTACTATTTTTCTGTACCAAATGAAAAATAAACGGGATGCACTTTTTGAAATTGGTTTTAACGAGTACTCAGATTTAAACGAGCAAACTTATCGGCCCCTTCGTGCTCGCTATAAGCAAGTTTGACTGTAGTTTGTTATAATACCCGTAGAAGAGCATGATCTGCCAAAAAAAATTGTTTATGAACCCATACAGCACACATGGTACCACAAATGTTCTGTGGACGTCGCAATGATCCATTAACGTCCCGTCACATTTGGAACGTTTATGGGCTGTGGCGGTATAGTCCCATTGAGACGTTCATTTTTTCGTGCTGCTGCGATATCGCATGTTTGTCTCTTTGTTACATTAAAGGGCGGTCACATTTGGAACGTTTATGGGCTGTCGCAGTATAGTCCCATTGAGACGTACATTTTTTTCGTGCTGCTGCGATATCGCATGTTTGTCTCTTTGTTACATTAAAGGGCGGTCACATTTGGGACGTTTATGGGCTGTCGCAGTATAGTCCCATTGAGACGTACATTTTTTTCGTGCTGCTGCGATATCACATGTTTGTCTCTTTGTTACATTAAAGGGCGGTCACATTTGGAACGTTTATGGGTTGTCGCAGTATAGTCCCATTGAGACGTACATTTTTTTCGTGCTGCTGCGATATCGCATGTTTGTCTCTTTGTTACATTAAAGGGCGGTCACATTTGGAACGTTTATGGGCTGTCGCAGTATAGTCCCATTGAGACGTACATTTTTTTCGTGCTGCTGCGATATCACATGTTTGTCTCTTTGTTACATTAACAGGCGGTCACATTTAGAATGTTTATGGGCTGTGACAGTATAGTCCCATTGAGACGTACATTTTTTTCGTGCTGCTGCGATATCGCATGTTTGTCTCTTTGTTACATTAAAGGGCGGTCACATTTGGAACGTTTATGGGCTGTCGCAGTATAGTCCCATTGAGACGTACATTTTTTTCGTGCTGCTGCGATATCACATGTTTGTCTCTTTGTTACATTAACAGGCGGTCACATTTAGAATGTTTATGGGCTGCCGCAGTATAGTCCCATTGAGACGTACATTTTTTTCGTGCTGCTGCGATATCGCATGTTTGTCTCTTTGTTACATTAAAGGGCGGTCACATTTGGAACGTTTATGGGCTGTCGCAGTATAGTCCCATTGAGACGTACATTTTTTTCGTGCTGCTGCGATATCGCATGTTTGTCTCTTTGTTACATTAAAGGGCGGTCACATTTGGAACGTTTATGGGCTGTCGCAGTATAGTCCCATTGAGACGTACATTTTTTTCGTGCTGCTGCGATATCACATGTTTGTCTCTTTGTTACATTAACAGGCGGTCACATTTAGAATGTTTATGGGCTGTGACAGTATAGTCCCATTTAGACGTACATTTTTTTCGTGCTGCTGCGATATCGCATGTTTGTCTCTTTGTTACATTAAAGGGCGGTCACATTTGGAACGTTTATGGGCTGTCGCAGTATAGTCCCATTGAGACGTACATTTTTTTCGTGCTGCTGCGATATCGCATGTTTGTCTCTTTGTTACATTAAAGGGCGGTCACATTTGGAACGTTTATGGGCTGTCGCCGTATAGTCCCATTGAGACGTACATTTTTTTCGTGCTGCTGCGATATTGCATGTTTGTCTTTTTGTTACATTATTTTATACATTGTCAAAATATGGAACTCTTCTTCTTTTGGAACATTACACAAAACATATTTCATTTAGACAGAATGTCATTACATATTCGTGTTTAATTTTTATTCTATTATTCCCGATCAGTATTTTTAAGAGTAAAATCGCCAGTTTTAAACTACTAAAATTGAATTATTTCCTCAGGTCACCGAAACAATAAAGTGAAATGGATCTCGAAAAGGGAAGGGGGGGCGATGACCGAAAGAGGGATTGTATGGAGAGTTTATTGTGAGACAATGGAGGAGTTATGGTCATTCTCCCCTCCTCAACACACTTTCAGACTACGCCAATGCATATGAACCTTATAAAAATATTCACAAAGACAAGTTTCTTCTTTCAAAAATAAAAGAAACATGAATACGACATCCCACAACAATTACAATACAGTTTATTGATCATGTCCCAAGAATGTCGCGTTATGGTACGGCGATGTTATATGTATGTCCCAGCAACAGCCGAATGTCCGCCTTTCGAGACGTCGCATGTGATGTTCTTTGCACATCGCATTGATGCATCCATAGAACATCACAAAACGTCATTGCCAGGACATCGCTCTGTTACATTCACGGAAAAAATTATTTTATACATTGTCAAAATATGGAATTCTTCTTCTTTTGGAACATTACACAAAACATATTTCATTTAGACAGAATGTCATTACATATTCGTGTTTAATTTTTATTCTATCATTCCCTATCAGTATTTTTAAGAGTAAAATCGCCAGTTTTAAACTACTAAAATTGAATTATTTCCTCAGGTCACCGAAACAATAACGTGAAATGGATCTCGAAAAGGGAAGGGGGGGCGATGACCGAAAGAGGGATTGTATGGAGAGCTTATTGTGAGACAATGGAGGAGTTATGGTCATTCTCCCCTCCTCAACACACCCTCAGACAACGCCAATGCATATGAACCTTTTAAATATATTCAAGTTTCTTCTTTAAAAAATAAAAGAAACATGCATACGACATCCCAAAACAATTACAATACAGTTTATTGATCATGTCCCAGGAATGTCGCGTTATGGTACGGCGATGTTCCATGTATGTCCCAGCAACAGCCGAATGTCCGCCTTTCGAGACGTCGCATGTGATGTTCTTTGCACATCGCATTGATGCATCCATAGAACATCACAAAACGTCATTGCCAGGACATCGCTCTGTTACATTCACGGAAAAAATTATTTTATACATTGTCAAAATATGGAATTCTTCTTCTTTTGGAACATTACACAAAACATATTTCATTTAGACAGAATGTCATTACATATTCGTGTTTAATTTTTATTCTATCATTCCCTATCAGTATTTTTAAGAGTAAAATCGCCAGTTTTAAACTACTAAAATTGAATTATTTCCTCAGGTCACCGAAACAATAACGTGAAATGGATCTCGAAAAGGGAAGGGGGGGCGATGACCGAAAGAGGGATTGTATGGAGAGCTTATTGTGAGACAATGGAGGAGTTATGGTCATTCTCCCCTCCTCAACACACCCTCAGACAACGCCAATGCATATGAACCTTTTAAATATATTCAAGTTTCTTCTTTCAAAAATAAAAGAAACATGCATACGACATCCCAAAACAATTACAATACAGTTTATTGATCATGTCCCAGGAATGTCGCGTTATGGTACGGCGATGTTCCATGTATGTCCCAGCAACAGCCGAATGTCCGCCTTTCGAGACGTCGCATGTGATGTTCTTTGCACATCGCATTGATGCATCCATAGAACATCACAAAACGTCATTGCCAGGACATCGCTCTGTTACATTCACGGAAAAAATTATTTTATACATTGTCAAAATATGGAATTCTTCTTCTTTTGGAACATTACACAAAACATATTTCATTTAGACAGAATGTCATTACATATTCGTGTTTAATTTTTATTCTATCATTCCCTATCAGTATTTTTAAGAGTAAAATCGCCAGTTATAAACTACTAAAATTGAATTATTTCCTCAGGTCACCGAAACAATAAAGTGAAATGGATCTCGAAAAGGGGGGGGGGGGCGATGACCGAAAGAGGGATTGTATGGAGAGCTTATTGTGAGACAATGGAGGAGTTATGGTCATTCTCCCCTCCTCAACACACCCTCAGACAACGCCAATGCATATGAACCTTTTAAATATATTCAAGTTTCTTCTTTCAAAAATAAAAGAAACATGCATACGACATCCCAAAACAATTACAATACAGTTTATTGATCATGTCCCAGGAATGTCGCGTTATGGTACGGCGATGTTCCATGTATGTCCCAGCAACAGCCGAATGTCCGCCTTTCGAGACGTCGCATATGATGTTCTTTGCACATCGCATTGATGCATCCATAGAACATCACAAAACGTCATTGCCAGGACATCGCTCTGTTACATTCACGGAAAAAATTATTTTATGCATTGTCAAAATATGGAATTCTTCTTCTTTTGGAACATTACACAAAACATATTTCATTTAGACAGAATGTCATTACATATTCGTGTTTAATTTTTATTCTATCATTCCCTATCAGTATTTTTAAGAGTAAAATCGCCAGTTATAAACTACTAAAATTGAATTATTTCCTCAGGTCACCGAAACAATAAAGTGAAATGGATCTCGAAAAGGGGGGGGGGGGGGCGATGACCGAAAGAGGGATTGTATGGAGAGCTTATTGTGAGACAATGGAGGAGTTATGGTCATTCTCCCCTCCTCAACACACTTTCAGACTACGCCAATGCATATGAACCTTTTAAATATATTCAAGTTTCTTCTTTCAAAAATAAAAGAAACATGCATACGACATCCCAAAACAATTACAATACAGTTTATTGATCATGTCCCAGGAATGTCGCGTTATGGTACGGCGATGTTCCATGTATGTCCCAGCAACAGCCGAATGTCCGCCTTTCGAGACGTCGCATGTGATGTTCTTTGCACATCGCATTGATGCATCCATAGAACATCACAAAACGTCATTGCCAGGACATCGCTCTGTTACATTCACGGAAAAAATTATTTTATACATTGTCAAAATATGGAATTCTTCTTCTTTTGGAACATTACACAAAACATATTTCATTTAGACAGAATGTCATTACATATTCGTGTTTAATTTTTATTCTATCATTCCCTATCAGTATTTTTAAGAGTAAAATCGCCAGTTATAAACTACTAAAATTGAATTATTTCCTCAGGTCACCGAAACAATAAAGTGAAATGGATCTCGAAAAGGGGGGGGGGGGCGATGACCGAAAGAGGGATTGTATGGAGAGCTTATTGTGAGACAATGGAGGAGTTATGGTCATTCTCCCCTCCTCAACACACTTTCAGACTACGCCAATGCATATGAACCTTTTAAATATATTCAAGTTTCTTCTTTCAAAAATAAAAGAAACATGCATACGACATCCCAAAACAATTACAATACAGTTTATTGATCATGTCCCAAGAATGTCGCGTTATGGTACGGCGATGTTCCATGTATGTCCCAGCAACAGCCGAATGTCCGCCTTTCGAGACGTCGCATGTGATGTTCTTTGCACATCGCATTGATGCATCCATAGAACATCACAAAACGTCATTGCCAGGACATCGCTCTGCTACATTCACGGAAAAAATTATTTTATACATTGTCAAAATATGGAATTCTTCTTCTTTTGGAACATTACACAAAACATATTTCATTTAGACAGAATGTCATTACATATTCGTGTTTAATTTTTATTCTATCATTCCCTATCAGTATTTTTAAGAGTAAAATCGCCAGTTATAAACTACTAAAATTGAATTATTTCCTCAGGTCACCGAAACAATAAAGTGAAATGGATCTCGAAAAGGGGGGGGGGGGGCGATGACCGAAAGAGGGATTGTATGGAGAGCTTATTGTGAGACAATGGAGGAGTTATGGTCATTCTCCCCTCCTCAACACACCCTCAGACAACGCCAATGCATATGAACCTTTTAAATATATTCAAGTTTCTTCTTTCAAAAATAAAAGAAACATGCATACGACATCCCAAAACAATTACAATACAGTTTATTGATCATGTCCCAGGAATGTCGCGTTATGGTACGGCGATGTTCCATGTATGTCCCAGCAACAGCCGAATGTCCGCCTTTCGAGACGTCGCATATGATGTTCTTTGCACATCGCATTGATGCATCCATAGAACATCACAAAACGTCATTGCCAGGACATCGCTCTGTTACATTCACGGAAAAAATTATTTTATGCATTGTCAAAATATGGAATTCTTCTTCTTTTGGAACATTACACAAAACATATTTCATTTAGACAGAATGTCATTACATATTCGTGTTTAATTTTTATTCTATCATTCCCTATCAGTATTTTTAAGAGTAAAATCGCCAGTTATAAACTACTAAAATTGAATTATTTCCTCAGGTCACCGAAACAATAAAGTGAAATGGATCTCGAAAAGGGGGGGGGGGGCGATGACCGAAAGAGGGATTGTATGGAGAGCTTATTGTGAGACAATGGAGGAGTTATGGTCATTCTCCCCTCCTCAACACACTTTCAGACTACGCCAATGCATATGAACCTTTTAAATATATTCAAGTTTCTTCTTTCAAAAATAAAAGAAACATGCATACGACATCCCAAAACAATTACAATACAGTTTATTGATCATGTCCCAGGAATGTCGCGTTATGGTACGGCGATGTTCCATGTATGTCCCAGCAACAGCCGAATGTCCGCCTTTCGAGACGTCGCATGTGATGTTCTTTGCACATCGCATTGATGCATCCATAGAACATCACAAAACGTCATTGCCAGGACATCGCTCTGTTACATTCACGGAAAAAATTATTTTATGCATTGTCAAAATATGGAATTCTTCTTCTTTTGGAACATTACACAAAACATATTTCATTTAGACAGAATGTCATTACATATTCGTGTTTAATTTTTATTCTATCATTCCCTATCAGTATTTTTAAGAGTAAAATCGCCAGTTATAAACTACTAAAATTGAATTATTTCCTCAGGTCACCGAAACAATAAAGTGAAATGGATCTCGAAAAGGGGGGGGGGGCGATGACCGAAAGAGGGATTGTATGGAGAGCTTATTGTGAGACAATGGAGGAGTTATGGTCATTCTCCCCTCCTCAACACATTTTCAGACTACGCCAATGCATATGAACCTTTTAAATATATTCAAGTTTCTTCTTTCAAAAATAAAAGAAACATGCATACGACATCCCAAAACAATTACAATACAGTTTATTGATCATGTCCCAAGAATGTCGCGTTATGGTACGGCGATGTTCTATGTATGTCCCAGCAACAGCCGAATGTCCGCCTTTCGAGACGTCGCATGTGATGTTCTTTGCACATCGCATTGATGCATCCATAGAACATCACAAAACGTCATTGCCAGGACATCGCTCTGTTACATTCACGGAAAAAATTATTTTATGCATTGTCAAAATATGGAATTCTTCTTCTTTTGGAACATTACACAAAACATATTTCATTTAGACAGAATGTCATTACATATTCGTGTTTAATTTTTATTCTATCATTCCCTATCAGTATTTTTAAGAGTAAAATCGCCAGTTATAAACTACTAAAATTGAATTATTTCCTCAGGTCACCGAAACAATAAAGTGAAATGGATCTCGAAAAGGGGGGGGGGGGCGATGACCGAAAGAGGGATTGTATGGAGAGCTTATTGTGAGACAATGGAGGAGTTATGGTCATTCTCCCCTCCTCAACACACTTTCAGACTACGCCAATGCATATGAACCTTTTAAATATATTCAAGTTTCTTCTTTCAAAAATAAAAGAAACATGCATACGACATCCCAAAACAATTACAATACAGTTTATTGATCATGTCCCAAGAATGTCGCGTTATGGTACGGCGATGTTCTATGTATGTCCCAGCAACAGCCGAATGTCCGCCTTTCGAGACGTCGCATGTGATGTTCTTTGCACATCGCATTGATGCATCCATAGAACATCACAAAACGTCATTGCCAGGACATCGCTCTGTTACATTCACGGAAAAAATTATTTTATACATTGTCAAAATATGGAATTCTTCTTCTTTTGGAACATTACACAAAACATATTTCATTTAGACAGAATGCCATTACATATTGGTGTTTAATTTTTATTCTATCATTCGCTATTAGTATTTTTAAGAGTAAAACCGTCAGTTTTTGACTACTAAAATTTCTGTTTAAATTAATATTTACTGCTAATAATTCTCGATTTTTTAAAATTTATATTTTTTTATTACATATTGCATAACTTTTTCAATCATTTCGATCGAGATATTCCTATCACTTTTCTCTCATCATTTTATCAGACATTATGAATATAGTTTCGTAAGTTATTGTTTCTCAAGGTGAAAATGGAATAACAATGCATAATGTAATGATGTTGGGCCTTTAACTCGCAAAAGTTTTATCTCCGATGCCCTCTTCTCAGCGAACACGGTACGTGGTACTTTTCGAATAAGTTGCGGGCTCGCTCACCTCATATTCGCAACGTATTCCAGAAATTCTTCCTTGTATACGATTTATTCTTATTTTTTTATTTATTACGAAACAAAATATGTTATTATGCATATCTAAACAAATAAAACTACTTTGGCAATCCGAAAATTTTTGTACGCGATATGCATTCAGTTTGTTCGAAATGCGCACGCAATCTGAAACTCCGGTCTATAACTAAACAAAACGCATGCAATGAGTTTTTAATCCTATTTCTTTGCATCGTGTAAATCATGCATGATATATGTTTTTTGTTTGTACACCTATAGGGCCCCCACAAAGGGGGGGAGGGGCGTCAGTTGGGACCACGTTACTGGAGCCCGGTGACTGTTAGTGGCCCGTGAACATTGGTGAAAATAAAATATTATAGAACATCTGTGTATGAATTCATAATTTTTTTCCTAAATTACTTGAAGATTGTCCGATTTCCGAAATAGTAAAAAAAGGCTGAAAGAAGGTCTCCTTGGTTTAATACAAGTCGTCTGGGTAACGATAGCTTCACAATGTCTTTGTGTTTAACGGCAGAATTTGTCATGATTTGTTGTTAAGAAAGGCGATGTCGACAAGGAAAAACAAAAACAAAAAAAAAACGGGATCCCTACAGGGAAGCAGGGAGCAATTTTCAAGAATTGCACTGCTAAAATAGCTACGTTCATAACACTCGCGGGTAAGTTTCATTCATTCAAGTTTACAGCTCATGTCAATCACATCCAGGGCGAAACGTATCCATCTATTACTAAAGCGACCCTTGTCAACAGGTTTCTTTTGTAAAATGATAGGGATGGGAAGGGGCGATCTAATCTTCCCTCCTCGTAAACCAATTAACGCGACGGGGTATCCATACGGTGCCCCAAGATACTTTAAACAAGGTGTCGGACTCTCTTTGGTCCCACTGAATCAAAGAATGGCTGAATGCAGAGCTGTAGAAAGGAAAAATTCTAGTTTCTTGCTACTGGTTTGGTTTGGCATGGCAGGAACCAAAGTAGATTAAATCGCTCCTTCCTTGAAGGTATGAACTTGCTTCCCACATTGATGTAATAGTCTATATTACTTTAAAGAAAGTGCAAGAAGCAAGTTTTGTAATCAGCGCTAATGCGTCATTATTTTTAGATATCTTAATCTTGAAACAAAGTTAATCTTAAAATAAATTAAATTTATTTTATCACATTTCTATACTGCTTTGTAAATGTATTGCTTTAAAATAACTATAGTTAAATATGTACAATACATCAGTCAAAATACTGCGTTATTAAAGGAATATGAATACTTTGGTGTTTATAATAATGCGTGTTTAAACTTTCACTTTATATTGTATGATTTTATGTTGAATTTTGTAATTGGTAGAGAAAAACCATTGAAAGAAAAAATTCACACATTCTTTATTATATATTACATTTTGCCAAGACGTATCCTGGGGAGGAAGGGGAAGATTTGGGGGTCTACCCCCTCTCCCGAAATCCCAATTAGAAAAGGATTTTTTTATTATATGGGTTCTTTTGTACATACTCATTTGAGATTTTATCTCATAAATATCAGAATTGATACATTTTGGAAGAAATATTGATACATAATAAATGAGTTTAGAGAATACATGGCAATATAATTTTGAAATAACTTCATGTTTCCATTCTCTTAATGCAATTATAAAAATGAATTAGAATAAAATAATTAGTTATGAAACAAAAACATTTTCGATGATCTTCATTTTATTAACGTTATATTGGCAGATTATCCAAATCTGGAAGTATCTAGGCGGCAGCTAATGCACTAGGCACTGTAATTCAAAAGATATTCACTAAATTTGCTTGAAATTTAGTAACTATGTTGGTTAGGCATGACCCTGATGCTGATTTGATTTTTGGAGAAAATCAAATAATAATAGTGGTACTTAAAAATCCGAAAAATAAAAAGGTTCTATTAAACTATGTACTCTGTAAAGTAGTTGTAGTGCTACAAAATAAAATAAAATGTTACTGCTCCCGCTATGCTGGTATAAACTGTTCTCAACACTATCATTTGTTTCAATTGTGTCAATACTTTGTGTCAATACTTTGTGTCAATTGTGTCAATACGAATTGGTATTCAAATAATTTAGAAAATTTAATTTTGTAATAGACTGATATAATGCATTAAATCAAAAATGAGCTTCGTCGGTAAAGTTTTCAAAAATATGCCGATTAAAATCTCTTAGGATAATTTTAGTAGAGCATTTGGAAGATACAAACATTTACTGCTAATTGTTAAAAAACGGTTTTTGTCAAAAGCAGAGAACATTGCTTCTTGGGATTTTTCAGTGAGTCAAAACGATTGAGGCACAAAAATGGCATGTACCTGAACATGTGCTGTTTCCATCTAAAATGTTAGGAAACAAATGAAAGTTGATTGTCTGATAAAATCCCGAGATATTTCGGACATATTTTATTTTATTTAAAAGCTGCATATGCATATTGATTGGGGATAATTCGACTATAACACTGATATTTTTTTGTATGTGTGGTTGTTGGCCACAGAAATGTTGCAATGTCATTGTTTTTACAAAAAAATTGTTTGAAGTATCAATTTCTCAGGATATATTATAGATTATGCTTAGACAAGGCTTGATATGGATCGAGCATTAAATTCTGAATGAGGCAGAGGGTGGTTCACTAAAGATTTTCATATCTGCTTCTTTTTAAACTTTCTAGTTCAAAATTTTCCTTTTTCCTTGAAGCATCCAATTTCTAAGATTGGCTATAAATAGAGCTTTGGGTGGAAAGTAGAGGGATTGAGGAAAAAATTTTAATTTGGATTTTTTTCTATTTCCGGTTCAAAAAATTTCTCTTGCAGTATCTATTTCTTGGAATTTGGTTACAGATAAAGTTTAGACGATGATTGATGCAGTCACATTTCGAAGAGGTTAGAGGAAATCACTAAGAATTTCAACTTCCGATTGTGGAAATATGACTTTCATTTAAAATATTTCCATTTTCCTTGCAACATCTTTTATTATTATTATTATTAATATTTTTTTTTATGACCTTAGATAATTACTGATATGGATTCAGCATCAAATTCCAAAGGAAGTAGGGAACCTTCTCTGGAATTTGGTTTTCTAAGGATTTCTGCTTGCGGACTTGTATTTTATGGTTCAAAACATTTCCATTAAATGTATATTTCGATTGACTATAGATATAGTTTAGGTGATGACTGATATGAATTTAGCATCGAATTTCAGGGAGAGTGGGGATTCACTAAGGAATTCTACTTTCAGTTCTTTTTCCAATTCTAGGTAAGAAAAATCCATTTTTCTTTAAACATTTATTTCTTAGAATCGGTTATAGATAGAGCTTATGATGACTGATATATTACAGATTCAGTATCAAATATTATAGAGGTTAAAAATTCATTAAGGATTTCTACTTTTGGTTCTATAGATGTCACTTTCGGTTAAAAAATTAGTTTTTTACAATATCTATTTCTCAGGGTTGGCTATAGGAATGGCTTATATAATGACTGATTCAGCATCGAACTTTGTAGGTGGTGACTAATGGTTTACACTTCTAGTTCTGGAAATGTCACCTCCGATTGTTCCAAACATGCGAAATACGCAAACAATAAAGTATAAAAATATTTCTTCTAAAATGAAATGTACACACCACTTGCCATCCGCCACTGCCAAAACTGCCGCCGTGTTCACGCAGAGTACGATCACGTTAAACATGTGGGTCCGAAAGCCCTGACCATCCGACTCGTCCGAGGACTTAGAGCAGCCGGGTGGATGGCCGGGAAAAATTTTTGTTAACGGAGACCGTCCACCACGGACACCGAGCAGCCGCGGAGCATTTATTGAAATTCAAAAAGGGAGGTTCGTAAGTTCTTGAAAAAGGTTGGTGGAAGGGAAGGGGGGTACGGTCCCTGTGGATTCCTCCCCCACTGTGTTCCGGTCTAAGTTGGATGGCACTTCCCGACCGTCCAAACAGTTACCTTACACCTTTCTGGTAGGTCGGACGGTCTGGGTTTCAACAACAACAACCACTTGCCATCATATGAAATATCCTTCAAGAATTTCTTATTTTTCAGTGTTATATTGTTGTTGTTGTTGCTGAGACCCAAACCGTCCGACCTACCAGAATGATGTAAGGTAACTGTTTGAACGGCCGAGAAGTGCCACCCAATTTAGACCGGAAACCAGTGGGGGAGCCATCCACAGGGACCGTACCCTGCTTCCCCAATCACCAACCTCTCGAAAGGACTTACGGACCCACATGTTTAACGTGATCGTACTCCGCGTGAACATGGCGGCAATTTGGGCACAGTGTTATATTGTCAAAAGCCCAGACCGTCCGAAGACATGGAGCAGCAAGGTGGGCGGCCAGCAGTGTTATATTGTGTAAAACCAGTGTTATATTGTTGAAAACCTTGTACTAGATATATTTTATGCAATTCAACTCTACCCCTAAATAATTAATACAGAAAAAAGGGGATACCCTCCCCCCTTTTATTTTTTTATCTAGGGCCCGCGGCTCGACTTGGTTCCCGGGCCCAAAATTGGATGTGGGGGCCTGCGCCTATGTCATCTGCAATCAGTGTGCATCTGCACGTTTATCAATCTGCGAACTTAATTTTTCGTGATATTTTGTGATACAACATGATTTTTCGTGATATTTTAATTGAAGATCGCGAATTTTTTTATGAAATCTAAGCTTGTAGGTGCTAAAGAGATTTCACTAAGGAGAGGAGAACATTGAGAAGAAATTCGGAACTAATAAGAGCTTTTGAGAGAAGATCCTGTTTCCGCGAAGTGAGGGGGAGGTCGCTTCCTAAACTATGGGCCAAAAGGAAAAGCATAAAATTTGGGGGAGGTAAACAAAAAGTACAACAGTTAATTATTTATTTGACAGATTATCTGGGGATGGGATAGTTGATAGGTATTTGTTCTGCAGATATGGTTTGGCAACATTTTACACTCCAAACAAGAAACTTTTTCCAGCTGCGCGGCGCAGATGGTACGCTATAGAACTAGCTGTAAATCTAGCCGATGTAGCTAGCCGAGAAAAGCAGCCGTATGTGGAAGCAGCCACATCAGAATTCCCATTTCTACCGAAATGGGAATTCTAATTAATTTTTTTTTTTAATTAATTCACCATTTTTAGTGATAGATTATTATAACACAATTTTGGGGGTTTTGTGGAATAATTGAGTACTAACACCCAAAAAGTCCGAGTAGGCTACAGCCTACTCCAGCCTACGCCCCTGGCTGCGCCACCATTTTGATGGAACAGTGAAAATGCTAACTTTACTCGACTAGAAACATGTTTACTTCGGTTGATGACCGGTAAAGATAAAGGATAATAAAATGGAATTCTCCCCGTACCATCGGAACCGCCCACTTTGCAATGTTTATGGTTTTTAGGGGGAGGTCGGAAGTCACCTCCGATAGTAGGTGACGGGTGAGAGCGGGAAAAGAACGGAGTGTGGACGAAAAGTCGGAAGAGAAGTCAAAGCAAAATGTCGCTCACAAACGCGCTTCTTTTCTTTGTTCTTGGCAAATCGGATTCGAAGATCGTTTTTTTTTATGTAAAATAATCTGCAGGTTGCTGAAAAATGCGACGTCCGTCTCCACTCTAGCAATTTCTGCTACCGGGGCCAAAATATGGAATTCTTCTTCTTTTAGAATATTACACAAAACATATTTCAGTTAGACAGAATGTCATTAAATATTTGTGTTTAGTTTTTATTCTATCACTCGCTATTAGTATTTTTAAGAGTAAAGTCGTCAGTTATAAACAACTAAAATTCAATTATTTTCTCAGATCACCGAAACAATAACGTAAAGTGGATCTCCAAAAGTGGTGGTGTGTGTGTGTGGAGGGAGGGGGGAGGGGAGGGGCGATGACTGGAAGAGAAATTCCAGTATGGATTGTATGGAGGGCTTATTGTGAAGTCAATGGAGGGGTTATATCCATCGCCCCCCTCCCCAACACACTTTCAGACTACTGCACTGCAAACAATTTAAAAAAATTTCCCAACCCTCCCAATTGCAAATTGTGAGGTGGAACGAACTTTCTCCAGGATGAGCGACACAAAACACAAATATCGTAACACTACGAATAATGAAAGATTGGCAGACTTATGCATATTATCAATAGAAAATGATATTACCAGATCGCTCTGCATAAGAACCTTTTAAAGATATTCACAAAGAAAGTTTCTTCTTTCAAAAATCACAGAAACATTCATGCGACATCCCAAAATAATTACTATAGAGTTAATCCGAAAAATTATGACAATTTATTGTGACGATTTTTTGACGAAGTGCGACAAAGAGAATATTTATTTCTTAAAAGTATATGATGCTTCTCCTTGCAAGATCCGATAAGTAGAACAAATTCATGTACTTCATTTTTTTTTTTAAATTTTTTTTTATTATTGTCGAATTTTTTCTTTTCAATCGCGTTTTATCGCATTTTAGACCCCTAGTCAATCCCAGAAATAAACTACTTTATCCTAATTTGCCGACTTATTCTTTTAGTACACAACACGTTGTTCATCCTTACTTTACAAATCGGATGGGATTATTTTTATTTTCCCCATGACAGGGAGTGAAATTCCTGTTCTCATCCGGAAAAATATGACGATTTTTTGTCAAAGTGTGAAGAAGAGAAATTTTTTTAAAAGTATTTGAGAGGCTGCATTTCTTTGCAACATCTGATATGTAGAACAAATATATGTACATCATTTCATTAATTTTTTTTTTATTATTGTCGAATTCTTCATAGACCCTCAGTCAATCCCAGAAATAAAGTGCAATATCCTAAATTGCCGACTTATTCTTTTAGTAAAAAATATGCTGTTCATTATTGATTTACAAATACGATTGGGCTCTTTATATTTTTCCCATGACAGGGACCAAAATTCCATATCTTGTACAGAAAATTTTGAAGATTTGTCAGAGTGCGAAACGAGAAATGTTTTAAAAGTATTCGAGAGGTTGCTTTTCTTTGCAAGATCTGATATGTAGAACAAATTTATGTACTTCATTTTTTTAATTATTATGGTCGAAATTTTCATTTTCAATCGCGTTTTATTGCGTTGGAACCGCATTCTGTGATTGACTAGGGATCAATATAACAATGACCCCTAGTCAATCCCAGAAATAAACTCCTTTATCCTAATTTATCGACATATTCGTTTAATGTACCATATGTTGATCATCTTTGATTTACAAATGGGATTGAACTCTTTCAGTTTTTTCCATGGCAGAGAGCTGATTTTATCCAGAAAATTTTGATAATATTTTGCAAAGTGCAAGAAAGAGAAAATTTTTAAAAATTATTTTTAGAGGAGTATTTTCTTTGGAATATCTAGTATTTAAAACAAAATTATGCACAGGATACTTTAATTATCTGTTTCTCCTTATCGAATAATTTGCTTTCCTAGAAATAAACTGATTGCGCCGATTTTATTGACAAACTGTTTCAACTTATTTTAGTAACGAAATAAACGATTGTTAAGGAAGACAAAAGCAACGTAAATAAGCACAAATAACAAGATAGTGCAGCATACAGTTGTTTAGAGGATAAGCTAGATTCCTTTCGTCAGTGCAAGAGAACAAATAATCCCGAATTCCAAAAGGGGAATGGGTGCAGATGAAAGAAGCATTGGGAATTATATATCCAACACCTGGATTAAGAGCGAGCTAATGTCAATCAGAAACGAAATGTAACGACACAAGATTGACATGTTTCAAAACATAATAGGAATATCTCGACAAGACAAATCAAAATCAATTTTAATTCTCTCGTATCACTGTTTCCTTCTGTTAATTATTATATTTCAAATCCTCTTTGGAAGATGTCATTTAACCTCTTAATGTTACTGAACTAGGGTATGCCATTTATTTCATGTTCTATATATTAGCTTCCCTATATATATATATATATATATATATATATGTGTGTGTGTGTGTGTGTGTGTTCTTTTATATGCAAAAACATGTATTTATTATATTTTCCACAACTTTATACGTGGGCCAACGGCCGTACCGTGCTGAAAACACCGGTTCTCGTTAGATCACCGAAGTCAGGCAGCATCGGGCGCGGTTAGTACTTGGGTAGGAGTAGGGAATAGTAGGGGGTTCTGGCTCACGCGGTGCTATACTTTAACATGGGGAAATTGCGGTGCTAGTTCTCCCATGTTAAAGCATAGGTGCACCTCATGAGCAGGGGTGGAGCTTCCACCAGCACGTGACGTTCCATGATGTCAGTCAAAGGTTAGGATGGATCAGATGATTTTTTTTTCTTTTTCTTTTTTTAAGTGTTAATGTTTTAAAAATTTCGTAAAGTTTTTTTTTTTCTTATATTTTTTCGCAAATGTAAGTTTTCTACTTTTCAAAAACCGCACTTGTGCTGTTTTCTCTATGGAAATTAACATAGGTTTTCACACTTGTGCTATTTTTTAACGTTTTTTCACAAAAAACATACTTTTTACTAACAAAATTTCGTAAATGCAAGTTTTTTTCTTATATTTTTTCACAAATGTAAGTTTTCTACTTTTCAAAAACCGCACTTGTGCTGTTTTCTCTATGGAAATTAACATAGGTTTTCACACTTGTGCTGTTTTTTAACATTTTTTCACAAAAACGTGATTTTTACTAACAAAATTTCGTAAATGCAAGTTTTTTTCTTATATTTTTTCACAAATGTGAGTTTTTTACTTTTCAAAAACCGCACTTGTGCCGTTTTCTCTATGGGAATTAACATAGGTTTTCACACTTGTGCTGTTTTTTAACGTTTTTTCACAAAAACGTGATTTTTACTAACAAAATTTCGTAAATGCAAGTTTTTTTATTATATTTTTTCGCAAATGTAAGTTTTTTACTTTTCAAAAACCACACTTGTGCCGTTTTCTCTATGGGAATTAACATAGGTTTTCACACTTGTGCTGTTTTTTAACGTTTTTTCACAAAAACATACTTTTTACTTGTAAAAAACTAACAAAAACGCGTTTTTAAAGTAGCAGAATCGCGTGGATTGGTGTTTTAAAGTAGCAGAATCGCGTGAATTGGTGTTTTAAAGTAGCAGAATCGCGTGATTTGGTGTTTTAAAGTAGTAGAATCGCGTGAATTGGTGTTTTAAAGTAGCAGAATCGCGTGAATTGGTGTTTTAAAGTAGCAGAATCGCGTGAATTGGGTGTATGGGAATCTCGAGAATCTCGGAGGGTTTAAGGGGTGTGTTTCCTCAACCATTTCGGCCTTCGATTTCAAAATTTTAAACATAAATATTTTAATAATAGCAGATACTTGTTTTCAACAATCTAAATGGGGTAAGGTCTCTTTCATAAATTAGATGTTGTTAGAAATATATATATATATATTTTTTTTAAATTGTGGTCCCACCTCCACCCGGTGTATAGGATACACCGCCACAATTCAATCTAGCATGGTCTGGTCATTTAAATTTGATAATGACCGTATGCTAGGCTCTTGATACCATCCTTTAAGATATGTCGCTTATCATCATAGGGAGATAAGCCCATTTTAATTTGCTTCACAGTATACATCTGATGGTCTTTACTTGCAATTTTAAATTGTTCCACTCTACTATATCTTCGCCTTGTTAGGCAATTATAATAATCTTCATGATGGATGTATTTTTTTACAACATTCTTATTAACACCTTTAGCAGTCTTTTTATCCGTAAAGGGTGTTTTTAGGCTATACATTTTCGATCTTAGGCCTACAAATTCCACGGCAGGAGTTCCATTCAACTCGTCTTTCATTTTTCCAATCCTTTTTTTATTCTTATTGGAATGGAGTGGATGTGTTGGAGGATAATCCGAAAAGTCAAAATAGTCTTCATAACTTTCAAAATCTTTGTAAATATCCTCTGTTTCAATTTCATAGCACAGGGAATCGGTGTCTGTGAAAAGCAATTCGGCTCGGCTTCCATACATCTTCTTAATAAAATCATAATGAAACTCATACATAAGTGTTTTACTCAAGTCCAGTACTGAAAATCCTGCATAGATGGGTCTATTCAGTTTCAAATGAGTCTTATGCATATGAACTGCTACCAGATCTTCATTAAATATTTTGAAGGAGTGTAAGGCTGGTGATGCAAGTAATTTTTTCAGTCTCTTCTCAGTCTGTACTAGCTTAACATCCATTCTTTTTCTCAAATTTTCCATAGTTTTTCCAAACACTGCGTTATTCATAAGTTTGAACAGATCTTTTTCAAAGGAATTTTTTGCTTTCATTCTCTTCTCAGTGTTAAATTGTACATAGGGCTTCAACCAGGGCTCTTGCTTAAAAGTTAATACTCGATGGATTTTCACAAGTTTCATCCCTAGCTTCATATACTGCTTTAAATTTCTGTAATGCAGAACATATTTAACCTTATGATTCAAATTAGGTGTTAATTTGATCTGGTCCTTGCATATTTTCAAATTCATTTCTTCAGATAAATTCCGGCTATACTCCGAAATCAGAGATGGGGTGATATGAACTCTTTCGGGTGCTAGAGGATAATCATTATGTTTATCATGCAAATCATGGGGATAGTCTATATCCGCTTCGATAATATATCCCACAGGTGAGTCATCTTCAACAGCAAGTGGATTAAAGTTCTGAATGTCTTGAGAATCAAGCCATCTAAAATCCGATACGGGGAGTGCTTGGCTTAGAGCCCACCCATACAGATTATTAGCATCCAGGTACATTATATATTTGCTAGGTTTCGTAGAATCAAAATGTTCCAAATACTTGTTATTAGCCTGACTAAGGCGCTTACTAATAACACTAATACCGCCTCTTATACCTTCTTCTAAAAATAAGTACATATCAGGATCTGTAATCAGTTCTAATGATACTCCACTAGTCTTCAAGGCTGCATTCCAGGCAAGAGATGGTAATGTTAAACAGTGGGCAGCATCTATTCCATAATAATTCAATGTCAAATCACGGAAATTCTCAAAAATGTCCGCTAATAGAAGAATATCAGTTTTCATGTACAAGTCATGATATTCCCCCATATTCTTTATCTTTAAAGATGTCCAAACATGTTGAGCATAGGCATAGGCATCATCAGAGACCTCCTCTCGATTTAAATCATCAAAGAAGGCCTCTTTAGAGGGTAAGCTCGTTTCTTCAAACTTGGTAGCACAATCCATATAAGAATAGGGGTAAACACCCTTTCTAGTCACTAAATCCACTTGATCACTTGTAAAATGTTCTTGGGTGATACGAAACTGATTGGATTCCAAACTAGAACTTAGTTTCTCAATAGAGGTAGGTAAGAATTGAAGAGAATCTATAAACTGTAAACTTCCTAGGCTGAATGTAATATATTGCTGCATATTGCTACTGATGCATTCAATCCTCTTTCCTTTAAATTCACCGATCCCCTGCATAATTAAATGTCCATCATACCCCTTTAAATTATGAAACACAACGGGTATGCGTCGTCTTATCTTGTAATTCAGATTACAATTAGGATGGGCTGCACCTCTGTACTTGGAAGTTAAGTGGCAATGGTCTCTCACACGCTTTTCTCCTAAAGCCTTGTTACAAATATGGCAGAGAGTAGCATTTTCAAAGTTTTCACGATCTTCAGCAGTAAAATTCATTTTCATATTTTCTCTCAGTATTCTCTGAATCTCTTCTTCTTCTTGAATAAGGGCTTTCAAAAAATGATGAATCACATCTTCACCCCTATAGATAACAGGTCCTTTAAAGGTTTTTCCATCAGGCCCAATAATAATATAGGCAAAACCACAAGGAACATGATGAGATAAGATACTCTCATGTGAAACAGAAGGGGTATTCTCACATAGTTCCACTTTCATTAGGAAAGACTCAAAGTCTGCGTATATCACAAATGGTACACGCATTTGCATGTAAATACTTTGAAATTTCAAAATCTTGTTATTGTCACTGGGAAACTCCACTCTCTGTAGGCCATACTGGCTACATAATTCAATATGCTTCTTTAAACGAGCTTCAGATGAAAATCGTTGTAAACAGTAGTCACAAAAATATTGCTTCTCTCTATGTTTTCTTATACTGTATAAAAGTCTGCTCATACTTCTAATACAACAGTAATGAGACTGCTCATCATTACTAATAAGCAGTAAATTACAGTGTTGTTCTCGTCTATTAGATGATATATAGAGCGGAAACACCTTTTTATCTTCATATCCAAAGACACTCAGGCTCACATTATTATTATTTCGCTCAAATAATTTAACTTGGTGTAAAGGAGTGGGAAACTCGATTCCATCCAGATTCAACTTGCATTCATGCTCGGTATATTTGCTGACACGAGATGCATTCTTATAAACTGGATAAAGTTCTGCTAAGATGGACCACATAAAACATTTCTGATCACTATTTTCCACATTAATAATAGCTTTCTTGGCTAATAGTTCTTTAGGTAGCGGGATATAGCTTGAGGCAGCCAGAGGATCATATGTCCCAACATCAATCATGAGTTCCTCGATTCTCTCTAAGACCCAACCGCTACCACGGCCTTCATAGGTTTCGAACGATGTTAACACTTTTGCAAAGGCAGTATCCATATTAGAATCCAAATCTTCTTCTGTAATGTTTTTCATACAAGAACTTCTGAAATAGTTTATACAGTATTCCTGTTCTCCTTCAGATCGGAAACGAGTAAAACGGCAACATACATTTATGTACCATATAATACTACGTTTCAAAGCAATTTCCTTTAGCACCACTTGTTTTATCTCAATTCTATGAGAATCCAAAAAGGTAAGTAAATCTTTTTCAGCATGACCAGCAATTTTATAAACAGTCACAGTACCGTTTAAAGCCTGTTTGCAGGGTTTCTTAGTCACCTTCTTCTTCTTTTTATTCATACACGGAGCATCTAATCTTTTTCTTTTAGTGCCTCGCATAGGCTTATCACCATGAATTGGCCGCTCATGAATCTTCTCATGACGTATCAGATCATCTTTTCTTACAAAAGCCGCCTTACACAATTCACATATGTAATCCTTCTTTCCATCATGAATCCTCATATGGCGCACTAAGCTTCGTTTTGCCATGAAGCTCTTCGTACAAGTCGGACACACCTGTAAAAAAAATAAAATGTTGTACGTTAATATAAACATGCTATTCTCGGTAACAATGTAATACATTTCAGATGTATATATATATATATATCATTACAGATGTATATAAAGTAATCGCTAATCCATTATACTATCCCCATTAGAAATAATAAAATTCCTAAATTAAAGAATATATTCAGATGCAAGACATTTCATGTAAGACCCCCAAGACAAATTTATTAAATTCATAAAAACACTCATTAAAAAGTTGTTACGCATCATAAAAATACAAAGTTTAATAAAATGAGACAATAAAATCACATTAAAACAAGTACTTACATGCCCAATCCTGTTCAAAGAGGGTGCATTAAGCATAGGAACGTTAGTAACGGTAGGAATAGTACCTCCGATATTACTTTCTAAGGCAAACATATTCGCAGAAGAACTTCAAACACGTCTTAACAGCACGAAACTCACAACAGAAATGATAAAATCGCTGCTTGAAGACCACCTACATCCATTCATAAAAATAGTTCTTGGTGTATCCGTAGGCCGAGAGCATGCCAAGGTCACGTGATAGTTATATCACGGTTACCGTTAAACTTGCAACACACGAATGTAATTATGCACAAATCCAATAAAAAAAAATAAACAATTCGTTCAACATCGCAATCGATTATATCCTTTTTAATAATCGTAATCGATATATTAAATAAATTCACATCTTTAAAAAATAATTGATTTTAATAAAATAATGAAAGAAAATCCCTTTGCGAGACCCCTTAAAACCTCCAATCCTTAAACAATACAGCAACGCGCAAACCTAAAAACCCCGAATAACATATACTCCTCTCTCCCCCTCCCTCCCCGAGACACCAACACTCACTTCTCCACACGTTAAACGTAACCCATAGCAACCGGAATCCATAATAAAACATTCACCTTCACCCCCAACGTACATCCAAATACACAGTCATTCAACGTGAAACCCGTAATTTTACAGCAAAACGCACTTTATAGGGATTCATAGAACAAAAAATCCTAAAAAATCAACAAATTCACCCAGAAACTAGCTAAAACCCTCAAATTACTTGTAATTATCATCTACATATGCTATATAACCATTTACAACCTTAAAAAGGTGAGTATGCTAGTAGTAAAGAAAGGGGCGTTCTGCAACAAAGGAGGTATGCGAGGTATGAGGTATGAGGTAGGGCCGCCATCTTGGATTTTCGTAATACTGGACGGGGGTGTAAAAGGGGGGAGAATGAAAAAAGGTGGGGGTAAAAATTTTTCGAAACTTTTTTCTGGGTGGCAACGATGCCGTAGTCTTGTACGAGGGGTTCAGGGGGAAATAAATTTTTTGGATTGATATTTTTTCTAAGTATGGGATAAACTTTTTTCGAGGTGGCAACACCTGCGAAGGAGGTATGAAACCATCAGCGCCCCCTAACGGTAGAAAGGGATACTAATGGGGGAAATTAGGAATTTTGTGAAAATTAATAAAAAATTGAGTTTTTAAAATTTTTTAAAAACATTTTTAATTTTACCAAAATAATACATAGAGGATACTTTCTGGAAATACTAAAAAATATTTATTTTTTCTTTCCAGAAACTATTTTAGGCGGCATTACTCCAACCGCATTCTGGTGAACGCCCCTTTCTTTACTACTAGCATACTCACCTTTTTAAGGTTGTAAATGGTTATATAGCATATGTAGATGATAATTACAAGTAATTTGAGGGTTTTAGCTAGTTTCTGGGTGAATTTGTTGATTTTTTAGGATTTTTTGTTCTATGAATCCCTATAAAGTGCGTTTTGCTGTAAAATTACGGGTTTCACGTTGAATGACTGTGTATTTGGATGTACGTTGGGGGTGAAGGTGAATGTTTTATTATGGATTCCGGTTGCTATGGGTTACGTTTAACGTGTGGAGAAGTGAGTGTTGGTGTCTCGGGGAGGGAGGGGGAGAGAGGAGTATATGTTATTCGGGGTTTTTAGGTTTGCGCGTTGCTGTATTGTTTAAGGATTGGAGGTTTTAAGGGGTCTCGCAAAGGGATTTTCTTTCATTATTTTATTAAAATCAATTATTTTTTAAAGATGTGAATTTATTTAATATATCGATTACGATTATTAAAAAGGATATAATCGATTGCGATGTTGAACGAATTGTTTATTTTTTTTTATTGGATTTGTGCATAATTACATTCGTGTGTTGCAAGTTTAACGGTAACCGTGATATAACTATCACGTGACCTTGGCATGCTCTCGGCCTACGGATACACCAAGAACTATTTTTATGAATGGATGTAGGTGGTCTTCAAGCAGCGATTTTATCATTTCTGTTGTGAGTTTCGTGCTGTTAAGACGTGTTTGAAGTTCTTCTGCGAATATGTTTGCCTTAGAAAGTAATATCGGAGGTACTATTCCTACCGTTACTAACGTTCCTATGCTTAATGCACCCTCTTTGAACAGGATTGGGCATGTAAGTACTTGTTTTAATGTGATTTTATTGTCTCATTTTATTAAACTTTGTATTTTTATGATGCGTAACAACTTTTTAATGAGTGTTTTTATGAATTTAATAAATTTGTCTTGGGGGTCTTACATGAAATGTCTTGCATCTGAATATATTCTTTAATTTAGGAATTTTATTATTTCTAATGGGGATAGTATAATGGATTAGCGATTACTTTATATACATCTGTAATGATATATATATATATATACATCTGAAATGTATTACATTGTTACCGAGAATAGCATGTTTATATTAACGTACAACATTTTATTTTTTTTACAGGTGTGTCCGACTTGTACGAAGAGCTTCATGGCAAAACGAAGCTTAGTGCGCCATATGAGGATTCATGATGGAAAGAAGGATTACATATGTGAATTGTGTAAGGCGGCTTTTGTAAGAAAAGATGATCTGATACGTCATGAGAAGATTCATGAGCGGCCAATTCATGGTGATAAGCCTATGCGAGGCACTAAAAGAAAAAGATTAGATGCTCCGTGTATGAATAAAAAGAAGAAGAAGGTGACTAAGAAACCCTGCAAACAGGCTTTAAACGGTACTGTGACTGTTTATAAAATTGCTGGTCATGCTGAAAAAGATTTACTTACCTTTTTGGATTCTCATAGAATTGAGATAAAACAAGTGGTGCTAAAGGAAATTGCTTTGAAACGTAGTATTATATGGTACATAAATGTATGTTGCCGTTTTACTCGTTTCCGATCTGAAGGAGAACAGGAATACTGTATAAACTATTTCAGAAGTTCTTGTATGAAAAACATTACAGAAGAAGATTTGGATTCTAATATGGATACTGCCTTTGCAAAAGTGTTAACATCGTTCGAAACCTATGAAGGCCGTGGTAGCGGTTGGGTCTTAGAGAGAATCGAGGAACTCATGATTGATGTTGGGACATATGATCCTCTGGCTGCCTCAAGCTATATCCCGCTACCTAAAGAACTATTAGCCAAGAAAGCTATTATTAATGTGGAAAATAGTGATCAGAAATGTTTTATGTGGTCCATCTTAGCAGAACTTTATCCAGTTTATAAGAATGCATCTCGTGTCAGCAAATATACCGAGCATGAATGCAAGTTGAATCTGGATGGAATCGAGTTTCCCACTCCTTTACACCAAGTTAAATTATTTGAGCGAAATAATAATAATGTGAGCCTGAGTGTCTTTGGATATGAAGAT
Source organism: Amaurobius ferox (assembly GCA_951213105.1). Taxonomy (NCBI): domain Eukaryota; kingdom Metazoa; phylum Arthropoda; class Arachnida; order Araneae; family Amaurobiidae; genus Amaurobius; species Amaurobius ferox. The sequence continues at coordinate 30,220,009 of OX578150.1, read as the reverse complement.
AAAAAGGTGTTTCCGCTCTATATATCATCTAATAGACGAGAACAACACTGTAATTTACTGCTTATTAGTAATGATGAGCAGTCTCATTACTGTTGTATTAGAAGTATGAGCAGACTTTTATACAGTATAAGAAAACATAGAGAGAAGCAATATTTTTGTGACTACTGTTTACAACGATTTTCATCTGAAGCTCGTTTAAAGAAGCATATTGAATTATGTAGCCAGTATGGCCTACAGAGAGTGGAGTTTCCCAGTGACAATAACAAGATTTTGAAATTTCAAAGTATTTACATGCAAATGCGTGTACCATTTGTGATATACGCAGACTTTGAGTCTTTCCTAATGAAAGTGGAACTATGTGAGAATACCCCTTCTGTTTCACATGAGAGTATCTTATCTCATCATGTTCCTTGTGGTTTTGCCTATATTATTATTGGGCCTGATGGAAAAACCTTTAAAGGACCTGTTATCTATAGGGGTGAAGATGTGATTCATCATTTTTTGAAAGCCCTTATTCAAGAAGAAGAAGAGATTCAGAGAATACTGAGAGAAAATATGAAAATGAATTTTACTGCTGAAGATCGTGAAAACTTTGAAAATGCTACTCTCTGCCATATTTGTAACAAGGCTTTAGGAGAAAAGCGTGTGAGAGACCATTGCCACTTAACTTCCAAGTACAGAGGTGCAGCCCATCCTAATTGTAATCTGAATTACAAGATAAGACGACGCATACCCGTTGTGTTTCATAATTTAAAGGGGTATGATGGACATTTAATTATGCAGGGGATCGGTGAATTTAAAGGAAAGAGGATTGAATGCATCAGTAGCAATATGCAGCAATATATTACATTCAGCCTAGGAAGTTTACAGTTTATAGATTCTCTTCAATTCTTACCTACCTCTATTGAGAAACTAAGTTCTAGTTTGGAATCCAATCAGTTTCGTATCACCCAAGAACATTTTACAAGTGATCAAGTGGATTTAGTGACTAGAAAGGGTGTTTACCCCTATTCTTATATGGATTGTGCTACCAAGTTTGAAGAAACGAGCTTACCCTCTAAAGAGGCCTTCTTTGATGATTTAAATCGAGAGGAGGTCTCTGATGATGCCTATGCCTATGCTCAACATGTTTGGACATCTTTAAAGATAAAGAATATGGGGGAATATCATGACTTGTACATGAAAACTGATATTCTTCTATTAGCGGACATTTTTGAGAATTTCCGTGATTTGACATTGAATTATTATGGAATAGATGCTGCCCACTGTTTAACATTACCATCTCTTGCCTGGAATGCAGCCTTGAAGACTAGTGGAGTATCATTAGAACTGATTACAGATCCTGATATGTACTTATTTTTAGAAGAAGGTATAAGAGGCGGTATTAGTGTTATTAGTAAGCGCCTTAGTCAGGCTAATAACAAGTATTTGGAACATTTTGATTCTACGAAACCTAGCAAATATATAATGTACCTGGATGCTAATAATCTGTATGGGTGGGCTCTAAGCCAAGCACTCCCCGTATCGGATTTTAGATGGCTTGATTCTCAAGACATTCAGAACTTTAATCCACTTGCTGTTGAAGATGACTCACCTGTGGGATATATTATCGAAGCGGATATAGACTATCCCCATGATTTGCATGATAAACATAATGATTATCCTCTAGCACCCGAAAGAGTTCATATCACCCCATCTCTGATTTCGGAGTATAGCCGGAATTTATCTGAAGAAATGAATTTGAAAATATGCAAGGACCAGATCAAATTAACACCTAATTTGAATCATAAGGTTAAATATGTTCTGCATTACAGAAATTTAAAGCAGTATATGAAGCTAGGGATGAAACTTGTGAAAATCCATCGAGTATTAACTTTTAAGCAAGAGCCCTGGTTGAAGCCCTATGTACAATTTAACACTGAGAAGAGAATGAAAGCAAAAAATTCCTTTGAAAAAGATCTGTTCAAACTTATGAATAACGCAGTGTTTGGAAAAACTATGGAAAATTTGAGAAAAAGAATGGATGTTAAGCTAGTACAGACTGAGAAGAGACTGAAAAAATTACTTGCATCACCAGCCTTACACTCCTTCAAAATATTTAATGAAGATCTGGTAGCAGTTCATATGCATAAGACTCATTTGAAACTGAATAGACCCATCTATGCAGGATTTTCAGTACTGGACTTGAGTAAAACACTTATGTATGAGTTTCATTATGATTTTATTAAGAAGATGTATGGAAGCCGAGCCGAATTGCTTTTCACAGACACCGATTCCCTGTGCTATGAAATTGAAACAGAGGATATTTACAAAGATTTTGAAAGTTATGAAGACTATTTTGACTTTTCGGATTATCCTCCAACACATCCACTCCATTCCAATAAGAATAAAAAAAGGATTGGAAAAATGAAAGACGAGTTGAATGGAACTCCTGCCGTGGAATTTGTAGGCCTAAGATCGAAAATGTATAGCCTAAAAACACCCTTTACGGATAAAAAGACTGCTAAAGGTGTTAATAAGAATGTTGTAAAAAAATACATCCATCATGAAGATTATTATAATTGCCTAACAAGGCGAAGATATAGTAGAGTGGAACAATTTAAAATTGCAAGTAAAGACCATCAGATGTATACTGTGAAGCAAATTAAAATGGGCTTATCTCCCTATGATGATAAGCGACATATCTTAAAGGATGGTATCAAGAGCCTAGCATACGGTCATTATCAAATTTAAATGACCAGACCATGCTAGATTGAATTGTGGCGGTGTATCCTATACACCGGGTGGAGGTGGGACCACAATTTAAAAAAAATATATATATATATATTTCTAACAACATCTAATTTATGAAAGAGACCTTACCCCATTTAGATTGTTGAAAACAAGTATCTGCTATTATTAAAATATTTATGTTTAAAATTTTGAAATCGAAGGCCGAAATGGTTGAGGAAACACACCCCTTAAACCCTCCGAGATTCTCGAGATTCCCATACACCCAATTCACGCGATTCTGCTACTTTAAAACACCAATTCACGCGATTCTGCTACTTTAAAACACCAATTCACGCGATTCTACTACTTTAAAACACCAAATCACGCGATTCTGCTACTTTAAAACACCAATTCACGCGATTCTGCTACTTTAAAACACCAATCCACGCGATTCTGCTACTTTAAAAACGCGTTTTTGTTAGTTTTTTACAAGTAAAAAGTATGTTTTTGTGAAAAAACGTTAAAAAACAGCACAAGTGTGAAAACCTATGTTAATTCCCATAGAGAAAACGGCACAAGTGTGGTTTTTGAAAAGTAAAAAACTTACATTTGCGAAAAAATATAATAAAAAAACTTGCATTTACGAAATTTTGTTAGTAAAAATCACGTTTTTGTGAAAAAACGTTAAAAAACAGCACAAGTGTGAAAACCTATGTTAATTCCCATAGAGAAAACGGCACAAGTGCGGTTTTTGAAAAGTAAAAAACTCACATTTGTGAAAAAATATAAGAAAAAAACTTGCATTTACGAAATTTTGTTAGTAAAAATCACGTTTTTGTGAAAAAATGTTAAAAAACAGCACAAGTGTGAAAACCTATGTTAATTTCCATAGAGAAAACAGCACAAGTGCGGTTTTTGAAAAGTAGAAAACTTACATTTGTGAAAAAATATAAGAAAAAAACTTGCATTTACGAAATTTTGTTAGTAAAAAGTATGTTTTTTGTGAAAAAACGTTAAAAAATAGCACAAGTGTGAAAACCTATGTTAATTTCCATAGAGAAAACAGCACAAGTGCGGTTTTTGAAAAGTAGAAAACTTACATTTGCGAAAAAATATAAGAAAAAAAAAAACTTTACGAAATTTTTAAAACATTAACACTTAAAAAAAGAAAAAGAAAAAAAAATCATCTGATCCATCCTAACCTTTGACTGACATCATGGAACGTCACGTGCTGGTGGAAGCTCCACCCCTGCTCATGAGGTGCACCTATGCTTTAACATGGGAGAACTAGCACCGCAATTTCCCCATGTTAAAGTATAGCACCGCGTGAGCCAGAACCCCCTACTATTCCCTACTGGTAGGTGACCACCTGATGGGAACACCGTGTGCTGTTGGCACATTTCAGGCGCAGTAGCCCGGTGGTTTGCGTACTGGATTTGCACGCTGCCACAACTGCCGCCGTGTTCATGCGGAGTACGATCACGTTAAACATGTGGGTCCGTAAGTCCTTCCGAGAGGTTGGTGGTAGGGGAAGGAGGGTACGGTCCCTGTGGATGCCTCCCCCACTGGGTTCCGGTCTAAATTGGGTGGCACTTCCCGGCCGTCCAAACAGTTACCTTACACCTTTCTGGTAGGTCGGACGGTCTGGGTCTCAACAACAACAACAACTTTATGCGTGCGAATGATAAACACATTTAGATGGAAGTACAATTATGAACGTCACCAATATCTGAAACCCACCCAAAAGACAAACAAGAGGTTGAAAAGACACACAACAGCCACAAAGAAATAGGAAAAAGAAAGATAATTTTATTTAATTTTTTTTTCTTATTTGGTATTCTTTCAGACCGCGGAGCAAAAATGGAGTTCTGGACATGTCCTTAACTAAATTGTTGAATTTTTCTGGATGTGGAAGGCTTTAAAATTTAAGATCATTGATCGACGCCCATTTCTGTATGTTCTTGCAATAAACGGTGGTTAATAATTAAAAAATATTACATTTCATATAAATTTTTAAAGTTTTTCAAAATTATACTTATGCGTCAAGTCTCCAACAAAATATCTATTAAAAATGTATAAATTTAATTCTGCTAAATATTTATAATTAGTTGAAAATGAATGCTCAAAAGATGAATTGAAATTTAATGCCTGATTTTATATTACTTTCAACATATAAGACAGAACGAGAAAAATCCGTTATAACGTGGATTCTAGCCAATATCAACTTTGTCCGAATACAAATGTGTCTATCATGCGCAAGGATAAAGTTAAGGCAGTAAAGTTTAAGGATTGAAGATATCTTCCAAAGAGGATTTGAAATATAATATATAACAAAAGATAAACATTGATATCAGAGAATTAAAATTGATCTTAATTTTATACTCAAAGGTAATTTAAGTAATAAAATATGAGAATTAAATTAACAGTTTACAAGAATGATACATACAATCTAAGCACGTGCGTCAAAGGTATAGTAAATGCTGGAGGCCCAAAATATTAAATTGACAAAAATTTAAAATTATATTTAATTTTCATATATTTTTTATAATAATAAAATTATGATACTTCGGTCAGAGTAACTGAGTAACTATTTAGTCTATTTTGTCTTCATACGCATATTATGTGTATAATTACTAGATGGTTTTATAGTAACAGAATTTACTTTGAATTTAGAATACTTTTTCATTGAAATGTGGAAAACCATGAATATAATTTTGAATTTTTATCAAGTCATGATCATAATTATTGGACCTTGTCAAAAGAAATTTATTGTTTAAATGCTCTTTTCATTTTAGTACTTCACAATGGGATCTGTTCCTTTCAACAACTTATCAATAATTCTGAATCTAAGTTAGTTTACTCTACACCAGTTTAAATTTTTACTCAAGAATTCTTTTGCAAGACACGGAATAAATTAACGCAGATTACATTTCATGCTATTCTTAATCATCAATCACAAAGTTTGATATTTTTAACAATTTATGTAAATTGGTTTATGCAATTTATATAAAAGTTACGTATTAGTTTTCCCCATTGATTTTCAAAATATACATGAATGTATCTCCCTTAATTTCAAAATTAATCTTTTGAAAAATAAAATATGATTTATTTTATTATAAACTAGAGGCGAATATTCGCTTTTCGCACGGTTTAAATAGAAATAGGTGAATGTAAATCCTACACATTTGGCAAAGGAACACATACATTAAAAACTGAAAGAAATATGTTGACAATCTCTTAGTCTAACAAAAATGCATAAACACGTCTTCGACCTCTTCTCTGTCAAACAGCTCTGTCCCCGTGCTCAGGTGAAGCATGAAATCTGTCAAAGGTTGCTTTTGGTAGCTCAGGCTAAGCTCGCACAATTAGAAGTTGAGATATAAGCAAATTAGTGACATGTCTAAAATTTATGCTGAATATCCAGACGGACCGACTTACTCTATAAGGCATCAGTAGCAGTTTGAGTGGCCGGACCTGAATTATATGTGTAGTAATTTTTGGCATCCTGGCTTGATTGTACCTAAAAGAACAAAATCCCTCAAGCAATTTGATGGATTTCTATTTTTCTCTGTGGTTTCAGTACACAAGCTATATTTGTAGCAATTTTTAGAATTCTAGATTATTTGGCTGTTACTTAGATTTTCCGGATATACAACGACTCCTAAAATCCTCCACGTGAAAAAATATAAATGTGGGCATATCATATCGAAATTTTCTTGATAGTACTTGGATATGAATAGCAAGCAATTTTCAGCATTCTAGTTAATTTGGAAATTACCGGGTATTAGCTTTTGCACCAAATACCTGGTGCTCCGAGTAAAATTACACGGGAACATACTAGCTGATAAATTTTGTTACTAATTTATAAGCATTTTTATGCATTTATTCATGTAATTCTATATATTTGTCAAGCGTGCCTGCGTAGAAGAGCAACAGTTAGGATCGAGACCTATTTGTCTAATGCAAGGCCGCTTTTTACCATAAGCAAAGTAGGCAAATTTTGGTGCTCTGCGAAACCCTACTACCTATCTTCTGTGATAAATGTACCTTCTATGATAATGTACCATTTTTTTACTATTTTATTTTGGGCTTTTGACGCCGTCTGAAAAATAATCGTGGTGTACCCATAGCCCAAAATATGTTACTAACTTTGTCGCTGATCGTACGTATAACAATTAAAATAATTAATACTTTCTACAGTAATTTCTAAATTTCAATATGTAGATTTTAGTATATTTTAGAAGATTTTAATCAAGCTTTTAATAATTATTAAAATAAGGAACATAATTATAAGCGTCAAAAATATCTGGCAACGCTGCGAAGGAATCTTGGACGAAGAATGGCTGCTTCCAGGTCCCGCCCTTGTTTAGATTGAGCGGGAAAAAGATGTAGCTACATGAAGATCTGTAAGCAAGTAAGTAAAATGATTTTTTAAATATAATCTGATTTTTTAGTTAGTACATCTCCATAGCTGTGTGCGATCTTGACAGCCATGGTATCCCAATCGAATCATGGTAAAATCCTAGTATACGGTACGGTATCCTACAACGGTAAAACATCGTCGGAGAAGGTGAAAGCGTTTATTGCCGCGATAAAATGTGTCTATCCCAAAAATTGTTCATAAATATAAATTTGGTGCTTTTAGTCTATTTCTGTAAGTTGCTTCTAAAGTAGCTGAAACTATGCTTAAGAAAAGCAGTACACATAGGGGGTGGGGGTATATAGTTATTATCTCAATTCTTCGATTCAGACTTATTTTTATTTTTTACATTCTGACTGTAATATGTCGAAATAAATAGCGATTTATATTTTTTAAGTGGTAAACATTTGATGTTCTTAAATTTATTGCCTAAACTATTTGGAAACTATTAAAAAATAAAGTATTCCAATATATAGTTTTATTTAGGAGTAAGTATATTTTTATCGACCAGCCCTGCCGTTTAAAACAGCAGCACATTTTTAAACCTATCTTCATCTTATAAAAGTCTATATAAGCTATCTTATATATCTTCATCTTAATATTATAAAAGTTCCATGTGAAAAAACAATGAAGAAATGGTTATTGCAGATCCAGAAAATTTAAATGAAACTAAAGATGACCTAAATGTAAATCTTTTTAAAATGAACAATGATATGAAAGTGAGACAAGTGAATTAGTTGATATTATGACTTTAACTGAATATAACGATTTGGGATTATGGCCAAATGTTTTAAATACTGATTTAATTAATCATTGTTTAACAAAAGAAAATAGATTTTTCCAAAATAGAAATCCACCAGGGTCAAATTAATGTTGCTTCAGCTAGAATTGGACAAAATCAGTCACAGTATTTGTCGGACAAATATTTTGAAAAAACTCTTCAAAATGGATAGAAAGTTCACAGATCTTGGCTTTGTTACTCTCCAAGTACTGGAAATATATACTGTTTGATGTGCAGCCTTTTTTCAACTTCTGATTATTTTGTAAAAGGGTATTCTGATTGGAAACATGCTAAATACATTGAAAGTCATGAAGCAAATAAAATACATATAGACTCTATGATTGTTTGGTTGACATGAAAGAAAAATAAAAATGTTATAGATGAACAATTAAGAGACTAAATTCAAAGAGAAACGGAATACTTTTATAATGTTTTGAAGTGTGTCGTTGCTGTAATTAAATTTCTAAGTGAGCGAGGCTTACAATTTCACGGTCATAATGAAAAATTTGGAGTTTCAGATAATGGAAATTTTATGGGATGTTTAGAATTAATTTCAGAATTTGATCCATTTCTTAAGGAACACATTCAAAATAATGCCAAAAATTCTATAACTTTCTTGTCAGACAGTATATGAGGAAATAATAGCACTTATGGCAAAACAGGTATTGAGAAAAATTGCAGAAGAAATTAATGATGACGACACTAAATACTTTTCCCTAATTGTTGGTTCAACCCCAGAAAAAAGTTTGCTGACAGTGAAACCAGTTATGAATTATTAATTGGGAGAGATAAATTTAGAATTGAAATTATGAATGTAATTTTTGATAAATTTACGACAGAATTACAAAAAAAGAGGTCAAATATCTGAAGAAACCAGTAAAAAATTTTAATTTCTGTTTGATATTGGTAACATGGAATGTGAGAATATTGACACTGAAAATATTAAAGAAATAACTAAATTTTATGATTAGGATATTACAGATTTATTAAAAAATGAAAGTATATATTTTAAAAAGTATTTGGAAACTGCTGGTCATTTAGAGGTACACGTACAATATCGGGACTGTGCCAAAACGCTAAAAATAATATATGAAAAACTGTTAATAGGTACATTTTCAAATTTATACACAATTTAAAAATTTTTCCTAATCTTCCCAATTGCAAATTGTGAGGTGAAAAGATCTTTCTCCAGGATGAGCTACATAAAAAACAATATCATAACATTACGAATAATGAAAGATTGGCAGACTTATGCATATTATCAATAGAAAATGATATTACCAGATCGCTCACATATGACAATGTTATAAAAGACTATGCATACGCAAGTAAAAAATGTAGAAAAATTAAATATTAATTAAATATTGTCAGAATGCCACACCCAGCAATAGGTAAATGGCGTGCGTGATGGTATATTTATTTTATTTCATTAAAAATTTTGTTTGTTTATACGTTTTTGTTAATAATATTCTTTATTTCTTATGTTTTCTTATATAAGATATAATGCTTGTCATTCAACACCATTTCATAAATAAGTATATTTCAACTCTGATTTTGATATTATTAAAAATGAATTTTAAACCCCAATTTAAAGATTCATAATCTAACAAAAACTGGGGTCCCATTGGACTTCAATAAGCCATAGGGCCCGAAATAATTAGATCTACCCCTGCCTGACAAGAATACCTTTCCTTTCAAGCAGATTTTAATTTCCTAAGTTGTGGCTGTATTGAAAACCTCCCCCCACCCCACCCCAAATCCGAAAGTCAGAAATTGGCAAATTTATAATTTTAATATTCAAATCCCAATTTGAGATCTCATCTGCTTTAGTATCGGGAAGAAATTTTGTTGAACATTTGCAAATCTATTAATTTAACAGTTTCTGGAATAGTTTATGTACAATCCCAGCTATTTTACTCCTAATTAAGCTTAACTAACTCCAAATGTATCTTTAAAACTTTATTGAAATTTTGGAACAGATTTGATATAAAGAATTTGGCTAAATCCGCCATTTTTTTTTTTGTCGCCAAGAATGGCGCCAACGCGTACGGTGTTTGAAAAGTCCTAACGGACGCCATCTTGAACATTGCGCGTAAGAAATATAAACATATATAATTAAAAATGCATAAAAATGCCGATTTAACAATACAAAAATACGAAATTTTATAAAAACGTTTGTTTGAAAGTCTTAACGGACGCCATCTTGAACATTGCACGTAACAAATATAAACATATATAATTAAAAATGCCGATAATTAACAATAATTAACAAAACTTAGAAAAAATACGAAATTTTATAAAAAAGTTTGTACTTTAACTAAATTTAAGAAAAAACAATACTTAGAAAAAGTTTGTACTTTAACTAAATTTAAGAAAAAACGATACAAAATCAAAACACAGTACCTGGTTTAATGAAATCGAAAACTTTTCAAAGAAAAACACGTGTAAATATCCAAATTGCACAAATAATTGTTCCCATATTGCAGTCATCAAAGAACTCTCATTATTTCTATGTAAATTTTCTGCTTCTACATTATTTTATCTATTTCCTGTATGATATTTACGTTTTTAACACACACAGACACGTTTTTACACACACAACAACAACAAAACAAAAATAAAATGGCCGCAGCCGACGATATCAAAAAGCTAAAAGGGGTGGGGTTGCCAGAATTTCCAGAAACACACGTCATGGAACATTTCGCGCGCGCAAATCAGGCGCGCCACATCTGGCTCCTGAAAAAAAGTTGAAAAATCAAAATTCTTTATATCAAATCTGTACCGAAATTTTAAAGAATTCTGCAAATTAAATATTTTTTTAATATTAAAATTTTATATAGATATGTACTTCACATTTAAGACAAACTTAGACATTCTCAGCTGATAATTTGTTTTAAACCGCAGGACCCATTTGCATAGGTATAGTTGAACATGTTTTAATGGTATAGGGATATTTGAAATAAGCATAATAAAAAAAATACTCTACTTTTAAAAAATATTTAGCAATATTTCAGCAAAACAGTTGTTCAAGTTACAATTAGCCATTAAATTAGTTTGACTGTTGTGTAACTGTAACATATAAAGGTAACATGTAAACTAACATTTATTTGACATGAAATGTTGTTGAATATTTTTTATTTTTAATATTTTATTTAGATATCCAGATTGGTTTCTCTGTTGGTGGAGGAATTTTAACGTAATCTGGAGGTGCATCAACCACAGCAGCTCAGGCCATGGATCTCCTCCAACTAAAGGTAAGATTTCATAATCTTATGAAGCACCATATTCCTATTTGTAAAAATTTCAACACTATGAAGAAGATGAAACCTACAGCAAATGCAAATTAGAGTGTACTATGCAAATGATCCGAATTTTAGAGTCACCACGCATGTGTGGGCTGAACTGCTGTATAAATAGAGCTGTAGCGGGACGTTCCAGTGGTAAACGCTTCATGAGAAGTTACTATGTCTCTATGACGACAGAGAGTGCCATATGAGCAAGTTCCGGAGTTTGAATCAGGACAAATATTTGGCTTTCATGAAGAGTTATTGTATCGTACAATAGCAGCTTGTATGCAGCGCAATGTCATGACAGAGATGTGAGTGTAGAAGCAGTGAACTAAAGAGCACCAGACACGTCAGAAATCCAACAGTGGATGATGAAATGTTACGTCAACACAGGATGATAGACACCTCATCCTCGTGGCAGTGATGGACCATACAGCTTTATCTTGACAGTTGGCAGACTATTTGAGCATTGCTACAGATGTGTCATTGTCTGCTCCAACAATTCGTCGACATCTACTGTACAGTGGACTGTGTACAAGAATTCCTTTGCACAGAATTCCCCTGATTCAACACCATTGATACCTATGGCTACAATGGGCTCATCAATATAGACACTGGCATGCCGATTAGCAACAAGTCGTCTTTTCCGATGAATATTGCTTTAATTTGGGGTGCAGTGATGGCTGCATACATATTAGACACTATAGCAGTGAACACCACCTTAAGGAGTATGTAAGTAGTGCGTCATACTGGGCGAATGCCAAGTGTGATAGTCTGGGGTGCCATTGGGTATCTTGGACAATGTCAGCTGCTAAGAATTGTGGATAATCTCAACAGCAACCAGTACATCAGAAAAGTTCTGGAGCCCGAAGTCATACCCTTCCTTCAGCGAATTCCTGGAGCTGTAATTCGACAGGGCTGTCCACATGTTGCTAGGAATGTTCCAAGATTTCTATTCAGCACAATAGTTAGAGCCTCTTTCTTGGCCTACCTATTCACTGGATATGTCAGCTATTGAACATGTCTGGGATTTCGTCTGTTGGCGTCTCACTTGTTCCATAGCTAATGCAGCTGACTTTGGGTTCGGATAGAAGCAACCTGGTATGTTATTCCTCAGGTACAAATTCAAAATTTGTTTGATTTGATGCCACGTCATATAAAAGCACTTATAGCAGCACATGCTGGCTTCACCAAATACTGATTTTTGACATACATATTTTTTTGCTTTCTAAAATTTGTTTTGTTTGTATCAATACAGGTCATTTATGCAAAAAATTTCATTCAATTCTGATAATTCCTTCATGGTGTTGCAATTTTTACAAGCAGTATATTGTATGTATCTTGAAAAAAAAAAAACCCATAAAAATTTGCATTGCTTAATTTACAAAGTGTATGTGCGTATCTGCATGGCTTACGTAATATGTAATAATATTTTTTTACATAATAATATTTTCTTGGCTTCCCAGAAGACATAAGGAAATTGTAATGGACAATAAAAGCAAATATGCAAAAATAAAAATCTTATGTGGGCAACAGATGACTTTCCTTATATAATGCTATGAATTTACTACTTTTACACTAAAAAAAATAGTTTATTCTTATAGTAGATACTTATATTCATTCAATCAATTAGTCGTCATTTTCATTGATTTAGCATCATTTTTATCCATTTGGCGAGATTTTCGTTAATTTGGCAACATTTAAAAAAGTCTCCAAGTTGGCGACATTCCGCCAAATTCATCGCCAAAATCTCACCAAGCGTTATGGATGGAGAAATAAGTTATAGCAGATAAATGATTATTGGTGTTCAAATGCAAAAGTATTACTCAAAGTATCTTTTCTCCTGAATGGAACGAGTTAGATCCATGAGAATGATATCACCAAATTTATAGCATGATATTACATATGAAAAGTAAACATGTATTTCAACAGTTAATATTTGTTTTTAATTTATGGCATTTTTTGATAAACTTTTTGCAGTATTCATGGATTGTAATTTTTGTACCAAATTTCATTCGAATCACTGCATTTGTTCGTGAGATATCGTCTCCACAGACTCACTGACATACACTTTTATACACGCGCACACTTTCATATACACACACAGACATCACCTCAAAAATATTCGTTTTGTGAATGAGATGCACAGAAAATATGCAAAAATGAAGCCATTTTAAAATGGATGCAAGATTAAATATAAATTTAAAAGAACTTTAAAAATAATGATTTGGGATACGACAGACCAGTGTTTGCTCGGGATTGCACTCAGACGACCCGAGTTCGATTCCTGCCTGTGCCCCAAACTCTGTGTTCATGCGGAGAACGATCATATTACACATGTGGGTCCGTAAGTCTTTCCGAGAGGTTGGTGGTGGGGGAAGGAGGGTACGGTCCTTGTGGATACTACCCCCACTAGGTTCCGGTCTAAATTGGGTGGCACTTGCTGGCCATCCAAACAGCTACTTTACATCTTATGATAGATCGGACGATCGGGGTCAAAGAAGGAAAAAAAAATTATGATTTTGACACTGGGAAAAAAGATGGATGCCCTATTTTATTTTGAAGTGGGTCACATAATTTCTTCATATTATATGGGTGTAATTATTATTTTAATTTTTATTTTAAAAACTTCTGAACATATTGTGCTGAATTTTTTTTTTTTTTAGTCTATGGCATAATTTGAATATTTCCTAACATTTTCGAAGCAATTTACGAATTTTAACTTCGCTTAAAAAATGTTTGAAAAATGAGGTCCCATAGGGTTCCATGTATTTCATTTTTTCAATCCAGGTTCAATCCAAAATAATAGGGTGATATTATTCATTTACCGGCAGTTATCTTTCGAACTGGCAGACAGACAGACAGACAGAATGAACAAAGTAATAAGTTTATTACTTTGTACTTTTTTTAAGTGTACACTTTTCAACTAAGTTGGAAAGTGTTAAAAATCAAAACCAAAGGGTACACAAAGCAATCAATTAAGGCTAAACCATGAATAATGTATGTCCTATTTAAATTGTTCTTATTTAATATAGACATTAAAAGTTCTTGAGATTTTTCTTATAAATTATTTCAATTATTTGTTCAACTATGTTGTAACGTGTTAAAAATGCTTTTTTCTCTCATTTATCAGTGAACAAGTGCAATGTTTCTCAAGTTATAACTTATCAGCATTAAATATGCATTGCAGTAGTAGCAAAACAAACATGTCATATGCTACAATTGTTAGTGTTATTAAAAACATTTCAATGTGATTAAACTATATACATATACATAAATAATATTTTCCTTAAAATTTAATTATTTTAGTAAAAGTGTAAAATGTTCAGAATACAAATATAAATACATTGAAGGACAATAGTTCGTCTTATTCATTTATTAATTTCAAATTATAACAGATAAAGTTTTATTCAATATTTGTTATCGAAAAGAAATCACCAGAACTGTGTTTTAATTTAAGAATATAATTTGCTTAATTTTGATAATTTAAAAACGTTCAGAATCTTAAGAACTGCAATGAAAATCACAGAAGAAATTGAAAATAAAATATCAGTGATAAATTTTAAAGTAAACAGTACCTTGGATCGATTTCTTATTTTCCAACACTGTAGTTAAAGTGTTTATGACTTTGTTCATTTTGTCTCTTTGTCCATTCCCACGATAACTGCCATAAAAATCGCTTTATCAAAATCAAATTTTAGTATGTTGTTGAGACGGTCTGTGGGGCATATGGGAATGTAAATGAATAATATCATTCAATTAGTTTTGGATTGAACCTGAGTTGAAAAAGTGAAATACATTGAACTATATGGGACCTCATTTTTCAAATATTTTTTAAGCATAGTTAAAAATTTACAAATTGCTGCAAAATTTTTTTAAATATTCAAACTATCCCATAAAATATATAAAAAAAATTTCAGCAAAATATGTTTGGGAGTTTTTAAATAAAAATTAAGATAATAATTACACCTATATTATATGACTGGATTTGCACGCTGCTACAACTGTCGCCGTGTTCATGCGGAGTACGATCACTTTAAACATGTGGTTCCTTAAGTCCTTCAGAGAGGTTGGTGGTAGGAGAAGGAGGGTACGGTCCCTGTGGATGCCTCCTCCACTGGATTCCGGTCTAAATTGGGTGGCACTTCCCGGCCGTCCAAACAGTTCCCTTACACCTTTCTGGTAGGTCGGACGGTCTGGATTGCAACAACAACCTTTATTATATGAAGAGATCACGTAAACCACTTCAAAATAAAATATGGCATCCATATTTTTTTCTCAGTGTCAAAATCATGATTTTTTTAAAGTTCTTTTTAACTCATATTCAGTGCTGCATCTGCCTTAAAACCGCTTTATTTTTGCATATATTCTGTGCTTATGCCATTACAATATTTTTGAGTTTAAATGATCATCAAACTTTGATTATTTCTACAACAAAGCCTAATTTTAATGGATGCAGAATGTAAAGAAGTGATTGTAAGATGAGTTCTATAAGAAATGCTGAATTTTTTTCACCTAAAATGCTTTGGAGTCTGGAATAAAAGGGATATTCATTGCTTTTACAAAGAGCCAGACAATTTATATTTCAATGATGTCATTTGAATAAAGTTAATTTTTTCCATGAAGTCTAAGTTTTCAATTATAAAAAATTATTGTAGTACTGTGATAATTTAAAATTATCAGCACTGAATGTATTGCATTTTAGAGATGTTTAAATAAAATTGTATTTCAGTTGGAAAGTGTTTCATAATCAAAGCTTTATGCATGATTGATCTTTTTCTTGTTTATTGGATTTCATATTTTCACCACCGGCCAAGCAATCACAGTACAGAAGAGATTAAACTTTTTTGCAACGAATTTAAAAGTAGAACATTCTATAAAAGTAAAACATAATTATTTACAATCCTGAAGCCCCTGGGTGACCTAAAAGACTAATCTTTACGCACTCATAAATTGTTCAAATAACATTCGAAAGAAAGGCAGCCACAATGAAACACTTATGTAATATGCAATATTTGCCATTCTTATTTAATATAAATAAGTACAGCAAAACAACGCGAGTTGAATTATCTGTACTGAAATGACAAACTTGAATGCAGCACACTTTCTTTTTTCTCTCTGGAGCCAAGTCAAAAGATATCCGCTGAACACAAGTATGCTCTTTGTTCATTTCCCCTATACCAAGAGGTCAATTGCCATTCCTAAATCACTACACACAAGAAATTTCACCCCCATTTTTTCCCTGGACGGATAGGAGGTGTGGCTAGTTGGAAGTTTCAGCAGTTGAAACATGATTTACTATTCAAATATACTAAATAAATAAATAAAATTGGCATCACGTCTGATTTCAACCAGCAGAAACAACAAGATCACAACTATAATAGAAGGTCTTTATTTCACTTATTAAAAAATGGGGGCAATCAGGTCCAATCCCCGAGAGGATGACGTCAAAGACAACTATGAAGAGACTTGAATTGCATGGAGTCGAGAATGAGTCGCCAAGCATAACTTAAAATCTGAACGGGGTCAAAATTACAAACCGGCTCGCGGTAATCATAAATAAAGAGGGACTCAAAAAGGAGAATATTACAAGGGTTATTACAACACATAAAAAGGAAAGTTCTTTCAAAAATCGTCCGGAAATTTTCTTTAACAACAAAATGAGCAAGGGCCGTAGAAAGTTTACCACCTTTGACATCCCTAGCATGTTCTGCCAAACGGATACCAATAGTACGTTTTGTACTGCAAATATAAAATTTAAAATTACCATCGATGGACAACAGGGGAACCACATACTCCCCAGCAAAGCTTTTAAAGTCATCCTTATCACCCAGCTTATCAGACCGAATCCGGTTAAATAAAGAAGAAACATTAAAATGAGCAGACCTGAAACCAAATTCAGAGCAGAACTGAATAAAGGGACGGAAAATCCTAGGATGGTACGGGAAACTAGATTTATGATTCAAATGATCTTTTAAAGAAATAAGTTTAGTATCAATTTGAGAAAATTTACGGCGAATAGGGGAAAAAACCTTATGTATAAATTCAAAGGAATAGGCAGCCTCATAGCCAAGATTGAAAATAAAATCAATTTCGTCACTTTAAGAAGAAAAAGAAGAACACATGTTAAAAGCACTATTAAAATAAGCGTTAAAAGAAGCTTTTTTAGAGGAAATAGGATGGTATGAATTAGCAGGAATACAGGAATTGGTAAAAGACGGTTTACGGTAAACAGAAGTGTGAAAACCAACAGCAGAACGGGTAACCAGAACATCAAGAAAAGGCAAGGAACAATTATTTTCGTGCTCAACGGTAAAATTAATTGAAGGGTAAAAATCATTAACCTTGGACAAAAGAAGAAGGAGATCATTTAAATCACCATCCCAAATAATAAAAACATCGTCAACAAAATGGCACCAAAGAGAGGGGGGGGGGGGATGGGCAAAAAAGGCAAAATATCATTCTCGAGCTCCTGCAAAACCGCCTCTGCCAAAATACCAGATAAAGGGCTACCCATAGGGGCACCACAAGTTTGTAAATAAATATCATCAGTAGCCACTGATGAAGAGCATATTTACGCTCGAAAGCGCTCTGGCCTTTTAAAGTTTTGTACGCCTTAAAGAAGTGAAATAAAGACCTTCTATTATAGTTGTGATCTTATTGTTTCTGCAAATATACTAATCCTAAATTAATTTAAAACTTAAAAAATCTTAATTAGATGCCAGAAGTATAAACTATTGATGGTTGTGTTTCAAATTTTGAAATGTTTGATATTTAATTTTTTATAGAGCAATTAAGAAGGTGATGTTTCTATCTTAAGAAATTTTGACAGATTAACACCATTTCAAGATATATTTAAAATAAAATTTAAAAAATTGATGAACAAGATTAGTGCATTAAACTGTCTACAATCAAGTTCAAAAAAGTTAATTTTAAATTATTAATTTGCTAATGTGTAATTTGCGGAGAACTTCCCCAATAGGTTAACATAAGCATGAAAGTTAACTAAAGCATCATCTTAACATGTAACAAAAACTTATTACTTCAAATTTCAAAGCACTGTCTCATTCAATATTCGTGTCACTAAATTAGAAACAGCTTGTGCAGTGAACCAATTTAAATATACTCAAAATAGATGGTAAAATAGGTTCTACTCTAAAGTAAAAATGGACACTGAAATAGTCCAATCATATGTTTATAAAGTCATTTTCATATATTGTTCTGTTAAAGAAGATAATAAAACAGTTTACTTACAAATCTTCACACTAACATACAATCTTTACTGAAAATTTATAAATCTGAAAACATACCTACCTTACAAAGATAAAACACTTGATGCATAATTATTCTTTATTCTCATTTATTTATGGTAATTTACTACCATATACATTTTAATATTTGCAGGTGTAAAAGCATGTTTATACTGTTAAAGTGTTCTTATACTTTGAGTGTCACTCCACATCACATGATGATGCCATAGTATTTAAAGTTGGAAGTGTCATCTCTAGAAGTGGATGTTTTTAGTGGACCCACTTACACCTCCTCCAGAATTTGATGTTAAATTTATATCAGTTATCATCAAAGCTCTATCTGTAGCCAATCTTGAGAAATTACATTTCAAGTGAAACAAATTTTTTTGAACAGGAAATGGCAAAAGAACTGTATGTGAAAATCTTTAACGAACCCCGCCCCCCACCACCACCGCGTTCAAAATTTGATGCTGAATCCATATCAGTCATTACTAAACTTTGTATTAGATCCTGAAAAATGAATGTTTCAAACTAAATTTAGTTAAAACAATTGTATGGCAAAATTTTTACCTCCAAGAAAATCACAGAATGTAAATTACAATAAAAGGTAAACCTTTAAAAGCACTAATCCATGAAATAGGCATTTATAGTTACACACTATAAGATTTGGATAGTGGACTCCTTAATGGTATGTGTTGGAATCCTTCAATTCTGTAGTCAGAAAAATAGACAAATACGACACAATCTGGACTCTACTTATCAGAGTTACAAATAATGAAGAGGTAGAAGTAGTATTACTGCTGTGGATAACTGAAGCCAGAAAGGATAACCGTACCTGTATAAGGAGCTACCTTACAAAAAAAAAAAAAAAAATCACTTATGCACTAGGATGCCAAGGCTTTTTTTAATGTTTATGTAGATTAAATTGTTGCAAAAGTGACAGACATGAAATAATTTTTAAAAAAGTTTGAGGAAACTGTTGTAATCATAAAGACATTGCCTTAGATATTTAAGAATTATGCAAGCGTCTGACATATTTAATGCTAATTAGGCAGGGAATTTCTCCTTATTCAAACATTATACTTTATCCATAAAAGGTGTTTAATGTTCTGGTGACAAAGAACAGTGATTGACTACTTTAGTTGCACGTGATGTGGATGAGACAGAAAAGTTATGTATATTAGTCATTGAAAAATCAGCAAAGACAAGGTGTTTTAAATCTGTTAAAACATTACCAGTGATGTATGACTACTAAAAAGGCATAGATGCACATATTTTTGCCAAATGGGTGAAGCAGCTGGACCATATGTTTAAACTACAAGAAAGATATACCTGCTTCCAGATAATACTCTTATTTTAGGACAAAAAGCATTAAAAATAAAGTTCCTGTCCTACAACAGCACAGCAAAGTTACAGTAACAGTATCAAGTTTGTCCATGATTTTATTTGTTATCTGTCAATGCCAACGGTCATAAATAGTAGTCTACCATTCATGATTGAAACAATTTTACCATAGTAGTACGATTTTGCAGTTTACATTTCAGTTCAGTTTGTATCTCAAATAAGATTAGAATGGAAAATTTGTAGTAACAGTAAAACATAAACTTCTTTTTCATACAAACATCTTATATTTATTTCACACTGATATTTAAAACAATGCAGTATTGGCACTTTGTCTAAAGAAAATCTGAAAATTTCAAAAATTTTAGTTAAAAAGTTAGATTTTTTATTTGCCTGTTTAAATCCTAATGCCATCTAAATATTTTATAATTTGATGATTTGCAAAAATCTTTGAAATGTCATATTTAAGTTATTTAAAAAACCCAAATGCTTATTATTGTTCTTTTCTTTTTTTGTTTTAGATATTTTCCTGATGAATTTCCAAAGATGACTGGATTTGTGATATTTAACAAAAATAGAACTATTTATAACTTCAGAAATAAAGTCTTTAGACATTTTCTGTTATTTTTGTATTTTGCCTTGCTTTATTTACTAGTACATAACTCTTATTTTCCCATTAAAGATTTATAAAAAGAATTTATGGTTTTAATGCAAATTTTATATTATATTTAAATAGTGAAAATCCTGGTCTTTAATGTGTAGTATTAATATTTTATTAACATAATTTTTCTTTTGAAATTTGTGAAAAACTGTTTTTACTTACATGGTAAATTTATTATTAATCTTTTTCTCAGGCTATTGATTTTCATAATAATGAAAAGTTTTTATAGTGTATCGTTAAACAATGCTATGCAAACAGTTAAAATGCTTTAATATTTTTAAATTCAAAATATATATTTATAGAGCAACTGGGAGTAATACGAAATCTGATTTAAATTAATTTTTGTTTAATTAGAAATAGAATACAATTATAGAGTAATTGAAATATTTTGTTCGTCTGTAAATTAGTTTTCAGAATAAATGCATAGCTTTTTAAAATAGTAAGAATAGCACTATTGAAGTACGTTATGTCCCTTTAATTACCTTTAGACATGACAAATATAAGACTGATGGTTTCAGATGTGGTGTCTGATTTGTATTACTTCGGCATGAATCTTTGTATTCACAACATTTCCAAAGTAAATATTTAACTAAAAATATGATTTTTTTTTTCATTTAAAATAATTTATCTGGAAATTTTTTTTTAATTTCTAGTACGTATTAGTACATAATCCAAATAAGTAATAAAAGTTCTGCATAAGTTAGTTCACAATCAGGTTTCTGAAAATCGATATATATCAATGATTAAAAAATGCATGAAGTTTGCTGCCAGAAGGACAGTACTAATGCAGTATCATGACTATCTTATTCTCCATTTGAGGATTATGAGGGTAAGATATTGAAATGGTGTACATGATGCCTGGGTTGAAAATTTTATGGGACGTCCTTGCTCTTGACCTTGAACTAATGTTTTTGTTAAAGTTAAGAAGACAACAAAGAAACATTTTGAAGGAAGTTCCAGATCTAGAAGTGTGTCAATGTCTTGAATATTAATTTCAGGTTCAAAATATTTATGAAAATTAAAAATATTTAAAACATTTTTTCTTAAGTTATATGGTGAGGGGGGGGGGAATAAAGTTAAAAAAAATTCTAATGATGTAAATGAGCAATATTTCACTGACACATCTCGGTGCAATGCAGCTTTGGTACAGTTGAGAAAAAGTAGGATATCTTCAATATTTCACATTCTAATTGTCTGGTTGAGACATTCAACTTGTATTATATGTAGCTCAAAGGTGTCTACTTGACTACTTATAGTTTACTTAATACCTGATCCACTGTCACCATTCAGACAAAAGAAACACTAGCATTTTTTGTGTCTCAATCAATTTGTCCCAAGAAAATGTCATATTTTTGCTACATTAGCAATTGACAACAAAAGTTTTGTTCCTCTAATGTTAATTTGTCTCGCTGTTTAATTGTTCGTAAGTTTTATCAGATTAAGATTTTCATCCATATCTTGGCTTCACCTATTAAAATCATTTGTAGCTTAAAATGTGTAATTTGATAACCTAAAATAGTTGCTGTATTAAAAGATTTTAAACTCATTTTTTATTTTATTTAGCAAAAAATTGGAAAAGTTAAGTGTGACGTAACAGTAACGTCTATATGAAATTTCATTGAATTTAAAATGTGTAGGCTTTTAAATTAAAATTTTATATTTAAAGGTTTAAAAATCCATAGATTAATGTTCTTTAAAGATGTTGGTATGTTGCAGTTAACTTTTTGTCATGGCTCTTTTTGCTTATTTTTTCTTTTCTAAATTAAAATTATATGATTAAAAATTTTTCATTACAGCATTTTAAGTTATTAAATTATACATTTTAAGGCAGAAATGGTTTTAAAAAAAGTAAATTTTTCATTGGATATAACTGAAAGCTATATCCAATGAAAAATTTACTTTGTTGATTACTATGTTGATTTTCGGGAGTTTTAAAAGATCCTGAAAATTAACATTAGATGATTGAAACTTTTATGTCAACTGTTAAAATGTTTGTTACCCAAAAAACTTCTTTCTAGAGGATTTTGATGCGACAAATGGATTGATACACGAAAAAACTCAGCATGATTAGGTGATGGGACCAAGTGAACTGTGCTGGCCAAGTAGATGCTTTTCAGCTGGTACAAAAAAGTTGAGTATCGATCGGACGATTATAACGCGAGATATTCAAGGTCTTTTTTTTCTGTCCCGTCTGCGTTCCAACCATGTAACATGGATGTAACTTTGGTACATTCCAAGAATGTAATAATACTTTGTTCTGGCGATGTAACTCCTATACATCCAAGTAAAATAACAATACGATGTTCTAGCGATATTTCTTTGGTATATCCCACGAACATTACAATGCGATATTCTGGCGATATAACTTTCGTACGTCCTACGAGTGTAACAAAGTTATGTTCTGGCGATATAACTTTGGTATGTACCACGCATAAAACAATACGATGTTCTGGCGATATAACTCTGGTACATCCCAAGAATGTAATAATGCGATGTTCCGCGAATGCGAAATTGATACATCCCAAGAATATCACGATGCAATGTCCTGTGAATGCAAAATTGGTACATCCAAAGAATATTGCAATGCGATATCCCGTGAGTATAAAATTGGTACGTCCCAAGAATATCACAATGCAATGTCCCGTAAATGCAAAATTGGTACATCCAAAGAATATCGCAATGCGATGTCCCGTGAATGCAAAATTGGTACATCCAAAGAATATCGCAAAAGCGATGTCCCGTGAATGCAAAATTGGTACATCCCAAGAATATCACAATAAAATGTCCCGTGAATGCAAAATTGGTACATCCAAAGAATATTGCAATGCGATGTCCCGTGAGTATAAAATTGGTACGTCCCAAGAATATCACAATGCAATGTCCCGTAAATGCAAAATTGGTACATCCAAGGAATATCGCAATGCGATGTCCCGTGAATGCAAAATTGGTACATCCAAAGAATATCGCAAGGCGATGTCCCGTGAATGCAAAATTGGTACATCCCAAGAATATCACAATAAAATGTCCCGTGAATGCAAAATTGGTACATCCAAAGAATATCGCAATGCGATGTCCCGTGAATGCAAAATTGGTACATCCAAAGAATATCGCAAGGCGATGTCCCTTGAATGCAAAATTGGTACATCCCAAGAATATCACAATGCAATGTCCCGTGAATGCAAAATTGGTACATCCAAAGAATATCGCAAGGCGATGTCCCTTGAATGCAAAATTGGTACATCCCAAGAATATCACAATGCAATGTCCCGTGAATGCAAAATTGGTACATCCAAAGAATATCGCAATGCGATGTCCCATGAATGCAAAATTGGTACATCCAAAGAATATCGCAATGCGATATCCCATGAATGCAAAATTGGTACATCCAAAGAATATTACAATGCAATGTCCCGTGAATGTAACAATGCGACGTCACACTAGGCGGACATTCGGCTGTGACAGGGACATTACAGCGATATCGCCGTTGCATTACGAGATCTCCCTGCGACATCTCATTGCCCCATTGCGATGTTCTTGGGATGTCCCAGATATGTTTCGGTGCTGTTGGGGAAGCTATTGAATGAGAAATGAAATGAAGCTGATAGATTTCGATGACAAAGAAAATATAGAAATAAGTCTCAGCGAAAGAAGAAATGCATGCTATTATTTTCAGAGTCCCACTGTACAAAAATTCACAAATGCCTAGAGTGTAGATGCTCTGCATGGGTATACCTATACACACCAAAAAATATCCGTGTACATGTGCAATCTGTAGCAGGAAATCTAAGCATCATATGGCCCCGAAATTTGGTACACATATACTTCAAGACCCAGGATGGTGCTCCTTGGTGGGATTTATTTTGTTGTCATTGTTATAAGTAGGCATACTTTTTTAAAGCATCCTTTAAATTTTGTTCATCAAAACTTAGTGAATTCTAAAAAAAACCAAAGAAGCTTTATCAATATGCCTGCTTTAAACAAAAAATAAATAAATAACTGTTGCATGGTCATGCTACGCAAAGTCACTTGAAGAGGAACATGCATTGAAAGAGAAGCACAGAGTGACATCAACATAGAACACTTGAGGGAGTAACACTCCGGCCGCTCACTTTGCTGCTCATACTCTCGGGGAGTCGGGCGGCTAGGCCTTCTACACAGACGCTGCAAGTAAAGTGCTTAATGAACCAAGATTTGAAACTAACCATATAGGTGCAGTACCTCTTTTTGAAAAATCAAAACCAACATAAGTGACAAAATTTTCAATGGATATTTCAGTTTTTTTTTTTAATTTATTTATTGGTAGGGGATTTTTCTTGCATTGCAATTTTGCCATATATTTTTCTAATTCATCTGCAAAGTGGCAATATAGAATCAAAAATTCTGATACGATACCGCTTAGCACAAGCCTTGAACTGAACATACTCTTACCCATTATTTTCTTTATATAATATCATCAAAATTCTGCAGAAAATTACAACTTCAGCAATAAAATATTTATATAAAATCGATAAATCTTGAATAGATTTTCTGAAATTACATTTTCTTAAAATGCTATTGTACAGTTAGAGTTCATTTTATATTCATGCGTATTGCTGAGATTCTAAATGCATATTTTCCATTCATCTTCATGATCTAATAATTTTATATTAGAGGAACTGAACAACCTTATTTTTATATTTTTGCTTACTATTAATTTTTTAATTAAAAATGTTATTCTATAAACAAGGTAGCCTTTCGATGACACACAAACACACACATTTTTAACACAACATTCTAAATGTAACATTTATAACATGAATCTGAGAAAATTACAACTAGTCATGTTTTTGACATCTAGAATCTAAACTATTGGCATTGAGTGCCTTTAGTTAAATTACGAGACCAACATAAGTGGCAAGTGCCTTTAATGCCTAACTGCAAATTTCAAAATGTTAACATTAATACCAAATTATTTTTAAAACACTTCATATGTTCATTATCGAATGTACAGACTCACAGACACATTCATATATACATAAACACACACAGACATCAGCTCAAAAATGCTGTATTCCAGTTCAAGGATGCTTAAAATGTGCACTTCCATGAAAAACTCAAATTTGAATTTTTGATCCCATTGCAATACTTTTCCTATGTATGTAGGGACAATAAAAACATATCAAAGAAATGAAAACCAATAACAGTAGCTCCTTGATATAAAACAAATGTTCAAAGATAAGCAAAATGTAGAATACATCTGAGGAATGTCATTAAAGGAATTCTAGGGGTTCACTAAATATCCCCAACTTGCAGCTCGTACCTTGGGTGAGTCGGGTGGCCTGGGTCTTCCCCCCCCCCCCCACAAAATATGAAAAAAATAATAACAATAATAATAATAATGCATTACTTCGCAATGGTTCGGAATGATTGGTGATTAGTTTGCAGAAACTGCTTCAAAGACAAAAGTTGCTGGAGATAGCCACATAAGTCTTCTGATGTAACACTACTAAGACACTATTTGGGAAAAAATAAATAAATAAAATACATAATAAAATACACAATAAATACACAATAATAAATACACATAATAAACTACACAATAAAATACATGTTTAAAATAAAATATTAAAAGGTTAATTTTTTTTTTATATTCAAGAGTATTCCCCAGGTTAAAAAAAGGGCACTGCGCTGTTACCAGAAAAAAAGGGCATCTTTTTTTTTTCTTATAAAAAAGAAAAAAAATCGACGACACTCAATTACAAAACACTGATAAATGAGATATATTGCTGTGAACAAATTTATCATTGAAAAAGTTATTTTTATCTTTATAATATGCACTGAAATGTCTGAGTGAGTGAGTGATGTATAAAAATTATCAAGCACATCCACTATAACTAGAATCTTTGTTTTAACCCTTTAAATGTTGCTGACGAGTTCAACTCATCATGCATTGCATTACCGATAAACGTGGTTGACGAGGTAGACTCGTCATACACTTTGAAAGCTGAGACTCCTGTGTGTTTAACGGAAATAACACATCATATGATTGTGTATGAGATATTAATTGTGTTTACAATCTTCTCCACTAGATGGCAGTAGTAGTTCTACAAACTAGATTTTATCGAAGACAGTATTTTGTACAAGTTCTAGTTAGCTTTGTATTACGATACAGTACGAAATGTATCATATTATGATACAGTATGAAAAAGGATGAAGGTTTATTATAAAAAAATATCCAGGCACTTGCTTGATCAAATTACCTTCAATGCTTTTATTCTATGGAGAAGTTAACATCCAGAAATATAAAACTTATTGACTTTAGAATTGAAATCATTGAGGAAACAATACAAAAATCCTATGATTCTACCAACATGGATGTAAAATCAGAAAAACAAAGTTATAAAAATCATCCGCTTCGTCTTACATGGAGACATTTTGATAAATATATACTTCTCACACCCTGCAAAATAGAGTCAACTAGGCGATGTGTTGTATGTTGTGCTTCTAATAAAACTGGCAAGACGCTTGGGAAATAAACCAGGATATAGTGTCCAAATTGTGAAGTTGCTCTTTGTTATACCATGTTTTAAAATTTATCATACCAAAAGAAACTATTAAAAATTGGAATTGTATGTTTTTTCCTTACTTATCTGTTATTATGCATGTTTATTTACTTAATACCTATTTCAGTAAAACACCTTATTCAATGCGCAAGCAGTGGGTAAAACGGTATGAGAGAAAAAACTCCCCACTGCAATGCGCGCAAAGGAAAACAAATGACACGCTTAAAGAGTTAATATCATTCGATCTGTCTCAGCTATGAGACAAGGGTGAAAAATCTAAAACTTTAAAAATTCGAATTAGGGGTGACAGTAAAAAAAAAAAAAAAATCAGAAATCAAAACCACTTCGCTTAATTATGGAGCACTTCCACTCTAGCAGGGTTCCCACACCTCAAGCAGAAAAAAATAAATTAGGCCTTTTCAAGGCAATTTCTTTTTTTTATAAAGCTACTTAGAACTTAGCAATATAATTAAAAAAAAATTAAACTATACATTAGAGAGAGGAAAAATGCAAGTGCAGTCGAACCTTAATGGAGCTCCCCTTTAGTGGACACTCTCCTTTAATGGACAATTTCTAAATCCTCGGTCCTTTGAAATAAAGCATTAATGTATTTCAACTCCCAATAGAGTGAACACTCGATAGTGGACAGTTTTCCGGCATTTTTCTCCTATTTTTCTTTTAAAAGAAGCCTTTGAACAGAGGGGGGGGGGGGGAGAGAGAACCGATAGCTGAAGAAAGAGTGCACATACACCTCTGTCAGGCATCTCAGGTGGGGGAGAGTTTCCCCAGGGCCAATTCACCACTTCCTGCTCTTATCCCATTAACAATTCTTATCTCTGAGGCTGTGATACTGCTAGTAGCTTGTTTTTAGAATATAATGTTAGTTTATCTTGCATTACTGAACAAGTGTTTATTTCTGTTCGTTGGGTTAGTCTGTTTCTTTAGAATTATGGTCAAGGTCACGCTTTTCAATTCCATAATCAAGGTGGACGATGTGACTATTTTCGCCAACGAAGATTTTTAATTCCTTTTTTAACTATAGTTGAGGTTAGAGATTGGCTGAATATTCTATCATGGCATCTAAATGCAAAAGATTAACGTTAAAAGAAAAAATTGAAGTAATCGACGCTGCAGTAAAAGATAAAGTCGGTTTGCGAACACTTTCAGAACGTTTTGAAGTTGGAAAGACACGGATTGGAGAATTACTTAAAAACAAGAAAGAAATGAGAAATCTTTGGATCTGCAACAACAAAAATGCAAAAACAATAAAACTGATGAAGATAAATGATACTGATTGAATTGTCTTCAATTGGTTTTGTACTGTACGTGCAAAAAATATTCCAGTCAGCGGACCTTTGTTGCAGGAAAAAGCTAAAAAAGTCACTGAATCATTGGGAAAAACAGACTTCAAAATTTCGAGAGGCTGGCTCGAAAAATTTCAAGTTAAACATAATGTGTCATTTAAATCAATTTGTGGTGAAGCTAAATCAGTGAACCTTGAGGTTGTGACAGAGTGAATTGGAAAACTGGAAAGCTTGTGAGTAGAGTTGCACTGAATATTCGGTTGGTATTCGGTATACTCCTATTAGGCAGTCAAACCTAATATTCGGTTCGGCCGAATACTTTCATTCTGCAGAACCGAATAGTAAAAAGAATTTTAAATATTCGACAATTGATAAAGCACATTTTTTTATACAATGAATGAAAGTTATAGTATTATAGTACAAAATGAATTCAAATTGTTACTTACCAATATTATCGAATTTAAAATAATTTTAATGTAAAAGAAAGCACTCTAATATTAAATTTTGTTGTTTCTCCAATTTTTCTTAAATCTTATCACACCTTAACCTTACTAACTCGTTTAAATATGAAACAGTAACCAGAAGATAAAACTCATAATATTCTGTGTTCAAAAATATAATTTTTTATAAAATATGCAGCTAAAAATAAAAATCAATTATCATTTCACCAATATTAAAAAAAGGTGAAGGTGATTAATATACATAAAAAAAAAACACTTGGATGAATATTCAATATTGCAGTATTTTTTTAATTTCTTAAGTTTTACACCACATGAAATATTGTTTAAAAACATAAATTAGTTATTCTTTGTAATCAAAGTTTAATAGAGGTAAATTATGGTGCAGGAACATTGGGCGTTCTACATTTTCAGGTTGCAGCCTATTACGTTTTGGTTCATAAACATTTCCTGCTTCTGAAAATAAACGTTCACTATCAACGCTGCTAGCTGGTGCAGACAAGCACTTTCTTGCTATCTTTGCAAGTACGGGGTTGAAATGTTGATTTCCTCGCCACCACATCAATGGATTGTTGTTCCTTGGTATCAATGGTAACGATAGGTAAACATTCAATTCATTAGAATTATTTGTCTGTTTAAATGAACTGTAATGTTTTTTGAAGTTGTTTCTGTGGATTTAACAATCTCACTAATGCACTGCCAAAAGGAATTGTGCACGTTTTGTGAAAAAGAATTATCCTTCTCTTTTGGTGTAGTTTCTGTATCACTTGTCGTCAACATCAACTCATTAGTTTCCTGCATTTTTTGTTTTGTGAAAAAGAATTATCCTTCTCTTTAGGTGTAGTTTCTGTATCACTTGTCGTCAACATCAACTCATTAGTTTCCTGCATTTTTTGTTTGACAGCAGATACTGCCTCTTCAACTTCATCAGTGAAAAATGCCGTTTTGAAACGTGGATCTAACAGAGTTGATAAAAAAAAGAATTTGATTTTGTAAATGTCTGAAAAGCGTTCCACCAGTCCAGTCTTCAATGTCTCTTTCATTGTACCAACACTATAGAATTCTGGTCCATTCTTTGATAAGTAGCATTTCAATGTTGAAACAGTAGGAATTACTTCTGATAGAATTGATTCTTTACTACTTATAATTTTCGTAATTTCTTCAAATGGCTGGAGAAGATGAAGGATAGTTTCTACGGTGCCCACTTATCTGCGTTTAAATTACTAATTCCGTACTCTGCTAAAAATAACGAAATAGTCTTTTTTTGTTTTACCAGATGTTGTAATATGTAGAAAGTACTGTTCCATCTTGTGCTTACATCTTGTATAAGTTTTTTGGGAGTTATATACAACTCTTCTGTTTGTTTGTTTTTTGTAGATTAGTACAGGACAGGGGAGAATGATTGAAATGTGTAACTATTTTTATTGAGTTTGAAATAATATCTTTGACCACTCTTTGCAATTCAATTCCATCATGTATAACTAGCTGCAGAGTATGAATGAAGCAAGATGCATTATATATGTATGCATCCCTAACAGCTTTGACCATGTTAAGTTCATTATCTCGAATCAAATATGTAATTTTTGGATACATTCCAATCTGATATTAGTTGCTTTAACATTTCACCAATATTTTGTCCTGTGTGACTGCCAGAAAAGTGCTTTACATAAGAGCAGCACTTTTTCTTTCAAAATCAGTAGTAGTAATCCAATGGGCAGTAAAATAATAAAACTGCAATTGTTAACGGAAGTCGATATGTCAGATGTAACTGATATTGCTTCAGCCATTTCAATTAGTGATGATATTTTACTTTTGCATTTTAAATAAATATCAGGTATGAAATTATCAGTAAAATAATTCCTTGATGGTTATTTGGTACTGAAGTTGGGCTTTTTTCAAAAGATTTTTAAAACCAATATCATTTACAATGCTGAATGATTGATTGTTAATGGCAATCATTTTGTTTTTAAGCTTTAAAGAAAACACATAATAATTTTACAGGGTTCATATTCTATTTTGAAAACAAAAATTAAGGAGTTTTTAATGGTATATCTAAAACTATTATTAAAGAGTTTATAGATTACACATTGAAGCCCTCTACATTATATCAGCATTATTTTCCAAAGAAAAATACTTACTAGAAAAATTAATCAATGTCTGCAAGTAATAATAATTTGAGGTGAAAATTTTTTGATTTGAAATACCAATTACGTATCTGCTTAAATTACAAATTTCTTCAAATAATACCAATGCACAATTAAGTAATATATTAATAACAAATTAGTATCAGGTTAAACTAAGACACTGTTTAAGAAATATTAAGATTCTGCTGGAAATAAATACATCTATGAACTGCTATTTTCAAAACAAACTACAACTAACACAGCTTTCCCTTATACTTCCTTTTCTTCTGATATTGATGTCTACAATTTATCATTCAGTTATTTTGTCAGAGTTGGTATAAAAGATTGTTTTTGCTACTCTGCCATTTTCTTTAACAAAACAGATCTTACATAGTTCAAAGTCAGATCTTGTCTAACAAACAGATATCAGCTATATATGCATTGTGACATTGCCATTCAATATATGTAACTGCCTCATTATAACTGTTCTAATATGTATTGATATTAACATTTAAATTGCAGGGGTAGAACCCAAGGTTGGCCCAAACCGTTGATGTTTGCGATTAAAAGTTTTGCTGTGCATAAAATCCTCCATTTACTTTGACTTTCAATTTAAATGTAAATAGTATATGCTTTTGCTCATTAAAACCCATCCAGACTTAAGCTTTTCTATTCTAGAAAAAATAGGTTTTGCCCAACTGACATTTTCCGAGTTTTAAAATTTACATGTGCATTCCATTTTCCTTGTGAAAAGACAAAAGTTGCATTCAATTATACATCAAAGTTTAAACATATCATATTTTAAAGAGACTGCAAAGGGTCAAAATTCTTTTTTTTTTTCACCCATTTTCCTGGCCAATATTTTTCTTTTACACATTGAATATAAAAAAGATTCTATTATGCTAACTGCATATAGTCCTAATTTTGAAAATTTTACTTTGATTTCTGCTAATTTCAGCAGAAGACATTCTGCCAACCAAGAAGATATCAACCCTGTCAAAGATTGTTTTTATTTGCATCATTTGATGTTTCAGCAACAATTTCATATTTTACATTTCATTATATGTACTTTGGGATTGAAAGAAAAAGCATTTAAAAACTAAATAACTCATGTAACTTTGCACACAATAATAAACTAATTTACATGGTAAAATGCATTGCAAATCACTATAAATAAGAATACATACGCTTCAGAAATCAACTGGATTTCCTTCATCAGTGAAAAAAGTCTGGAGTCCAAATAATGTTTCGCACTGATGAAGGAAATTCTGTTGATTTCCAAAACATACGTATGCTTATTTATCTTTGTGCTGCATTTTACATTGTAAACCAGTTTATTAAGCATTTAAAAATTGTTTACCATTTTTGAAATCTACACTCAAAAAAACTTTTATTATCGAGCATCCCATACACATGTGCCTATTGAGGCGATGAAAATATAATACAGGAAAGGACGGTTCAGATGAATAGTAGATATGAGTGTATAGTGCTTAATATGAGTTAAATGTAAAAGCTCTGATGGGTTTCCAAATGAAAGTGTTTTTTTCATTGGTTACATTGGTGTCTTTCAATTAACAGTTAAAATATCTGTCATTTATTCAAAAGAGAGAGAATGTCCAGCTGTTACTTTTCACTGTTGCTTATTACCCTTTCAATGATTTGGCACCCTTTCATTTAAATTCGAATGCTTCTTTAAAAAGAGATAATTCTATTATACTTGTAAAAATTATAAAAAATGTTTATAAAATTGATAGTAATTTTGCTTTTTAATTTAAGAGAAAATTCATTTATTTAGTTGCTGACAAATTTTTGCTTATGACATGATTTTACTAGGTTTGGCCTGATGAGGAGAAAAATATTATTTAAAAAAAAAAAATTAAAAAAAATTAAGTGGGCAAAATAGTGAAATTTCTCTAAAATATGTCTGCTGATCTTGGTGGAATCGTATAACAGCAAACATGCATAAACGAAAAGATTGTGTATTATACAAATGACATTCCCCAATTTATCAATTACATGTGATAGTTTACAAGAAGAAGGTCCCATTGATGAAAATTTTAAAATTCAGTTTATAGCTCTGTTAAGTACGGATTTTTAGGCTGATTCTAAAAAACAAAACTGCATGCCTTTGTAATAAAATTACAACTCATTTTACAAATTTTACCTTATTAATCAAGCTAGTAAAAAGCTTCAAAATTTATGGGCTGATAGCAGGGTTGGCTGATTTAAATCCCATAGATTTAAATTGGTTTAAACTTTTTGTTTATTTGTCTGTTTAAGCCATAATTAAAAACTTGATTATTTGTTTAGAAAAAAATAAAACAAAAAAAAAAACCATGTTTTTTTTTTTCCCCCAACCTTTGTTGATAGAAAATTTTTTTCTCAGAATTAGCAACATGCAAAGCATAATGAAAATGTTTCTAGTATTTGAGAAGTTACTTAAATCCACTGAAAACTAAAAAGGGTATACTTGTTGGTATAATGGCTATAAACCATATTATCTCAAAAGTAAAATCATAGACAACTGGACCCTTTTCCTGTAAATCATTACATATTACTGCCAAAAACCATAATAAATAAGAACATTAGCAATTAAAGAAACCAACAGATAATTTCAAATTCAATAAACTAATTAAATATATTAAATGTAAAATCTAGCAACTGCAGAATTTAATTTGCATTGAAATTTTTTAAAAATAAATGTAATGAAGGCAGGAAAGCTAAAACTTACAAATATTACTTTAGTGTCTCCAATAACTGTAGATGCCTCATACACCAGTTTGGAATTCCACAAAGGCCTAAGAAATAATGCAAAAATTAATTAAGAAAAAATGTCAAGCATATAACTGGAATAGCAAATAAATGAGGAAAATAGTCTACAAAATATTCCAAAGTTTTTCAAACAATTTTTTACTATTTCCCAATCTCCATGGCTTACATTGGTAGAGTAAAATGCATCAAGGCCCTTGCACCTTGTTTTTCCCCCATTAGCCAGGCACTTGACTTTTATTTAATCCTTCGCTTATACAGCAGCTGAAGTGTGAACAATTTTGTAGCCATACAATGTTGCTCCAGTACACTAAATGGGGTGAATTATATTACACCCTTATCAGAACACAGTGGGGACAACAGCCACAGGGATAACACCCTCCCTCTCCTGCTAACAACTTCTCAGAAGAACTTTTGGACCCACAGATGTAACATACCTGAACTATGCATAGACACGGGAATAGCCTGGGCAGCTCTGTGTATCAAACTTGCATCCTCCTAGTGCAAACACTGTGACTTAAGCACAAGGTTTGAACTAAGAGGATGCACAGGGTTTACACTTAAAATATATACTGTCTTGTAACCTTTGCATCAAAATCAGTATAATACAACAATACATCATTACAATATTTTGAACTTTGTTTCCTTCCTAAATGAACTTTTTACAAATCCTTATCCAGGAATCCAATAAAATAAAATAATAATAATATCTAAAACTAATGTAGTTATTATCAGAATAAAATTCAAACTCATGCAATTATCAGAATTTCATGATTTTTGCACAAATTACTTTCAGTAAGGAAATATGTCTACATATCTAATTTTAAACATTAGAAAGTTTATTAAAATTAAGAAAGTTATAATTTTTTCAGAGTCAATTTTTCACAGCTGGAAAGAGCTGGCTCCAGATATAACAGTTTGTTTGTAAATATGATATCATAACATCAGTTTCTTCTTTCCTGTTCTTTTGAAGCAAAATGAGCAAAAATTATCCAAAATTTTAATCAAAACTTAATAATTCAGAAACTAAGCTGCATTTACAAAAAAATCAGTCCAACGTATACTGTGGCCTGACCTAAACTATCCCTTTGACAAATTTCATAGTTGTATGTCATTTAGATTTTTATCTACAGCACACAGATATTCTCAAAGATTAAAAAAAGCCACGCATTGCACTAGTTAATATAGAAAGTAATGCAAAATTAAAATTTGCACAAAATTAAAGTCTTATGCAAAATACACTAGTACTTAAGTAAGCACAGAACTTCTAGGTATTGTAGCATATCTACACTTATGCTTTCTCAATTGTGCATTCATACAGTAAATATATTTTTTAAATTCAAAGTTCAATATCAATAGTAATAAACTCATAAGATCTAGTGAACAGCTAATATAATTTAATGTTTACAATGTACAAAATAAATTAATTCTTATATAAATTTTAATGTTTTAAACACAACAAATGTTTATACATAAGCTAGTATTTAAGTTTTTAGAAAATAATAAACAAAATTATTTTTGTATGAAAATAAACAGTTTTATTACTTTTTAAAATATTTGCCTTTAGCATCAATACATGTTTTCATTCGAATAAACCAATTTTCAAAACAGTTATGCAATTCAAACATTGGTATAGCAGAAATATGTGATTTGTAAACTTAAACTGCTTCTTCTGGACTGTTAAACCAGTGATAATGCATTTTATTTGTGATTGTTGGGAACAGAAAAAAAAAAATCATTGGGTGCTAAACTGCTAAATCAGGTGAATAATGCAATGACTCATCAAATCAAATTTTCATGCTTCAAATAATTGATAGTTTGAAATGCAGTGTATGAGCTTGATTTGCCATGATGAAGAATGATGCAATATTTTGCATTACTTTTTCTGATTTGAGCAACTATTTATGGTAAAGAAATTATCATATATCAATCAGCATTTACTATTCTATGATCCTCCAATGCAACAATTGCAACATGGTCGGATTTTCAAAAAATATTAAGTAATAATTTTCTTTTAAACACTTTGTGCACAAAGAACTTTTGTAAGATTTGGTTCATTTTAAAAACACCCAAACAGTAGATTGTTGTTTTGTTTCGAGTTCATTCGAATAAATTTATATATCATCACCTGTTATAATGTCAAATACATATTTTGAAAGACCAGAGTTAAATCTTATGAGATTTTCCTTATACCAATTGACACAAGCATCCTATTGAGCTCAGGTTAAATTATGCGAAATCCAAAATGCATATACTTTTTTTTACTTTTAAATGATCATGTACAATTGAATGCACTAAGGGAGGTACTTTCGAAGATGCCTCAATTTCATCATATGTGACATGATGATCTAAAGCAGTGTTCTTCAACCTGTGTTCCGCGGAACCCTAGGGTTCCACTCAAACGCTTTAGGGGTTCCGCGAGTCGATACTACAATTCGTTGTTTTTGTTTTGTTTTTCTTTGTTTTCAATTTCATATGACATATATATGTATAATACAAATACTTTATATGAAATATTTATCTTCTTGTTTGAATTAATGCAAATTTATATCTCATATAAAGTTTTTATAACAAAGGCAGATACGTACCTTGTTCATAACATGTAATATGTAATATGACACATCCCCCCTAAAATCAAATCTGGGTGTGCTACTGAACGAAGGGTTCCATAAAAAAAATATCTTAAAAAGGGTTCCGCGAGATGACAAAGGTTGAAGAACACTGATCTAAAGTGATCATTTGTTGCACATCATCAATGTTTTCTGATGTCAGCAGTTCTTGGTCGACCTTCGTGAAATTCATCACAGAAACTCCTATGTCCAACTTTAAACTAGTTGTAAATTGTTGCTTTGGATGGTACTTCATCACCAAAAGTCGAATTCATTCAATCAACACTGTTGCTGTTGAGACCTAGACTGTCCGACCTACCAGAAAGGTGTAAGGTAACTGTTTGGATGGCCGATGACACTGTTGCTGTGTCAACCCTTGTCGAAAGTCATAATAAATCACAGCTCAAAAATCCCTTTGACTTAAATGTTTTATCACTACCTTATTAACTTCAAAACATTGTAAAAAGAATATTATAGCATTTCTCATTCTTTAACAGCCAATGTTCAAATTTAAAAAAATCATCTGTATTGAAAGCTGTTATTTTTGGTATTGCCACATTCTGAAAACTTAAAATACTGGTCCTTATAATAATGTAGATTGTATGATGACTTAATTTTGCTTGAAATGGTTTGAGGTGGTATGAAGTAATGACTAAGTAACTAAGGCCAATGGCATTTGAAATTTTTTGTAAGGAAGTGGTAACAACAAAAAGGGCTTGGAAGCAATAACTTAAAGAAATGTCACTATACATCATTGGTTGTAGAGCCAACCAATCCCACAATTTTTGTTCATAGCATATTTCAAAAATAAATATTAAAAAGAAGTATTTTACACCTTACCGAATAATTCGAGAAAAATATAAATACAATCCATTGTGTTTCCCAGAATAAATAATATCAGAAGTGGAAGAAGAAATGGTAGCATTCTGTAGAGGTTGGGATATTGGGTTGATGGGAGGCGTACCAAAAATTTGCTGTGAAGGCGTATTGAGGACAGGTTTGACTGGGCTGAAAACATCTGCAATGATAAAATATACACAAATAATGTATTAATAGACATTATTGACTCTTGAAATGTACAAAGTGGCCATAATTCTGGAAAGAAAAATTATATTTTCAAAATCATATAATTAAAATTTATCAGATATTTGATATAGCACTAGGACCAAATTCTGAAGTTCAGTTCGAGACCCACGCTTGTGAAATCCACACATTGCTAAATCATTTCTGACATGATAATTCATTGAGCTTTAAAAATAATAAATAAAATAGATATTTTTGCAGTATTTGTTTAGAATACATTCTGTTCTTGATATTTTTCAACAAAATTAACTGGAATGTGGTTCAACTACACTTCCTCATACCAAAACCCATTTCTAAGTAGCTTGATATTTTATTGCAAATTTTACAAAAAAACAGCCACCAAATTTGTTACCAAGTGGGACGGTCGGTTGAACTGACAGACAGACCCTACCAAAACATCATTACAGTGCTATCGCCTAACAAACCACAATTAATATCATTGATCTAGCACAATTTTATCAATTTAGTGACATTTTTATTGATATGTAACATTTTGATAAATTAGGCGACATTTTAGAAAGTTGTCAAATTTGTC
The DNA here is from genome assembly GCA_951213105.1 of Amaurobius ferox. NCBI lineage: Eukaryota > Metazoa > Arthropoda > Arachnida > Araneae > Amaurobiidae > Amaurobius > Amaurobius ferox. Next base: position 30,182,134 of record OX578150.1, on the reverse strand, counting down.
ACTAAGTGGGACTGTTGGGCTGACAGACAAATGCTACCAAAATTCCATTATAGTACTATCTCATAACAAAACGCAATTATATTTCATCGATTTAGCAGTTCATCAATTTAGTGACATTTTTATCAATTTGGCAACACTTAAAAAAAGCTTGCTAAGTTGGTGGTATTCTGCCAAATTTTTCACCAAGTGTTATTTTTCACTACAATGATTGAAACTATTAGTTTCACAATAACTGAGCTATAAATTAAACCCTTTTATGCATAATTACGTAAAATTTTGTCCTATGCTGCCATGTTAAGAAAATATAAAACTTAGAATAAAATACAATTAAAGTGACAACACAACATAGTTTTACACAATTAAGTTTATGCCAGATTTTCAAAAAATTCTACCTAGCTATTTTTCGTTAACAAAGCCCGATATAAAGTTTCGTGAAAACCCATGAATTTTTGTTGCAGCTATCATGTACACAAGAAATCAACCACAGACATGACATACAGACAGACATCAATCCAAAAATAGTCAAAATGTGCTCAGGAGGTTCTAAAACATATTGACATCAAAATCTTGAATTCAAAAATTTTTGTGAAAACAATACTTTCTCTATACAATATTGTATAGTATGAGAAAGTAAAAATATTTTACAATAATATTAAATATAGTTTTGATTCATAAAAATGTAAATTTGTCAACCTTATAACTGTTGCCCAGTGATGAGTTGAGTTTTCATCAGTAAAAACACATCATGAGTTACAGAAGTAAAAAACATAAATAATGGAAATAAATGGGTTAAGATTAAATTGTGATTTTTACTTACAAAAAAGCCTCTTATTTATAAAAATTTTAATGATATTATTCTGTGTCATTAAAATTTACCACAATTTTAATTTATGCTCATCAAAAATGAGTTAAAATTGTGTTTTTACACTCAAATGAAAACAATTTTATGACTCATTATTGATGAGTATAATATTTGTTGTCTGTCATTTCTGACATGTAATAAATTATTATTACTATGAGTGAAAATGTGAAACAAAACCAATTTCCGAGCTAAAAAAAAATATTAAATAAAACCATATGCAATTTCTGTCAGAGTCATTTCTGACATGAGCTCATAATGAATTTGTTGGATACACGTAAACAAACGATCGCGATAACGATTCTCCTGAATGAAGTTCAACCTGTGATAATTTTGTTGTGAAAGACTCATTTCGTTCTCGAGAGTGAATCGTGGCATTTTTCCAACATGCTTATCATGCAAACCAAGTGCTCGATGCGTATGCAGGTAATTTAATTTGCATATCCAAGGGGAAATCCCTGTGATGATGGCGTTCTGGTACATCCCAATCCCCCGATATATATAGGAATCAACCTGATGCAATCGGTAAAGTAAGAAATTACATTATTTTAAAATACCTTTTTGCAATAATAACACTTTATATATACATACAGTCTTTTGGTCTTATTTTCTAATTTTTAGCTGATTAATTAAATCTTAAACCAGACTAAAAGTTTCATATGCTCCTTAAAGAGTTTTAGTATGTGTACAGTTAGGCTTAACCAATACTTTGCGCTCTAGCCATTATTCTCCGGTCACTTAATTAAGGAAGAAAATATCAAAACTGATATCATTTTTATTCGATTTACTAAGGTAAATAATATTATATAAAATTTATACTAAAAATATTTTTTTAAGATATCTTTGACATAAAAAAGCAAATTTAAAGATATTTTAAATTTATTAACTTTCAGTGAATACAAATTTTCCTGCCATTTTTTACAGGTATTCACTATTTAAAAATAATTTTGAGTTAGTTGAAAAGTCAGTTTTGCTTGCTTATAGCGAACATCACATGAAATAACTTTACAATGTTCTTTTGCTTTACACTGTTCAAACTTCAATTTATAAATATACTTTATGTGGTATCCACTAAAATAAATAGAGAACAACAAAATCTATTGAAAAAGTCTATATTTTTAATTCAGTGAAGGATTTTAAGCTAGAAAAATTAAATTAATTAAAGTATTTTTCAGGGGTTTTCAAGGAGAATGACATTTCGTTATAGACAGAATCAGATCTAGTTGATCCCATGCCATTGTGAATGAATAGCTGTGCCACACTAGCTCAAACTTGATAGCTACTTACTCAAAAGGTCAGTCCATCAATTGTCCATTTATAGATAGTCAAAAATAAAAAGGGGAAATATTTTATTTCAAAGCTCAGAAATTACACAATACGCTGTAGCTTTAGCAATAGGTATTAAGTATAGCATTAACATCTTACTTGAAAATTGAGGTTGAGGTAAATTCCCAGGTAACTTTTGCTGATTCTGTGGCGTGCTTGCCCACACTAAAATGAGAAAACTACTTTATAGTGAAAAATTAAATAATGCAAGAATTAAATAACGAAGAATTAAATGAACAAGTTTACATCAATAGATACTTAAAATCCAGTGAAATAAACTATTTAATTAGATATTAGGTGCAAGCTATAAACTTCTTGAAAAATTTTGGAACATTATAATAAAAATTAAAACTATGTAACAGCACATTTACAGCCATGTATATTGATGAAATAATGTTTCTACAAAGAGAACATATCACAGTATTTGCTGATACAGTGAATGAAATTTCATTTTTTTTTTCTTCTTTTTCAAAAGAGCTTTAAGTTCTAGTTAAAGAATTGAAACTGAACCATTTGTGTTTTTTTCTCTTCTAAACTAACAATCAGCCAATATAACTTTGGGGTTATATTACTCAAAATCATAAATATTATTCTTGAAAAAAAATCTTTGACACTTATGTGGAGTTTTAAGCTATGAAAACCTTCATTTTTACTTTGTTGATGATTACCACTCTCAAAATGTGTAAATTAGCAAATATACATTTTGAATTTCAACATGACATAACTTTAACAAACTAAAACAAATATTTTCACAATACACACACTTAAATTGATCTTAAATGTAGTTACATTATTTTTATTATTATTATTTTAACATGTCTAAGCTCCTTTTTTTGCTTAGCCACAGTAATCATTTTTAATTTTAAAATAAAATGGTAACTGATCTTGAAAAACAAGTAGCAGATTCCAACAGTTTATCAAAAATATCAAAAATGGATCAGCAACTAATTTCACAGAAATTTGATAATTTCTTATTGAATTACTCTATAAAAACTCCTATTCAGTTTGACTCACTATAAAAATAAATCAATATTGTGCATCTAATTTGAAATAATTAGAAGACATATATGAATGCAAAAAACAACTTTTGAGCTTGCACTGAATTCTGCAATTGGAATTTAAAATTATGCAAATTTAATACTAAAACAAAATAATTATTCATTTTTACTCAGGCAGTTGTTGGGTTATACTTTTGGATATATAATAATTTTTGATATTTTGTTTTTAATCTAAATGTGTTCAGGGGTCTTATTTACATAGTCATTCTCTTTTAGTTATTCATTTTCCAATTGTTTAGGTTTTTGATATTCTTCTGTTCCAAATAGGTTCTTTTCAATAGGTTTTGTGTTAAAAAAGGTGAAAGTTCGTTCTTTTTAGGTTTTAGCAATTTAAAATTATTTAAATTGGCTAATTTGCAATTCCATTTATTGCCCTTTTTATTCCCTTTGATTTGATTCCAAAACTGTTGTTCTCTGTTAAGAATTCGTTAATTGATTGCAATTTTTCAGTTTTATTCTATTTTCAGCTTTTTAAATATTTCAGAATCGTTCATATTTAAATTGTTGCCGAATTCGTATATTCCAAATCATTTCACTTCATTTTTGTTTAATTTTCGTCTGCTTTAAAATTCCAATTCTCTTCTTTAAAATTTCAAGTTTTTAATTGGTTGACCATAATATTAAAATCGTCTGTCATTAATTATTTTATCGTTCATAGATAATTTTGTTTACAATCTGTGGCAGCGATGTTTCACAGTATGTAAATAAACTCGCACTCTTTTTCGCTCTCTTCTCTTATTATTTTTGATTAGAACTGAAGATGTGATCTATTAAGTTGTTTTTAGCTTCGGCGTAAGCCGAAGTTCGAATTCGAGAAACGTTCTGACGAACGAAAGTTTTTTTTTAATTTACGGCCCATTAATTGTGCTCTGTTTATTTATTATTCCTGTCGTGGAGGCGAATTTTAATCTAAACATTCAAGAGCTTCTGACAGTGTTACGTCTGATGGCAGAGAGTTGTGTCTATAAAGACTGGATGTTTTGAACGCCTGCCTCTTCAGTCATCTAATTAGTAATCCACCGTGTTCCCAACTGTTTGAGGCCGAGGAAGTCTTACCGGCCAAAATAAAAATTTATTTACCCTGACAAGCTGCGAGCTCTAATTATGATGAATGGAATTCACATTTCCGAAGTAATTTAAGACGGACATATGCTAAGTTTTCCATTTTGATGTCAGTAGTCCAGTGCAGAAGTTGGGAGAAATGATTTTTATTTACTTGATGTCCGGCTGGTGTAGAGAATCCCCTTGGAGTTGAATCTTGCAGAACGGTTTTTTTTCCGGATTTTCTGCTGGACATAATTGTGACCCTGTGCCATGGATTCCGTCTTCAGGTGTTCTCTGGATCTGCTTCACGTTTGGTGACTCTTCTGATGATTCTTCCTCCCGCTGATCTTTGCAGCTTATCTTGGAGCCTTGGTGATATTATTCTTTTTTTTCAAATTCAAGCTAGTTTACTTTTGTATTGTTTAAAGTTTAAATTAAGTTGGCTAGAATAAGACCCCCTTGACCTATATATTTTAGGTCACCTGAACCTGTGGTTGTCTAACTTTTTGTTCTAAATTCCCCTTTTGGCTAACTGATGTTCTTTTTATTCCAAATTCTAGTTTTGGCAAATAATTGTATAATTTTAATATTGTTAACTTTAAATTTTAATATTCTAACGTTTTTGCTACCACTTTATGACCGGCCATTCAATTTATTTATTTAATTATGATGTTTAATTTGATTTATTTAGTTAATGAGATGTAAACTTTAATGAATCTTTAAAAATGAAGTTTAAATTTTAATAAACGTTAGATTTTTGAAAACCTAAAATCTGTGTTCCTTCTTTTACTTTAATGAATTTTTATATTTTTAGGAAAGTGCCATTTTTAATATTTTACAGGAGTACATATTTGTACACTTGGGAATAACTGATCAATAGGTCCACTTTGGTTTATTTCAGAAAGTTTTTAGGATTTTAGAACATTTTCAGATATATATATATTTAGATGACTTTTACAAGTTTTAGAATTCTTGCAAAATTTTTAAGTACTTTACAAGTTCAGAATGATTTAATGTTTTTTTTTATATATCATAATGTGTTTTTCTTCCCGACACTATAACAGTAAGTTAATTTTTTTGTTGTTTAACTAATTTGAAAAAATTTTAATGTGAACATGGATCCATAAGAATACTTTCAGACTCAGCATTATACTGAAAAACTGAATAACATCCTTTCTATAGAACCCTATTTCTTTTTATAATAATAGGGGGCTCGCCAACCCATAACTCGCTTCATGAGTTGGGAGGCTTTGTCTCCTACTACCTGGCACTCGCTGAGCCTGCATTGCAAACTCTTTCATGTTGTTTGCTATAAAGTATACTTCTACACTAGCTTTTCCAATTGAAATACATCATACAAAATTAGAATTTACATCAAACAAAAATTAGAAAATTTACAAGTAAAACAGAAGTATTGACACAGATGCAATTTGCATACTAATTTCTTGTCATGCAAGGATTTATATATTTTACACATGCATATAAATAGAACACATAAAACAGAAGTCATTAATGAAATTAGCAAAATAATAGCTAATAAACATCCTAACCCAAGCAGAAGAAAATCTGATGTGGGCAACACATGACTTATATTGCAATGAATTGACTACTTTTACAGTAAAAAAATAGGTTATTCTTATAGCAGATACTTATATTCTTTCCAAAATATTGAATTTTCATCAATTAGTTGTCATTTTCATTGATTTAGAGTAATCCTTATTCATTTGGCAGGATTTTTGTTAATTTGGCAACATTTAAAAAAGTCGCCATTGGTGATATTCAGCCAAATTCATTGCTAAAATTTCGCCATGTGTTATGGACGGAGAAATAAGTTATTCTTTTAGCAGATAAATGCCTACTGGCATTCAAATACAAAAGTATAACTCAAAGTATCTTTTCTCATGAATTGAACAAGCTAGATCCACGAGAATGATGTCACCAAATGTATTGCATGATATTACATATGAAAAGTGAACATGTTTCTTAACAGTTAATATTTTTTTCATTTATGGGATTTTTTGGATAAATTTATTTGAAAAATGTACAATATCTCAAAAGTCAATTGTTTTCTGAGGAAAAATTACATAAGAAATGTCTATTTGCGTAACTTTATTAAAGGTTTTGATTTTTTTATGATTTTATAAAATTTCACTCAAAAATTTAGGAGGGTTTTGAACATTTAATTGTAATTAAAAACAATAGGCTTCAAGTATTCATGGATTGTAATTTTTGTACCAAATTTTATTCAAAATGCTCCATTCATTTGTGAGATATCGTTTCTAGACTCACTGACACACACACACACACACATCACCTCAAAAATGTTAGATTCGTGATTAGGGATACTTGAAACGTGCTCTCCCTATTCGACTCCATCACAATACTTTCCTTATACATTATACTATGTATATAAGGAAAGTAATAACAAGTGTATTACTTGTGACACAGCTAACTTGACTGTACAGAGATATAAGAAATACTACAAACCTTCACTAAATTATATAGTCCATATATAAAACACTATTAACAAATAAAAATTTACAATATTTGTGAAGTAGAAAATCTAAGCTTTGGCCCAAAAGTGAAACTCATTACAGGAGTATTTCAGGTCCCCCAGACGATATGGCTTGGAGAGATTATTTTGCAATTTAAATTAATTTTAAAAGTTGTGAATGTTTAAAACCAAAAAATTCATAAAAATTTCAACTTCAAAACTGCATTCATATAGAGCACGATAAAGAAAATATAGAAAAACAGGTAATTAGCAAATGAAGTGGATTAAATTTATAATTTTAACTTTGTGAATTTAAAAGATATTGCTCTAATTTTTTTAATTTGGTAGTATATTATCACTGAGTATTGTGCTAAAAATATCTTAAATCTGATTAAAATTCACTGAGATAACATTTATTTGTCTTCTCTGGGTAAAAGGACTTTTTTCTTTTCTGCAACTTCAAGTATTATCATTAATTATTGAAAACATATTTGTTTTATGCAATCCAAAAGTCTTAACTTCTCGAATATTGGTTTTCTAATAGTGCAAATTTAAAATATATTGTTCTGATTTTTTTTTTAGTTTAGTACATATATTATCATTATAAGAATAGTGCTGCATCTTAGATTGTTGAAACAGCATTTAATTTTTTTAATATTACTAACAAATATCTGAAATTGCAATAGAATTCAGTATAACCAACCCCCTTTTGAAAAATTGAATGCATTAATTTAGTTAATCCTTGATTTAAATCCTGATTATGGCTAAGCACATTTTCTAGTATTTCGGAAAGTATTCGAAATTGATATTCAAAATGAATCCTATTACTATGAAAACTTCCTAGTCAATGTACAAATAATGGGTGTAGAAAAACAAGAGTAAAACAGCCAGTCATAAATTCCATACTGTATTAAAGTTACCCTTGCCCAAAGTATAAATAGAGTAATTACCAGGAGACATAGGGCTACTAGGTCGGTTAAAAGTCATTTGGGTTTCAGCAGCACTCAAAGGGGCGTCTCCAACCTGTGAATGACTGTAGTGAGGCTCACCACCATACATGAAAAAGGCTCTGCTGGCCCATTCTGAAACCTACACACAAATATAAATTATAGTTAAAGAAAATATTTTAAGACAAGAAATTTTAAGTACAACATAAATTAAGATAACAATCTGTGACGTTATAAACCTGACATATTTACCCCATAAAACAATACTTTTATTATTTAAATTCAGTTTAATTTAAATTTTAATAAAATTTTAATAAATTTTATAATAATAATTTTTTATAAATAAATTATATTAATAAAATTTTAATAAATTTAAATAAAAGAATTTTAATAGGCAGGGGATGGATACCAAGAATGACAATAGAATGAGATAATAAATATCTACTGCTTGTAACAATAAATTCTTTGTACTACAGTACTCATGAGAACTAGTTGCACCTATTAATTCGTGAATGTCTCTGCTCTATTAGTTTTTCTGGGGTCACACAAGACTGGGGACCTGTTTTCCAAGCTCAATGTAGAACATTTTTTTACAATAAAAGTTTACAGAGTCCCTACAATTTACTTTTGCTTAGAAGCCCATACAAGAATTAGAATAGCCCTGCTACCCTCCACCTCCAAATGAATGCTTTATCAAAATGGATGAACACTTAAAACAGAAAAGAAAAGAACAAAATGATTGCCCTTCCTCTCCCCCTTAAAAAAAAAAATATATATATATATATATATATATATATATATATACACTGATTCTTCAAATGAAATGTTAAGATGTTTATAACAAAAATTTGCCCCTAAACTCTTCTTAGTTATGGATTTTGAGACTTTTTGGTTTGCAAGTTCTGGATAGAAAATCTGGTACTATACTTACTCGATTGCAGACATGAAATTTAGGTGACTACAATTACTTCAAAGGCATTATAAGCTCTCATTGGATCAGAAGAAACAATGTGAATTTGTCGCAAAACCAAATACAACTGCAAGGTAACAGGTATAGAACAAGGACACCTGAGGCGGTGTATAAGCCAATGCAATCAAAACCAAGGCTATAAATATCTCAGCTCAAAACAACAAAGTGCAAAATGTTTTGTGAGCCAAATAAGCTGTTTTGCGATCTAATTTGTACAACTATTTTTTATGACGCAATCCCACAAAACCGATTGCTTTCTTCATCTTGTTATATAAATAGGGTTGTTTTTTTTTTTGTTTTTGTTTTTTGCATATATGGTTACCTCTATTTTTATGTTTAATTTTATTCTATTTTATGCTTGTTTCATTTTTCTTTTTCAAATTTTGCTATCATCTTTCTTTACAAGAGTTTGTCGATTTTTTTCTCCCGCTAATTGATTACTTTTGTCAGTAATTTAATGGTTTTCAAATTTTTGTGAATATTGTTTTTTTAATTTATATATCATATGTTATTCAATCTTTTTTTCCTCAACTTGCAGGTTGTATGATCACATGCAGGAGGCCCTTTGTCATCTTGAGAATAAATGTTTGTAGCCTTGGTTTTGATTTCATTGGCGAATGCACCTCTTTAACTGTTATCGTTACCTCGCAGTTGTGCTTGATCCTTCAACTAATATACACTACGTATAACCTGATGATGAGGTCTCATATGCTCTTGAAACAATTATAGTCACCTAATTTTCATGTGTCTACTATCAAGGAAGAATCTTGCTTTGCATGACTTATTGAAAAAGCTAAATATTCAATAGATGTTTAATGCCGAATATTGCCTACTTGATAATATTATAATTTAAAGATTAACATACTAAAATCAATGATATAGCACTATAATAGTATAGAAACATATTTTATCAAAAACAATTGCTTTTGAATCATTTACATATCTTAAACCCAATAATTGGTTTTATTAAAAATGTTTTTTTTTCTTTAAAATAAAACTTACAATAGGTGAAATGCATTTATTAATTTAAGATATTTATATGCATAAATTTTACATTGCAATTTGTTCAATAGTAGCATTTCATTTTTCCTTACAAATGTGAAAAAACACATGCACATTTAATGTAAATGAACTACTTTTTTTTGCTTTACATTATTTCAGACAGTCCGCTATTGTTCATTGTTCTTATGAACATGATCAGAGTTCGTTACAAATGTGGAAAAGTACCAATATCCTTTTTTTTATAAAAGGCTTATTATATTTGAAAGTTCTTTATCTAAAGTTTGTTATAGGGAGATCTCTATATCATTTAAATACATGTAATATTTATACGTAAATAATGATTCCCTTTTAAATGAAGTAAACTTAGATCTCAGACTGCCAATCACCAAATTCAACATTTGCAATACAAAAATCACTCCATTTTCCTATTAAAGTGATAAAACTTGGTTGCTTTTTCTTTACATTTTATAGAAGGCTCTTTTTTTTCCCCTTAATATTTTATTAATCACACAAAACAAATTAATATAGTGCTAAAATAACGTCAGAAAACTTCATTTTACTTTTTCTGGTTATCACAGGGTAAGTATCAGCTTTTTATATGCAAACAAGCAATAGATATAGCGAAAATTACAAAAATAAAATATGTGGCTACAAATGTTAAACAGTGGCTATTAAAAAATATAAAAGTGGATAATTTGTGGTTAAAGAAAAACAAAACTTAAAAACTACAGAAACTTAAAAACAAAATTCCCTGAGTTTTCCCTGATTTCCAGAGTATTTTTCCTGAAATTCCCTGATCTTCTTCAATCTTCTGTTCGCATAAGAATTTCCCAACAATACTCATAAACTTGACTAACTAAAAACTGATAGACGGATAAATGAATATAAAAGACGCTACACACCGGAATGTCGTAAATCACATCGGTGATTACGGGGAGGGGTAGGAGAGGAGAGGAATGTGGATTGCACTCAATTCTCGGCAGCAAATGCAATAAATTACGATCGCCTTGTAGGGGAAAAACTATGGGGAAGCCATAGCAGTATTGTAACGGTCGTTGACAGATTTTTCTCACTCCACAGATAGATTTGTTTAGGGAGAATAGCCATCCTACGCTATCACACAGTTTGGCCGGTGGTAACAGGATTTCGTTAATCACCAGTTTTTCAGGTTTAATCGCCATGTGGTGAATGGGAATTTTAAGCTTTATGATGTCATCTGATCAACAGCCAATCAGAATAAAGTTTAACACTTCCACATAACGAGGACAGTTCTGCGGAGGGAAAAAGAGAAAGAAAAATTCCCGTTCAGGTGTTTTCAAAGGAATTTGAAGATCGGCGATTCACGAAACAAAATTCCAAAATTTTCCCTGCTTTGAAGCAAAATTCCCTGAGTTTTCCCTAATATTTCCAGAAAATCATTTTTCCCTGAGAATTCCCTGATTTCCCGGTTCTGTCACCACCCTGAAAATCCCAGAGCAAGGTCTGAAAATATAATTCCCTATCCCACAAGATCCTAGGAATGAAAAATTTTTAATCTTGAAATCTCAGGATCTTTAAAAAAATTGATCTAGACTGCAATCCCCAATCTTAATATATTTCACGCCCAGAAAAATTCTTTTGTTGGCACATTCAGTTTGCCAGAACATTATTTATCTGTGGAGAAGAAATTTCAAAGAAAAAATAGGGAGGGGCTTCAGATAATTGAGCAATTCAGATAATCAGTGCTTCATTTCAATTGTATATGCAAACAAGCAACATCATTAAATTCTATGCTTTGTAATAAAATTTTAATATAACACATACAGCACTTGCCTGTTTATCTTGTAGATTATGTGAACATGCCAAAATTAGACACATGGCACAAGCTTGTGTTTCCTAAAACAAAATTGAAAATGAATTAGAATAATGCTTTAAAAAAATTAACTTTTTATTCAGGAGTTAGTAGAAATCACACAGTAAACAAAATGCAATGTAAGATACTTTAAAATTATACACTAATTAAACAAATTTGTTATTTCTTATATGTAATCAGTTATATAACTGTTTGATAAAGGTAAAAAATCAACTATATAGAATCAGACTCGCAGTACCAGCAGCATCACTGGACATATTTCAAATAGCCAATAACTTCACTGTCAACAAGAAAATATGTTATGCATCTCAATTTTACAAACCTCTATACTAGTGATTCTCAAACAAGGTTCCATGGAATTCTGGGGCTCTGCAAGCTTATGCCTAAAATTCCATGAGAATTTGTCAAAAAAAAAGTGCAACATACAACCTTTCTTTTTGTAATTGAGTAAAACATTTGAAATTTTTACGGTTTTAATGTGAACAATTAATAAAGCAATGAAGCATTTTGTTAGATATTCATGTGATAGTTAAAATATAAGTAGCAAAAGAAGTTTTTCTGCTTTAAAGCTAATCAAAACCTGTTTAAAGAATCATATGAAGCAGAACACTCTAAATAATTTAATGCTGATTCAATAAAAGGACCAAATCCCATAGATTTTATTTATGAAAAAGTTACAGACAACTGGGCATTATAAAAGAAGAGAAGAAAAACAGAGAATGTTACTTTAATTAAATTTCAATAAATCCAAATGCTGTAGTTATGTTACAACATTTTTTCCCCCGGCAAGTTTGCCCCACCCATCAACTTTTCCAGACCATCTGACTTAAAGCATAATCCTAGGGAAGAACACTGATGCACCTAACTTTTTACAAAACTATAGAATTATGAAAATCTAAGTTTTTCGGATGCAGTTTAGGAAATATCACATAACCTTAGGAAATATCACATAACCTAAGAAATACAAATTTCGATATGTTTTTAAAAAGATATAAATATGAAGGATTTGTCTTACAGATGCGGTTCAAACATCATTTGAGAGAATGTTCTTCAATCATTCCAATGGGGTCAAGATAGAAAACCTGTGATATTTTATAATATTTTTGGTCGCTAAAGAACCTATTTGTGTACATATCACTCAAAAGCATGATAAAACATAAAATAATCAATTTAGTGTATGTGTTCAAGTGTTTCATAATCAATGCTTTATACATGATTGAACTTCCTTGTTTTCATTATATAGTATATTCTAAAGCAATCTTATCAGTTATTTCAAACTGCAAAATATACCCAGCATTTCCCGAGAGTCAAAGCAGATATTAATTTAATAATTTACAGCACAAAATGAAAAGGATGTTTTCAAATCAATTTCAAATCATTTCACATCTTTCCAAATCAATTCCAATCTCCATCCCCACAAAATGCAAAATCAATTTAATCCTCTCTAAAAGTGTGAGAAGGTAAAAAAAAATTTACAGGCATGGCTTACAATAGCTCCGCAAAATTATTTTTCTAAAAGAAAGCTTTAAGCGAATGTGCAAGTCGCCTACAACAAACTGCAGAAAAGAAAGATGCATGCATACCTGCCAACATTAGAGAATAAAAATCCAGAAGATAGCATGGTGAGCATTTTTTTACAAGTCAGCGTATAACCTGTTCAATGTCACTTAGCCTAAGTGACATTAGGGAAAAATAGGGATTTATTTTACATCACACAAAAAATGATAACTCACTATAGCATTGAAAATGCCTATTGCATAAGAAAAATGTTTTTATAGTCTGTTAAAAAAAAACATATCAGGGGCATAAACAAAGAAATTTTAGTGGGGGGATAACTGAAACAAAAGATGTTCAATTCTCAAATTTTAATTTAGCGTTTTGGGGATTCTATGGCCTAGAAAATAAGGGGGGGGGGGGGGGGGAATTCCATTGTACAATCACTCATTTTGAGCATGTATAAAAAAAAAAAAGAATAATCCTTCATTTTTATGTAAACTGTTAAGATGTGAAAGTAGTGTTTAACTAATTTGAGATTTCATTAAAAATAAGATGTATGGAAAAGGATAGGAATTTATTCTATACACGCGAAATCCTACTTAAAAAATAATAAATATTTTACAAAAGTAATAATTAAAAATGAAACATACTGCAAAGAAATTAATGTTGTGTATATTTTAATTCACATAATTTGAAACTAAACATGGATGGAAATAAATAGGCAGTTACATAAAAATTGTTTAAAGGACAGTCATAAAATCTAGATTCAAAGCCAGCCATGCTAAAATTTTTAGCAACACCTGAGCTCAGGGATTATTTTCCAAACTTAGCAAATCTAGCTACTATTGGATTGACTATACCTGTCAGCACTGCTAAGTGTGAAAGATGTTTTTTTCTGCTTTAAAGCGAATCAAAACCTACTTAAAGAATCATATGAAATAGAACACTCTAAATAATTTAATGCTGATTCACTATACATCAAAAAAGAAGAAGCATAAAAATGTTGCTTTAATTAAATTTCAATAAATTCATATGTTGTAATTGCGCCCCACCTAAGATATATATATTTTTTTTTCCCTCTTGTCAGCATGTTTCTAGGGAGAATACTAATACACCCAACTTGTTGCCAAACTATAGAATTGTATTATTCATACTTTTTTGAATGCACTAGAATTAAAATCAGATAACCAAAAAATGCAAATTTTGGTGTACTTTAAAAAAAATAAATAGATATGAAAGAAGTATCCCATGGATGCAGTTCAAACGTCATTCTTTGATCTTTCTGATGGTACCAAGCTAGAAACTCTGTGATAATATTTTTGGTCACTTAGGAACTAATTTGTATGAAAATCATAAATATCATTCAAAATTGTGTTAAAACATAAAATAACTAAAAAACTAATTTGTTAAAACATAATGCCATGGTGAAAATGTACTTGTGTATCAAATTTCATAGCCGTACAATGCTTAGATTTCCCACCACACACACATCTTACTTTATTATTTCAGAACATACTGCATATCTGTAAAGAAATTTACTAAATAGTTTTATACACTCATGAAATACATAACATACCTTGTGAATCATAAAAAATGACTTAACAGGTTCCGTGTCAGCCCCTTTGTTATCTAGTAGTAGCTTGTAAAGTTGATCAACTGGCTTTGGTTTCCTTAAGACAAAGCTACCCTAAATAATAAATAAATTGAAAACTGTACTATTTAAATTAATATAAAATCAAACAATATATGAAGTAAGGGATTTCATCAACTTTATCATACATTCCTACTTAATGTTATTTAAGCCCAAGTTACAATGAAACAAAGCATGCTTAATAGAAGTTTTGTGAGTTGCTATAATGGAAAATGTTTTGCACTAACATATTGGTTAAAAGTGCATATCTATGAACAATCATTCAAAAGTAAATTATTTAAAAAAACTCATTGGAAACAGGTTAGTCAAGCAGATGCACTAAAAGTTATTGCTAACTTGTGTTCTTTCAAATATTTAAAAAACCCTTTCATGCATAACAAAATTCAAACTATCATTTTCTTGTGTAAACTTGTACAGTGTTCTTCACACAATTTTCTGAAGAAAAAATAAGCACCTTTTAATGACTACAAGAAAAAGTACTGTGAAAAAAAGTAGGTTACATAAATACGATACAAAATATTACAATATTAATATAATATAAAACTGCATATAATATAATGTTTGATTTCAACACTATATTAGAAATATCGAGGAATGCTTATAAAAACTTTCTGCAATCACTGATAAAAAAAATTCTTTAAATGTGTGCAAAACTGACATCTTTGAATGTTACTGGCTCAAATATATTTGGCAGACATTTGATATTTTATGCGAATGATCATAAGTAAGAAAAAGTGAGCTTTCATAAGTATATTTGAGACTTTTACAAATTAATCACAAAAGTGGGAGAAGGTTTGTCTGATTGGAAGATATGGCAGTTATGGATATAATTACAAACTAAAATGAAATAAATATCACATAAAATAAACCTTGCAATTTTTCAGGGAGACCCCGATTATAAGTGCTGCAGTAATCTATTATCAAGCTCAGGGAATTAAAGTTGGGTTTCTACCAAAACAGTGAAAAAACCATGAGTGTCTGGAATTTTTTAGGAATGAAAACGCTGCAGGGGACATATGAAAGGGCAACTTCTGTTTCATTTTATGTACCTTGCCATAATATGGCAAACTTAACACTTTCAGGGATGTGCATTTTGTACTGTATCTCTCCCACAGGACTGGGAGTTATGGCATCTTTTCTCTATTTTTCTTAAAAATATTTATTCTTTACCATAAGATTTCTTTCAATCTAAGAAGTAATTCTGTTAACAAATAATTAAATAGCATCTGTATTAGAATTTTTGTGACAAAAATAATAATTTAACAAGTTTTGACATTGAAAATAATGCTATGCACAAGAAAGCATTACATTACAGAATCAAATTTTATATATTTTCCCACTCCAAAATTTTTTTACAGCACATATATAGATACATAAACTGGGGGCTTTTTTTCAGCCAATATGAATCAATACTCATATCAGTAACATAGGCTGCATATTGGTAAAATTGGTTAATTACTCCAATATCAAACTATAGCTGGTACGCGAAAATTTACAGACTAATTGTTGAGCAGCTCTGCAGCTGTATTGATGTTCATCAAAACAGTCGGCCAACCTTTGAGAATGATAAATCTAAAGAGCTCTTGATTTCTTTGGGTTACAATCTTACTACCGATACAGAAAGCAATAAAAGGAATCAGTGGAAAGAAGATTTCAACAGCATGTCTTAAATTTGAAATGTTTTTTTTTTAATATGTAAGATCTATTTCTTTCTAATATAAATTGTGAAATTAACTGTTACTCTGTATTTAAAGCATAAATCAAGTAAAAATTAAAAAAGATAAATAGCCCCCCTCCCCCCTCCTGCTTGCAATACTTTATTAAATATAAATCTAGCACATTAGTAGTTTAATAGAGTACCAACTAACTTTCTTCTAGAAAAAAAAAACCCTAACTTATTATATACATTATTTGTATGATAAATTTATGTGACACAGGTTGAAGCAGCTTGCTAGACATGCCAGGAAACTTAAAAAAAAAAAAAAATTATATTTTATTCAGAAAGCTAAATATACAAGGATTACTGTCATGCTGACTAAACATAAATGTAATATGAAGAAATTAAATTGGAAGGCTAAAGCTTTGCTTGAGCTACACTTGGGCACAATTGGTTAGGGGGAAATGCATAGCTGCCAACCTTGGAAAATGAAAATTAGGAAGATTTTTAAATATATGCAATTCGCGACAAAAGTCGAAAAATCGCACAGCGCGATAACAATTTCTTTTTTTACAGAAAACATAAAAGGGAATTTTCAAGACAGAATAGGGATTTTTTCCCCCTCTACTACAAAACTGCACCATAAAAAATAGACAAATATGATTATGATAAACAATCTGTATAGTATCTATAAACACAATTTAATTTCAACGAATACAAAATAATTAAAACATCTTTTAAAAAATAAGCACATTCGTTAGAGTTATTCTCATCAGAGTCTATAACAATGTTCATTAACTGAATATGATGCATAAAGAAAAATGTCATTGGTTACTGTTTAATAATCATTCACATGTCTTTGACACAGAAACACTTCTCTGCAGATAAAATATTGAATGAAAGAAATCTTTTGGTAAGTAAAAATACAGCACGTAAAAGTTCTATATAATTAAAAAATGTCAAATTCAATCCTTCTTACTACTTAAAAATAAAGTAGTAGCTCTTTTTGCTTTTTTTAAGAACTCCTTACTAAATTCTTTTTCAATATCCCTTCACAGAGTTCATACCGATTTTTCAGAAAAATATTTTTTTAGAAAAATTTTATTATACAAATATAATTAAAAAATTAACCTTAATGATTAGCCATAATATGAAAATAAGCTAGTTTAGTCAATCTAATATGCAACATTTAAATGATGGAGATGGATGGAAAAAGATACTAATGTACTCTCGGCAATTCACGCAAAGTAACTGAATTGCGCAATCGCACTATTTATGCGAAAATAATTAAGAAATTAATCAGAATATGAAAATAAGCTAGTTTAGTTGATCTAATATGCAACATTTAAATGATGGAGATGGATGGATAAAGATACTAACGTACTCTCGGCAATTCACGCGAAGCAACTGATTGCACAATCGCATTATTTATGCGAAAATAATTAAGAAATTAACCATAATAATTAATCAGAATATGAAAATAAGCTAGTTTAGTCAATCAAAAATGCAATATTTAGAAGATTGAGATGGATGGAAAATTGTATTCTCGGCGATTCATGAGAACAAACTGAATTGCACAATCGCAGTGTTTATGCGAAATTAATAAACAAAATAACATTTTAACGATTTATGCTCAACCTTTGAAGAAGTATGTTTATTACTTTCATAAAATAAGCGATCGAGATCTTAATATACAATACACGCGGCCGTAAATCTCTTAATTTGATTGGCATTACCCTGCATTGCATTATGGATTTGCTACGATCCCGGAAATGATAAAAATCAGTGCTAAAAATGCGGAAAATTGGTGTTTTCGAGGAATTATACCATGTCTGGTTAATTGATAAATTTCCAACAAAAAAAAGCCGGAGAATTTCGTTAGTAATCCGGAGGCCGGAGAAGTAATGAAAAATCCGGAGTCTCCGACCAAAATCCGGAGTTGGCACGTCTGCATAGGGATTTTTTTTAGGAAAATCTCTTTTGTAGGGATTTTTTATAATTATTGTAAAAATTCGGGAGATTTAGGAATTTTTCGGGAGTTCGGGAGATTGCATCAAAATTCGGGAGATTTGGCAGGTATGGGAAATGAGACACTTGAGTCCTGCTCGAACATACACCGGAAAGTACGAAAATCTATTTTAGTAAAATTTAAATAACAAGTAAATGATATTTTTAAATACTGTACAAGTACCTGAGCTGAAAGAAAGACAAATTGTCTAGGGGGATCCCTATGTTGAGTAACTAAAGCTGGAGGATCACAAATAACTTCTGTCCCACTAGCAGCTACCAATTGCTTCACTGGAAGGGTGCCAGGAACTTCAGCAATGGCCCATGCATGACCATCAAGCATAACTGTTGTCTGTAAATAAAATTACTGTTAATTTTGTACAATATTTAGAAAAGATACGTGAATATTTAAGCAAAAATACAAAATTTGAAATTTGACTACATATCCAATTATTTTATATTTCACAACCAACCTCTTCTTGAAAATCAAGTAACTACACTTGTCAAAAATGAAATTGCAACACCATGAAGGAATGCACATAGCCATATGCAAATCACAGTACCGGTAGAAGAAAAAGTCATATGCAAATAATTAAAAAAAACAAAGATATGCAAAAGAAACCTGTTTATTCAGTAAAGAATATGGCTACCATGGGCAGCTATACAGGCCGCTAAACAGTGAGGCGTACTATCCATGAGGCTATTAATGCTTGCCTGAGGTAATCCGTGCCAAGCTGTGTCCACTGTGGCATGCAGTTCGTCTATAGTGTGTACCGGTGGTCCCCAGTGTACCCGACATCCACTGAGAGTCCCACACATATTCAATGGAAGAGAGATCGGCAATGCTGTTGGCCAGGAAAGGATGTGAATTCCATCAGGCTGTTGAGAGTTTGCCATGCTGTGACTGGGATGCTCTGCACCAGTGGTCGAACCACAGACATCACAACCAGTGCTTGAAATTAGAAAAAAAATCTAGGAGCAATTGTTGCTCCTACCGATCAAATTTTAGACGCATTTTTTTATATCTAGGCGCATTTTTCACCGAGGACTACTGTATTATATGACATACTATTTATTGTATTAATTATAAGGTACACACGAAAGTACATTACGATGGTACAGATATTTTTCAATATTAACTCAAAGAGCAATTAATACAGTAAGGAAATGAAATTGAATTAACTAACCAATACACATTTAATGACTACAAGTCTGGTCTTCTAGTACGTGTTGCATGGGTCTACTTCCACCAATGTGCCACTGCATTTTCTGCCTTAGTCTTTCAGTTCTGGACCATTTAATTTATAACCAACAAATCATCAACTGTTGATACAAGAAGTGAGTTCCGTTTTTCGGTTTTAATATTGTTCAATGCACTGAAACCTCCTTCACATATTGATGTGGAAAGAGGTAATGCTCGCACAAAAGATACAATTTTTAATAAATTTTGATAACTGTTTCCTTCTTGGGCTTCGCTGTATAGACGATCTCACAGAATTTTACTAGACTGACCCTTTTTACCTCTTGCCCACACTTTCCAACTCATGTATTCATTGAAAATAGTTTTTTCTTCAATTTTTACACAAGGTGGGATGTGATGTGGGCGCGGTAGCCCATTGGTTAGCGCGCTGGAGTTGCACTCGGTTGGCCCGGGTTCGATTCCAGCCACTGCCAAAACTGCCGCCGTGTTCATGCGGAGTACGATCACGTTAAACATGTGGGTCCGAAAGTCCTTCCGAGAGGTTGGTGGTAGGGGAAGGAGGGTACGGTCCCTGTGGATGCCTCCCCCACTGGATTCCGGTCTAAATTGGGTGGCACTTCCCGACCGTCCAAACAGTTACCTTACACCTTTCTGGTAGGTCGGACGGTCTGGGTTTCAACAACAACAACAAGGTGGGATGTTTTGTAGAACACATTTTAGTTCATATTCACCATATGTGGATAACTGGTCATCACTTTCAGGTAAGCTAACAGCATCCAATACGATGATATTTTCAAATAAAGGACTTTTTTTTTAAATCGTTAAATCGCACACTGATATTTTCCAGCAAGCCATTAATAATCTTGACACAATCCGATGCAAAGCTTTGCAAGCTTATATAATCACTTGTTACTTGAATGTTCCTGAACATTTTGGTGGTGGTGTTGAATTCGTTTTCGAATTTTATCATTTCAGCACCGTTTGATAAGCGTAAACTTAGAATTTTCAGTTCACAAGCCAGAATGTCACATTTTATTTTTTCCATTGAAGTAAGATCACTCTGTAGACTTTTTGATAGCACAGACAAAATGTTTGCGACATCTAACATGAAGAACATGTACCTCAACAATCGTAAACTTTTCATAGTTTTTAAATACCCTAGCATTTTGGAGGCAGCACGATAGTCACTTGTCGTCTCATGGCAAAAATCCTCAAGGTGAGTAACTGTGACATTGTAATTATTTAAAAGTGCTCTAATAGCTCTATTTTTGGATGAAATCCACCTTATAGAAATAACAGTCAATGTTTCAACACATGTTGTTCCAATACATCACTTAATTCATTTAACTGCTTCTGCATTTTTGGACTTTTGTTGTAACATTTATAGACACCCTTCACCAAATCTTCACATTTCTTTGCATAGTCTATCTTTAAGTGAAGAATTAATAGCAAGTTCCAAATGATGTGCAACACAATGTCCCGAAATAATAGCAGGACATTCTTGTTTGAGACATGCTACTACACCACTACAGCATCCTTGATTTACAGATGCACAATCTAAGCATATCCAACTAATTTAGTTTTCCAATCAGGAAGAATATTATCAAATGTATCCTTAATAGCCTTTAGCACACTTTCAGCACTTCCACTTTCCAGTTTTACAAGTTTAATGTAGGAAATTTTTTGAATACCATTTTTAACCGACATTATATAAATAATTTCACTTTCTAACATGGATCTATCTGTTGATGAATCTGCAAAAATGGAAAAATACTCGCAGTCCTTTAACATTTCTTTCACTTCTCTAAATGCTTCAGCAATATGAAATATAAATGTTGCACATGCTTTATTATTAATGCAAGTATCACCAAAACTTACTCCATTCATCTTCTGGCACAAACAAAACATTGCAAAATTAGAAAAAGGAAAGTTTTCATGCCCTACCATGTATGCTATATTAAATAATTTTATCATTTTATCTTTGATAGTATCTGACATGGATGCAAAGCTAACAATTATAGGACTCACCATTATTTGCCCTGACTCGTTCTGCAAAAAAAGGCATCAGTATGAACTTTGCTTTTGTTGTGTTTTTCCAAAGTCTCACTTTTCAGTGTGGTGCATCCAGCACTAAAACTCGTTAGGCCTTGCAATGCATGGTTCTTGCAAACACTGCAAAACAATTTTTTAGATAATTCAGAATTTTCCACTACCAACCAAGGGTACCTGTCTTTCCATTTACTTAAAGTGTGTTTGTTCACTGACACTGGGTATTTTAATCTTCTTTGGTTCACATGTTTCTTGATTGTCACTGTTGTTGTCACTCTCTTTATCTACGGTCTAACTAGGTTTGATCGCCGGATTTTTGAGAAAGAAATCGCTTATTTTCCTTTTCTGGCTTAACATTGCATGCATTTTCGCTTTCTCAAGTGTCACGTGACGTGATAAAGCGAGATTCCACGCAATGTGGCATTTGGAGAGGAAACAGATGGCCTTGGAGAGGAAGGGGGTGAACTCCTATGTGTGCCGTGTGCCCAGTCGATGCGCATATGCGGAGATATACGGTAACGATCTGGTCGCCGGGGATGGGATGAAGGGAGGAGGAAATGGGAGTTCGTTTTTTTTTTTTCAAGTAACTTCTGTTTTTGTGGGTTTTAATGAGTTTGAAAATTTTTTAAATTAAAAAAAAAAAAAAAAAAGAAGAAGTGATGAAAAGCTGGGTGCATTTTAGTGCACCTGTGAAGTAATCTGTAGTCGCAAATTAGATAAATTCGATCACAAAATGCGACTAGCGCCTGCTAATTTCAAGCATTGATCACAACTTGTGTGACATACTGGTCAGATTACCTGCAATGTGCACCAAAGCAGTACACTGATCGAACATGATACCACCCCAAACAACCATGATGCCCGGTGTGACACTTGGTGATATGGGCTGGCAAGTGACGTTCCCTGGAAAGCTGACACACCTGTCCATGGCTGTCATTCCTCCACAGGCAGAAGTAAGATTCATCTGTAAACAATACCCGATGCCATTCATTGGTACAGTTGCAATGACAATGACACTATGCCAAACATGCATCCCTGTTGTTGGTGGGACCCAGACTGTCCGACCTACCAGAAAGGTGTAAGGTAACACCTTTGCATTAACATGCATCCCTGTGTCTAATGGCACCCCAGTGGCTGGCCGTCGTGCATGCAGCTGTACTTCATGCAACCTGTTGTGAATGATTTGGGTGCACACAGGTGCAACCGTTGATGGTAGCAGGCTGTTTCGGATTGACATCCGAAACAGCCTGCCACCATCTCAATAAGCCGTTTGGCGAATCTGCCAGTCTGTGCACTATGTCATGGGCCTGTTTGATCCACTCGCTCTTCGGCATGTTCTCCAATGTTCCTGCGCCCATCATATCACACATCTCTGGATGGTACTAGCATCGTTCTCAACACGTGCATCAATTGCATACATCGACAAATCCATGTCACACAGCTCCAGGATACGATATCATTCCCCAGCCGTTAACTGCTGGAATACAACTCGCTGATGTCTTCAAGGCATCGCTTCGTAACTTTTTCGAATCGAAAGTTCAGCTGCTGCAAATTGTCATTGATAGCATTTACAGGATGAGCCATCTGCTGGTCTTTATCACCCGAAACTGGGTGTCACATGACCCGATACGTAAGAAAACTTAATCATGTGTCTATGACTCTCTCTTCTACTGGTACTGTTATTTATATATGGCTACGTTCATCCCTGCATAATATTGCAATTTCCCTTTTGACAACTACAATGTAGTTGTCAAAAATAGTACAGTACTTTGTATAATGGACTACTTTGTGTAGTGGACTACAATATTTACATTCTTTTTTTCTTTTTATTTATTAACAATAAATATAGCTGAACTTTATATGGGGAATGTTCTGACTGAGCCAAAGATTAAAAATAGATTTTTAATAGATTTACAGATACTGCTCATCCTAAAATATGAATTGAAAATATTGAGTAACATATACATGTGTTTGTGAAAGCTTCACCAGTATTGAGAAAGACACCAGTCTTTGAGAAAGATCCTATAATATATTGACTGGGCTTTACTACCCGATGTGGTTGGTGGAGCTGATATAATATTGAAATTGACCAATTTTATATTTTAAAGTATACAAAAATTGGTAGAGTGGCATAGGCAAAACATTAAGTATTCAAAACAAATAGGCAGAGTTATAAAATGTAGATATTCACACGTACACAGATATATTCCAAATTGTAGGAAAATTTGCAGATATTTTTCAGAGAAAATACAAATCTTGCCCCTCCTTTGCTGCATATGTAATAAAAGCATGCTTAATTTGTTATTTCTAACTTATAAATCACAATTATTAATTGTATAAGTAATTTTTCCATTATCTACTTTTACTGTAATCATACACTAAACGTTTGCAGCAAATTTGCTTCAGCATTTATGTGCATAGATACTTTTAACTTTCATTAGAGATGGGCAAATAACAATTTTCTTTAATTTGAATATTAACTAAATGTCAAATAGTCATATACCTCAAACATTCAAATAGTTAACAAATAAATTAATAAGTAGAGTAAAAAGTCAAAAGTGTAATAAAAATCACATAATTTAGAAATGAGAAACTTTTACTTTTAAATTTATAACATAAATACCTTGATTTATATGTCTGTTTATCTATCTTTTAGAGTAACGCTTGGCGAAATTTTGGTGTCGAAATTGGAGGAATATCGCCAACTTAGCGAGATTTTTTAAATGTTGCCAAATTGACGAAAATGTCACCAAATTGATAAAAATGTCGCCCAATTGGTAAAAATGACGACTAATTGATGAAAATTCAATATCTTTGAAAATATATAAGCATCTACTATAAGAATAACCTATTTCTCCTTCTGTAATGCTTCGCAAAATTCTGGCGATGAATTTTGGTGGCATATCGGCAACTTGGCGAGTCTTTTTAAATGCTGCTAAATTGATGAAAATGTCACCAAATTGATAAAATTGATGCTAAATAAATGTAAATGATGACTAATTGATGAAAATTCAATATCTTGGAAATAACATAATAACTATATGAATAACCTATTTTTCTGCCCATCTGTAATGCTTGACGAAAAATTTGGCAGGAAGTCCCAAACTTGGAGACTTTTTTAAATATTCCCAAATTGACGAAAATGTCACCAAATTGATAAAAATAACGCTAAATGGAAGGCAATACTTTGCAAATTTTTAACCCATCATATGACAGGTATACCTTCTAGTTTTAATTACATTACAGTAGGTTCTTTTAATTATTATTTTTTTTTTAGATACTTTTAACTACAATAATTGAAGAATTGTAAATATTCCTCACCTGAAGATTTTTATTTAATAAAACAAGCTTTGAACATGTTCAGGATCCAGTCTACTTTTTCTTGCACAAATAAAACCAGAGGTGCTGAAGAGTTGCTTTTAAAAAATGATTAACAGGGCATGATTAAATACTTCAAAAATAATTAATTCAAGTAAAAATACAGACTTCTTTTTACAGTAATAAAAAATGTTTTCATTTGATAATGGCAAATTTTCTTCTAGGTATTTTTGAATCTGGAGTATCCTGACTTTTCATTCAAGAACCTGCTGTTAATCATAATGTAATATTTGAGGTATTCAAATTTCTTCTACTAATGTTATATTCGACACTTTGAATTTCAAATACTTTCTAGTTTTCAAAGTATATGAGTATTTGCAGATAGTATTCGTTCATCTCTGACTTTTATTGAACTCCATCACAGGTTTACCCATACTTTTGTTCCAGTAATTGTATACCCAGATACTTAATTTTATTTTGCCTTATTAATAGACAAACAAGGAGTTGGAAGACCAAAAATAAAGTTAAATGATGTAGATATAATAGCAGTCAGTAAACAAAATTGGAGAGGTGCGGCTACCAACAGAGATCACTAGCAAATACTTCTTAAAACAGTCAATGTCTACATTTTGGTGCATTCTCCATACAAAGAAAATATCATACTGAATTCACATAAGTTTAGCTAATTTATTATGATTAATATGAAATAACTTTCTTATAAAATTCTACAGCATACTTACATGAGTTTCAATCAATTGAGAGAACAATGCAAAGGTATCACTGCATGTTGCAAACAAAACATCATTGTCTTCTGTTTGAGAGGCTGCCAGTAACATGAAACCTATAATTAAATTGTCTAATAAATATCTTAACAGTGCAGGGAAATAAAATGTATAACTAGTAAACCCATGGCCAGTAATAGCTTATCTACTTTCCTTCCTCCTATGTTTTTTCGAGTAAGAAAACCATTATATCTGAAACAAAAATCCAATATTACTGTATATTTCTGGATATAAGCAGATTCGTGTATAGGCTGAGTATGTATCACTACTGCAAAAATTCAACCAAAATCAGAAACCTGTATATAAACTGAATAAAAAAACAGTCAAAACACATGATGCACGCACCACTAAATGTGTGAAATCTGTCAAATTATAGCCAACAATCAAATCACATAGTTATGCCAGCAATCCAATTGTATGGTTATGCCGACAATCAAATCAAAGCTGTGTGAGGATTAGACAGTAGGTTGCTATGTTGTCCTATTGCTTCTGAATTACTTACGAAAATAGCACCCACAAAACGATGGTTTTGATTATAGTAACCTTTGTTCAACAAGCTGAAGTAATTTTTTCTTTTCAATTGCTCTCTGCTTTTACAATTGTCAGTTTAAAATTTTCCAGCTCATTTTTCTCATCATTTTGATATGTTGCATGCGTGAAAACAATGTCCAGACAGAAAAGTACTGCATATGCTGCTGGTTTTAAGCTAAAAGTTATCCCTTTAACAAGATACCCAACAATTCGATGGCTGCTTGCAATTTCACGGTGAACAAAAAACAAGTGCAAAAATGGATAGAAAAAGGAAATCATATTGGAATGGCTAGATAAAGTGGAAGGGAAGAGGAAGGGGGGCGGTTTCAAGAAGCAGTCTATGCTTATCTGGAGTACTCGTTTTGGTTACTTTGCATCAAGAAAGTGGTGAAAATATATTATGAGATGGGGTCATCTGTAGTTGTAATCAACTTCAGAATGCTCTAAATGCAAAGATTTTTGAAAATAGTTTATTTTTCTTAACAAAGGCAATGTAAAGTGCCATGAACAGCAAAATCAATGCATGTCAGTGGACAAATCACATGAAATATGTCACATATGAGATTGAAGTTTAGCAATATGTAAAGTTAAAAATATTTTATAATAGATTCTTTTTAGAATAAATCTGGTGCCATTGTTTAAAAACAGAAAAATTTCAGGATGATCAAAAAATTTTAGGTACAATTTCAGAAATTCAAAAAAAGCTTAGAGAAATAAAGAAATATAGGAATTTTAGGTAGAATAGGAACCCTATGAGTAGTGTATTAACCTTATTAGGCAGAAGATAAAATATTACATAACATATATAAACCAATACTAAACGATTATATCTGTTACTTACTAAATAGAAAATTACTTGAAACAATTATTAAAACAAACCTTTTTTGTAATATGCCATGTGAACATTGGATGGTCTGGCAACAGCAGCATTGGCAGTAAAGCCAGGGGGAAGTCGCACATGCAGCAATGCAAGGGTGTAAGGTCGATTATCGCCAAAACCCCCATTGGTAGTGAAATAAAGTCTCACACCTAAAATAAAAAATACTTATAAGTTACTGCTCACAATAGCACATGTATTCAAGCATGAAAAATGCTAACTATCATTTAAGAATCTGAAGCACTTTTTAGAACAGATAAAATTATGTTTTGGATCAGGCCCATAAGATTTTGAAGTAGCTCATCAAAAACCTTAAAACAAATTACATATATAACTACATATGTACATATGTAGATATATATGTAATCCATTCTACATATGTACATATATAATGACATATCTATGTAATTATGTATTGCATATGTAGTTACATATGTATATGTGTAATTACCTTGTATTCAATAACTTTTTATCAATTCAATAATATACTATTTGAATGGTTACAAGAAGCTCATTTTGAAATTCCTCGATATTTCCCTGATAATTCCCCCTCGAAAGATGTTTGTCGAGGTCACATTGCCTGTTGATGAAAACTCTCCCTCCAGCTGCTTGTTCAGGGGTATATTTAAAGGAGATGGGTAATGGTTCTCATGACGCGAGATTAAAAATGTGACATCATAGAATTTAGCTAAAAGAAAACGATATGGTCGGAAAATGAAAAAATCACTGCAGAAATTTGTAATTTTCCCTGACTTTTAACAGAATTCCCTGATTTTTCTTTGATATTTCCAGAAGCATAAAATTCCCTGATAATTCCCAGTTTTCCAGGTCTGTGGCCACCCTGACTATACACATTGAAATACAAAAATTCATGTTTAACTAAGTGTTTGAGCAAAACAAATAAACATTTTTCCTATATATTTATAATCAAGATCCGTCACAACATTACAACATTTATTATAATTACAGTATGCTTATAATATTTGAACTCTTAATTATAACACTGGAGTAAGAATATCTCCCTTTCTTTTTACGTCACCCCTTGAGTCTGTCACTTCTTAAGTGCAAGATTCTGAAGTTTAAGTGCAAGTTGAAGTTTCTGCATTTAAGTGCAAGATTCTGAAAGTGGTTCAGAGGTCCAGCCTAATGTTATTCCTACAACAGACGGAGCTATGAAGGGTAACTATTGATCGTGTTTTGCTGTAGTTTAAAAGATACACACCATTTTATCATTAAGATTAATCCAAGCTTGCTGCCTCTACAAAAAGGGAAATTATGAACAAAAAAATATTGTATAAACAATTTAAAATGACAAACTTGATAATTTCCTCAGCATCATAATTACTAAAACACATGTAAGTACACTATTATTTGTACATATAGTAATGCAAGTGCTATGTAGTTACAGTTTTCCTTTTAAAAACATTTAATTAAAATCTGCAGAATATTGACAATACTTCAGTTGTCTGCATAGAGGACAATTAAATGTAGAACAAAGAAACATTAAAAAACAAAACTATCTGTTAACAATGAAAGTTGAGCATTAAAATAGCTATTCTTGTTTATAATGATGAGAGGTTTGCTGTCGTGAAAACCAGCATTATAATCAGGATTCGCTGTACTTTAACATGTACAAAAGAAATACTAATTCTTATTTCTCTTCAATGCTACCATCAAACTTTAAAAGTTGGATTATAAAAAATGACAACACAAAATTTTTTATCACTAACTACAAAAATGCGGCCATTGATTACTGTGAATCTTAAGACATTAGGGTTTGGAGTAGGGATGGAACCAAACTCTACAAAAGCTAATTTTAGGACAGGCATATTGATTTGGAGCAGAATTAAGATCACTCCATTCAGCAAAATCAGTTAGTATCTTCTTTATAAATGCTTTCACAGGCAGCAGTGGTGGATTTATGAATATAAAGATTTAAGATAAAGATTAGAAAACTTAATAAAATCTATAAGTTTTAAATAATTTATTTAAATTTTTGCATATAAGATGATATTTGTGTTCTAATTTAGACACAAGATTTAACAAATAAAAAAGAAACTTCACTTTTATTAGGACAGATAAGCCATATATAGCCTTGTTAAACGTTTGTTTTCCCATGAAATATTATAATAAAGTTGTAGTCCTTTCTGAAGGTATTTAATAGCATGGTGGTGCTTTCTAAAGGAATTAAATGTAGCACTGGTGCACCCAAATGGTTAAGTATGCAAACAAGAATGGAGTGTATAATACGTGAAACATATAAAACATATATCATACATATGCATAATACTGGCATGTATAATACATATGTATAATAAATATGTATTATTATACATGCCAGTTTTATAAATTTTATAAGTTTCTAAAAAAATGTGCATTTTTATGATAAATAATGATAGTACTTTAATGAATTAAATTAAAAAAGAGACCTTAGTACTTTAAAAAAGAGACATTCAAAATATAAAATAAATTAAAATAAGAGGCCAAGTGGTAGCACTTACATTTGTTTTATATTTTATGTTTATTATTATCTCTTATTCTTACAGTATAATAAAGAGTAGTAGAGTATTTTTAAAAAATGCAAAAAAACCCTTACTCTCACATTGTATAAAAGTATAAATAGAGTAGAGATAAATTATAGGCTTTAAACTTGGATTAAAAAAATTAAATAAAATTGAGTAGAACATAAATCCTAATTTTTGAAAAGGATAAAAAAAAAATGTATGTATAAAATTGAACATGTTTAGATGTGTAAAGTATAGAATATATGAAATTATATTAGAATGTAGTAGGGAAAAAACAACAGCCCTGTGATATTATTATGTTCTAAGTAGGAAAATAATTTGTTATAAAAATTACTCGATTGATACATTATGTAAGGAGGTTTTATAAATATTATACGTGTTTTATATATTTGTACTTGGTATTATAAGTACGTAATGTATAAAACTTTTATATGTCAAATTTCCCATCCCTGATTTCAAACCCCTGGTCTAAATTATTCTTTTAATAACATTAGGAAAATAGCTCTTCATTCCTTTGATACAAAAAATAATGTTTGAAAGGTAGAGGGTTCAAAGTATCAGATTATTTTCTGAATGAGACACCTTCTTATGAATCCCAATCGTATAAGCTTAAATTCAATATTGTTGGGTTATACTTTTGGATATTTAATAATTTTAGGAATTTTGTTTTTAGTTTAAATGTGTTCAGGGGTCTTATTTACATAGTCACTCTCCATTTGCTTAGGTTTTGATAATCTTCTGTTCCAAATAGGTTCTATTCCATAGGTTTTGTGTTGAAAACGGCAAAAGTTCGTTCTTTTTAGGTTTTAGCAATTTAAATTTATTTAAATTGGCTAATTTGTGATTCCATTTATTGCCCTTTTTATTCCCTTTAATTTGATTCCAAATTTATTGCTCTTGGTTAAAAATTCGTTAATTCATTGCAATTTTACAGTTTTATTCTATTTTCAGCTTTTTAAATATTTCAGAATCGTTCATATTTAAATTATTGCCGAATTCGTATATTCCAAATCGTTTCACTTCATTTCCTTTTAATTTTCGTCTGCTTTGAAATTCCAATTCTCTTCTTTAAAATTTCGAGTTTTTAATCGGTTGACCGTAATATTAAAATCGTCTATCATTAATTATTTTATCGTTCATCGATAATTTTGTTTACAATCTGTGGCAGCGATGTTTCGCAGTATATAAGTAAAATCGCGCGTTTTTCTTGCTCTTCTCTTCTGATTAGAACTAAGGGATGTAAGCTATTAAGCTGCTCTGTGCCGTTAGGCACACATTTTGTGGAATGTCTTTTCGCGACTTTTAACTTTGTTTGTTTTTAATTTACGATGTTCAGCTAATGAATCAAGTTTCCTGCTATGACTTAAGTGCGTACTCTTAAGGCTGCATATAAAATAAAATGTTTATCCCGGCTAATTAAACGTCTGATCTGTTATGAAGTTGTAGCG
Organism: Amaurobius ferox; assembly: GCA_951213105.1. Lineage (NCBI taxonomy): Eukaryota > Metazoa > Arthropoda > Arachnida > Araneae > Amaurobiidae > Amaurobius > Amaurobius ferox. The sequence continues at coordinate 30,151,039 of OX578150.1, read as the reverse complement.
TCTTCAATCTGTTTTTCCCGCCGTGGAGGCGAAGTTTATTCTAAACAATAAGGAGCATCTGAAATTATTGTGTCTACAAGTTCTCGCCTGCCCTGTAGATTTGAGAAGTGCTATGATGCCAATTAAGCGATTGTTTATCGTTATCCGTGGGCATTCTTTAAATGGCGTATTGAGTCGGCATTTCCATATGTGATTACTGGACTATATGCTCGGCGTTTAGTACTGATGAGTAAAGAAGTGTCCATTGTTCCGATGAAGAGATCGTTGATTGGAGTTTGTGCTATTCAAATTTTACCACGTTGAGGAGCTTGCTGTCGTGTGAGCGGTCCTTCTTTTGGGCTGGAATGGATTGTTTTCCTCGTGTTTAAGCGACTGGACTTTTGCCTTTCCATCTTCATCTCATCTGTTGGGATCTGATGCATCCAGCATGTTCCATGACGGCTCTACATCCGGGTGATATCTTTTAAATGCTAATTTTTAATTGCTTCTGTCGGTTTAGACTATTTTAAAGTTTAATTGTGTTAGCATAAAATAAGACCCCTTTTGACCTATATACTTTAGGTCACCTGAACCTGAGGTTATCTTTAAATTTTGTTGAAATTTCCCTTTTGGCTAACTTATGTTCCTTTATCCCAAATTCTAGTTTTGACAAATAATTGAATAAGTTTAACATTGTTAACTTTAAATTTAATATTCTAACATTTGTATTAACCACTAAACGACCGGCCTTTGTATAAATTCAATTTATTTAAATTATTTAAGATGTTTAATTTGATTTATTTAGTTAATGAGATGTAAAATGTTTTGAAAATTCTTTTAAAATGAAGTTTAAATTTTAATAAACGTTAGATTTTTGAATACCAAAAATCTGTGTTCTCTCTCTTTTATTTTAATATTTTTTATTTTTAGGAAAGTTCCATTTAATTTTATGTAGTTACATATTTGTAAATTTAGGGAGAAACTGATCAAATGGCGCATTTTCAGATGAATTTCAGATGACTTTTAGATTTTAGATACTTTACATATTTAGGTATGTTCCAGAAATATTTAGAATTGTTTTAGTATTTCATAAAGCTCTTTTCTACCCAACAATATGGTCATATGATGTAAACTGTTGCTTACATCATAAAAAAGGAATTTATACAGAACATTTAATAATTAAACTGTAATAATTAAAATACAAGCATTTGACTTTACCTGATTGCGTAACAGCAACAAGATGCACATGTTTTGACTCATTAGCTTCTACAGCACTGATATGTACAACTGGATAGAAGTTCTTTTTGTCTATAGTTCTGTAAAAAAATTAAGAATAAAAAATACATAACATTTTGGTGTAAAAAGAATAATCTGAAAAAAACAATTATTTTTTCTTCATGAGAAAAACATGATTTTCCAATTTCAAAAGAATGTCAGTTTTTTAAATGCAATAAAAGGTATATTGTTGTTTGAAATTGCCATCTCAAGTTGGGTTATGCCATTTTGTGAAGTTTGAGATATGGTAAAATTAGAAGAGTGTGCTGTGCTGCTCCAGAATATTTTGCATGGACAAAAAAAACTGACAGCAATTTACTGTAGAACTTTAATATTTAAGTCCTGTGCTTATCGAGATATCTACCAAGGTATCTTGCAATCTTTTACCACAATAAACTTTTGCTTCTAAATTATTACTTGGAAAACACAGAAATAAAACCTAAAAAAAGCAAGAGCTTGCATCGTATATCATTACAAATTGTGTTCATTAACTTACATTGTCTGAAAATTAACTATTCTTATTTTTACCACAAATCAACATCACAATATCACCAAGTCAAGCTTAATATCAAGAAGCTAAACTTTTCTGCAGCTTAGATTTGACATTATCCAGAGTTCTTGCACATTTTTTAATAAAAAATAAACACATTTCAAGCACCTTTCAAGGATTACAGAAAAAAGTACAGTGAAAAAAGTGAGTTACATTAATATATTATGAAGTTTTATCAAACTCCTCATAATATATCATTTTGAATTCAATAATGTATCAGAAATCTCAAGGAATGCTTATAAAAATTTCTTAAAATTTGAGCGAAATTGACATATTTTCGATCTTGCTGATATGAAAATATATGGCAATATTGGACAATATTTTATGCGAATGATCACAAGTAAAAAAAGGCGAGTTTTTCACGACTTTTACAAAAGAAGACAAACAACTTTTACAAAGGAAAAGAAATGACTTTTGCAAAGGAAAAGAAAGCTTTTCTAATAAGAAAATCGGGTGGTTATGGATATAATTACAAACTAAAATGAAATAAATGTTACATAGAAAAGGCCCTGGAATTAATTTTTCAAGGAGACACCGATTAAAGTGCTACAATGGTTTATAATTAGACTCAGGGAACCAGGGTTAAGTTTCTACCATGACAATGGAAGAAACTGAAAGAAATGAGAACCAAAATATGAAGCACCTACTGTGCAGTTGTACAGTACAATGCTCATGACACAATACGCGATATAATTTCTCCATATAGCTGTTTAGAATGTATACATTAATATTTATCATATCTGATAACGATATAATGGCTAGATCCACTATCACATTGGTGCTTATTCTGTCTACCATAGAAAACTTAAACAACTATGAGATCACATTTTGACGTACGTGCAAATGGTCGATACATATCTACTTTATAAATGTTACTTTTATTTAAAATAAAATCATGAAAACCAGCACAGATTTAAAGAACATGCTGGGGACAGATGGATTAAATAAATGATTATAATTTAAATTTGAATGTTTCTTCAGGTAAAAATTTGGAGATAATATAATCTGCAGGTCAATCAATATATTTTATTAAAATCATAAAAATGGGCCAAGTCGATTCCAAAAACACATTGGGGATATATATAGTAAACTATCCATTTCCACCCAAGCTTCATGCATAAAAAACAGCTAGTAATCACTAAATGTATCCACACTTAATAAAAGTTCTGGAGATCAAAAATCATTTTCAATTTAAGCATAAAAATGATGCACATTTTATAGTTTTATTAACAAAGAAATCACGAAATATAAAACAATTTTTCAACCACAATCAGTGTGTGTTGCTTTTTTCTTAATAATTTCAGACATTTATGCTAATAATTGATTATAGCATTAATTTTCAACAGTTTGATTTGAAAAATAGAAAACAAATGATTTCTGTATTTAAAATGCAACTTGATTACCATGGTTACCACAATGAAATCAAAAATAAATTCATTTATAAATTTGAAAAAAGTCTGTCGTAATTATAAAAAAAATATTTCAACGGTTGACTTTACACCCAGAGTTAATTAAGAAAATTTAGGATATTTTTTTTCTGTGCATGATGGTATAAAAACAAATTTTGTGTGTCTAGCTGTTATTGAGATGTAGCTAAAAGAAAAGAATGCAAAAACAAAAAATTTCACTATACATTTTATAAACAAAATTCCAAGACTTCAGATTTTTTTAAATTACTGAAAGGTCAAGTTCCACATGTGTGCAAATTTTGAAGTTTTTGCCATTAGCCGTTTAGGCTATGTAATTCATCCCTTAATCAGTCATAAAACAGTTGTAATAATAAATATTCATAATTCAAATTTGAATGCTTTCTCTAAAATATTGGGCATCTGATGCCGAACTAACTTGAATAAGTGAGGTTGCATTTCCGTTTTCACAAAGAAGGCTGTTTGCCTTCAAAACTGCTAGATCCCTAATTTTTATGTATGCTGTATACTTAATTTTTACAGCAAGTGGGGTTTCTTTATTGCTCTCAAGCTAATCAAAAATCTTGGACAAATCTACAAGTCAAGACCTTTCGTTTATCAAGGTTACTATGAACATTGCCGAGTACATTATAAGAACTCGCTGGAAACAGAAATGTCAAAATTTAAATATAGATTTCAAAATACTATGAATATCTTTGTATCCATCCTTTGCTTCCCAAAACTAAAATTTGGTAGTAAAGAATCAAAAGGACAGGAAAGTAACAGGGACTGAAACTTCATGTCAAGACTAAGATTTCAAAATACTATATCCATGCTTCTCTCCATTACTTCCCAGGATTAAAATCTGGTACTAAAAGATCTAAGGGTCGGGAAAGTACTGGTTAATATTAAAATTTAAGAATACAGAACATGAATGGAATAGAACTTACAGTTTAGAAGTTTTAGGCGGAATCCCTAAAACTTTTAAACTGTAAAAATTCATCCCTAATAACAGTATACATACCTAGCAATCTCAGATGCCTGTTGAACTATTGAAACCTGGTGGAGAGCATTAACTTTACTCATCTGTTTCCCATCTTTCCCTAAATCAAAAACCTACAGAACATATATTATAAAATATTGGTACACAATAATCAGTACAAATTAATAAATACATAATACAGTATAAACTAATAAATACACAATACCCAAAAAATTTTAAGTAACACATGAAAAAATTTTCAGCATAAGTTTTATGCTAATATAAGTCTGTGTAATAAGGGTATTATATCTCAGATCATTTCTTAGCTACCCCATAAATGGGTATTGCAAGTTGGAACCAATTACTTATCCTAATTTTTCAGAGACACTTCTGGCCTAGAACTTGTACATCAAGATCTGGTCTAAATCAGCTATGTTATTATACTACACTCGTTCTGTAAAGGAAACAAAATGAACTCACAAAACTCATCAGGCTATAGCATTTTATTTCACAGCTCCAAAGCTCTCATAAATAGCACCGCATGTACACATCAATGACATAGTACCAGGGTGAGTACACTTTCTTTAAAAAAAATTTCAAGCACTTTTCAAGAACTTTCAAGTACCACGCAATTATTTTTCAAGGACATTATTTCTTCCATATTATGAACTTGTATGCATTTCTGAGAGAAAAAATCATAGCAAACTAACATTACTGTTTAATGTTGAAGCCGTTGAGGAAATTCTTAGGAAAAAACAATTCTGTTTCAGAAAATGTCAGCAACAGCATAACTGCTAGGGAAATTTTCAGAGAAAGCAGAACTTCTCAGAAAAAACACAATGCTATGAATCTGCAGAACACTTTGAACGTAGCCTTTTTCAAGCACTTTCAAGGACTTAACCAAGAAAATGGGAATTTTCAAGTACTTTCAAAACCTTGAAAATGTTAATCTAAAATTCAAGTACTTTTCCAGTTTTCAAGCACCCATATGCACCCTATAATACTGTAGCATTCCATAACAGGAATCCTGAATGGAGACCATAAAAATAAAAGTACATATGCTCGATTCATGAGCAAAATTATGATAATACAGCAAGCGAGAGCATGATGCAAAAGAAAGAGAAAGTTTGTCTCAGTCATTGAGTCTTTTGAACTACAGAGTTGTGCAGATCAATGCAGGCAAACCTTGTAGATATTTGCATAGAATTTGATGTTGCCACAGAGTTGAAACAATTTTTGATTGATCCTGAAACACATTTTCACTTTTTTAAATGAATATTGTGACTGTTGAGAGTAAAGCCAAAAAGTTATATGCTATACCTCATTTTATAACTGAGCTCATATATTTCAGTACATTGCTTTGGCAAATTTTTACTGGTTGCTGATAAATGCAAGTTGACTACCACTGAGACATTTAACATAATAAAAACATTGCAGTTTTTCAATCAACATTGTGTTATAATTTGTAAATTAAGATCATGAAATAAGAAGTAATGCATTCTATCCAATATGTTATGCCACAAAGCTAAAAAGAATTTCAAAATGATCTATTGAACTGAATATTAACAGTGTTATATTAAGTTACCAAGTTCAATATATGATTAAAATGCATTTACCACTACATCATCGTATATATAGCATACTAGTGAGTAGAGATGTAGGTTTTCGGGAAAATTTTGAATTTATTCTTACATATTACATTTAAGCTAGATAAATATTTCAAGTGAATTTAAAAGTATTTGTTCTTGCATTAGAGCTACTCATATATATTACATAAAACAGTTGAAAAAGGGTTTAAATTTAGAAATATTTAAAAATATTCTATGCACAAAAGTTTATAATACATATATATTGAAGTCAGAAGCTGTAATTTAATATTTTCATTGAGTACCTGTGCTTTTGAAAAGTTATAAATAATTACCTATATTTTATCAATAATAGAAAAAAATATGTTTGTAAATCAAACTTAAAACAATGCACAAAACAAATAAAAAATTAAAAATAAATAAAAATTGCTAAACCCTTTCTTTATCATAAATAATTACTGTTTATTATAGGTGTAAGAAATACATTATTAAATATATAACTTTCATATGCTTGCTTTCTATAAGGAAAGATTAGAAAGTTTTATTCTCACAAGCAGCAGTTTTATTTATTGTGATATAAAAATATTATAAGAAAAAATAATTGTTTGCAATACAGTATTAAATATTACATTAACAATGTTTAAAAAATGCCTGTTGACTAAGGTTTGGAGAAGAAGGGGGGGACCAAAATCCATGTTTTAAACAAACAAAAAAAACATTGTTTAGATCAATGGGGTTTTAATCAGTCAATCCTGCAGCTTATAATTGAAAGAGAAATCGGAAAGACTCCTGTTTACGCCCAATAGTACATAAATTAGCACAGCATAGGCCCTGAATCTACCACTTTCTTAAATGACTACTACTAAGTATTTAATAATAATAAAACGAAAAATAAATTGTTCAATTTATTATTAAATATATAAAAATATTAAAAAAAAATTTTTTAAAATAATTCCTATATATAATATTAAACATTGCTTAAAAAATATCTGTTTATAACTAAATGGGTGAATACCATAAGATAAAAGAGACAATTTGGTGGACATTGAGTTAAGCATATATTTAGTTTAAACTATTTTCCTTCAGCCAAATCATTTGCAAAAATATTCCATATTTATTATATTTTCATAAATTTTAGAATTAATTTCTGAAAGAAAAGGCTTCTAAAAATATTACCCGCTATTTTATCAGAATGAGTAAAATGTCACTTGTACCCTTCTAGTTTTTGCCTATCCCTTTTCTTAAAAATAAAGCATTATTACCCTTTCCTCTTCAAAATTAAAAAACTAAATCAAAGACTTCTTGTAAAATTACCTACATTTCAAAAAGCAGTGTAGAAAGAATTATTTCATTTTCAAATGAATTAGGGAGAAAATAAAAAGCGGAAAATTTTCCAAAGCACTAGTGGGATGTCAAAGTTTCAATTTTACGATGCAACAATATGAATATGAAATTTCAAGAACTATGCATATTTAGGTTAGATAAGTTTAGATGCATGGTTAACTTGACAGGTTTCACTGCAGTTGAATCTATGCCTTTTACAATTCACCCTGAAGTACTTCTCACTATATGTAACAATAAAGGGTAAAATCTTTGCATTCTTACTTGTATAGATCCTTTTTCAAGCCTTGCGTACAAAATATGCCTTGAATTATCCACAGCAATCTGAAGCACAGCATCTGAAAATTAAAAAAAAAAACTATTTAAGATTCTTCATACATATAAAAAGAAATAAAAAATTAAAACCAAAACTCATGAAAATATTCATAAAAACAAAAGTAACAAAGCTTTTAAATAATAACACTTTTTTTTTCACATGAATTATTTAACAATTATTACTACTTAAACACACTAAATTGAATAAAAGAAAATTTACTTAAAACAGGTTTCATACTCTTTTGCAAGAACCCATTTACAGGAGTTTTCCAGGAGGGTTCAATCATTTCTCCAGAAGTTTTTTCAAACATCAGAAGCAATAATAAAAATCAGCAGAAGTTTCTCTTAGAGCCAGGTCTCTTGATTTTATACCAGCTGCACCATTTCAACATTAAAGAATTCCCAAATTCCCTTAAATTACATTACAATGCACATACACAAAAACAAAAATAGAAAGAGTTTACAGATTTCCACTCCATAATGTATAAACATTTGCTGTGTTAAAAGCCTTAAAACTTATAAAAATTGTATTTGTACATTAAAAACAGAAAAACATTTTTTTTCATTTCAAGCACCTAAAAAACTATAAAATTGGTGAAAAAATACTACAATTTTTTATTTTTATGAAAAAGCATTAAATTTCAAATTAGCATGAATGCGTAATCATAGTTTAATGAAAAAATGTTAGAATTTGTGATTCTTACAGAAGAGCGCAAAATTCGTAATTGTAACAAAAGGGCATTTAAATTTGCAATTTTATATGAAAAAATGCTTATATTCAAGATTTTTACAAAAGAATACCAAACTACCAATTCTTACATCATATTCTGAAATAAAAGATCATGATGTAATTACCAACGATTTTCCAAAAGTATTTTTTATTTCTAGGAGTCTAAGGCTAAAACGAATAAACTAAGGAATTTTTTAGGGCCCTTATAAAAAAAAAATCTTAAATTTAAGAGTTTCTAAGAATTTCCAGAAGGAAAACACACTCTGCTAAAAGGTCAGAATTAAAACTAGCAATAATTATTATGCATTAAAGATTTCAGGAGAATAGAATTATCAAAAATGCTTATATAACTTACCATCTTCTGAGAACGCTAGGCTTAAAAAGGAAGGCACTAAGAATGAAAGCGAGCTGCTTGAATGATTTATTTTTCGACACTTCCGGCTAAACCAACTATCTTGAGCCTGAAAGAAACAGTTTCAGTATAACACTAATTTATTGTCAAATAGTTTAAAATATTCCACAATGCAATATTTATTAATAAACTGCATACATTTATTACCATTTGTAAAAGGTTCGGGTGTTTGCAACTACTATGCTAAAAACAATTTTGATGAAGACCTAGACAATTAATATCAATTAAAATCAAAAAAAATTTTGTCTTTTTGTGAAGTTTTAGAGTGGCTTAAACAAAATTAAAATTTTTCTTAATTTAAAAATTCTTTGTGACATCAAATTATAGCTTTAAAAAAATAATACTTTCTAACATTTTGTATTAATTTTTTTAAAACTTAAATTTATTATTTTTTAAGTTAGTAATAACTTGTATACATTGAACTATTGTAATTATTTATCATACGCACTTTCTAACATATATTGTCAAAATGCAAAATAATGTAAATAAAAAACTGGCTCCTAACTTTTTATCCTGGTACCTAGATTGAGGAGAAATCTGTCCAGCCATACATATAAAGTTTAGCTAATTTTTAAAAACAATAACAGTTTATCTTTAATCCAGTAATACATTTTATTTTGTAAACCTAAACATATATTTTCCTAAATCCATTGAAAAAATTAATAATTTGATAAGGCAGAAGGGAGGAAAGTTCTTGTGAATAATACCTGATTAAAATTAATTGATTTATACAACAATTTTAATAATGATTTAAATCAACCAACCCTCAAAATAATAAGCCACAAAAATTGTCAAAATTTCACTGAAACATTAAGTATCACTGACAAACTGAGACACTAGTTAAAGTTATAGAAAATGTGCTTCAAATGATTCAAATTGCAATATTGGCATAAAAATTTACCTGGTAAGCAAATTCATAGATAGCCCCATCTTTACCACCAAGAAAAATGCGACCATCATCAGTCCCTTCAAATGTGCACATATGGATATTATCTGTGGGGTATGAAAACAGTGGCTCAGGCAAAAGGTGCATCTCTTCAAACTGGGGAGAATCTAAAAGCAGAAAGTATAATTCCTTTTCATTATATAACTAAGTCTTCAATTAATATTTAAAATATATACATATTAATATTCAATATTAATAATTAAAATATATACATATTAATATTCAATATTAATAATTAAAATATATACATATTTTAGATTTTCCAGATAACAAATATTAAGGGCTTATTAATTTGAGTCTGGTAGATAATAAATTTTAAAAAAAAATTCCAATCATTCTATATTTAAACACAAAATTCAAAGTATGTAAATACAAGATACTTATTGTGTAGAACTGAAAGAAAGCAACATAAATGTACTCAATTAGATAAATAATTTAGTTCTGGAAATCAAGGTGAGTTTTAAATTTTTTAATTTAGAAAATTTTCAGTGCTTGTTTTAATTTTCTATAGCTACAGTTGAACCTCGATATGTCGAATTTGAAGGGAGTAGAAAAAAAATTCGAGATATCAAAAATTTGAGATATCGAAAATTTGAAAAATTTTAAGGAATTCATAAAAGAATATATACATCCTAGTCCTATACTTTACAATTTTTAAAAAAATCACTTTATCTTACAGACAGAGAATAGGATATTACCCAAGAAAATGCTGACAACAAATAAAGCGAAGCTTGAAATGATTGGATACACATTTAATGTAATACTATGTACGCACATACATTATTAAAACTTAATCTTGCATTTCTTTACTTGCAAACTAGTCATCTATGACAGTTTGGTTACAGGTACTGAATCCTTCAATATCTATCACATTTTCCAAATAAGCTAGGCGGATCCAAATGAGCTTAATTTTGTGGCGATAGTTCACTTTAAAACTCTGAATAATACCTTGGTCCAAAGGCTGTAACTTAGAAGTTGTGTTTGGTTGCATGAAATGAACTTTCACGGATTTTAATTTCGGCACACTATTATGTGCTGTAGAGTTGTCCAAGAAGAGAACAATATCGCGATTTTCAAAGGACATTTTTCTGTCTAATTCCTTCAACCAATTAGTGAAAATTTCGGCAGTCATCCAATCCTTATTGTTCGCAAAATAAGTCATTGGAACAGATTTCATTCCTGAATATCATCAGGGTTTAGCAGATTCACTTATCATAAGAGGTTTGAGCCTTTCTGAACCATCCATATTAGTGCAAAATAGAACAGTTAATCTTTCTTTGCTTTTTTTCTCACCATGACATGCTTCACCTTTAATGGCCATAGTTTTATCAGGCATACACTTAAATAGTCCTGTTTCATCTGCATTAAACACATTTTTTGGATCATATTTTTCCAAATGAAAAGATGAAAATGGTAAGAGGATCCAAATGGTAAGATGGAACAATTCGAGATATCGAGAGTTTGATTAAAAAAATTTCAAGTTAAAGAGTTTGTTTTACATTAGTTTTATACCGTGCGTGAAGGGAGATGAAAATATTTCGAGATATCGAAAATTTCGAGATACCGAGGTTCGACATATCAAGGTTCACCTGTATCAGTGTTCTTCAACCTTTGTCATCCCGCAGAACCCTTTTTTGAGATATTTTTTTTATGGAACCCTTCATTCAGTAGCACACCCAGATTTGATTTTAGGGGGGATGTGCCATATTACGTATTACATGTTATGAAAAAGGTGTGTCCCTGCCTTTGTTATAAAAACTTTATATAAGATATAAATTTGCATTAATTCAAACAAGAAGATAAATATTCCATATAAAGTATTTGTATTATACATAAATATGTCACTGAAAACAAAGTAAAACAAAACAAAAACAACGAATTGTAGTATCGACTCTAGGAACCCCTAAAGTGTTTGAGTGGAACCCTAGGGTTCCGTGGAACACAGGTTGAAGAACACTGACCTTTATAAATAGAAGCAATGTCAAACTACATATTTCTCATTCAGGACTAATATATTTCTAAATATTTTGTGCATCACTTTTTAATGTTCTATATTAGAATTTCAGATTAAAATATTTATGGGTTATTCCATGAATATGGTACAATTATCAAAATGGCACAAGTGTATAGAATTTTATTTAACATTTGTTATTGATTTAAAATTTTGTGCATCCTTGGGTCATTATTTGTATTTATCTCAGCAAATTTCCATAGCTATTCAAAGTTTTTTTTTATTGGTATTGTTAACTTAGTGATTTTTCATCCTTGTGCAGGCATTTAACTTGATTTGCATTATAGTTAGGTTTAACGGAATGTTGTGCTGACAGCTAATATAAATACAATAGAAATTGGTGATAACAAGCTGTCTAATATTTGCTCGTTAAATCTGGACGCTCACAAAACCTGGTCTGTAAGGGTGGGCCCAGTTGAGATGAGTTCGGTCTCAAGTTTGGGAGTCAGAATCTGCAAAAATCTGATATATTCAAGCCCAGACCTGAACTGTTCAATGTGAAATAGAGTCCGAAATATGTTAGTAACTTTACAACTTAATTGTTATTAATTTTGAAAAGTTTCCATTTGCAAGGCTGCCACTGGAAAGACACAGAAAATAATTGTTTTAGTTGCCAATTAAGTTGAAAATAGTTGCCCCCATTTTAATTACATATTAGTAGTAAAATTTAGTGCTTTTCAACAAAGTAAATATCAAAATACTAAAATTATTTAATAGAGAAATAAATTACATACATAGTGGTATTTACAGGAAATAATAATCTTATGTTTATTAAAACATATATAAATTAATAACATGACCACAACTAAATTGCTGCTCAAATTATAAATATCTAACAGTCTGTAATTTATATGATCTCTAGTTAATTAAAATGTTGGGTAATTTGGGTATTTTCCTTGAGTTTTATGAAATTGCAAAAAGTTTGGTACCAAAATTTGTATTCTGATTCTCCCTGGGAATTCCCCTTAAATTAAAAGTTGCAGTCTTGAACATGTTTTTACAATCCCAGGATTTTAGGATTAATAATATTTTAATTCGTAGGATCCTGCTGGATTATGAATTTTATTTTACTATCTACAAAAGAAGAAAATGCTTTGATTTATTTGTTTACAAATTTTACATGAATTTAAATGATAATCTCATGTTGAAATCGCCCTCTAACAAATGTTTGGGCATAATGAGCATTTTCCTAATAATCGCGATTTAATGAAACATTTTTAAAATCACAATTTTTACAAAGAAACAATTTTTTGCAATTTTGATAACTGCTTAAGAATTAAAGAAACCATAAAATGTGCATTAATTCATAATTTTAAAGATAATGCACTAAAATTGGTGATTTTTAGGAAAAGCACCGAAATTAGCCATTTATACGAAAAGCAGCAGCAATTCACAATTTTATTTCAGATGGCTAAAACTTGCAAAAAAAAATAAAAATTCTCAATTTCATTTAAAAGAGTTTAAAATTACAATTTTTATGTAAAAAGGCAAAATTTTAGTATAAAATGCTAAAATTCGTAAATTTTATGAAAAGCTCAAAAAGATATGCAATTTAAAAGAAAAGCTTTAAAGTACACAATTTATTTAAATGCACTAAAATTCACTAGTTTTATGAAAAGCACTTAAATTTACAATTTTATTTAAATGCACTTAAATTAATACTTTTATTTAAAAGTGCTAAAATACAAGGTGTTATTTAAAAGCACTAACATTTGCAATTTTATTTTTAAACGTGCTAAAATTCACTATTTTCAGAAAAAGTGCAGAAATTAGATTATTTTTAAAAGTTCAAAAATTTGCAATTTCTATGAAAAAGCGCCTACATTTGCAATTTTATTTAAAGGCATCAAAATTTGCAAATTTATACATGTTAAAATTAACAAAAGTACTAGAAATCGTAATTTGATTTAAGTGTTAAAATTCGTGATTTCATATAAAAGTGTTATAATTTCAGAATTTTATGAATAAGTGGTAAATATCATTGTTTTATAAAAAGTGATTGAAATTACAATTTGATTTGAATTATTTAAAAATACTAACATTTACAATTTTTATAAAAAGAAGCATTAAAATTTGGAATTTTATTATTTAAAAGCGACAAAGTCTGTGATTCATGTAAAACACTCATAAATTCTGGAGATTTTTTAAAGTGCTATTATTTAATAGTACAGTACAACCTCGAAAATCCGGACTCGTCCTACCTTTGCCGATTCCGGATTTTCGATTTTTCCGGATTATAGAATTTGAATAAAATTCAGATTTGATATTAACTATATACACTATAAAGCACTATTTTTAGTAAAAATAATGGCAAAAGTTAAGTTAATCAATTAAAACATATTATTTAATCTAAAAAATAGGGCAAAAGAAATTTCTAAGAAAAAATATACATATTAATAATTTAGAATGTGTGAACGAAACGAAATGATAAAATCCCATTTTATCATTTCATTTAAATATTTGAATTAACATTTGTTATTTCATTAATTTTGGTTTATGGGAAAGCATCTTTCTTTATCCTGTAGATGGAGATTACTTCTGCTCGGTTATAATGCTTATTTGTTCAAAACCTTTAATTGCATGATCGATTTTTTGCATAAGATTATCAATGGGTATTTTTTCTTCTCCACATTTATCATCACAACTTCGATCTTTTTTTATTTAATATCATATCGCGAATTTCGCCATCATTCAATTTATTTACGATTGGCGCATCATCATCGAAGTGCAGAACTTCCGTTATATCGGCTTTGTCGAGATTTAATGAAGCGCCGGAAGATTTAATGCAGTGTTGAGATTTAATAAAGATCGAGAATTAGCACTTTTAACGATATATTTAAAGTTGTAAATGTGTTTAAACCGTTTTCGCTATTAACGAACGAAAAACAAAAAATAAGAACTAAAAAGTTTTATTTATTATCTAGCATCTACATAATGTTATGTTTAAAAAGACGGATGACTCTGAAAAAAGTAAAAACTTTATTAGTAATAGTCAAATATGTAAAAAATATCGCAGTAGATAAAATAAATATCTTTTCCAAAAAAGAAAAATATCTCTCCTCTCAATGATTTTTCTAAATTAGGATGAGTCATTACTAGGTTACAGCAGCACCCGGACGTGGTGGGGCAGGGAAAGCGAAGAAAGGAATTTGCTTAGTTCCTAATCGTAAACGCAGCCGACTGTCACCGGTGGCAAGCCGACCCCTTTGAGAGGTCTGTGTGTTAATGACCTTGTTGCTTTGGTTCTGTGCGATACGATATTATTTAGTTATTTATTTGCTATTTATAGTATGTAAATATGGCTTTCTAAATAAATAAGGCAAAATATACAGTCGATTTCAAGCTGACACGTTCGACGAGAACGAAAAAATCATCAGATATCGGGAGGGGGAGAATACATTGAAGACATACAAAACAGAATACATTGAAGAATGGAAATCGTACTAGGAAGTGAACAAAATTAATTTCCGTGAGCGTTAATATGAATTCTCGGGAATTTTAGATTTAATTGAACATCTGTGATAAAATGTTACGATAACGTTTTAAAGTGTTTAATATTAAAAATTACATTGTTTCAGAAAAATGCCTTTTTCAATAATGAGAAAAGGAAATTTTGATAATAAAAATTCCGTATTTAAATAACGATGTATATTTTATGCGAAATAATTCATCAGGAGTTGTGACTTGAATAAGGGGGAGGAGGGATTAACGTTAACAACGCAATTCACGCTCCAACTACGAGCCTATCTATCTACGGCCGTCCATCTAAACTTTCGTTTCATTTCCGGGTTAGGAAAGTCGACCGGAAAATACGGTAAAATAAATAATCTTATGTATAAAATAAATAATCTTACCCTGTTGTTTTTTAAATCCGCGACTTCGTTAGTCCGGGGACAGAAAAAAAAAAAAAAAAAAAATCCGAAAATTAGGAAAACGTCCGGATTTTGGAGGTTTCCGGATTTTGGTTGTCCGGATTTTCGAGGTTGTACTGTATATTGAAATTCACGATTGTTATGAAAAAGAGTTAAAGTTTGCGATTTGATTTAAAATAAGCAATTTTATCTGAAAGCTTAAAAATTCCCAATTTTCATTAAAGTACAAGTTAAGATGTGTACGAAATATAAACTCATGAAATTTTTTGTTTATCTATGGTTATTTATCAATGCTGTGTGATATCGTGCATGATGCACATAGCAAGCTTCGATTTTATTCACTGAACCTAGGCTAAACTCGATTCGCTGACAACCATGGAGTTCAGTCTTGGTTTAACAAACACAAAATGCAAATGGGAAAACTAAATTCTCTTTTAATTTCAACTGTTCTTGATAATAGTCGCTAAAATCGGAAAAAAGTTGCTGTTTCCATAAAAATAATTGCTTTTTGGCTCTTTTTAACTTAAAATATCCGACCAAAGTCAAGGGTGAAAAATAGTTACAGAAAGTCACTTGTTAGTAGCCACCTCTGCATTTGTGAACATGAATGATTAAGTTTAGATATCAAATACAAAAATTGCATAAAAATAAATACTTTGAGTGCTGAAACTTTGGATTATTACATGCTATCCTATAAAGCCACGCACATTCACACAGCAGTTTAGCAGCCTCAGAGATAGCTAATGACCCAAGTATATACAATATGAAAGTTATAAAACTACACAAACTTCATTAAAAGTAACATACAATACAAAATTAATAGTGTTGACTGGTTTTGAAGGCAATAAACAGCCTTTTTCATCAGGGCCAAAGGAGGTTTAAATATTTTATTGTTTTGATATTGAACATCAATCTATATTGATCCCTCTTGAAACAACATAAAAGCTCATAAACATTCCCCTACAAAATATTTCAGCTCAGGCTGATGGTTCAAGTATTACATTTTAAAAGTTCTTATCTCATCTTTCTTTTTTATGGAGCATATTCCTACTACAGTACAACCTCGAAAATCCGGACATCCAAAATCCGGAAACCTCCAAAATCCAGACGTTTTCCAAATTTTCGGGGGTTTTTTTTTTCCTGTCCCCAGACTGACAAAGTTGCGGATTTAAAAAACAACAGGGTAAGATTATTTATTTTATACATAAGATTATTTATTTTACCGTATTTTCCGGTCGACTTTCCTAACCCGGAAATGAAACGAAAGTTTAGATGGACGGCCGTAGATAGATAGGCTCGTAGTTGGAGCGTGAATTGCGTTGTTAACGTTAATCCCTCCACCCCCTTATTCAAGTCACAACTCCTGATGAATTATTTCGCGTAAAATATACATCGTTATTTAAATACGGAATTTTTATTATCAAAATTTCCTTTTCTCATTATTGAAAAAGGCATTTTTCTGAAACAATGTAATTTTTAATATTAAACACTTTAAAACGTTATCGTAACATTTTATCACAGATGTTCAATTAAATCTAAAATTCCCGAGAATTCATATTAACGCTCACGGAAATTAATTTTGTTCACTTCCTAGTACGATTTCCATTCTTCAATGTATTCTGTTTTGTCTTCAGAATCTCCTCCCCCTCCCGATATCTGATGATTTTTTCGTTCTCGTCGAACGTGTCAGCTTGAAATCGACTGTATATTTTGCCTTATTTGTTTAGAAAGCCATATTTACATACTATAAATAGCAAATAAATAACTAAATAATATCGTATCGCACAGAACCGAGCAACAAGGTCATTAACACACAGACCTCTCAAAGGGGTCGGCTTGCCACCAGTGACAGTCGGCTGGGTTTACGATTAGGAACTAAGCAAATTCCTTTCTTCGCTTTCCCTGCCCCACCATGTCCGGGTGCTGCTGTAACCTAGTAATGACTCATCCTAATTTAGAAAAATCATTGAGAGGAGAGATATTTTTCTTTTTTGGAAAAGATATTTATTTTATCTACTGCGATATTTTTTACATATTTGACTATTACTAATAAAGTTTTTACTTTTTTCAGAGTCATCAGTCTTTTTAAACATAACATTATGTAGATGCTAGATAATAAATAAAACTTTTTAGTTCTTATTTTTTGTTTTTCGTTCGTTAATAGCGAAAACGGTTTAAACACATTTACATCTATAAATATATCGTTAAAAGTGCTAATTCTCGATCTTTATTAAATCTCAGCACTGCATTAAATCTTCCGGCGCTTCATTAAATCTCGACAAAGCCGATATAACGGAAGTTCTGCACTTCGATGATGATGCGCCAATCGTAAATAAATTGAATGATGGCGAAATTCGCGATATGATATTAAATAAAAAAAGATCGAAATTGTGACAATAAATGTGGAGAAGAAAAAATACCCATTGATAATCTTATGCAAAAAATCGATCATGCAATTAAAGGTTTTGAACAAAGAAGCATTATAACCGAGCAGAAGTAATCTCCATCTACAGGATAAAGAAAGCTGCTTTCCCATAAACCAAAATTAATGAAATAACAAATGTTAATTCAAATATTTAAACGAAATGATAAAATGGGATTTTATCATTTCGTTTCGTTCACACATTCTAAATTATTAATATGTATATTTTTTCTTAGAAATTTCTTTTGCCCTATTTTTTAGATTAAATAATATGTTTTAATTACCTAACTTTTGCCATTATTTTTACTAAAAATAGTGCTTTATAGTGTATATAGTTAATATCAAATCTGAATTTTATTCAAATTCTATAATCCGGAAAAATCGAAAATCCGGAATCAGCAAAGTCCGGACGAGTCCGGATTTTCGAGGTTGTACTGTATTAAAAACATAGCCACTATTTTCTTTTATAAAACCATCATAGGAACTCACCCAATATCTTCATTTTCAATCCGATACTTTCTTTTCTGCTTCTGAATCCCCATTTATAAACATTTGTACAATCATTAATTTTTTTTTTTTCCTTTTGTCAAGATTTTTTTTTTTAGCTTGATTTTAATTATTTTTACAATATTTTATACAGTTTTGCGACTTCGTGTGCTTGTTAAATCCAGAGAACTAAATAATTTGCTTGTTAAGAGTACAAATCAGACCTAAATTAACATAGTGTCACTTAAAGGTATAGCATTTTATCATTAAATCTAGAACTAAATGCTGGATTCAGAATAAAATATAAATAACACCACTCAATTTCCAAAATGCCTATTTTGAACAAAAATTATTCTCACAGTGTTTTCTCCATGTGCAACTATGCCAAATGTACCGACCAATGCCAATTGTATCAAAAATGGCTATATATAAGTATAGCATTAACTCTTCATAGCAACTGCTGATGGGACAAGTCCCCAATTGTAACATCAATATGGGAGAATATCATTTAGGGCGAGCTGAAGTAACCACTTGAATGGAAAATCGCAACTTTTACAGACCCACTCAAAAATTCAGAAATGGAGTAATTAAATTTATATATTAGAAAGTGAAGATATCATTATATATACACACCAAAGATTTGAATTGTGAGAATCTTTAATTCTCTAATGCATGAAAATAAAAATGTGCATCTAAAATACGCATATTTCGATGTATTTAAATTATTTCTTTTAAGTGAGGTGCATCATTGTATGAATTCACTTACCCCTGTACCGAATTTTGTGACTAAAGATGAGTGACACACACATCTTTTATTATATAAAATAAACAAAAATGTATCCAATTATTTTCTTTAACAAAATTAAGAATTTGGATTTTGGGCATAATTTAAAATGAATTTATATTTTAATACATTGAGACAAAAACTCATCAAAAGCAAGAGTGGAGCAGTCTGGTATAAAATACTATAAGGATCTTACTTTCATTTCGCCTGGTAAAGTTAACTCCAAGGACAATAATTTCAATAGGAGTGGTCAAGCACAGTAGGTAATGTATGAAACTCTGAAAAATTTCTAGAAAAAAGACAGAATCATTAATGAAAACTCTTTGTATATTAATTAAAACAATAGAACATTAATTGATAACCGTAAGAAGATACAACTCTTAGAAAAGATACAACTACTCACATAAGCAAAGCTACAAGGTCAAGGAGAGCCCGGGCACTAATGAAACATATTTTATAACATTTGGGACTTATATTGAAAATTCAGCCCATTTTACTCCATTATTCTTGTGAATATATAAATAAATAAATGTTTTTTTATACAATACTTCAATACACTATGTCTAATTACATTATGCTGATAATAACAGAATAATATAAGAAATCAAAATCATTATACAGTTAAAAGTTAAAACTGTAGATGGGCTTTTCCCTAATGAAAATGCATGGCATCATCACAACATATATATCAATTATGTTAATTTTGGTCAACTCTTTTCTATAATCAGTAGGGTGCAATATATATCCACATTCAAAACTAATGCCATAATAATGTATCATAAAACAGGAAGACCAAATTTTGTAGCTGTCGGTTACTTCAGATTTTCTACAAAGCTGCAACACACACATTTTCTTTTATAGATGGAATGCCAACATATTTATCCACACATATATTTTTATTTTACTAATATATATATATATATAAATATATATATATATATATATATATATATATATATGTTAACTGAACAATTACTGTACCAAATTTTGTAGCTGTGGGTTACTTTGATTTTCTACTGATGTCACGCACACATATTTATAGATGGAAAGCCAACTTATTTATCCACACTTAAATTATTTTATTAATATATAAAAAAAATGTAATATATGTAACTTTTATTTATCCCAGTAAGCTAAGACGAACACTATTCATTTTAATGATAAATGACATATAAAATGATTATTTATTTTCAATGAGACTATCCTAATTTTCATAACTCTTAGACATTTATTAAGAACCCTTGGAGAAAAATTAGGTTTTTTTTTTCATTTATTTTTTATGTTTAACAGTATTTAAAATCAAGAAGGTTCTAGCATTCAAAATTAACTTACTTGGTTTAGGTTTCACAAGGCCAACACACAATATAGTCTCATTCAGACCATCAAAATAGGCAAGATCACTCCTAGAATAATAAATAAATGTGTATCAGTGTCAAGTAACCACAGATGTTTACATAATAATAAATAAAAGTAAGATACAAATAAGTAAGATTAAAAACCCAAAATGTAAATATGTATGGATAGTGGTATTTATTCATAAGCTATAGAATGTAGTATTAATTAGTTGCAGAATGTACATAAACATGCATACCAGAAACTTTCCAAATTATACCTAATTTTACATATATCTAATAAGGCAAAATTAAACCCTTTCATATCCTGAATGCACTATTGTCACATTCATTTTTTTATAGTTAGAGTAATACCAAAATGATTGAGTCATTTCATGTGAAATCTATATATATAAAATTGAAAATCTGTCTGTGTCCCCCGTCATCATAAGAGAACTGCTGAACCGAATTTAATGAAATTTTATGGGTAGTCTGGAAATAGTCCCACTTAAAATTTAGTCTATGTTTGGAGTTTCTACGATCAGTGGTTCTTGAGATATTAGTAAAAAATTAAATTTTCGTTTGTCTCATTATCACGAGAGAATGGCTCAACCGAATTTGATGAAATTTTGTGGATAACCTTCAAATAGCCCCCCATAAATTTAGCCCAAGTTTCGAGTATCTAAGACCAGGGGTTGTCGAGATATTAATGAAAAACGAAACTTTCTCCTAGGAGTTCTATTCTCTAACTCCGTGATTTATCCAAACGAATAGCTTGAAAATCATTTGAAAGTGAATTAAAACTTTATATCTGAGTTTGATGGGAGATTTTTTTGCTAATTAATCACTTTCTGAAAACATGAATTGTTTGAAACATGATTTAAATGCGAAATCTATCTCCATGGTTTATTTTCCACAAGCTTTTACTGAACAAAAGTATAAAGAAATCAAAATGGTTATTTAAATTCGCAGTTTGTGAGGAAGATTCTATCTTATATCATGTTGCTCAGAAACGCAATTAAATTAAACCTGTCTGTTAATTTTAATTATTATTTTTTCGATTTGAATAATAAAGAAATGGATATAAAAATATATTTTAGAAAAGAACGATTTGATTTTTCTTATAGTATTTTTGACTGGATAATATTAATTATGATCTTCAGGTTTAAATATTATTATTGATATTTTCGGGGATTATTGATATTTTCAAGTTATTATGCAATTGTTTTATTATGACAAAAATTGTTTAAACTCATATATTGTACGTTGTACGAGTAATTTTCTACAAATACACAGGATTATCTTTTAATCTACGAGAATATAAGCAGTACAGGTATATTGGCATATGTTGTGATATATATCGGCATATATTGGAATCAATTATGACCTTCTGGTATAAAAAGTATGGGGATTATTGATATTTTCAATTTATTACGTCACTTCTTATTTTGGCAAAGATTTTTGTTTTGAGACTCATATTGTAATACGGGTAATCTTCTACTAACACACTGGCAAATTTTCTAATCTGCGACAAAAAGTATAGGGTTGCATATATTGATTCAATTCCTTTTTTTTTTTTTTTTGTAAATTTGCTTACAAAAGGGGCCAGATCTGCCCGTGAACTCCGAAGAACAGGTATGCTGCTAGTCACCAATAAATGAATTGGTATATTAATTAATGTACTAGGTTCACAATCTGAAACTTATGTTTGCTTTATAAACACTTCATAACATGCCTAAACATACTGGAATAGAGCACAACATGCAATTTGTGTCAGGAAATTGACTTGAAAGTAGCATTGCTATTTGTTACAAGTGTTACATTGGTTACATGTGTAGCATTGCCATTGATTACATTTCTATGCTAATGAAAATTTCCCATAGTTAACATTACATCACTTTTAATCAATTACAACTTTTATGGGTTTGAAATTTAAAATGTGGGTTTCATCATGACCCGAACTCAATAGATTTAATTATGTGCAAATAATCATAGTATTTTGTTCGAGCATTTCAAAGTAACCGCATTTGAATATTTCACAATGAGTTGCTACTATAGAAGCTCTGCTTTGCTCTTATAATTTTTTTAATAAAAATTTAAGATCAAATGTAGTTCTACATTAGAGTGGTATAAAATGAAAAAGATATTGTGTAATTAGTAGTACAAACTTATATTTTTTTTAAAAATCATGTGCTAACTTATTTCTAAAAAAACTTACTTTTAAAATTGTAAAATAATTATTTTAAAATTGTCTGTTTATTAAAAGATTATTTGCTTTTCACAAAAAAACATGTTTCTGGCAACAAAATATTATGATGATTAACCGTGGAACTAAAATCCTAATAGAATAAAACATGACGAAAATACATTTCATGAATTACGTTATGCAGCATTTGATCCATTTGAATCTATTTGTAGCATTTGGTGTCCATAAGATATAGTGTCAATATTGTTTATATAACATGCAAAATGGTATATGTTCAATTTTATAAAATTATTTCATTTTTTATATGGCAACTGTGGTTGAGTTTACAAATACAAATTTTCAGATAAATGGCATAAAAATATCTCAAAATACGTTTTTCCCATCATAAAAATTGCATTTTAGCTGCAACATTTGTTAGGATCTAAGTCAAAGTTAATTTGGCTCAAAATTTCAAGTTTAATGCTCAATGAATTTTTCAACTTTATGTACAAATACACTCACACATAAACACATTAAGTTAAATAATAGATAGCATATTTTCCATTATCATAACCATTGTTTTCTTTATAAAGCTTGGGATCATATACAAAGTTGGCATTACAATAATAAATTAAGGAACACTTATCCAGTTAAATCCATTATGGAAAGAAATACACAACATTCATAAAATATAAATTCATAAAAGTCATTCATAATTTGGAAATATATATGATAATGCCATACCCATCATGAAAGGACCATAAAAAAATATTGCTGTCAATAGTAAGCCATGCTCTGCCTATTTCTGGAAACAATCCCATTTGACAATTGCTTTGCATTACTTAATTAGCAGTTAAGGAACTTATTGTTCTAAAATAAGATTAAATGGATTTGTGCTAATACAAGACATATGAACTCTTTCAAATATTGAAAGCCTAAGTTTAAAGTCAAAATTGCTTTAAGCATTAACACATGCTCATTTTATTACTTGCTTTTTCTTACTATAAGCCAAAAAGAAAAATATAAATATTATTAGTTATTCGCTATCAAATATTGTTTGATTTGTTATGCAAAGAGGAAACCAATATGGAATTTGAGAAATAAAAATAGATAATGGTACAAAAGTTCAGGACATGGCACTTTATATCTTGAATTCAAAGGGAGCATAAACAATTTTGAGATATCAAACAGAGTTATCAAAAAATAAAGAACAATAACTTCTAATTACAGAAGCATTATAGTATGTACATACTATTCAAGTATAGTATAATTGACTTACTCTACTGAAAGAAAATCACAACAATTTTGAATCTCTTATTAACACCAGTAGTTGAAGCTTTTGAATATGTATATGTAGTACAACACTTATATGTATATACTATACATGTTGTTGTTGTTGAAACCCAGACCGTCCGACCTACCAGAAAGGTGTAAGGTAACAGTTTGGACGGTCGGGAAGTGCCACCCAATTTAGACCGGAACCCAGTGGGGGAGGCATCCACAGGGACCGTACCCTCCTTCCCCTACCACCAACCTCTCGGAAGGACTTTCGGACCCACATGTTTAACGTGATCGTACTCCGCATGAACACGGCGGCAGTTTTAGCAGTGGCTGGAATCGAACCCGGGCCTACCGAGTGCAACTCCAGCGCGCTAACCAATGGGCTACCGCGCCCGCATATACTATACATGTGTACATATACTATACATGTGTACATCTTTATTTGATGTAATGTAAAAAGACGTAAGTAGTTGAACACATTTTAATGTTTGATAAAATTCTTCAAAACAGTTTGTTGCCTGTTCTTGAGCTCAATAACAGTTCCATGTGTATAATTGCTTGAAAAGTTTCAAAAGTTATACGAGGGCCAGCAATTAAGTTTTTAGAATGTGGTAATACCAAAAATAACAGCTTTGAGTGCAAAAGATTAACATTTGAACTTGCATGTGAACATTGGCTGTTAAAGAACGAAAAATGCTATAAAATTATTTTTAGGGCATCATTTTGGAGTTGATAAGATAATGACAAAACATGGATTTAAGTCGAAGGAATTTTGAAGCTATGATTTAGTATGACTTTCAACAAAGGTTGTCACGTCAACAGTATGCTGATCAAATAAATTCAACTTTTGATGATGAAGCATCATCCAAAGCAACAATTTACAACTGGTTTAAAGAATTCCATCTTGGACGTAGAAGTCTCAGTGATAATTTCATGAAGGTCAACCAAGAACTAAAGAACTATGGTGATGCCAGAAAACATTGATGCTGTGCAACGAATGATCACTTTAGATCGTCATGTCACATATGATAAAATTGAGGCATCTTCAAACATTTTATGGATCCAAGTGCATTCAATTTTACATGATCATTACTACATGATTCAATTTTACATGATCATACCAAACGGATAGAGAACAGACATTTTCTGTCTTCTGTTTTTCGCAAACCCACTTTCACTAATACGTGCATTCCGGCTAATTCTTTTCACCTCATTTCGTTTAGAAAGGCTTCCTTTAATGCATATTTCAATCGCGCTTTTAATGTTAGTTCCTCTATTATTTCTTTAAAAAGTGAAATTGATTTAATTTTTAAACTCGGTCAAGATGCCGATTACTCTTATGAGTTTGTTCATAATATCTTTGCCAAAATTCGCCATAAGTTTTCACAACCCTTTCTAGTCTTATTCCTATTAATGATCGTTTACAGTTTAAATCTAGCTGCCCTTACCATCCTAAAATTTTTCTTCCTCTTATCAATTTTTGTACCAAATTTAATTTTAAACCCGCTCATTTCAGGAGGGCTGTTGGGCTTCTTACTGGGCACTGCACCCTCAAGAGACACCTTAACATTATGGGTATCACTAAAGATTCGCTTTGCAGAGGCTACAATTACAGCGAAGAAACTGCTGCTCACATTCTCTGTGAATGTGAGGTTTACTCTGTTCACAGATTCGAACACATTGGTCGTTATGTGATTGAACCCTGGGAGCTGAAAGACATACCTGTCAAGCGCCTGCTTATTTTCGCATCGGCTGCTGGTCTCTTTTCTTAGAGATCTTTCTCTTTTGGGGTAGTACAATAGACCTCTAGTCAATGTGCTGGGCTCTTCTGGAGCCACCCACCTTCATATCATTCAAACCCGCTCATTCGGCTGTTACTACTTTGTTCAATCGTATTCATATTGAAAAATTTAGGGATAATGTTAACTTCAAAAATCTTGCTGGGGTGTATGTTGTACCCCTTATTTCTCCGGATAATGTCTATAAATTTTATATTGGTAGTACTAAATGTACGATTAGTATCCGTTTGTCTGAACATGCACGAGACATAAAAAATAGTAAGCTAACGACTGCCCGTACTCAATTAGTAAATAAAGATAATTTCTGCCCCTTTTCTGAAAATTATTTTCATTTATTTAGCTGTAATAACCCTTGTTCTATCTTACTTTACGAATCCTTTTTTATTTATCTATATTGTTCTTCTATTTGTAATTTTGACCCTGTTCAGGTCTTAAGTTCTGCTTGGCAACTCGTTCTTGACTCCGTGCAAGTCAAACCTTTACATGATTACCTTAATTTGTAATTTGTTATAAAATATTTAATGCCTTTAAACAGTTTTAAGATATTTATTTTTGATCAATGTATATATTGTATAATTAATTTTTGTTTTATAATTCACTATTTTGTACGGCTGACAGTTTCTAAGATATGCAAATTTTACTTAACGGCGATGGATTGTATTTAAGAATGTTGGCATCTGTTTTTAATTATATCGCCACTGAAGATGAACATGAGGATGTTTGAAAGTGTTTTGGCTGTATTTGATGTATGTCTGTAGGATGATTGTTTAACAAGTGACCTTTGGATCTAGTTTTAAGATGTGTCATTTGTTTCGTTGATTTAATGATTTGAGAGTTTGACGTGTCACCACTTCTGGTATAATGAAATCGTTTTTACATTATTTGAAAAATAAAGATTCAAGGAAGGAAAATCTTTCAAGTTATCGAAGTTCAAGATATCAAGTGCCAACTGTATACAGAGTCCACCTTATAAGTTCTTATGCATCCCTTTAACTTTTGATTAAAATATTCTAAAGCTGCAAAAGCAAAGTCTACCAATAGAAAGCAGCTATGTGCTATTGATTGAAAATGTTTGCAGCACCTCTCGTGGTGAATTGAAGAAGTTAAAATTCCCATCTCAAAAATTGAGGAAGATAGGTGAACATTTTTAATTAGTAGTTTCAATCAAAGTTGTAAAATATTCTCTATTTAGTAAGGAAAGACGTGTGAACATGTACACAGACGATAAAGAATGAGTTCAACAAAAAGTGATAATTATGTACATGCCTCATTATACTGAAAAACTTCTGAAGGAAGAAATATGCATGGGAAAATAATAATCAGTGTAATAAGCTAAGAATTATGCTTTTTGCAGTAAAATATAAATATTGTATAAAATTTTTGTTATAGCAACCATTGTTTTCTATACAAAGCTTGGGATTATATACAAAGTTGGAGTTACAATAATAAATGAAGGAACTCATATCCAGTTAAATCCATTATAGAAAGAAAATACACAACAACCACTAAACAATCATTTGTAAATCTATATGATAATACTATACCCATCATAAAAAGATCATAAGAAAATATAATTGCATTCAGAAAAAGGAAAAGATCACAATTTTGAATCTATTATTGGCACCAGTACTTAAAGCTTTTGAATATGTATATGTAGTACAACTGCAACACTTATATGTATGTACTATACATATATGTATGTGTACATCTTGAATTGCTTTAATGTACAAAAACATATGTATTTGAATGTATTTATTTATTTGAAACAAATATAATTTAACAA
The DNA here is from genome assembly GCA_951213105.1 of Amaurobius ferox. NCBI lineage: Eukaryota > Metazoa > Arthropoda > Arachnida > Araneae > Amaurobiidae > Amaurobius > Amaurobius ferox. The sequence goes on along the minus strand of OX578150.1, from coordinate 30,123,563 downwards.
ATGATGCAGTACTATAATTAACCCTTTTTGTTGACCTCGGTTTTTCATTGTCTGTGTACATGTTATGTACAAACCGCAGATTTTTACATACTAAATAAAGAATGTTCTCAAACTTGTAATTGAAAATTTTCACCTATCTTATCTTGTTTTAAAGATAAATATTCTAACTTCTTCAATTCGCCACTAGGGGTGCTGCAAATTTTCTCAATCAATAGATCTTATTAGTAGACCCTGCTTTTGCATCTCTAGAACACTTCAATTGAATGTTGAAGGGATGCATATGGATCCATGAGAAAACCCTGTATAATTGCAACTTAAAAGAACAAAATGCTGATTATTAAATTTAATTAGTTTAAATTGCAGTGAAAAGAAAAAAAAATCCTAAATTACTTTCACTACACAACAAATAACTTTCAAATCACAAGGTTGAGAATTGAACATAAAGGATACAGCTAAACTGTTCAACCAGTTCAGATGGAAGGGGAATCCTCTTGACAGTAGTCAGCTGAGTCAAAGAATGGAGACTTATACTAAGTTCTGAAATACCAGGATAATCTTGGTCACTCAAACCACTTACTGTGGGTAGGGTAGCTGAAAAGCATAGCAAGAGAATAAGTATACTGTAATAAAATATAACAAAAAACTAATAACTTTAATTTTATTTTTGCACATTACTGGAATGGCAAATGCATCACATGGATATATTTTTCAAAATGGCAGAAAAGTGTTTATTGGTATAAATGATACATTTAAAAATGATACTTACATTGCATTGATACAGCCACTTTTGATACATAATTAATAATAAACAAAATACCAGGCATTGCCTAAATCCTAAAAAGTGCCCACAACATATAAATATTTAAATAAACAACGCTACTTAAATAATACATTTAGACACAATTTAAAATGACTTTGATCCAGTAATCGCATGCTGACTTCTGCATTTTAACAAACAATTTCTTACATTTTAAACAAACAAGAAGATAATTCGTCATTTGTTAGTGATATTCTGTGGACCAACAAGTGTCAGTTTACAAGATAGGGTATTGTAAATACTCAAAATAGTCACTACTGGTCTCTGTAAAACTCGCACATCATTAGACCACACAAACATCAAGTGCGTTGGTCGGTAAATGTTTGGTGTGGCATATGGAAGGAGACTTTAATTGGGTCATTCATTTTAGATGACCCTTTCTTCTTCTTTCTTCTTTAAGAGCGTAACAACCTGTTACAGGTCTTAGCTGCCTCGACAGCACGCCTCTTCCAACACCGTCGGTCCAAAGTGACTCTTTGCCAGTTTTTAATTTTCAAAATGTTGATGTCATTCACAATGTCATCTAACCATCTAGTCGAAGGTCTGCCCCGGGCGCGGGTACCCCCAGGGTTCTTAAAAGTGTACAATCTAGTCGGGTTATTTTCAGGGGTTCTCCAGACATGTCCAAGCCATCTCAATCTGTTACTTCGGATGATTTGTGTAACTTGAGGCTCTTTGTAGAGTCTATAAAGTTCAAAATTATATCTGGTTCTCCAGCATCCTTGTTCTTGTACAAGCCCGAATATAGTTCTTAACACTTTTCTTTCAAAAGTCTCCAGGGCACGCTGAATGTCTAAATTTAAGGTCCAAGTTTCGCTAGCATACAGCAGCACAGGTAGTATAAGTGTCTTGTATAGTCTCATTTTAGTTCTTCGGCTAACAAGCCTGGATCTTAATTGTTTTTTTAGTCCAAAGAAACATTTATTGGCCGATTTTAATCTGTAGTTAATTTCTGCTTTCAACAAGTTTTGGTCATTGATAGTAGCTCCAAGGTATTTGAATTCACTAACCCTTTCAAATATATGACCATTTATGCAAAAAGGGTTGTACAGTACGCGATCTCTTATCCGGCGTTCCGATATCCGGACTCTCCCGAAACCGGAATACAGCAAAATAATGCCAAATTCTGCACCAACAAGCGATTATTTGCTGAATATTGCGCCAAATAGCGATTTTTTGTTTAAAATCCCGCCAAATGCTTTTTTGCTTTAATTAGCAATATCAATTAAAAAAATGCATTGAAACCTACTATTTTATAGGGTTTGAAATAGGACGCGCAAACCGCGCACAAAGTTCAAAATTCCCGCGCAGAAAAAAATGCCGCGCGCACTCGCCGCCGCCGATTCTTCTTACATTTTGAAAACGAACACGAAGAATTCTCGCGATAGCAAATGAAAATATTCCATGGATCATGTTTTTTCCGAGAAGTTCCGCAATTCCTCTTTTCTGGAAAACATCTGAAGTAGCACCGTTTTCCCCAAAAATGTCCTAAGCGGCTGCATCCGGCCGTCACCCCCGATAGTAGCTCTCGGAGGTGACGAACCGGCACAGACGAGACCGTCACATTGACGGCGAGACGCGTCATTCCATTCTTCACTAGTTTCTGATAAGTCTCCGACTTGTCCATAACTAACACTCCTGTGTATAGTATAATACAGTAGTTAGTTACGGACAAGTCGCGGCAAGGTGCATTTTTAATGGCGTTTCATTTTTTTCTGGGTGTATAGGGCAGAGCACACTAGGCACAAAGGTTTCGATTTTTCCGAATGCGTTACATTTTCTTTTCTGCGCTTTGTTCCGGAACTTTGATTTTCGGTAAAAGTATTCCAACTTTTTCACTAGAAATATCCCGGGGCGCGGTAGCCCATTGGTTAGCGCGCTGGCGTTGCACTCGGTAGGCCCGGGTTCGATTCCAGCCACTGCCAAAACTGCCGCCGTGTTCATGCGGAGTACGATCACGTTAAACATGTGGGTCCGAAAGTCCCTCCGAGAGGTTGGTGGTAGGGGAAGGAGGGTACGGTCCCTGTGGATGCCTCCCCCACTGGGTTCCGGTCTAAATTGGGTGGCACTTCCCGACCGTCCAAACAGTTACCTTACACCTTTCTGGTAGGTCGGACGGTCTGGGTTTCAACAACAACAACTAGAAATATCCCGATATCGATAAAGAAATCCTACGCTCTTCAAACGCGATGTGCCGCGCAGAATTCACACTATTTTGCACAATTTAATAAACATTTATTGGAAAAGATGAAAAAAAGAGAGTCATCAGAGCATTTACGAGATGATAGAAAGTACGTTAAGTAAGGAATTCCCAAAATTAATGAGAGTTAACTTTTGCCGAAGTGCAGAGAAAAGTATAGCAGCTATAAAATGTCATTCAGGGCCCTCTGATTGATCTCTTTAAATACTTAACCTAAGCAATAAACTTGTCATTTTCTCGGGAAAATCCATTTTCTTTTTTTTCATCTCCGTGGAAATATACACATCTTCAATATTTTTAAAAACTTTGATGGAATTCCAAGATCAAAATCATTTTCAATTAAATCCTATTATTTGGATGAAAATGGCTATTTTGGACCGAAAATTGACCCTAGCAAAAAGTTCCATTGCAGTATATTTATGGGGTTTTAACGTGTTACATTTATTAATTAGTAATTTATAGAAGACAGTTTAGCAATATCTTTATTTTTTTTATTTAAACACAATCGCCGGTACATTTCGTTTTAATTTTTTAAAATTTTTCATTTTTTCAATCTGCTTCCATCCACTAATATTTTTATATTTTTTGTGCTTTTTATGCTGGGATATTATCTTTTAAACATATTGTTGGTGAAAATAAGATATATGTTTAGGATAACGAAATTAAAATTTTATTTATGCAGGCATTTAGAATTATAAGACTTATTAAAAATACATTTGAAGAGCATAAATTAGAATTTGATATATTTGCACCCATAGTTGAATAATCTCATTTCAATTAAAAATGAACATCCTTCTCATCTTAATTTTATTAAAAGTACTTTAAAATATTTTGAAACATATGAACAAAAGTGCTTATGCCAAAATATTAGATGAATATGGTGAGGGCCCACTTTAGTTGAAATGTTAAAAAAAAAAAAAAGACTTCTAATAACTACCCTGAATAATCAACGACATTTTTTTCTTTCAAAATTTTTCTGAATCACTAAATTTAATACTATAATTACATGCAATTTGCATTTTAGTTAACCCATATAGATTGTAAAAAAGCTTTTTTTTAATACATTTATGTTTTTAAAATGAATTATAATTTTCTATAACGACATTTGAGACCATTCCAGTAAGTTTTAGAAAAAGTGTTCCGAATTACGGAAAAACCCCTTATCCAGAATGCCTGAAATCCCAAGCATTCCGGATAATAGATCCTGTACTGTAGTTCCCAGACGCGGACGGGACTTCCATAAACTTTGTCTTGTCCTCATTGATAGTGAGGCCCATGTCTGTAGCAGAGATTTCAAGGGCACGAAAGGCCTCCTTCACTGCCCTTTAAGATCTTCCAATAATGTCAATGTCGTCTGCGTAGGCCAATAAATACTGCGACCTATTCCAGAGAGTGCCTCTTCGGTCTAATGCGCTATCTCGGATGCATTTCTCCAATGCGAGATTGAAGAGCAGGCAGGCAAGCGAGTCTCCCTGACGCAGTCCTCTTTCAGTAGCAAAAGGCTCAGAAAGGTGGTTTTGAATTTTAACCCTGCAACGAACGTTGCTAAGCGTGGCTTTAGTAAGGTTAACAAGCTTAGTAGGAATGTTAAACTCAATCATAGCTTTAAGTAACTTATCTCTTTTTATGCTGTCATAAGCAGCTTTAAAATCAATAAAAAGATGGAAGGTTTTGATGTTATACTCTTTAGTTTTCTCCAAAATGTGTCTTAGTGTATGAATTTGATCCACAGTAGATCTTTGGGGCCTAAATCCACACTGGTAGTTTCCAATAACTTTCTCAGTATGGGGTTGAAGTCTTGCAAAAAGTAAGTTGGAGAAGATTTTATATGCCGTATTGAGGAGTGTGATGCCCCTATAGTTACGACATTCAAGTTGGTCTCCTCTTTTAAAAATAGGGCAGATGGAACCCACTTCCCACTCAGTGGGCAATTTCTCAGATTCCCAAATTTTAACCAAAATATAGTGCAAAGCATTAATAAGCACTGGTTCATCGACCTTTAAAAATTCAGATGGAATGTTATCGGGACCAGCCGATCTGTTATCTTCCAGCACTCATTCTGATTGTTCAAGTTCTCCAAATTTTTTAATGAGCCTTCAAAAAAGGCTTCCTTCTTTCTTCTGTGTAATTTTTTCTCCACTCTCCTCAGCACTCTATATTTTTCTTCATAGGTTCTTGTACGGTGCCTTTGCAGCATCAGCAAGTATGCCTTATTTTTCTCATCTGTGGCTTTACTACACTCATCGTCGAACCACTCATTTCTAATACGACGTCCCAGGTTTGGTACGGCCTCGATTGCAGCTTTCAATAAGATTACACTGACCGATTTCCAGTTGAGATCACAATTTGATGTTCCCAATTCCAAGCCGATGTCGTTAGAAAGTTTAAGTTTAAAAATTCATTGAAGATGACCCTTTAGCATCGGAAAAGTATGCACAGATTGCAGGGGTCCCATTTCAGCGTGAACCTGAGAGATTCTTGTGAAATCCATAAAAAATCTCGCGTAAAAATTAAGGCGGCGCGAGAATTTCTCTCCAGTTCCGGCCTAAAATAATTTTTTTCTTAAAATTGGATATCGCGAAATCCGATGCCCAATGCAGATGTGCCAACTCTCCGGATTTTGGTCGGAGACTCCGGATTTTTCATTAATTCTCCGGCCTCCGGATTATTAACGAAATTCTCCAGCATTTTTGTTTGAAATTTATCAATTACCCAGACATGGTATAATTTCTCGGATTTTTCACTCTTTTAGCACTGATTTCTACCATTCCCTGAATCGTATCCTGAATCATAATAAAATGCACAGTAATGCCAATCAAATTAATGGAGACTTACGGGCACGTGTAATGTAAATTAAGATCGCGATTGCTTATTTTATGAAAGTAATAAATATATTTTTTCAAAAGTTGTCTAATTCAGCATAAATCACTAAAATATTATTTTCTTTATTAATTTCGGATACAGTGCGATTGTGCAATTCAGTGTGTTCTCATGAATCGCCGAGAGTACAATAGTATCTTTTTCCATCCATCTCAATCTTCTAAACATTGCATTTTTTATTGACTAAACTTGCTTATTTTCATATTCTGATTAATTAATATAGTTAATTTCTTAATTATTTTCGTATAAACAGTGAGATTGCGCAATTCAGTTACTTCGCATGAATTGCCGAGAGTACGTTAGTATCTTTTTCCATCCATCTCCATCATTTAAATGTTGTATATTAAATCAACTAAACTAGCTGATTTTCATATTCTAATTAATTATTACGGTTAATTTCTTAATGATTTTCGCACAAACAATACAAATGCGCAATTCAGTTACTTCGCATGAATTGCCGAGAGTACGTTTTTTTTTCCATCCATCTCCATCATTTAAATGTTGCATATTAGATTGACTAAACTAGCTTATTTTCATATTACAGCTAATTATTAAGGTTAATTTTTTAATTATATTTGCATAATACAAATCTTTTTATTTTGAAAAATGGGTATGAACTCTATGAAGAGATATTTTCCAAAAAGTGGTATTAAAGCAATGATTTAGGCAAATAAAAAGGAAACCATTTTGGCAGGAATATAATTCATTGCTATATTTTGTTTTTTATTAAAGATCAATATTTGTTTCTCTCTTTAGTGAAAACTTGTGTTTTACCAAACATAAATATTTGTTTTCATTATAAAGTAATTTTCACAGGATAAAATTTAAATGTCGAAGAATATGAGTTATAGTTAATGCTTTCTTTTTTATTACTTTCTAAATTAGAGTGGTAAAGAAAATGAAATTTTAAGTTTTTCTCCTTATAGCAAAAAATCTCTCCCAAAATTTTCTGGAAGGAGAGAAATTCTCCCCCTCTTTTCCTGACTTAGTGGGAACCCTGGTATGGAGGTCCTGTTAAGTGGCCCCCATGATCACCAGACTTAAACCCCTTAGATTACTTTCTCTGGGATTTCTTGAAAAATAAAGAAGTCTATGAAAAAGAATCAACGAGTCTGGCAGATTTGCTAAATCGTATTTTCATAGCATGCACATGTGTAACACTGATTAAGCTGTGCAAAGTACAGGAAGAATTTTTGTTATGAGTGCGTTTTTTGCATTGCCGTCAAAGGAAGCAACTTCGAACAAATATTACGATAATGTGGTTTGTAATATTTTCAAACTTTCAGTTTCTGAAATGCGTATATTCGCATTTTAAAATATGTTTTATTTTCTAATTCAATGAGGCTGTTCTTTTTCCATATGTCATTTAACAAAAGTTGTATTTTTTTTTTACTTCAATTGTCAGTACAAGCTGTATTTTTGATATGTTTTTATGTGTTACAAATAATTATAACTTTAATATTGTTTAGTGCAATGTATATTGCTGCAAAAAATAATGAAATTGCTGCGAAATATGTCTCTCCAATTATTTTGTGTATAACCCCCATTTCTCAGCACAAAAAGTGCTGCAAGTTTAAGCAGCTATAAGTCGGTCAATTTTGGCCGCACATCAATAGAATTTTTTTGTTCTACATGGTAGTATATGAAGAAACTTTTACTAAATATAACTTATAGGACCAAGAGACCATATAAAAATTTATATTTCATATTTCTTTCAGAAATGCATTTATTGATGTAAACTATTTCTAAGATAATAGATTTTAAAATTTAAAACATTTTTGCAATTGGAAGTATAACTCTGTGACTAATGGTTAAGGAAATAACCATTGGCCACCAATAGCACTGGACACCCTGTATACTGATCATTTGATAATGTTAAAAAAAGCAAATTTCGATGATGTGTATGAAGGAATTATGGTATGGATTTGGTTTAAACATCATTGGAAAAAACGTTCTTCGATCTTTCAGATGATGTCAAAATAGAAACTCTGTGATAATTTTTTCAGTCACTAAAGAACCAGTTTATGTCAAATGTTCTAATATAAAATAACTAGAAATTTTGTTCAAAATTTTAAAAAATAACAGAAAGGTGCACCTTCCTGGATACTCAAATACCTGTGTCACAAATTTCATAGCTGTACGATGCTTAGATTTCATGTCATACTACAGACTGAATAGACAGACACACAGGCTTCTTTCTTTATTATACAAGATTTTCATCACTTTATGATATCTTCATTCAAATGATTTTTTTTTTTATAAGTGATTTTTTTTTTCAATGAAAGAAATTCGACAAATTATACTTTTTGCTAAAAATTCTTGTAAAACATACCTAAACTACTATTATAATAGACTTTATACATTAATCTTGCAATTGAAAAATTATGACATTTCTGGATAATTGGAAATTTTGATTATTTCCAATCATGCCCATTACAGTTTTACACCAGTTACATCTGATAAATGGAATTTTACTGTATAAGTCTTATTTATCAAATTATATGTATGCTCTCACGTTATGTTATAATTATTTTATCTTTACAATAGTAAAATAAAAAATTATAAGTTAATTCCATTGACTATACCTTGTATATTTCAACTTAAAAAATGCAAGATTCAGATGATTTAATTATCTAGGTTGTACAATACCATATAATTGCAATGTGGAGCGAATATTAATACAGTATAAGTATATAGCAATAAATAATACATATTGATACACTACATAATATTATGTAGTGTTAGAGAAACAGAACCTGCTCCTAGCTTGTAGAATTGTGAGTCAAATTGGCTCCTGAAACTCAAAAGTATGAGTCAATCTTTCAAATTTGCGAGTCATTCTTATCTACTGTTTTTACATTTATAATTTTAAAATGGTAAAATGAAAAAAGCTGATGTCTACATTACAACACGTTTATACTGAAAACAAAAGTGTAATAAATTAAAAAATTGATGAATAATTTTAACTTCTATTAAACTTATTGTACTATAACTATAGCTCTTTTTAAACATGTATAAAATAGTCAGATACTAAAAACTCATGTGAAAGAGAAGAAATAAAATTCACCAATTTTTAATCACCAATTTTCAATTTTTAAATAGCGAGTCAATCTAATTAAAAAGTATTGATTGACACGACAAATGTGAGTAAATGCAAACTGGCGAAGCCTTATTCATTGTAATTAAACAAAATTATCTTACCACCACCCATTTTAAGGCAATCAATCAGCTCCAAATAGGAATTATCCATCTGCATCTGAGTATCAACCATTTTAGCAGATGATTCTAAGACATCTTTCAAGGCACTGCTAGAAAAGCTGAGAGTACTTGAATTGGCATCAAATGATATAACCATCCTAAAAATGGGGGGGAAAAGATAAATGTTATCCTATAAAGTTAAATGTAATGGATTAAATGTTAGAAAAAGGAGACAATATTTTTGATCCATTTTTTACTCTTTTTAACAATGAAAATTCAAAAAATGCCATCTGTAGCTCTAGATTAGCAATCGCAAAGTAATAAAAACTGGGATTTGCATAAAAAACATATATCATCTTAGTCAAACCAATTAAAAATTTATATCAGCAGGTTTCATTTGTCAACACAAATGGTGAGGTGGACATATTAATTAATTAATTAAAAAGTCTGTTAGTTCAGTTCACCATGTTCGCAGCATACTGTTATAAATACGTAACAGAAAACTATTGATATAATTTGAAACTCTAAATAGAAAACCATTGTCATAATTTGAAGGTCTGGAGTAATTGACCTTGACAAATTTGGAAAGTTCTAGAAACTTCTCTAATTTGGCTAAGAACTTCACAAATTACATGCTTTTTTCAAAATCAAGGATGCCACTGGAAGTATATACACAAAATAGTTGCTTTAGTTGCCTCATAAGATGAAAATAGTTACCAAAATAATCTCCTACAGTGTCCATTTTAGCTGCACAATTTGGCACTTTTCAACATAAAAAATGCAAAATACTAATATTGCTTAATAGAGAAATAAATTACATACATAGTACTTATATAAAATAATTTTTAGGGAAAAGTGCCAAAATTAATCATTTACACGAAAGAGCAGTAACATTTTGTTTAAAAGTGCTAAAATTCATAATTTTTAGGAAGTGCAAAATTTACGTTTTTATTTGAAAATGCTAATATTTGCAATTTTATTTAAGAGCATTAAAATATGGTGTCTTGTTCAAGAGAGCTAAAATTTGTAATTTTTAAGAAAAATCACAAAATTTATGATTTTATTTGACAGCTTAAAATTGCAATTTTTATGTAAAAGGGCAAATTCACAGATTTTAATTTAAAATGTTAAAATTTGCAAATGTTATGAAAAGCACATAAAGATTTTATGAAAAGCTTTAAAGTAAGTGATTTATTTTAGTGCTAAAATTTACTACTTTACCTAACACTCCAAAATTCGAAACTTTATTTAAAAATGCTTAAATTACACAATTTTATTTAAATGAGCTAAATTGCATGATTTTTATAAAAAAAAATTTGCTAAAATCTGTGATTTGATTTAAAAGTGCTAAAACTTGCTAGTTTTAGGAAAAAAGCTTAAATTTGCAATTTGATTTCAAAGCACTTAAATTCGTGCTTTTATTTAATAGTGTAAAAATATGAGATTTTATTTAAAAGTGCCAAAATTTACTATTTTATTAAAAAGCACTCAATTTTTAGATTATTTTTAAAAGCGTTAAAATTCACCATTTTTATGAAAAAGTGCCAAAATTTGCAATTTTATTTAAAAGTGCAAAAATTCATGAGTTTATACACAAAAAAAATTCACAATTTTATTTAAAAATTGTAAAATATTTGATTTTATTTAAAAACAATTATTTGAAAATACTAAAGTTCAAAATTTTTTAAAGTGATAAAATTCAAAGATTTTATTTAAGAGTGCAAAAATTCATGATTTTTATGGAAAGGTGCTAAATTGACATTTTAAAAGTGCTTAAATTAATTTATGATTTGATTTCAAACTACTTAAATTCGCAATTTGATTTAAGTGTTAAAATTTGTGATTTTTATGAAAAAGATCATCATTTTCATAAAAAGTACTTGAATTCACGATTGGATTTAAAAGCATTAAAATTTGCAATTTTATTTTATTTTGTACTTGAATTCACAATTTTTCTTTGGAAAAACACAAAAATTTACAATTTTATTTAAAAACGCTTATATTTAAAAGTGCATTTACAATTTTTATGGAAAAGCACTAGCATCTGCAACTTTATTATTAAAAGTGATAAGTCTGTGATTTGTTTAAAATACTCTTTAATTCTAGTTATTAAAAAGTGCTAAATTACGCAATTTTTTTAAAGCACTGTTATTTAATAGTACACTGAAATTAGTGATTGTTATGAAGAAATATAAAATTTTGCAATTTGATTTAAAATAAACAATTTTATTTGAAAGCTTAAAAATTCATGATTTTCTTTAAAGCGCAAGTCATGTCATGGACGAAATGCAAGTTCAGATTTTTTGTTTATCACTGGTTATATACCATGTGCCATGCTATATGATGTCATGCATGATGCACATAGCTCGCAAAATGCAAATGGAAAAACTAGCTTCTGTAATTATTTAAACTTTTCTTTAAAATAGTTCTTAAGATCAGAAAAAAATAGCCATTTCCATAAAAAAAAATGAGATTTTTTGCCCTTTTTAGCTTAATAGTCACCATAGTTGCCTAGTGTGAAAAATAGTTGCAAAATGTCGCTTTTAACCCTTTCAGTCCCGGGATGCCAAAGGGAATCAGATTTTTAGTGTTAAAAATAAATATTTGGGACTGAAAGGGTTAAACTGTCAGTGACAGCCCCACAAAATATGGTATATAAGCTCATCATCATTCACTTGGGTTGTTAATATCCAAAAAGAAGACAGTTCAGTTTAATCTGTTCACAATCATTTTGGCCCATAAAATTTATATCAACATCTTGGGAATGATTAGACAAATTATTTCTACCAGGTTAAGACGAACAGCATTGAGGTTAAACAATCAAAAATTCTTAGGCATTATAACACGATCACATCCATCACACTCATACGAGATCTACTTAAAAGCATTTAGAACTACTGTGAGGGTTAATCAGGAGAATAATCCCCCCCACCTCTAAGCTTGTCAAGTCGCTGTCAAGTGTTCCAATTGCAATTGTCTTTTGTTATAATTTGGTAACCTCTCATATGCATTACATCCACATGGTTCTATGGTTGCTACCATTTTATGAAGTAGAGCATTTGTTTGACAACCAGATTCCAGATACCAGATATTTTGGACATGTTTTATAACATGATTTTAACTTTATTATTTATTATTTACTAACTTTATTACTTTTTTACAGATTTCTTTTTATTGTCAATTATAGTTTGTCGATTATGGCTGCTGGTAAGTGCGAGAAAATAGATGGTGAGTGTAGTCCTGCGATATGTGATCGAATGGATGTTAGTTGAGCATGAAATTTTATTATATATACTCTCTCATGCATACAATTTTTGCAAAGTCCCCAAAAAGTTTCGTTCTTTTAAAATTTTTTAATTTCTTGCATTAAAAATACTAGATATGTGAAACAGTTTTAAAGTCCAAAAATTTTTTGTAATATTGGATTTGTCAAATTGTCAAATATTAGTAATATCTCACAATTGTTTTGAAATTTTTTAAATCCTAATATTTTTCTGAATATTGGATTTGTAAAATATTTATAAAGTATTACAAATGCAGAGTTCCCCCAGGCACTTTTGGAAGGGCACAGCGCCCTGCCTGCCCTTTTGTTACCAAAACAGCACCCTCCTTGCCTTTTGTAGGAGAAGAATGCCCTCCCTGCCTTTTTGTTAGATCAGATCAGATCCCCTGCTTAGCCTTTTGTTAAGAGAGCAATGTCTGTCCTCAAAAAAAAATCAACCAGTTTTTGTATGATCTCAGATAAGTCCCAGAGCCCTTTCTCTACATCCATTACCCTAAATTTTGATCCTGTGTATCTCCCCCCGCCCCCCTCATCCTTCAAAGAAAGAAAAAAGGTGATCTAGTGCCAATAAAAAGAGGATTAACAGCCCCATATCACTTCTGTCCTCCACTAAAAGAAACAAAACGGAAAGGGTAATATTAAGCACCTAAATTCCTTCTTCCATCTGATGAAAACTTTCAAAACAGTTTTCTTTCTCAACTTAAATTTTTGTTAAATTATTCCATGTTTGGTATGCATTTGAGCTATAAAGTTCTGTAAATGTAAATCATGTAAGCATATTTGCTCTAAAAAATATATTTAAAAATATAGATTTCCGGACTGGATGTTTACGTTGATTTCGCCGATTAATCAAAACAGAGGATGATAGAAAGGGTGGGGGAGAAAAATTGTTAGATTAGAGCGGTGATTTCAGCCGGCTTGAATGAAATATGGGATAATTTATTTTCTTTATATTGTTTACTAATTGCCTTTAGCTACCAGCCTAGTCGTTTTTGAAAATTCTCTTAATATGCTTTCTTGCTATAGACTGTGCATCTCCGCTACGCGCGCGAAAGTCACGGCTAAGAGTACTCCCATTTGTAGTTCATGTAATAGCTTTCGACTGTATATTTGTCCACGGCTGCCCTTATAGAGGATCGGACACCACTCGAGTGGTGGCACCTGGACTCCCCAACAATTTTTGAGGGAGAAGACATGAAAAATGCACAAAAGAGGAAAACAAATTATGAAGAGTAACCCAGAAATTTGTATAAACGACCCTGACCTGACTACTATGCAGACGTATGCAGTATGCGTTATATACTATAATATAATAACTCTGCTCCATGCAATAACGATTCGATATATTTAATTCGCATAGCGTATTTACAAAATTAAGCACCTTCTTTTAACGAATTATGTATGCAATCCGCATGCAATGCATGCAATGATATATATCCTGTGCGGACGCATGCAAATCATGTGACATTGTATTATGAACATGTACACTATGCGGGCTTATGGATTAACATATTAGCTCTTTGCACGACATCTGCATAGCAGATTTGAAACACAAAATAAATCCCCTCATATTAGTGGACTCGTCTTTGACCCGCTCCGCAGGCGCATGCAATAATAATAATCAGGCTCATTTAATAGCAATACGCTCGCTTTAGGGACGTATGCAGTAGTTGTCGTTTGCGTACTCGCCCGCTACGCGAGTTTACGGCTAAAGATACGGATGCTGCGCAGACATATGAATGTATGTTGCTTCTTGTACTATTAATAACTCTGCTCCATGGAATAATGATTAACTTAGCAGCTAAACATTTGCTAATCCATAGTTCAAAACTTTATACAGTGAATTTATAGAGCTTTCTGGAATTTTATTTAGTTATTTAAATCAGGGGTTTTTTTTTGTAATCAATATATAACAACAAACAATTAATAAATATTTTCAACGTTTAAATATATCTTATCCCTTAAAATCATCAAACCTCATTGACTAATGAGAAAATACTAAAAATAAAAATTTAATATTCTCCTTTTTAAATTTAATAAACTCTAAATTTATATAAATTCAATAATTGTAATTGCTAATAAACACAATTGCTCAAGACTATAATTGCATTTCATGTAAAAATAGCATTTATTCAATGATAAATTTATTCTCAACAAAAGAAACATTTTCATACCTTACTGGTGGTGGCTCCAGTCCGATGAAGCCAAAATGGTTTTGAATGAATAACATTTTGTAAAATAAAACTTCAGTAAAGTTCAATAAAGCAATTCGATTTTTTCAGCTTCATTTATATTGTTCACAGGATTTCAAAGTGCTACAAATTACTTGCTAACTGTTTATAGTTAGTTAGTACATTAGTTTTCACAACAATTTTATCTGGATGTTTCGACCATAGACTTCAGGTTAAAATATAAAATTATTTTACGAACTTGTTTTTCGGTATATAAATTAAATTTATCTGACCTGAAATCAACCTGACCTATAATCTATAAACTTGCCTGGCGGCACATAAATATGTACTGAAATATGTATATTTTCATTTCTTTTGTTCAAACCTAACCAATCATTGCACATTTTTAGAATCTCAAAGTTTATTTAATGCCTTAATTTTTTAAACAAAATAAGATTATCTCATACTTATGGACAAATATTTCACCAAGGAGTAAGTAACAGATTCAGCTGAAACAATAGTAACATTTTAAGTTTCTCAGCTTTCTCACACATTGGAACACCCAGGTTAAAATACTAAAACATCGAAATTATAACCACTATACTTTGAAAACAAAGAAATCCAATTATATACACTTGTAGGGATTTCAAAGAGCTATATTCTTGCATAATTGTTTACAGGTTTAGTTTTTGAGATAACATTACAAACTTGAAAAAGGGGAAATTTTCATTCTTCAACTCGACAAAATGATTACTCGAAAACTATAAGCGCATTTTTAAAATATAGATTTAGCAACTAAATTTCCTAATACATATTTTTATCCCTTACTATTTATAGTCTTTTATGGTTTCGAAGATATTTTGAGTGAAAATAAGCAAAATGAAAAAAAAAAACACTTGCTCAGATACTTTTTTAGATTTTTCAAAAAACAAGTTCAAAATATTAAAAAATTGAAATGAATTTTATATATTCACAATCTGGATCCTATTTCCTACAAAACAAGAAAATATATTTACATTTTTGTCTATTAGACTTGGAGGTATAAGCAACCAAAGATTTTGTCATAAAAATCCCAAGCATAAATGTTATTTACATAAAAAATATGTGCCCTTTTTTCTACGAAGTACCCTTTTTTAATACTAGGGGAAACTCTACAAATGTTTTGAAATTTAAGTATTAAATTTGGGAAATATTTGAAAAGTCCCACAAATTAATGTGTTTTTCTATATTTTTATTATGTCCACAAAATTTCTCTTTGATTGTTTGCGTTTTTTCAAACTATAAATAGTTTTAGTATATTCAAAATTTTACTTCATAAAGTAGTAAATTATGTAAATTTTCATGTCTTTTAGATGTCCGATTAATTTTCGAAGTATTTTTACATATTCATTAAAACTTCTTTCTATTTTAAATAAATAACCGTTTAGATTCTGAATTTTATTTCATATCGTAGTTGAATAGGTCACTTCGGTGGGAGGAACCTATTTCTAAACACAGAAAAATGCATCACTTTGGCCAGGTAGAGCCAAGTTCAAAACATGGGGAAATGTGCCAACTTGTTGCAATTTTGTACTTAGAAAAAAAATGAGAGGGGAACTATTATTCAGATTTACCAGAGTGGGGAACTATTATTCAGAACTATTATTCAGATGTGTGCATTTAAAATCACAAAACCTGTTTGAATTACTTTGATTTATAAATGAATATACTTAGTAATGCATCTAGTGACCCTTAGTAATGCGACTAGTGACCCTTAGTAAAGCGACTAGTGACCTACCAAAATATCTTGATACATAATTTGCGAAACACTTATACAATAAGCCGACTAAAATCCTGACCTTTTTGATCTTCAGACCAACGTGGCAGGGAGGTAGAAATGCTTTGGATCCGTCCGAATTTTGACTAAATTTAATCAAATAAACCAAAATTTGGACTGAAGAAAAGTGCAACACCAAATTGGTAAAATAGGCCAAAATAGATATAGAAAGCAGACTAGAAACAGTTTACAACATTTTTTTCTTCTATTTGGTAAGAAAAAAAACTTTAGTAAACTGTGTGGACATACAAGTGTACTACACATAATGCTATAATTCCCAGACTTAGGATTAGATAAATGTACAATGGAGTACCACATTGTCCATATATAAATTTTCTGGTTTTAAATTAATAATAGGTCGAAATATAAATCTTGGCTTTTAGTGTAATAACAAATATTCACTTATTACTTTTAAGATAGAAGTGAATACTTAATTTGATTACGAAATATATAATCAACTATGTTGACAGAAAAGTATCTTAAAATAAATGCAATCTTACAATACCCACTTACTTTACAAAATAATTTTAACAAGCATCAATAAAAGGTTTCTAAATCAATAAAACATCCATTTAGGACGCAATATAATACAAAAGATTTTAATTATTTTGAAATTAAAAACATAAGCTCTGCGCTTTTCCGAATAGGTAATGACAAAACATGTTAGTAAATTTCTATCTCAGTCGTATGTTATAATTTTAATATGAAAATGTAGAAAATAAAATAAAGTTAAAATCCTAAATTTACGTATCTGTCTTAAGATGAATTTATTATAACCTGACTCAATTTATAAAACATTGCGCCAAAATCAAAAACGTGAGAGAGAGAGAATATCACCACATTTTGAATCAAAAGACAATTAATGTTGCCAAAAAAAAACCTTTAAATTACTGAAATATAACAATCCCGGTTACAGTTATTAAACTGAGGCAATTGATCCATGGATTTCGTGAAGAAAATGGAGGTGCTCAGACCTATCAAAAATTGAAGCCATGGCAATTTTACAGAACGCCTCCCTATATTCATCTAGATATCATTTGAGAATTACATTTTTTTACATAGGAAATAATGTTACAAAAATATTAAAATTTGAAAAATAGAGTTATCGCTTTTTCTCTGATCACGAAATTGACATCTAAATCTAAAGCGGATTTCGACTTTTTGAGGTGTCGAAAACCCAGACTACTCGACCAAGGCCACCTAGAATAAGCCAATTTAGATAGCCTTGGCAGAGCACACATTGCAGATTCACAACGCACTGTACTTCGCGCAGTGCATCTAATATGGTGCTAAATATGAACTAGAAATAGGTTCTTCTAATGCCGTTTTGCTTCTCGTAAAACGACCGGTGTTCTCACTCACGGGCAATTGGAACTGGATTTTCTGCTTTGATCCTGCAAGAGGAAGCTGCAACATTTATTTATGTGCTTGGTAAACTGTATGTTTGAAAGATATTTTCTTCAATTGTTCTTTTCTATTAGACTAATAAATGCTGGATTGATGGGACTGGAGAACCTTGAGTACCTAAGTATTGTAGTTCTCCATCCTCGATCGTCTAATTAGTAGCTCTAAATCCTTGGATAAGTCACGCGGTCTGAGTTCTTTAAATTTTCTTTAGTTGTGCTTGCTACAAACTAAATTGACGGCTCGCTTATACGTCGAAGATATTCTGCCTATGCCGTCGAGCTGCCCAGGTTCCATTAACTAATAAAACAACGCTCTACCACATATTGCAAGTCTTTCTATGTCTTCGAGGACCCATGGCCATCCAGGTCCCCAGACCTATCACCAATAGAACACATCTGAAACATGCTAGGACGACAATTGCAGCCTTCAGCTAATTAATTAGTTATTAACACTAAATTAGATTGACTCTATGCCACACCGAATATCGACTTATATAGCTGCCAGGAGAGGATTTACCACCAATGTCATCTTGTTGCCATCATTTCATAATAAAAAGTTTTACTCCCAAATTCTAATCATTTTCGTACCTCCTCAAACGGTACATACATGTCGAGTTTCGCAGCTGTATCTCAATTTGCTATAGGTGCATGTAATTTCTGCAATAGAGGGTATAATACTTTCAATCTGGTTTCCTCCCACCCCCCCTGGTTCCTTTGGACCGTCCCTCCTGCATATCATTATTCCTATGAGAAAATAAAAATAATTGAAGTTTGACGTACGCTGTTCAAAAAATAAAATCAGTTGTGTTGTAAAAGAGCATTTGTTCTTAAAAATTAGGTAATTTTACATGCATTGAATGATCCAACAAATATCTTAGTTCATCACAAAACTTTGTTGAGATATGTTGTTCATATATAAATACAGAAATAGGAGTAAAATATGCATTAAAAATGCTCTGTAAATGAAAGATAAAGGTTAGTTTCTTTGACATTCCGTTTCTTATTTTCTAATGAGTGAAATAGTAATCTTATTTCTCTACTGAAAGTAAAGAAAAACTTATACACCTCGGAGCATATTTTTAAATTCCAATTCGTTTTTTAGTTACTTTTAATGTTGAAGTACCATTTTGAGCGATTTTTGTATAAATCGATTCCTTAGCGATCTGTAATATTAGCGCACTTTCCATTGATTCCATCGGAGAAGTGTTCAAATAATTATCTTTCAAATACATTTTAACGGAATTCGCACTATCAATAGACGAATTTTCGTGAATTTTTAAAAATACAGGGTGATTCAAAACGATGTGGCAAAACTTTAAAGGGTGATAGAACACACCTAAACAAGCACTTTTCGTCATACAATGCATGGTCGTGACGCACGCTAGAAAGCAGTGTCAGACGCACTAGTCGTCAGTTCTACCGTGGATTTCAGAAGGGATGGCCTGTTTTACTAATCAGAAGGTCGACATGCATTTCATGTGCGGAGCTGCGGACGGGAATGCGAGGAAAGTCCAAATTCGTATGTGGTTTCAACACGACGCAGCGCCACCCCATTTCAGCGTGGCTGTGCTAAACGTCCTGGATGCAACATTCCCAGGATGACGGATTGGTCAGGATGGTCCCATAACATGGCCGGCATGATCGCCCAATCTCTCATGTCTGGATTTTCCTATGGGTTCATATGAAAAACCTCATCTACGATAGTCCTGTCGATTCCGATGAGGAACTTGCGCCCAGGATTTCTGTTATTGCTGCCAATGTGAGAAATGCTGGTGTTTTCGCCAATGTGTGATGATCACTACGTCGCAGGTATGAAGCCTGCATTCATGTTGGCGATCGCTGTTTTGAGCAGTATCTGTAAGTTATCCATTACAATTTGGCAATTTGTTCTGTAATTTATTCAATTTCTTGTTTTGAGCAGAACAGAGTGTTCTGTAATTTTTCTCTTTCATCATACCTCCTTTGTCATTCTTGTGTTCCATCATTTCATGCAATATTACGTGCTAACTCCTTCAGCTTGAGTTACGACCATGCATTGTATGATGAAAAATGCTTGTTTAGATGTGTTCTATCACACCTTAAATTGTTGCCCCACCACCCTGTATATATATAATCAAAAACCGTTGACTCTTGCGTTTCAACAAAAACTGAAAGAAAGCATTGCCTGGACAAGTATGTTACTTCGAATTTATTTGCCAATTGACTACGGATATAAAATTTATTTGCCAATTCACTGCATATATAAAATGTATTTTCAATTCATTACAGATATGAAATGTATTTTCCAATTCACTACGGATATAAAATTTTGGAAGCTACAATATTGTGGCTAATGGTCTGATGCTTTATCTTAGGTAAAAAGCATAAATATTTACCGACATCGACGCCATGTCTAAGCAAAACCATCTCCACTAAGGAGTGATTTGCTTAGTGGAGATGGTTTTGGTCTAAGGCCCACCAATGCGGAGGATTCAAATCTCGAGTGAATTAGAGAAAGAAAAGTGTATTGAAAAGAATACTTATTTCACTCAATATTGCACTTTATTGCGATACCTCAACGAGGAAAAGTACACTTCTCGAACAGAAACAGTTTCGACAGCAAGTATTTGACAGTATATATAGTTTGTCTTATCCGGGAACATGGGCTACGACAGATATGTTGCAAAAAAGTTTATTTGACCTTCTCTCTGTACCGACTGGTATCAACCGTGCATAACCTACCAAAAAGCAAAACTCCAAAGACAAAATCTGAATTTTATTTTACCTCAAATAAAGAAAGATTTCAACATGTTAAGGTACACACTGTAGGACCCCTACGCCTACCGATCTCAGAAGAATATAGGTAGCTGCTAACTTATGCCGTCAGATTCACGCGTAAGTCAGATGTAGTACCCATAGTAGATCAAAGAGCTGCAATAGTGGTTGAAGTGTTTTTTTTATTCAAATTGAATAGTACGACTTGGTGTGCCTGAAATTATCAATACAGACCAAGGTAGAAATTTCAAAAGTGATTTAATTCGTCATTTGACACGATTACTAGGTAATCATAGAATTCGTACAACGGCTTCTAACTATATGGTTGAAATATTTCATAATGGCAGCCTTGGTATTACCATCGATGACTTGCTATCCTGGAAGCCTCATATTACTGGTCTTAGTAAATAATTAAAGTTAAATATCAGAAAATTTTATTTTCTACGCCAGTTTTGTTCTCCTGATGTTCTTAGATTTCTTTATTACTCCTTAATTTATCCTCGGATTCAGTATGGCATAATCTGTCTTATCTGAATACCCTTAGGCCTGTCATTTTACTTCAAAAAATATTTATTAGGATTGTTTTATGTAAACTTCTTCAGACACCATCCTTTTCTCTCTTCCTCGATTTTATGATTATGCCATGCTGATGATTATGCTTATGCATCTTCATGCTGAAAGATGTTTTATATTAGAAATAAGAATGTGGGTGGTAGTTAATGTAACTTTGAGCTAAGGCGGGGTATTATCAGACCTAATCGAGCCAATTCTACCAAGTTTTAGAAATTTTAGCTCTTAGAGTTTACAATCTTCTGCCTCAATCTTTTAAAAGCATTGTTACCTATTGTTCCTTTTCCAGGGCTATTAAAGGCTGGTTATTTACTTAAAATTCAATTGAAATTGAGAATTTTTTCCGCATTGATAACTAATTTTTTACCTGTTTTTTACTGTCATCTTTATCTCTTTTATTGTCTATGTTTATCTTTAAAGATGTAATGATGTAATGAATTATTGTAATTGTTTTATCTATAGATAATTGTTTTAATGTCATTTGATGCTAGGTTTACCCATCTCCTTCTATAAAGTTATCTTTTAAAAGTGGGTATTCATGGATCCTGTAATCGCCTTACATTTGAATATTAAATAAAAATATATTTGTCGTTCGTTGTGCTAGAGAAATTCATTGTTACTTGAGTTGTAAGATACACATTTGGAGCGATATACTGGAAACAATCATATTTTAGCCTTTTAGCTTTCTTTTCCCTGAAACGAAGGAATGAAAAATAATAGGTTCCATTCTTTTATTCAGGACTTTATACTACTTTTTAACTTACATGAAAATCCGACTGTTCGCGTCCGAGGGCTTATTTTATATAAGACCTTGCTGATTTAAATATCGCCCCTAAAATGTGCCGCCTTAAGCAAGTGCTTGCTTTGCTGGTGCCAGGCCTTGCTTACAGCAATGGGATTGGCATTTCCAAAAAATAGCTGTCTCCCTCCAGTAATAACTATAAATGATAACCACGAAATAGAAATGACTTATTTGGTCTATCTAAATAGATCTTATCTATAATTACTCATCGATTATACCAGCGCAGTCTGTACAGGTGGCATTCATTCCGTTTGAAACTGCAAACCCCGCTGGTAGCTTTCTTCCTGGTAAGTGACGGACGTTTGGAAGCCAACAGCACCAAGTCATTTGAGACCAGAAGGCTAGAATTACAAATTACAAAAATAGAAAATATCGGATTCGTAGGAACCTTGTTGAAAAATGGTTGCGTTTTGTAAGAGGACTTAGCATATGTCCAACTGGATGGTCTCGGATGTTTATGGTGTTGAAGGTAGCGTGGTGTTTTGGTTCTTTTAATAAAGGTTTCATTTTGGTTTGTGATGAAAATAGAACGCTATTTTTTGTGCTATTCGTAAAGGTTATATTTCGATTTGTAATTAAATATAAACATACCTATTTCTCATGCATAAATTTAAATTAAAACAGCAAAAATTTATTTTTGCGTGAGAAATCCCCAAACCACTGCATATTATATTAAAACTGCATATTATATTAAACATGCAGATTTAGATTAAAGAGCAACACTGGTAAGTATATATGTTATAATGGCTCTGCGCATCGCATTCTATGAAAGTGTACTGATAAATGTTTTTGAATTAAATAAAAGAACTATATTAGATCTTTCATTGGATTGGTGAAACACTCGCATCGTGCGAGCAGCGAAACATCTTCGGCAGTAACTATGTTGTACTCTAGGATGTCTCCTGTTTCTGTTCCAAATAGAATAATCTCTTCGGTGGCTGTCCGTATTTCCTTGTTTTTGAAGTCTAGGTCAAATCCGCGTTTTCTTAAAAAGTCCAGTCCAAGAATGCATGAATCATAAATGGAGTCATAAATTCACCTTTATTGATGGTCATATTCGCATCTGTGTCTAGAAGCATTTGACATTCAATGTTGTTTATATTACCCATGACGTTAAAGTCCATTATTACTTTCCTTATATACATAATGTATAAGGAAAGTATTGTGACGGGGTCAAAAATTAGAATTCTAGTTTTCGACGGGAGAGCACGTTTCAAGCATCCCTGATCACGAATCAAACATTTTTGAAGTGATGTCTGTGTGTGTGTGTGTGTGTGAAAGTATGTGTGTGTGTGTGTGTGTGTCAGTGAGTCTGTGGAGACGATAACTGACGAATGAATGGACCGATTCGAACAAAATTTGGTACAAAAATCACAATCCGTAAACACTGGAAGCCTATTGTTTTTATACGCAATCGAATGTTCAGAACCCCCTAAATTTTCGAGTGAAATTTTGACAAAAATCGTCAAAAACTCAAAACCACTAATAAAGTTGCGCAAATAGACATTTCTTATGTAATTTTTCACAATTAGAAAACGATTGACATAAATTTTAAAACGCTAACATGAACCGTTCTCGAGATATTGCACATTTTTCAAAAAAATTATCAAAAAGTCATATAAAATAAAAAATATATATTTCCTATTGAGAAACATGTTCACTTTTCATATGTAATACCATGCAATAAATTTGGTGGAACTAGCTCTTTCCATTCATGAAAAAAGATACTTTTAGTAATACTTTTGTATTTGAACGCCAATAGTCATTTATCTGCTATTTCTCGTGGAACTAGCTCGTTCCATTCATGAAAAAAGATACTTTTAGTAATACTTTTGTATTTGAACGCCAATAGTCATTTATCTGCTATAAGAATAACTTATTTCTCCGTCCATAACGCTTGGCGATATTTGGCGGAATGTCGCCAACTTGGCGACATTTTTAATTGTTGCCAAATTAACAAAAATCTCGCCAAATGGATAAAAATGACGCTAAATCCATGAAAATGATGACTAATTGAAGAAAATTCAATATCTTGGAAAGAATATAAGTATCTACTATAAGAATAACCTATGTTTTTAGCTGTAAAAGTAGTAAATTCATTGCATTATATAAGGAAAATCATGTAATGTTATTTTTCAATCTTTTTATCTACATTTGCAATGACCCTATTCCAATTTTTGAAAATAGGACGTACTTGACAAGTTCAAATATACTTGTCAAAAGTAAAATTGCAACACCATGAAGGAATGAACGTAGTCATATGCAAATCACAGTCCCGGTAGAAGAGAGTCATGTGCAAATTATTAAGTTTTCGTACGTATCGGGTCACGTTACGTAACACCTAGTTTCAGGTGATACAGACCGTCACCCCCGGTAGAAAAGGCCGAACTGCTTTCCCCCCCTGTACCTCGTGACGTATGAGGCGTAGGCCCAATTCTGACCTTCGAATCCGAATTCCTCCGTCTCAACTTTTCTGGAAAGTTCTCCCCTAGTAGAGTAGCCCACACAAAGAAGTATCGTATGTGCAGTGCAGTACGTGGGCTCGCGCGTGTGGATGCATAACGGTCTTTTTATCGTATTTTTGAATGTCTTATATGTTAGTTCATGATTTTATAAACATTTTGACCAGCATACCTTCGACTACATACCTTATAACATTGGATTACTAATTACCTTATTAGCGTAATGTGAAAAACTGCTATTTAGAAGTAAGTGCTTACCATTTTTTGCTTATTATCATGTCATTTAAAATTACATAGAATTTTAAATATATGGCAATCAAATTATTGCTATTCAATTAACGCTAAATGGATTCTAAATTGTTTTGTTGCTAATTATAACGTCAACAAACCTTTTAGAGTTTTCTTAGTTTGTTTTAAAATTTTATTGTTGTCACATTAATTAAGAAAACTG
Source organism: Amaurobius ferox (assembly GCA_951213105.1). Taxonomy (NCBI): domain Eukaryota; kingdom Metazoa; phylum Arthropoda; class Arachnida; order Araneae; family Amaurobiidae; genus Amaurobius; species Amaurobius ferox. The sequence goes on along the minus strand of OX578150.1, from coordinate 30,098,753 downwards.
CCTAGACATTTGTAAAATTAAGCTTTGTTAAGTAATTGTGAAGTATTTAAAATCATTCAATGTTTAAAATGTATCTTTTATTAGGTTTAGCTTGTGTGATTCATTTCATTTACCTAGTATACTTAATATGTTGTCATAAATTATTCAGTTTCCTGTAAATATTTTAAAATTATTTTAATAATGTTGTTAGTTGTGTGATATTTTTTAATAGACTAGCAGTATGTCCGTACTTCATACTGACCATATAATACAAGAAACCTAAAATTCAGAATTTGATGTGAAGTTTTAATATTTAGAGTCTCAATTTTTGAAATTTTATAATAATTCTAATGAAATGAAAATAGGTGATCTCTACCGTGCTGAGATAATAAACAGACAGATAGATGTACAACATACAATTTTATGTATACTGTTAATAGCAGATATACCCGACATTGCCCATGATTTAATATATGTCCAAATTCCTGCAGTATTCTAAATGACATTCTTACTCAAAACATTCTATTAAAATATTTCATTTAATTCTCCTTTCTGTGTTTTCTATACAAAATTATCTTCAAGCAGATCTGAATAAAACATCCTCGTTTGAAAACAAATTATAAAATATATATGAAATTGGATCAATATAAACTAAAATAAAAGCGCTAAAATTGTATAAAAATGGTTATAAAATTTTGTTTTATATTGATTTCTTTATTATTTAAATCTTAAAAAATTTAATAATCGTCTGCCTAATAAACACATTTGATTTAATTGCGTTGCTAAGCATCATGATATAATTTTCTTAATAAATTTGTGGAAAATATATCATCTGCATAATTCTATTTTTATGGAAGGTTTAATTGTGGGATTTTTATTCATATCTCGACAATCCCTGGTCCTAGAAACTCGAAACATGGACTAAATTTTAAGTAGGGCTATTTCAAAGCTACCCACAGAATGTTCATGAAATTCGATGCAGCAGTTCTACCGTGATGATGAGATAGATAAACACACAGACAGATACATGTATTTTCAATTTTATTTATATAGATAAAAAAATGTCATTCTCTTTTTAAGATATTGTCAATAGTAAGAAATCGTAGCAATAAAAATGCTACACTAAAGTTATGAAAGTAAAATAATGTAAAATGGAATATTTCACACATCAAATAACATATTTTAACTGTTTGATAAGTAAGTAATTGCATATAAAAGATATAGTATCTTAATATATTGCACGTATATTTTTTATTATTTGTTATGGCATGCTGAAATTTTAGAAGAATAGGTTAGGAAGTCATTTGTGTTTAGGTTGGGCACATTTTATTTTTTATGTAGCGAGTTATTAATTATGTTATTGAAAATTGTTAAAATAACTTGGAAAAAAGCAAAGTAACTAACTTACAATTTCAAGTTACCATTGTATATTTCATTATATTATAGTTAATGTTATTTTAATAATACAAAGCTAATTTAATCTTTCTTACATTTTCACTTCAATGGAATTGTAAATGAAATATTAATACCAAAAAGTTTTATTATACAGCTTTATTAAATTTTCAAAGCCCCTGAGGTATTTCAAACTCTATAATTAAGCAAAATTGTTTACAATTTGTTAATGTCTGGTAGTAAAAAAGGGAATATAAGATGTGCTATATTAGAAAACCTGAACTTCTACAATTTATAGTGCATAGGTTAATGAATGACATTCAACTAGTATTTTATCTTAATTCTAAATCATTTTACAATTTATAACAACAACAAAAAATGAATAAAATAAAATGAAATAAAAATAAAGAAACACGTAAGCATATTAAAAGTTAAATTCTGAGTTTCTTTTTAATGATTATCTTATGATATTTAAAGATATAGTATTCAGTAATCATTTTAGTTTCTGCATACTTTATCTGTAAGTACGCATACTTTAGCTGAATGTACTGAAGAATTATTCAAATAAAATGCCTGATTAAGTAATAAATATACAGGGTTCTTTTTCAAACTTTTATTAAAACACTAACTGAATGGAATCCTTTCATCTTTGCTCCTACAGTGAATGAGTCATTATAAATATTTTATTTTAAGGAAATGTACAGCAATATTAAGATTTTAAATCACCCATTTTAATGAACATTATCGAAAATACTTCCAAATTTCATGAATATTATTTGATTTACTGATAAATTATGATTCCTTTACATCGAACAGAGAATTAAAAGGGAAACAAATAGCAAAAGCTTCGATCGCGATCTGGAAGACCTACTCGCAGTGGGCCTACAAGCCAAGACGTCAAAAATTAGTGCTCCGGCCTCTGCTTTCGGAGGTGACGTACAGACCAGCAGACGGCTCGTCCCGTAAATAGCGATACCTCGAAGATGTGAGTGAGCAGTACACTAGCAGCTGGGGAATGAGACTATATCCTGGAGCCGTATGACGTGGGTTTGTCGATGCGTGCAATTGAAACGCGTGTTGGGCACGACGTGAGTACCATCCAGCGATGTCATACGATGAACGCAGGAACATCAGAGACACCCCCCCCCCCCCCCCCGAAGAGAGAGTGAATCTAGCAGGCGCATAACAGCCCGCAGGTCGACAGATTCGCTAAACGGCTCATCGAGACCCGTTCGTAACGGCAAGAGACATCTGAAATAGTCTGCCACCATCAAAAGTTGCAGCCTGCGTGCACCCAAACCATTCACAACAGGTTGCATGAAGTACAGCTTCTCGAACGGTGGCCAGCTACTGCGCTCAACACAGGGATTAGGTCCGGCGTGGTGCCGTCTTCATCGCAACTGGACCAACAAATGGCATCGCGTATTGGATATGGATGAATCTCGCTTCTATCTGTGGAGGAATGAGAGCTGTGGACGGGTGTGGCTGTTTCTCGGGGAACACCACTTGCCAGTCCATATCAACGAGCATCAAGGTTTGAATCGCTATCATGTTCGATCAGCGGACAGCTCTGGTGCACATTGGAGATAAACAGATATCGGACCGGTACGTCACACAATTTGTGATGCCTGTAATTCGGCCACCGATGCAGGCCGTCCCCGGCACGGTGTTCCGGCAAGACAATGCCACACCGCACTCTCAACAGCCTGGACGGAATTCATATCCTTTCCTGGTCGGATCTTTCTCTCATTGAATACGTGTAGGCAGGCCCTCATCAGACGTCAGGTGCACCGGGGACCACCGGTACATACCGTAGACGAACTGCGTGCCGTAGTGGACGTTGCTTGGCAAGGATTACCTAAGATAACAATTAATAGCCTCATCGATAGTATGGCTCGCCGTTTAGCGGCCTGTATAGCTGTCCGCGGGGGCCACATTTTTTACTGAATAAACAGGTTTCTTTTGTATATCTCTGTTAGCTCTTTTAATCATTTGCATATGACTCGCTCTTCTACCGGCATTGTGATTTGCATATGGCTACGTGCATTCCTTCATGGTATTGCAATTTCACTTTTGACGAGTGTATAATGTAAAACTGTCTGTTTAACCACAATATTTTTCTTCAGTTGCCATCTTTTTTAAACCTAAATAAATGCTCGTGTGGCGGGACTGGTAGACCTTGGGCGCCTCATCAGTGCAGGAGATATCCTTTCCTGGCCGTGCAGTTAGTTGCTCTAAACCTGCGAGGTGAGTTGCACGATCTGGGGTCTTCAGCATACCAGTCCTTTCGCGAACGAGGCATGTGTTCGCTAGAATTTATAGTTGCTTCGCCTCTGCAGCATGTCCTTCATTTCCTTCATAGTGCGCAGCATCTCAGATTCCGAAGTTCTATCAGTCACAGTCGCGCCATGTACAATTGATCGTTGAATCCCCCCCGCGAGATGCTTCAAACTTGTTGGCTAGGACTAGTACAGTTCTCAGCATTCTGCCATAAGAACGGCGTGCTAGATTTCTGCGTCATGAATGGTATATATAAAATAATGCGTTGCAAGGCCTTCACGAACATCCATAGGGTATTTTGAAAAGGATAATCTCTTCAGACTTTTGAAGTGACGCAGAGTTCCAGGGCATTAGCTAGGTCTACGAAATTTAGTCGTTTCTCGGTCGGGAGTATCTGCAAAATATCACCCGCAGGACCTCGAAGGGAAGCAGCGAGTTGGCAGGCTTTCTTCCCAATCGGTCGCTTCTGCGATAATATTAAATTGCGATCGCGAAAATTTGTTCAAATGCTTTGTCCGTCATATGTAGGAGATTTTACTTTGCGGATTGATTTACTTTGATTTTACTTAGACGGCATATAAAAATCCAAATTAGCGACTGGCGATTTTCGCTCGACCACCAGTAATCTCTTTTCGAGTTTTTTCATATCTTCTTGTCCGGCACTAATGTCTTCTTGAACAGATTTAATGTTTTGTTTCACCACTTTCTTTTATCTCTTCTTGTTTGGCTTTTCTTTAGCGCTGTATAGTTTTAATTCCTTCATTCATCTGGGACTTTATTTTTCTTTCATTTCGGCTGGCTTTGCTTTCGTTTCAACTTTAACATCTTCTTTCATCGCTTCCTGTCCGGCTTTAATCTCTTGTTTCATTTCGGCTTTTATCAAAGCCATCATCTCTTTTAACTGTTCCTCCATTGCTTTTCTAGTCACTACCATATACGCTTGTCAAGTTTTCAGAAATCCCACTTCTGATACTAATTTGTTACGCCGTATCGTCTGCAATCGTGAGTGTGCAAGCAGGATACAAGAATGAGTCCAAATTTCAGGATAACATATTTATTCACAAGCACAGAGTAAACAGGAACAATATACAGTAAAACAGCAGTTAAATGCTCTACTAATTTTACAAAATAACTGATATTATTCTACAAAACAGCAGCTATTATTCTCAAAACAATGACAAAAGTTCCAGTTCAATGCAGCTCTCCAAGAGTCTAGCCTCCTTTTATAGTCTCTATAGAAACTTATGGAATTATCTCATATCTCGTAAAATACTCGTTATTTCGCGGTCTTCTTTGAATCTTCAAGAAGTCGTTAAATCTTAAAACCCTCCTCCTATAGCCAAAGAATATACATATAGCTTCAGCTATAGCTCATGCTATAGCTTCAGCTTCTAGCAATGCTAGACTGGCGTCATGGTAAAGGATGTCTTATGGGTGTTTTTCCGGCCGGATCTTCGAAAGAGACGAATGTAAGGAGGGGAAAAATAGACTTTGAAGCTTTTTACAAGTTCAACAGTATATATAAAATCTGATATGTGTGATTTTACATGGAAGTGCTTGTAAGTGGTATTCGGTCAGATAATCAAGTGAAATAATACCCCGCGAAGTCTACAGCTTATTGCATTCACATATGTTTAAATTACTAGTTATTAATTAGATTCACACATAAGAATAATATTATGAATCAAGCTACTGAGGAATGGAGTGTACGGATAGAATGGCACCATTGATAATAAATTTAGAGAGTACGTCACAACTCTTAGATAACGTTATATAGACCATATCCAAATATGTACCACTTTAACATTTTTTCAGCTACTGTAGAAAGTTTCCTAAGACCTAGTGCCATTTTAAACTATAGAATAGAAAGATTGATAATTTTTAAATAGCCTGTATATTATTTCATTTTCTAAGATCTTAAGTGTAAACTTTGTTTCCACATTTAAGAAAAGTTTGTATCTTCTTTAATCTCAGTAAATATTGATTGAAATTTTTTTGCTCTTGTTAATTTAAAAAAAACTTTGTGTTAGTAGCATTTAAAATAAGTACAAATTTTTTTCTAAATATGTAAAAACAAATAAAATTCGAGTATTCATTAGGATTAAAGAAGATACAAACTTTTTTTAAATGTGAAAACAAAGTTTACATATATGATTTTATATACAGGCCATTAAAAACATTATTAAACTTTTTCAAATCTATAGTTTATGATAGTACTAAGTCATAAGAAATTTTCTACAATACCTAAAGTAGTACATATACCTAACTTCAAGGGGGTATTATTTTGCTTAATTGTCTGACCACATACTACTTGCAACCACTTCCATGTAAAAACACACATATCTGAATTTGAGAATCCCATTATATATACTTTAATTTATACGCTGATGTGTATCCCACATGTCACCTCATCAGGTATTGCCACTCATAAGTTTCTAAACAGATCACTATATTTACCTAAAGAATCACAAGTCCAATCTTTAAAACTACCCGAGTTCTCCAGTTTGGGGCTAGGTGGTGATGATGGATTCATTCCATACCACTTCAGCAGGTGTTTTCACCCCTTTAAAAGTTTCTAAACACCTCATTTAGTTAAAATATTCAAAGTTCCATCTGTAAAAATTAACCTAGTATATCTCTTTCCACCACTATATGCCGCTAATATGTATCACATATACCACCTCAGAAGGCGTCTTCACCACTTAAAAAGTTTATATACATCCAATTTATATAAAATATTCAATGTCCCACCGTAACTCCGTTCTCCATTTCGACACTAGGTGGCGATGATGGATCCATTCCATACTACCACAGCAGGCGTTTCCATTCCTGTGAAAATTTCTAAATATCCCATTTACCTAAAAAATGTAGTCTCATCTTTAAAAATTAGCCTAGTATATTCCCTTTCCACAGCTAGGTGGAACTGATCTGATTCATCGGTGCTGTTTCCATCTCTTTGAAAGTTTCTATACATCCCATTTATCTAAAAATTTCAAAGACTTATCTTTAAAAACTACTTCACTTCTCCATCTTGCCGATAGATGGTGATAATGGATTCACTCCATGCTGTTTTAGCAGGCATTTCCATCCTTTTTAAAAGTTTATAAACATCCCCATTTACCTACAAAATTCAAAGTTCCATCTTTAAAAATTAACCTAGTAATGCCCTCCTAGTAAAGCCTCTTCTCCTAGCTACAGCTTTGTAAGAGTTAGTGTCTTGCATATGAATATGACATTTGTTGAAAGGGCTTTAGCAAAGACTGCTGACATACCTTGAAGAAAATGAAATTTGCAAAAAAAAAACTGTTTCTAGAAACAATTTCGGCCTTTTAAAAAAGCAAGATATAATAAGGGATCTATAAATAAATGTAAAATAAAAATTAGTTAAAAATCATATTGGATAAAATTTGAAGGCAATATAGGTGATAAACTAACGAATAGAAGATCTAGAGTTTTAAAATGGCAAAAAAGTGATTAGCAATCAGCAAAATCAATGTTTATGGAGATGTGGTTAAGGCTTTATTTAGTCTCAGGATTCCTTTACATTTAGACTAAAAAATGTTTATTTTAATAAGCATTTCTAAGTGCATTTTTGTAGTTTTCAAAAGTATTTATTTAAAATTGGTATTTGAAACAAATCAATAACTTGTAGTAACTTTACTCACTCCTGCTGTAAATAAGTTAATTTATCTTTTTTCCCATTATGCTTATCTAGTATTAATGAACTCCAAAAGTTGTAATTATGGAAAGAAAAAGTTTTACACTTATGTGAATTAGAAAAAACTAAATTTTATTTATAAACGACTTTTACAATATTTTTGAATAGATTCAAAATGGACATCTAATTAAAAATGTTACATACACCATTTAATAAAGTTTTTTTTTTGTGTACAAAGGTATGAAAAGGAAAACACAAACTGTTTATAAAAGTCTCAATGTTGCACCTAAATTGCATAGTGTACAGCTTAAAATAAATAAAGTTCAGGTAACACAATACAGATAAAAAGTACATTACTTTAATTATAGCAGCCATAAACATGCCACACTACATGTTAAATAAATTTCAAAGTTATGTGTCTCCGAAAGTAACAAAGCATAAAATTTACTACATTTATAAACAATCACAATATCAGCTTAAAATTAGCACTTGTCTACTATATACAACAGTTATAAAAGCAATAATAACAAAATTTAACAATTTCATTTGAGATGAATAAATTTAAATTTTGTACATTGATATCCAAGTGAATATGAAATAAAAAGAACTTTAATATTCAACAATCAACATAGCAATATAATTATCAGTCACAATAAATATAATTTGCTTATGATAATACAAATTTCTAAAACTTCCTTGACAGAAACAGATATCAGAATTAGGTGACAATTGTTTAAAAAGGTCCTTTCATCTTAATAATGATGTCTTTTAGTTGTCTGTTCGCAACATAGTAGAAAATTTAAGCGACCCATAGTTATGAAATTTAGTACAGTGATACAGGCCAGGTCAAAAGACACCTAGGAGCGATATATATATATATATATATATATATATATATATATATATTTTTCCAAAGTGGGCATATTTTTGAAATATTTGTTGGTTTTCAAATATTCGTTGTGAGTTTAGATAGAAATTTAATCAGAGGTTTGGATCTTAAATCTTCAGCAATGTTGTGTAAATTGTAGTCAGGTGATAAAAGCAGTGTGTACTAACTAACTGAAAGATTGCCACTTAATTTTCCCATCTGCTTCTATGAAGGAAGTATAAGGAATTTGTATAATTTTCAGTACTTGAGCATTATATATACTTGTTGATACAATAGTTTTGCTATTTTACAAAACACTAAAATCTTATTTTCCATACAATTTTACATAATTTATTTGAAAAGTTGATTAAGATTTTCTTATATTATTAGATCACTTAGTTTGTTACAATACAGTATGTTCAATAAACCATTAAAATGTACTGTAATACATTTGAACAAACTTAAGATAATATACAGATACTGAACAATCTTACAATATAACTTAAAATACGTATGCACAGGTGTATGTTTGTCAGCTTTATGACATAAAATGATGTATTATATATGAATTATTACTTCTGATATGTGGACTAAAAATAAATATAACATATTATAAGATTCACATAAAATTACATTAAAATTCAAACTCAGATTAAATTTCAAACAACTCTTGTATTAGCCCTTCCCCTCCTATGAAAACAGTAGATTCGGCAGTACCATGTAGGAAAAAAATAAACCCTCTCTCTGTAATTAGATATATGTACAGGTAAAAGATCAATAATTAATATTTTATGCAGATTTGTAATTTACTTTTCTATTGCACAAAGTTCATACATGATATTCTTGAAAATCAAAACATTCTTATTTGTTTTATTGATTTGTGCTTAATTATACATTCAAAATTTGAAGTACTTCAAAAAAAAAAATATATATATATATATAATGAACTAAAATATACTTTACAGCAATAAAGTATATAAATATTTTATTTTGTAAACATTTATAAACTTTCAGGAGAGTAGCATAATTATGAATTAAAAATACATACTGATTGTCTGCTATTTTCCCCTATAGAACAGAGGTGTCCATAACATCAATCACAGAATTATTTTTGGTTGATCTTAAAATCTATAAAACTTGTGAAACATGAAAGTTTAAATATTGCATCACTGTTGTTTTATACTATATTTAGTGGACATCCTCTGCTATAGAACATGAAATACAGATAAACCACAATACTGGATGATCAAGCACATACTTAAGTATTTGATATGTTATACACAAAGATGTATGCCTTTTTACATGCTGGGTATCAGTATAGAAATAAGTAAAACCGAGTTACAGCTTAGTTATGCTGCAAATGTATGCATTCCTTCAGTAGTGAGCTCTCAAACCTTTTTAACCAATTGTAAACAAATTTGGCAGTTCATGGTTATACTGAAAATGTATGTGTTCCTTTAGTAATGAGCTCCCAAGCTTTTTCTAACCAATTGTAAACAAATTTGGCAGTTCATGGTTATGCTGCAAATGTATGCGTTTCTTCGGCGGTGAGTTCCCAAGCATTTTTAATCAATTGTAAACAAATTTGGCATTCATCATTAAAGGGAAGCATGCATTTGAGGGTATAATCACATGAATTTTAACTGGTGCTTACTGCATTTCTGTACTTATACCCAAATACTTTTGAAATATTTTTTAAGGGTGTTCATCAGGATATTTGTACATTTTTTTTTTACCTTTTTCATTTTCACAAAGATTTTTTTCAATTTCTTAAACTGATGTACAGGTTTGTTTTTTTTGGAACTTTATAAAAAAATAAATGCTTCTATTGTCTATTATTGAAATAAAACAGCTGTTTAGGGAAAACTACTAAACATGGGGGAAACAATAACTTAACACTTGCTCAAAATACATTTTTTTAAATTAAAAAGGCTAAAATAGGCCAAATAATAACTAAAAGTTCAAAATAACCCAAAATCTGCTATATTGGATTATAAATGATAATGAATACTATGATACATATAAATAAATTCAGTAGTGTATAAAACACATCTATATTTATTGAAGTAATATTTTAACTTTCTTCATTTCTGGGTCAGCTGAACTCCCGGGAATGACAAGATCATATCAAGTTTTTTTTTTAAATTCAGATTAGTATTAGTGTTTAATAATCAAGATTGATATTATGTCTGCATTCAATTGATAAAATCAAGGACAAAGCATTTTAAAAAACGAAATGTCTTCTCGCAAACCTTACACATCCCAAAAGACGTACAAAACATATATTAAAAACTGCCAGAGCGCTTTCGGATGTATATACGCCCTTCATCAGTGGCTACATGAATAGTAAAAACATGGAATGTTTATATATAGAGAGAGACCAGTTTAAAGCAAATTTGCATAAAATATAAAATGGTAAATGAACTTACTAAAACTAATACAAGAAATATACACAGAAATTACAAAATAAGTTTAAACGCTTATGAATTTAAAAATATTACAAGAAAAGAACAAATACAAATTTTAGAAAAACGTCAAGTATGATATTCCTGAAAATGACATCACAAATAACTTTTAAGAGGTTTGAATTGCATAGAGTCGAGAATGAGTCGCCAAGCATAACTTAAAATTTGAACAGGATCAAAATTACAAATTGATTCACGGTAAATATAAATAAACAGGGATTCATAAAGAAGAATATTATATTGATTGTTACAACGAACCAAAAGCAAAGTTTTTTCAAAAACGGGAAGAAATTTATCATTAACCACATATTGAGCAAAAGCCGTAGAAAGTTTACCAGATTTGACATTGCGAGCATGTTCTGCTAAACTGATGCCAACAGTACGTTTTGTACTACCAATGTAAAATTTATAGTCACCAGCAGGGGATAACAGGGGAATGACATACACCCCAGCAAAGCTTTTAAAGTTATCACTAGTCATCAAAGCTTTTGAAGTCATAAACTTAAAATCACGATCCCAGATAATAAAACGCAACCACTTCTGTTTTGAATATTATTGCAGAGACAAATTACTTTGCTTTCCGTGACGCTGTTTTCTTGCAAACTTCTGGCGCCCCTATGGGTAGCCCTTTATCTGGTATTTTGGCTGAGGTCATTTTGCAGAAGCTCGAGAATGAGATTTTGCCTTCTTTAACAATTAAACCTATTCTTTGGTGCCATTACGTAGATGATGTTTTTATTATCTGGGATTGTGATTTAAATGATCTCCTTCACCTTTTGGATAAAGTTAATGATTTTTACCCTTCGATTAATTTTACTGTTGAGCATGAATCTAATTGTTCCTTACCTTTCCTTGATGTTCTGGTCACCCGTTCTGATTTTGGTTTTCATACTTCCGTTTTTCGTAAATCTACTTTCACTAACTCTTGTATCCCTGCTAATTCTTTCCATCTTGTATCCTCTAAAAAAGCTTCTTTTAACGTGCATTTTAATCACGCATTTAATGTTCGCTCTTCTATCCCTGCTTTGACTGATGAAATTAATTTTATTTTTAAACTTGGCCATGAGACTGCTTATTCATTTGAATTTATTTATAAGATCTTCGTCCACGTTTGCCTTAAATTTACTCAATTTGATACTAAACTTGTTGCTATTAAAGATCACTTAGTCCATAAATCTAGTGTTCCTTACCATCCTAAGATTTTCCGTCCTTTTATTAATTTCTGTCATGAATTTCGTTTCAAACCCGCTCACTCTAATATTACCACCTTATTTAATCGTATTCGATCCGATAAACATGGAAATTTTGATGACTTTCAAAGCTTTGTTGGGGTGTATGTCGTTCCCCTGATATCCCGTGCTGGTGACTATAAATTTTACATTGGTAGTACAAAACGTACTGCTGGCATCCGTTTAGCAGAATATGCTCGAGATGTCAAATTTGGTAAACTTTCTAAGGCTCTTGCTCAATATGTGGTTAATGATAAATTTCTTTTTGTTTTTGAAAAAACTTTCCTTTTGGTTCGTTATAAAAACCCATGTAGTATTCTTCTTTATGAATCCCTGTTTATTTTATATTTACCGTGAATCAATTTGTAATTTTGATCCTGTTCAAATTTTAAGTTATGCTTGGCGACTCATTCTCGACTCTATGCAATTCAATCCTCTTAAAAGTTATTTGTGACGCCATTCTCAGGAATATCATGCTTGAAGTTTTTCTAAAATTTTTATTGGTTCTTTTCTTGTAATATTTTTAAATTCGTAAGTGTTTAAACTTATTTTGTAATTTCATTGTATATTTCTTGTATTATTTTTAATAAGTACATTTACCATTTTATATTTTATGCAAATTTGCTTTAAGCTGGTCTCTCTATATATAAACATTCCATGTTTTTACTATTCATGTAGCCACTGATGAAGAGCGTATATACGTCCGAAAGCACTCTGGCAGTTTTTAATATATGTTTTGTACGTCTTTTAGGATGTGTTAAATAAAAGACATTTTGTTTTTTAAAATGCTTTGTCCTTGATTTTATTTAAGTTATTTTATATTAAAGCACAATTTCGAGCAATTTCTGCACAAAACGGTTCTTTAACAATCGAAAGTATTATCACAGTTTTCATCTTGACATCGGAAAGATCAATGCTTTTCTAACAATCTTAACTGAATCAGTAGAACAATTCCTTTATATTTATTTACTTTCAAATACATTGAAATACAAAAATATGCATGCTTCAAGCTACCTGTTTCTTATTTCGCTGCTTCCAACAAAGGAAGGTTGGTACACTTCACATTCCAATAAATTTCTTTTAAATTACTCTATTTTCTATGAATTTTTAAAACCAAAGGATAAAAGTTGAGCTTTTCAATTTTGCTGTTAAAGGGCTTCATTCATCGGTTGCTATGCAGTGGCCGTTTCAACTGAAGGCACAATCTGTCCGTTGCTATGGGAAGCAATGACATTTTTATTGTAAAAGTGTTGTTGGATTTTTGAGCAGATTATAAGGACAACATGACAGGGTGGGTCATGACTATGTCTTTTGAAAAATTGAATGAACAAATTAAAATAATTCCTGCTTTCAATCTCTGGCAACACTGGGTATATTTTATAGTATTAAAATAGAATGCTCAAATCCAGAGGTAGGCTTTTCACATTATTCCACTTGGTAACATGCATGTTACTTTATACATTCATCGATAAAAATAATTGCTGACTTGTAGCAAATTTTTAGTCAAATCTCCAAAACTGTGACTGTAGAAAAAAAAGCAAACACAAGTTAACTCTATAAACTATAACTAAATAAATAGTGGTAAAAGAAAGCAATTTAAACATAACTCTCCAAAATGTAACATAAAATAAAATGATTCAAATATGTGGTTTTGCTTAAAACCACTTTTAAGTGGACTGAAGGTCTGCTGCCTTTACGTAGGAAATTTTGTCAATGATTTTTTAAAGGTTTGATTGTAAGTCAGCTTATTTATATCAACACGTTCTATAACAATGTTTCAACAGCAGATGATACACCAGGTTGAGTAAATCTAATTAAAAAAAAAAAAAGTTATTGAATAAGTATTTGTATTGATATAATATAGAAAATTTACAGTTAATTAAAAATATAAATTAAATAAAGCTTGTGAGCACTTAAGATTTGCTAATCAATTATTAAATAGTTTGCAAGAAAATAAATGAAATTTCAACACAATTGCTTGTTCTCCAATTCTTAAAAAACAAATCAATCATGCAAATTTAATAAGACTTTTATTAGAATGCTGCTAAAATAATTAAAAATACACTGGAATTGTTTAAATAAAATTGTCTACTTTATTGCTAAGCCATGGAAGATGCTTTTAGTTTATAATTAGGGCAGAGCAAGTATTATGTGGTGTGAATTTTAGGATTGGAAGGGAGTTTGAAATTTTGCTAATATCAAATATATTCATGAATTTTAGATTTTTTATTGCCAAATTTTTCTATAACTTTTAGATATATATTTCTAAATTTACATCGGTTTAACAATATCAGTATTTAATATGGTTGTAATGTAAGAATAAATACTTACATTTAAGCTAGAATAATATGTCACCGGACATATTATTCTAACTTAAATGTAATATGTAAGAATAAGTTAAAAATTTTCTGGAAAACTCACATCTCTATGAAGAATAGTATGAAAATTTGTTTCCTAAATTAACTTATGCTATTTTAGAAAATACAAGTTTAAAAAATAGCAATAAAATTTTAATTCAAAAATGGCATTATGTATAATGAGCACCTTTTATTGATTGATAAAATTCAATAAATTTTGTCCATTTTAATGAATAAACAATACATATTAAACAATGTTTGTAACATGCAACATCCAGAGACCTTATTTGTAGAATCTGTATTTGTACATAACAAGAGCAATCCTTAAATGAGTGTGAAAAATGTAATAGCGAACGTTTACTGTATTAATATAAAAATTTCATCCTTAAATTGATTTTTGAAATAAATCATTTAAAAAATGTGCTTATTAAACAAAAAATTAATTTGAGTTTCTAATTCTATTTTATTTTCAAAACTGTCTTCAGCCTTAGTTAGAAGATGGTTTTATCTTAAATTAGTCATCAACACTGTCTTTCAGGGGGCTCTGTTTACCAATTCATATTTTGAATGTGAACATTTCAAAATCTATAAACAGTGCAGTTGGAGTAGCTGAAATTGTTAAAATTCAAATGCACCATCAAGGAAAATATGTCTACGCTTGTTTCCAAATATTTCTTTCATATTTTAAATTTTAATAAAGACATTTTTAGGTGTAATCCATTTTTCTTTATTATTTTCAATGTCAAAACATATTCTTTTTCTTATTTCATATAATTTAAATTTTTATTTTTACTAAATTTAAATTTCAAATGTTTGTATATATTTTGTTTAAATAATTATAAATATTTTGGCATATGATATATATTATCACAATCTTCCTATCACTTAGCTACCAAATTTTAAACACACAAGATGTTTAGAAACAAAGTAGCAGACATCTTTCACTTGACATAGGAGCTTTTTACTTCAAAATGTAAATAGAGAATCCTAGTGACTGCAGCTGCACTTTCAGCCACATTTTATTTTTACCTTATTTGTGTAATAATCCAGTTTCAACCATTCAAATGAATCGAATAGTTACAAAGCGATCTCCATGGCATTAAATGCACCTTCAAATATGACATGCCATTGAAATGCCGTATTGAACGTTCATTCCAATAATAAGACGATTTATTATAAAATGTTAGTTCACTTACAATAGTATTTTAAAAATCAAAGTTTTTTTTTCATCCATATGATCCTATACAAAATCAATTTTTAAAACACTGCCAATTGAACAATTGCTGTAATGAGGATTTTTTCCAGAACAATCACAATTTACACATTTTTTTATAGATAACTATCGAAATTCACATGTTTGTCATAATAATATATAACACACATCCTAAATACCAATTGATTTATAGCACTATTCAATTTTATAATTTAACCCGGGAGCATGCGAGCTGGGTCTTAGAGGCCCGGTCGTTCTAAAACCATACCCTAGAAACACCCTCTTTTCTCGAAAGTGGTCCAGGTCCTCAGTAGCTGTATTCAAGGTCAACCACTTTCTGATGGTTGGAATTTCCACATTCCTGAATTTCACTTTTGTAGATATTTTGGATGTTAGGGCCTTTCAGGCCTGACGCACGTGCTCGTGTATTCAGATTTAAGTTAATTTTTTTTTTGAAGTTTTGGAAGTAAAATGAAGAGATAGTATTATGTCATACAATGACATATGTCATACAATGATGAAATGAAAAGGCTTGAAACTATGCTTAGCGATATATCAACTGATGAAGAAACGATAAATGAAGAGGATGAAGAAATAAATGATGATGAGATTTTTAGTGAACATAAATCTTCAGAGGAAGATATTGATTCTTACGACGATACAGATGAAGATGAAGATATAGACATTTTGTCTCAAAACTTCTAAGTTGCCAAAGACGGCACAAAATGGAATAAAAGTAAAAATCGACAAAATGTCAGAATTCCTTCTTACAATATTATACTAAAATTACCAAGAAACATTGGAGACGCAAAAAACGTATGTTCGATAATTGATTCGTGGCAACTGTTGATTGATGATAATATTCTAATGGATATCGTGATTTACACAAATAAGTATATAGCACATAATTTTGAAAGAGATCGTGATGCCAAAGAAACTTCAATAACAGATATAAAGAGTTGATTGGTCTTTTGTACTTTGGAGGACTTCAAATCGTCGCATGTAAATGTGAAAAATCTCTGAGCTACGGATGGAACAGGTCTCTATATTTTCCATCGAACTATGTCTCAGAAGTGTTTTTTTTTATTCCTTTTGAGGTGTTTACGATTCGATGATATTACAGACCGTGCTAGGAGAAGAGAGACAGACAAACTCGTTACAGTAAGAGATATGTTTGAAGCTTTTGCAAGAAACTGCCAAAACTGTTATACTGTGGGTGAATATATAACAATTGATGAAAAGCTTGAAGCTTTTAGAGGAAGATGCTCTTTTCGTCAATACATTCCTAACAAACTTGCAAAATATGGTATAAAAATCTTTGCTCTTGTGGATTCCAGAACATTTTATACCTGGAATTTAGAAATTTATACAGGGGCACAACCTGATGGTCCGTATAAACTAAGTAATTCTGCTCATGAAATCATAAAGAGATTAACAGAAAAGCTCTCAAATTTTGGAAGAAACCTTACAGTGGACAACTGGTTTACAAGTTAAAATTTGGCTAAAGACCTTCTAAAGAAAAAAATCAAACTTGCAGGAACAATTAGAAAAAATAAGCAAGAATTACCTAAGGAATTCATCACAGGAAAATACCGAGAAGTGCATGCGTCTTTCAGAAACACATGACATTAGTTTTGTATGTACCAAAAAAGAATAAATGTGTAAACGTTTTGTCAACAATGCACTATGATCATTCAATAGACTCAGCAACTGGCGATGCTAAAAAGCTTGAGATCATAACATTTTATAATCTCACAAAGGGAGCAGTAGATGTCGTGACACAGCAGCTATAAATGCTCGTGTGCTTTTATTGTCAGCTAGAAACCAAACAACAGCAAAGGGTCAGCAACAATTTTTGAAAGAACTTGCTTTGGAGCTTATAAAGGAACATGTTCAAAACAGAAGTACGCAACAATCACTTCCTCAAAAATTGAGAGAACAACTGATAGAACATTGTTCTTCAAGTCACAGTAGTGAGCCACCAAGAAAGGTACAAAAATATGGCCAAAGGAAAAGATGCCACATTTGTTTAAGTAAAAACTACAGAAAATCTGCAATTTGTTGTGCTAAATGCGATAAAAATATCTGTAGTGAACACACCATTTATATTTGCAAAGAATGTGAATAAATTGTAAGTATTTTTTGTAATTATTTATTTTTAATATACACTTAGGGTCTGGTCTTTCATAGAAAATGCATTTAATGTGGTAAAAGACATTCTCGGTTGTATTATTTAACAAAAACAGCTGACCGCGTCTGATAGATTCACCCCCCCCCCACACACACACACACCGTGCGTCCTCACGTAAGTATTTATAGCGCACGTTCCCTCGGGTTAACAGTGCTTTCCTATGTCTAACCCATATTCGATACAAATGCATTGACAGTAACATAATGTACCTTTTCATATTTTCTCAATTTTTGGCTTAAGCCAGTGGTTTTTTACCAGAGCACTGTGGTGCTCTGCAGCAACTTGAATGAAAGTCAAGTGCACATGATTATTTTTGTTCCAAAAAGTATTAAATATCCCAATGTTTTCGACTACCAGTAGTTTTGAAATAGCATAGAGGAGCTGCAGAAATAATGTAATTAATTTAGGGATTCATGGTCTCAAAAACATTGAAAATCACTGGTTGAGCATTCCTAAAAAAAAAGAAGAATCAAAACCTTTTACCCCAGCAAGTCTTAACTTAATGGCCTTTAATTTCAATGTTTAAAATCGGGAGAGTAGAGAGGGTTCCCCCAGTAGACAGGGTACCTTTCCATATTTTCTCAATTTTTGGCTTAAGCCAGTGGTTTTTTACCACAGCACTGTGGTGCTCTGCGGCAACTTGAATGAAAGTCAAGTGCACATGATTATTTTTGTTCCAAAAAGTATTAAATATCCCAATGTTTTCGACTACCAGTAGTTTTGAAATAGCATAGAGGAGCTGCAGAAATAATGTAATTAGTTTAGGGATTCATGGTCTCAAAAACATTGAAAATCACTGGTTGAGCATTCCTAAAAAAAAAGAAGAATCAAAACCTTTTACCCCGGCAAGTCTTAATGGCTTTTAATTTCAATGTTTAAAATCGGGAGAGTAGATAGGGTTCCTACTCTTTTTTAAAATAAAAAATAAGGAGTTTCTAAGGACCCAATTAATATTTTATAAGGACTAATTGAGGCTGTAAACCATATTGCGGACTTCATTGCACTACAGAAATGCACTGGTGTATGAAGTATATAGATATTTGCAGAGCTAGAAGTTGTCCTATATTTCCTATATATTTTTTAAAACAGGAAAACCCCCAGAAGCAGAATTTTTATCCATGTGTTGCATGCAGAACAAAAGTCTTGTCGCAAAACATAAGGAAAATTCTGCTTCTGGGGTTTTTCCAATTTTAAAAAATATATAGGAAATATAGGACAACTTCTAGTCCTGTATTTGGGAAGAAACTAAATCCTTTTTAAAAATTCCGCTAGTTCTGTGGTTTTCCTGTTCAATTGGACTAGTTTTTTCAAAGAGTTGTGGTAAAGCATGACATTACCGCATGCGGTAAATTTGCGGTAAGCCAATTTTTCTGGTTGCAGATTTTTGGGCTACTTTCAGAAAAGTTCAATGATTTATTTTGGGGGCAAATTTCGACGAACTTTTAGAAGGTCAGTAAATTTTATCTTGGAATTTCGGTAAATTTATGAATTTTAGTAGTTTTTGGCAACATTGCACGAAATCTCACAACACTAAACATTGGATTAGTTTTCGTCAATTTTTGGGCATGATTACAGAAAAGACCTGGTAACACTGGGATATCGGGCAGTGAAGCTTGAAAATAGATAGGAAATGGAAAAGTGATCGCATCACTGGGGGAATTCAATCATCAGGGTTCTCCCTAGGAAAAAAATTAGGTGGGATTACCCTACCCTAACTTCAAAATTAAGTGGGATTTTAAAAATTAACACAAGTAATTTCTTTTTTCTGAGTGAGATTTAGCAGCAAATTGTGGGAATCACGCTCTAGGGAGAACCCTGATCATGTTCCAATTTCGGGGGAAAATAAGTGTTGATGAAAATTAAGTTTTATGGGTCCTTAAAAAGGAAAGCTAAAATCAAGGAGTTCTTAAGGATCGTGGGAATCCTGGTAGAGCACTGATCATTTTTTTATTCTGTAGACATATAAATAGTGAATACAGTAATCTCCAAATTAGTGTAGTTTATAATTAACAACCCAAATTTTGATTACCACAAATCAAAATTTTGATTAGTACGATATTTAGCTAAGACCTAAGGTTGGTGAATGGAAATTTCACATGCAAATTGCAGTCATAGAATGATGATGTTAAGTTATATAAATATTTTATTTTCATACTATAAAATATAATATATAGTTTTCACAAAATGTTTTGATTTCGAGATTTTGATGCCGATATATGTTTTAGGCCTTCCTGAAGACGTTACTATTTTTAGAGTGATGTCCGTATATCTGTTTATGGTCCATTTCCTGTGTACTGCAACAAATGTTAATGGATTTTCACAAAACTTTTTATCCAGTTCTGTTAATGAAAAATCTAGAACTGGAATAGCATTTTTTGACATTTGAACGAAAACTTTGAAACTTTATATTTTCTTAACATGGCAGCATAGGACAAAATTTGGCATGACTATGCATAAAAGAAGTTATTTATAGTTCAGTGATCACAAAGCTGAACAGTTTCAATCATTGCAGTGAAAAATAGCTGCAATACAATTTTTGTGTTCATGATCACATTAACATCCTTGTGGGGGAGTTACCCTCCAGAGGGTGTGCATTGTCAATTTTGGTATCAAACGAAAGATTTTTTCAAGCCCTCTAAAACAATGGATAACATGGTATAATTATGATCATTTGGACTAACATTGCATTTTTTCTAATTTTTTTTCTTGCAAGATTTGCAAAAAAATCATAAAAATGGATTCTGGTATGAGAGAGTTTGTTGAGCCACACTGTAGTTAATGTTATATATTGATGTGCCACTTTTAATATATATGTGTGTACACTGTACTATGAATTAAAATATTTTAAAAAACATATAGTAAGTTAATCATTGGTTTAGAAGTTTATAGAGTTCAAACCATTTTAACATTGATTTTTCATATTTCGATATTATGCAATATGTATACAGAATTGAATTACCTGACATATTTATGTGCCACTTATAAAGTATGAGTGTAATGTAGAGTACCTTCCTTTACTGAAAGCTACAAATAATTTTGAAAATACTCAAGTATCAAGATGCACCGGCAGTTAGTACTCCTGACACAATAAATAAGGAGCAACCAATCAGTAATTA
Organism: Amaurobius ferox; assembly: GCA_951213105.1. Taxonomy (NCBI): domain Eukaryota; kingdom Metazoa; phylum Arthropoda; class Arachnida; order Araneae; family Amaurobiidae; genus Amaurobius; species Amaurobius ferox. The sequence goes on along the minus strand of OX578150.1, from coordinate 30,078,005 downwards.
ATATATAAATTTCATCGACGAATAATTAATCTTGGTCTACCACTTTAAAAAAAGATAGTGGTTAGATTTTATAAAAATTATAGAACTACTATTTTAACGTTAGCCGTAAATAAACATCATGATTAAAACATTCCAAAAGGATCAAGGCAATCAAGAGGCAGGTGTGGCCAAAAATAATTATTTATTAAGTGGATATATATATATATATATATATATATATATATATATAAAAGCACGAAAAGGTAGAAATGGAATTCATTATCCTTAACATGTATTGTACTAACATATTATTGGAATAATTAGAAAGCTATTATTAAAATCTTTTACAATGGTTAACATTTCAGTTTCATATTCAAGGCATTACATGATTTAAATATCAGAAAGGATATATTCTTCCAAAGTAGGTGGAGAATGTAAATTAAATAAAATTTGGTTGAATTTTGTTGTCAATTATCATTGAAGACATTGTAATTAAAAAAAAACTATATTATCATCATTGAGATGGCCTCGTCTTGACCAGTCAAAAGAATTTTCAACCTCTTGTGAGAATGACAGGACCAGAGTGGTCCAGCCACCTTCGTAATAATGCTCTTCGATTTTTATTTTACTTAACTTCCTCGCTATGCCATCTATTTTGAGGTGGCACAAGGACCATGTCATTGGCTACTCATGGTTTAAGTCAATGTTATTGGTTGTAGCCTTTGGTAATACTAAAAACAAAGGGGTATGATGTTGACCCCCCCCCCCTTTTGGAGCAACGTGGACCCATCTGAGAATTTTGTCCAGCTGTATTGTTTGTTGGGAGTGACGTTTGCAGATTATTTTTGTAAGTTGACAGAAATAATGGCTTCGTCAGATAACTGCCCATGCTATCATGAAGGGGTGTAGAATTCTAGGTTTTCAGTTCTTGTGGCAATCTGGATTTCTGGCTGCGAAAGAATTTCTGGCAGTTATGGGTTAAGCATGTAAATCCTTGCACATGCTTTCTTTAGTGTGTGAGTGTGTGTGTGTGGGGGGGGGGGCTTAGATGCTGACTATTCTCGTGAAGATACAGCTTGGGCTCTCATCCTGCAAATGTTCCCTAAGTGTGAGAAAGAAATTTGGAATCTGACTTGTTGACCATTGCAATTGTCTTTAGATGTGTTTAAAAAAGGAAAATGCGAATATATAAAATTTTGAGTTAAAGATTTCATCACAATTAAAATTTAATGAAAAAAGTTTAAAAGGTTTTAAAATAAATGTGCATTAATTAAAATTGATCAAACTGTCATATTCACTATGACATCAAGTTTTTTGTTAATTTAAATAAACTTGATGTAAATATTAATTAGTATTCTTTGCTTTTATTCTACTGTCTGTTAAATTGCCTTGAAAAATGTGTGTAATGATTTTGCCACAACGATAAAAAGAATTCGACAAATTTTCTTTTTTGCTAAAAAGTATTCTTGACAAATATGTAGCCTTTACTAAAAATGATGGAAGTTTTAAATAAGATTAAGGACACAACGTTTAGACAGAAGGCCTTTTATTAAAACTTCTTATAAGACGCACGAAGCATTAAAAATGCCAGAGAGCTTTCGAGCGTTAATACGCCCTTCAACAGTGGCTACATGGAAAGTAAATATGGATGGTTCATATATAGATCAACATATAGCAAATTTGCATAAATAAATATAAAATTAGTAAATGAACAGACTATTATCCAAGAAATATACACAGAAAATATAAAATATATTTTAAACAGATTCAAAAGGTAAGTATATTTGTATGTCTTATAAGAAGTTTTGATAAAAGACTTTCTGTCTAAACGTTGTGTCCTTAATCTTATTTAATTGAAATCAGACGCGATACCAAATTATTTATTATTACATTTAAAATAGCTCGATAAAATACAAATATTTTTCATTCTAATAAATTCTGTGTGTTTTTATAAATTTCTACGAATAAAAGTTATGAATTAGTATAAACTTATGCAATTTATAGATTGGGAATATTGTTCATTCAGATTACAACCAGTTGTGTTTGACCCAGATAAACAATATTCTACAGTATTTATATCAATTTATTTATTTTTTAAACATTTAATTATCCTTTATGCATATATATAATTTTCATATATTTTGCTAAAACAAAAGTTACACACTAATTTCTTATTCAATCTTTGTATATTCTAACCTTGAAATAGAAAAGGCAGATAATTTAAATATGCTAGAATATTGATGACATTGATATGACAGTATCGATACTGCATCATTATTGGTCCCCATTGTATTGATATATTATTAAATGATATGTATCAATAAACTGTAAGCTTGCCAATTATTAGTTTCTATTATTTGCATTTCTTATTTACTTCATTGTAAATTTCCAGTGTTTAGCTTTCATGTGTTATGCCAATTTGAATATGTTGTTTAATAATGCTGGCCAAAAGGTGTCTCCACCGCCTGCACATATGTCTACAATTTTCAACAAGAAAGCACTTTTCTATATGTCCTAGCATTTTTCTCAAAATGTAAAGTTTGGGCAAAAATTTCTGGATATCTGATTTTCTCTACAAAGAATGACGCAATGGGTACAATCATGTAAAATTTTATATTCTTAGAATAATGGAATAATAATCTTAACCAAACCCTCTTTTCCTTTATGATTTTTCTATATACTGTCAAAATGAAAATTAGAATTACACCCCCCCCCCCTTCAAATTTATGGTTTTTCATGAAATCAAATTTTCATTTAAAAATTCAAAATTTAATAATAGTAAATGATTGATGCTTGACTTTTTGCAATTATTACAAATTTGGAGATAACTGTGAATGCAAAAGTTGTGTATTACATGTTTACATAGTCAATAACTTTTTTTCACTTCTGTTGGGCAGAATATTTGGAAAAAATTCATAAAACTGATAAAAGATAACAAGGATAGACAGGATTTCATAAAATTAACTTTTCATGTAAGTTAAAACAGCACATTCAAGCATAACACTCAGCATATTGCAAGTGCAATTGAGTGTGAAGATAAAACTCTTGACAGGTTGTTTGCGATAGGTTATTTTACAACTGTAATGTGTTGTGCATTATACTTTGTGTCCTTTAGATTATTAAAAATGACATTATAAAAATTCACCTGCACATGTACCAGCAAATAAACTGTAGTTCTCATTTAAAAATTTCTAAATAAAGTTTGGATGTTTAATTGAATCTTATTACAATCTATTTGTTCAATTGGTTTCTTTATTATATCGCATATGCAAGTTTGATTAGATTGTTTAATTGAGAAAAAAAAACACATGCCACTAATAGATTAAGATTATCTATAAATGTTTTGTTACGATTGTGTATAAGAGCTTGAACCAATGTGTGATATGTTGAGTTATACTAATATACAAGTTTATTTAACAAATGACTTTCCTTGTGCACCGGTTTTATCAAGGTAATATATGACTTTCTCTAGATGCAATGTGATGAATTCTTGGTATACATTAAAGTACCATTTATATGCTTCTCAAGAGACCAGTAAAAATAGTTTGTACTGCAAAAATGTATCAAAATTTATGTCAAGATCTGCCATAAAATGCTAGCACAGAAATTATAACAATGTTGTTATGATTGCACACCATTTTATGCTTATTCTTAAATTTATTTTATTTCCTTTGATGTTTTTAAAACCAGGATTTCTATTCTTTACAAGGATATTTTAAGGACCCAAAATGCATTTACATATGACATGTTTTAACATGGTTCAAGTAAGATTTTTCAAAATAAGCAACAAATAATAAGCAATCTACTAAATTTTCATAGTATTTTCTATTAAAACTTATATTATTAAAAGGAAGAATATGTGTGTTCACAATATCTACTGCACTTACAGGTTTAAGGTTTTTCACACAGTAGCATCTATACCAAAACTAATGTACTTAGAAAGCCTTTTTCTAAATTTTTAATTATCCAGCTTCACTTCTATATATAATTATGAATGAAACTGTTTATGAAACTATTGAATGAGAAATGAAGTCAATAGATTTCAACAGTCTGAATAAAATATCTTAGCCCAAGAAATATAAAACTAACAGCCAATTAAATTGTTATTGTCAGAGTTCTATTATTAAAAATTTCACAGATGCCTAGAGATTTTTTTTTTCCCCCACTGGGTTCCGGTCTAAATTGGGTGGCACTTCCCGGCCGTCCAAACAGTTACCTTACACCTTTCTGGTAGGTCGGACGGTCTGGGTCTCAACAGATGCCTAGAGAATAAATGCTTTGTGCGAGTATAACTATTCATAATAAAATATGTCTGTCTGTGTGTATGTGCAGTCAGTAGTGGGAAATCTAAGAGTCGTACAGACATGAAATTTGGTATACATGATACAGAAATTTTAAACTTTCCCTAATAATGAGCCTTTTTATTTCATAATTATTATTCCAAATTTCTATTTCATGTCCAGCACGTATTGCAGCTATATTAAATTCTATCCCACGCCACTAATATTAAAGTATGTCAGCACTTCCTCTTTTCCTCGAGTATACCATATATAGTCACTAATCTTAACCTCTGTGTAAACTTTCTCATATGAAACTGCTTCCCCATCACATTTTTAAAGCATAAAGAACATGAAGGCAGCATGTGCCCTATGTCATCACAATTCCTCTCCCTCTAATGTAACTGTACATTGTGTGAATCAATGCAGACTGCATTGAGATTTCGAGAGACCAAGCTCCCGAGAGCTGGTCAACGATCAGAAGCTCGGTCTGCATATGTAACTATATCTGTTTTGAGTGTTATATAATAAAGTAGATTTTGGGTAATGTAAAATGTTGTAAATATTTATATTTTTACTGCTTTTTATATTATAAATTTTACTTTTAATTTTATATTGAAAATAATTTTTTGGAATGAAATGTCATGCTCGCATTATATGCATTCATACAGAAGAAAAGCTGTTTTTCTGGCATACGTTTATGCTACTCAATTTCCTAAAACATGATTAGAGAATGTTATTTGATTTTAACTTATTGCTATTTGACCATGTCTTGAAATCAGAAAAGAATTGCTACATTAATGAAACTGCAGAATGAGTTTTGTCTCATAAACAAACTACTATTAAAGATACAGAAATGTGATGGAAAACGATACATAAGAGAAGCATATAAACTGTGCTTTACTGTATATATCACACAAATAGTTTTAGCCACTGTTAAATACTGAAAACACACATAATGGAACCTATATGTATTAAAGCTGTGAAATCCTGACTAAGCATTTTCTCAAACAGAAATACATTTTTAATAAATCACTGTTTTAATAAACTATGTTTAAATAATTAAGTCATTGCAACTCCAAGAAGGAATACAAAAACATTTCATTTGAATTATCTAATCCGAGTAAATGTATTGGGGATTATAAAGGAATGATTTTAAGTTTGAATTCTTCAATAATTTGACTTAACCAAGTTTAAATGCACTTTCTAAAGGAAGTATTGTAGAAAACTGGACTCTTGAATTTTAATAGATATATACATGTTGTAAACATTGTTGAATACAAATTACTTGATTTTTGGATGACAAAATTTGAAAATCATAATGTTAAATGAATAGACATTTCATAAATAATTTTTTATATAAAAGCAAATAGTATCATTTATAAGATATATGTAATTCGAGAAATTGCATGATCTTTGACTTAAAATAGCAAAAGTTATAATTTAACTATTCTAACTCACAAGCGAGTATGTTTTATGCACATTCAAAATTTATTAAAATAGAAAATCTCAAGTTTTTTCCATAACCTCCTATGTTTACCAAATGTAAATTTTTTCTATGTGTATAATAATAAGAAGTAATTGTAATGACATAATTTTGACATCAAATTTTGTTGACTTTGCATTAAATTACCATTAAAAAAATAGTGTTACTTTTCATTTAAAAGATACTATATACACTGTTTGAGAAAATTCCTGATATTTGAACTAAAAAATGTCAAATCTTACTCAATAAAGGAAGATGTCTGTCTGTCTGTAGCGGGAAATCCAAGTGTCATATGACCATGAAATTTGGTACACAGGTACTTCAGGATCCAAATAGATGCACCTCAGTGTTTTTTTTTTTAAAACATCGAATTAGTTTTATTTATTTTGTAGGCTTGAATCTCTTTTGAGAATGCTAAAAACTCTTTTCATTCAAGGCACAGTGGCAAGATCACAGACAAGAGTCTCTGTCACGAGGTTGTGAAGCTTCATATTTATTAGGGTGCATGTGGATTTCTGCAGAATCACCTGTTTTATGTATGGTTGAATATACGGTCAATTGTGATTCTCATAGTTTTTGTTTTTGCGGAGATCGCTGAAAATTTGATTCATGCAATTTTTGGATCGAAACCATTTTAAACTGTGTTCAAATGTATTATTTAAGCAGTGGGTACTTCTTTAATTATTTATATGTAGCGGATGCTTATTTAGAATCCAGGCAATGCTGGCTAATTTTTTCTAGTATATCATACTTTAAATATTCGTACTATCAAGTGAATATATTTTATGTGTACTTGTCTTGTATCTAATTTTGTTTACTTTCCATTAAATGACTATCGCCTAAACTATCAAGTAAAGATGTATAATTAAATATCTCTTATGGAGCTAAAGATATAATCGGTATCAGTTTCATGCAAAGATAAATGACATGCATAATGAGCAGAAAAGAAGGGAAATTTTACCGTGTGCAATAACAGCATTTACAAAGGAAAGTAATTTCGAAAAGGGGATCCTTTTCTGCTACCACTTCCTCCTTTTTTGCCCTGTCAAAAGAGTGCAAAATCAGTGCTGAGAGCAAAAAGGAGGTAAAACATTAACTTAATAAAGAGAAGCAGCAAGAACGGGCATTTGTAATACTTTCAAGCATGCAAAAAAGCTTAGAAATAAAATAAACCTGAGAAAAGTACAAAGTTCAATACGACAACTGCTAGACCTGACAATTCAAATTTTCACTTAGCAAGTGGTCAGTATGTCGTTTTAGTTTAGTTGCCATTCTATCACAAATTTTATGTAAAATCGATAAGTATGGTTATATATACTTAATATGTAATATATACAGGGTGTTTCAAAACTAATGCAACAAACTTTCAGGGGTGATAGAATACAGCGAAACAAACACTTTTCATCATAGAATGCATGATCGCAAGTGAAGCGGTTACGCGTTAGAGGGCATTTTCCATTTCTCCCCCCACACACTCTTACGCAATGCAAAAACAGAAATGGCAAGAAACATCAAATTAAGTCAAAACAAATACATGGCAGCACTGAAGAACCCTCTTTCAGACTGTTGGCAGTGCAAGTGAGAAAACATTTCGTGATTCGGAACAAGCCTGTTGGGGAAGCGCCCTCAGGCCCCTCGGTGCCTTTGCACTTCCTTATCATTAGTTTTGGTGAGACCGTATCTAAATTCATGCCCATCTTCTCTACATTGGTATACCGATCCATTCCAAATCACTAATTACCTTAAATGTGAAAACCCCCGCTTTTATACTCATGCCTGATAGAGCCCTATAGCGCCCTCTAAAACATAACTGCTTCACTTATGACTACGTATTCCATGATGAAAAGTGTTTGTTTCGGGCTGTTCTATCACCCCTGAAAGTTTGTTACATTAGTTTTGAAACACCCTGTATACATATATTTTATATTTACATATGAGGGATGAGAATTGAGGTGAAGAAAAAACACAGTAAACTTCTGGACAGTTTTCTCATTAAAACAGAATGGGGGTGGAGAGTGATGATCAGTTGTTTGTTTTATTTAATTATTACAATCATCAACCTGTGGTAGATGCATATTTTCAGGTATAAAAACTGCTACAAATAAGTACAGTAAAGTGCAGTTTAAACCCTTCCGAAGGGATTAGTAGAAAAAGTGTGTAACTGCACAAACATATAATTGAGAATTACATTAAGATGTGCAACAAAGTAGCAGCATTTGAAGTTATGACAATGCCTTTAAATTGTATGTTTTATGTAATTATTTTTTAATTTTTTACATTATTTATTCATATATCTATTGGAAACCAGAAATATACATTTTTATGAAATACTCAAGCGTTATAACATATTTTGAAATCATAAGTCATAATTTTTATTACGCTTTCACTTGAATTGCAATAAAAGCATTAAAGCGAATTATATTGTATATTATTTAACTGATAATATATTTCTATTTTACATCTGTTTGATGAAAAATTTTAATCAATGGGGAGCAGGAAAAGAACAAAGGATGTTTTCTTGAACCCAATTGAAGTAACAATTCCTAGATTTCAACTTTCTATTGGTTTGGTTGTGATTTGAAATAGAAAAGGAAATTGCATAAATGAAATGTTAGAATAAGTTATAAACTGATGTATTTTAGCATTAAAATATACGAGGCGCTACCTAAAAGTTTGCAAAATTTCTTTATACATCAATTTCAGACTATTCCTACGATTAGAAACACTTGACAAAGTCATCTTTTGTAAGAGCATTCAGTACCACCTGCAATTTTTCCTGGACTTCATTTACAGTGCAAAATCATTTCCCCTTTTAGGAAAGAGAAAGAAGTTGCAGGGAGCTAAATTTGGTAAGTAAGGGAGGGGGGGCTGCCATGTTTGTGGATACCAAAAATTGTTGCATGGCAAATGAGGTGTGAGCATAAGCATTGTCATGATGCAGAATCCAATTCTTTTGGTGCCATTTTTCTGGATGTTTCATCCTCATGTCCTTCCTTAACCGCTGAAAGATGTCACAATAAAATGCAGCATTTACAGTCTGGCTCACAGGAACAAACTCCTTGTGAACAATTCCATCAACATTGTCTTGATGTTGTTTCTCACGTGTCATGCTTTTTTTTGGTAGTGGTGAGCCGGGAGACTTCCTTCCATTGGGATGACTGTTGTTTCATTTCTAGGTCATACCCGTAAACCCACGTCTTGTAAGAATCCTAGAAAAAAAGTCTGGGTAATTTCTGATCTGTTTTTGAAGATCCTGATGGATTCCTATGCGACATTTCTTCCGATTGTCGCTCAGCACGTATGGCACACACAAACTTGGCAGCAATCCTCCTTATGTTCAGTTCATCTGATAAAATCCACTGACATGGTGCTGTAAGACAATCCGACAAAGTCTCAGGCATCATCAATCATTTGCCGATAATCTTTTTATACAATTTCACACACTTTTCAATGTTCGTTGAGGTCGAGGGACATCCAGAACGATCATCATCTTCAATTGACATTTAGCAATTTTTGAACTGGCTAAACCATTTGTACGTTACCACCAGCATTTTCTCTGAAAGCTTGCTTAAGCATTTGATGCATTTCTGCAGCACCTTTTCCCAGTTTGTAACAGAGTTTAATGCACACACGATGTTCTTTTGCATCATCCATTTTTGCTATAGACTAAATCGCAAAACAACCATGATGTTAAAGGGTGTATGCAACATCATCTGCAGGTGTACAAAGGAAATACAAATAGTTGTCTAGTTTTTTTTACGATTTTGAGAACCTTTTGGTAATACCTTGTATAGGAATACCAAGAGGCCAACGAAAAATGAAGTATGAATCATAAAAAGCATATAAATGGACTATGTATAAACAGTGTTTTACTGTAAATAGAAAAACAATTTGTTTATCGGCCATATGAAAAGAAAATTAACTCGATCAAAATAACCTTCCTTTATCAGAATAAGACAGATCGTCAACAGCCAGCTTTGTCTTAGTTGGATTAATTGTCCTGATGAAGGCAAGTGAATAAAGAGCAGTATCATAACTTAATAAAAGCGTTAAATATTTAACATTTATTAGATTAAGCTTAAAGCATAACTTATAAAGCTTAAATAACTTACAAAATATAACTTTGTGCAATAATAAATAAATAATACAACACACTACTGCACACACAGATGATTAACAAAAAATTCAATGCTTTTTTGACATTAAGCTCTTGGTTTGTTGGCAGAAAAGTAGAAAACTAAGTGTTTCCAGAACAATTGCTTGCTTTTTTTTTTTATTATTTGTGCAATAATTTTTATTGTGATACTAAATAAATTAATAGCTTTGATGTAAGCAGCTTGATTCATCCTCTTAACCAATTGGTATGTTTTATTGTTTTAGTCAGCCGACTAACATTATTTTTTTCTTGCAGGTGCTACTATACTGGAGATATAGTCTTAATAATCCACAATACCATTAAGTGAACATTCAAAATAAAATACTGTGGAGACAATAAGACGAATTAGGGACTTTTCCTTGGCCACTTCTTAAAAGCAAATATTTATTGATCCTCTTAAAGTTTCTATATAAAAATGTTTCACTGTGTGCTCTTATGTAGGCAGTTATTTATTTTACTATAATACTTGAGAAATCATGAGAAAAAAAATATATAATCCGAAATGAAAATTAATATACACTATTAAAAGTTAAATATATATATATATATATATATATTATCCTTAGCAGAAATTATGTAATGAAAACTTTAAATTCATGTTAATTATTTGGCATATAAATTCTGTCTAGTTCCAGTTATTTATTTATTTTTTTTACATGTATGTGTTAGGTTGCCTCTGAATGTTTAAATAAAAAATTATTTTCAAACATTACTAAACAGATTCAGGAGGTTTATTTACTTATTAACGTTCCTTTCTTAAAATTTGATTTAGGTTTGTAATATTCTGTTCCAAAAGTGTTCTACTCCATAATAGCTGAAAAATGGTGGAAGTTTGTTACCAAATGTATTTACACATAAAATTTCCATTTTTCATTTGCTGCTTTTGCACCCACACCACACAGACGGCATGTTTATAAAAGTGCTTAAGAAGTCATAAAACATGTTTTCCCATGAAAATCTCAAATTTGAAAATTTTGGGAGAAAACTGTACTTTCTGCATAGTGTGGTAAGTAAAAATACTTTTCTTAATCAAGGAAATTCCTTTTATACTGTGTTTCACGGATGTGGAACTGGTACCTCAAACCTTCCACTCTTCTTTTCTTTACCATTCAACTCCGATACTGACATAAATATAAAATAATTTTTAACACTTTACAATATAGTTGAAAAGTGTTTACGACTTTGTTCATTCTGTCCACTCACACGTTAACTGTCGCAAAAATGACAAAATGAAATTTTAGTATGTTGTTGAGAGGGTCTGTGGGACATATGAGAATGTAAATGAATAATATCACCGAATTAATTTTAGATTGACCCCAGTTGAAAAAATGAAATACATTGAACCTTATGGCACCTAATTTTTCAAATATTTTTAAACAAATTTAAAATTCACAAATTGCTTCAAAAATTTTAGGAAATATTCAAATTATCCCATAAAATATATAAAAAAATTTCAGCAAAATATGTTCGGTAGTTTTTTAAATAAAAATTAAAAAAATAATTGCACCCATATTATATGAAGAAATCACGTGACCCATTTCAAAATAAAATATGACATCCACCTTGTGTCAAAATTGCGATTTTTAAAGTTCTTTTTAATTTATATTTATTGTTGCATCCGTCCTAAAACTGCTTTATTTTTTTCTGTGCATCTATATACTGCGACATCACAATTACAATATTTTGGAGTTTAAATGATCATTAAACGTTGATCATTTCTACAATGAAGACTAATTTTCACGTATGGAGAATGTAAACACATCAAGCTGTAAGATGAGTTGTATAAGAATTGCTGAATTTCTTTAATTCAAAATTATTTAGCTCTGGAGTCTGCAATATAGCTGATATGAATGAAACATTCATTGATTTTATATAGAGAAGCAGATGATTCCATAGACCATATTATTACGTTTTTGATGAAGTTATAAGTATGAAGTTAGAAAGTAATTTTACCTCCATGATTTTACATTTTTAAGTAAAATAAATTATTGTAGTATTATGATAATTTTAAAAATATTGCTGTTGAATGAAAGGAATGGAAAAAAGTTTATGAATGAAATATTCACTGCTTTTATATAGAGAGCCAGGCGATTTATATTTCAATAACATTATTTAAATAAAGTTCACTTGTTTTCGTTACGTTAAAACAAGTTTTCAAATATAATAAATTATTGTAGTATTGTGATAATTTTAAAAATATCACTGCTGAATGTATCGTATTTTAGAGATATTTAAAAATAAAGTTGGAAAGTGTTTCATAATCAGAGCTTTATGCATGATTGATCTTTCTTGTTAATTTATTACTTAAATACTATTTTAAAAAACTATTAAAAAATTAAATATTACAAAATAAAATTATGTTTAAATAGCTTTATTTAGAAGTCTGTATATTTTTAATTCTGACTCCGACTCCACAGCTCTACTGTCCCCCAATTATGTAACATTTTTTTTGGGGGGGGGGGGGGGGGGGAATGAAATTCCCATGTTCTGATTGTAAATACAATTTGTTGTAAATGGTGAGATACGGTAGATTTCGAATAAACTTTTCTAGACAAATCAACTGACTACCTAGTAAGATAATTGAGGTGAAACATGCTCACCGCATTCCTTTAATCATGCTCCAGGAGCATGATGATTTCAAAAATACTTGTGAATATCTATTACATGTTTAATAATGCTGGAAGGTGTTATATCTTCTCCCAAAAGGTTTAGCAAATGAGCTGCACAATCATATGTTATCAGAGTTGAACCCTCAGATTTTTTTTCTAATTCACGTTCATAAAAGTTATACCTAGAAGTTCAAATAAGGATAAAATGAAGATTGATTTCACAACTTCTTATTAATCAATTAATGTTTAATTATGTTTTACCATTTTAATTAATCAAATTAATATTAATGAAATAACTAATTAATATTCTGATTTGAGTCTCAAGTATATTATGTACAAAATTATATTGTTTTTTGTACATTTTTTTAAATCCAGCCATTTTTTTCAGTTTTTTGCCACTGTCCTGGTAAAAATATCATTTTGCAGGCAAAATAACCAACCCTAGTTCAGAACCCCCCTAAACATTTGACTGAAATTTTGAAAAAATCATCAGAAAAATATCTCATGAACGAATGGAGCGATTTGAATGAAATTTGATACAAAAATTACAATCTGTAAATACTGGAAGCCTATTGTTTTTAAACACGATTGAATGTTCAGAACCCTCCTAAATTTTCAAGTGAAATTTTAAAAAATCAAAACTTTTAATAAACTTATGCAAATAGACATTTCTTATGTAATTTTTACTTAGAAAATGATTGACATAAACTTTAGAACATTAGCATGAACTGTTCTTGAGATATTGCACATTTTTCAAATAGATTTATCAAAAAATCCCATAAATTAAAAAAATATATATTAACTGTTGAAGAACATGTTCACATTTCATATGTAATATCATGTGATAAATTTAGTGACATCATTCTCATGGATCTAGCTCGTTCCATTCATGAGAAAAGATACTTTGGATAATACTTTTGTATTTGAATGCCAATAGTCATTTATCTGCTATAAGAATATATTTCTCCGTCCATAATGCTTGGTGAGATTTTAGCGACGAATTTGGCGACTTTTTAACATGTTGCCAAATTAACGAAAATCTCATCAAATGGATAAAAATGCCGCTAAATGAGTGAAAATAACAACTAATTGACGAAAATTCAATATCTTGGCAAGAATAAGTATCTTCTATAAGAATAACCTATTTTTTTTACTGTAAAAGTAGTAAATTCATTGCATTATATAAGGAAAGTCATGTGCTGCCCACATCAGATTTTTTTTACTAGTATTCATAGTTTAATATTGAATTTCTCAGCGTTTTTCCACAAGAATTCTCACAAACTTCTAGAGTCCGAATTATAATATTTTGTAATATATGGTAATATCATTTAGTGAAATATATTCAAATTTAGCAATAAGTAAAAAAATTAACAAGAAAAACCAGCGAATTAGATAAAAACCATGAAATCAAATTTTTAAAATGAAAATGCTAGATTCAAGGACAACCAGGAAAATAATCTACAAATATGAAGGCTTTCCCTAGGTTTAAGGTGAAAAAAATAGATAAAAATTACAGATTTTGAGCTTAATTTTAATTTTCTTGAGCATTAAAGGATTTCATTGAAGCTCATGAACCACTCTGTTTACTAGCAAAATGTAGTCCATTACTAGCCATGTTTACAATTAACTAAAGCACTTCACTCATAAACTCATCAATTTATTTTGGAAACATTAAAAAATATACTGCAATGGAAAAGTAATTAAAATTGGTTGCTATGACAATTTAAACTAATATAAGTTAGCAACAATGGCTAGTACAAAACAAAAAATTTACTAGCCAAATTAAAAGTTTATTTGAAATAAATTTTTTTGTATAAGGATTGCTAACTACAGATTATAAAATTCTCTGTCTTTTGCACAATTTTCAGATGTTTTTGAAGTTATAAGTTTTTAAAAGAATGCAACTGAATAGCTAAATGGCTTTCATTATATCAAACTTGTTTAAAGACACAAAATATCAGACATTCCAATATATTCGAAGAACTTTATTAAATAAGTTAAAAAATACCAATAAAAATTTTCAATTTTCCAACAAGATTTTTTACATTTAAAAGCTTTCCCTGACCTATTGGTGCATTTTTCAAATTATCCAACAGTTCCATGTTTGCTTAGGTAAGGTGGCAACTTTGCATAAATATATTTTTCTTGGACAATCTGTATATTTGTCTACTAAGTATTGAATGCTTCACTTCACTTCAGAAATATCCATTTTGCATTAGTAAGAGATGGCAGGATAGTATTATACATGTATGTGGCAGATAAATCTGGATTTATAAATCTGCCATGGAGGGGGAAATTTATAAATTAAACAAAGGTATATTGGACAAATATAGGAATTACAATATAAATGCTTAGATAGTGTCATAATTGAAATGTTTTTTTAAGCTTACTTATATAAGTTAATACAAGAATTGATACGAATTTTGAAAGTGCATCAGAGTGAACATGAAACAGGGTATAACTGTATATGTAATGCCAAAACCTAAAAATTAATGGAAAATTATCAACATTTAAAATTTTTCTTTAAATTGGAGAACTTGGAAATTTTGAATTAATTGATCCTGAGAAAAACTTAAAACACTGAAGTTAAAACAATTAATAAAAGCATTTTTAATTTTTTGCGTTTTTCCCAAATACGGCCGGGGCTAATCTTTCACAGATGCTTAATATAAGGAAGAATCTGTATGTATATCAGCAATGCCATATTATATTTATCACACTTACAGGTCAGAGGTTTTGTACACAGTAGCATCTATACTTGAAATGATGCACCTTGAAACCCCTTTTCTAAATTTTTAATTAGATGGTTTTAAATAAAATTTTAAAACTTTCTCGGTGTTCAAATTGTCCATTTACTACCAACAATAAAGAAAATATTTTCCCAGTGCGTGCCCTTTTAACATGAGACAATGCAAAAGTATAATAACTATTGCTGTAAGTAGTTAAAAATTAGTCTATCCAGTTTCACTTCTATATATACTTTTAATATACAAAATGAGGTATTGGGGGGGGGGGGGGATATTTGACTTTATTTTTGTAGATATGCATAATTAAAACCGAAATGACGTACTAACACAGTTTGTTATAATGGACATAGAATGCCAATGAAACTGTTTATGAAGCTGATAGATATAGATGGGTCGAAAGAAATATTGAAATAAGTATCAATCACAAAAGAAATGTAAAACTTTAGACAATTAAATTGTTATTTTCTGTGTTCCATCATTAAAAATTTCACAGATGCTTAAAAGTACAGATTCTTTACATATGTACCGCTATACATAAATGAAGATGTTTGTCTGTGTGTATGTGCAGTCTGTAGCAGGAAAGCTAAGTGCTATATGGGCATGGAATTCAGTACACAAGTACTTCAGGATCCGGGATGATGCACCTTGGCAAAATTTTTTTGTGGTGGTTGTTATAAACGGGCAGATTATTAAAGTGTTCGTTAAATTTTGTTCACTGAAACATACAGCAAATTCTCTAAAACCAAAGAACGTTTCATACATATGCCCGCTTATAACAAAAAATAAATAAATAAAAATAAATAATGGGCACACTATGCCACAACTCCCTGGCAATGCCGGGTACATTTTCTAGTTATTCAATATACCAAATAAGGCCAAAGGAAAAATTTGTAAAGTTGAAAAAATTTATTAAATTGGGGATTGACTCTATATAATAACAAATTTACAAGAGTATGCACAGCTTTGAGAATAAAATTATACACAAAATAAATAAAATTTTTCAGTTTAGTGATAGAAATACAACCTCATTTTATATACATTTTGTATATATAGTTGCAGGTATATAACTGAGAACAAATATAAAAATATCTTTCAACATAATAAACAAATACCATAATGTTTAGAAAAAGAGCCATAAAAGAAATATATTACAATTAAAAAACACTATCAGAAATGTTGCACTTTGCATAAATGAAGTTAAAATACACTAACTATTATTCTTATGTGCTGTTATTGCGTAACTAATGTAGGGTTAGTTCAATTCCTGTCCAGAAAGAGTTAGGCCATTTTAAACAGCAAACGTCTAGAATTTTCATTAGAAAACTTTTGCAACTGAGTGATCACATGTTTATGAAGAGCAAAAAAGTTTAGGAAGAATCTGTCTGTGATGTCGTGTGATATCTACCGCAGTACAGGCCTGAAGTTCTTCACACAGCAGTATCTACACTTGAACTAATGTGCCTTGGCCTTTCTAAAATATTACGATTTTTAAAAATTAAATTTTTAAACTTCTTCAAAGTGTTCTAATCAGCCATTTACTGCTAACAATAAGGAATATCTTCTTTCCCTTGCATGTGCAGCCAGGATTTCTCTCTTTCACTATATATACATATATATACAGGGTGTCCCAAAAAGACTGAAACGTGCTTTAATTCTTTTCCTGTTGGAGATTAAGTGGGCAATGTAAGTTTCAAAAATGTTGAAAGTAAGGTAGGAAATAAGACTATGTTAATAAAATAGTCCCATTAATTTTCAAAAAGTTACAGTTTTTAAATTTTTACACGACCCCCTTAGACAAATTTGGTCAATCAGAAAATGTTTATTTTTAATGCAACAAGATCATTAAAAAAAAAAACCTGCATATCTGTATCTTTAAAATTGAGCGAGTTATATTTAATTCAAAATTGAGCACTGTGAATGGGGACCATATATCAAATTAGAAATGCAAATTTATGACATATCACAAAAAAGATAAAACTGGATAATAAATAGGATACCCAACCACGTAGTGAGTAACGCTGCTTTATATGATCTCTGTCTGTGTAATGCTTTACATAGATGCATTTGTAATAAAACATTTTGACACACACACACACACACATTAAAGTATTTTTGATCTAAACAATTTCCATCATCAATTTGTTTATGATCCCTATTTCCACTGATGAAACAGCCTTTCACATGGTACGGAAGAGGTACGGAAATCAAATTTTTTCCTTTATCATAATTCAGTTGATTTTAAAGATATACATATGCGGTTTTTTTTTTAACAATCTTGCTGCATTCAAAATAAAAATTTTCTAATTGACCAAATTTGTTCAAGGGGGTTGTATAAAAATTTAAAAAGTCTAACTTTTTGAAAATGAATGAGAGGACTATTTCATTAACATAGTTTTATTTCCTACCTTACTTTCAACATTTTTGCAATTTACATTGCCCACTTATCTCCAACAGGTAAAGAATTAAAGCACGTTTCTATCTTTTTGGGACACCCTGTATGTATATATATATAATTAAAAGAATTTTTATTTTACTTGTATTATATACACCTGAGAATGATCATTAATAGAAAATGTTCATTAAGCTAAAATGAAAGGAAGATGGACTGAAATGTAAATGTGATAGATATCAAAAAGTCTATACGACAAGCTGTTGAATATTTTAAAAAACTTGATAAGCAAACATTATAAATAAAACAGGTACTAAATTGGTATAAAATACCCCTTTTTTCCCGTGCCATATGTAAGTTAAGGTATGGAATAAGATATACATGTGGTAAAGAAAGGTGGAGAAAAAAAAAAAAAAAAAAAATTTTTTTTACACAATTAGATTAAAGTATTTTTATAAATCATATGTATAATGCAGGTACTTAAGGTACTAATCCCCTTGTTCCCTGCATAAGCATACATGGTGTAAATGCAAGAATTGTGTGTGTGTATATATATATATATATATATATATATATATATATATATATATATATATATATATATATATATATATATATATATATATATATATATATATATATATAGAGAGAGAGAGAGAGAGAGAGAGAGAGAGAAATTTTTTTCATCTAGAAAAAAGATGTGACAATACAAAAGGAGGTATTATAATAACAATTCTTGTAAGATAGTTAAAAAAAGAAGAGTCAATATCCATCTTCATTAAGAATTTCACAGATGTTTAGAGTGCTGTGTGAGTACAGCTATACATAATAAAAGAAGATATGCGTATATGCAATTCTGTTGTGGGAAATCTAAGCGCCATACTGCCATGAAATTTGGTATACAGGTACTTCCAAGACCCGAGGCAATGTGACTTGGCAAATTTTTTTTTTGTCGTCATTGTGGTTGTTATAAGTGGGCATACTATTATAGCATTCTTTAAATTTCTTTCACCAGAACATACAGCAAATTCTCAAAAACCAAAAAACACGTTATCAATACGCTCACTTATAACAATAAATAAATGAACTGCTACATGGATGCACTACGTGACCCTTGGGTAATGTCAGGTGCATTTTCTAGTACTAGCATAAAATGAGACAAAATTCCCTTTTTTTAATGCGTTTTCCGATAACAATATGAAATATCTGCTTTGATTTGTGAAGATTTCTGACCAAAAATACCAATTTTAAGTTCAAATTGCTAAGATTTTGCCACAGTAACACTAAAAAACTTTAAAATGTTGTAGCTCTTTCTCCATAATTATGGTACATCCATTTTAATTCAGAAGTCAAAGAGTAATTTTAACTCTGAATTCCTTATATAATAAAAATAATTACAGTAGACACTTCCTATAACAAAAGAAGCTGCCTAATATAACATATTTGCATCTATATACATCTTGTAGACATGAGAAATAAATTATTTTTCAAATAACTAGTAAAAGTATACAATTTCAGATTCCTTTTCTGGGGGCTTTAAAAACAAGTTTTTGCAATTCAAAGTAACACTTAATTTGACTCCTTAAAAATTAAAAGCTACATTTCAAGCTATAAATAAAAAGTAAGCCAATAGACTAGAATACAAAATTTGATACACTTATATAACTTAGTTTGATACATAAATTTAGAAACATTATATACACGTTTACATTGACAATATAGGTTATTGACAAATAATTGATTAAAAGTGCAAGTATTTTACAATGTACATGTGTTTTTCAAAATAAAATAGCAGCTTGCACAGATTGTGCAAAAATGTTATTTACTTCACATCAACTTAGTTTAATTTTCAAACCTCAGTGAAGCATTAGCTAAATCACAATTCAATGATAAAGACATTCAAAATATCACTAAGACATTTTCCCATCAAAGAGATTTTGCAAATCTAACATGTAATTTATGTCAAAATGTAAAATTTAAAAATGTTTGAATAAATAGTATAACAAAAGTCAAAATGGTCTTTTCCAGTATTAACATACAAGAAATTGATAAAAACATTTATGAAACTATTATAAAATAAATTTACAATAAAGAAATTTACTATCATAGAATTATGTCAATCCACCCTGTGTGAGAAAACACCCTCACTCCTTTTTTAGTCTTTATTTGAAAGTCTGAAAAATTCCATAAAAGTCCCCCCCCCCTAAACATAGAAAAGAAAATCTGCAGATTGACAGAATTCTACTTGTTTTTTTTAGCAAAAAATTCCCAGCAAGTCCCCACAGCAATATTTTTCGTGATTTTCAGTCACATTTGAGAGGGCGGATAAATGGGATTTCACAGTGTACCATATTTAGTTACACCATACTAATAAGGCACAAACAGTAATAGATACTACATCTTATTGAATGGCAAAAACAAAAGATGAAAAAATTATATATGTAGATAAGCATGCTTGCTTCAATATAAGCTAGACACACCATGATTTATTTCGGTACTTACGTATTATCGCAACCATGACAAAATGTAATTGATGTATCGCCCAATAAAGGTCCCGATCGATTCCAAGGACAACATGCAACAAAGTGATCTGTATGAGGACCCACGTTCGAGCGGGCTCGAACTGGTTGGGGGACGTACGCACCGCTGGGACTGTGTCGTCAGACAGGCCGGCTTCGCCGGACCAAGTCACAGAGCATACTAGACTCGCTTCTGGGACCGTCGCACGGCGCAAGGACCGTGACAACATGCAGCCAAGTGATCTGTATGAGGACCCACGTCGAACTGCTTGAGAAAAACCCAGAAGCGAGTCCCAGAAGCGAGTCTAGTATGCTCAGTGACTTGGTCCGGCGAAGCCGGCCTGTCTGACGACACAGTCCCAGCGGTGCGTACGTCCCCCAACCAGTTCGAGCCCGCTCGAACGTGGGTCCTCATACAGATCACTTTGTTGCATGTTGTCCTTGGAATCGATCGGGACCTTTATTGGACGATACATCAATTACGTTTTGTCATGGTTGCGATAATACGTAAGTACCTTTATTTCTGTTTATGTGTTTATAAACTGTGTTAAAATTTAAATTTCTGTTGGAATTCTGGCAGTTTATAAAAACATGAACGGAAATAACTTATAGATGTCTTTGACTAATATTAGAGCAACCATGCTTATTTAAATATATAATATTTCTTTGAACATTATATATTTTTTTATATTTTATATTTCAAATCCTCATTAACATATGAAAATTTCTTTCCAACATAATACCTTTTCTCATTAAATATTAGATTTTTATTTTTTTTTTTTTTGAGGGGGGGGGGGGGGGGGGCAAAAAAAATAAATGCAAAGATTTCACAAAGTGACTTTTCTTGTAAAGAGCATGCTCACATTGCAGATAGCAGCATACATGAACTGGTTTCACGCTATTATGTGCTTATCTGCATAATATCTACAATGGCAAGAGAACTTGCAATGTCACAATTTTGACATTCTATTCAGACCAAAAAATTCAATCCTATGGAGCCATCTATGAATTTTTGAAAATGAAATATTGGAATTCCTTTTTATATGCAAACATTTTGTGATCTCTCTATATAATTAATGCATCAAACCTTCTATCTCAAAAATAAATTTCATTGGAAAGTGGAGTTTTTTTTTTCGAAATATTTGAGCTAACACAAAAATGAGGCACTAGGATTCCATATTCAGATTCTTCAAAAATATTCTTAGGAGTTTGACAATATTTTTAATGAATTTTTCAATTTGATTGCTAAATTAAAATGTGTTGATAGGCGATTGTATATTATAAACAAAAATTCCTTTGGAAAATCAGAAAGAAGAGATCTATATATATTGAAGGAATCCTGTGGCTGTTCCATATACAAAGCCATAATTTTTTACAATCTTTTTTCATGATTATTCTGATTTGGTATGATTATTTTCTACTTTACAATGGGTGACAGCATCCATGTTTCGAGTTCCTAAGACATGAGTTGTTGAGATATCTAAAAAAAAATTACACACAAAGTTCTATCCGGCCACACAGAAAGCTACCATTAGCCTATGGGTTGGTCGTGTGGTCTGGGCTTTCTACACAAAGTTCTATAGAAATAGAATTAGGCAGACAATTATTTTCTGAGACTTTATTTGAAAGAAATTATATAATGTGACTTAACAACGGAATTAAATAGAATGTGTTTATTTGGCATATGACTTATTTTATTTATGATTTAAATAATAAATATTGAGCTATTTCATAATTATCGTGGATAAATTGCCATAACATCCTGGGCGAGCGATCTAGCTGAGAAAAATTGACCAGGAATTAAAAATGCAAAATTCTAAACTATGTCAATTTTATGTTTCAAATTGGATAAGTAGGCATATTTCCGTATCAGAGATAATCTATACAAAAGTTATGTGATTCTGATAAGTATGAGAGGTAGGATATTATTCTTCTAATAAGACATGAGATTAAATATTATTCATTTTATTTCACTGGAATCTTGCAGAGGATTTAAAAAAAATTCATTTAGAAAGAGGCTTCAGAGCTATAGAATGTAGAAACATGCGCACATGGCTGAAAATCTGATAATTGTTAATTTTGGTCCCAGCTTTAAAAAAGTAATAAATAAGATGCTGTTTTCAGTATTTACTTAGAATGTAATCTATATATTTCTTTCAACAAAAAAGTATTTTACTATAATATTAAATGTAGTTTTGAGGTCATAAAAATGCTGATTTGTCATTTCTGTCACTCCTTAGTAATTAGCTTTTATCACCTAATTAAATCATCGGTAACATAATGATGTTGCCTAATAATTTTTCCTTTTCATTCATCTGACAGTGATATTAGCGATTTTAAATAAGCTGAAACTTTGCCATTAACAGTTAAATGAATAACACAATTTTATTATAAATTTTTTTATGAGTATATTTATTGCCTGTCATTTCTGGCACACATTTAGTGTTTTATTAAATATGACTGAAAATTAGTGCCCTTTAGTGAATAAAAACAAGTTCTGCATAGTGTATACTTTGTTTTCCAATGTTAGTTTTAATTTCTATGTAGACCCCCCCCCCCCCCCACACACACACGTCATTCCTGTTACATTATTGTAATGGATATGCATTAAAATTTTATTAATCTTGTTAAACAGTTATGTCATCCATTAGAAATTTTAAAAGACATTTCTAAGAACTTATTCCAAGCAAAAGGTCATAGAAACTATATGTTTATAAAATGTTTTTTGAACAAGAAAATCGACACTTATCAGATATTCAGCCACCGTATGCAGATACCTTAAATAATAGTTAATTTGGTTGATACTTTTCAAATAAAGTAGAAATCTTCTCCCTCCTTTGCTGCATATGTAACAATAGCAAACTTGTTTATTTAACCGGTTTCTACTGTATATTAAATTGTCATATAAAGTTTGAAAAAGACAAAAATAGCACAGAAAGTATCCAGATTATTACATAACTTATCAAAATATTAATATTTTAGAACTGGTGCATTACTGTACATATGTCAATAATTAAGTTAAATGAGCTGCGAAAATTATAGCCAAGGAATGAAACTTTTGGTATTGCAACAGTAGGCTGTGGTTAAAGAGTTCAACACATTGACTGCCAACTACAAGATAACTCATAGTTGGCAGTCAATGTGTTGAACTCTTTAACAACTCTTTCTTCAGTAAATATATAATGTTAACTACAGCCATTTTCATAGTAAATACATGCAAGCTATACGTACTGGGTGTCTGTGGCAAGCCCATTAAAAGCCTTGGTAGCAGAGGGAACTTGAACAATGTTTTCTCTTCTTAGAAACAAGACCCATTTCATTACAAAAAGTATTAAAAAAACCATAATTCCCTATTTTTCTACTGAAAGATCATGGCGTCTGGGGTCAGACTTGACGAACTCCCTGTGGCAGTCAAAGTTTTAAGAACCAGCTTCAATAAAAGAATAAACAATGCAGATTTATTTATAAAATATTTTATAAATAAATTTGCATTTTTCTTTTAAGTACAAATTTAATGGATATACATTTTTTTACATAGTTCAACTGGTAGTAAAAATTTATTTAAAAATTAAATTCAACTACATTATATTTAAAACATTATGCATAAAGAAAGTTCTATTAAAAATCACAGAGCATTCAACAATTCTTACTATTTTGAATATATTGAATGTAAATTTATATTTACATATATAAAAAATATTTAAAATATTTTATTAACTCATAATTTCTTTTATATTGGTTCCCAGAACATTTTCTGCAGTCAAGTAATGATCATAAATATTATTTACTTGTATATTTATATAAAATGTTACATTACCTATTTCTTTGAAAAAGATACTGAACTTTTCCGGTTGATGAGGTTCTTTTACCCAAGATAGAAAAATCTACTTCTTTAGACCTTTTAGAATATAAATCTTTGGTAGTCATAAACGAAGCAGATTCATTAGAGGCATACTCATCAGAATTCTGATGAATGCCATTGATAACAGTCAGATCATAGGAGTTTTCAGTATTCTTTCGCCTTTTTGTAGTCTTCATAGGAATTTTGTCACTTTGACTACTAGAAGATATTGTATGGTTTTCTTCCGATAAACTCTGAAAAGGGTTATTGCAAATACTAAAATTAGATGGGAGAGGTATAAGGGAGTCCAAAAGTCCTAAACGAGCAGAGTCTTCATCAAATAAAATAGTTGTGCGTTTATTTTTGTGTTTAGATTTATGAACTCCATTTTCATTTTGTGGCACACTTTCGCAGCACTTCGACACTTCTCCCTATATATATAAAAAAAAATATTAGAAAGGCATCAAGATCTTAGTGATCAAGTTGAAATGCTCAAAAACACATTAAATACAAACTTTATTACTTTTTCAATTCTTATGTAACTTACAGTTATGCTGTTATAGATAGTAAATATATATAACAGCATTATTTTGTAAATTTATTATCTATGTTTTAATCCCAGGGTTCATACAGACTCAGTCAAAGAAAAATCAAGGACTATTCAAGGGAAAGTACCAAATTTTCAAGGATTCAAAATCAAAATAAAAGTAATTATGTACTGGGTAAAATAAAATTGTACAATTTCTATAAAGTAAAGATTTAATTGCATTCATTCTGCATTTCATGATAAAATTTCAAACTTTAGATTTAACTAGTGATGCCCACAGGCAGTTTGCCGGTAAGTAATTAAAAATATTGGTTTATTCATAGCGTATCTTTTACTATAAACAGGGTTAATGCAGATTTTTCAAAATGAACGAGTGTTCCAGGTTTTCCCTGTTGTCTTCATCAAAATTCCAGGTACTGCATACTACTATTTTAATGCCAATTTCAAAATATAATTTTAAATTTCCATGATATTTACCGTAAATGCACAACAGTAAAAAAAAAAAAAACATTCAAAATTTTCTATCTTTGTATACAATTTTATCTGCATATACAGTACAACCTCGAAAATCTGGACTTTGCAAATTTTGGAATTTAGAATTTTGCAGATTATAGAGCTTGTATAAAATTCAAACTTAATATCAACTAAATACACTATAAAACATTATTTTTAGTAAAAATAATGACAAAAAGTCAAGTTAACCCATTAAAAAATATTTAATAATAATAAAAAAAATAGAACAAAAGAAATTTTAAGAAAAAATATACATATACAAGAAATAAAGAGAAGGTTTACATTTTATCATTTTGTTTAAACATTTGCACTAATGTTTGTTGTTTTATTAATTTTGGTTTGTGGAAAAGCAGTATTTATTTTATCCTGTAAGTAGATAGGCATTATTTCCTGTTTGGTTAAGAAGTTTCTTTGTTAAAGACTTTTAATTCCCTGATTGACTGTTTGTACATGATTATCAATAGGTATTTTTTCTGTCGCCCCCCCCCCCCCCCCACCTCAATTCGATGGCAAAATGTCTTCATATTTTTACTTTTTCATACTATAGAATAGAGAAAGTATTGCTTTCATGAATATTTTCTTTTTCGAGATTTTGATGCCAATATGTTTTAGGACCTGTTGAATACCATTTCACTATTTTAGAGTAATGTCCATCTGTTGTCGATTACTAGTGTACACAATAGCTGCCTTAAATACTGATGGATTTTTATGAAACTTTATATCCAGCTTTGCTATTGAAAAATCTAGAACTAGACAGAATTTTTTGAAACTCGAGTGAAAACTTTTTCAAGTGAAATTTCATATTTTCTATGGCTGCATGAGATGAAGGAGCAGAAGATGGTTCTATGGCAGCAAAATACATTAAATGTCAAAACTAAGTTTCAATTGTTGTAATATATTAATTATAGCCTTTTGTGTGATACTGTAAATAAAAAAAAAATGTTATTTTTAATTTTAAACTACTTTATACTTGTTAATAAGCAGAGGAGAAAAGAAAGAAAAACTTGATTTAAACAACGATACAAAATTCTAAAGAGTTTCATAAAATCACCACATAAAAATTTGAGGTACAGCCTTAGGAGCAAAAGTCTAGCTGGTAAATTGGTAGTTACTCATGTAACTTACGTGCATTGTATGAACCCATAAAGCAACCACCCTTCCGTGTAGCGGGCGGGTTTGTGATCGGAAGCTACTGCAACGCTACGTGGATAGGATGTGTCTGCGATGCTGGAGTATCATTAATGAATGAAGTTTGGTTATTATTTGTATTGCTGGATAAATACGAAAATTTAGCGTTTTATCTTTCAGAGTCACGTGTGGATTTTCCTTTATCCATGAAGAGATGAGTCAAGAATTAGAAATCCATTACCAGTTTTCAAAACTTGGTAAAAACACTTTGGTAAAGCATAAACATTATATGCTTAAAGAGCTCAAAGAAGTTGTTTGAATATTGGGTCATTTAAGCAGTTGTGTAAAACAGACACCGGGTAAAAATAACTATTTTACCTCAACATCACATGCACTTTCTTGAAGCCACGTAATACACTTAGCAAAGAGGTTTTTGAAGAATTAATCATCGCGTGTGATTATATATGCATTACTTATCACAAGCGAAAACCTCATTGGTTTGGATCGAAATAAACAAGTTCTTAATTGAACTTCACAAATTGGATGCATCTTGACATTATTTCATTTTGATCCGTTTTTGCACTTCACCATGCGCAATTAAGTGTCTACCATAAGTAAGATGAAAAACATAACGATCTATAACAAGATTGAACTGACAAAGTCATACAGGCATCATGAATTAAGACTAGAATGGAACAAGAGAAGAAGAGAATACAAGACAACTGCTTTAAGATGGACCCAGTATTTATATCTAAAGATGGGAGCTTTCCGGAATGTGATCATAACCGGAAACACTCCAGGATATGCAGATTGCTTGCATAAGTGCCGAGCACACAATTTGCATGATTTGCTTGTCGAAAAAATTCTGCGATTCACTCCTGAGAATGGAGTGAGTCATTCAAAAGGAAATTTATTAGTTTAAGAATGTTCAGGGGCAGTGTTAGAAATTAAAAATTTGAACTAGGCATCATTTGACGCCTATAGGTTCTGACTCTAGGTGCCAAATAGACACGGCTACTTGCCATTTTTACATCTCTAACAATAACAACTACTTTTTAAATGCCCATTTTTGTTAAAGATATAAAAAAAGAATAATTCAGATTTTTGTATTAAAAATTGTTTTAAATTTTCTTAAAATTTAAAATGAACTGAAAAAGAAACTCAAGAAAAAATAAATAGAAAAAATTGCTAATTTGTTTTTACTTGGCAAAAAGGGCATAAAAAAACAACAAATTAAAAAAAAAACTTCTATTTAACAATTTTCAATTATGGTCATCTTATCTTGTACAGTCATTGCCCAATACCCCTTCATTTCATGCTTGAAAATTATTTTTCCTGAGTTAAAACAGCAATTAATATAAAAGTTTTAGTTAATGAAAACAAATTGCGAGAATGGAAAATACATGATAATAAAATGGGATAAACCGATAATTACGTATAAATGCACATTTTAGTGACATTTCCATATAATATTTCTCATATTACTTACAAATATAAGAATGAAACGCATTTAAAATTAAAATATTATAATGTAATCTTGAGTGAAATTTAGTCACTTTTTGTAGCCAATTTTGCCAAAGTATTAAATTTCATTTTAAAATCTGTTTACTATATTCATCTTAAAAGTTAAAAAAAAAAAAAAAGAAAAAAAAAAAAAAAAAAAAGAAAAAAAAAGGGGGGGGGGGGGGGGGGGGGGGGGGAATTTGCATATTTCTCCGGAAATCGACAGTCAATACAAATATCGGAGCTTCACCAAGAAATGCAGAGTTGACAGCTAGAGTTCAGTATTTGCAAGTCAATAATAAGTTTTAGTTTTATAGTTGCTACTCTTTTTCTTGTCGCTTTGACAAAATATAAATCATACCCTTGAAACTCATCTACACCCTTTGGGTGAGCTAGAGAGCCTGGGTAATAATAAAAAAAAGTATGAAACACATTAATTTTAGGGATTGATATAAAAAATGCATAGATGCCAACCTACCAGAAAAAAAGATAGGAACACATTGCATGAGGAAAAATCGTGCACTAATACCGTTTTTCCCCATACTGCTGCAAAATAGCCTTCTATTTCGTTAATAATACGTTTGAAAAATAGTTTTTCTATTATATAGAAAAACAATTTTTATGTTTGTAATTATTTTCTATATTATATATACAAAATAATTACAAACATCTTAAACGATGCAAACAAATTGTAACAGTGGAAAAATACTACAAAATAAAACAAAATATAGAGGATCGAGCACAAATGCCGTTTATCGCGATATTGCTGCAAAATAGCCTTTCATGTCATTAAAAATATGCTTGAAAAAGTTTTTCTGTATAATATAGTATATACGAAATAATTACAAACGTTTTAGAAGATGCAAACAGATTGCAGAAGTGGAAAAGTATTTTCACAATAAAACGAAATATAAAGAAGATCGCGGACAAATGCCATTTATCGCGGTACCCGGTACTCGTGCAATATAGCTCTTCATTTCTTTAATAATACGTCTGAAAAATAGTTTTCTTGTATATAACAAGAAATAATCATAAAAATTTTAGTCGATGCAAATGTGTTTCTCCCACATTAATTAGAAACAGACGCAATTACGTGGAAACGGATTTTTAGATGAAAATACGGGAAAACCTCCATCTTAAAATTCCAGACTTTGTTTCTCATTTCGTGACCTACTTTCGATTTCATGACTTGTATATACTCTTATGCAGATCAGTATATAATAAAATATAAATGTTATGGAAAAGAAAAATCGGACTACTGTGGATCCAAATCAGATTCCCGGAACAAGACAAAAAACGGAACAAGTACATAAAAACTGAACACTTGGAAGCTATAAAAACGTCATTTACAATGTCTGATAACAAAATATTAGCTAACCAAATTTACAAGCATGAACGATTCAATCTGGAATGCAATGTGTTCTATAATAGTAAGCAATTAGATAGTAAAGATTGCAGGATCACCCCCCTTTTCTTTCAAGTGCGATACGTAGATCTATGAAGGAATAAAGGGGAGGGGAGCAATAGAAACTCGTGAAATACCCGGAGTTTCGGGCATCGGAATGTCTGAGGATAAAGCAAACACAAATTTTTCAGAAGTGCAATTTCAGGTCTTGAAGGGTGGGGGTGAGTTCAAGTACAATAAAGCTCCCAATGTGTCCTTCCCTGAATAGACAGAGGGGGATTTTACTGTCTGTGTACTACCTGTAGATTTATCACTGTGGGCGTGTATAAAATGCCACTTTTTTCTCGACAGCTATCCAGTCTTCCAATAGGGATCATAATTTAGTCAAAGGAAAAGGGAAGACTGATATTTAACAATAGAATTGGGCGTCAAATTTGATGACCAGATTGAAGAATCTAGTCGTCAAATTGAAATTTCTAGTCGCAAATTACGACTAACGATCGCTAATTTCGAACACTGTTCAGGGGAATCGTGAATCACAATTGTTTGTTTACATTTTTTTCAACACCGGTAGCCATTACATGCACACATAACTGGGGTATGAGGACGACAATTATTTAATGAACTGTGCCATTAGTCGTGACTTGCACGATTAGTGGAGGTGTGCGAGATCGAAAACTATTTTATGAACTGTATCGGTAACCATGACATGTGCAAGTATTGGAGGTGTGAGGTTGACTACTACTTCATAAATTACACAATTAGCTGTGCTTTACACGTGCAGCACAGGTGCTCAATTGACAGCTATCATAAGAAAGCTATTATCTGACCCTGATAGTACAACTTGTTAAATACTGACTTGAAGTCTTACGTACGACAGGGGCAAAAAGTTATTAGAAGTTCACAACTTTTTTTAAAAAGCAATGAGTTAGTCGCCGAAAGTGGTTATTAAATAATAGTTCACCTATATTTCTCTGCTATGCACTAATCAAGACACAATTTTTCCTTCCCTTCAATCATTCTGTATTTTGACAAATACAACCATAAACAAAGTCATTACTCATATACCAGGGCTCACAACAAATTTTTATTAAGTTCCTGGGAAAAAAAGGGACCAAAAAGAGACCATTTTCAATTTAAAAAAGAACCAAAATTTGACAATTTTAAATTAAAAAAATCTGATGTGGGCAGCACATCACTTTCCCTGCAGACTTCAATTCATATTTTCTTTATTTCTTTAATAATTCATTAGATTGAGTTTAATTGCACCAAATAACACTAAATTTGCATTTTTACGTGAATTTTTGCTTTTATTTGGTAATTGGGCATTTTTCCAACAGCGGCGTAACAAAACTGCAAGAAATCTCAAATATCTTGAGAACGGTTAGCCCTAAAGTATAATGGAGTGTGTTATATTCTTTTCCTCGTTTAAAATTGCACATAAAACAAGAATTTAATTGATACATTTCAGCGCATACGTAGTCTTTTTTTTTTTTTTTTAGATTTTGGTGATTTTTGCGGGCCATTTCGTAAAAAAAGGCAGGTTGTTATTTTCCGAATCGTACCAAAATCTAATCAGCACCAGAGTGTCCCATAAGTAACTTATCTAAAAAATATTGTCAAATTTAGTCAATTATTATTTTAGCTAGGGTGGATACATGAAATTTTTGCTGGCCATTTCGTAAAAAAGGCGGGTTCTTCTTTTACGAATCATACTAAATTCTAATCAGCACCAGAGTATCCAACAAGTAACTTAGCTACCAAATTTTGTGAAATTTGGTCAATTAGTATTTTAGCTAGAGCGGATAAATGAAATTTTTACGGGCCATTTCGAAAAAAAAAAGGCGGGTTCTGTTTTTACGAATTGTACCAAAACATAATCAGCACCAGGGTCACATCCAAGTGACTCACCTACCAAATTTTATGAAATTCGGTCAATTACTTTTTTAGTTAGAGTGGATACAAAATCTGCACAGACAGACACACACAGACGTCACGCTAAAAATAGTTTTTTAGAAGTCTCCAAACGTGTAGATCTGTCGAAAACTCGAGTTGCGATTTTCGGTATGATTCCAATACTTTTCCTATACATTACCATGTATTGCAGGGAAAGTAAAAAGGACAAAAATGAGATCATCCAAGGAAAAGAAAAAGAATTGATGATATCTAAAATGGATGATTCCATCCTAAAAGTTTCCAAGAATTAAAAAAGGGCAGGGTACTGCTACCTAAGAAAAAGTACTTAAAAAAACTGAAGGCATGAAGTTACCGAGCATTGTTAAATTGAATTTTTTGTTGTGAAAAATTTATCATTGAAAAAAGCTAATTGTACATAAATTTTTTTTAGTCTTGAGCAGTTGTGTTCATCAACAATTACACTTACTGAATTTATATAATTTTAGAATTAAAGGAGAATACTAAATTGCTTTTTAATATTTTCTCATTCATCAATGAGGTGTTGAAGACCCAGACCGTCCGACTCATCCTGAGGACTTGAGCAACTATTTGGACGGCCGGACATCAATGAGGTGTGAATGAGCTCAAAGTGACAAGATACATTTAAATGTTAATAATATTTTTCAATTGTTTGTTGTCATATATTAATTATAAAGATATTTTTCTGGAAACACACACATATATATATAATAAATGTTAGCTTCAACTTCAAAGTGCTGTTTACTTGCCAATAAATATAAGAAAAAAAATAAAACTTGATTTAAACAAACAAATAAAATTCCGAAAAGTTCTATAAAATCACAATATAATATTTTAAAAAACTGCTGCCCGCACAGTGTCCATATTGTTAGACGTAAGCCTGTGGTTGAGCGGATCCCATGTTTCTCCAGTTCTGTGCAACGGTGTATGCGCATTTTTGTGGCACATATGGAATTAAAAGTAATTCTGGCAGTTTACAATATGATTATGATTGTCATTTTCAGATGTGAGACAATTTTTGTTAAAACCATTGCAATTTCTAAACTGTGCGTAGTGTTATCAAATTACTAATAAAAATTAAGCACATTGGCAGTACAAATTTAACAGTTTTAAGGTCCTTGAAAATAAAATTAGGGAGTAAACAGTTTTTAAGATCTTTTAAGGACCACAAGCATCATGTATTGGGTGGCTTTAAGGTTCAAATATACTGTGTTCACCACATGGCTAACAAGACCCCCAATCACATCAGAATTCAAAAAGGTGAATATTTTATTGAGCTATGTTAAATCTTTTAGGGAAATTGAAAAAAATGAATATTTTATTGAGCTATGTAAAGAACTTTCTTTTATAGAAATTATTCATTTGGGAAATTGAGAGAGGGGTGATAAAACTCCAGGGAATTTTGAATTACATATGGAAAGTAGAACACACACACAAAGTTTCCAACTACAAACTAGGCTTGACAGTTACACTAAGAACAATAAAAAGTTAGATTTGAAAACTTTTTTTTAATTATCAAACTAGATATACCATTAAAATGAAAAATGTTGTTAAGATATTTAAAATCAACTTACATTTTTTTGGCGGGCAGAAGATGTTTGGGGTGGTTTAGATTTAGCTTTTCCATTTTTAAGATTCTCTTTGTTTTTTGTTGACCTATGGAAGGAAAGTTTACGAGCAATGAAAAAAGATAAAATCAATAAGTTTCTTATAATGGACATTCCAATTTTCTATATTGAGCAATCAGATAAATAAAAAAAAAAGAAAAAAAAAAAAAAAAACCCTGCATTGCAAATGCACAAGCAAGTGCATATAAAGGTCTAGTTGAATTGAAAATTACTTTAATGGAATATTTTTTAGAAATAGGTCTGCATTTACAATACCTTATAAACATTAAAATTTACAGTTTTAAGTTAAAATAGTATGAATGGCAACAGTTGAGTTGACACAGAGAATAAACTAAAGAGATTTTTACCAGCACAATAGGAAACTCATGAAGATGTAATAGCTAGTGTAGTGAGCAACATGTTAGTTTTGTTTTCATTCTTAAATTATTTGTTTCCTATTTGTTTGTATGAGAGTGAATTCATACTTGTCATGCATGATAGCTATGCAAACGCATGTTTGTTACAATTCACCCACCACTGATGTTGGTTGGTATGGCAGTAGCTTCTTATTAAAACACTAGATGGAGCTGTTGTGAAAATTATGAAACTGGGAGTGAATAATTTATTCTATTTTTTTTTTTTTTATGTACTGCCATGTTGATTTTTGATGGATAAGGCCATCATAAGGCAGGGAAAATGTGCAAAAAATTCCCATCCATTTGCCTGTCTGCAGTACTTGCACTTCTAATATCCACAGATACCTGCAAGCAATGCACTATACGACTCCCTATTGAAACATACATACTATCCTCTAACATAATGCAATAAATTTATGTTCTGATAGACTCCCTAACAATACCTAGCTGCTCCACAAACAGTGAAATTCATATTTTATAGAGAATATAAAATTAATAATCTCAAAGTGATAGGAATTATCTTTAATTGATAGTGTAGAATATCTGAATTAATGAATTTTTCATAATTGGGTAGTCTTTTTATCGATTTGGCAATGTTTTGTGAATTTTGTGCCATTTTCCCAAAAATCACCAGGTTTGTCACTGTCTATTAATTTGAATGAATTCCAATCTATTTCTAAAATTTAAAATCAAAATCCTATTTATACTTTGATTTTAAATTTGTTTTTATGATTGACCTTACTTTCATGAATTTCACATTACTTTCATTTAGTGTTGTTTTCATCAATTTGGTGGCATTTTCATCAAGTTGATAATTAATAATAATAATAATAAAAAAAGATATATATAAATAAAAATCCAAGCGTTCCAGATATACAGACAGAGACAGAATAAACAATGTTTCATCTTGAGAATTTATCTTTTTTTATTTTCAGTGTATAGGTTTGTGACTACCAGCATTTAACAAATTGAAAAACTACCATATCTTATTAAAGCATAATTAAAAGAATAAGATAACGCTAAGTATATTTCAATTCGTTTGAAGATTAATGTGAATTATAAAGGATCTCCATAATTAATGGTATTATATGCAAGATAATTTATTATCCTGAAATTCCATATTTTGCAAAAATATTTATTATAAACAGTAAAGTTCTGATCAATGAAGTATCTTGTCTTTTAAAATTAAATAATTTGAAATTAAACATGGATGGAAATGTATTATTATGAATTTATTGCAGTCAGTCACTAATTTCACTAATTGTTTATGTGTTGAAAAATTTTTTTTTTCCTTTTAAATTAAACTAAATGCAAAACATCTGTATACATACTTTTTAACAGTGATAATATGATATGCCCTGTCTTTGACTTGAAAGTCCCAAACAACAACATCTTTTTCCAGGCGTGCACCAGTAGGAAGAACATCAGGGGGTTCAGGAGGTACTTTTTCCCTTAATGCCCATATACTTTTGCATTTTTTTACCTCTTTGCCACATTTAAACCTAAAATTAAATCAAAAGTTTAATTATAAAAAATCTGATGTGGCCAACACATGATTTTCTTTACACAAGGCATTTTACTTCTTTCATAGTGAAACAACGACAACTGTGTGCAACAGTGGTTTCCAAATTGGGGTCTGCAAATAACATAAAAAGTATATGTAGTTATTGAAAAGTATTTTAGAGTAAGAGAAAATTGATTAGTTAGGCTGAAACTAGATTTAAAAATTATTTTTGGCATATTTTAACAAAGGAGCTAATGGTTTGCACATTGCCTAATAATACAAGAATTAAATGGAAAAGATTTTGTATGGCACAAATCTGATGGTAGAGAGAGCGACAGCCCCAGCTCACTTATTTGAAATGTAAGATTGGAAATTGAGAAGGAAATTATCATTGCTTGAACTGAACATTGCTTTAAAAAAAAAAAAAAAAAAAAAAAAAAAAAAAAAAAAAAAAAAAACGAGCATCATAGTTTACATTAAACTGTCGATTATTATTAGTTACATAACATTTCTAGTTTAGTACTTTCAATATTTATATTTTAAAGAACTTATGCAAAATTCTTGGCATGACAAATAATAAATTTCTGATCTTAATAAATGTTGTTCTTACTACAGACTAAGTGTTTATTTTATTACATCTAACCTTCATTTATATTTAGTGTTTTGACCATATATATGGGCCATTTTCTGTAAACGGGAGTTTTACATGTCCCAGGCGTTTTAATAAAAGTTTGCATGACTTGGGACTGATTTCGGACACTGATCAGTTTTAGTATATTGTAGTTCATATTTGTCACCCTTTAGCTAAAAACAACAATTTATATTTTTAATATTTAAAAATTTGGTTTCTTTTATTAAATGT
Organism: Amaurobius ferox; assembly: GCA_951213105.1. NCBI lineage: Eukaryota > Metazoa > Arthropoda > Arachnida > Araneae > Amaurobiidae > Amaurobius > Amaurobius ferox. The sequence goes on along the minus strand of OX578150.1, from coordinate 30,042,582 downwards.
CATTCCCATGTGTGTCCCAACAGCCAAATAATAAAATCACAATTTAATTTACAAGTCTTCATTTTCTAGTTTTCTTTTAATTTGATGTTTTATATTAAATTAGACAATTTAAAATAAAAATAGTAATAAAAAAATCTGCTATGCACTAGAGAAATATTTTAAATTGATTTTTTACAACTGTCCCCTAGCTTTTTTGTCATTCACCTGTCTTTAAATTTTAACACCACATTCTGTACATAGATGACAACACAATATAATTAAAGTATTATTTTTTGCTAAAGTCCATATTCACCATTTCAAGAGTTCGACTATGTTCTAGCCATTATTCTGTGCAGGGAAATATTATAAAACTGAACAATTTTGGGTAAGTATTTTTATTCCTTGCCACTCACCTGTCCTTAATTATTTTTAGAATAAAAAAGTAAATAATTTTTTTTAACATATATGTGTGCCTAGTTAGTGTAGCAAACTGAATATCAAGTTACGCTCAAATGCAAATAAAACTCATATATTCAGAAAGAAAAATCACATGATTTGTCATTCCCGTCTTCTTGGTAGACAAGGGAATGACATTAGAACAGGTGAATTACATTTAAACTAGATATTCATTTTAGAAGATAAAACAAATAAGAAGTTAGTTCTAAATACAAGATTGTAATTAAAGCAAAACAACAATTTTTTTTTATTTTTCTAATGATATATATATATAACATACTAACTGTGCCGATTATTAATTTTGTTGATTAAAATTAATATTGTCAAAAATGCATTTTACATTAAATTAATTATTTATTAGTATATTAATTATACATGTAATCTGTTCTAAAACTTACTGCTGTGTACATTGCGTTGGTGGCCGCAAAACCCACCTATTTCTGTGCTTAACGGGATACTAAGTTAACAAACTAAAAATTAAGGTTAATAGTAAAGGAACAAACATTTATTTATCACATACACAATTTACACTCTTTAGTTTTACAAATTAAATAAATATCACAATAGTGGAATACATCTCAATGGTAGTTCGGGGGGTGTAATGCCAGATGAATTGATATTTGGTTGGAGCACGTGGTGGGATGCATTAATTAGCTTTTCCTTAAAAACACAAATTTAGACACAGAGGTTATCCTCATATAGTTTAATTGTACGGTACCTGATCTTCTTTCATATAACTTGGGTAACACCGATGCTCTGTCACATTTTACACTTGCAATACCAGATGAACATGAGCTCTCCTTCGAATTCCTATATCAGAGACGCACACACAACTCTTAACTCTGCTACCGTCGCTTCTTCTTGACTAGTCTAACTCCAACAGCCTGCCTTGACCAATTCTGACCCCCACTTCGAGCAACTCTCACTTATATCCCTTTTTCGGTCGGCGGTCCACGTGCTGAAATGCAGAGCTGAGGGCTAATCCGTAGACATGGCGTCGCCGTCTCGGTTGCCGCCAAACGGCTTAGCGTGGTATGTAAGATATGGGGCCACCTGTATATTATCGCCCATCTGCTTAGCGTGGGGATAATCCGCCCGCATTCCTGGTTCCATTATTTTTTAATCCTTCCAAATATTTATTACTTTACATTTCTGGCATTACATTCTCACCCCCCCGCGAAAAAAAAGTCCAAAAGTTACTCTCCCACAGTTTCACCCCAGTGTTAAGAAATTAAGTTCACAATGGTTCCTCGCAAACACATATGTTCATCCATCGTGAGAAAGGCTGAGTTCCACTTTTTAGCCTCGTACAACTCATAGCTTTGATAGTTCTTTGTAGTTTCTTGATAGTTCCCTGTCAAGTTAGTCCATCATTCATAATTGACATAATGTACCATAAATTACATGAGGATTACCAACATTCACATTATTATTAAATTGTAAATTTTGATATATATTATTTGCAATGCATAATTTTCATTTCTCCTTTTACATAATTATTTACATACGACATATCATTACATAACAGCATTCATTACTTTATTATTATTATACATTTTCTTGTTATCATTTCATTTTGTAACATATTGTAGTAGTGCAACTATCAACTTCCGATTCTTGGTTATGGTTGAATTCCATACCACCATATTATTTATAAATTACTTTGTTATTTCACTTTTTTTTTTTTTTTTTTTTTTTTTTTTTTTTTTGAACTTGCCATATATGTAATGTCAGAAATACATAACATACTTTTTGAAATATACTTATATCCACAATTTAAAACATAAAAACATACACATATACACTCAATTATCACTTTCTATTTATGACATTAATTACAAACTTTTTACATATTTTTCATATTCTTTGTTTTATGAAATTACTATTTACAACAATTCGAGGGCGAAAATTATACCCTCTGGCATTATAACAAACCTCATCATCATTTCTATTATTTTCACAGTTTAATTGCTTTTCTTTAGTGACCTTCCCTTCCTTAATTTGACTTTGATCATTATTTCTAATCACTTTCTCATTTTGATTTTTTTCTTTGTCCTGTGTGTGTGTGTGGTTTGATTCGCTTTCGTCACTATCTTTCAAATATTGTTTTCGCTCCGCTGCCATGTATAGTTTATTTATGTGCACTTTATAAGTTTTATTTTCATCACTTTTAAGACATATTATAACATTATTATTTCGGACTAATTTCGTAATTCTAAATGGTCCATCATATCGATCCTCTAATACCCTTGGTTTTAGGAACTTTTTTAGGTACACTGTCGCTCCTATAAATATATCGTTTTTTCTCACTATTTTATATTTCTTTATTTGTTTGTCATTTATCAGCTTTTGTTGTTCCGATGCGTCTTTCACTACTTTATCTATATTTTTTAAATGCTGTGCCACATAATTTTTATAATTATTTACATCACTATACATTATATCTATTTCTTCCTTACTTGGTATGTTTGTTTGTTTAATATTTTCAAATGGCAATGATAAATCTCTAAGATAGAACAGGAATGAAGGCTCAAATCCTGTATTACTGTTAATAGTGTTATTCACATAAAACTTAAACCATTTTAAAGATTCATCCCATTCAAACGTAGTCTTTGACAAACACATTATACATTGTTTCATGTCTCTGTGTATTCTTTCACAACGACCTAAAGAACTTGGGAAATAAACCGAACTGTATCGCCTTTCAATATTTAATGCATTTGTAAAATCTATGTATTCTTTACTTTTAAAAATTTGAGCATTATCGCTTTGAATAATAATTGGAACTCCATAAGTTGTCACGAAGTTTGTTAGCTTATTCACTATTGTTTTAGCAGTAATGTCTCTGACTGCATAGGCCTCAAAGTATCGTGAAAACATGTCTACAATTGTAATTACAAAATTATTTCCTCCATTACTGCGCGGTAGTTTTCCTACGCAATCCAGTTGTAAATATATTCCTGGTTTTAATATTTCTGGCATAGCCTGAAGTCTGGCTGGTGGTATATTTTTGTGTTTTACTAATAAGCATTGATTACAAGACTTACAAAAATTTTCCACGTCTTGGAAAGCCCCTATCCAAAAATATTTTCTTGAAAGTAATTGGTATGTCTTTTTTACTCCGAAATGAGGGAAATGTGCTATCTCTATTATCTTTCCCTTTAGCGAGTGCGGTATTACAATCTTATTCTCATTTATTTTCCTATACGTTTGTCTTTTATTTTCCTTCTTTACCATTAACAGTTTATTTTGGCTATCAATATAGTATACCTTGTTATTGTGATATCGGTTTCTTCCTTTTTGTAATTCCTCTCTAATTTTACTTAATTTTTCATCTACCATTTGTTGCTCTAATATTTTCTCCACATTTATCTCATCATTTTTAATTAAAGTATTTACATATTTGATTTGGTTATCATTGTCAAATACATATCTCGAGCAATAATCACTTGCGTTATTTTCACCTTTTTGATATTTGAATTTAAAATCATACTGACTTATGTCAATTAGCCACCTCGATATGATATTTGGCATTTTATCTAATTTTATGTGGTACATAAGGGATTTTGCGTCACTCAGCAAGGTGAAACTCCTTCCGAACAGATATTCTCTGAAGTGTTGTAAGGATGCGTGTATAGCTAGCAATTCTAGCTTTATTGCAGGATAACGCTTCTCTGCCGGGTTCACAGGTCTTGAATAAAATTCGATAACATGATCGACTCCATTTACCCTTTGCATCAAAATACTACTAATTCCCTTACCTGAGCCATCCGTAGTTAAGACAAACGGGTTTACTTCATCAGGCTGTCTTACAACTGGTTCTTTAAAAATTGCATTTTTTAATTTTTCAAAAGCTTTTCTACATTCATTATTCCACTCGAACCTAACATTCTTTTTTGTCAAATTTACCAACGGTTCTGCAATTTGTGCATAATTTTTTATCAGACCTCTAAAATAGTTTGTTGTCCCAAGAAAGCTTTTTACTTGTTTAACCGTTTGGGGTTGTTTGAAATTTTGCACTTTTGCACAGTTTTTTATTGATGGGCTTATACCATTCGCATTTACTTTATATCCTAAAAATTCAATTTGCGATTTGCATATCTGTAACTTCGCCGGGTCGAGTGTTAAATTATTTTCTTTCAATCTTTGGAAAACAATTTTGATTTTCTCTAACATTTCGTCGTTATTTTGTGCGCATATGACTAAGTCATCTAAGTAAAAGTATATTTTTAACTCTGATAGATCTCCTAACACTTTGTTCATTAAAAGTTGAAAATATGCTCCTGAGTTTTTAAGACCAAACGGAATTCTTTTAGGATTAAAATTTCCCATAAAAGTTGTGAACGTTAAGGCCTTTCTATCTTGTTTTCTTAGTTCGATCTGAAAAAACGCCGCCTTCAAATCCATAACTGTATAAATTTTACTACCAGCGATATTTTGTAATATATCCTTCACCTTTGGTAAGTTTATTGGCAAAAGTGGTAAATACGCGTTTATGGCCCTATAATCAATAGCAAGTCTATATTTAGGTTCTTCATTTGGTTTACTTGGTTTCTTTACAAGAATAATGGGACTAGCGTACGTGCTTTGTGAACTTTCAATAATGTCATTTTCCAATAATTCCCTAATTTCTTTTTGCGCAATTTCTCGTACTGCTCTCGGAATTGGGTATGGTCGACTCTGAATAGGATAATTGTGCATAAGTTCGATTTTCGGTACTATTGCTGATGTTTTACCTAGGGTAGCATATGACTTTGAAAAAACCTCTGTATTGGTCATCATTAATGCAATAACTTTATTTCTATCTTCCTTATTTAAGTGCTGTACTTGAAAATCGTCTGGAGATATTTCTTTCTTTCTTAATTCCCGAATTTGTTGATAATCTGTTTTATTTAAATTTTGAATATTATTAATTTCCAACGTGGGTTTACTGCTTTTATTTTTTGTATCAACAATTTCGATTTGTTCTGTTATTATACCCACGTTCATATTTTTATTAAGTGTAATTTGGCAATTTTTTTCATTGTATAACAACATTCTAATCTTATTTTTATTTTCTATACTTTGGATCGCTTCATCCGTGATTAATGTTCTTGCCATTTTTATTGGAGAAAATAAAACATCCTGTCCCTCATTTAATTCCTGTGACAAAATCAATTGGACTATTTCTGACTCCCCTGGCTTTAATGTTATTTTTCTTTTCAATTTAGCGAAAATCTGCTTTTCCTCTTTCTTTTTAACATTCTTATTCTTATTACTTTCATTAGAACTTGGTAACCATTTTCCATCATTTACATTATCGCGAGTGCTACAATTTTGCATATTAGAGTTTTTTCTATCGTTATCGCTTTCATTATCCTCGCTTATTCTACCTTCATTCTCATTATTGAATTCATTACAACAATTATTTATTTCCTCATATTCGTCGTCATCATTATCATCGCTTATTCTATCTTCATTCTCATTATTGGATTCATTATAACAACTATTTATTTCCTCATATTCGTCGTCATCAGTATTATAATTTTCATAATTACTATTATATCTATTTTCATCGCGAATTCCCTGGCTTTGTGGTTTTTGTTTTGAATTCTGTATTGGGTTTGTATTTTCACTTTTATACAATTTAATCGCAGTATTCCCAAATTGTACTTCGTTATCTTTTGTATTTAAAATTGCTTTATGTGAGGATAAAAAGTCGTAGCCTAAAAGCATTTTATATTGCCCCTGAAAGTTCTGTTTTGTCACGAAAAAATAATTTTTGCATGCCTTTTTCCCAATTCTAAATGAAAATTGAATGCAATTTAAAAATTCTATATTTTCTTTAGTAAACGTCTGAAGTATTACTCTTCTGGTTATGTATTTTATTTTTACATTTCTATTCTGTTTTAGTTTTTGACATGTTTCCAAATCTATAATACTAACTTGAGCCCCACTATCAATTACACTTATTATTTTTATTCCTTTGCAATCTATTTCTACCATCGGTAATTGTGGGCTAGATACGTTTTCACATTCGCTTGAAAGGATACTTTTGGTATCATATTTTGCTTTATCATTATTTTCATAATATTGTCCTCTCTTCAAATTTGTATAGTTTTGCCAGTCATCTCCATTTTTGTTATTTCTATATGTTTGTGAACCGAATTTATTTATTTCTCTGGAATTTGTACGATTCGTTCCTTGGTCCCAAATTCCAGCTCTTAGTTTAAATTACTATTATTATTGTTTCTCTCATATGTGTTTGATCTTATATTTCTTCCGTTGCGCCCCCTAAAATTTCCTCTTATACTTTGCCTCTCTCTATTTTCTACGTTGGTTTCTAATTGATCGTAATAATTTCTTTGATCATTATTATTTCCTTGATATTCCCTGTTATTTCTATCATATCCTCCTCGTTCAAAATTTCTGAGATTTTCGTTTCTGTTTCCTCTGATATAATTTGTTTGCTCCAACCCATATTGCTGATAATTCATTCGTTTGGGATTCCTTGCAAATGCATAATTACACTCATTGTACCAGCAATCTGAGAAATAATGTCCATTTTTTCCGCACCCTATGCAAAAAACAGCTCGTTCCATGGATTGATTTGGTATATTTTGCAATTTTAATTTATTAATTTCTAAAGTCAAATCTTGAACCTGTGTTGTAAGTAACATTTCTTTCAGTTCGTTATGTGATTCTTCTGGAGTCCTATCATTAAGAATCATTTCAAACAGTTCGGCATCTTTTATGGCATCTTCAAACCGCTGCGGATCTTTTTTCTTCACTTCAATTGCCAAATCAGGGCGTAATGCGCTAATGAATTTTCCCAACATTATTTTATTGGTTATTTTCTCTACCTCTCCATCTGTTGTATCCTTAAGGTTCAAAAATTTACGTGCTGCGTTTTTTATTTTTAGCACAAGCTCGTCCAATGACATATCAGGCGTTTGTTTTATTTTATTGAAAGCGTCCTGTTCTTGCGTTATCGTTATTCTGTTTGAAAATTTATTTATTAGTAATATTTTTATTTTATCAAACTCCTTTTCGTTTTGTAATTCAGGGTTTTGAATTAAAAACCGCATAGCCTTATCTTTTAATCTGGTTTTAATGATAGCCACTTTATGCTCTTCCTTCCAACTTGCTAACTCCGCTAATTCATCAAATTGTTTTATAAAGAAATTTATATCTTCCTCCTTACTCCCACTAAATAATGGCAGGAACTGCATTACTGGAATATCCATATTTTTATTATTTCTATCCAATTTTGTATAATTTTTATTTGATATTTTTGAATCTTCTTTCAAACTTGAACTCCTTGTTATAATTGAACTTTTCACCACTTTTTTAACTGGTCCCATTCCTATATCCCATTTTTCTAATTATACCTTCGATCTCATTTAGAAGAACCATTTTTTTCATTTCATTGATAAAACTTTACATAATCATACATATAACATAAGGAGAAATGAGAATTGTGCACAATATTTTCACAATCATCTATGTCGCCACCAGTTGTCCAACCTTATCAATATTTATTTTTTATTATTATTATTCCTTTTATTTTTATTAATTTCATAAATCCTTATTTTATTCCCGTTACTGCTAAAGTCACGAGCACCAAATGTGCCGATTATTAATTTTGTTGATTAAAATTAATATTGTCAAAAATGCATTTTACATTAAATTAATTATTTATTAGTATATTAATTATACATGTAATCTGTTCTAAAACTTACTGCTGTGTACATTGCGTTGGTGGCCGCAAAACCCACCTATTTCTGTGCTTAACGGGATACTAAGTTAACAAACTAAAAATTAAGGTTAATAGTAAAGGAACAAACATTTATTTATCACATACACAATTTACACTCTTTAGTTTTACAAATTAAATAAATATCACAATAGTGGAATACATCTCAATGGTAGTTCGGGGGGTGTAATGCCAGATGAATTGATATTTGGTTGGAGCACGTGGTGGGATGCATTAATTAGCTTTTCCTTAAAAACACAAATTTAGACACAGAGGTTATCCTCATATAGTTTAATTGTATGGTACCTGATCTTCTTTCATATAACTTGGGTAACACCGATGCTCTGTCACATTTTACACTTGCAATACCAGATGAACATGAGCTCTCCTTCGAATTCCTATATCAGAGACGCACACACAACTCTTAACTCTGCTACCGTCGCTTCTTCTTGACTAGTCTAACTCCAACAGCCTGCCTTGACCAATTCTGACTCCCACTTCGAGCAACTCTCACTTATATCCCTTTTTCGGTCGGCGGTCCACGTGCTGAAATGCAGAGCTGAGGGCTAATCCGTAGACATGGCGTCGCCGTCTCGGTTGCCGCCAAACGGCTTAGCGTGGTATGTAAGATATGGGCGTGGTATGTAAGATATGGGGCCACCTGTATATTATCGCCCATCTGCTTAGCGTGGGGATAATCCGCCCGCATTCCTGGTTCCATTATTTTTTAATCCTTCCAAATATTTATTACTTTACATTTCTGGCATTACACTAACAAAGAAGTTGACTATATTAAGTGTCATTCCCCTGTCATGCTGTCATTTACTTGTCTTGAAAATAAAAAATTGCATTTTCTGTTTAATTTTTACAAAATGATTGCTGCTATTTTTTTTTAGTTTAATCCACCAATGTTAAAATATAATGTAAAAAACAAGTTGAAAAATAGAATATATATATATATATATATATATATGTATATATATATATATGGCTAAGTCCATATCAATTCAGGAAGGCAAAGAAAAAATCTTACCTTCATAGTCTCAGATGTTTTTGAATTTAACATATGTTGAAATTCCGGAAAAAGTAAGAAACCTGCATTTTTTTTTTTTTTGTCTCATTCAAAAAAATTCCTGGCCCGAGATACAGACCGCCAAAGATGGCGCCTCAGGCACCACCTCTCACTTGCGATTTTCGGCAAAATTTTGAAATGCTCTATCTCTGGAACAGTTCAAGATATTTTGTTGAGATTCTTTTTATTTGAAACATAATATTTTTCTGATTAAAACATCCTCCGTTTAAAAATATGTATCCGAGTTCTCTTGCTGTAGCCTCCTGAATTCCTTTTTTGAAAAATCAAAAATAATTTTTTTTTCAAATATGTTAATACCAAAAATTTTGATTTTTTGACTGTTAATCAGTACCATAGAGTACTACATTCCCTGAAAAGGAGAACTTCCACTTTTGAGTTTAACAGGTTTTATAAATAATTAAAAATTTGCCATACATTAAACCAGTTTTCATTACCACATACTTGTCATATATTGGTCTCATGAAATCAAAATCTAGTTTTATTTGGCATGGCATTTTAATTCTTAATAAAGATAAGTAATAGACACTGCTTTCAAACATATTACAGGTTCCGCAGCATACTACTTCTGTGCACTCTGCCTAAAACTGAAATTAGCAATTCAATGAACTAAAAATTTGTTCAACTGCATCAGTATCTTCCTTTGATATTGAGTGATGCCTTTTTGTTGAACCATAGAAGAACTGGGGTACCCACAATCTTCATCGCGAATTGGAAGTGAGCACTGGTGGTGGTGTTGCTGTCTTGCAGCTGGAAATCTATATCCAGCAGCTGGTCCATGTGGTAGCATAAAGTTCATGATGATTTCATGTAACTCACAACTGACATCTATAACCTCTGCAACCCACTAGTCACAGTCATACACATATCCCACAAACATCCCTCTTTGTAGGTTGCGAATCTGAATATTCTCTTGTTGTTTCTGAGATCTTGGTTGGACAAACGAAATTTCTTCTTTCTTGCTCTTTAAAGTTTGTGCTATATAGGTTCGACCATCACTGTGAGTTCACACATGTGTCTCCTGAATTCAGTTTTCTTTTGTTGTACTCACCCACAGCTTTCAGTAATTTCTCTGTGCTTTCTTGATGCATACAGCTTCTGACTTGACTTCACTGACCATGGTTTCCTAAAGGCCCTATCACACTCAAAAACTTTTGGAACAACCAACTATTTCGGACAACTTTTCCCCCAATTTTTCGGCGAAAAAGTTGGCGATAGGGTTACTGACAGTTTGAAGAAGTTGTGCTAAATGACAAAACTACGGCGGTATGTTTATCGCCTTTTGGCGACAACTATACATTTATACATGTACTTTTCGGCAGGCAGCGCGTTCTCGCTTCGACTTCGGCAGTAAAACAAGACTTTTACTTAGTACTTCGTTTTGTAACCTTTATTACTTTTTAATTATAACTAAATTGCTATCAGCTGCAGGGAAAAATCAAATATGCCTTGGCATAATTACGCTAGGATTATTCCTGCTTAAGAAGAAGAAACAAAGTAAACCGAGAAGGATGTGGACAAAATCTATTGTAAATTTTTGATTTGCTCTTTTTTATATGGATTACTTCAGATATCAGAAGCTTAAACAGTTGAATGAACATTAAAAAATATTTGGATTTGTCACACATCCGTATAAAACGCAAATAAATATTTGGTGAAAAATATTGACTCTATTTTAAGATACAAAATTAGTTTAAAAAGTGATATTGCCGATATTGACTGAAATGAAACAAAGAAAAAGAAAACGTAAAAAGTATTTAAATTCAAGAATGCCGTTATTAAAATATGTCTTCAACAAATTTAAGTTCATTACCATTTTATACTTGATTTCAAAGGTTTTCAAAGACGTATCTATTTTAAATATCCGAAGATGTTCTTTGCTCGTTTGTAAAGTTTAAAATATTTCTCATTAAAGTAAACTTTTAAAAATTATTTTATCTACATTTATATTTATTTAGTAATTATATTTTAAAATAGATTTAAATGTGCATTCCATCTATAGCTGGTATAAAGTATACTTCAAGATGTTTTTCAAAGTAACTTCGAAATAAATTTTTATAAGCATTCAAATTTAAAAGAGTTAACTTTTCATATTTATATACAAACTTATTTTTTTTATGAAAAGTAAATGATTTTCAAATGTATTGTAAATTTCTAATTGTCTATGTGCGTTTAAAATAATAAAAAAAGTCTTCAAATGTTAGCATTAAATTATTAAAATTTCAAAGTAGTTTGATTTTTGTTTTTATTCTAATCTAAAATGTTCAAAATTACATGTCGAAAGATAACTACTACTCGTATAAGGATGTTCGATGATTTCTGTCTAATTTTACATGCACATTTTATATTTGCTAATTTTACAAGCACTTTTTTACTTAAGAATATATTCCATCTATACCTGCTATAAAGTATACTTCAAGATATTTTTCAAAGTAACTTCGAAATAAATTTTTATAAGCATTCAAATTTAAAAATAATTTACTGATATAAGATTATTTTGTATATAGAACGTAAAATAATTTAAAACAAAAAAATTCTGCAGGAAAACTGTATTTGAATATTTTAGCAACAGATGGCAGCACTTGTAAAATTTAAAACTCGCTTGGATTCGAACCAGAGCCCAGTCGTTTGCTGATCTGATTCTCTACCACCCAAGCCAAAACTTCACATTGAGAAAACTGATGAAATATGTATATATCGCCAAAGCAAACTCGCGTACGCTCTTGATTAAATTCACAGAAAGGCGGATTTTCTGAAACGCATCTATACTGTAAACTAGCAAGCCACTGGTAAATATAAATTTTAATCAGAAGAGACCAAAGAGATTATATTAGTAATAATATCTTAATATTTATTATATAATATTTCATGTATATAAAATCGCTTTGGAAGAGATGGTTCGTAAAGATGATATTTTCTCGTACGCATGGTTCTTCAAATTCTTTTTTAAATACAGTGGATCTTTTAGATTCCACAAAAATGATTTTTCACGTATTGATTCAATTAACTCCATTTCCATCTCGCATGACTACTTTTTTTTGACTTCGAGACGACTTCCATTGACATCCACCTTTATGACACAGAAATATTATAAATACTTAACAAAATTCTAAATCTAAACTAAAATAATACTTCGCGCTGCCTGGTTATTATATCAATATAATCTATCTGTTATTATATTCTATCTGTTCGCGCTCCACAGATTCAAACTTGCGCGAGGATTTCACGCCAAACCAGAATGTAGTAGAATCTGCGCCAACCTTTCTACACACGTGATTCCTTCGCTACTCATCTGTGATTGGCTGGTTGGTAAAAAATTGTCCCAAATGAACAACTTTTTCTATACCTGTCAGATAAAGTTGTCCCAATTTTTTGACCTCATTTCACCCGAGTTTTCCCCCAACTCGGCGTAAAAATTGTTCGAAAAGTTGGTTGTCCGAAAAATTGCCGGAAAAGTTGTTGAATGTGATAGGGGCTTAACAGGACTAACACCAACCTTTACAGCTGAGTGATTCAGGGAATATTTATCCCCCTGGGGAGGCCCACTCTTTGATTGGTGTATGGATCGTAGCTCTGTAGCTCTGATCCTCCGACCTGGGGGATAAATAAATCGGGTTACCTGGTTGTCGATGAACTGTCTGTCGAAACAGTCAGGTAATCAGGCCCCGACTCTTCTGGGTGGTTGTGATCACTGGACTGTGCCTATTCAAGGCCTGAGCCAAGGTTCGGCTGGTGACTGGGGTCTGGCTTGGTTGGTGTTCTCCGGACCCTACCCGGTGAATGATTCTGCCAAGAACGTGGTCCTCGGTTGTGACTTTACTGAGAGATTTACCTTTTACTCCTTGGAGATTAATGGGCGTAAACCTAGCGGCCGCCTCGCCTTTGGTGTTTAATCTGATTCAGGGAATCTAATTCTTCTGCAGATACAAAATCTGTCACATCATCCACACCATGGGAGACTGCTTGTTCAGTTAGTGTCATTTTTTATATTCTGTCAAAGTATTTAAGAAAGTCACAGAAAGTCATCACTGGAAACATCTTTACTTTGAAACAGAGTCTTGAAATGAGCACTCTTATTCCCAACCTGAAGAAAGTCTGTTTCTTTGCTAATCTATCACTCTTTTATGGATATGCAAATAATTAGCACACTTCACTCTCCCATGGCCCCAGTCAGAACACATTTCAAACTCAGTCCTTTCCACAAAACACCATACAACTCAATCAGCAGAATCCTCACAAAAGCTTACTTAAGTGCTGTTGGACAACTAAACTGTGAATTCATGTGTCCCCCCTTTTACATGCTAGGCTAAACACACAGAATTATCTGGATGGTTCCAAATTGTTCTGGAAGGTTGTTACATTCTGGAATTACCTGGATGGTTTTAGATTGTTGTAGAAGGTTCCGTTACATTCTGGAATTATCTGGAAGCTTCCACACAGATTGTTCCAGAAGGCTCTGTTACATTCTGGAATTATTTGGAAGCTTCCACATTGTCCCAGAAGACCTTTAATGATTTGGAAGGATCTATGCAAAGAAAATCCAGAAGAATAAAAACATTTCACCAGTTCCAACTTTGTTTAATTTATCATTTTTATTCCATCACATTGAGCATATTGGTCTAAAAATGGATTTCTAAAAAAAAAAAAAAAAAAAATTAAAAATTACGAAAAATTCCAGAATCAAATTGGCATGTTCTCCTTTTCAGAAAGGTGTTTTTGAGAAAAATAAATTATGGTACTGATCAACAGTCAAAAAATTAATATTTTTGGGAATGGCACTTTAGAAAAAAAAAATTTAGAAGGCTACAGCAAGAGAACTTGGACACATATTTCCAAACGGAGGATATCATCTTAACCAGAAAAATATTATCTTTCAAATAAAAAAATCGCAACAAAATATCTTGAACCGTTCCAGAGATAGAGCATTTTAAAATTTTGCCAAAAATCACAAGTGAGAAATGGCTCCACCTTTGGCGATCTGTATCTCAGGCCAGGAATTTTTTTTAAACAAAACAAAAAAAAATACATGTTTCTTACTTTTTCCTGAATTTTAACAAATGTTAAATAACAAATGAAATAACTTTCTTATATACAACATGTAATAATTATGAAAATTTTAGTTAATGGAAACAGATTGCAGAGAGAAAATATTTTCCCAATTAAACGAAATATACCGTCGATTGCATACAAATGCTGTTTTTTGTGATACTGCTTCAAACTAACCTTCCATGTCATTATGTTTGAAAAATAGTTTTTTTTTTTTATACACAACATAAAATAATTATAAACATAATCGATACAAACAGATTGCAGACATGAAAAATACTTTTCCAAATGGAATATACTGAGAAATCGAGGTAGTATTAAGAAAACACACTTTTTGAGATATTGCTGCGAAATAACGCTTCATTTCATTAATAATATGTTTGAAAAATAATTATGAAAATATCAGTCAATGCAAACAGATTACAAACATGGAAAATATTTTCACAATTACAGAAAATATACCGAGAATCAAGTACAAATTCACTTTCATGATACTGTTGGAAATAAGACAATCATTTCATTAATCATACGTTTGAAAAGTAGTTTATTTCTATATGCGAGCGTCAAATATGTGATTGCGAGTAAACGAATGGAAGAGATGTAAGAACAGGTAAACTCTGATCCCATCACTTAGCACTATGTTAAAGGGCCTACAATTTTTTTTAAAAATTACTAAGTTCATGAATTTAAAAGTTTGGGCATCACAGACGTACAAGATCCACAGTAATATGTTTTTGGCATTTAATTAATATCACGCAAATTGCAATTGGGTGCTTTTGGAAATTTAAGCGTCCAAATGTCATAGTCACATGTAACAAATGATTAATGACAAATTTTGGGATATTAAAATACAAAACTAAACTATTAAGAAAAGTAACTTCTAATGTGAATGGAACGAAATAGATCCACGAGATTGATGTTAACAGATCTGTTGCATAATAATACATATGGAAGTGAACATATTGGATGATACTACTTTTTAAAAATTGAATGCATTTTTTGTAAAAAAAATATTTGAAAAACATGTAATATTTTGAAAACAGTTCATGCTATTGTTCTAAAGTTTGTATTATTCATTTTCTAATAAAGAATTATGTATGAAATAATTAGGGTTCACGCATGAGAACGAAATTTTGTGGTCCAAAAATAAATTTTATACATAAAAGTTAAAATTACCGTATATTCATATCTACACTTCTACTACAAGTTCTTACAACATTTATCTATGCCTTTATGCAGAAATCCATGTGTATCTATGTGTTTTGCAGTGAAAAACACATTATAAGTTATTTACATTAAAAATTCTCAGATGTTGAAAACAGTATATATAAATAATATATAAAAAAATAATTAGTTATCATTAAGGTTAAACTCCCATACTTATACGTGTGCTGGTTTGTTTTTGCATAATATTTCATGAAATCAATCTAATCAGATAAATTATGCAAGATAGGTGTTTTTCAGTTTATTTTAATTTATATTTATACAAGCACCTACTTTTTTAATTTTTCTATTTTAAGGCAGCTTTTCCAAAGGGAAAGACAGAATGTGCCGGTCCTTCAGCACAAATTCTAACAAGTCTATCGACAGTGCCATTTGACAGCCTATTTTTCGGCATTTCTTTTGATTCAATTTTTTAAACTAAACAATCTTTCACATGAGACACTGCTTACAGGTATTATTTTATGAATCATCATCAATGTGCAAATGTTTGGATACATATGAATATGGTCTTCAATAATTGTTTCAAAAATAAATACAGAATTTAAATGTGTGAAATTACTTTGAACTAGATTTTTGAAGTTTTCAAATCTTCTAAAGAACTTATAAAAGAATACCTTAAAAAATAATTAAAATTTTCATATCCATAATTCCATAGTCCGAAATATTTGTGTTAGGCTCCTTCAACAGTGGCAATAAAATATTTTAAAATGGATGATATATTGACACTGTCCTTCATGAACGCCCAGCACATTCAATGTAGATAATACATCATTTAAAATAATTACAAACCCAATTACATTTCCGGTTTAGAGCTTGTTGCAGGGCCCTTCAGCTACACAATCTGATTCCTTCACTGCAATATTTTCCACTGTTCCAATGAGAGATTTATGTGATTTTATAAGAGCATTTAAAGTTTGGGGTAAAAAAAAAAAAACCTCATTCTATAAATTGACTGAAATTTTACTACTTGCAGCATGAAAACTTTTGACATTTCTTGCATATGTGTATATCTTGTTGTGGAATGCTTAAAAAAATATTGTGATGAGGATTTATTTCACTTGCTTGAATAGTTCATTTTCACGCTATCGTTTGACTAAATTTAGTGGGTGAGCCACTTAATATATTCTAACTAGTTTCAGATTGAAGGAAACAAGTTTACCCACAACACCATTTTCTGCACATATAACTGGAGCTCCATCAGGTGACAAACCTCTCATATTATTTATATTAATCTTCTTAAATTTAAAAATATACATAAAATGTTATGTAAGGTATCCACATTTCCATTTGATCCTGTAGGGATGTCATCCAAGTAATGGACACAAACACTGCCAGAGAGTACATCCAAGTAATGGACACAAACACTGCCAGAGGTCTATATGTGCCGAAATTTCGGATTTTAACAAGACCGACAATACCAATGCTTAAACCCGGATCAAGTCCGAAGAAATTTATAAATGTAGAATGAACTCGGTCTGAAGATAACTGTGTCTCAGCAGACCCGAATCAGATATGTTAAAAACAAATTCATCAAAACTTTGTACGGAGAATTTAGTTTAATTTTTGGAATATATTCTTCTAGTTTCAGCCAGAAGTGTTTTATTTTCTTCCCCCACTTTGGTTTCAACTTTAAAACTAAAATGTTTAAAATTCATTCATGGCATTTGTTCCAGTTGTTTAACAACTGAAGTTAAGGTATGGAAACATCTATTCAGTCCAAGAAGATTTTAATCTTGATTGACTACATTCCCTAGAAATTAAGAGAGCGCCAATGAGGTTTAAACTGCTTAGAGACAAGAGGATTTATATGATTATCTATTTACCAATCCTTTAAGTTACCAAACATTGGAAAAAGGAGCGATTCCTTACATATCTTACCCCTCTGCTCCCACCAATAGATCTGAATTCTGTCAGTCCGGCCCTTTATCGGAGACTCTGCATTGGCGATTTTGATCGAGGCGGTTAAGCGCTGTGTGGGTGGTGTATGAATATGTAGTTATCGCACTTCATCGTGAGGCAGTTGGTTCTAATTTATTATTGTTGTGCGATGCATTTAATCACATATATTAATGAATATAAAGTGAAAAATTTTTTTTTAGGAGGACGGGTAAAAATTTCAATAGCCGTCCTCGCTGACGGGCTAGATTTTGCAGATTTCCCGAAGCCTGGTTTAAATATTAAATGGAAATTTAATATCTATACCTGCTAAATTGCACTAAAAAATTAATTAATATTTTTGCAAAATATTTATTAATAATGAAACATACTACAAAGAAATGAATGTTGTGCATTTTCTAATTCACATAATTTGGTACTAAACATTGATGGAAAAGGATGTTTCAACATCGCACGGGAATGTAATCTATATCCGCAAAACCACACTTAAAAAATATTCAATATTTTATGAAAATATTGATTAATAATAAAACCTACTACAAAGAAATTAATTAGTGTTGTGTCATTTTCATTCACATAATTTGAAATTAAACATAGATGGAAACGGATGTTTCAACATTACACAGCAATGCATATATATAATCTATATATGCAAAATCACACTTATTTAAAGCAGCATCCATCAACAATGTGAAGTTGATGAAATTTAGTACAGGTACTAGGTTCATATACAGAAGAAACAAAATGGTGGTTGCAAGTTCGATCAAAATTCCCTTTAATAGAGAACTTTTACTGAAAAATCCTTAACTTTAGGGAATTCTAAAATAACTTGATAAAAACTCTTAAGATTTTCATCTAAAATCGGGAGTTTCTCGAGGGGGGAAAAAAAAAAAAAAAAAAAAAAAAAAACTAGTAGAGTTGGCAGCTGCGATAAGTTAATCAACCCAATGAGAATTCATAGAGGAAGGGTGCAATGAGTTATCTTTAATGGTGCTATGGCATTACTTTGAATTTTTCAGCTGGGAGGCATCACAGAGGCCTTGATGACCCATGTTTGTTTGTCTCATGGAAAAAGGAATCTGGCAACTCAGTGCTTTTGATCCCTGATCTTTTGCATTGAGAGGCGTACACATGTCGAAAGCCCAGACCGTCCGACGCGTCCTGGGACATGAGCAGCAATTAGGACGGCCGGAGACGTACATATGTGCAATTGCTTTGCTTCTGGAAGATTCAAGATCAAAACAGTGCACATCACATTTCAGCCAACAAATTTGTTGCCTATGTTTGAGATGCTGGTGGTAATTGGTTATGATTTGGAGGCAATTGTCGCCATATTGGTGTGAACCCTAGAAATAATTATTTTTTAACCAATGTTGAGAAACTACACTTGAAATGATTATTTATTTGCCATTATTGAAGATCTTGATTTTTTTAAACATTTTTTTCAAAAATGCATTAAAAAATTGGGTCTTCCAAACATTTGATTGTGCTTAAAATTAATAATGTTCCAGTATTCACCAACTGCAATAATACCAAATTGCATTCAAAATGCTCTATTTGTTTGTAATACATCACATCCACAGACTCACGGATACACACACATAGACATAACTTTAAAAATATTTTATTCGAATACAATGAAGTTTGAAACATGTTCTTCCATCAAAAACTTGAATTTGAATTTTTGACCGTGTCACAATACTTTCTCTATACATTATACTATATGGGTCATTTTCAGAAAAAGTATAATTTGATGCCCTGTGCTCCTAAAATTAATACAGTTCAAGATATCTAATTTCTGAGAAAACAAATTTTCTTCATTTATTTTTTTTTATAAGGAACATATCAAATGAATAGTTAATGCTTAAAGCAAATTATTTGAAATAAATAATAAAAATTAATTATTGACTATTTCAATGGAAGTCATATTTGTCCTATATCTAGAATTTGATTTTCAGTATGTTATATTTTTGCTGTACAGTCACCATTTTTATGGCTGTAAGCAATTTCATAGCTTTTTCAAATTTAAATTTTTAGTATTTTTTATCAGTATCCCTCTAAAATTAATTTTAAACACAAAAATTTAAGAAATAAAAGTTTTGCAATAATAAACAGATTATGGAAAATTGTACATTTTAGGTTCACAGCACTGTTTGTAAAAAATTTAGTTGTTGAAATAAGTTGCAACATGTGAACAGATATTTTATTCAACAAGTACTAATAATTTCATTTCAGTTAGATGATTTGTAATATAATAGTAAATATATAGAATATAACATCATCATTATAACCTAACTAACTTTGAAACTTGAGATATGTCACTGGTCTAACAGTCACTGGCATAACAGTAACCTTGTTAGACCAGTGACATTATGTGTTAGGCTAGTGACAAGACTCACTTTTATATTACTGTAAGTTATAATTATATTTAATGTAGCTTTAAATAAACAAATATTTTTGGCCAAAAAAAGAGGACTTATTGCCTTATGCGTTAAATGGAATTTTAACTCTCGCTCTTTTCTGTCATAACAATTCCTAATATGCTAGAAGGCAGAAAAATACCTGCTATTTATTGGAATGAATTATGTGAAATGTTTAAGTTGTAAGGGATTTTTAATTCTTTTTGATACTGTTATTTATACAATTAGGAATAGGATTATTATTATTATTATTTTTTTTTTTTTTTGTAGCAGCAAGGAAAGGTTTCTTTTTGTTATGTCTGTGTACCATAATTCTTTTTAGCAATCCCTATTACTACTACTACTATTTTTGCTATATTATATTACAAAAATTTGGTTTCCATTCCGTTTGTATTATGACAGAACAAACAAACAAACAAAAAAATTTTGGATCACAATAAAATTGTTGTTTACTGTAGACCACTTCCTCAATATAGTATTACTATATAGTGTATATATATATATACGTTAGTTTGTATATGAATGGAATATATATCTTTACATCAAATTCTTATGTTAAAAATGTAAATTGGCTACAAATACTATGTTTATCAAAGGTCTAACACAAAGTGTCACAGGTCTAACAAATAATTATTTCAAATATTAATGAGCCAATTAAGCTCGGCCACTATGTTTTTTGAGTTCATATTTTTTACTAATTTCAGAAATGAGTAGTTGTGTGAAAAATTAGAATTTAAATTTGGGGGAAAAAATGCTGAAATTGTGCTTTTTCTGAAAATGACCTATATAGTATATAAATACATTAGTTTGTAAATGAATGGAATATATACATATCTTTACATCAAATTCTTATGTTAAAAAGGTACATTGGTTACAAACACTATGTTTATCAAAGGTCTAACATAAAGTGTCACCAGTCTAACAAATAATTATTTCAAATATTTATTTTTAAATATTAATGAGCCAATTAAGCTCGGCCACTATGTTTTTTGAGTTCCACATATTTTTTACTAATTTTAGAAATAAGTAGTTGTGTGAAAAATTAAGAATTTAAATTTGGGGGAAAAAATGCTGGAATTGTGCTTTTTCTGAAAATGACCCATATATGTAGGGAAAGTAAAAAAAAAATAATACTAATAATGATAACAATATGAAGAATAAAATATAATAGTAAACTATATACCTGCTACTGCAAGATTTTAATATGTTCACTACTTTTTCTCGTAAACTTTTTTTTTCAGAAGCTGCCTAAAAGGAAAAAACATAGTTTAAAATTGTAACGAGAATGATCTGAATAGGGACATACATCAATATCGAATGAAGGTTTGGATACTTAAATGAGTTTAATTTTGTCACTTTATGGTTGGTTCTTGCACACGAAGAAAACAAATGATCATATATTAAACATTTTAAACAGTACCTACAGTTTAAAGGTGTTGATGCACTACAGATATCTTTGCTTACTCAGTACTGGTGGAATCAAAGGTTAGTTCAGAAGGATAATAAATCCTTACTAAGTCTGGGATTCAATTTAGAATTTATTATTTTGATATATTTAGTATTCACTACCATTCTAATTTACTAATTAATGTATTTTTTCATTTATACTCTGAAGCATCGAATCTATCATCAACCTAAAGGCAAGGTAAAAATGGAAAAACTTTTATAATCACTTGTATTAAAAATTAAAATTTTTTAACGTAGTAAGAAATGCTTTAGAGCAGGTATAAAACTCACTTTTGGAGCAGCAAATTTACAAACTTTAGGTGCAGTAAATTTAAAATATGTCTATACTCATACCTAATATCTGTGAAAAAGTGTTTTTAAAAAATTTAACTGGTCTGCATACATTCAAGTACATTAGCAAAATATAAGCCAAGAAAATGACAATGCTGACTGTACAAAACTGAACCTTTACAAGCACATTCAATTTAAATAAAAAGTCAATGTGTTTGTGCAACCTACTGCTCATTTTTAAAAGTGAAGGTCTCATAGTTTCCCAGATTTACCCTGTTGTCCTCAGCAAAATTTAAAATAGTGCATACCGCTATTTTAATAAAATTTTTGCAAAAAATTAATTTTTGAATTAAATGATATTTATTATAAGTACATGAAGGTAGCCTCTTTAAGTTGTATGGTTGTATGCTGCCTCTGCATAACTATCTACTGGTAGAAAGTTGAAAGTCACTGCATTCTACAACTATCTATTCCTACTCCTCTTGGCTGCCCCTGCACTCCGAATGTAGTTGGGGCATTTTCTTGCTCAGGTTTCCTCAATTAAGGAAAGTTCCCCTGAGTGCTCCTGGAGCCGGGGCTTCTGCTTCCTGAGCTGATCCCCAGGGTGTATGGTTTGTGTGGATCTGAGGAGTTTTTTGATCGTGCCATTTAGTCTCTTCTTGGTCCCTCGACTGACTCTTATACCACCTGTCCTCTCTGGGGCCTCAGCTATGTTGAGCCGTTGGTAGATGATACCCAGTGGTGTGGAATTAAACCTGTAAACCGAGAGGTAGGCCAGGTTCAGACTGCTATCCCCCAGTACATGAAGATAGAAAACAAAAAAGTCCTCTAAATGTTTAATATAATTTTGAATGCATACATATACAGCTTCAACTACTGAATGCAATTTTTCTATCTCGCAAAAGAGTTTTAAGTTCAGCTATTAAAATTGTTTTGAAACTCGGCACTATGCATTTTCTGATTATGCAATTTTACAAAAATGAAAATTTATGTACCAAATATGATTTGAAGATTATAAAACCTCCAAGTTAATACTTTTTAATAATTCTTATTTTAATTATAATGTCTAAGTTTCCTTTTGAAAATATACATTTTAGATAAAATTTAAGTTCAGAAGAATTTTTTTCCACGTTAAAAAAGTGAGTACAAGTGTAATTTGCAACCAGAGTTTGGCAGTATCGAAAATACATGTATTTAAAATACATTTTCAAAATACATTTGTATTTGAAAAACTGAAAGTATTTTGGTAATGTATCGAAAATACATTTTCAGAGTATTTTGTATTTTCAAAATACTCAAAATACATTTCTTCAGATTTCAAACTATTGTGTTTAAATAGCTGATGAATGATTCTCAAATGGGAAAAAAGCATCATTAAATTTGTTTCTAGGACATTAAATTTGTTTCTAGGACTTAATATAAACTTCCTTTTTCAACCAGGTGCCGATAAAGATGTTAATTCATGGGACGTTTAGTATCTGTCGTGACCAATGAAAAATATAGTTTCTGTTATAAACTTTGCGTTTAAATTGGAATTATATAATGTTGTTTGGTAGATGTCTCCTATCTGTCTATGTGGATAAAGAAAAGAGGCAAGAAGAGAGCTTGAACTTGCATTCTTTGTAGAAACAGAAGCATATGCAATCCAAGTTCTGCTGTGTGTGCATTCATTGTATATA
This sequence comes from Amaurobius ferox, assembly GCA_951213105.1. Lineage (NCBI taxonomy): Eukaryota > Metazoa > Arthropoda > Arachnida > Araneae > Amaurobiidae > Amaurobius > Amaurobius ferox. Next base: position 30,019,320 of record OX578150.1, on the reverse strand, counting down.
TTTTTATATAAATTAAGGAGATGCAGTGCAGTTAGTTATTGCATAGACTTGAGAAAAGATGGAAGATACTGTTGCTCATAATGTAAATGTATTTAGGGAATGGAAAAATATGGGGGAATATCAATTATACAAACTAAAATGCTCAGTTATAAATGAGACTTTTGAAACCACAACGAATTTTAAAATGCATCTATAGGTAAGATTTTAGTTTTATGTAGTAGTACCCCGATTTCACGAGTACTTATGCTAGTCCTTTGGCATTTGTTTAATCGCGCTTGTGCTATATCAAGCAATAAGTTATAAGTTTTATTGGTAGCAAAAAATATGCCATATTATCATTTTTAAGTAAAGTGTTTCCTTGAAACATTTATTACTCAGGATTTGCTACAGATAGAGCTCAGATGATGACTGATTTGAAGTTAGCATCATATTTCAAAGGATTGGAGATTCACTATGTATTTCCACTTTCGGTTCTTTTTCATTTCTGGTTGAAATATTGCCATTTTACTTGAAAAGTCTATATTTTAAAATTGGCTATAGATAGAGCTTAGATGATAACTGATAATATGGATTCTGCATCAAATTCTAGATGAGGTAAGGTTGTTCAAAAAATTTTTACTTCAATTTTTTTTTCTTCATATCTGGTTAAAAAATTTACCTTAAAACATATATTTTCCAGAATTGCCTATAGATAAAGATAATGACTGTTATGGATTCAGCATCAAATCCTAGGGCGGATTCGGGGTTCACTAAGGATTTGCACCTCCAGTTCTTTTTCATGTCCAGCTCAACAAAACTTTTTTGAAATTTTATTTCTTAAGATTAGTATAGATAGAGCTCATATGATGACTGATAGGAATTCAGCATAAAATTCGGGAGATGGGGGGGGTCACTAAAGATTTCCTATTCTGTTTTTTTTTTCTTTAGGCTCAAAAATTTTTCTTGAAACATCTATTTCTAAGGATATTTATAGAGCTCAGATGATGACTGATATGGATTAACGTCAAATTCTAGAGGGGAGATGGGATTCACTAAGGATTTCCATTTACAGTTTTGGAGATTACACTTTCCTTTTTCTCCTGAAAATTCGTATTACTGTACGAAATATGTATACAAAAGTGAATTAAAATGATTAATAGTTCAGTCAAAAATGAAGTATACAAATTATATTTACCTCAATATGATGGTTTCTTCATATATTTATTGTTTTTTATTATATGTTTGCCTGTTAGGATAAAATGTGTTCTCTCATGAATTTATTTATTTTCTTTACTTATTACTTTTCTTTTATACATAGTATAATGTATTGTGACGGGGTCGAAAATTCGATTTCAAATTTTCAATGGGAGAGCATGTTTCAAGCATCGCTGAACACGAATCAAACGTTTTTGAGGTGATGTGCGTGTGTGTAAATGAGTCTGTGGACACGATATCTCACGAATGAATGGAGCAATTTGATTGAAATTTGGTACAAAAATTACAATCAATGAATACTGGAAGCCTATCATTCTTAAATACAATCGAATGTACCGACCCCCCCCCCCCCCAAATTGAAAAATTCATCAAAAATATCAAAACCTTTAATAAAGTTATGCAAATAGTCATTTCTTATGTAATTTTTCATTAGCAAACAATTGACATAAACTTTAGAATTCTAGCACGAACCGTTTTCGAAGTATTACACATTTTTCAAATAAATTTATCAAACAATCGCATGAAATAAAAAATAATATTAACTATTGTGAAATATGTTCACTTTCCATATGTAATATCATGCAATAAGTGGTGACATCATTCTCGTGGATCTAGTTCGTTCCATTCATGAGAAAATATACTTTGGGTAATACTTTTGTATTTGGACACCAATGTCTATCTGCTATATGAATAAACTTATTTCTCCGTCCATAACATTTGGCGAGATTTTGGAGGAATGTCGCCAACTTGGAGACTTTTTAAATGTTACCAAATTAAGGAAAATATCATCCAATTGATAAAAATTCACCAAATTGATGAAACCGATGCTAAATCAATGAAATGATGAAAGTTTAATATCTTGGAAAGAGCATAAGAGTAGGCTATAAAAATAATTCATTTCTTTGTCTGTCCACTTGGCGAGAAATTTAGCGGGACGTCGTCAACTTAGTGACTATTTCACATGTTGCCAAAGGGTCAAAAATGTCGCCAAATCAATAAAAATGACGCCAAATGGGAAGTAATGTTTCGCAAATTCTGATTTCAATCATATGACTAGCATATCTTCTAGTTCTAGTATATAAGAAATGCTCTTCTCTCCGCTTGTCTGTAACACTTGGTGATGCATTTTGGCGAACTTAACGAATAATCTAGCAAAGTATCACCAACTTGGTGACATTTTGCCCCATATTGACGAAAACATCGTCAAAATTGCAAAAATGATGCTAAATTAACCAAAATGATGCCTAATTAATTATTAAAATATTTTAATATACAGAGTATACCACTTACTGAGGATGCTATCAATACTCATAATTGTTTATTTAGAGTTGCACAAAATGTTAATTGGGTACTTTGAAATAGTTTTACAGGTTGTCATCCGGAAAATTGCTAAATGTACAATTCAACGTTAAAAACACAGTACCGTGGATCTTATACATTATTTTTTTACTGTAAAAGGAGTAAATTTATTGCATTATATAAGGAAAGTTATGTGCTGCCCACATCAAATTTTTTTACTTTATTAATTTGGAGACTTAAAATTTCAAAGAGTTTATTCCTTTAGGTCATACTTTTGCGATACATTTTAATCCTTTTAAAATACAATGTTAATATTTAACAAATACAAGGTTTATTTATTTCTAATAAAATGTATACATAAATAATACATGTATTTTGTATATGGAATTTCTTTAATTTGAAAAGTATTTTGTATTTTATGCCCTAAAACCCATGTATTTTGTATCGAAAATACATTTTCAATGTATTTTGCCCAACTTTGTTTGCAACGATAATTGGTCTTTTCTGTTTCTAGAAATGTATAAAATAGAATATTTTAAATAAATTTATAAATTAGTTGTTGTTTTGAATCATTGATACACACTTTTATACCTGCTATTCTTAGAAGGGATAAAAAAAACAAAAAAAAACACAGGTTATAATAAGATTTTTTAAGGTGGGAAAAGTTGAAAAGAGAGAAAATTTTCTTCACAACTGTGAATATCAAAGCACAATTTACTTTTCTGTGCAAGAATAAACAAATGTGTAAGATATATTAATTTATTACTATTTCATTTATTGTTTAATGCATTATTCAATAAAAAATATACTTTATATGGTAAATTGTAGGTAATATTTCTTAACGTCCCAGAAAAAAAAATTAAATTATGGAATTGTACTATTTATGCAAAGTAAATAAAAAATTAACCTTTAAAATTAACCAAACTATGAAAATAAGCTAGTTTAGTCAGGCTAACGTGCAATAAGAGAATGGACATGGATGAAAAAAGATAATTGCCTACTCTCGGCAACGCCCGAGAATAAAAACTGAATTGTGCAATTGTAACTATCATGTGGCAATAATTCAAAAATTAACCATTAGAATTAACCAAAATATGACAAGTTATTTTAGGCAAGCTAATCTGCAATAATAAGAGGATGGGCATTGACAGAAAAGGATAATTGTGTACGCTTGGCAACACTCGAAAATAAAAATTGCATTGCGCAATTGTACTATTTATATGAAAATAATTTTAAAATTAACCAAAATATGAAAATAAGTTAGTTTAGTCAAGCTAATATGCAATAATAAGAGGATGGATGTGGATGGAAAAAGATAATTGCCTACTCTCGACAACACCCGAGAATAAAAACTGAATTGAGCAATTGTAACTTTCATACGAAAATAATTAAACAACTAACCTTTAGAATTAACTAAAATATGGAAATACGTTAGTTTAGACAAGCAAACATGCAATAATAAGAGGATAGGCATGGAGGGAAAAGGATAACAGTGTACGCTCAGCAACGCCCGAAAATAAAAACTGAATTGTGCAATCGTACTATTTATACGAAAATAATTTAAAAATTAATTTTTAGAATTAACCAAAATGTGAACAACATACGTTAGCTCAGTCAAGCTAATGTGCGCTAAAAAGAGGATGGACATGGATGGAAAAAGATAATTGTGTATTCTCGGAAATGCTTGAGAATAAAAACTGAATCACGCAATCGCATAATTTAAAAAAAAAATAATTTGTTTAGTAAAATAGTTGTTTATTCTAACTCACACTATAAAAATAAAATAGTTTTATTGCTTTGATATGGAATCATCAGAAGATGAAAGTGTATGCAAACTGATACGGACGCTCAATAATGCACTGGAAAATTAATTGAATGGTGCAAGTTTCCCCACGAATTCGCACATTTTACGGAAATAATCGAAAATGTTCATGTGTCGAGGTACGCACGGCAATTGTGGGCATTTTTGAAAATTTGAGGACCTTTTCTATTGAATTTTAAAATTAGCACAGGTCGTTGCAAAATATACGGAAAACACGATAATTGGCACAATTTGTATCAGGGTATTAGATTTGGCACAGATGCAACATCCCTGCTGAATACATCTTTGGCATTCTGGAAACATGTTTTATATACACTGTAAAAAGTACAATGTTATGTACACTGTATGTTACACTGTAAAAAGTATGCACCAAACTGTCCTGTAGAAATCAGAAATCCAGCTGTCCCGTAAGAAGGTTTCTTGTTATATACAGGATTTAACAAGAAAATTTTCTTCCAGAATTCTAGCAGATTGAATTAAGATTATTTTGACACTTGATTGTCCTTTTTATACACACCAAGACAATGTTCACAGAGATCCAAAGTTTAAAGTTTAAAATAACATCTGAACAATTACTGGCATGTATGTATTTACACCTGATATTCTAACCAGATTCTTATGGATCTGAAGATCAGAAAGGAAATTGTTTGGCCACAGATGGGCCCTGCAGTTTGTGGATATATGGGTAAAATGTTTGGGTTCGCAACTATTAATTAAAATCTTCCTTGGCTCGAAAATCAATATGTTTCTTAAAAGAAAACTTGACAGCCTTTTCAGAACTTTTCTTTACTAATTAAACTATTTCAAAAATGCTTTATATTAAGCACATTCTGTCACTTTGGATTGGCAAGACACACAAATCTTTAAGCAGCAAAGCTATTGAGTGATAACTAGTATTCTAAAAAAGCAAGGAATTCAGGTGCTAAGAAAAACAACTGATTTTTGGAAGAAAAAGATTATTTTTCTGTAAATTTTGGCTTTTTTGATTAATTACACTTTTTTAGTGAGAATGTTGAGAGGGTCAATTTTGGATTTGACACTTTGAGAAAATGCATAGCAGTATCTGCAAATGTTTTTTTTAATGAAGAATTATCAAATACAATCCACTACCTGCTGCCACTTACTTGTCCTTACAACTTAAGTTATACAAAGTTTGCATAGCCATTATAAGTATTAATTTTTATATACGTTTAGAAATTATTATCTTCATAAATCTCCTGAAGTGCAAAATCATTTTTGAAAAATTGATAACATTAACTGCATTATAAGATTTTTCTTTTTGGCCTTTTATTGCAATGAAAAAAAAAAACATTTTGATCAGGTTTCTGTTAAGAAACACATCTTTTTCAGCTAAGAAACTTCCATAAAAAGATATTTCATTCAGTTGTAAACAAATTCTACCATCATGGATTATCTTAGAAGTTTCATGGTCCAATTATTAGTGTTCTGGCCTCTGGATCCATATGGTATGCATGGCATGCATGTCTGTTTGCAGGAGAGTGGAGTGCACTATGTCTTGTTGAAACCAACATTGTCCTGTTGTTCAATGCCTGACTTGCACATAGGCCAAGTAATAAATTATTAAATATTACATTTAGAATTTTCACAAATCATATAAATATAATAAAAAATATTAAATAAAAGTATATGCAGGGTGTTGCCTTGAAGTGGCGACAAACTCAGGGGGGGATAGTAGACATCAAGAGGAACAAAAATTGTCATAGAACATGGTATTGCAAACCACGTTTAGTCAGTGAAAATCACAAAAATACTTATGAAGGGGTGACATCGAGTGGGACAAAAAGGCCAATAATAAGTAGAAAAACCATTGACTTGACAGCATGATTACAACACAGCCTGTGCTATACAAAATAAAGTACAATAATAAGTACAAAATAAGTAAAATAAATAAGTACAAAAACCATCTAATTGACAGAATGATTACAATACAGCCTGTGCAGCACAGTTCAATGTTAGAAAGGAGACGAAAAGAAATGATTACATGAGTTGTTCGAAGTTGCAGCCACAAAGGCTATTGCACAGCCAACAGCAATGGAGTAACGATTGTCAGACACTCTCAAAGATACCGAGTATGCTGGCGATGTCTGCCGTAGCGATGATCCATGCTATAAGATCCTCTAGTGTCTCCACAGGCGTCTGATACATGAGTGATTTAAGGTGTCCCCAAAAGAAGAAGTTCAAGGGGTTGAGGTCCGGGGAGTATGGAGGCAAAGCAACAGGTCCAGCGGGTGCAATCCACCTCCAGGGATATGTAGCATGGAGGCGGTTATGTACCACAATGGAAAAATTTACTAGTGCACCATCATGCATGAACCACATGTTCTGCCGATACACCCTGTAGCAAATCCGGGAGGGCGTGCTGCAGGAAAACAAGGTACGTTGCGCTATTGAGACTTTCGGGCAGAAGGTAGTATTCCAACAGATTATTTCTGAGGATCCCTGCCCAGATGTTAACACTGAACTTATGTTGAATTTTCGAGGGGACAGTGGTGTGGGGACGACGTCTATTTTTGTGATTTTCATCGACTGAACGTGGTTTGCAATACCATGTTTTATGGCAATTTTTGTTCCTCTTGATGTCTAATATCACCCCTCTGAGTTTGTCGCCACTTCAAGGCAACACCCTGTATACATATACAGGGTGCATATAAACTGTTTTGACAAAATAAGAGGGGTGGTAGTATCCATCAAGACGAACAATATTTACAATGGAACCTAGGGTCGTATTCCCCTCTAAAGTGTCAGAAAAGCATAAAGTTGAACTTTCAACAGCGAAAATAAAGAGAATTAACGTAATCATAAGTTGCACAATCCCATTTATTTACACCAGAAAAAGACTCAAAGTGGATAATCAATGTGACGGGGGAAAAAAAAAAAAAAAAAAAAAAAAAAAAAAAAAAAAAAAAAAAAAAAAAAAAAAAAACAGTGGGATCTGATGGAGCTGAAATGATTTTGCGTAAATAATATTTTGTAAAATAAAACTTCAGTATGGCTCAATTTATTCAATTTCCTTTTCAGACTCATTTGTTTCATTTACAGGCTTAGTACTACAAATTACCTGCTAACTGTTTATAGCTAGCTGAAACTTTTAGTTTTCATCTCAATTTCATCTGGATTCTCCGACGCTAGATCATGTCAAAATATGTAATTTTTTTTATTAATTTGCTTTGCGGTATATATATTAAACTTAATAATATATCTGATGAGATATTACATTCAAGTTAATCTATAAACTTGTTTGGCGGCACATAACTACATACTTGATTACGTATATTTCCATGTATTCTGTTCAATCCTTATCAATCATTAAACATCTTTAGAATCCCCAAGTTTATTTAACCTTCTAATCTTTTTAAACAAAATAAAATATCTTGTGCTTGTGCACCCCTATTTCACCAGTTCCCGGCCACACACTTAGCTACAGTAAACCTTCGGGTCTGTCGTGTGGTCTGGGTTTCCAACTTCCAACCCCTATTTCACCAAGGAGTAAGTAAAGACATTGATCTGCAACAATCGTGACATTTGAAATATTGCAGCTTTCCCAGCTATTGGAAAATCTAGGTTAAAAAACTAAGCAATCAAAATTATAACCACTCGATTCAAAATCCAATTATATATACTCACAAGTTCTTGCTTATTGTTCATAGCTAGCACTTTTAGTTTTTGAGATATAAGCGTTACAAACTTGTAAAATGAAAAATTTTCAATCTTCTTCAACTTGACAAGACGATTACTCGAAAACCATATAAGCTTTTTACAAAACATTAATAGATTCAGAAACTAAATTTCCTAATACATATTTTTGTTGTCGCTTACTATTTATATATGTTTTTTGAAGTTTGAGTGAAAGTAAGAAAAATTTAAAAATCACTCACTCGGACAGGTGTTTTCTGAAAATGTTTAAAGTATTATAATTATTTTACATATATATAATCTGAACTAATAAAGCAAAAAAAAAAAAATATATATATATATTTACATTTTTATCTATCAGGTTTGGAAAAATTAGCTTCTAAAGTGTTTATTTTTCGTAATGCTTAGATTTTCTCCATAGATATCCCAAACGTAGACGTGATTCACATAATAATAATAATAATAATAATAATAAACCTTTAAGGGTATCAAATTTACACTTTTAGTTTCAGCTATCACAAAATATTTATTGTTTCTGAAATAGAGAGCAAGCACAGTAAAATTGATCTTAGGCAAATTGTCTGATTGACCTTTATTAACAAAACCAGGATTCATGTTTACAATAAAATAATCAACAAATGATCTAAATTCAAGCAGATCTAGTACAAATGTAAAAATTCAATTTTAAACAAAATCAAACCCTAACTACCTTGCAAATATCTCAAAAGGCAAAACACTTGATAGAACGTTGCATCACATGTTGAACGGGGAAATGACGTCACAGCCAATCACGGGGCATTTTGTGTTTGCACAGATTTTGCATTTTTTCTTTTCTTGATATGCAAATAAATAATTTTTTTTTAAGAGAATTTCGCTTGGATATTTGAAATCAGAAAAAAATTCTCTATAAATATGAATTGGCTTTAAGTTTAAAATCGGAATTGTACATTAAGAAATTGACTAAACAGCTACACTCACCCCCTAGTTAGGACACGGTAGTCCAGTGGTTAGCACGTCAGCATTGTATTTGGTAAGCCAGGGTTCGATTCGCGTACTGCCAAAACTGCCACTGTGTTCATGTGAAGTACGATCACGCTAAACATGTGGGTCCGTAAGTTTCTCCGAGACGTTGGTGGTAGGGGAAAGAGGGTACGGTCCCTGAGGATGCCTCCCCCACTGGGTTCCGGTTTAAATTAGGGGGCACTTCTCGGCTGCCCAAACAGTTACCTTATACCTTTCTGGTAGGTCGGACGGCCTGGGTCTCAACAACAACTCACCCCTAGTTATATTGCGTTTGAGAATATGCAAAATATCATATATTTGAGAAACTTTACAAATCAAGCCAAGACCTGGTTTCATTTTTTAAAATCAGTGGCATAATTTGCCAGTGCTAAAAAATGCTAGTAAATCAGTACTCATAAAACTAGTAAATCATTTGTAAAATTAAACTAAAGTAACACGGCAAAAGGAATAAGGAATAGAACACTTACTGGACCAAATATATGAAACCGTTCCCAATTCTGAAGTAAAAATGGAACAATGGTGTCATCCAGATGAAAATATTTCTTCTTTTCCACAGTTGAAAGATTATATAAAAGTAATTGAGTAATTTCAGACCTGCAAATTAAAAATACATTTAAAATAGGGAGAAAAAAAAAATATATTTAATTATATGTAATCAACTATGAAAAATACATAAAAAAAAGCTATTCTATAAAAAAAAATGCATTTTAGAGAAAATAATTATCTAGGATACAATTATTAAATTCAGAAATAAATAAGGGCATTATAAGTATAGTGAAACCTGGTTAAAGTGACCACCTTTCCATCCTTGGAACTAAAAAAAAAAAAAAAAAACTGGACACTATGAAAAATGATGACAGTCACTGTTTGAAAATGGTCACTTTGGGAAAAGTGGCTACATTAATCAGGTGGTCAATATACTAAGTTGGTGAGTTTTCCAGGTTTCACTGTATCTGCTTCCAAACATTTTATATACAGAAAATTGTTACATATGGCTAAAATTCAATAGATGATAAACTTAAATGAAGATAGTATTATTTAAATTTTAACTAACATGCTCAGCTATGCATCACATAGTGGTCAAGCATGAATGTGTCCAAATTTTATATGATCTACATTTATTATCTGCAAACTGCAGATTTTATTAAGCAAATTCTCTGCAATTATTTTTTTTTAACAGATCATTTTGAAAATAAATACTTTAATCTTGAAATCAATAAATAAATAATACATAATCTTGAAAATAAATAAATCAGTCAGTTTGGTGTTGATTGGAGTATGTGTTCACATGTTACAGACGATACAAATGAGCTAAGCTAAACAGTTGAGCTTCAGTCCAGTCATACTACCAACCTTCAAAATGATGTGAGGCAATAAAGTTCACCTACATTTATTACCTACAAAAAACAAATTCCACATCTTTTTCCTGACAGATGATTGAGCTTCATTCTCTGTGATATCTTTTTCAACTGATTATTTTGAAAATTAATATCAATCAAGATTTTGTATAAATAAATTGTTCTGTAAAGTTTTGTATCGATTGGAATATACATCCAACAGCTAGAGCCCATACAAGAGTGGAGTAAGTTGAATAATGAAATGTGCAGGCTTGTATAAAAAAAAAAAAAAAAAAAAAATGTGGACAGTACAAGACTTTTCTTACCTCTAGAACATCTAGTTCTACTGTAATGGGGTTGGTCATTCTTTTCATCATAAAAAATTACATATTAAATGCTAAATAGTGGTTATAATAAAAATACATTAAATGCTAATACAGTGGCTCCCAATTTTTGCCTTAAGGAACACTTATTAAAATAAAAGTTAAAATTATAGCTTTACATTAAAGTATTTATGCATACACTACAAACATTAGATCTTCAAATGGGAATTTAAAATTAAATATTTAGGTTTCATTTTATTGGGAATTATTTTACGGTTTTATTGAATCTAAAATTTGCACAATATTTGAAATAATGCTGCAAAGTTCTGTCTTGTTTGAACAGAAATATCCTGCTTATTCTTATATTTAGTTTGTAACAAGATAAAACAATAATCCATTCTTCCATAAATGAGTAGTAACAAAAAAAATAGAGCATTGTCACACTCTGTTAATCTCCCGGCCGTCCAAATAGTTGCTCAAGTCTTCAGGATGAGTCGGACGGTCTGGGTCTTTAACACTCTGTTAATCTTCTATAGGATTTTTTCTGTTTAAACTGTTGTAGCAGCAAGAACATACTATGATAACTGATTTATTGAAATAGGAAATTTATATTGAGGAGAAATTACATAAACTTAGCAAGAAAAAATATGTTTGATAATCTATATAAACCTGTTAGTACAACTCTGTAGGTGCAAGCCTTCACAATTCTCTGTTTGAATACTATATTTGGAGGAAATTCTAGGATTTGAGAATACTTGTGTCATTTTTTTTTTTTTTGGAGAATAAGAAATATAACTGTTCTATTAAATTTAAGAACTCTCCCATCATTTTAAATCTGTTAAAAACTACTATATCTTAACATTTTATGAATGATTCAGTATCCATGTATTTATTAAATTTATGTATTTATTAAAATAATTTTTAACAAGATTTTGAAAATGTTAAACTAAGCTAAAAACATTATAGCTTTTTAACTACTTTAAACATTTGTTTATTTCATTGTGAGTTCTAGAATGTGAGAACAGTTATAATTTAAAGATGTTTTCGAATCATTAAATTTCATCATCAAAGAAAATATAGCTTTGTCCTTTTTAAAATAATTAACCAAAAGTTATTCACACACATATTTTCCAATGTACAATTTGACTATTTGTTGGTAAAATAAGATTTTTATATTTTCAATGAAATGACTTTTAAAATAAAATAAAAAAAAAAGCTGATAAAAACCACTAGTATGGTTTTTTTTTTTTATTTTAGCTAGCTTTTTTACAACCCTGATATGAACTCAATTTTTACTCTTTAGTCTTCCCATGAAAATGACCTTGTCTGCTAGACTAGCATAAAGAAACTTAAAAATAAATAACTTGACAGTCAATAAAACTGCCACGGTACCCTTTATTTACCATGGTTCATGCACATTTTATGGGGAAAAAAAAAGGAATAAATTCAAAGATTTATCTCACTTTATCAATTAATAATGTGCTTAAAATACCTCTTTAATGACTCTTGACACACATTCATTTGCAAAAGCAAACTAAGTACCATAAGGTGGAGTAACTTGAATCCAAAAATAAAACTCATTTTCTAAATTCTTTATTTACAGATATAACTAAAATTTTGACCCCCCTATATGAGTATGATACAGAAGGGCAAATTCTTAATTATATCTGTAAATGCATTTAAAATGAGGTTAAATATTTTATTTTTGGGTTCAAGTTCCTTATCTTGGTAAAGTTTGGTAACTACTATGTATTAACTTCACAGCAACAGACCATTTTTTACCTGTTAGTATTCTAGATGCATTTAAAAAATTGTGTGATAAAAGATCTTTATTTATATTACTTTGTGACATGATCCTTGTTTTTACCTGGTGCACAAGATAAAATTTAAATATGAAATTTAAGAAATATTTATCACTTTTGAACACACTCTAAATAAAAGTACCTGAAAATGAACTATTTCTTCAAATATATTTCAAGATTTTCTTTTCAAAAATGTATGAATCAGGTGTACTCACCATTTCAACTCTAATCGACCTAAGCATTCCGAGCCAGCATTACAGACTGAGCAGATGAAGATATAAAATCGATCACCCAACAACATGGGAAGATCAAGGCACTTGGTACATTCTGTAAACAAAACAAGTACTTTTGATATGGAGGGGGAAAAAAAGCGTAGGAAATACAATATAAATTAGAAATCCTTGAGATATGTTAAGAACATATTTTTAATTATGCACAAAAATATTTTAAAACAAATGTAAGCTACATATCAAAAGTGTTTGAAAATATTTTTAAAAAAGTAATATGCTCTCAAAACCCATCACATAAGATGATAAAAAATCTTTGCATTTTAAAATTATATATTGTATAGAGAAATTTAAATAGTTCCCTGTTTCCCCAGAGTGAAAGAATTTTTATTTTAGAGTAATATTTTTCTACCCATTTCAATGAAGGTGTCATTGAAGAGTTTCAGACCTAATCTCTAAAACCCTTAAACAATTACAAGGTTAGTAAAACAATTTTAAGAAACTGAATTTGTTAGAGACAAAGCGAGAGCAGGCAGGCCTTCCATTTTAACTCAGTCAGTGATGGGATTACAAAAAAACTCTTTTGGAGCAGCAAATTTCTGGAATTGTAGCAGTTTGTAGCAGACAATATTTCGAATATGGAGCAGTTCGTAGCAGGCAATTATTCGAAATTGTAGCAGTTTGTAGCAAGAGATTTTTCGACATTGTAGCAGTTCAGTGCAAGGTATTTTTTTATTTTAATAATTTGTTGTATATATAATAAGTAAATTCAAGACAATGAAGTTTTAAAAATCTAATTAACAGAATTAAAGTATAAACATTCTGAATTTTCAATTAACTTTTAATAAACTAAAATAGTATATAAATTACATTTTATGCTTATATTTTATTACAATAATCTATTTTCAATATATATTCTTTAATATAAAAAAAACTGCAATAAATATTTTTAGTAAAGATCTATAAAACATTTTAATATTACAATAAATAATTTTGAAAAATATAAAAAAATAATTTTACAGATCTAAATAAATTATATTACATTAAATAATTAGAAAAAAATCTAAATTAAAAAAAAATTGCAATAAAGAATTTTAAAACATATTTTAAAAAATTAAAATAAATAACTTAAGATCTAAAACTATTTTATTACAGCAAAATTTTTAAAAAAGATCTAACAAAATGAAATAAAAAATATATAATTTTAGGAAATATCTACAAAATTAAAAACTTAAATAAATAATTTTTAAAAAGATCTAAAATAATTTAAGGGAAAATCTAAAGAAACGTAAAATATTTAAAATATGCAATATTTTTCAAAAAGGATACTGGTCTTTTATATTACGCTAAAAAAAGAAATGCAAGAAAAAAAAAAAAAAATATAGCGCAATAAAAAATAATAATAAGAGAAATCTCCCATTAAATCAAAACGGAAATTTTATAAGTTAATCAAGCTAAAGCAAATAAATATTACGCTCAAAACTTTAATAAAATATTAAAAAATGCAGTAAACTTCAGTTAATACGGCGCGAAATTCCACGAGTTTTCCCTGCTATCTGTATCAAAATTCTAGATACTGCTATTTTTAATGCCATAAAAAATAACTTTAGATTTAATTGATACCGTGAATATATGACAGTGTAAAAAAGCCATTCAAAATAACTTGAAATGTTTTATACAATTTTGTTTACATATACAGTACAACTTGGAAAATAAGGACCAGTCCAGACTTTACCGATTCCGGAATTTTCCAAATTATAGAATTTCGATTTTTTCTATTTTCAAATTCAATAAGAAAATTTTGAAAAATATGTATCATTGTTCCAAATAATTCAAATTGTAGCATGTTACCCTTTATTTTGAAGAGCTTGAAAAAATATTTCGATTGATACCAAGTTTGATAATGTTCCCCTTGGGGGGGGGGGGACTTTTTTACGACAGCTATTATATAGAGCCATTTTAATTACTATTAATATTATTATTACTAGCCGCCTTTGGCGACCAGCCTGTTCGCTTCCCTTGAAATTTTTGATCGTGGCAAACTCACTGGCGTGACCTACCAGAAAGGTGTAAGGTAACTATTTGAACAGCCAGGAAGTACCACCAGGGTTAGAAATATCTAAAAATTTCTACGTGCCCTTCGGGCATGTTGTTCAAAAAAATTGATGCCCAAGCTATAATTTTACATGCCCAACATTTTTGTGGTGATATTTTTCATTGCTGATAGATTTGGAGTCCATGAAATTAAGTATATTAAATATCATTATATACATAGCCTATAATTTAATATTAAAAGTAGAAAATCAGTTATTTTTGATATATTTACTTTATTAAAAGTGAGAAATGAATTACTTTCAATATTATCAATCACTACATCCTATGGCATCCCACAAATGAAGAGCGTGTCCATTAATATGCCTTGTGCCTTTGGTAGCTGACTGCCAATGTTTGATAGCTAGTGATGCATCTTAATTACAGCTGTCAGGGTTATCAATACTTATCCGCATCAAGTCATTCATGGTATCAGTCAAGAGGCGAGAACGAAGAGAGGTCTTTACACGGTTCATACAACTGAAGCCTCTTTCACATGCAGAGGTACTGGGTGAAAAGCAAAACATAATTTCTATCAATAAGAGGATTTTGGTCATGTCTTTTGGTTTAGTTTTAAGAAGGTATGAATACACAGTGAAGGGGCATGTTGATGCAGTTGTACTCATACTTCTTACATTTAACTTAAAAGTTGACCATTCTAGTTGAGCCAGCCTGACTTCCTGGTTGTCAAGAACTGCACTAAAATATTCACATAGCTGAACAATTTCTTCATTACCATAAGATGCTAATGACTGAATATTGTTAATTGGCCATAAATGAAAATTAAAAACTTGGAAGTGCGATAATGGTTTTTGATGCAGCATTTCAAATCTGCTGGAGACACTATCCATCACATTGTTGATGAGATCTTCAAGAGGTTCCGCATTATCTTTCCCACTCAGTTTTATGCCGTGAAAGAAGGAACCGTTAAATGCATCTTGAAAAGATTTCAAATACTTTCCGGCGGTGTACTTTAGGCTTTCCAACTTAAGGTATGCATCCTCCAGAGCATTACTAATATCTAACAAAGTAAATTCATCTGCTTGGAATTTCTTTGAAACAGCTGCTAAGATTTCAAGAATATCAAGCCAGTAGTGCAATGTTTTAACAAATCTAACACTACGAATTTCTTTTAAGTAACCCTTTGCCTTTGCACTATCTTTTTCTGCAGCAACATTTTCAAAATGCATGTCTATCATTGTCAAATTATTTTGCAAGGATGATAGAGCACGTTGCTGGCTGGATAGCCAGCTTATTTGGGATACGCTGCCCATCTGCACAGAAGCAACTTCCAAAAAATTACTTATGGCAGTAAGTTATCTATGTTGCTTTGGGGATCTACTGTATAACTTGATTACACCTTTGACGGTGGATTCAAAAACTCCTTTAAATATACATATTTTTCACAGCATCCATAACAGCAAGCTCCAGATTGTGGGCAATGCAGTGAATAGCCACAACATGTGGGATATCTTTCTTTAATAGTGCAGCAACACCAGCATAACGCCCCATGTTTACGGATGCACCATCCAGATTAATCCCAACAAGTTTCTCCTGTCTTATGTCTTCATTTAGATGAACTTCATCCAGAATTTTTGTTATAGCACTGAGAACTCCTGGTGCATCAGCATGCTCTAACTCCACTAAATTTACAAATTTAGTAACAGGATTACCAGATAAAACATATCGAACATAAACTATGTCTTCTTCAGTAGTACTATTATCTGTGCTGCCATCTGCCAAAACACAAAAAAATCGTACTTTACCCAGTTCTTCAGTGAGTTCACCTTTGAGTACTTGTGTAATATGATGAACAAACATACTCCCAACTTTGTCATTTAAATAGTTGGCACCACATACAATTCCATTCTTAATTTGGAGCTTGCACAATTTCTCAAATTTGGTGAAAGCCAATTCCTCTTTAGCACAAAAATATGCTGTGTTAAAAAGAATGGTCATTTTCTTGCGCTGCTCCTCGGTAAGATTTAATAAACATTTATTTATTAGACTATCTTTTGGATTGTCCATGGCCAGTTTAGCTTGCATGCACAAAACATGTTTTTTTTTGTTTTGTTGTGTACCCTTACAGAAGTAATTCTTATGGCATCACCTACAACTCCATGCAGTTTAAAGTAGGAGCTTGAAACATCAGCAATTTTTGGAAAATTACGGCATACTTTACACCACATTTCGGTCCGATCCTCATTGCAGCTAAGCCAGGTATATTCTCTTCTCCATTCATCCAAAACCAGACGTTTCCTATATTTTTCATATTCACATTTCCGTTTATTGCTCCCAGTTTCCGATGATTCCTTCTGTACACAATTGCTAGCTCTTTTGTTTTGGGAAGAGCCAGTACCAGAGTTTCCCGGAAAAAAATTTCGTATATACATTTATAACAGTGAAAAATCCTAATTGCACGATTCCCGTATACCACAACTTATGAAAAGAAAAAAAATGTGTTCAATTATCAAGACACGTTCACGTCGGCAAATATACACGAGGCGAGAAATCAAGCGTAAAAGAATGAGTGAAGAAGAGAGAGAGAACGACCAGATTGGAGCTGCTATGGCACTGAGCCAGGTTTCTGTTAGTGACGTCACTGACGCTCTTCGTAGGCTGCGACGAAACTTGGTTTTCTCCCTATCGAGCAGAGAAAGACATTCATAGCCGGTCTCTGAATAATTTACGACTTTTCTTTTTTTATTGTCTTCTCTCATGCGACTTTAAATGTTGAACGTAAAACATTTGCAGTGAAGTGCTGGTTACTCGCTTCCGGCTACCGGTCAGCCTAATCTGGTCAATACAGAATATTTTTTTTATTACATGCCCGGTCGGACATGTAATAAAAATTAATACATGCCCAGTTGGAATTTCTACATGCCCCGGGCATGTCGGGCAATAGATTTTTTGAACCCTGAGTACCACCCAATTTAGAATGGAACCCAGTGGAGGAGGCATACACAGGGACCGTACCTTCCCCTACCACTAACCTCTCGGTAGGACTTACGGACCCACATGTTTGCAGCGTCATCTTACTCTGCGGAACATGGAGGCAGTTTTGGCTGTGGCGGGAATCGAACCCGGGCCTAAAGAGTGCAACTCCCGCGCACTAACCACTGGGCTACTCCGCCCTCCGTGACAATCTCCATAACTTTCGTTTTATTCACCCAATTTAGACCAGAACCCAGTGGGAGAGGCATCCACAGGGATCGTACCCTTCTTCCCCTACCACCAACCTCTCGGAAGGACTTATGGACCCGCATGTTTGACGTGATCGTACTCCGCCTGAACACGGCGGCAGTTTTGGCAGTGGTGGGAATCGAACTCGGGCCTACCGAGTGCAATTCCCGGATGCTAATCACTGGGTTACTGCGTTCTCTGCGACAATCTCCATAACTTTCTTTTTATTCACACAATTTAGACCAGATCCCAGGAGGGGGGGGGGGGGGCTGACTCTCTTTGGTGGGGGATAGGTTTGAACTTGGAACCTTTAGATTGCTGATCCTGTGCTATGCCGTTAGGCCCGAAGGTATAATTGTGTGTGTCTTTCGTAGCAGCGAATGACGCAATGCAGCTCCGTCACGCCATCAAAAGCATGGGGCAAAGGTGAGCTTTTTTACATTTTGTGTGTTACATTTTTTTTACATTTTTCCCCCAGTTCACGAACTGGGGAATCGTGTAGTCTCTGCAAGTAATAAATTTTCCCATTGCATACAATTTTTATTTATTTATATGAATAAAATTCTATTTTTTAATTACCTTTTTAGATTAATAAATTCAATTTATTTCTGGCAATTTTTCCTCTTATTTATATGAATAATTTTCTTTTTTTTTTTTAGATTAATAAATTCAATTTATCCTTACTTTAACCCTTGGGCAACGCCGGCTACATTTTCTAGTATAGTTATATAATTTCAAATTGAGTCTGTGGGTAAAAAAGTCTTGTCTTAGCCCCTTATTTTATAAGCCATAGCAGTCATGCTGAATTTAAAAAATAAAATGACAACTAATTGGGGAGGGGGGGGGGGGGGAGAGAGAGAGAGAGAGAGAATTCTAACAGTTCAATGAAATAAGCACTGAAAAAAATTTCAGAATTTTAAAAAATGGGCCAGTTTGTTGTTGGTATAGGATGACAAAAATCTCATCCCATCCCATCCCAAGTATTTAACATCTGTGAACCTCTGCTATTGCAAATTTTATTATATTAAACCCAAATATGGGGCGTAGACAGGATGAGATCCAAGTTTTGGATTCAAGACATACAAAATACTAACAATGAATGAAATTTGTTAAAACACAACATACCTGAGAATATTTTTTGAATCATAGACTTAAACTTTATCTGAAATATGTTTATATTATGTGGATCTGAACAATATGAAATATGTATTTATAAAAAGTTATTTGGAGCATGCCACTTGTTTAAAGTTATTTGATTCCCTACAAATTTTATAATTTGACCAGTAATTATTTGCAATAAAGGGAAGGTATGCAGGAAAATCAATATATTTTTACCTTCATGAAACCACCTTCGACACTTGACACATTCTAGCATGTTCAAATTACTACTGAAATAAAGAATTAAATCATGAGCATTTTATAAAAATTTACATATATAAGATATTAATAAAGAACTTGCATAATTGATAAAATCAGCAGTAATAAGAATTTTTTCAAAGTTCTAACTGCTCAACAAGGAAAAAAATTTTCAAGGAATTATCTTGTTTTATAAGACTACTTTAGAAACTGCATTTTGCAAATTTCTTCAAATAATGAAGCTTTTGATAGAATTTTATGACTTTATTAAATGAATGATAAATTGTTTTGCAAATATGTAATGCATAAAATCAATCGTATTCATTAAATTGGTATTTGTTCAGTTTATAGAAGACGAGTAAAAATACATAAAGTATGTTATTTGCAAAAAGAAATAGGGCCATCCTAGCTTTAAAGCAGAAATGAAGGACTTCCAAGTGTCCTTGATCTTTCAATGTTGAATCATAAAACTTTGAATTACACATGAAAAGTAGATGGCATATACAAAAAGTATTTTAGCTATTTCAAAGTTCTCACTCCTCAACTAGGGGAAAAAAAATATTTTCAAAGAATTATTTTGTTTGATAAGACTACTTTCGAGACTAAACAATTGAACCCTTACACAAAATTCATTACATTAATACACAAAATTCAATTGCATCATGAGAATAATGACAGTGCTCTTTATTTAGTTCTGAATATTGTTGGAAATTTGAAGTTAGGTGTCAAATGATGCATAGTTTTGATGTGAATAACATCTATGGTTGTGGGGGTTTTTTGGCAGAAAAATGAAGTATTATGAAAAAGTAAACACTTTGGATATTTATACACCCAAATGTAATAGATAAAAATGTAAATAATTTTTAATGTTTTGTCAGAAATAAGGTCCAGATTATGAATGTATAAAAATAATTTCAATATTTTGAACCTTTTTTTTTCTAAAGTAAAAACTTGTAGCTCTTTCATTTCAAATATATAGTAAACTACAAAAGATAGATATAAATAGTAAATGACAAAAATATGTACCATGGACCAGGTAAGAATAAACCCTTTTTTGTAGTTTTCATCAAATATCCTTCCAATTTTATGTAAAAAATTGCTTGGAAATATCTTTTATACATAAATTTTAATAATATCTTTCACTCCAGTTAAATTAAATGTTCTTTTAATTGTATAGATTACTCAGGACAAAAATAAAAGAGGGGTGTAAAGTTATCTGATGTTTTGGGGTAACTTTGACACCTTGTTTGTTACACAAGTCAATTTGAATTCCATTAGGGTCAATGTTAATGTTTAGTAAGGTAACTATGACAACTCTAGAATGGCGCTCAATTTTACCTGTGAACTTTCCCCCAATTTCCAGGGAGTTACAAATTAAATTAATGTACAATCGATACAGACAAAGGTAATTTTAATTTAAAAAGATTAAGTAAATACATTTCAAAACCTTTAAGAACTTTCTAAACCTTAAATAATGAAAGAGTTGGCTATTACAAATTTTTTTACAAAACAATGTGTATTAAATAGTAAATTCTTAATAGTGACAAAAGCCCATAGTGACATCATCTACAAGCAAATTATTCATCTGACAACAGGTTGACATCTTTAAGATCAGATGAATCAGATGAGAAATCAAAGCCTTTATTATATACAACTTTAAACGTCTTGGGCTTTTGTTTGGATGTTAAAATAGGTTCTCCTGCTGGAATTTTTTTTTTTTTCAATGCTGGTACAGACTTCTTTGTAAGTTTAACAGTCAATGACTTACTGGTACTTGGTATGTCAGCAGCAAGAATTGCTGTGGCAGAGCTCACAAGAATCTTCCGTTTTTTGGTAACAGAAGCAATCAAATTTTTTTGCAAAACTTTTAACTAATACAACACATTGACCCATGCATTGAGAAAATGATGAATCACTTTTGGGAAAACTGTAAATAAAATGGTAAAAATTTGAATATATATAGAGGGTGTTGTTCACACATTTTTGTAATGATTTTGAAAAAAAATATATATAAACAAAGATAAGAATTTTACTTTCTAATATGTTTAATCTGATAGCCCTTTTGAACTATTATATTACATCTTGATTTTCAAGATAAAAGAGCTTTTCTTAAAATATCAAGGTTGATTTTGTTTCACTCCTCCACCACAATCTTCCAGAGGCCATCCAATGTTTTGGGATGTCGCTTATAAAGAGCTTGTTTTAAAAGTCCAAATGCACAGTAATCTATAGGAGACATGTCGGAGAACTTGGATGGGATGCATTTAAATGGAATAGCCTCAATTCCGGTTTCATTTCTCATTTTTTCAAAAAATATAGCAGCAGATTTAGAGGTATGGCTGATAGCCTTATCTTCATGGAACTTAACACAGTGAAGATTGTTTGGGTAAAGGTTTGGGAGGTGGAATGTCATTTTTGAAAACAGGTGTTAAAACATATTTCTGATAGTAATTCGAGTTAATTTTGACATCCTTTTTCTACTTTCCTTATTTTAAGTTTTCTGTTATAAGAGAATCCAGCAACCATAAAACCTTTAGCAAAACTTTCCTTGTTTTCTCTGAACTAACATTTTAGGTCTTTTTCTCCTCTTTTTCAGTAGTAAATCTTTTTCTATTACAATCAGATAAATATATCCAAGCCTCATCAATTGTAACTACATATTTTTATTTTTCACGGCAATGAATATTATGTTTTTTTTTTCTTGCTTTGATTAGCTTTAAATCAGATTTTATAATTTTGTTTATAGTTCCTATAGAGATGTTTAACGATTCTGCGATAGCTCTTTTGGGGGGGGGGGAATTTTCTTTTAAAACATGAGATGGGACTTTAGATACAATAAGAGGCGTATATACCTTTGTTGGGTATGCATTTTTTACCCTTTTCCCAGTCAAATGTGAACTTTGACGTTTCTTTCCATTTTATTAATTATGTCACTTATTTTACATGTAGAAATATTAAAACCATGCCTTTCACATATCTTTTTAATTATCAAATAAGAGTATTTCTCTTCGTAAAGTGTAAAAATATGGCCTTCGATCCATTGTTTATTCTCCAGTGACATTTTAAAGCAAAGAATACTTTTATTGATGCAGATGATAATTAAATCCTATTTCAACTTAATGCCAGTCAGGGTTTTTTTGTTGTTGTTTAAATTTTATTCATGGAGAAAGTTAAAATCATTACAAAAATGTGTGAATACCCTCTGTATATATACATGTTTCTTTTTTTCTAAAATGTACAAGACATAAAGAAGGCATTTTATTGCACTCTTTTTATTTTACTTGTTTGTTACTACTGCAGAAAATATCCCTACATAGCACCCACAAAACATGTTTATATGTAAATTTTTCTGGGGGTCAATGTTACCCAGGTCAGGGAAAAATAGGGGGTTAATGTTACAATTTTTTCACAAAATGTATTTTTTTTTTTGTTTGAAATTGTTTTGTAGAAAAATGAAATAATGTTAAATACTCATTAAAATAAGTAAATTAGACCATATTTGACCCTCCATGTACTTGGGCTTTACCTCTTCTGCTGCTCACAGAAAGTTTTTTCCAAAATTTTCTTGTCTTAAGTTCGAAAATCCATTTTTTGAGCAAAATTGACCCCAGGGGACAATGTAACCCGTGTGGAGTCAGAATTACCCCCAAGTTAATGGTATTAGAAAATTTAGTATTAAAATTTATATTCATTATTAAAAAAGCTTTTATAGTTTTCGAGTAATCATCTTGTCATATTGAAGAAGCTTAAAAACTTTCAGTTTTTCAAGATTGTATGGCTTATATCTCAAAAACTAAAACAGCTAGCTTTGAACAATACACAAGAATTTGTAGCTCTTTGAAAGTCCTACAAGGGTATATAATTGGATTTTGGATCAAGCTCTAAAAAACATTGTAAAAAGTAGGTCTTTGATCGAGTATATTTTGTATTTTTCAAACTTTCACTTGAAATAGTAAACTATAAAGGACAAATATAAATAGTAAGCGACAAAAATATGTACTAGAAAATTTAGTATTAAAATCTATATTTATTATTGAAAAAATCTCTTACAGTTTTCGAGTAATCATCTTGTCATATTAAAGCAGTTGGAAAATTTTCCGTTTTTTCAAGTTTGTAATGCTTATATCTAAAAAACTAAAAGAGCTAGCTTTGAACAATAAGCAAGAATTTGTAGCTCTTTGAAAGCCTTACAAGTGTATATAATTGGATTTTAGATAAAGCTCTAAAAAACATTTAAAAATATCTGTCCGAACAAGTTTCTTTCTTCATTTTTTCATACTTTTACTCAAAATATCTTCAAAACTATTAAAGAATCAAAATTATTACTTAACACTATTATATCTATATAAATAGTAAGGGGCAAAAATATGTATGAGAAAATTTAATTTCTAAATTTGTATTTATTTTTTCAAAAAGTTCTTACAGTTTTCAAAGTAATTGTCTTGTCAAGTTGAGGTAGTATGAACATTTTACATTTTTCAAGTTTGCAATGCTTATATCTTAGAAACTAAAAGTGATAGCTATAAACAATAAGCAATAATTTGTAGTCTTTTGAAAGTCTTATATGTGTATATATAATCAAATTTTGGATAGTTCTTTTTTCTTCCCCGATATTATAAAATGATATTCACGTAAGCCAATTTGACTCCATCGGACTGAAATCTCGTCGAAGCATATTCTCTGGAGCCCTGAAGTATCTCTGTTATGTACCAAATTTCATGGCCATATGGTGCTTAGATTTGTTGCTACAGACGACACAAACAGAGAGACATATTCTAATATTATAGATTTAACAACATAGTACAGTCTTTCATATATGAAAAATACTCAGTTCTTACAAAATGTATTGAACACTATGAATATTTTTCTAGTACATTACAATTCCTGTGTTATTGATGCAATTATGACACTTTTATAAGAAATTATGCCATTACCAAAACAAATTCAACCTCCATATGCTTTTGAATTACAAAATATGTGGTTATGAACAGAAAATTAATTTGCCTCAAAATTTTATTAGGTTAATTAATCACAATTTCAAGAAACACAACTTGAGTACAAAGGGCCGCTTTAACCCATGCCAGGGTTTATAGGTAAAAGTACATGTTAGAGTTAGACACCCCCATAAAACTTTTATAATAAAAAAAGAAGAAACAGTACATTGAGCATGGAATATGAGGCCTATGGTTGAAAACGGTCTTGAACTTTATCACAGAATTACTCCCAGAAAAATCACAAAATTCACTACAACCTAATAGTATTGCTTTGCTAAAAAAATGTGCAACAATAATACTTGGGAATTTTCAATAAAAGGTTTACTTTTTGAAACTATACAATATCAATATACAATTATTTTACTTACTCTCCTCTTTGGCCACAGTAGCAACTTGGAGGTGACATTTTAGTGATGTTCTTCATTGTAAATATGGTATATTGCAGCAATTCAAACCCACAATTGCAAGCTTCAAAATAACAGATTAAATTAAAAAACAGTAACTGCCATTTAAATCATTTAGTAATTCATTAAAACTTTTTATTTACAAACTAAGTGAAACCAAAATACCAAATTTCATAAAAATTCCGCAAAGTTTATAAACAGGGTGGGCATGCAGAGAACCCTCTATGTTGTTTATGTCCATTTTGGATGAGCTAAAATTCACGATATAAAAGAAAATGCAAAAACTAGTTAATTTTAAACATACACATGCACACAAAAAAAGCTAAAACTTGCTATTTTTATGAAACAGCGCTAACATTCGAAATATTCATGAAAAATGTTTAAACTCACAATTTCTGAGAAAGAGCACTAAAATTTATAATTTTTTAAATCACAAAGATTTATAAAATGCACCAATATTTGTCATTAAAGCCATAAAAATTTTAATTTTTTTTGTAAAATTTGAAGATTCCAAAATAAAAATTAAGTATACTGTTAAGCATCATATATATATGAAAAGACAGTTAAATTGAATATCTATAAAAAATTTTGAGGCGTGTATGAACCCTAATTACTTCTGAAAAATTTTATACAGGTATATATTAAAATATTTAGGAAAGATGGGGTAGATTTTACACACAAGTTTTATTTTATAAATTTCATTAGATATAGCTTTTGACATTGTTCATTGTATATTACACATTACTGAAGTCACAAGAAAACATCTAATAAAATTGAATATATTTGTCGCATGAAGCAAATATGCAAAGTTTTAACAGCAACACGTAGTGCGCAAAAGGAGACTTTTTATTGTCTAGAAGACAACAAACAATTTAGTTCGTTCACATTACACATTCTTATTTATGAAAACACATACATTTGCAAAATTATCTATATATATGAACGTTGCAAGTCAGCAATGTTATGCATTTTAACAAACTGTAAAGCAAAATTATAATTATACTATACAATTAATATTAATCGGAGCACTTGTAGATTATATTCAATGTTTATATACAGCACTTTCCGTACTGCAACCATTATTTAAACAAAAATGTTGTTTACCAACGTAAATAACAGATTCGTCATTATAGATTTGCTCCAAATACGTGTAGATTAAAATAAACTTCCACTAGTTCTTTTATCAGCGGAACACGTTGAGCTTTAACTGGCTTATTATCTACAGTTTTCGTTTTCACAAATGGGTAACAATTTCGTAAAATCATAGCATCACCTATAAAATATGGAACCAAAGATAGAATAAAATGCAAATTTTGGATGAAAACAACCACTTATTATGAATAAAGAAATGCATTTTTTTATTACATTATTTGTTCAAAATAACCGCCTACTTGAACAATTACGCGGTTGCCGTTAAATAAAAAAAATACATAAAATATACATAATATTTTTTTAAATTTACAACAGTAATTAAAAATGACTAATATTTGATAGTTCGATTAATTATGAATAATTAAATACTATTAATCGAAAATAAATAATATAACAAAGCATTTTATTTTGAAACATTATGTACTCGCTGGATAAACAAATCTGAACATGAACACAACATTATTCCAAGAAAAAACTGATTTCCTTTGCTCCACTAAATGATATTTCGGGCGATGTTTAAGTTAATAAAGTTTACAATTTTAAAATCAATTGAATGCGAAATTGGGTTCTAGAAATATAGTCTCGTCTGTAGGTAATTAAAAATCGAGATAAAAAATGCCATTACTTACCTCAGCAATGTAACGGCCAATAGATCGGTGTCATATGACATCATTTGGTCCGTCAAATAAAATTATAAGAGTTTTAGTTTGTTTTACCTGTATGTACACTGCAATGGGGAGTTTTCCCTAATTCTTTTAGGATATTATGAGTTAATTTCGTTAAATATACGAAAAGATGGCGTTTCCCCCCAAAAATTCGAAACACTGTATTTAACAAAAACTTGTCAAATGCGTTCTTTCCTATGACGAAATGAGCACTTCCAATCTGGATTTCATCTAGATTACATCCAGTACATGTAATCTGGATCATTCAAAGCAGATCGAGTTCATTCTGTTCCTGTGATTCGGAGCCTAGACTCCGAGGTGATAGGACGTATCCGAGCGAGCTCCCGACATGGGCAAAAAGAAGCAGGCTAGGCCTGTACTTACGATCGAACCACGTGAGAGTGACAGTACCGCAATAGAAGTCGACATTAGCAGTGATGTAACGCCTACTATGGAGAAAATCCAATCTTTGAGATGGAACCAGGAGATGAAACAAGGGAACCAAGACCCCACCGATCTGGATAGAAAGATGGAAGCTACTCATTTGGAAATCAAGAGGATGGCGGCAAGGACAGGCTGTGGTAACCCATGTCTTAACTACAACCCCCCCCCCCCTCTGACGACAAGATCAAGGCTCTTAAAGCCAGCGATATTTCGGAATTAGACAAGCAACCTGAAACTAATTCTAATCCTACTAACTGTAATGTGTTAAACCCTAAAACTTTAGAAAAAGCTGATAGGCAAATTCCTTAAACTGCCCTTAAGGCAAGTAACCAGAACCAAAATTTAAAACCTAGCGATTCTAACATCAAGGCAAATGATTCCAAAAATAAATCTAATGACAGTAAAAGTAGAAATAGGACGTTAAGTGGGGAAGCTACCCCCCCGCACCTTCACGGATGAAGATGGATTCATCCACAAGGCCTCTAGACTTACTAATATTCAAATCCCTTCCAAGGATTCCGACTCGACCAATAGGATTGCGACCGGACCAAGGCTATCTTATTCTAGGTGGCCTTGACCGGACCCGGTAAGGACGACTTTCTGGCAACGGAGCCGAAAACCCCTAGTTTACCGCCGCTATACATCAATGCCTCCCAGCCCGACTGGCTTTCTATGCCTTGAAACGTTTGCACCTGACATCAAGCCGGTCCTCGACCGGCAGTACTTCAAAATCTGCGTGAAGAGCGAGGACGAATTCCGCAATTATGTACTCTATATGAGAAAAACCGGCATTCAATACAAAACTTACTCTCTTAGGGAGGATCTCCCAGTAAAAGTTGTGATTAGGGGAATCCCAGTCGTAACTGACATCTACCTAATCAAAAAAGCCATGGAAGCTAAGAATTTCAAAATTATTAATATCTTTAGACTTTCCAAGGGAGGGAGCAAACTACCCCTTCCTCTATACTACCTCCAGCTAGAGCCCGGGACTAACCCGGAAGACCTTTACAAAATAACTAGGCTCTTAGGCACTGAAGTGAGATTGGAGCCGTACACCGGACGCAAAGACTTTGTCAGCCAGTGCCACGATTGCAACGGTTTTTGCCACAGCAGCCTGGCATACGGACTTCCATTGCGTTGCGTCAAGTGTGCAGGGCCCCATGCCGCCAAAGACTGCACTGAAAACTTTAAACTATGCTGTAACTGCAATCATGCTACCAACTGGCGCGGTTGCCCGAAATATCCGGGCAACTCGTCAGTGACTAAGAGTAGTAGGGCAATCCCCCCTCGTAAATTTAACTCCAGTACTAGGACCCCCCAGGATTAAACCCTGGGAACTCAGGTCGTCCTTACCGACCAGCTGGCTTAAAACCCAACGCGAATTACGCTAGCATAGTTTCTGGACAACAGGAACAAACTGCACTTGCTAGCACCGTTCCTGAACCCCAGGAACAAGTAGACTCATCCACCAAATTGTTGAGGTACAGTCGGTCCCAGCCGTCGCCGCCCTAAATTCCAAATCTCAAGTTGATAGCACTAGTGCTATCAACTATACCGACTTTTTACTTACTCTCCTGGACATGAGGAATACTCATGACAAGGATTTACTTGTTCGTGCAGTTGAAAATGCACTTCCTGAATTGCGTAAGGCGACTACGCAGATAGACTTGGTGCGGATTATCTTCAGGAGCTATCATGCCCTTGCAGGATAACCCCCACCCCCACCCTTAGTTGACTTCCTGGCTTTGGCCTTGTTTCCCTTTGGAACCGCGCCCCGTTCTTCCAGATCACATTGATCTTGTATTTTTTGCCAGCCCGGTCTCTTCTGGGTAATTGACTCTGTCATTTTCGGCTAACTCTTAAAATTGTATAATTTGTGACCTGTGGACCTGAAAAGGGCCTTTTTTATTCATGACAAGACCTCCTCGTAATTTTTAACGCATAACCTCAAAAATTTTTGTACGTAAATTCTTAACTTTAAAAATTGTTATTTGTATGTAATCTTTAATTATTATTATTTAATTTTTATTCTAGTTTAAAAACTTAATGTTTAACCTGCATCTAAATTTGAACCTATAGTACTTCAGCATTGCTGATCTCTTTACTCCTTTTCTATTGGCCGCTCACCCCTTGGCCCCGCCCTCCCCTTCTATTGCAGCCTCAGCCTGTACTACTGCCATCCCAAGACGAAAACGGCATACCATCTCTGACCTCTTCAAGCACCTGGCACTACCATAGTGTGCACAGTGCTATCGCATTGCTATACTACAAATCTACTCAAAGCTGACATATCTACATTCTGATGTGGGCGTAAGGGACCTTCGGTCCCATGGAAGCCCGTAACGAAGCGTCTTGGCTTGGCTTCAAAGCAGATCCAAAATCTGGTGATTGAAGTGTATTGACTTCTAATGGATATACAGATGTTACTCCAGACATCATCTATGGATATCCAAGGCTAACTAGAAAAACTAACCGGTCTCTCTAGTTAACCTTGATGGATATCTAGTGGATAGCCATCTGAACGTAAAATGGATGTGCAATAGACGTATACTGGATCATCCATATTACGTCTATTGCTCATCCAAATTATGTCCAGATTGACGTCTAATGGTAATGGATATCTATGTGGACTCACAAGGCTAACTAGAAAGACTTAGAAAACTAGAAGTCTTACTAGTTAGCCTTGATAATGGATGTGCAATGGACGTGATTGGATCATCCAGATTCATATATCCATATTAATGGATTATTTATTGTATATTCCTTCTAGTGTGTTCTTAAAAAATATAGATCTTAAAAAATGATAAAAATATGTTAAATTTTTTTTTAATATAGCAGATTTATTTTTAAAAAATACGGCCTTATTTTGCTGCTACTAATTTCTTTTGATATCCTAACTGTAATCAAATCCGCAATGTGCTGTCACTGTGTGTGTGTTGAAGGGAACCTACTTCGTGACATGTGAATATAGTAACTCAAAATAATAATATAACCTAATCTTTTATGAATATTTTGCTATATTCCTAGATTAAATAAATTGAAGATATTTTTATTTTCTAAGATTTCGGTATAAGAATTAGGGATAGTTAGTAGAAATTAATGCTTAGATAACTACTTTTGCATACTTTATATAAAATTTTATAACTATATAATTTGTGATTTTCTTCTCACCAGCATAAGTTTCATTTTTAGAAGTACTGCAATAGTAGTTACTTTGTTATTATTCATATTCCTTCGCTGCAGACGTTTGTAACATAACTGTAAAGATGAAAATATGAGTTCATATTGCCGACATACTAAAACATTGTAATATATTTAAAATATCTGAAAGTTACAATAAATTTCAGTAACAGTATAGTAAAATTGATAGATTGATTATAATTTTGATATTAACAAGTTTAAATTTATAAAAATCAAGTATGTGATTCAACATGACATTAATAGTTATTCTGTAAATTTTAGAATACAAAATATAGAACAAACAAATACAACTTGAAATACAAAATTACGACACAAATCACAGCGGCCATGATGGTCAGGTAAAGAGTAAAAACTGCACAGTGTTTTTTTTTCGCAACTCGATTTTGTTGAACACAGCATTGATCCATTCTTCTTCCATGATAGATGTAACATGGATAAATACTTCGCCCATATTACATCGTCTATGGATGTGCAGGGGAAATCAAATCAGGTTCATCCAGAGTATGTAATTTAGGGACGTAAATTAGACGAGGAATATAGGATTGGTCCATTTCTCGACCATAGCGGATGTAATGTTGTTGTTGTTGTTGAGCCCCAGACCGTCCGACCTACCAGAAAGGTGTAAGGTAACCGTTTGGACGGTCGGGAAGTGCCACCCAATTTAGACCGGAACCCAGTGGGGGAGGCATCCACAGGGACCGTACCCTCCTTCCCCTACCACCAACCTCTCGGAAGGACTTACGGACTCGCATGTTTAACGTGATCGTACTCCGCGTGAACACGGCGACAGTTTTGGCAGTGGCTGGAATCGAACCCGGGCCTACCGAGTGCAACTCCAGCGCGCTAACCACTTGGCTGTCGCGCCCTAGCGGATGTAATGTGAACTAGATCGTCCATAACATCTATATTACATCTATCATGGACGAAAAATAGACTGTGTTCATCATCCAGAACATGTAATTTTTGTATGTAATATAGACGTAAACTTTGGATGGTCAAGATTATGTTAGTTATGGATATCTATTAGATGCATCTTTTTATGCGTGGACGTATTTTGGATCAATGGGATATAATCTGGATATCTGTGTTGTGTCTGTGTGGGAACAGACAGTTGTCAAATTTGCTGTAAAAGGTTACTATATATGTAAAAGGTTACTATATTCCCCTGGAGGTTGCCAGTGTCATTCATTTGAAATCGTCCATTGGGCATTTAAAACGAAAATATAAAAACATTAAAATTTAAAGATAAAAATGTATTAATATTATAATTTTGTTATGTGCTTAATTATTTATTTCAATATCAATCATGGATTCAAAGGATTATCGAAAAGGTGTTTTATTAACGTCTAAAGTGTCACCGCATGTTAATCCCATAGGGTCGGTGTCCTACAAACGCATCCGAAGCAGACGATAAAGCACATGTGACGTCAGGATGGAAAACTCTATGCCAATGAGAATAGGCTGGTGATCTCGTTAGATCATCGAAGTCAGGCAGCTTCGGGCGCGGTTAGTACTTGGGTGGGTGACCACCTGGGAACACCGCGTGCTGTTAGCAAATTTCGGGCTATGGTCACCCACCCAAGTACTAACCGCGCCCGATGTTGCCTGACTTCGGTGATCTAACGAGATTACTGAAGTCAGGCAGCATCGGGCGCGGTTAGTACTTGGGTGGGTGACCACCTATGGGAACACCGCGTGCTGTTGGCACATTTCGAGCGCGGTAGCCCGGTGGTTTGCGCGCTGGATTTGCACGCTGCCACAACTGCCGCCGTGTTCATGCGGAGTACGATCACGTTAAACATGTGGGTCCGTAAGTCCTTCCGAGAAGTTGGTGGTAGGGGAAGGAGGGTGCGGTTCCTATGGATGCCTCCCCCACTAGGTTCCGGTCTAAATTGGGTGGCACTTCCCGGCCGTCCAAACAGTTACCTTACACCTTTCTGGTAGGTCGGACGGCCTGGGTCTCAACAACAACAAAACAGACAGAGATGACATATATAAATAAGTGATGTTAATTCCAGAAGGATAATGTAATACAGCAATGGCATAGACAGGGTGATCAGTAGGTAGTAGGACCACCTCTTGCGACGATACAAGCAGCAACCTTTTGAGGAACAGATGCAATGAGCGTGCGGATAGTTTCCTAAGGGATGGATGAAGTATGGCAGTCAAACGACGGCCAATTACATCTTACACATGCTCGATGGGTGGGAGATCTGGAGACATCGGAGGCCAAGGAAGCAGCTGGATACCTTGCAAGGCTTGTCTGCTGATGGTTGCCGTGTGCAGTAACGCGTTATCTTGCCGGAAAACAGCCTTTTGCAAACGCCGAAGGTAGGGCAGTGCAACCGGCGGCAGCATCTCATCCTCATATTGTTGTGTCGTCATTATGACTCTGACACAAACCAGAGGTGACCTGCTATCGAAGCCAATGGCGCCTCAAACCATCGGCCAACTGCGTTTGTCTCACAATTTGCATAATTATACGGCCAAAGCTTCATGGTGTTGCATTTTTGTAGTGTATTACCTTCATTTGAAAACGTTCCTGGTATACAACGCCCCATTGTGATAACGGGTCCCAAGCAAGGTGATATTTTTAGCGATTCTGAATACACGTTCACATTTATCAGTCGTTCTGTTTGTTTCGCTACCACTGCAGTCAAGAATATTTGGTGCTGATGAGCTCTAACGAGAGGGGCACTGCACTGTTCACTGATAACTTAAATGGGTGAAGAAAGTATTTTTTTAACATAATCTCAGTGAATCCGTTTATTCAACCAAAATGATAAATAAGAACTAACTTTATAGTAATATTGATTATTGATTTGTACAGATTTTTCAAATTTGGGTTCATTTTGCTTTAATACTATATGCAATATCTGCACTATATGTAATATGATATCTGTATCTGTATTATTTAAGTATAGTTCAAATTCTGTAATTGATTTATTTAGCCGAAACAAATTAATTCTGAAACTACAATTATACAAGTTTATCTGGCAGCAGCGAAAAATCTTCCAGTTACGAAATCGCCGCTAGAGGCACTGTTAATCAAAATGGCGCCCAGGACGACCAGGAACCCAAACCGAAGTGGTTGAAAAAATTCGTGAAACGTTTTTACAAAGTCCTATAAAATCAACGCGTCGTGCGAGTTCTGAACTCAATGTGCCTCATACAACGGTGTGGCGTGTGTTACGGAAACGTCTAAAATTCCAGCTATACACCTTTTAGATGGTGCAAGCGTTAAAACCTTCCGACAAACCGTAAACGGAAGATTTTTCGCTGTTGCCGGATGAAACTTGTATAATTGTATTTTCAGAATTAATTTGTTTCGGCTAAATAAATCAATTACAGAATTTGTACTGTGCTATTCTTTTTGTCCCATTCAATATGATACACCCTGCATTTATAAACTTTTGAAATATGAAAATTAAGTATACAAATTGAATGTCTATTCGAACTATAAACTTGCTAGAGTCATATCCTATTTACCTATAGTTATTTTAGATTTACCAAATTTACAATAAATGTTTGGTTTACTTTGTTACCGGACATGAATCATTTAAAAAATACACAATTTCAATATTGAGTTAACTCCAAATTGTATCTGAAAGAAACCTGGTCATCTTGTTAATTATTACTTTACCTATATGCATAGTATAATGTATAGGGAAAGTATTGTGAAGTGGTCGAAAATTCGAATTAGAGTTTTCGATGGGAGTCGCAGGTTTCAAGCGTCCCTGAACTCGAATTGATTGTTTTGGAACTGATGCCTGTGTAAATGCGTGTCCGTGAGTACGTGGAGACGATACC
This sequence comes from Amaurobius ferox, assembly GCA_951213105.1. Taxonomy (NCBI): domain Eukaryota; kingdom Metazoa; phylum Arthropoda; class Arachnida; order Araneae; family Amaurobiidae; genus Amaurobius; species Amaurobius ferox. Next base: position 29,985,339 of record OX578150.1, on the reverse strand, counting down.
TCAGGAACAAATAGAGCATTTCGAACGAAATTTGGTATAAACATTGCAATCAGTGAATACTGGAAGCTTAATGATTTTAAACGAAATCGAATGTTAATTGGGAAAAGTGGAAAACACCACATTTCCCAATGAAATGTTGAAGAAATCCTCAAAAATCAGAATTTTTAATTATAGTTACTTAAATAACAATTTCTTATATAATTTTTCATGAGAACATGATTGATATAAATTTTAGCAAGCTAGCATGGACCGTTCTTGAGATATTGCATTTTTTCAAATTAAATTAAGGAAAATCATTACATAAAATTAAAAAAAAGTATTAACTATTGTGAAATATGTTCACTTTTCATATGTAATATTATGCGATAAATTTGTTCACATCATTCTTGTGGATCTAGTTTGTCCCATTTACGAGAGAAGATATACTTTGTGTAATAGTTTTGTATTTTGACACTTAACAAATAGTCATTTATATATAAAAAATGCTCTTCTCTTCGCTTGTCTATAACGCGTGGCGATAAATTTGGCTAACTTGGCGGCTATTTTAGCGAAATATCGTCAACTAGGCGATATTTCGCACTAGCTTGACGAAAATAAGGTTAAAATTGCAAAAATGACGCCGAAGTTAACGAAATTGACACTACAAATTGATGAATTATTTATTAAAACATTTTTATATATGGACTATAATGCTTTTTGTGGATGCTAACAATATTGATAATTGTCAATTTTGAGTTGTATGAAATATCAGTTGATTGAGTACTTCGAAATAGTTTTACATGTTGTCCTTGTCATCCGGAAAAGTGGGAAATGTACAATTCAACATTATAAACATTGTGTTGTAGATTTTATACATACTTTTCTCACAGAGAAACAAGTAAACTCATAGCATTATATAGGGAAAGTCATGTGCTGTCCACATCAGAATATTTTGCTTTCGAATGCGAACATGCTAAAAAATTTCCTTCAATTGAAAAAAATACATTAAATTAACCTGCCGGGTTCTTTAACGCCTGCAAAAATAAAAATCTGATGTAGGCAGCACATGACTTTCCCTGCAGACTTAAATTCACGTTCTCTTTATTTTAATTACATTTATTTCACTTTTAATTCAATTTTCATTCTTATTTGATAACTGGACTTCTTTTCAAAGGTGGCGTAGAGAAAATACGGAAAAACTAAAATATCTTGAGAACGGCTTCTCCTAGTGTAATGGAGTTGGTCTTATTCTTTTCTTTGCTAAAAATTACGTATTAAACAAGCATTTTCTGGATATATTTGAGCATACGTAGATTTTTATTTTAGATTTTGGCGTTTTTTGCGGGCCATTTTGCAATAAAAGTCAGGTTATTTTTTTCCGAATCATACCAAAATCTAATCAGCACCAGGGTGTCCCACAAGTGACTTATCTACCAAATTGTGTTTAATTCGGTCCTTTAGTTTTTGAGCTAGAGTGGATACAAGCTTTTGAGGGCCATTTCGCAAAAAAAGCGGGTTCTTTTATCCCGAAACCAGATCCGCCCACAAGTGATATACCTACCAAATTTTATGAAATTCGGTCAATTAGTTTTTTAGTTAGAGTGGATACACAATCTGCACAGACAGACACACACACAGACGTCACGCTATAAATAGTTTTTTCGTATTCTAGAGGTCTCGAAACGTGTAGATCCGTCGAAAACTCGAGTTACGATTTTCGACATGATTCCAATACTTTCCCTATACATCACCATGTATTGCAGGGAAAGTAAAAACCTGATGTGGGCATCACATGACTTTCCCTGCAGACTTATATTAACGTTCTCTATATTTTAATTAAATTTATTTCACTTTTAATTCAATTTCTGTTCTCATTCGGTAACCGGACTTATTTTCAAAGGTGGCGTAGAGATAATACGGAAAACTAAAATATCTCGAGAACGGCTAGTCCTAGTGTAATGGGGTTGTTCTTATTATTTTCGTCGTTAAAAAATACGTATTAAACGAGCATTTAATGGATATATTTGAGTATACCTAGTTCTTTAATTTAGATTTTGACGATTTTTGCGGGCCATTTTGCAAAAAAAGGCAGGTTATTTTTTTCCGAATCGTACCAAAATCTAATCAATACCAGGGTATCCTACAAGTGACTCATTTACCGAATTTTGTAAAATTCGGTCCAGTAGTTTTTTAGTTAGAGTGGATACAAGCTTTTGCGGGCCATTTCGCAAAAAAAAAAAAGGCGGGTTCTTTTATCCCGAATCGTACCCAAAACTAATCAGCACCAGATCCGCCCACAAGTGATATACCTACCAAATTTTATGAAATTCGGTCAATTAGTTTTTTAGTTAGAGTGGATACACAATCTGCACAGACAGACACACACACAGACGTCACGCTATAAATAGTTTTTTCGTATTCTAGAGGTCTCGAAACGTGTAGATCCGTCGAAAACTCGAGTTACGATTTTCGACATGATTCCAATACTTTCCCTATACATCACCATGTATTGCAGGGAAAGTAAAAACCTGATGTGGGCATCACATGACTTTCCCTGCAGACTTATATTAACGTTCTCTATATTTTAATTAAATTTATTTCACTTTTAATTCAATTTCTGTTCTCATTCGGTAACCGGACTTATTTTCAAAGGTGGCGTAGAGATAATACGGAAAACTAAAATATCTCGAGAACGGCTAGTCCTAGTGTAATGGGGTTGTTCTTATTATTTCCGTCGTTAAAAAATACGTATTAAACGAGCATTTAATGGATATATTTGAGTATACCTAGTTCTTTAATTTAGATTTTGACGATTTTTGCGGGCCATTTTGCAAAAAAAGGCAGGTTATTTTTTTCCGAATCGTACCAAAATCTAATCAATACCAGGGTATCCTACAAGTGACTCATTTACCGAATTTTGTAAAATTAGGTCCAGTAGTTTTTTAGTTAGAGTGGATACAAGCTTTTGCGGGCCATTTCGCAAAAAAAAAAAGGCGGGTTCTTTTATTCCAAATCGTACTCAAAACTAATCAGCACCAGACTCACTCACAAGTGACTTACCTACCAAATTTTGTGAAATTCGGTCCTTTAGTTTTTTAGTTAGAGTGGATACAATATCTGCACAGACAGACAGACACACACACAGACGTCACGCTAAAAATGGTTTTTTCGTATTCTAGAGGTCTTGAAACGTGTAGATCCGTCGAAAACTCGAGTTACGATTTTAGACATGATTCCAATACTTTCCCTATGATTCCAATTCCAATTCCCATGATTCCAATACTTTTCCTGCAATACATTACCATGTATTGCAGGGAAAGTAAAAATTCTATCGATAGAATGAACAGCTGAAGAACTTATTGCCAAGAACGTAGCAGATGGTATAACCTACATCTGCTTGCGAGTTGTGTTGTTATTGTTGAGTTTATTTATAATCTGGTCAATGTTATATTATTTTGTTTAATTCGCTTATATGAAAATATACTCTTCAATGTTCTTATTTTAAAGGCAAATAAAGGGTTGGGATCCTTCTTTCCTCCAGAAAGAAGGGGTGTTAGTAGTTGAACTACTGTACACTCATGTCCAAAAGTTAAGCATAATTCGTAAAAAGCGAAAAATTCGGAGTTAATATGGATACAATGGTTCACAATCAGTTGTGGAGAATCGTGGGACGAAGGTAAATCATTGTGCATATGCAAAACAGTTCAGTCGAAGTCGACATGCGCAAAGCATCAGCGCAAGCGGAACGAATATAAAACGGCCTTGAGCGGCATGGCCAGTGGAGGCAGAATTTCGCAATTGCTGTGGTACGGAGCGTTGTTAACAATAAAAAAAGACGAAAGATGTCACAAAGATGCCAACTGAATACGTTTTTGAAGGGGCGTATTATTGGAATGCTGGAATCCGGTCGATCCCAAACCAAAACGTCTCGAATTCTGAATGTGTTCCAGTGTGTGATCTCCAGACTGTGGCAGAGGTTCCAAATCACTGGAGTTGTTACCCGACGACCAGTACCAGGTCGGCCAAGGGTAACAACCGCTCGTCAAGACTTACATCTGGTGATAACTGCGCAGCTTCAGAGGGACCGTTTTGTCAGACAACTGGGTTCATTCCTGACACTGACAGCCGCCACAGGAGTCACTGTTTCGAGACAAACTGTTTACAGGAGACTCAGACACGTTAGTCTCTAGACCAGACGACCAGCAGTTAGCATACCCCTGACGTCTGCACAGAAACGCGAGCTTTTACAGTGGAGTTTGGAACATCGGCAATGGAGTAGACAACAGTGGGACAATATCATGTTCAGTGACGAGTCCAGGTTTAGCCTGACAACTGATTCTCGTCGTACCACGATCTGGAGAGAACGTGGAACGCGTTTTCACCCGGGAAACATCACGGAAAGACATCGTTTTCCGTTTTGGGGAGTCATGGTCTGGGCAGACACCATGATGGACGCTCGCACAGACCTCCACATCTTTGATACGGGGTCGGTTACCGGTCAAAAATACAGAGACGAAGACCTTGAGCCTGCCGTTCGATTGTTTCGAGGTGCTGTTGGTCCTAATTTCATATTCATGGCTGATAAAGCGCCTCCTCACTGTGCGACCTTGGTCGACGACTTCCTTCAAACTGAAGATATCCAGCACATGCAGTGGCATGCCAACTCCCCTGATCTGAATCCAATAGAGCACGTGTGGGGTATGCTCGGGAGACATCTTGCAGCCCTCTTCTACCCACCAAGCTCCGTTTCTAATTTTAAACCAGCTCTCCGCGAGGCTTGGAACTCTTTGAGCACACAACTCATCCAAACCCTCATCGAATATGGGAAATCGTTGTGCAGCATGCGTGGCCACCCAAGGTTCCCACACACCGTATTAAATTGCAGCATTACATTGTTTTAATCATTCTGTTTCACTGAGGTTGACTCTCGTATTGTGACCCTTTTTCTTTCAACCCTTTTCTTTGGATAATAAGTCGTTATTATCCTTGTTTGCATTGCTTTCTTCTTCTATAACCTTATTACACCCGCTTACCACGTTTCCTTCCATTCTGGTGTAGAATTCCTGAAATTTTCACATAAACAGCAACTATGCTTAACTTTTGGACATCAGTGTATGGCATATGTAGTGGACATCAGTGTATGGCATATGTAGTGGACATCAGTGTATTGTCTATACAGGGTGTCCCAAAAAGATTGAAACGCGCTTTAATTCTTTACCTGTTGGAGATAAATGTGCAATGTAAACTGCAAACTGTAATGTTGAAAGTAAGGTAGGAAATAAGAATGCGTTAATGAAATAGTCCTCCTATTTATTTTCAAAAAGTTACACTTTTTAAATTTTTATACGACCCCCTAGACAAATTTGGTCGATCAGAAATTTTTTATTTTTGATGCAACAAGATCCTTAAAAAAAATCTGTATTTTTAAAAATTGAACATTGTGAATGGGGACCCTATATCAAATTAGAAATGTAAATTTGTCACATATCACAGAAAAGATAAAAATGGATGATAATACATAGGATACCCAACCGCGTAGTGAGTACCACTGCTCTATATGATCTCTGTCTGTGTAATGTTTTATTTAGATGCATTTGTGATAAAAAATTTTGACACATAATAACGTATTTTTGATCTAAACAATTTCCATCGTCAATTTGTTTACGATCCCTATTTCCACTGATGAAACAGCCTTTCACATGGTACGGAAAAGTGGCATAAGTTGGATTTTTTCCTTTATCATAATTCAGTTGATTTTAAAGATACTGATATGTGTTTTTTTTTTAATAATCTTGTTGCATTAAAAATAAAAATTTTCTGATTGACCAAATTTGTCTAAGGGGATCGTATAAAACTTTAAAAAGTGTGACTTTTTGAAAATGAATGGGAGGACTTTTTCATTAACGTAGTCTTATTTCCTACCTTACTTTCAACATTTTTGCAATTTACAATGCCCACTTATCTCCAACAGGTAAATAATTAAAGTGCTTTTCAATCTTTTTGGGATACCCTGTATATGTCTAAGTATATTGTTATTTCTGTTTTTTCTGGCCGTTCGTTGTAACTGCTTTACACTTTTGGGGTTAACTGGACGACCTGGATAATAATAATAATAATAATAAAGCTAGATTGTTTTGAAAGTAATTGACACATAAACTGCAGGGAGAGCATTAGGGGGCAAATATTCCAGTTTTCAACTGGAATATTTAACCCCTAATGCTTTCCCTGCAGTTGACTATGTGGTATGTACTTATTGAAAATAAGATGTTCAAGTCTTTAAATGAATTTCAAAATATAATAATAAAAATGACTATGTGGTATGTACTTATTGAAAATAAGATGTTCAAGTCTTTAAATGAATTTCAAAATATAATAATAAAAATAGAGTCCACATTATGAGAAAAAGTATGAAAATATTTTATAACAAAAACAAACAAACAAAATGCAGACGACGATATCTTTAATTTACAACATAGACCATTTATGTACGGATTGCTGCGTGGAACAAGCGCTCGAACCGTAACCGTGACGTCACACCCACATTGGCTCTATTCCACGGCAGTTGATTGGCCAGGCAGCCGACTACGTCATAATCGACGTGAGGCAGTTCCGGATCTTCATCGGGGAAGACCTGCAAGAAAGGAAATAAAACAGAATTAAATGGGGGTAGGAACTGTCTGTGTCCAAACTCAGAAAGGCGGAACAATAAATGCAATAAACGCAGTTTTTGTGTAAAAGCGGTGGCCTGTGCTTTTTTGTAACCTTGAATAACGAGCTTGACCTTAAGCACTAACCCTATAAACCTACCTTAAAAACTGGGTTTATTATGGCAATGCGTCCCTTGCGTCCTCCAGAATTTAATGGTGGATACAAATCAGATCATCATTTAAGCTTTAATAGCAGATCTTGAGAAATTTATGTTTCAAGGAAGAATTTTTTACTAAAATCAACATTATTTATAACAAAATTTTTTCCACCAACAATTACTGCAAATTATACAAAAGTAACAGATTTTAAAACATTTTTATTATATTTGGTAATTTGGAACACTTTTAAATGATACCAAATCGACAAAATTAAAAAAAAGATATCATTCCGTTTTGTTATTTAGAAAAAAGAAAAATACATTAAACAAGCATTTGTTTTATTGTTCAAATCTGCTTAATTTTAAATTTTATGGGTCATCAAAAATAAGGTCAATAGCATTCTTTCGCTTTATACTAAAATTTAATCAGTACTAAGATAGTGCATGCCACCAGAATACAAAATTTCATGAAAAGCACAGAACATACATAAGCATCCTGCTAAAAATAAATGTTTCGTGTGTTTTCAACGGAGTCAGCGTATTTAAAACTGAAATTTGAATTTTTGTTTTCTTACTAAGCAGAAATATCTAGCATTGCTTGTGGTAATACTGAAATAAAATTAGCACAGTTCAAAATCTGAACTATTTTAGCTACTAATGTGCTCCCTATTAAACTTTAGCCACTAATCCAAAAAATCTGATGTGGGCAGCACATGACTTTCCCAGCAGACTTATATTCACGTTCTCTTTATTTTAATTACATTTAATTCACTTTTAATTTAATTTTCTTTCTCGTTTGCTAACTGGACTCATTTTCAAAGGTGGCGTAGCGGAAAAACAAAAAAACTAAAATATCTCGAGAACGGCTAGTCCTAATGTAATGAGGTTGGTCTTATTCTTCTCTTCGTTAAAAATTACGTATTAAACAAGCATTTAATGGATATATTTGATGATACGTAGCTTTTTAGTTTAGATTTTGACAATTTTTGCGGTCCATTTTGCAAGAAAAGGCAGGTTATTTTTTTCAGAATCGTACCAAAATCTAATCAGCACCATGGTGACCTGTAAGTGATTCATCTACCGAATTTTATGAAATTCGGTCCATTAGTTTTTCAGCTAGAGTGGATACAAACTTTTGGGGGCCATTTCGCAAAAAAGGGCGGGTTCCTTTATTCCGAATCATACCCAAAACTAATCAGCACCAGACTCGTCCACAAGTGACTTACCTTCCAAATTTTGTGAAATTCGGTCAATTACTTTTTTAGTTAGAGTGGATACAAAATCTGCACACACAGACAGACACACAGACACACACACAGACGTCGCGCTAAAAATAGTTTTTTCGTATTCTAGAGGTCTCGAAACGTGTAGATCCGTCGAAAACTCGAGTTGCGATTTTCGACATGATTCCAATACTTTCCCTATACATTACTATGTATTGCAGGGTAAGTAAAATATGTAGATCGATTAAGTTGGATTTGAATTATAAACGGTTATTACAGACAGACAAAACTGTAGTGAAATATTCTTTTTCCCACTAAGAAAATTTTAATTTCAATTATTAGATTTCAAATGTTTCTAAATTATCAACATTAAATAAAATTTATTCTTAAAGTAAAACATTTCCGTCGATTTCTTTCCGATGAGAAATACTGAATAAAAATTTATTTGAGTAAACTGTTATAATTTAAAATTAATATATGGATACGACGAATTATTATCCTTGAATTCATTTATATTTCCATTCTAAATATCTACCACTTTTAATTTAAAATTATTAAATTTTAAAAATATTCATAGTTATTTATGTCAGTGGCATATGGCATATTTGTTTTACAATCACTGCAGATATTTGGTGCTGATGAGCTGTAACAAAATAGCATTGCATTCTTCACTGATAACTTAAATGGGTTTATAAAGCATTTTTTAAAACATGAGGTCAGTGAAGAGCCGTTTTCTCATTTAATTTCTGATATTATCAAACCAAAGTGATAAATAACAAGAAAGATCAATCATGCTTAAAGCATTGATTATGAAACACTTTCCAACTTCAATTTTATTTAAACATGTCTAAAATGCAATACATTCCTCGGTAATATTTTAAAACTTATCACAATACTACATTAATTTATTATATTTGAAAACTTAAACCTTCATCGAAAAAAATGAACTTCATTCAAATGACGGCATTGAAATCTAAATTGACTGGTTTAAACATCTCTAAAATGTGATACATTCCTCGGTAATAATTTTAGAATTATCATAATACTACGATAATTTATTATATTTGAAAACTTCATCGAAAACAACTGAAATTCATTCAAATGACGTCATAGAAAAAATAACACGCCTATCTCTCTCTATAAAAGCAGCATTTTATTCATAAATAATTTCCCATTCATGTCATTCATCACAATACTATAATAATTTATTTTATTTAAAAATTAAGACCATGGAGCTACAAGTAATTAAACTCTATGCGTAAAATGTCATCGAAAAAAATCGTCCTGCTCTTTGTAAAATCAATGAATATTTCATTCATATCAGCTATGCAGACTCCATGAACTAAATGGTTTTGTGTTAAAGAAATACAGCATTTCTAATACAACTCATTCTACATATTTTGCTGTTTACATTTTACATAAGTGAAAAATAGGCTTCGTTGTAGAAATAATCAAATTTGGATGAGCATTTAAACTCAAATATATTGTAATTGCGTTGTTTCAGTATATAGATGCACAGAATTTAGGCAAAAATAAAGTGGTTTTAGGACGGATACAACACTTAATATGAATTAAAAAGAACTTTAAAAATCACGATTTTGAGACAAGATGAATGCCATATATCATTTTGAAGTGGGTCACGTGATCTTTTCATATTATGGTCACGTGATCGCTTCATATAAGATGTGTTATTATTATTTTAATTTTTATCTAAAAAACTACTGAATATATTTCGCTGACTTTTTTTTTATATATTTTATGGAACAATTTGAACATTACCTAAAATTGTCGAAGCAATTTGTGGATTTTAAATCCGCTTAAAAAATGTTTGAAAAATTAGGTCCCATAGGGCTAACAAAGTCATAAACACTTTTCAACTTTGTTGTAAAGTGTTAAAAACACACACTTTACAGTAATGCTTATTTTTGATTTGCACAGATTTTTTAAATTTGAGTTAGTTTTAATTTATTAATATATGTAATATAACTTGGGTTTAATTCCTTAAATGCAAATTTGGATCACCATACGAGGCAACAAGCTTCAACGTATTACAAAGAAATTTGGGCGGTCCGCAATGGGTCTGGCTTTAAGTGCATTTGAGAACAAACAGGTTAGGCTCGGGTGAAATATTTCAAAAAAATTCTTGGGTTTTAGCCGAATCAAATTTTAATATTTTCGAGCTGAGTAAAAATTTAAATTAGACCAGTGCAGACCTCTAGTTACTAAATAACTGTCTTTTGGTATTAGCTGCTTCTGTCAGCTTCAGAAGCGAAATTTTCCCAAAATTGCAGACTTCGGGTTTTACTGTGGTAGAGTTTCTCCTCCTATTACACAACAAGACGCAGCAGTAAAAGCATTCTTTTTTTGAATTCTTGGTTTTTAAAATCTGAGTACTTATTCCATTTCTTTATTATTATTATTATTTTTTATTTATTTATTGGAGGTTAAACGGGTTGTTTTTCTAGTTCAAGGATTTCAGAACGACAAACTGAATGGGGATTTAGCAGATTTTTTTTTTGTATCATACGTATGCTTAGGAAGCATTTTGAAAATTTTCAATTTCGGGAGGGGGGGGGGGAGGTTGAACCCCCACCCCCTTAAATACGCCCCTGTTAGAACTACCGAATTTTTGGGATTTCTATGTCAAATTGTTATACGCAATGTTCATTAATATAAGGATATGTGCTGTCAGCTCGGCATCGATTAAAAAAGTTTAAATAGTTTCGACGTCGGGGGAGGTAGACTTTTGCATGCAAGTCAGACAGGAAGTTGTCAAAATATAGAACGTTCTCCCATTATTACGGGATAAAAATTATTTGTTCACTTATAAAAGTTTTGAAATATAATTGTTATAATTATCTATGATGTTGTCGAATCTTGCATTTTCAAATAATAGAAAGAAAAATGTTTATTTTTTTGCCCAAACATGCCCTGGTACTGAATAATCTTATTTTGAATTACGTGACTTAAATCACTCCAAGCATAGATGATCGAAATGTAATAGAATAACAGAGGAAATATTCATGAATTATTACATATATTTTAAATTTTACTTATTTTTTACAACAAAAGCAACCTGAAAGAGACAATATTGAAACGTAAGCAACTTTCGCAGAGATTAAATGGACTGTGTTGTGCACAAAATCTCTTCCAAGAATTTGTGCCAGAGGAGTAGAATGATGATCACACAGAATGAAAAAAGGTCAGATTTGGTCCTACTTGAGATCTTCCTGGTCATACATGTGTATCAATATGTGAAATACGACCAAACTTTCAGAGGAGTAAATTGTAACCGTAAACGAGGCATAGATGCTCGTGGCGAGTCGTAAGAAATCGGTCGGCTGGCTACTTTGCAGCAAATTCCTAGAATATTTCGAGGGATTGTTGTGAATCGATATGCATCGTTATCGTTTCTGCATTACTTTCCTTATATACATAATGTATAAGGAAAGTATTGTGACGGGGTCGAAAATTCGAATTCGAGTTTTCGACGGGAGAGCACGTTTCAAGGATCCCTGATCACGAATCGAACATTTTTGAAGTGATGTCTGTGTGTGTGTGTGTGTGTCAGTGAGTCTGTGGAGACGATAACTGACGAAGGAATGGACCGATTCAAGCGAAATTTGGTACAAAAATCACAATCCGTAAACACTGGAAGCCTATTGTTTTTATACGCAATCGGATGTTCAGAACCCCCCTAAATTTCGAGTGAAATTTTGAAAAAATCGTCAAAAAATCAAACCCTCTAATAAAGTTATGCAAATAGATATTTCTTATGTAATTTTCCATTAGAAAACGATTGATATAAATTTTAGAACGCTAACATGAACCATTCTCGAGATATTGCACATTTAAAAAAAAAAATTACCAAAAAGTCATATAAAATAAAATAAAAAAATTTCCTATTGAGAAACATGTTCACTTTTCATATGTAATACCATGCGATAAATTGGGTGACATCATTCTCGTGGATCTAGCTCGTTCCATTCATGAAAAAAGATACTTTGAGTAATACTTTTGTATTTGAACGTCAATAGTCATTTATTTGCTATAAGAATAACTTATTTTCCGTCCATAACCCTTGGCGAGATTTTGGCGACGAATTTGGTGGAATGTCGCCAACTTGGCGACTTTTTTAAATATTGCTAAATTAACGAAAAATCAGCCAAATGGATAAAAATGACGCTAAATTAATGAAAATGACGACTCATTGACGAAAATTCAATATCTTGGAAAGAATACAAATACCTACTATAAAAATAATCTATTTTTTTTTACTGTAAAAATAGTAAATTCATTGCATTATATAAGGGAAGTCATGTGGTGCCCACATCAGATTTTTTTTTATCTGTAATAATCAAGATATGAATCTGGCAACATAAGAAAAGCGAGAGAATGCAAATGTTTCGCGCTTTAGCGTTACGTTAATGAAAGTTCTGCATTTAACTGTATATAAATGTAAATAAATGTTTTTAAGTTAAAAATACATCTCTCTTTACGGATCAACATTCAACAGGATCTTCTAATCGCCTCAGCACAAGAACCAATCGCCGCACTATAGCAAAAACTGTCTGTGGCAATCGACGTCCACATCGTGGGTCTTTGCTGACTACAAGACACAAAATATCTGCAGATTCCAATAGTTTATAGCCCTGAATAAGCTGCAGATTCCAAAAGATGATTGGAAGCATTGGTGTGGTGAATCGCGGTTTGGACTTTATCATCTCGATGAAATAAAACGAGTGTGGCACATATTATTGGAATTTATGGATCCATCTTGCCAAGTTGGGGGAGTAATACATGCAGATGGAAATGGAGTAACAGTACCTCGTACCCATAATGACCTTTATCACCGTACAATTATGAGAATCTTCTTGACATTCATTTATACCTCTTCGTATACAAGTTTTATTCCATACAATCAGGCTCTATTTCAACCGCATTGCGTCCGAATTGCAACCAATTGGTTAGATTAGCGTTTAAATAAGTTCACAACACTCGATTGAATGATTTCAGTCCAATCGAGAATTTATGGAACGGGTTTGAAAAATCTTCCATCAGCAACTGCGGTTTATCTGAAAGATCTATGCTATTAAAATTTATAATTAGAATCTAAGGTTGCAAAACTACCTTCATATTTCCAAAACCTCGTTGATTCGTTGCCAATACGTTTGAGATATTGTCGTTACTGCCAAAGGTGGATCAGCATGCTATTAGCCAGATGTGTATTATATTTTATCCTTTCGGTGTTCCTAGAAACTCAATAAGATTCCTCGGAAGGTTCTTACCAAATAACTAAGAACAAAATATCCTTAAGTGTATACTTTAAGTCTATCTATAGCAAAATGGCTATGCTCTATCGAATAAAAGCGATTACAGCACTCTCAGTAAAGAATTGAAAAAGTTAGAGACAGAAACTCAGCAGCAAAGCGAGATAGAAGAAAAATGCCAATTCCCAATAGATGCTCATTATAATTAGAATTTTAGGCTGCAAAACTACTTTCATATTTCCAAAACCTCGTTGATTCGTAGCCAATACTTTTGGGCTGTTGTTATTACAGCCAAAGGTGGATCAACATGCTATTAGCCAGATGTGTATTATATTTTATCCTTTCGGTGTTCCTAGGAACTCAATAGGATTCCTCGGAAAGTTCTTACCCAAATAACTAAGAACAAAATATCCTTAAGTGTATACTTTAAGTCTATCTATAGCAAAATGGCTAATGCTCAATCGAAAAAAAGTGATTACAGCACTCTCAGTAAAGAATTGAAAAAGTTAGAGACAGAAACTCAGCAGCACAGCGAGATAGAAGAAAAATGCCAATTCCCAATAGATGCTCATTATAATTAGAATTTTAGGCTGCAAAACTACTTTCATATTTCCAAAACCTCGTTGATTCGTAGCCAATACTTTTGGGCTGTTGTTATTACAGCCAAAGGTGGATCAACATGCTATTAGCCAGATGTGTATTATATTTTATCCTTTCGGTGTTCCTAGGAACTCAATAGGATTCCTCGGAAAGTTCTTACCCAAATAACTAAGAACAAAATATCCTTAAGTGTATACTTTAAGTCTATCTATAGCAAAATGGCTAATGCTCAATCGAATAAAAGTGATTACAGCACTCTCAGTAAAGAATTGAAAAAGTTAGAGACAGAAACTCAGCAGCACAGCGAGATAGAAGAAAAATGCCAATTCCCAATAGATGCTCATTATAATTAGAATTTTAGGCTGCAAAACTACTTTCATATTTCCAAAACCTCGTTGATTCGTAGCCAATACTTTTGGGCTGTTGTTATTACAGCCAAAGGTGGATCAACATGCTATTAGCCAGATGTGTATTATATTTTATCCTTTCGGTGTTCCTAGGAACTCAATAGGATTCCTCGGAAAGTTCTTACCCAAATAACTAAGAACAAAATATCCTTAAGTGTATACTTTAAGTCTATCTATAGCAAAATGGCTTATGCTCAATCGAATAAAAGTGATTACAGCACTCTCAGTAAAGAATTGAAAAAGTTAGAGACAGAAACTCAGCAGCACAGCGAGATAGAAGAAAAATGCCAATTCCCAATAGATGCTCATTATAATTAGAATTTTAGGCTGCAAAACTACTTTCATATTTCCAAAACCTCGTTGATTCGTAGCCAATACTTTTGGGCTGTTGTTATTACAGCCAAAGGTGGATCAACATGCTATTAGCCAGATGTGTATTATATTTTATCCTTTCGGTGTTCCTAGGAACTCAATAGGATTCCACGGAAAGTTCTTACCCAAATAACTAAGAACAAAGTATCCTTAAGTGTATACTTTAAGTCTATCTATAGCAAAATGGCTATGCTCTATCGAATAAAAGCGATTACAGCACTCTCAGTAAAGAATTGAAAAAGTTAGAGACAGAAACTCAGCAGCAAAGCGAGATAGAAGAAAAATGCCAATTCCCAATAGATGCTCATTATAATTAGAATTTTAGGCTGCAAAACTACTTTCATATTTCCAAAACCTCGTTGATTCGTAGCCAATACTTTGGGGCTGTTGTTATTACAGCCAAAGGTGGATCAACATGCTATTAGCCAGATGTGTATTATATTTTATCCTTTCGGTGTTCCTAGGAACTCAATAGGATTCCTCGGAAAGTTCTTACCCAAATAACTAAGAACAAAATATCCTTAAGTGTATACTTTAAGTCTATCTATAGCAAAATGGCTAATGCTCAATCGAATAAAAGTGATTACAGCACTCTCAGTAAAGAATTGAAAAAGTTAGAGACAGAAACTCAGCAGCACAGCGAGATAGAAGAAAAATGCCAATTCCCAATAGATGCTCATTATAATTAGAATTTTAGGCTGCAAAACTACTTTCATATTTCCAAAACCTCGTTGATTCGTAGCCAATACTTTTGGGCTGTTGTTATTACAGCCAAAGGTGGATCAACATGCTATTAGCCAGATGTGTATTATATTTTATCCTTTCGGTGTTCCTAGGAACTCAATAGGATTCCTCGGAAAGTTCTTACCCAAATAACTAAGAACAAAATATCCTTAAGTGTATACTTTAAGTCTATCTATAGCAAAATGGCTATGCTCTATCGAATAAAAGCGATTACAGCACTCTCAGTAAAGAATTGAAAAAGTTAGAGACAGAAACTCAGCAGCAAAGCGAGATAGAAGAAAAATGCCAATTCCCAATAGATGCTCATTATAATTAGAATTTTAGGCTGCAAAACTACCTTCATATTTCCAAAACCTCGTTGATTCGTAGCCAATACTTTTGGGCTGTTGTTATTACAGCCAAAGGTGGATCAACATGCTATTAGCCAGATGTGTATTATATTTTATCCTTTCGGTGTTCCTAGAAACTCAATAAGATTCCTCGGAAGGTTCTTACCAAATAACTAAGAACAAAATATCCTTAAGTGTATACTTTAAGTCTATCTATAGCAAAATGGCTATGCTCTATCGAATAAAAGCGATTACAGCACTCTCAGTAAAGAATTGAAAAAGTTAGAGACAGAAACTCAGCAGCAAAGCGAGATAGAAGAAAAATGCCAATTCCCAATAGATGCTCATTATAATTAGAATTTTAGGCTGCAAAACTACCTTCATATTTCCAAAACCTCGTTGATTCGTAGCCAATACTTTTGGGCTGTTGTTATTACAGCCAAAGGTGGATCAACATGCTATTAGCCAGATGTGTATTATATTTTATCCTTTCGGTGTTCCTAGGAACTCAATAGGATTCCTCGGAAAGTTCTTACCCAAATAACTAAGAACAAAATATCCTTAAGTGTATACTTTAAGTCTATCTATAGCAAAATGGCTATGCTCTATCGAATAAAAGCGATTACAGCACTCTCAGTAAAGAATTGAAAAAGTTAGAGACAGAAACTCAGCAGCAAAGCGAGATAGAAGAAAAATGCCAATTCCCAATAGATGCTCATTATAATTAGAATTTTAGGCTGCAAAACTACCTTCATATTTCCAAAACCTCGTTGATTCGTAGCCAATACTTTTGGGCTGTTGTTATTACAGCCAAAGGTGGATCAACATGCTATTAGCCAGATGTGTATTATATTTTATCCTTTCGGTGTTCCTAGGAACTCAATAGGATTCCTCGGAAAGTTCTTACCCAAATAACTAAGAACAAAATATCCTTAAGTGTATACTTTAAGTCTATCTATAGCAAAATGGCTATGCTCTATCGAATAAAAGCGATTACAGCACTCTCAGTAAAGAATTGAAAAAGTTAGAGACAGAAACTCAGCAGCACAGCGAGATAGAAGAAAAATGCCAATTCCCAATAGATGCTCATTATAATTAGAATTTTAGGCTGCAAAACTACTTTCATATTTCCAAAACCTCGTTGATTCGTAGCCAATACTTTTGGGCTGTTGTTATTACAGCCAAAGGTGGATCAACATGCTATTAGCCAGATGTGTATTATATTTTATCCTTTCGGTGTTCCTAGGAACTCAATAGGATTCCTCGGAAAGTTCTTACCCAAATAACTAAGAACAAAATATCCTTAAGTGTATACTTTAAGTCTATCTATAGCAAAATGGCTATGCTCTATGGAATGAAAGCGATTACAGCACTCTCAGTAAAGAATTGAAAAAGTTAGAGACAGAAACTCAGCAGCAAAGCGAGATAGAAGAAAAATGCCAATTCCCAATAGATGCTCATTATAATTAGAATTTTAGGCTGCAAAACTACCTTCATATTTCCAAAACCTCGTTGATTCGTAGCCAATACTTTTGGGCTGTTGTTATTACAGCCAAAGGTGGATCAACATGCTATTAGCCAGATGTGTATTATATTTTATCCTTTCGGTGTTCCTAGGAACTCAATAGGATTCCTCGGAAAGTTCTTACCCAAATAACTAAGAACAAAATATCCTTAAGTGTATACTTTAAGTTTATCTATAGCAAAATGGCTATGCTCTATCGAATAAAAGCGATTACAGCACTCTCAGTAAAGAATTGAAAAAGTTAGAGACAGAAACTCAGCAGCAAAGCGAGATAGAAGAAAAATGCCAATTCCCAATAGATGCTCATTATAATTAGAATTTTAGGCTGCAAAACTACTTTCATATTTCCAAAACCTCGTTGATTCGTAGCCAATACTTTTGGGCTGTTGTTATTAGAGCCAAAGGTGGATCAACATGCTATTAGCCAGATGTGTATTATATTTTATCCTTTCGGTGTTCCTAGGAACTCAATAGGATTCCTCGGAAAGTTCTTACCCAAATAACTAAGAACAAAATATCCTTAAGTGTATACTTTAAGTCTATCTATAGCAAAATGGCTATGCTCTATCGAATAAAAGCGATTACAGCACTCTCAGTAAAGAATTGAAAAAGTTAGAGACAGAAACTCAGCAGCAAAGCGAGATAGAAGAAAAATGCCAATTCCCAATAGATGCTCATTATAATTAGAATTTTAGGCTGCAAAACTACCTTCATATTTCCAAAACCTCGTTGATTCGTAGCCAATACTTTTGGGCTGTTGTTATTACAGCCAAAGGTGGATCAACATGCTATTAGCCAGATGTGTATTATATTTTATCCTTTCGGTGTTCCTAGAAACTCAATAGGATTCCTCGGAAAGTTCTTACCCAAATAACTAAGAACAAAATATCCTTAAGTGTATACTTTAAGTCTATCTATAGCAAAATGGCTATGCTCTATCGAATAAAAGCGATTACAGCACTCTCAGTAAAGAATTGAAAAAGTTAGAGACAGAAACTCAGCAGCACAGCGAGATAGAAGAAAAATGCCAATTCCCAATAGATGCTCATTATAATTAGAATTTTAGGCTGCAAAACTACTTTCATATTTCCAAAACCTCGTTGATTCGTAGCCAATACTTTTGGGCTGTTGTTATTACAGCCAAAGGTGGATCAACATGCTATTAGCCAGATGTGTATTATATTTTATCCTTTCGGTGTTCCTAGGAACTCAATAGGATTCCTCGGAAAGTTCTTACCCAAATAACTAAGAACAAAATATCCTTAAGTGTATACTTTAAGTCTATCTATAACAAAATGGCTATGCTCTATCGAATAAAAGCGATTACAGCACTCTCAGTAAAGAATTGAAAAAGTTAGAGACAGAAACTCAGCAGCACAGCGAGATAGAAGAAAAATGCCAATTCCCAATAGATGCTCATTATAATTAGAATTTTAGGCTGCAAAACTACCTTCATATTTCCAAAACCTCGTTGATTCGTAGCCAATACTTTTGGGCTGTTGTTATTACAGCCAAAGGTGGATCAACATGCTATTAGCCAGATGTGTATTATATTTTATCCTTTCGGTGTTCCTAGGAACTCAATAGGATTCCTCGGAAAGTTCTTACCCAAATAACTAAGAACAAAATATCCTTAAGTGTATACTTTAAGTCTATCTATAGCAAAATGGCTATGCTCTATCGAATAAAAGCGATTACAGCACTCTCAGTAAAGAATTGAAAAAGTTAGAGACAGAAACTCAGCAGCAAAGCGAGATAGAAGAAAAATGCCAATTCCCAATAGATGCTCATTATAATTAGAATTTTAGGCTGCAAAACTACCTTCATATTTCCAAAACCTCGTTGATTCGTAGCCAATACTTTTGGGCTGTTGTTATTACAGCCAAAGGTGGATCAACATGCTATTAGCCAGATGTGTATTATATTTTATCCTTTCGGTGTTCCTAGGAACTCAATAGGATTCCTCGGAA
The DNA here is from genome assembly GCA_951213105.1 of Amaurobius ferox. NCBI lineage: Eukaryota > Metazoa > Arthropoda > Arachnida > Araneae > Amaurobiidae > Amaurobius > Amaurobius ferox. Next base: position 29,966,115 of record OX578150.1, on the reverse strand, counting down.
AGTTCTTACCCAAATAACTAAGAACAAAATATCCTTAAGTGTATACTTTAAGTCTATCTATAGCAAAATGGCTATGCTCTATCGAATAAAAGCGATTACAGCACTCTCAGTAAAGAATTGAAAAAGTTAGAGACAGAAACTCAGCAGCACAGCGAGATAGAAGAAAAATGCCAATTCCCAATAGATGCTCATTATAATTAGAATTTTAGGCTGCAAAACTACTTTCATATTTCCAAAACCTCGTTGATTCGTAGCCAATACTTTTGGGCTGTTGTTATTACAGCCAAAGGTGGATCAACATGCTATTAGCCAGATGTGTATTATATTTTATCCTTTCGGTGTTCCTAGGAACTCAATAGGATTCCTCGGAAAGTTCTTACCCAAATAACTAAGAACAAAATATCCTTAAGTGTATACTTTAAGTCTATCTATAGCAAAATGGCTATGCTCTATCGAATAAAAGCGATTACAGCACTCTCAGTAAAGAATTGAAAAAGTTAGAGACAGAAACTCAGCAGCACAGCGAGATAGAAGAAAAATGCCAATTCCCAATAGATGCTCATTATAATTAGAATTTTAGGCTGCAAAACTACTTTCATATTTCCAAAACCTCGTTGATTCGTAGCCAATACTTTTGGGCTGTTGTTATTACAGCCAAAGGTGGATCAACATGCTATTAGCCAGATGTGTATTATATTTTATCCTTTCGGTGTTCCTAGGAACTCAATAGGATTCCTCGGAAAGTTCTTACCCAAATAACTAAGAACAAAATATCCTTAAGTGTATACTTTAAGTCTATCTATAGCAAAATGGCTATGCTCTATCGAATAAAAGCGATTACAGCACTCTCAGTAAAGAATTGAAAAAGTTAGAGACAGAAACTCAGCAGCAAAGCGAGATAGAAGAAAAATGCCAATTCCCAATAGATGCTCATTATAATTAGAATTTTAGGCTGCAAAACTACTTTCATATTTCCAAAACCTCGTTGATTCGTAGCCAATACTTTTGGGCTGTTGTTATTACAGCCAAAGGTGGATCAACATGCTATTAGCCAGATGTGTATTATATTTTATCCTTTCGGTGTTCCTAGGAACTCAATAGGATTCCTCGGAAAGTTCTTACCCAAATAACTAAGAACAAAATATCCTTAAGTGTATACTTTAAGTCTATCTATAGCAAAATGGCTATGCTCTATCGAATAAAAGCGATTACAGCACTCTCAGTAAAGAATTGAAAAAGTTAGAGACAGAAACTCAGCAGCAAAGCGAGATAGAAGAAAAATGCCAATTCCCAATAGATGCTCATTATAATTAGAATTTTAGGCTGCAAAACTACTTTCATATTTCCAAAACCTCGTTGATTCGTAGCCAATACTTTTGGGCTGTTGTTATTACAGCCAAAGGTGGATCAACATGCTATTAGCCAGATGTGTATTATATTTTATCCTTTCGGTGTTCCTAGGAACTCAATAGGATTCCTCGGAAAGTTCTTACCCAAATAACTAAGAACAAAATATCCTTAAGTGTATACTTTAAGTCTATCTATAGCAAAATGGCTATGCTCTATCGAATAAAAGCGATTACAGCACTCTCAGTAAAGAATTGAAAAAGTTAGAGACAGAAACTCAGCAGCAAAGCGAGATAGAAGAAAAATGCCAATTTCCAATAGATGCTCATTATAATTAGAATTTTAGGCTGCAAAACTACCTTCATATTTCCAAAACCTCGTTGATTCGTAGCCAATACTTTTGGGCTGTTGTTATTACAGCCAAAGGTGGATCAACATGCTATTAGCCAGATGTGTATTATATTTTATCCTTTCGGTGTTCCTAGGAACTCAATAGGATTCCTCGGAAAGTTCTTACCCAAATAACTAAGAACAAAATATCCTTAAGTGTATACTTTAAGTCTATCTATAGCAAAATGGCTATGCTCTATCGAATAAAAGCGATTACAGCACTCTCAGTAAAGAATTGAAAAAGTTAGAGACAGAAACTCAGCAGCACAGCGAGATAGAAGAAAAATGCCAATTCCCAATAGATGCTCATTATAATTAGAATTTTAGGCTGCAAAACTACTTTCATATTTCCAAAACCTCGTTGATTCGTAGCCAATACTTTTGGGCTGTTGTTATTACAGCCAAAGGTGGATCAACATGCTATTAGCCAGATGTGTATTATATTTTATCCTTTCGGTGTTCCTAGGAACTCAATAGGATTCCTCGGAAAGTTCTTACCCAAATAACTAAGAACAAAATATCCTTAAGTGTATACTTTAAGTCTATCTATAGCAAAATGGCTATGCTCTATCGAATAAAAGCGATTACAGCACTCTCAGTAAAGAATTGAAAAAGTTAGAGACAGAAACTCAGCAGCAAAGCGAGATAGAAGAAAAATGCCAATTCCCAATAGATGCTCATTATAATTAGAATTTTAGGCTGCAAAACTACTTTCATATTTCCAAAACCTCGTTGATTCGTAGCCAATACTTTTGGGCTGTTGTTATTACAGCCAAAGGTGGATCAACATGCTATTAGCCAGATGTGTATTATATTTTATCCTTTCGGTGTTCCTAGGAACTCAATAGGATTCCTCGGAAAGTTCTTACCCAAATAACTAAGAACAAAATATCCTTAAGTGTATACTTTAAGTCTATCTATAGCAAAATGGCTATGCTCTATCGAATAAAAGCGATTACAGCACTCTCAGTAAAGAATTGAAAAAGTTAGAGACAGAAACTCAGCAGCAAAGCGAGATAGAAGAAAAATGCCAATTCCCAATAGATGCTCATTATAATTAGAATTTTAGGCTGCAAAACTACCTTCATATTTCCAAAACCTCGTTGATTCGTAGCCAATACTTTTGGGCTGTTGTTATTACAGCCAAAGGTGGATCAACATGCTATTAGCCAGATGTGTATTATATTTTATCCTTTCGGTGTTCCTAGGAACTCAATAGGATTCCTCGGAAAGTTCTTACCCAAATAACTAAGAACAAAATATCCTTAAGTGTATACTTTAAGTCTATCTATAGCAAAATGGCTATGCTCTATCGAATAAAAGCGATTACAGCACTCTCAGTAAAGAATTGAAAAAGTTAGAGACAGAAACTCAGCAGCAAAGCGAGATAGAAGAAAAATGCCAATTCCCAATAGATGCTCATTATAATTAGAATTTTAGGCTGCAAAACTACCTTCATATTTCCAAAACCTCGTTGATTCGTAGCCAATACTTTTGGGCTGTTGTTATTACAGCCAAAGGTGGATCAACATGCTATTAGCCAGATGTGTATTATATTTTATCCTTTCGGTGTTCCTAGGAACTCAATAGGATTCCTCGGAAAGTTCTTACCCAAATAACTAAGAACAAAATATCCTTAAGTGTATACTTTAAGTCTATCTATAGCAAAATGGCTATGCTCTATCGAATAAAAGCGATTACAGCACTCTCAGTAAAGAATTGAAAAAGTTAGAGACAGAAACTCAGCAGCACAGCGAGATAGAAGAAAAATGCCAATTCCCAATAGATGCTCATTATAATTAGAATTTTAGGCTGCAAAACTACTTTCATATTTCCAAAACCTCGTTGATTCGTAGCCAATACTTTTGGGCTGTTGTTATTACAGCCAAAGGTGGATCAACATGCTATTAGCCAGATGTGTATTATATTTTATCCTTTCGGTGTTCCTAGGAACTCAATAGGATTCCTCGGAAAGTTCTTACCCAAATAACTAAGAACAAAATATCCTTAAGTGTATACTTTAAGTCTATCTATAGCAAAATGGCTATGCTCTATCGAATAAAAGCGATTACAGCACTCTCAGTAAAGAATTGAAAAAGTTAGAGACAGAAACTCAGCAGCAAAGCGAGATAGAAGAAAAATGCCAATTCCCAATAGATGCTCATTATAATTAGAATTTTAGGCTGCAAAACTACCTTCATATTTCCAAAACCTCGTTGATTCGTAGCCAATACTTTTGGGCTGTTGTTATTACAGCCAAAGGTGGATCAACATGCTATTAGCCAGATGTGTATTATATTTTATCCTTTCGGTGTTCCTAGGAACTCAATAGGATTCCTCGGAAAGTTCTTACCCAAATAACTAAGAACAAAATATCCTTAAGTGTATACTTTAAGTCTATCTATAGCAAAATGGCTATGCTCTATCGAATAAAAGCGATTACAGCACTCTCAGTAAAGAATTGAAAAAGTTAGAGACAGAAACTCAGCAGCACAGCGAGATAGAAGAAAAATGCCAATTCCCAATAGATGCTCATTATAATTAGAATTTTAGGCTGCAAAACTACTTTCATATTTCCAAAACCTCGTTGATTCGTAGCCAATACTTTTGGGCTGTTGTTATTACAGCCAAAGGTGGATCAACATGCTATTAGCCAGATGTGTATTATATTTTATCCTTTCGGTGTTCCTAGGAACTCAATAGGATTCCTCGGAAAGTTCTTACCCAAATAACTAAGAACAAAATATCCTTAAGTGTATACTTTAAGTCTATCTATAGCAAAATGGCTATGCTCTATCGAATAAAAGCGATTACAGCACTCTCAGTAAAGAATTGAAAAAGTTAGAGACAGAAACTCAGCAGCACAGCGAGATAGAAGAAAAATGCCAATTCCCAATAGATGCTCATTATAATTAGAATTTTAGGCTGCAAAACTACTTTCATATTTCCAAAACCTCGTTGATTCGTAGCCAATACTTTTGGGCTGTTGTTATTACAGCCAAAGGTGGATCAACATGCTATTAGCCAGATGTGTATTATATTTTATCCTTTCGGTGTTCCTAGGAACTCAATAGGATTCCTCGGAAAGTTCTTACCCAAATAACTAAGAACAAAATATCCTTAAGTGTATACTTTAAGTCTATCTATAGCAAAATGGCTATGCTCTATCGAATAAAAGCGATTACAGCACTCTCAGTAAAGAATTGAAAAAGTTAGAGACAGAAACTCAGCAGCAAAGCGAGATAGAAGAAAAATGCCAATTCCCAATAGATGCTCATTATAATTAGAATTTTAGGCTGCAAAACTACTTTCATATTTCCAAAACCTCGTTGATTCGTAGCCAATACTTTTGGGCTGTTGTTATTACAGCCAAAGGTGGATCAACATGCTATTAGCCAGATGTGTATTATATTTTATCCTTTCGGTGTTCCTAGGAACTCAATAGGATTCCTCGGAAAGTTCTTACCCAAATAACTGAGAACAAAATATCCTTAAGTGTATACTTTAAGTCTATCTATAGCAAAATGGCTATGCTCTATCGAATAAAAGCGATTACAGCACTCTCAGTAAAGAATTGAAAAAGTTAGAGACAGAAACTCAGCAGCAAAGCGAGATAGAAGAAAAATGCCAATTCCCAATAGATGCTCATTATAATTAGAATTTTAGGCTGCAAAACTACTTTCATATTTCCAAAACCTCGTTGATTCGTAGCCAATACTTTTGGGCTGTTGTTATTACAGCCAAAGGTGGATCAACATGCTATTAGCCAGATGTGTATTATATTTTATCCTTTCGGTGTTCCTAGGAACTCAATAGGATTCCTCGGAAAGTTCTTACCCAAATAACTAAGAACAAAATATCCTTAAGTGTATACTTTAAGTCTATCTATAGCAAAATGGCTATGCTCTATCGAATAAAAGCGATTACAGCACTCTCAGTAAAGAATTGAAAAAGTTAGAGACAGAAACTCAGCAGCAAAGCGAGATAGAAGAAAAATGCCAATTCCCAATAGATGCTCATTATAATTAGAATTTTAGGCTGCAAAACTACTTTCATATTTCCAAAACCTCGTTGATTCGTAGCCAATACTTTTGGGCTGTTGTTATTACAGCCAAAGGTGGATCAACATGCTATTAGCCAGATGTGTATTATATTTTATCCTTTCGGTGTTCCTAGGAACTCAATAGGATTCCTCGGAAAGTTCTTACCCAAATAACTGAGAACAAAATATCCTTAAGTGTATACTTTAAGTCTATCTATAGCAAAATGGCTATGCTCTATCGAATAAAAGCGATTACAGCACTCTCAGTAAAGAATTGAAAAAGTTAGAGACAGAAACTCAGCAGCAAAGCGAGATAGAAGAAAAATGCCAATTCCCAATAGATGCTCATTATAATTAGAATTTTAGGCTGCAAAACTACTTTCATATTTCCAAAACCTCGTTGATTCGTAGCCAATACTTTTGGGCTGTTGTTATTACAGCCAAAGGTGGATCAACATGCTATTAGCCAGATGTGTATTATATTTTATCCTTTCGGTGTTCCTAGGAACTCAATAGGATTCCTCGGAAAGTTCTTACCCAAATAACTAAGAACAAAATATCCTTAAGTGTATACTTTAAGTCTATCTATAGCAAAATGGCTATGCTCTATCGAATAAAAGCGATTACAGCACTCTCAGTAAAGAATTGAAAAAGTTAGAGACAGAAACTCAGCAGCACAGCGAGATAGAAGAAAAATGCCAATTCCCAATAGATGCTCATTATAATTAGAATTTTAGGCTGCAAAACTACTTTCATATTTCCAAAACCTCGTTGATTCGTAGCCAATACTTTTGGGCTGTTGTTATTACAGCCAAAGGTGGATCAACATGCTATTAGCCAGATGTGTATTATATTTTATCCTTTCGGTGTTCCTAGGAACTCAATAGGATTCCTCGGAAAGTTCTTACCCAAATAACTAAGAACAAAATATCCTTAAGTGTATACTTTAAGTCTATCTATAGCAAAATGGCTATGCTCTATCGAATAAAAGCGATTACAGCACTCTCAGTAAAGAATTGAAAAAGTTAGAGACAGAAACTCAGCAGCACAGCGAGATAGAAGAAAAATGCCAATTCCCAATAGATGCTCATTATAATTAGAATTTTAGGCTGCAAAACTACTTTCATATTTCCAAAACCTCGTTGATTCGTAGCCAATACTTTTGGGCTGTTGTTATTACAGCCAAAGGTGGATCAACATGCTATTAGCCAGATGTGTATTATATTTTATCCTTTCGGTGTTCCTAGGAACTCAATAGGATTCCTCGGAAAGTTCTTACCCAAATAACTAAGAACAAAATATCCTTAAGTGTATACTTTAAGTCTATCTATAGCAAAATGGCTATGCTCTATCGAATAAAAGCGATTACAGCACTCTCAGTAAAGAATTGAAAAAGTTAGAGACAGAAACTCAGCAGCAAAGCGAGATAGAAGAAAAATGCCAATTCCCAATAGATGCTCATTATAATTAGAATTTTAGGCTGCAAAACTACTTTCATATTTCCAAAACCTCGTTGATTCGTAGCCAATACTTTTGGGCTGTTGTTATTACAGCCAAAGGTGGATCAACATGCTATTAGCCAGATGTGTATTATATTTTATCCTTTCGGTGTTCCTAGGAACTCAATAGGATTCCTCGGAAAGTTCTTACCCAAATAACTGAGAACAAAATATCCTTAAGTGTATACTTTAAGTCTATCTATAGCAAAATGGCTATGCTCTATCGAATAAAAGCGATTACAGCACTCTCAGTAAAGAATTGAAAAAGTTAGAGACAGAAACTCAGCAGCAAAGCGAGATAGAAGAAAAATGCCAATTCCCAATAGATGCTCATTATAATTAGAATTTTAGGCTGCAAAACTACTTTCATATTTCCAAAACCTCGTTGATTCGTAGCCAATACTTTTGGGCTGTTGTTATTACAGCCAAAGGTGGATCAACATGCTATTAGCCAGATGTGTATTATATTTTATCCTTTCGGTGTTCCTAGGAACTCAATAGGATTCCTCGGAAAGTTCTTACCCAAATAACTAAGAACAAAATATCCTTAAGTGTATACTTTAAGTCTATCTATAGCAAAATGGCTATGCTCTATCGAATAAAAGCGATTACAGCACTCTCAGTAAAGAATTGAAAAAGTTAGAGACAGAAACTCAGCAGCAAAGCGAGATAGAAGAAAAATGCCAATTCCCAATAGATGCTCATTATAATTAGAATTTTAGGCTGCAAAACTACCTTCATATTTCCAAAACCTCGTTGATTCGTAGCCAATACTTTTGGGCTGTTGTTATTACAGCCAAAGGTGGATCAACATGCTATTAGCCAGATGTGTATTATATTTTATCCTTTCGGTGTTCCTAGGAACTCAATAGGATTCCTCGGAAAGTTCTTACCCAAATAACTAAGAACAAAATATCCTTAAGTGTATACTTTAAGTCTATCTATATCAAAATGGCTATTCTCTATCGAATAAAAGCGATTACAGCACTCTCAGTAAAGAATTGAAAAAGTTAGAGACAGAAACTCAGCAGCACAGCGAGATAGAAGAAAAATGCCAATTCCCAATAGATGCTCATTATAATTAGAATTTTAGGCTGCAAAACTACTTTCATATTTCCAAAACCTCGTTGATTCGTAGCCAATACTTTTGGGCTGTTGTTATTACAGCCAAAGGTGGATCAACATGCTATTAGCCAGATGTGTATTATATTTTATCCTTTCGGTGTTCCTAGGAACTCAATAGGATTCCTCGGAAAGTTCTTACCCAAATAACTAAGAACAAAATATCCTTAAGTGTATACTTTAAGTCTATCTATAGCAAAATGGCTATGCTCTATCGAATAAAAGCGATTACAGCACTCTCAGTAAAGAATTGAAAAAGTTAGAGACAGAAACTCAGCAGCAAAGCGAGATAGAAGAAAAATGCCAATTCCCAATAGATGCTCATTATAATTAGAATTTTAGGCTGCAAAACTACTTTCATATTTCCAAAACCTCGTTGATTCGTAGCCAATACTTTTGGGCTGTTGTTATTACAGCCAAAGGTGGATCAACATGCTATTAGCCAGATGTGTATTATATTTTATCCTTTCGGTGTTCCTAGGAACTCAATAGGATTCCTCGGAAAGTTCTTACCCAAATAACTGAGAACAAAATATCCTTAAGTGTATACTTTAAGTCTATCTATAGCAAAATGGCTATGCTCTATCGAATAAAAGCGATTACAGCACTCTCAGTAAAGAATTGAAAAAGTTAGAGACAGAAACTCAGCAGCAAAGCGAGATAGAAGAAAAATGCCAATTCCCAATAGATGCTCATTATAATTAGAATTTTAGGCTGCAAAACTACTTTCATATTTCCAAAACCTCGTTGATTCGTAGCCAATACTTTTGGGCTGTTGTTATTACAGCCAAAGGTGGATCAACATGCTATTAGCCAGATGTGTATTATATTTTATCCTTTCGGTGTTCCTAGGAACTCAATAGGATTCCTCGGAAAGTTCTTACCCAAATAACTAAGAACAAAATATCCTTAAGTGTATACTTTAAGTCTATCTATAGCAAAATGGCTATGCTCTATCGAATAAAAGCGATTACAGCACTCTCAGTAAAGAATTGAAAAAGTTAGAGACAGAAACTCAGCAGCAAAGCGAGATAGAAGAAAAATGCCAATTCCCAATAGATGCTCATTATAATTAGAATTTTAGGCTGCAAAACTACCTTCATATTTCCAAAACCTCGTTGATTCGTAGCCAATACTTTTGGGCTGTTGTTATTACAGCCAAAGGTGGATCAACATGCTATTAGCCAGATGTGTATTATATTTTATCCTTTCGGTGTTCCTAGGAACTCAATAGGATTCCTCGGAAAGTTCTTACCCAAATAACTAAGAACAAAATATCCTTAAGTGTATACTTTAAGTCTATCTATAGCAAAATGGCTATGCTCTATCGAATAAAAGCGATTACAGCACTCTCAGTAAAGAATTGAAAAAGTTAGAGACAGAAACTCAGCAGCACAGCGAGATAGAAGAAAAATGCCAATTCCCAATAGATGCTCATTATAATTAGAATTTTAGGCTGCAAAACTACTTTCATATTTCCAAAACCTCGTTGATTCGTAGCCAATACTTTTGGGCTGTTGTTATTACAGCCAAAGGTGGATCAACATGCTATTAGCCAGATGTGTATTATATTTTATCCTTTCGGTGTTCCTAGGAACTCAATAGGATTCCTCGGAAAGTTCTTACCCAAATAACTAAGAACAAAATATCCTTAAGTGTATACTTTAAGTCTATCTATAGCAAAATGGCTATGCTCTATCGAATAAAAGCGATTACAGCACTCTCAGTAAAGAATTGAAAAAGTTAGAGACAGAAACTCAGCAGCAAAGCGAGATAGAAGAAAAATGCCAATTCCCAATAGATGCTCATTATAATTAGAATTTTAGGCTGCAAAACTACTTTCATATTTCCAAAACCTCGTTGATTCGTAGCCAATACTTTTGGGCTGTTGTTATTACAGCCAAAGGTGGATCAACATGCTATTAGCCAGATGTGTATTATATTTTATCCTTTCGGTGTTCCTAGGAACTCAATAGGATTCCTCGGAAAGTTCTTACCCAAATAACTAAGAACAAAATATCCTTAAGTGTATACTTTAAGTCTATCTATAGCAAAATGGCTATGATCTATCGAATAAAAGCGATTACAGCACTCTCAGTAAAGAATTGAAAAAGTTAGAGACAGAAACTCAGCAGCAAAGCGAGATAGAAGAAAAATGCCAATTCCCAATAGATGCTCATTATAATTAGAATTTTAGGCTGCAAAACTACCTTCATATTTCCAAAACCTCGTTGATTCGTAGCCAATACTTTTGGGCTGTTGTTATTACAGCCAAAGGTGGATCAACATGCTATTAGCCAGATGTGTATTATATTTTATCCTTTCGGTGTTCCTAGGAACTCAATAGGATTCCTCGGAAAGTTCTTACCCAAATAACTAAGAACAAAATATCCTTAAGTGTATACTTTAAGTCTATCTATAGCAAAATGGCTATGCTCTATCGAATAAAAGCGATTACAGCACTCTCAGTAAAGAATTGAAAAAGTTAGAGACAGAAACTCAGCAGCAAAGCGAGATAGAAGAAAAATGCCAATTCCCAATAGATGCTCATTATAATTAGAATTTTAGGCTGCAAAACTACTTTCATATTTCCAAAACCTCGTTGATTCGTAGCCAATACTTTTGGGCTGTTGTTATTACAGCCAAAGGTGGATCAACATGCTATTAGCCAGATGTGTATTATATTTTATCCTTTCGGTGTTCCTAGGAACTCAATAGGATTCCTCGGAAAGTTCTTACCCAAATAACTAAGAACAAAATATCCTTAAGTGTATACTTTAAGTCTATCTATAGAAAAATGGCTATGCTCTATCGAATAAAAGCGATTACAGCACTCTCAGTAAAGAATTGAAAAAGTTAGAGACAGAAACTCAGCAGCAAAGCGAGATAGAAGAAAAATGCCAATTCCCAATAGATGCTCATTATAATTAGAATTTTAGGCTGCAAAACTACCTTCATATTTCCAAAACCTCGTTGATTCGTAGCCAATACTTTTGGGCTGTTGTTATTACAGCCAAAGGTGGATCAACATGCTATTAGCCAGATGTGTATTATATTTTATCCTTTCGGTGTTCCTAGGAACTCAATAGGATTCCTCGGAAAGTTCTTACCCAAATAACTAAGAACAAAATATCCTTAAGTGTATACTTTAAGTCTATCTATAGCAAAATGGCTATGCTCTATCGAATAAAAGCGATTACAGCACTCTCAGTAAAGAATTGAAAAAGTTAGAGACAGAAACTCAGCAGCAAAGCGAGATAGAAGAAAAATGCCAATTCCCAATAGATGCTCATTATAATTAGAATTTTAGGCTGCAAAACTACCTTCATATTTCCAAAACCTCGTTGATTCGTAGCCAATACTTTTGGGCTGTTGTTATTACAGCCAAAGGTGGATCAACATGCTATTAGCCAGATGTGTATTATATTTTATCCTTTCGGTGTTCCTAGGAACTCAATAGGATTCCTCGGAAAGTTCTTACCCAAATAACTAAGAACAAAATATCCTTAAGTGTATACTTTAAGTCTATCTATAGCAAAATGGCTATGCTCTATCGAATAAAAGCGATTACAGCACTCTCAGTAAAGAATTGAAAAAGTTAGAGACAGAAACTCAGCAGCAAAGCGAGATAGAAGAAAAATGCCAATTCCCAATAGATGCTCATTATAATTAGAATTCTAGGCTGCAAAACTACCTTCATATTTCCAAAACCTCGTTGATTCGTAGCCAATACTTTTGGGCTGTTGTTATTACAGCCAAAGGTGGATCAACATGCTATTAGCCAGATGTGTATTATATTTTATCCTTTCGGTGTTCCTAGGAACTCAATAGGATTCCTCGGAAAGTTCTTACCCAAATAACTAAGAACAAAATATCCTTAAGTGTATACTTTAAGTCTATCTATAGCAAAATGGCTATGCTCTATCGAATAAAAGCGATTACAGCACTCTCAGTAAAGAATTGAAAAAGTTAGAGACAGAAACTCAGCAGCACAGCGAGATAGAAGAAAAATGCCAATTCCCAATATATGCTCATTATAATTAGAATTTTAGGCTGCAAAACTACCTTCATATTTCCAAAACCTCGTTGATTCGTAGCCAATACTTTTGGGCTGTTGTTATTACAGCCAAAGGTGGATCAACATGCTATTAGCCAGATGTGTATTATATTTTATCCTTTCGGTGTTCCTAGGAACTCAATAGGATTCCTCGGAAAGTTCTTACCCAAATAACTAAGAACAAAATATCCTTAAGTGTATACTTTAAGTCTATCTATAGCAAAATGGCTATGCTCTATCGAATAAAAGCGATTACAGCACTCTCAGTAAAGAATTGAAAAAGTTAGAGACAGAAACTCAGCAGCACAGCGAGATAGAAGAAAAATGCCAATTCCCAATAGATGCTCATTATAATTAGAATTTTATGCTGCAAAACTACTTTCATATTTCCAAAACCTCGTTGATTCGTAGCCAATACTTTTGGGCTGTTGTTATTACAGCCAAAGGTGGATCAACATGCTATTAGCCAGATGTGTATTATATTTTATCCTTTCGGTGTTCCTAGGAACTCAATAGGATTCCTCGGAAAGTTCTTACCCAAATAACTAAGAACAAAATATCCTTAAGTGTATACTTTAAGTCTATCTATAGCAAAATGGCTAATGCTCAATCGAATAAAAGTGATTACAGCACTGTCAGTAAAGAATTGAAAAAGTTAGAGACAGAAACTCAGCAGCACAGCGAGATAGAAGAAAAATGTCAATTCCAAAGTTGTAAAGAATTATCTAATTAGTAGGAATCGGCATCAAGAACACACAAAACGCACAGATGGAAGTCAATAGATACCCATTATATTTCATCGGCTATCCGATGCTTTAACGCGATGACTCTTGAAATGCTTGTTAAAGTACACGGTCATATTCTTTCTCGAATTGAAATGTGCATTGTTGCTGGTAGAGGGCAATTTGAATGGGCTGTAATTAAATTCCTGTACATGTGAATTTTGGTTATTTTAGCACATCCGCCAAAACCATATTGGGTCACACAAATGCCTTCTTTTTTTTATTTCGACCTAGACCGCCGGATTTACCCGAAGGTAAGGTAACTGTTTGGACAACCGGAACAATGCCATCCAATTTAGACCAAAGCAATATAGAGGTGACATCAACAGAGATCGTACCCTCCTTCTCCTGCCACCAACCTTTCGAAAGGACTTTCGGACCCACGGATTTAACTTCTCTGTATTCCGCATAGATACGGAGATAGTTTGGGCAGTGCCGGGAATCGATCTCGGGCTTTCCTAGTGAAATCTCCGTGCTTTAACTACTGGGCGATCCCGTCCCCTACCAAAAAATATATAAATGGCATCTGCAGCAGTTTTATTTTCGATTTCCTCAAACGATGGTTTACAATTCTGCAATTGGCTTTTTTTTTCATCTATCTCGCTTTGTTGCCAAGTTTGTAATCCTAACTTTTTAAATTCTCCTCTAGAGGAGATGCAATCTTTTTTATTCGCTCGGGCAGTGTCACTTCACTATAGATATTCCTAACGTGTATACTCCCGGACCTTTCTTTACAAAGTTAATATGGTGATTAAGAAATTTCCTAATGGGAACAATGTATATAGTATACATAGTTACGGAAATAAAATATTGTTATTTACCGTTGAGATTTTTTTCCATCAGAATAGCAGATCGGAGGTACCGGCTGATAAGGACCAGGATGATATGATTCCAGGATCTGCTGGTTTCAGCATCTCCTGCTCTTCGGGGGAATTATCTCGAACTTCTGTGTTCTCTTCTTCCCCGGATTGGACGTTCTTTTCCTCTTTCTCGGGCAGTGCTGGGGGTTGACGGAACATGCCAGGTTCGAAGTTGTCCATAGTTCTTAATACACTCGGAGTGTAGGTGGAGAGCCCGCCTGCACCTGGAAAATTAGAATAATTAGTTACAAAAGTAATGTTACACAGAATAGTCATAATAAATAAAATCACAGCTTATACAAAGAAATTTCATCTATAAATCATCTGATGTGTCCAACACATGAATTTTCCTGCAGACTCGAATACATTATTGGTGGTAAAAATTCTGCCATACTATTGTTATTATAATAATGCTTTCCTTGAAAAATTATTTCTCAGACAGAGCTCAGATGGATGTCTGATTTGATTTCAACATGAAATTCAAGTAGAGAATGTATAACGATTTCCCCTTTCGGTTCTTTTTTTCAGATCCGGTGTAAACAAATTTTTGAATATATTGATCAACATTAGTTATAGATAGAACTTCTCAGAACTATAGATAAAATTTCTCAGAATCTGCTGTAGCTTAGATGGTGAGATGACTGATACAGTGACGTGGCTTCCATTGAGGCTAGAAAGCTGAGCCTCCCCTGTTGTTGTTGAGACCCAGACCGTCTGACCTACCAGAAAGGTGTAAGGTAACCGTTTGGACGGCCGGGAAGTGCCACCCAATTTAGACCGGAACCCAGTGGAGGAGGCATCCACAGGGACCGTACCCTCCTTCCCCTACCACCAACCTCTCGGAAGGACTTACGGACCCACATGTTTAACGTGATCGTACTCCGCATGAACACGGCGGCAGTTGTGGCAGCGTGCAAATCCAGCACGCAAACCACCGGACTACAGCGCCCGAAATGTGCCAACAGCACGCGATGTTCCCAGGTGGTCACCCACTCAAGTACTAACCGCGCCCAATGCTGCTTGACTTCGGTGATCTAACGAGAACCGGTGTTTTCAGCACGGTAGGGCCGTTGGCTCTGAGCCTCCCCTGTGTAAAATCTAGATTAAAGAATTATGTAAACATATCTTTATTTATAATTTTTTAATTTTGAGAAGATATATGTAGTACTATAGAAAATTGTTACATTTTACTTGCTTAAAGTGACACGATTTAAAGTATTTTCCTCCATTAAAACGCATATTTTAATGTTTTAGAAGCTGAAGTCATCCAGCCTCCGTGGTCTATAAGGAGAAGCATGATATTAAAACTACCCATTTGTTAAACTTCTCCCTAGCTGATTAATTAACATAGAAGATAACTTATAGAAAGGTGTGGGTATTGCTTCTCCCCTTTAAACTCTTTAAACAATCAATGATTGGATGTGTGATTGACGCTTCATCAATGATGGGTAGGTGAGGATGGGTAGTGAAAGGCTAATGAATCCTCTATATTGGGTCAAATGTGATTCTATTGATTAATATTCGCAGAAAATAATCATTATTTGTAATACTAAAGAATTTGAGTCATTTTTAACGAATAACCCAGCATTTACCTAACTTTTTTAAACAATATCAAGACGAAGAAATATACTAATAATGACTACCATTAAACTTAAGTTGTTTGCAAAGTAGACTTAGCTCTTTATATCGGCATCAATATGGCTAAGCATTCATTTGCGCATTTGGGAGTTTTAGAAAGAATAAATTTGATTTCCCTTTAAAAATCCCATGTTTGACGAGAATCTCAGTTAGATAAAATTGGTTGATAATTTTCTAGCTGATTCTTAGCATATTGTAATTGTAAAATATTTTTGAATTTTCAAAGTAGAGTATTTGTAAATAATTAATATACAATATTGTTTAAGGGCATTGTTGACTACAGTGATTTTTAACTAAATTTATGCTCCAGATTGCTCACAAATTTTCAGTGCACGTTTTCATACATGGGCGCCCGTAGAACGTTTTCCTGGGTGGGGTGGGGGCTAAACTCAAGAATAAAATGTACAACATCGTCCAGCTTGATACTCGTCTTTGTTATCTTGAATAACCAAGTGTCCTCCCCTATGAGCGACCATGACTTCATATTTAACAAGTAAGATCAATCATGCATAAAGCATTGATTATGAAACACTTTCCAACTTCAATGCAATTTTATATAAATATCTCTAAAATGCGATACATTCCTCGGTAATATTTTTAAAATTATCACACTACTACATTAATTTATTATATTTGAAAACTTAAAACTTCATCGTAAAAAATAAACTTCATTCAAATGACGGCATTGAAATATAAATTGCCTAGTTTAAACATCTCTAAAATGCGATACATTCCTCGGTAATATTTTTAAAATTATCATAATACTACAATAATTTATTATATTTGAAAACTTTATCGAAAGCGAATGAACTTTATTCAAATGACGTCATCGAAATATAAATCGCCTAGCTCTCTCTATAAAAGCAGCATTTCATTCATAAACGTTTTTCCATTCCTTTCATTCATTACAATACTATAATAATTTATTTTATTTAAAAACTTAAAACCATGGAGGTACAAGTAATTTAACTCTATGCTTAAAACTTCATCGAAAAAATCGTCTGGTTCTCTGTGTAAAATCAATGAATGTTTCATTCATATCAGCTATACAGAGACTTCATGAGCTAAATAATTTTGAGTTAAAATACAACAATTCTTTATACAACTCATTCTACATCTTTTGGTGTTTACATTATCCATAAGTGAAAATTAAGCTTTGTTGTAGAAATAATCAAAGTTGGATGATCATTTAAACTCAAATATATTGTAATTGCGTTGTTTCAGTATGCAGATGTACAGAATTTAAGTAAAAATAAAGCGGTTTTAGGAAGGATATAACACTAAATATGAATTTAAAGGAATAACAATCACGATTTTGACACAAGATGGATGCCATATTTTATTTTGAAGTGGGTCACGTAATCTCTTTATATAATGGTCAGGTGATCTCTTTATATAAAGGGTGTAATTATTATTTTAATTTTTATTTAAAAAGCTACTGAATATATCTTGCTGAAATCTTTTTTATATATTTTATGGGATAATTTGAATATTTCCTAAAACTTTCGAAGCAATTTGTGAATTTTAAATTCGCTTAAAATTTTTTGAAAAATTAGGTCCTATAGGGCTCATTGTATTTCATTTTTTCAACCCGGGTTCAATCCAAAACTAATTAGGTGATATTATTCATTTATATTCCCATAAGTTCCATAGGCCGTCTGAACAACATACTAAAATTTCATTTTGATAAAGTCATTTTTACGACAGTTATCGTGCTAACGGACAGACAGACAGAATGAACAAAGTCATGAACACTTTTCAACTATGTTGTAAAGTAAAGTGTTAATAAAATGGTTGTAAAAGTTCAACTTATTTAGAAATAAGGAAACATTTAAAATGTTATACTTTGCATTGATCTTACATAGGTAATATGTTTTAAAATATTGTGCATTTCATTCACTCTTTAGCATTTTTATGTTAAATTATTTTATTTTATTTTACTCACCAAGGAAATAAAACTTATTGAAAGTGCGAATCTCAATATAAATTCACTTATAATACAAATACCTTTTCCAAGTTAAAATGCCAATCTCTCAACCTCCCCAATTAAGAATATCACGCTACGCTACTGGACTGATATCAACTTTGAAGTAAATTCTATCTCATTTATAAAACTCCTTTTCTCTCATCTTTCTCTTTTTGATAGAAGTTTAAAAGGGGATTTTATCCTCTCCTGGGCACTTCTCTAACCCCGTCCTTGAGATAACTGATATGGATTCAGTATTAAATTTCGGAGGATGTTGAAGGGTTTATTAAAGATTTCCACTTCCGGATTTTTCACTTCTGGTTTAAAATTTTTTCTTGAAACACTTATTTCGCAGGATCTGCTATAGATAGAGCTCAGATGAATCCTGATTCGGATTCAACATAGAATCACAGAGGGAGTTGTAGTATTCTTCACAAGTTGTAGTGTTCTTTTTTGTTCTGGCGTTATGTCACTTCCGGTTTTTCTGAAAATTCGTACAACTTAGGCTCCTATATATACAGGCTGGCGCAACTGCTATTTGGACTCTAAGCTGTCCATTCGGTTATCGTCTGCCTCTGCTATTTCAATGGCGCGCGTATATTATTACATGGCTGATATTTGATACGCAATTTAGCTGTAAACTAGCTGCTTCCGTTTAAAAAAAAATTATAACAATAACTGAAGAAAGTAGTTAAGAATGTTTTGATGTTTATATTTTCTCGAGATCCCCCAAAAAGGACGAAAAAGTCACTCTATTTTCGTCATGTGCAACCATCGCTTCAACTAAGAGTCAAGATGGCCGTTGTTGCGCCAGCCTTTATATTTAGGAGCCTTAGTATAGCTGTACGAAATGAGTATGTAAAAGAGAATTAAAATGCTTAATAGCGCACGAGTACGTGAAGTCGCATGAATAATTTTGCTCTTACATTTCCAAAACAAAAAAATCTGATGTGGGCAACACATGACTTTTCTTATATAATGTAATGGGTTTACTACTTTAACAGTAAAAAAAAATAGGTTTTTCTTATAGTAGATACTTATATTCTTTCCAAGATATTGAATTTTCGACAATTAGTAGTCATTTTCATTGGTTTAGAGTCATTTTTATCCATTTGGCGAGATTTTCGTTAATTTGGCAACATCTAAAAACGTCGCCAAGTTGGCGACATTCCGCCAAATTCGTCGTCAAAATCTCGCCAAGCGGTATGGACGGAGAAATACGTTATTCTTTTAGCAGATAAATGACTATTGACGTTCAAATACAAAAGTATTACTCAAAGTATCTCTTTTCATGAATGGAACGAGCTAGATCCACGAGAATGATGTCACCCAATTTATCGCATGATATTACATATGAAAAGTGAACATGTTTCTCAACGGTTAATATATTTTTTTAATTTATGGGATTTTTTGATAAGTTTATTTGAAAAATGGGCAATATCTCGAGAACGATGCATGCTAGCGGTCTAAAGTTTATGTCAATCGTTTTCTTAGGAAAAATTACATAAGAAATGCCTATTTGCGTAACTTTATTAAAGGTTTTGATTTTTTGATGATTTTTTCAAAATTTTACTCGAAAATTTTGAGGAGTTCTGAACATTCGATTACGTTTAAAAACAATAGGCTTCCAGTATTCACAGATTGGGATTTTTGTACCAAGTTTCATTCGAATCACTCCATTCGTTAGTGAGATATCGTTTCCACAGGCTCACTGACATACACACACACACAGACATCACTTCAAAAACGCCTGATTCGTGATCAGGGATGCTTGAAACGTGCTCTCCCGTCGAAAACTCGAATTCGAATTTTCGACCTCGTCACAATACCTTCATTACATATCTCATTACACACCTTCATTACATACCTTCATTACATTCAATCATACATTATGTATATAAGGAAAGCAATACTCGTATGCTTAGCAGTATTAAAATGTTCATTATTTCTGTAATAAAAATGGCTATTTTATAAATTTACAATTGTTTAGCCCCTAACTTTAGTAGGAGCTCTCTAAATTTATCTTCTTTGATGAATATTTTTAATTTGCCAGAAAATAAATTATTTACTTTTAATAAAATATATACACGAATTTTTTTTTCTTTTTTTAAACAAAATTAGTTCTGTACCCTTCTCGCTCGCATGTACACTGTATAATTTGCTAGTAAATGAATGCATCATCAGAACGCTGGCTAGTCACTACGATGAAAAAGAAGTATTAGTGTACCTTCACTTAAAATCACTTAAGAGACACGAACAAGTGTCGTGACTTAAAAGACACTTTAGCAAATGAAAATTTTAAATATATGTTGTTAGCCAAGTATTCTAAATAACTTGTTTTCAGCATAAAGATAAATTTCGATGTTTTAATGGGTTTAGTTTCAATTTTTACTCCTCATCATCGTCAGTTTACCATTAACAGGTTATGGTAAAAATAATGCCATTTTGCCTTCACTTTTCTGCGTATTCTACTACGCAGACGGTTTATTATTTTCCTTATATACATATAATGTATAGGGAAAGTATTGTGACGGGGTCGAAAATTCGAATTCGAGTTTTCGACGGGAGAGCACGTTTCAAGCGAACACGAATCAGACGTTTTTGAGGTGATGTCTGTGTGTGTGTGTCTCAGTGAGACTGTGGAGACGATAACTGACGAACGAATGGACCGATTCGAACGAAATTTGGTACAAAAATTACAATCCATGAATACTGGAAGCCTATTGTTTTTCAACCCAATCGAATGTTCAGAACCCCCCCTAAATTTTCGAGTGCAATTTTGAAAAAATCATCAAAAAATTAAAACCTTTAATAAAATTACGCAAATAGACATTTCTTATGTAATTTTCCCTTAGAAAACGATGAACATAAACTTTAGAACGCTAGTACGAACCGTTCTCGAGATATTGCACATTTTCCAAATAAATTTATGAAAATATCCCATAAATTAAAAGAAAATATTAACTGTTGAGAAACATGTTCACTTTTCATATGTAATATCATGCGATAAATTGGGTGACATCATTCTCGTGGATCTAGCTCGTTCCATTCATGAAAAAATATACTTTGAGTAATACTTTTTGTATTTGAACGCTAATAATCATTTATCTGCTATAAGAATAACTTATTTCTCCGTCCATAACGCTTGGTGATTTTGGCGACGAATTCGGCGGAATGTCGCCAACTTGGCGACTTTTTTAAATGTTGCCAAATGAATTAAAATCTTGCCAAATGGATAAAAATGACGCTAAATCAATGAAAATGACGAGTAATTGACGAAAATTCAATATCTTGGAAAGAATACAAGTATCAACAATAAGAAAAACCTATTTCTTTTACTGTGAAAGTAGTAAATTCATTGCATAATATAAGGAAAGTCATGTGCTACCCACATCAGATTTTTTACGTTCGTGCTCATGCTCTACAGTTGCTTCAAATATGATATATACACACCGCTTGCCCTGCTGTGAAGGCTTTTCCATAAATTTTTCGTTTCTTTTTCTTTCAATCTTCAGGTACATTGATTATACACTTATCACATAAAATAACACTTGAAATGAATGCTTATTTAAAAGTACATCAAATTTGCAGTTTTAAAACAATTTTCTTATTTATCTGGCGATTTGTCGCTTTAGTACGAAGTTTCCAAAATTCCCCAAAACTGAAACATATTGAAAGCAGCTTGTCCTAAAGAAATGACGTTTATTCATTGTGACATCCAAAATTACGTATAACACAAGCATTTAATTAATATATTTCAAATTATGTCAGTTCTTATACGCGACTTCGAAAAAAGACCAGCTTTTTACTTTCCTTATATACTACATAACGTACAAGGAAAGTATTGTGACGGGTCGAAAATTCGAATTCGAGTTTTCGACGGGAGAGCACGTTTCAAGCATCCCTGATCACGAATCGAGCATTTTTGAAGTGATGTCTCTGTGTGTGTGTGTGTGTGTGTGTGTGTGTGTGTGTGTGTCAGTGAGTCTGTGGATACTATATCTCACGAACGAATGGAGCGATTCAAATGAAATTTGGTACAAAAATCACAATCCGTGAATACTGGAAGCCTATTGTTTTAAAACACAATCGAATGTTCCGAACCCTCCTAAATTGTTGAGTGAAATTTTGAAAAATCATTAAAAATCAAAACCTTTAATAAAGTTACGCAATTAGACATTTCTTATGTAATGTTTCCTTAGAAAACGATTGACATAAACTTTAGAACGCTAGCATAAACCGTTCTCGAGATATTGCACATTTTTCAAATAAATTTATCAAAAAATCCCATAAATTAAAAAAAAAATATTAACTGTTAAGAATCGTGTTCACTTTTCATATGTAATATCACGCGATAAATTTGGTGACATTATTCTAGATCTCATTTGTTCCATTCACGAGAAAAGATACTTTGAGTAATACTTTTGTAACTTTTGTATTTGAACGCCAATAGTCATTTATTCGCTGTAAGAATAACTTATTTCTCCGTCTATAACGCTTGGCGAGATTTTGGCGACGAATTAAACGGAATATCGCCAACGTGGCGACATTTTTAAATATTGCCAAATAAACGAAAATCTCGCCAAATGGATAAAAATGACTCTAAATCAATGAAAATGACGACAAATTGAAGAAAATTCAATATCTTGGAAGGAATATAAGTATCTACTATAGGAGTAACATTTTTTTAAACTGTAAATGTAGTAAATTCATTACATTATATAAGGAAAGTCATGTGCTGCCCACATCAGATTTTATTTTTTTTTCAAATCCCACTAATATCTAATAAGCATCATAGTCTGACTTCATTACTAAATTTAATGAAGTTTGTCGGTAAAGATTTTCAGTAAGAGTGGATAAATATATTGCACAGACAGACAGATACTCAAATTAACTTATTATTCTAAAGAATACCAAGAAGTTATTCTATAGAATAATATGGAGCTAGTATATCCGTCAGAAACTTGAATTTCAATCTTTCCTTATATATTACCATGTGTGGAAGAGGAAATATGAGCATTTTTATTGCTCGATGTCACTTAAAACTAATAGATTTATTTACGTTGCCAATTATAAAAAGTTATTCTATAGAATAATATGGAGCTAGTATATCCGTCAGAAACTTGAATTTCAATCTTTCCTTATATATTACCATGTGTGGAAGAGGAAATATGAGCATTTTTATTGCTCGATGTCACTTAAAACTAATAGATTTATTTACGTTGCCAATTATAAAAAGTTATTCTATAGAATAATATGGAGCTAGTATATCCGTCAGAAACTTGAATTTCAATCTTTCCTTATATATTACCATGTG
Source organism: Amaurobius ferox (assembly GCA_951213105.1). NCBI lineage: Eukaryota > Metazoa > Arthropoda > Arachnida > Araneae > Amaurobiidae > Amaurobius > Amaurobius ferox. Next base: position 29,943,095 of record OX578150.1, on the reverse strand, counting down.
TGGAAGAGGAAATATGAGCATTTTTATTGCTCGATGTCACTTAAAACTAATAGATTTATTTACGTTGCCAATTATAAAAAGTTATTCTATAGAATAATATGGAGCTAGTATATCCGTCAGAAACTTGAATTTCAATCTTTCCTTATATATTACCATGTGTGGAAGAGGAAATATGAGCATTTTTATTGCTCGATGTCACTTAAAACTAATAGATTTATTTACGTTGCCAATTATAAAAAAAATCTGATGTGGGCTGCACATGACTTTCCTTATATGATGCAATGAATTTACCACTTTTACAGTAAAGAAAAAATAGATTATTTTTATAGTAGATATTTATAGTCTTTCCAAGATATTGAATTTTCGTCAATGAGTCGTCATTTTCATTGATTTAGCGTCCTTTTTATCCATTTGGCGAGTTTTTCGTTAATTTAACAACATTTAAAAAAATCGCCAAGTTGGCGACATTCCACCACATTCGTCGCCAAAATCTCGCCAAGCGTTATGGACGGAGAAATAAGGTATTCTTACAGCAGATAAATGATTATTGGCGTTCAAATACGAAAGTATTACTCAAAGTATCTTTTTTCATGAATGGAACGAGCTAGATCCACGAGAATGATGTCACCAAATTTATCGCATGGTATTACATATGAAAAGTGAACATGTTTCTCAATAGGAAATATATATTTTTTTATTTTACATGATTTTTTGATAATTTTTTTTTTTAAATGTGCAATATCTCGAGAAGAGTTCATGCTAGCGTTCTAAAATTTATTTCAATCGTTTTCTAATGAAAAATTACATAAGAAATGTCTATTTGCGCAAATTTATTAGAGGTTTTGATTTTTGACGATTTTTTCAAAATTTCACTCGAAAATTTAGGGGGGTTATGAACATTCGATTCGTATAAAAACAATAGGCTTCCAGTATTCACAGATTGTAATTTTTGTACCAAATCGGTCCATTCGTTCGTCAGTTATCGTCTCCACAGACTCACTGACACACACACACACACACATACTTTCACACACACAAACACACAGACATCACTTCAAAAATGTTCGATTCGCGATCAGGTATGCTTGAAACGTGCTCTCCCATCAAAAACTCGAATTCGAATTTTCGACCCCATCACAATACTTTCCTTATACATTATTGTATATAAGGAAAGTAATATCTGATGTGGGAAGTGCATAACTTTCAGTACATTATGCAGGGGCATGACATTTGTTTTTTTTTTGGGGGGGGGGGGGGGGGAGTAAAACCAAAAGTGCCATCTCTATAACCGGAGATGGAAATCGTTAGTGAGCCCCTACTCAATCTGGAATTCGATACTGAATCCATATCAAACATTACCTAAACGTTATCTATAGCTAATCCTGAGAAGTAAATGTTTAAATGACATTTTTTGAACTGGTAGTGGAAATCTTTAGTTAATCCCGAACGCCTTTAAAAGTGTATCTGCATCCATATCAGTCATCATTTAAGTTCTATATCCAATCCTGAGAGATAGAGATATTGCAAGAAAATTGCAAGTTTTTAAATATGAAATGGCATCTCCAGAACCGGAAGTGAAAAGAAATGAAACTGGAAATGAAAATTCTTACTGAATCACTCTACTTCTTCCAGAATTTTATGTAGATTCGATATCATATATCATCTAAGCTCTACCTATAGCCAATCTTGAGATATAGGTATTTCAAGCAAAATGCAAGTTTTTGAATTGAAAATGACATCTCCAGTACTGGAAGTGGAAATCCTTAGTGAGCTCCTTTATTCCCTCTAGAACGTAATGTTGAATCCATATCAGTTCTTATCTAAGCTCTATCTATAGCGTATCCTGAGAAACAGATGCCTCAAGGAAAAATTTTGTACAGTGAGTTGAAATGAAACCGGAAATGAAAATTCTTAGTGAACCACTCTATAGCCAATAGTTCGGAGACTGTGCTGATATTTCCAACCCTGATTGGATGAGAGGGGGACTATTTTACCGTGGCGTAGGGGCACATATGACGCGAAAAGTGAAACGGAAGACGCAGATCCGCAGTGCAGGGTTTTTCCAGACAATGCGTGGCAGTGAACTATAATCGTTCGCGGTCGTCGAAAACGGAAATGACGTTTTAAGAACAACTTGCTAATATCAAATTCTACCAGCGTTCGGGGAAATTGCCGACGGAAACATTGAACCTGCTCACATGTGCCTCTACGCTCGTGGTTCTCAAACCGTGGTCCGCGGAACACTGGTGCTCCTGGAAGCCACTTCAAGTGTTCCGCGAAAAAATCAAACACACAATTAAAAATTATTGCAAAAGAAATATCAATACATTGTAATGGCCACCCCTGCTTAGAAGCTTATGTTGTATTGTACGTGTTCCGCGCAAAAATATGTCAGAGTTTAGTGCTCCCCGACTTCAAAAAGATTGGGAACCACCACTGCTCTACGCCACGGTAAAATAGTTCCCCTCTCCTCCAATCAGGGTTGGAGATATCAGCTCTATAGCCACTCTCGCCACTATCTATAGCCAATCTTATATTAAGATAGATGTTTCAATTAAAATGACAACTTTTGAATAGGAAATGGAAAAAGAACTGGAAGTGGAAATGCTTAGTAAACCCCCTATCTCTTCTAGAGTTTCCTTTTAGAATTTGATGCTGAATCCATATCAGTCATTATTTAATCTCTATAGCAGAATAGATATTTAAGACACAATTATTCCAAAAAACAATAATACGTATAAATGTTGCTGTGGTATAAATATTAACCTATAATATAAAATTATTCATCAACACATGCAGATTTTCATGCATAATTATTGTATTTAAATTGACTACATTTTAAATATGTTTAAATATTTTAGTTAGGTTTTCAAAAGAAAATTTAAAATTGGAATTCAATAATAGACTGTGAATTCTTAGTAATTCAATAATTTGAGACAAATTGTTGTTTTCCTCCAATAAGAATTCTGTAAAAGTTTAAATTTAATTAGCAGACGATTTTCCCCTTTCATAGAAACCAATTAACGATTATCACGTGAAAATAAGAATACTGGAATGATTCTTTTCGTAAAGGAAGTTATGGAACACTAAGCATTTAATCATGTCAAGGAAAATAAATTCCATCGAAAATGTAAAACAAATGAATAAAATTACCAAGCATTTCTTAATTAAAGAAATACTTTTTATAAGATAATTAATCACTGTATTGAAGCGAGAAGGATAAAATAAATATAAACTGAATGTAAATAAATTGAGGAATGTTTGTAATTGTAAATGAAGCTATAGCAATCATGCGAAATTGAACTTGGAAAAAAAAAGATCTTAGTGGAAAGAAATCGAATTCAACATGTAGTTTAAAGGTATTTACGTGATTATAATGGGATCAAAATTCCGTGTTTTTGTCGACTTTCAAATATTATTACATGGCCATTGTGTTGAAAAATGATCTTTATCTTATTTGAATCATCAATACACAGTGCTACCCCACTTTAAATAGTTTTATTTTTATATTTTCAGCAAAGACCACAAGTACTGTAAACTCTATTTAATACACCATCTTAACGTTCAGAAAAAGTTTTTCAAAATGCTATAGCTCTTTCAGACAACATAGCGTCCATCATCAGTGGCAATACTAAGGAATTGACAGACATAAGCTTTTATACAACCAGAAATCGTAAACACAAATAAATACAAAGGGTGGGTTTAGCATGCATACTAACGTCCAAATTGACACGCCATGCAAAACTAGGGTTTGAACGGGATCGAAATAAATAAAAATCTGATGTGGGCAGCACACGACTTTCCTTATATAATGCAATGTATTTACTACTTTTACAGTAAAAACAAAATAGGTTATTCTTATAGTAGATACTTATATTTTTCCAAGAAATTGATTTTCGATAAATAGTCGTCATTTTCATTCATTTAGCGCCATTTTTATCCATTTGGCGAGATTTTCTTTGATTTGGTAACATTTAAAAAATTCGCCATGTTGGCGACATTCCGCCAAATTTGTCGCCAAGATCTCGCCAAGCGTTATGGACGGAGAAATAATTTATTCTTATAGCAGATAAATGACTATTACCGTTCAAATACAAAAGTAATACTCAAAATATCTTTTTTCATGAATGGAACGAGCTAGATCCACGAGAATGATGTCACCAAATTTATCGCATGATATTACACATGAAAAGTGAACATGTGTCTCAATAGGAAATATTTTTTTTCATTTTATATAATTTTTTGATAATTTTTTTTGAAAAATGTGGAATATCTCGAGAACGGTTTATGCTAGCGTTCTAAAATTTATGTTAATCGTTTTCTAATGACAAATTACATAAGAAATGTCTATTTGCGTAACTTTATTAGAGGTTTTGATTTTTTGATAATTTTTTCAAAATTTCACTCGAAAATTTAGGGGGGTTCTGAATATTCGATTGCGTATAAAAACAATAGGCTTCCAGTATTCACGGATTGTAATTTTTGTACCAAATTTCGTTCGAATCGGTCCATTCGTTAGTCAGTTATCGTCTCCACAGACTCACTGACACACACACACACACAGACACACAGACATCACCTCAAAAATGTTCGATTCGTGATCAGGGATGCTTGAAACGTGCTCTCCCGTCGAAAACTCGAATTCGAATTTTCGACCCCGTCACAGTATTTTCCTTATACATTATTGTATATAAGGAAAGTAAAAAGGGATTCAAAAAGTATAATATTCCAGGGGTTATTACAATTAATTAATAGAAAAGCGTTATAAAAATTAGTGGTAAATTTATCATTAATAACTGTAATTGTGAAAGAACCAGTGGACAGTTTATTAATTTTAATATCACGAACATGTTCAGATAAACGAACTCCTACATTACGTTTTGTACTATACCTATAATAAAAGTTATAATTATTATCGGAAGATAACAGAGGGACACCATAATCCATGTGTTTCACCATACTTAAAATTTTTTTTCTTCACTAATGTCTCAATAGTCAATGATTGACGATAATTTGATATTTTTACATAATGTACAAGGCTTAGCCTGCAACCATTTTTCTTTTAAAATAATGTAAAAGTTTGTTTTTGTAGCTTTTGGCAGCATATGTAGAAATAATCACTGGTTAAAATCCTTGCTATGTGCCACAATAAAATTGTGGTGCAAAGGACGGCTTTGTTGCCCTTGCAGGTATGGGTTATTACATGCTAACGAGCAAATGCAAAAACAGAAACCTATTCATGAATGCTATATATGTGCAGTGGGAGCGGTGTCCTAAATTTAGGAACGCTTCCTATAGGTGGATTCTGTGAGTATAATATTTAAATAATTAAAAAAAACTCTTTCAATTTAAGCATTTCAAAATAAAAATTTAAAAAATGATTTTAAAATTTGTAAAATTATAGAAATTTATTAATTTTCTCCTAAATTTGGTGCTTCTGATTTGGCGATATCCCAAGCATGTTCTTAGTGTAAAGGTCTGCACGACTAAAATATTAGAATTTAACCCGGTCCTGGTAGTAAAAGAACTGGTATCCTAGTATCCAAACCCGGTCCGAGCCCAAAGATATTTTGTAATCTATTGAAACCTTGAGCTCGGCCCGGTCTGAAATTTTGAGTCTCGACCGGATCCAACCTGAACATTATTATTTTCATTTTTGTTCATATATACATTGCCATATATATATTGCCATATATATATTGTCCATATATATATTGCCTGTAACTTTTAAACATAAATGCGGTTGGATAAGGCCTGTGGGCAAGTCTAGGCTTACGCCAAGGGCCAGACCCGAGCCTCAGATCTCCAGCTTAGTGTGCCTTTTGTTTAAGGGTGAGCGTCAGTAAATCTTCTGCCCTATCCGCGCTTTGTTAACTTTCACGGCACACATATTTCCCCGAAATTCTGCTCAAACAGTTGCGAAATATTTTCTGAAAGATAAAATGCAATGCTTAGATTATGTTAAAACTAAATTTAATGCCCCAAAAAACATAGAATATATTTTTTATTTTAATCCAAAATATTTTTGGTGCTGCCATTTGTTGTCGTAATTTAATTCATACCGATTATTTTTATTTTTTAATAAACATTTTTAAATATCTATTCCTTCTAATAGTGTTAAATACAACAACAGATCATATATAATAATGCCACAATCACGGAAAGGTAATTTATCATTCTATAAATTTGTTAAGGGATCTGAATGTACATCACTGAGGACTGCAGTTTTGTCTTCAAGTTCCTTTGTCTTCAAGTCCAAGTTCAATTACGTTTCCGTGATTATGGCATTATATATGATCTGTTGTTGTATTTAATAGCGTATTAGAAGGAATAGACATTTAAAAATGTTCATTAAAAAATAAAAATAGTCTATATGAATTAAATTACGACAACAGATGGCAGCACCAAAAATATTTTAAATTAAAATAAAACATATATTCTATATTTTATTGGGTATTAAATTTAGTTTTAATATAATCTAAGCATAGCATTTTATCTATAAAAAAATATTTCACAACTATTTAAGCAGAATTTCGGCAAAATATGTGTGCCGCGAAAGTTAACAAAGCACAGATAGGGCAGAAAATTTACTGACGCTCACCCTTAATTTAACCACGTTCATGGTTGATGAAGGACCAGGAGATCAATTTTGTCTTTATAAACTCAGGATCTTTTAAAAGTCGCCAAATAAGCGATAATCTCATTTATCCTAGCAACCTCTCCTCATCTCCGAACGTGTCAAAGAAAGTCTTGAGAAAGCCGGATAGCAGAGAGAGAGAGAGGGGTGTTAAAAAAACTGGTTCTATGGAATGAAGATCCCAGGGAGGGATGAAAGAAAAACTCCAAGTCGCCGCCTAGTAGTAAGAACTGGCAGAAAAAAGAGAGAAGACCTTGCTCCGTCTGAGACCGTAGGGATGTTGACCTCATAACATCAGTTCACAGGAGAAGTTTTATTTCATGATTTGTTGTTATTGGTATTGTTACGGCTGTGGAATACCTGCACGGGAGTTGCTCAGTTGAAGTTGGTCTAAGGGCAAACAAGGTCGGACCTTAGACCATTTAGGAATAAAGATATTAAATATATTTGGAGTGCGAATTTCCACTCGGCATTTTTATGCATTTATAAGATCAAAAAGTTCGGAGACTGTGCTGATATCTCCAACCCTGATTGGAGGAGAGGGGAACTATTTTACCGTGGCGTAGAGCAGTGGTGGTTCCCAATCTTTTTGAAGTCGGGGAACACTAAACTCTGACATTTTTTTTGCGCGGAACACTTACAATACAACATAAGCTTCTAAGCAGGGGTGGCCATTACAATGTATTGATATTTCTTTTGCAATGATTTTTAATTGTGTGTTTGATTTTTTCGCGGAACACTTGAAATGGCTTCCAGGAGCACCAGTGTTCCGCGGACCACGGTTTGAGAACCACGAGCGTAGAGGCACATGTGAGCAGGTTCAATGTTTCTGTCGGCAATTTCCCCGAACGCTGGTAGAATTTGATATTAGCAAGTTGTTCTTCAAACGTCATTTTCGGTTTCAACGACCGCGAACGATTACAGTTCACTGCCACGCATTGTCTGGAAAAACCCTGCACTGCGGATCTGCTTCTTCCGTTTCACATTCCGTTTCACTCATCCAATCAGGGTTGGAAATATCAGCACAGTCTCCGAACTTTTTGATCCTACCTTGTATGCCATATTGTTAAGGACGAGCGAAGCGAAGTCCATTCTCCATTCCTAACGAAATGAAATCAATAATTGCCCGAATTTTGTGGTCCCTTTTACTCGAAAACTGTAATAGGTAGGAAGGTGACATTTTGCATACATCAGTGAAATGACAAGCAGATTCTGCCCATTTATAAACTGAGCATGCTTACTATGATTCCTACAAATAGCATGCAAACAGCAAGTTTTAAATATTAAAGACAACACTTTAAGAGTAAAAATTCATTTAATTTAACATCATGTAAGACGTTAAAAATAATACAAACAGGCCAGAATACTTTCGGACGTTAAACGTCCTTGATCAGTGGCAGAACAGTAAAGGAGGAAAATACATGGGCTGATATACAGTCAAAAACCGCGTATCAAAACTTGTATATAAATAGTCGAATGACACAAGACAAAATTGACTAAAATCATAAAATTGCAAAAATACATGCAGCGGAAATAAGACATAAATAACAGTAATCTAGTAATAATTATAAAAAAAAAATATAAGTAGCAAAATAAGATGAACCACAAATTCAGACAAAGGTTTAAAGCGCATTGAGTCGAGAATGAGATAATACGCCACGCGAAACTGGGAGTTTCAACAGGGTCGAAGTTACAAATTGAGTTGAGATAAATGTAAACAAGAAAGATCAATCATGCATAAAGCATTGATTATGAGACACTTTCCATCTGAAATGCAATTTTATTTAAACATCTCCAAATTGCGATACATTCAGCGTTGATATTTTTTTTAATTATCACAGTACTACAGTAATTTATTGTATTTGAAAACTTAAAACTTCATCGAAAAAAAATGAACTTTATTCAAATGATGTCATCGAACTATAAATCGTCTGGCTCTCTATGAATCTTTCAAACGATAGCAATGAATCTTTCATTCATATCACTTTTATTCTAGACTCCAGAGCTAAATAATTTTGTGTGAAAAAATTCAGCAGTTCTTATACAACTCATCTTACAATCACTTGTTTACATTCTGCATCCATTAAAATTAGGCTTTGCAGAAACAATCAAAGTCTGATTATCATTTAAACTCAAAAATATTGTAATTACGTTGGTACAGAAAATAGATGCACAGAAAATAGGCAAAATCAAAGCGGTTTTAGGACGGATGCAACACTAAATATAAATGTAAAAGAACTTTAAAAATCACGATTTTTACACTGGGAAAAAAAATACCATATTTTATTTTGAAGTGGGCCACGTGCTCTCTTCATATAATATGGCTGTAGTTATTATTTTAATTTTTATTTAAAAAACTACATAACATATTTTGCTGAAATTTTTACACATTTTATGTAATAATTTGAATATTTCCTAAAATTATCGAAGCAATTTGTGAATTCTAACTTCATTTAAAATTGTTTGAAAAATTAGGTCCTATAGGGTTCAATATATTTCACTTTTTCAAACCGGGTTCAATCCAAAACTAATTGGGTGATATTATTCATATTCATTCCCATATGTCCCACAGACCGTCTCAACAACATACTAAAATTTCATTTTGATAAAGTCATTTTCATAGCAGTTATCGTGCGAACGGACGGACAGGTGGACGGAATGAAAAAAGTCATAAACACTTTTCAACTATGTTGGAAAGTGTTAATAAAACGGGGTTCAAAAAGCAAAATATTGCGCGGATTATTGCAATCAGTTAACAAAAAGGTTTTACCAAATATTGGGATAAATCTAACATTAAGTACAATTTGGAAAAGAGCAATACCTGCCAATACAAAATTTATAATTATATTTAGGGGATAAAAAGGGGGACAACATACACCCTAATCTGGCTTTAGATGTTATTTTTAAATTTATCGGTACGAATGCGACTAAACAAAGGGGTAGGGGTAGAAGAGGCAGGTTTAAATTAAAATTTGTTGCAAAATTTGATCAGGGGAGGGAAACTCGAAGGATGGAAAGGGAGACTCGAAGGATGGAAAGGGAAACTCGAAGAATGGAAAGGGAGACTCGAAGGATGGAAAGGGAGATTCGAAGAATGGAAAGGGAGACTCGAAGGATGGAAAGGGAGACTCGAAGAATGGAAAGGGAGACTCGAAGGATGGAAAGGGAGACTCGAAGGATGGAAAGGGAGACTCGAAGAATAGAAAGGGAGACTCGAAGGATGGAAAGGGAGACTCGAAGGATGGAAAGGGAGACTCGAAGAATGGAAAGGGAGACTCGAAGGATGGAAAGGGAGATTCGAAGAATGGAAAGGGAGACTCGAAGGATGGAAAGGGAGACTCGAAGAATGGAAAGGGAGACTCGAAGGATGGAAAGGGAGACTCGAACAATAGAAAGGGAGACTCGATTTTAATGGCAAATGGCCAGATAATAGGAGAGTTTAATTTTAGGATGATCGAAAAGAAACGTCCGCCCCACTAGAAGGTATACGGGAAATGACACATCGCCACGATACGACACATCGATACGACACATCGCCGATACGACACATCGTCGATCCTGGTCCGCCCGGCACACTGCCGGCAAAGCCACCACAATCCAACACATTGAAGTTCAAACCCTCCGGCCACGGCTAAGGCATTAGTTTTAGGATAAGTAAAGTTAGAACGAATGGAGGAGAAAATATAATAGATAAAGTCAAAAGATTAATCGGCATCATAGCCAAGGTTAAAGATAAAGTTAATTTCGTTACGTAAGTCCTTAACGGAGGAACAAACATTAAAGGCACGATTAAAATAGGCAATGAAAGCAGCTTTTTTAAAAGAAATGGGGTGGGAAGAATTAGCGGGAGAATTAGTAAACGTAGGTTTACGAAGGACAGAAGTATAATACCCATTAGTATTGGGAGAAACAAGAAAATCTAGAAAAGGCAAGATTAACTTTAAACTTTAAGTTAGACACCTAACTTTAAACTTTAAGTTAAACACTTTAAGGTTGACAGTTAACATGTAAGTCCTCAACAAAGGAACAGACATTAAAGACACAATTAAAATAAGTGATGAAAGCAGCTTTTATTAGCGGAAGAATTAGTAAACGTAGGTTTACGAAGGACATAAGTATGATATCCATTAGTATTGGGGGAAAAGAGGAAATCTAGATAAGGCAAAGATTAATTCTACCTTTAACTGTTAACTGTTCAAAATATTAATAACTTTTAAATAGCTAATCAAAGCGTGTGAATTTGCATGCATTGCGATTTAAACGCGATTTTGCGATTACTGTTACTTTGCGATTACTGCGATTGTTACTGCGATTTGTGTTACTTTGATTTTATTGTTCTCCTGTATTCTAATTTGTTTAATTTAATATTAAAATTGTAAAAACTTATATGCTATTTTGTATTAGAATTTTCAAATATTAAAATTAATTTTTTATACTTCTAATTTCATAATTATTTGTTAAATTAAGTTTTAATTTGAAATCTTTCAGTGCTCTCATATTCATATGAGCGAATCCAAAGCCCGGTTCTTTGCTAGTACAGAACGCCATAAATAACGCGATATTCGTTAGACATACGGTAAAGTTCCATTGATAGATTATGCACCGTAAGACATTGCCAACATTAAAGAAAGTAATAAAAAGTGTCTATATCTGTACACTATATTGTACATTTATATGTACTTTCTCTCTCATATGTATGAAAGTAAGGGATTCTGACATTTTAGCCAAATCCTTAAAATACGATAAGTAATAAAAAGAATAATGCATTTGTACTGTATACACTATCATATGCAATATCAATAGATGATAGGCCAATAAAAATAATTCTTTTCCATCAAAGCACATGAGCAATGAAAAAAAACAAAAAAAAAAAACAAAGCATGTCATTGTTACACATTTACAATAGATATCCTACGTACGTACTTGCGCAGAACAAGAAAATAAAAATCTGATGTGGGCAGCACATGACTTTCTCTGCAGACTTATATCCACGTTCTCTTTATTTTAATTGAATATAATTTACTTTTAATTCAATTTTCGTTGTCATTTGGTAACTGGACTTATTTTCAAAGGTGGTGTAGAGAAAATACGAAAGAACTAAAATATCTCGAGAACGGCTAATCCTAGTGTAATGGGGTTGGTTTTATTTTTTTCTTTGTTAAAAATTACGTATAAAACAAGCATTTAATATATATATATTTGATCATACGTAGTTTTTGATTTTAGATTTTGACGATTTTTGCGGGCCATTTCGCAAAAAAGGCAGGTTATTTTTTCCAAATCGTACCAAAATCTAATCAACACCAGGATGATCTACAACTTATTACGACTTATTTACCGAATTTTGTGAAATTCGGTCCATTAGTTTTTACGCTAGAGTGGATACAGACAATTTTTGCGAGCCATTTCGCAAAAAAGGCGGGTTCTTTTATCCCGAACCGTACTAATAACTAATCAACACCAGGGTCACACCCAAGTGACTTAGCTGCCAAATTTTATTCAATTCGGTGCATTAGTTTTTGAGTTAGAGTGGATACGTACATTGCACAGACAGACAGACACACACACATATACGTCACATTAAAAATAGTTTTTCGTGTTCTAGAGGTCTCGAAATGTGTAGATCCGTCGAAAACTCGAGTTGCGATTTTCCGTATGATTCCAATACTTTCCCTATATGTCACCATGTATTGCAGGGAAAGTGAAAATGTTATTAAAAAAAAAATATGCCCATCTCAAAAGAAAATATTGCTGCTCAAAGAATGCTTCTTTCGTGTATCTTGTTTTGTTGTCCAGTACGTTTTCATAACTTGTAAAATCCTCCGCTAGGGGGCGCATCAATCACTTTTATTCGATCGGGTATGGTCACTTAACTATAGACCTAACATGTATATACATGGGCTTTTCATACAATAATATGGAAAACTAAAATAAATAAAACATTTAAATAATAAAGCGAAGTAAATTATTTCAGCTATACACATCGTAGCAAAACGCCGATGTCGTAGATACCATATCATCGATGTATCAGCATCGATATATCAATGTTTTCCTTCCATACGTCGACGTTCGAGGTCGATGTCCAACCTTATCCAATTTAACCCGAGAAGGAAGTTCACAGTTACAACTTCAGCGGTAAATGTCGTAAAGCAAATGGCATAAGCAAACATAAACGATTCAAAGAAAACAGAACAAGTTCGTGAAACAAGATATCACCTTTCAATCGACAAACGCCGTCACGTTTGGTAAAGGATCGTGATCACGATGAGTGCAATCAAAAGTTAGACGGAACACAGTGATCGGAAGGGTGGTTAGTGATCACGTTTGAGGGTCGGGATCACCACCTGGCGGTCGTTGGATTGGACTCATAGCCGCCTATGCAAATTGTGGGCGCTCTACAAACATTTATCATGCCCCCCCCTTCAATATTTGATAATATAGGGAAGAATTTAGAATGTGAATTTTTTCTTTGCAAATTTTTCATATCTTCTCGTCTTAGAAGAAGGGTTGCGACCCCTAGAGCTCGGGTCCCACCACGTAAGTCATGTCTGTCCCCCTATGGGCGACCCTGTTGGACTGAAGCGGTCCAAGCAGTTTTATATGTTTTGATATGATACTTTATATCGGAAAGGTCGCTAATGATTACTCTTGGAGACTAGGATGACCCCTTTGGATTGAGCTTCTGGGCCCCCTACAAGCATTTATCATGGGCTCCTTTCAATATTTAATAAATTAGGGAGGAATTTAAAATATGAATTTTTCCTTTGTAAACTTTTCATATCTTCTCCAGTCTTAAAGGGGGTGCGGGCCCCCCCCCCCCCTAGAGCTCTGCAACCATGTTAGTCTAAACCGGTCCCTGTAGTTTTATATGTTTTGGTATGGTTAGGGGTATCTATGGCTGAAATGGTTACGAAAACACATTGGACACTTATATAATAGAATCTAATAGATAAAATTTTAAACAATTTTTACTTTTTATCTTTTATTTTTCTAGATTTTAATAATAAATGCATGAAAGAACATTCATATGGTGGCAAATTGTGTGTTCACTTCCTTTTTGACGCAACTAATAAGTATTTTTATTCTCGTTTGCATATTTATTTCGTACAGATACGAATTTTTGGAAAAACCGGAAGTGTCATCTTAAGAACCGAAATTGGTAATCCTTAGTGAACTCCCTCTGCAACTCAATACTGAATCTATATCAGGGATCTTCTAAGCGCCATCTATCGCTAAACCTAAAAAATAGATGTTTTAATAAAAATTTTCAACCGGAAGGGAAATCTTTATCCCCCAACCCTTTCCAGAATATGATGCTAAATCCATATCAGTCATCATCTAAACTATATCTATATCCCATGGATGTATAGATTCTATATAGTATAGATTCTGCACATGGGCTATTCTATTACATGTTAAATAAATAAAAATAAAATAAAATACGCTCATGTATAGATTCTATACATAAGAGTATTTAGGGGAAGGGATCTGGGGGTGCCAAAGCACCCCCTTGGAAAACTGCTATTTTAATTAGAAACCATTCCTTACAGAACATTTAAAAAATAACATCACAAGTGAACTGTAATAGAAAGATTGGGGTTTGAACACAATTTTGGTGAAATCAATAAATTATCACAATGTTAAAATAATATGATCATAAAAAATCTGATATGAATGTCTTGCAATATGAGTGAAAAAACAAATGCTATTTCTGAAATAACAAAAAAAGAAAAATTTGGTATTTTCTTTATGTTTTCGTTTACCCATTCCTTTAATATTCTACTATATTTTTCATATGTGTTTTTTGGATCGATTTTTACCCCCACCCCCCCTCTGCTTCCGAAATTTAAATGTACAAATTTCTTATCAGTTTGCTGTTATTGAACATTTAAATCTACATTTGCCTGCCAATTTCCAAGTTGTTCAATGAACAGGTTAGATTTAAAATATGGGAGTGGGGGTTACAGACTAATTCAGGCATTTGTTAACAGGATTCTTGTCTTTTAATTTCGAAACTCAAACTGTAAGGTTGATAGTAATCTACAAATTTTGAATGCAATCGCTTTTAGCAACCTTCTGGAAAAAATCATGCATACGCCTATGTATCTATAGTATATTCCGAGAAATAGATGTTTCAAGAAAATTTAAATTTCGAATTGGAAGTGACATCGAAAGACCCGGAAGTGAAAATTCTTAGTGAGTCCCTTCAGCTCCAACCAGAATATATAGCTGAATCCATATCAGCCACTATATAAGCTTTATCCATCATAACCCATCCCGAGAAATGGATATATCAAGGAAATTTTTTTAACCGGAAGCGGGAAAGTACTGGAAGTGGAAATTCTTAGGGAACCACCCTACTTCCTTCAGACTTTAATGCTAAATCCAAATCAGTTACCATTTTCACTCTATCTAAAGCTAATCTTGAACAAAAAAGATCAATCATGCATAAAGCATTGATTATGAAACACTCCCAACTTCAAAGCAATTTTATATAAACATCACTAAAATGCGATACATTCCTCGGTAATATTTTTAAAATTATCACAATACTACATTAATTTATTATATTTGAAACTTCATTGAAGAATATGAACTTCATTCAAATGACGGCATTGAAATATAAATTGCCTGGTTTAAACATCTCTAAAATGCGATACATTCCTCGGTAATATTTTTAAAATTATCATAATACTACAATAATTTATTATATTTGAAAACTTCATCGAAAATAAATGAACTTTATTCAAATGACGACATCGAAATATAAATCGCCTCTATATAAAAGCAGCATTTCATTCATAAAAATTTTTCCAATCGTTTCATTCATTACAATACTATAATAATTTATTTTAAAATGTGAAACCTCTCTTATATATAAAATAATTCAACTATTGGAAAGATATTTATTATATAATACAACACATTTTTTCTTTCTGGAGGATATAGCAAGAGTCAGAATTTATTTGAATTTGTTTTTCTCCCTATATTAAATAATTTTTATTTAAAAAACTACATAAAATATTTTACTGAATTTTTTTTAGATATTTTATTGGATAATTTGAATATTTCCTAAAATTTTCGAAGCAATTTGTGAATTTTAAATTCACTTAAAAAATGTTTGAAAAATTAGGTCCCATCACAGACCGTCTGAAAAATATACTAAAATTTTATTTTGATAAAGTCATTTTTACGGTAGTTATCGTGCTAACGGACAGACAGACATACAGAATGAACAAAGTCATAAACACTTTTCAACTATGTTGTAAAGTGTTAAAAATAAGTATTTCAAGTTATATGAAATTTTTTAAACCGGAAATGGAACAATAGGAAGTGAAAATCCTTAATAAAATCCCCCCCCCCCCCTTCACCTCTTCGGAATTTAATGTTGAACCTATATAAGTCACCAACCAAGTTCTACCTATAGTACATTTTGAGAAATAAATGTTCCAAAACAAATTTTTTTCGAAAAACAACAGTATGGTAAAAATTTTGCCAACAACCTAATTATAGATTTAAATGTTTCAAAAAGTTAACTAGTGTGTGGTTGCACTCGACTTACTCGTACCCAAATCCATTTTTAAATAGGATTTTTTTTTCCTTCAAATTTCATAAGAAAAATTTAAAGAAATCGGTATTTTGTTAGTAAATGATCACAATTAAAAAAAAAAAAAAAAAAAAAAAAAAAAAAAAAAAAAAAAAAAAAAAAAAAAAAAAATTGAAAGAATTTTGAAGCTTTCGCTCGAATGTATGAAAAAAAAAAATTCTATCCGATTTTAGAGTTTTTTATAACAATGCCGGATATAAAGTTTCGTGAAAAGTCATTAATGTTTGTGGTAGCTATCATGCCTACAAAAAATCGACCACAGGCATACAGACGGGCAGCACTTCAAAAGTCGTCAAAACGTATTCAGGAGCTCCAAAAACATATATTTGTATCAAAATCTCGAATTCAAAATATTCGTGAAAACAATACTTTCTCGATATTATATTATATAGCATTATAAGGTAAAAAATCTGATGTGGGCAGCACATGATTTTCTCTGCAGACTTATATCCACGTCTTTCTTTATTTTAATTAAATTTAATTCACTTTTAATTCAATTTTTGTTCTCATTTGGAAACTGGACTTATTTTCAAAGGTGGCGTAGAGAAAATACGGAAAAACTAAAATATCTCGAGAACGGTTAGTTTTAGAGTAATGGGGTTGGTCTTATTCTTTTTTTCGTCAAAAATTACGTATAAAACGAGCATTTAATGGATATATTTGAGCATACGTAGTTTTCTATTTTAAATTTTGACTATTTCTGCGGGCCATTTTGCAAAAGAAGACAGGTTATTTCTTCCGAATGGTACCAAAATCTAATCAGCACCAGGGTAACCCACAAGCAACGTATCTATCGAATTTTGCGAAATTCAGTCCATTAGTTTTTCAGCTAGAGTGGATACAGACTTTTGCGGGCCATTTCGCAAAAAAAGATTAGTTCTTTTAACCGAATCGTACCTAAAACCAATCAGCACCAGATTCGCCCACAAGTGACTGACCTACTAAATTTTATGAAATTCGGTCCATTAGTTTTTCAGTTAGAGTGGATACAAAATCTGCACAGAAAGACAGACACACACGCAGACAGACGCACTCACAGACACACACACAGACGTCACGCTAAAAATAGTTTTTCGTGTTCTAGAGATCTCGAATCGTGTAGATCCGTCGAAAACTCAGTTGTGATTTTCGGTATAATTCCGATACTTTCCCTATACATTACCATGTATTGCAAGGAAAGTAAAATTGAATATGCTTAGAAACATTACTTTGGTAATAAAGCAGAATAAAAATTAAAGCTATATCAAAACCTAGTCCTACTGATCAACTGCACGATAAAAAACATTCTGCTCCGCACTGTTGATTAGTTCGTTCCCGATTTTTCGGCCCATCACAATTAGCCGCACCGCACCGCTCTTGATTACCGTCCGCGCGTGGAAAAGTAGGTCCGACTTTTGAAATAGAGCGAACGAGCGAAGGAAATGCATGATTAGGAAGAGGGGGCGATGTTGGGCTGGCATCCTTGTTTCCATGTGTTGCAAACAGAGTGCTCGGATTTTTGAGGAAGTGGCCAGCGTCCACCATCGGTTTCGATTTCGTTTGGAGATCGTTTTCTTCCTGGTTCTAGTGGAGCTGTAAATTGGAAATTTTGTATGGTGATTTGCATATTAACTTAATGCAATTCGGTGCTTGGAAACGACGAAAAATTGTGATTAATATTGAAAATTTTTTTTATAAGCATGTAATATTTTGTTTATAATGTATCTTCTCTTTAACCGTTTACCTGCCAATGTTCTCAATTGGGAACATTTATTAAAAGAGTTATTTAAATTAATTATTTTTCTCCATTCTATTTATTATAAATAATAACTTATTTATTTCATTCACTACTTGAGTGGAACTGATTTTTGCAATAATTTGTTTCAGGTATTTGGTAATGAAGCAAAATAAAATTATTATAATATATATATATATATATATATATATATATATATATATATATATATATATATATATATATATGTATAAATTGAAAGATTTTAATCGAAAACTATGCATAAACTACGGTAAGTACAAAAAACCCCCATCTCTAGCATATCTGTTACAATAAGTAACTATAGACCAAGACTATGGATAAAAATAGAAGGCAATTTATCACTATAATGGAAAGGGGATGAGGAGAATATTAATATACAAAAATCACAATTAAAATGATATATATATACAAATATATATATAAAATGAAAAAGAAAACACGGCAAAAATGAGAAAAGGCAGTAATAATTAGCTCAAGATAAAAGATTAAGACATTGAGAACAATCAATTGAAACTACACAAAAAATGGCGGTTAGTTCGAAATTGCATTCTCGTCAGGACAGCCATATAATTCGAATTAAAACCGATGGAATAGCCAGTTTCTGACAATGGCGATAGTATTTAACTACAGACACCATTGGAACTGGCTAGTGGAAGGAGAAATAGTTAAAAACAGAAATATTAACTCACAGACACAGCTACCACGTATATATATATATATATATATATATATATCCCATTCATCTACGTATGAATGTTCATCGAGATCACGTCAAAAAATATATCCTCAATAATAATTTTCTTCCTACTTCCAATAAAATTGAATATAAACATTTTGCTAAACACGGTTTCGAAAATATCACAATACATATATTGGATATAAAAACAAATACTGCTGATAGGATTTATTTTGAAAACTATTATATAAAATCAAATTGTACTCTTTTTCCTTATGGATTAAATCAACTATATCTTAATGGTAATATTAAGAATAATTTTGTAGATAATAAATACTCTATTTTTAATCATCTGTTTTTGAAACCTCCTTTATATAATAGTAAATCTGTTAAATTTAAAAGATTTAAACGTGGAAATGGAAGTACCTCAATTTTTAATCATAAGGCTGAGATAATATGTTTACATAATAAATTTAATAGTACTTTTCAGTGGAAATCAATTAAATCCTGGGTTTTTGCGGTAAAGAAAAAACATTTAAATAGAGTTTATGCAATTTTTTAAAAATTAAATCTTGCTAATGAACACTTTAATCATATTTTCTATGATTTACTTATTACAAGATCACAATATTTAAATTTAAAACTTATTCAAAATCATCTTAATAATATGTCAACTAATTCATATTGTGTTATTTCTTTCAAGCATCCCATTTATAATTCTATAAGTTTTGGTCATCTTTTTAACAAGTTCCAGCATTTAATGCCTATTGGAGATTTGAGTGTATCAAAGACTTTTAAATACAACCGGCCTTTTGGTAGATCAATGTTAATTATAATGAAATTTCACGATCTCTCTCTTTAGATCAGTATTCCAAGTCAATTTTACAAAATAAATGTAATTGTACAGTAAAAGATTATACTAAATTTGTCAATCCTGACCTGGGGCATATAGTTACAGGAGACTTGGGTATTGTTAAAGACATTTCGTTAAGAACCATTATGTCTTTTGGCACTAAATTCAGGTTACCCTCTTGTCATAATTCTATTAAAGTGTTAAAATCCATTAACCTTGATCTTGATAAATATATATATAAATTAGCTTCTAAATATGCTTTGCTTTTAAAGGCATTTAATATGTGGAAATTTACTTTATTAGAATCTATTAAAAATGCTATTAGTAGTATTAAATTGTCTAGATCCTTATATAATTTTGATAATATTAAACCCTCCATTATTGATTTACAAAAATCCTTTGTTATCACCCATGTTGATAAAGCCTCTAATAATTATGCTATTATTAATTTATATAAATATCCCTCTTATTTTGTAAATGGTATAGTTAAAAAATTTAGAATAGCTGGATTTTCTTGAATTTTATTAATATTGCTTTAAATTTTAACCTGGCATCTCCCTTCTCTTGTTTTAATTATATTTTATTTACACATCCACTTATACATTAGTCTTTCTTTTATTACCCCTCTTGATGGTATATTATCTCTTGTACATGTCTTTTCGTATTACTGTTATTTATTTCTTACGAATGGCAACAGTATATCTTATTCCTTTGTGAATGGCAACACTTGTCACTTCTTTCTGTGTTCCCGTGCTTACTAGGTTTGTGTGTATTTTCAGTCAGTTTTTTGGTATCCATTTTTCCTTTATATTTTTCTTATTTATGTATGTCGTCCAAGTAGAAATAGTTTATAGATATAATCTATCTATGTCTTCAGAAACATACATTTTTGTGTTTGCTTCTACAAAAAATTTGGACATGATTAGATTTTTGTAGAGGTGAACAATTCATGATTTAGGCTTAGAGCCTCGTCCACGTGTATAGCGTTAGTGCTTGATTTCGTTTGTTATTCTTTTTTCGATTCCATACCTTTGTATTTTGATACTTTTCATTGACTTGTTGCTTCGATATTTATTTATTTATTTTTTTCCATTAGTTTGAGGAATTGTTGATTTTTACTTTTGTTTTGTAAGCCTGTTAGAAAGTTGAATTTTTGTGTTACAGCTTCTCACTTTCCTTTCATTGGATCTTCAAACCCTTTTTCTCTTATATATATATATATATATATATATATATATATATATATATATATATTTGGCAACAGTAGATAAGTTCTTTTCATTTCTGCGTATGGCGACATTGGTCTAGTCATATATTGCACGTCATGGTTGAACTTTAAGGTATTTATATTTACTATTCCCCCCACCCCCACCCCCAATCGTCGGCTTGTCGTCCATATAACACAAGTTTATAGATAAAATCTATCTTATGCTTCAGAAACAAGCATTTTTGTGTTCATTTCGAAGGGATATATGGACTTGAAAAAGAATTTTTTCGAAATGAACTTTTTTTAAGTTTAGAGCTCTTCCACGTGCAAGCTTTTTTGCTTGATTTTTTGTTTTCCTATTTTCATTCCTCTCCTTTGAAATTTGTTGATTATCTTTGTCTTTATGACCTGCATTACGTTTTATAATTTCCTCTTTATGTTTGAATTTCCTTTATTTCATTGTATTTTGTAGGCAAATTTTAAGACAGTGTGTTATGAGCTACTACTTACATTCTACCATTGAATTTACAATTTTATATTTATATATATATAAATAAAAATTGAAATATTTTAATCGAAAATTATGCATAAACTACTGTATGCACAAAAAAAACCAAAAAAAAAAAAACCGTCTTGAGCATATCTGTTACAAATGAGTAACTATAGACCAAGACTAAGGATAAAGATGGAAGGTAACATATCACTACAATGGAAAGGGGGATGAGAAGAATATTAATACAAAATTCACAATTAAAAGTATATAAATAAAAATAAAAAGAAAACATGGCAAAAATGAGAAAAGGCAATAATAATTAGCTCAAGATAAAAGATTAAGACATAGAGAACAATTAATTGAAACTACACAAAAAATGACGGTTAGTTCGAAATTACATTCTCATCAGGACAGCCATACAATTCGAATTAAAACCGATAGAATAGCCAGTTTCTGACAATGGCGATAGTATTTAACTATAGACACCATTGGAACTGTCTACTGGCTAGTGGAAGAAGAAACATAAATCAATTGAATTACAAATCAGAAAGATAATACCTCCTCGAACAGAAATATGAACTCACAAGCATTGTTACCACGTGTAAGTTGAACAAGCGACTGATCATTTCACCTCACTTCGTCAATGCGAGTGGACACCGGAATGAATACATGTGAACGATACATAATATGTATGGAGACTTTCAAAAATAGTAATCAGTATAGGACTCAGGACAAGTGGAAAATAGTCATTCGAAAATAGTAAACAATATTAGACTCAGGCCAAGTGGTAAGTTAGGTGATAAGAATGGGTGAATTCTCAAAAATGAGTTATCCAATCAAAGATAAATAATGCATGTGTAAAATTATTACGTGGTATATTTGAAATTATTAATAATATTATTTACAAATACTTCCGGATATTGGTAATTTTGACAAATGCGTTTAAGATTATTGATGTGGAGAAAGTGAAACCGAGGATCAGAAATTCGATGTATTCGAAATAGCTGGTTTAAAATGATGTTTCTAAACAATTGAAGAGAATTGCAAGATTGATATGATAGCAGCTTTATGATAGTGAAGTTGTAAGAATCTTTTTTATCATATAGATTTGTGATTACATGATTATTGAGGGTTTCTAAATTTAGGTCTAAAAAAATTACAGTTTGACTAACGCTAGGTTCATTAGGAATTAATTCTAGGTTAGATGGGTAAAAATCAATATTAATTGGATAGAAATCATCAATGATAATACAAATTAAGTCGTCAACATATCTATATATAATATATGAATTAGAGTTAAAATGACATTCATAATAATGAAGATATAAGTTAGCGAGTATACTACTACTACAGCCACCTTGCGGTACACCAGATGTTTGTAAATAAATGCTATCACCTTGGATAATATAATTGTTGTATAACACAAAGTTCAAGAGCATAGGAACGTTTTTGACATTAAATGCAACATTATTGGAAGATAGATAGTCATGATAAAGAGAGATAATAACTTTATATAAATCTTTAATGACAATATTATTAAATAGGTCTTTAAAATCAAAGGTATGGGAATTTGTGGAAGCTTGCTAAGGTGATTTACTAAATCAAAACTATTGTTCAAAATGAAATATCCCGAATTCCTAAATTTAAGAGATTCATTAATTCTATTTAAACATATAAGCAAGTACTTACTAGCTGTAGTGGTAAAGGTATTATGTCCACAAGTGACTGTTCTAAAACTGAGAGGTGATTTATGGAATTTAGGAACCAAAGTAACATAAGGAAATTTAAAAAACTTACAATTAATATTTAATTGTGTATATAATTTTAGCATTTTAGTTTTGATTTTGATAGACTGATTATTAATGGGTTCAAAAATTTGATTATTTTTTAAGTAATTCTGTAACAGAGAAACATAATATTTTTTACAAATGATGGCATAATTATTAGAAGCTTTATCTACATAAGTTATGACAAAATGTTGTTGTAGTTCTTTAATAGCAGATAGGAGTTGTTTATAAGGATACCTAGGCTTCGTTAATTTAATGTTTATAATATATATATATATATATATATATATATATAACATTTTTAAGTAGATGTAAGGTAGTATACTTCCATAGATGGAATGCTTCAATAGGAATGGAATGTGAACAAGCAAGTTGATATATGAATTTATCAAAATCAAATGATATAGACTGAAGAAGTTGTTTAGGGTGATGGCAGCAAGGAATGCGAAATTTGGACCCTTTATTCATAATATCCCTAAGTATATCATCCTGAACTATACTGAGATCCCAGTAATAATGTGTCCATGAGAGGAGTTGACATAAGGGGCAAGATTTTTATTGCTGCATACACATGATGTAAGGTCATCGGAGTTTAATGTCCTGGAAACTTCATTGTAATTGTAAATAGTTCTACCAATTGGTAAATTATATTTGAATGATTTTTGTATTTTGATTTCTTTTACGAGTAACAAGTGCTGATGTTTTGCAAATAAATTATTGAAGTTAAGAGAATTAAGAATAGGGTGTTTAAAAGAAATTACACAGTAAGCTATTTTAGTATGTGGATTTGGTGAATGGAGAAGGTGGTAATTTAAGAAATTTGTACGTGAAAGAAGCAAATCGTAAAATAAATGTTTAAAATGCTCATGAGTTAATTTTAATTTTAAAAAATTAGTATAAACAATACTTAATTTGCATTTTCTGACTTTATATAACCAAGTTCTAACAGGTAGAAAATTGAAAGTTTGAGAATAATTATATTGTAATTTCAAAATGTCTGCATTGTAATCAATAGTTTTACTTAAGTTACTTTTTCCTTTGCCACGCTTATATCGCTTTTTACTAGACGTTGATGACATTGAATATTGAAAAAGATGTTTATATACTGAAGATTTATTAGAATTATATTCAAAACTATTGTTAACAGCATTATTATTATTATAAATTTGTATATATATATATCAATTTTAAAAGTCTTAATTTTTTCCCTCATAATAGTTATATTTTTCACCTAACTAGTCAGTAATAAAATAGAAAATAAACAGTAAACATTAGTAAAATTTTAACTGGAACTGCGTTCAGAGCTGGGTGAACGCTTATCGGGCGATGTTGCTAGGTGTAATCTACAAAGAATTGGAATGGTTAGATAGCTCATAGGACATTTTTACGATTTTATGTTACTGAAGCCCTTCCCCTGGTGACCTAGAAGGCTGAATCTTCCGACGCTAAGCGCCATGCATTTTAAAATAGCATAAAACATATTAAAAG
The DNA here is from genome assembly GCA_951213105.1 of Amaurobius ferox. Taxonomy (NCBI): domain Eukaryota; kingdom Metazoa; phylum Arthropoda; class Arachnida; order Araneae; family Amaurobiidae; genus Amaurobius; species Amaurobius ferox. The sequence continues at coordinate 29,918,591 of OX578150.1, read as the reverse complement.
AAATAACCATTTGATTTTAAGGCGTTTCAGTTTCCCTGTTTATGATAGGTTTAAATACTACCAGGAAGATATTTTGGTAACTTTTCCTGCACATGACTTTCCCTGCAGACTTATATTCACGTTCTCTTTATTTTAATTAAATTATATTATTTCCGCTCTCATTTGATAACTGGACTTATTTTCAAAGGTGGTGTAGAGAAAATACGAAAGAACTAAAATATCTCGAGAACGGGTAGCCCTAGTGTAATGGGGTTGGTCTTATTCTTTTCATCGTTAAAAATTACGAATAAAACAAGCATTTAATATATATATATTTGAGCATATGTAGTTTTTGATTTTAGATTTTGACGATTTTTGCGGGCCATTTCGCAAAAAAGGCAGGTTACTTTTTTCCAAATCGTACCAAAATCTAATCAGCACCAGGATGATCTACACGCGACTTATTTATCGAATTTTGTGAAATTCGGTCCATTAGTTTTCCCGCTAGATTGGATAGAGGCAATTTTTGCAGGCCATTTCGTAAAAAAAGGCGGGTTCTTTTATCCCGAATCGTACTCAAAACTAATCAGCACCAGAGTCGCCCACAAGTGGCTTACCTACCGAATTTTATGAAATTCGATCAATTAGTTTTTTAGTTAGAGTGGATACAAAATCCGCACAGACAGACACATAGACAGACGTCACGCTAAAAATAGTTTTTTCGTATTCTAGAGGTCTTGAAACGTGTAGATCCGTCGAAAACTCGAGTTGCGATTTTCGGCATGATTCCAATACTTTCCCTATACATTACCATGTATTGCAGGGAAAGTAAAAATGTTGAACAGCTATCCGAAGTAATGTAACTAAGTTGGAAATATTTTCACATTTAAACGAAATACACAGAGGGTCGCGTACAAATGCAGTGTTTAAATAGCTCTTCATTTAATTAATAACACAACAGAAAAATAGTTTTTTTTTGTATATAGCGTGACTAATTATCAAAATGCAAATAGATTGTAAAAGTGGGATAAAAATAGTGGGATTATCCTGACGATTTTGCGAGCGCCGATTTCACATTCGAGGATAAACGAATTTTCCGGATGAAAGAACGAGAAAACTCGGATCTGAAAATTCGCGACATTTTCGGGACTTTCGTGGCCGATTTTGTGATTTTCCGAACCTGTAGACATTCTTCCAAAATATTAGGGATTTTTACTTTCCCTGCAATACATGGTAATGTATAGGGAAAGTATTGGAATCATGCCGAAAATCACAACTCGAGTTTTCGACGGATCTACACGTTTCGAGACCTCTAGAATACGGAAAAACTATTTTTAGCGTGTGTGTCTGTGTGTCTGTCTGTGTGTCTGTGCAGATATTGTATCCACTCTAACTAAAAAAGTAATTGACCGAATTTCATAAAATTTGGTAGGTAAGTCATTTGTGGGCGAATCTGGTGCTGATTAGTTTTGGGTACGATTCGGGATAAAAGAATCCGCCTTTTTTTTGCGAAATGGCCCGCAAAAGCTTGTATCCACTCTAGCTCAAAATCTAATGGACCGAATTTCACAAAATTTGGTAGATAAGTCGCTTGTGGGTAACCCTTGTCCTGATTAGATGTTGGTATGATTCGGAAAAAATAACCTGCCTTTTTTTGTAAAATGGCCCGCAAAAATCGACAAAATCTAAAATAAAAAACTACGTATGCTGAAATATATCCATTAAATGCTTGTTTTATACGTAACTTTCAACGAAGAAAAAAATAAGACAAACCCCATTACACTAGGCCTAGCCGTTCTCGAGATATTTTTGTTTTTTTGTTTTTCTCTACGCCACCTTTGAAAATGAGTCCAGTTACCAAATGAGAACGAAAATTGAATTAATAGTGAATTAAATTTAATTAAAATAAGAGAATGTGTATATAAGTCTGCAGGGAAAGTCAAGTGCTGCCCACATCAGATTTTTTGTAGTGGAATCGGGAAATTAGGGACTTTTAATTTCTGGAAGAAAAATCGGTTTCGGATTGGAAGATCGGAAAGATACTTGAAAATCGGAAGGATTAAATTGTAAAAATAAGCTAAAAAGTAAAATCGTGGTTAGAAACATGTTAATACAAAAATAAAACTTATTAAAATTTAAAACTTAATAAAATTAAAGCTTATTAAAATTTGCGTGCGCTTTTTTGAAAATATTTTTCTTCAATATCCTACCCAATTCCGGCACTATCATTAACTGATGCTCGGCGACAGATTTAACCCCTCCTTGCTACGCTTCTACATATTCGTAACAATATTATGTTACTTCCGTTACGCACTTTCGTTTTGTGTAAGTCACATTTCTTTCAAGATTTACTCCAAGATTACCCCAAGATGTTTCATATCAAAAACCCTGGTTCTTAATATCTGCGGCATTGCATGCTGACGTAGGGAGATTCGCGATGACAATAATATGGTGAAAGAGATAAGATTCTGAAAATTCTAAATTTAAATTTGCCCAGCTAATTTCTTCTTCTTCTTCAGACCGTTGGACCTACCCGAAGATGTAACGCATCTGTTTGGACGGCCGGGAAGTGCCACCCAATTTAGACCGGAACCCAGTGGGAGTGACATCCACTGTGACAGCAACTTCCTTCCCTTACCACCAACCTCTCGGAAGGACTTACGGACCCACATATTTAACGTGCTCATACTCCGCGTGAACACGAGAACAGTTTAGGCACGAACTCGGGTCGTTCGAATGCAATTCCTGCAAGCTAACTACCGTAATGTTCTAAAGAGTACATGAAGTCTTCGTATCTTTCCCAATACTAAATATCCGGGGCGTAACACTTCACGCTAAACTCTCACTTTGACCTCGTTATTTTGTCAAAACTAAAGTGTTAAAAATCTTCTCTGATTCACTACTTTTTTTTACTTTCTGCTCGTCAACTGTTAATCACTTTATGTCCACGTCTTTTTTCGTAAGCTAATGGGATTTGAACGTCGAACAACCATGCAGATCATGAGTGCTGATACCCTCTCTTAATTACTTCGTGACGATAGGGGGGTCATAAAAAAAACCTGACTGTTTAGGCCCAACCCACCTAAGAAAGATTTTTGGACCATTTTGGAAGAAAATGTACGGTATCTATTATAAAGGATAGGTACGCGGTCCCCGTACAGGAGAATCGGCGGAAGAACTGTTTTGTATTCGAGGCAGTGGCGGATTTACGATTTTGTCGCCTGTAGGCTGATATATTTTGCCGCGTAGTGTCACTAAACATAACATCTAAAATTGGATATAAAAGGTATGTAAATGGAAAAAGATGAAATATTCATTAAATATATAAAAAGACCATAGTAATTCTTAACAAATAGTAATACATGATATTCATTGACCAGCAATTGTCAAACAATTTAGCTGCGTCAGAGCGCCTCTATGAATTTGTTGTCAAAAAATTTTCCGAAAATTTACCGTAAAATTTCAGCATACTTAGCGTATTGGCTCTGTATCTATTATATCGGATATCTACGCTAACCACTGGACTGTCCCACCCCGCCCAGTTGATTTGATGTTGATTACAGGCACAGAGAAAAGACCCACCATCATTAACAAGATCAGAATATGCAACCATTTCAGCAAACGAGAAAGAAAAGTCCATTTAGTGAATATTCATGTTTCATATTGCTGATTATCGGGGATAAACGGATTTAAATATTAATCTTCTTTCAATACTATTTTCCCACGTATTCTTCATTGTTTTTCGTGACATATTTTGATTGTTCCTAAAATGGCAGACTACAATCGAAAAGGAACTGCATGCCAATATGTCGGTCAACGATTACGGGTGGAATTGAGTGGCAGCTATTGTTTTCTCATTTAATAAATATTTGTTTATTCGAACATTTGATAGCTGCTAATCGTTTCCAAAGCAAGTATAGGTAAATACTCTCCTTTTATTTATATTTTGTTTATCTGGAACTAAAATAAAAAAAAATCTGATGTGGGCAACACATGACTTTCCTTATATAATGCAATGAATTTACTACTTACACAGTTAAAAAAAAATCTGATGTGGGCAACACATGACTTTCCTTATATAATGCAATGAATTTACTACTTTTACAGTAAAAAAAATAGGTTTTTCTTATAGTAGATACTTATATTCTTTCCAAGATTTTCGACAATCAGTCGTCATTTTCATTGATTTAGCATCATTTTAATCCATTTGGCGAGATTTTCGTTAATTTGACAACATTTCAAAAAGTTGCCAAGTTGGCGACATTCCACCAAATTCCTCGCCAAAATTTCGCCAAGCTTTACTGACGGAGAAATAAGTTATTCCTATAGCAGATAAATGACTATTGGCGTTCAAATACAAAATAATTGCTCGAAGTGTCTTTTCTCATGAATGGAACGAGCTAAATCCACGAGAATGATGTCACCAAATTTATCGCATGGTATTACATATAAAAAGTGAACATGTTTCTCAATAGGAAATATATTTTTTTTATTTTATATGACTTTTTGATAATTTATTTGAAAATTGTGCAATATTTCGAGAACGATTCATGTTAGCGTTCTAAAATTTAAGTTAATCGTTTTCTAATGAAAAATTACATAAGAAATGTCTATTTGCGTAACTTCATTAGCGGTTTTGATTTTTTGACGATTTTTTCAAAATTTCACTCAAAAATTTAGGGGGGTTTTGAACATTTGATTACGTTTAAAAACAATAGGTTTCCAGTATTTAGGGATTGTGATTTTTGTACTAAATTTCGTTCGAATCGGTCCATTCGTTCGTCAGTTATCGTCTCCACAGACTCTCTCACACACACACACACACATACTTTCACACACACAGACATCACTTCAAAAATGTTTGATTCGTGATCAGGGATGCTTGAAACGTGCTCTCCCGTCGAAAACTCGAATTCGAATTTTCGACCCCGTCATAATACTTTCCTTATACATTATGTATATAAGGAAAGTAAAATGTTATTCTTATAGTAGATACTTATATTTTTTTAAAGATATTGAATTTTCTTTAATTAGTCGTCATTTTCATTAGTCGCCATTTTTATCTATTTGGCGAGATTTTCGTTAATTTGGCAACATTTGAAAAGACGACAAGTTGGCGACATTCCGCCAAATTTGTCGCCAAAATCTCGCCAAGCGTTATGGACGGAAAAATAAGATATTTTTATACCAGACAAATGACTATTGGCGTTCAAATACAAAAGTATTACTCAAAGTATCTTTTCTCATGAATGGAACGAGCTAGATCCACGAGAATGATGTCACCAAATTTATCGCAGGATATTACATATGAAAAGAGAACATGTTTCTCAACAGTTAATATATTTTTATAATTTATGGGATTTTTTGATAAATTTATTTGAAAAATGTACAATATCTCGAGAACGGATCATGCTAGCGTTATAAAGTTTATGTCAATCGTTTTCTAAGAAAAAATTACATAAGAAATGTTTATTTGTATAACTTTATTAAAGGTTTTGATATTTTGATGATTTTTTCAAAATTTCACTAGAAAATTTAGAGGGCTTCTGAACATTCAATTGAGTTTAAAAACAATAGGCTTCCAGTATTCATGGATTGTGATTTTTGCACCAAATTTCATTCGAATCGCTCCATTCGTTCGTGAGATATCGTCTCCACAGTCTTACTGACACACACCCACACACATACTTTCACACACACACAGACACACACACACACACACAGACATCACCTCAAAAATGTTTGATTCGTGATCATCAGGGATGCTTGAAACGTGCTCTCCCGTCGAAAACTCGAATTCGAATTTCGACCCTGTCATAATACTTACCTTATACATTATGTATATAAGGAAAGTAAAAATAAGATGTGGGCAGCACATGACTTTCGCTACACCATGTAATGAATGTACCTCTTTCACAGCGAAAAAATGATGTATAAGATCCATGACACGATGTATTTAACGTTGAATTGTACATTTGGTGTTTTTCTGAATGACAACATGTAATACTATTTCGAGGCGCTTAATCAACTTATATTTCTCGCAAATCTAAATTAACAATTGTTAATTTTGATAAGCATCCGCAAAATAAGCAATATAGTGCATATACCCTAAGGAAGAAATATTTTTGCCTATAACTACCACTAAAATAATAAATATTTGAAAACCACAGTTTTTTATGCTAAATTTATCATATGATCAATCTTTCTATCAAATTTAAACTCCCTAAGTAAATAAATCTAATGTTTCCCGCTTATTGAACAATTGGCACATTTTTGCCTATGGCACCCCCTCCCCCCCTAAATAATACATATTTAAAAACAGCAATTATTCAAGTTATTTTATCAAATGATCTGCCTTTGTACCAAATTTAAAGTCCCCAGCTTAATAAACTTCAAGTTTCATGTTCACTCGACAATTTGAACGTTTTATCTATAGCACCCCCTAAAATAATAAATATTTTAAAAACGATACTTATTCATGTTGATTTTGTCTTATGTTCGACATTTGTATCAAATTTCATTTTGGAGTGTCGCATTCATTCTACAATTCGAACATTTTTGCTTATGACACCCCCTTGATTTAAAATACATTTTTCTTTATCACATCAAAAGAAAACGCGAATGTATTATAAAACAATAAAATATAACCAATTTTTTTGTTAATTATTTTATGAAAAGCAATTACATTTGAACCTGTTTGAAAAGGAACCTGTAGGAAACGGAATACTGTAATAAGCGGAAAATATTTTTAGCCCTGTTAAAAAATATAGGAAATTCATATTATTCCCCCCTGTGTGAAATGGAACCTGCATAACGCGGAAACGGACGGCTAATTTAAAATAATTTGTTACTAAAAGCACCTGTTGCAACGAACAGAGAATGGAAAAATCACTCAACTATTTTACTCATCTATTTCCATGAGAACCATTTTTCGCAGACCTTTTTATTAAATTATATCACGATTTTCTGAAAGTCATTTCAAAAAATTTTCCGTTAATCAGGGAGATTCTGAAATGCTAGAAATATTAATCAAAGCACGATTTTTAACTGAAAATCTCATCATTAGTATGACACGTGTTGGATTATTTTGAAAATTCATCTTACATTTCATTTATTATTTATTTATTTTTTTTTTTTTGTTTTATGGTAAACAGTAATATTTTGCCTGTACGCCAATTCATGTAGGTTTTAAGGTAGGGTAATAAGCTAACAGTTATGTGGTACACTATATATGTGTATCACAAGGATGTGTGGTATATTATATATATATTTTTTTGACATATACTTCCGCCATCGCAGTATGCAAAAATGTATATATATATATATACATATTTAAACTAATTAAATTATTACTTTCCCTGCAATACATGGTAATGTATAGGGAAAGTATTGGAATCATGCCGAAAATCGCAACTCGAGTTTTCGTCGGATCTACGCGTTTCGAGACCTCTAGAATAAGAAACAACTATTTTTAGCGTGATGTCTCTGTCTGTGTCTGTGTGTCTGTCTGTGCAGATTTTGTATCCACTCTAACTAAAAACCTAATGGACCGAATTTCATAAAATTTGGTAGGTAAGTCACTTGTGGGAGAATCTGGTGCTGATTAGTTTTGGGTACAATTCGGGATAAAAGAACCTGCATTTTTTTGCGAAATGGCCCGCGAAAGCCTGTATCCACTCTAGCTGAAAAACTAATAGACCGAATTTCATAAAATTCGGTAGATAAATAGCTTGTGGGTCTCCCTGATGCTGATTAGATTTTGGTATGATTCGGAAAAAAAATAACCTGCCTTTTTTTGCAAAATGTCCCGCAAAAATCGTCAAAAGCTAAAATAAAAACTACGTATGCTCAAATATATCCATTAAATGCTTGTTTTATACGTAATTTTTAACGACGAAAATAATAAGACCAACCCTATTACACTAGGACTAGCCGTTCTCGAGATATTTTAGTGTTTTCGTATTTTTTCTACACCATCTTTGAAAATAAGTCCAGTTACCAAATGCTAACGAAAATTGAATTAAAAGTGAATAAAACTTAATTAAAATAAAAATAATGTGAATATAAGTCTGCAGGGAAAGTCATGTGCTGCCCACATAAGATTTTCTGTTATGGTATAATAATATCGTATTAATCGGATTTATCTAAATATACTTTTCAGAATTTTAAAAGTTTTATGTATAGGTGAGCAATTACATATGGATGGACTATCAGCATTTCCAACTAAACTTTTAAACTCAACTTGTCCTGAAATGACCTGCATGAAACGGAAACCTTTTCAAGACGGAAAATTCTTCCGGTACCCTGAATTGCGTTCAAGGCAGGTTCAACTGTATATGGGGAGAAAAAAAAAAAAAAAAAAAAAGGCTCGATGGTATACGAGGCGGGCAGTGATATCTCCTCCTTACTTCCTGAACCACAAAAATCGCCTTTCCCTTGAGATGTTGTTTTAATTTGGTAAATACAACGTCGAATTTTTATAGTCATTATACGGTTATTCGATGCGTGATAAAGTTGTATGTTGTGTAGTTTCTGCAGAGGATATGTAAATGTCATCAGCTTTGAAAGATTTTAAGATTGAGAGCGTGTTGTTATTTATCTTGTTATTCACAGTGGAACCGGCAGATAACGAAGTCGCTAGGGGGTGGGGTGGGGGTTATTGCACTATTCGAAATTGCAATTAATTTTCCTATCGAATTCCGATATTGCAATCACCCGTTTAATGACCGTGTGAACTGATATAAAGTAAATTATTTTCTCATTCACATATTTGTCTAACGCTGAACAGGGAAGCTGGTTTAAACGTGAGCGATTTGACCAGAAAGAATAACTCGCAGACGATTTTGACAACGTGATTTTGGAAACTTTCTGCCGGAAGTTGACTTTTCTTTTCCGTCTTCCTGTTTCTGTGAATGTTACTTACTTTTCGAAAAATTTACACTACCTATTCATTACGAAAAGGAAACATTGAGCTGACAATGCCCAATATATTGTTGCGAAAGTGAATTATTCTCTCACTGGCGTCTTTTCTTCCGTTTCTTTCTAAGACCTGACGGAGAAAACACACGTAAAGGCTTTCCTATGACATGAACGTAGGGTTGCCAGAATTCCAAAGTCCGAAGAAGGGCTGTTAGATTTAGTGATTTATCGCCCAATTTGGCGACTTTTCGAAGATTCGAGAAAGACGGCGAAATAACCAATATTCTATGAGATATGGAGAATTCCAGAAGTGTCTATAGAGAGTCTATAAAAGGGGTCATCACTCCGTTGGAGTTGTGGTTAACGTGATACCAGCTACATTGGTTAATTTTTGTCAATGTTTTGAGAATAGTAGCAGCTGTTTTGTGAAATTAGTGGAGCATTTAAGTGTTGTTTGATTGTATATTGTTCTTGTGAATAAACGTGTTTAGTTATCCAGAAATTTGGACCCATTCTTGTATCCTGGTAGTACACCTACGATTAAAGAGGATACGTTGTAACAATATTTTAAAGTAGCCGTTATCGTTTTACTTAATTCCTCTGTTGTTTTTTTCCCACCAGAAAAAGAGCTGGAAAAGTTTTCTTCTCTGAAAGCATTTATTTCATCTGAAATGCTCGCTTGCGGCCAATATAGAATACTATGATGTTTGGTATGCGTAGTGGACGATGGGCTGGCTTCCGATTAGCGTAGCGGGCGGATCACACGGGCTATATATTTCAGAAAGAAAAATAGTGCTAGGTAGTAGAAAACGGATTATTTTTTTTTTTCTTAGAACTAAAAACTTTACAATAACCGGTATTTTAATGTTCGCAATATACAATGAGTTTATCGTGAACGTGATATTGCAGGGAACAAAATGCTCTTCGTAATAAGCGATATTTTCTTGCATCACGTTGTAAGTGGGCGCTATTGTAGTGATACTAAAAGCAAAACAGCGTGGTCAGGTATTTGTCAAATCTTTTTGTGTTTGTCGCAAAACGCCAGAAACATCTATCTCTATGTTCAGAAAAAAGAAAAAGAAGAAAAATACTGTAAAATAAGCAATGCGAAACACAAAATTGAGATAATAAATATTCTTTAGCTAGCATATAAAACCCAAGATTCAATACATAATTTAGAGAACTAGTATACAAAACTTGGAACGGGCACACCCAGCAAATATTCATATTAAGGAATATTACTGAACAAAACATTAATCATAATGTACAACTTTTTTTAAACTTCATCGATTTTCAAAAAGCTCTTTCCATAGGTCAATGATCACGAAACTTTATATCCTTTAAACTTTAATTTGTTATAGAAAATTTTGAAACTGGATAGAATTTTTTGAATCGAAATTGAATTGAAAACTTCGAAATGTATTTGAAATTTTATATTTTCTTAACATGGCAGCACAGGACAAAATTTGACACATGATGCATAAAATGGGTGATTGATTACGAAACTTGATAGTTTCAATTATTGTATCGAAAAATAGCCGTAACACAATTTTTGCGTTCGTGATGTCATTGGGGTCGAGTTATCCTCCCCCCCCTCCCCCCAGAGGGCGTACAATGTTATCAATCGAAAGATTTTTTTCAAGTCCTTTACAATGAAAGATAACTTGCTAAAACTGTGTACGGGCGTACTTGTTATCAATCGAAAGATTTTTTCAAGTCCTTTAAAATGAAGGATAACTTGCTAAAACTGTGTTCATTTATAACAACAATATAGATTTTTCAAAAATTTTCTTGCAAAAAGATATTAATCTACTTAAAAATTGATTTTGGTATGATAAAGTGGAGTTGAGCCATTGTACTCCAGTTAATTTTTATGCGTATTGTTTGAATTCGAATTATTCAAATTTAATATTTTCATAGCATTATTTCCTCTGTAGAAACAAAGAAATTTCCGAAAAAGATCGTGGTAGTATTTGTTTGAGTAGGAAAATGATTTATAATGGATATAAATTATACGTAAAAGCTGTTGCCAATTTAAAATAAAATTCCAAAAATTTATTAAGAATTCTCTCAAAAATTATCGAGGAGGTACTTATTTCATTAAGAAATATTTTTGTAAGGATTATATCTATTTCCTGGTGATTATTAAAGCATAACTAATACTTCTTTCTTGAAGAAATATTGTCTCATTCTAATTCTAGCCCCACCCGAAATAAATACTTGGTAACAGCACTGACGCATGCGCACTTTCATTTTTCAACAAAAATTTCTGTATGTGACAGATTCTATAAGAGTCGTCGTAAGAAAACCGGCCGTAAACGGACCGCTGGCTGTTTTTGAGCCTTGACCTAAATGTTGGTCCGCGGAGTGACATTGCCGGCAGCCATGAAAACGAAATTGGTAAACTGGCCGTTCCTTTAACTAATTATATCTCGGAAGGGAAAACATAAACAAACACGTGAACAGCTGAACGCATGGATTTTGTCGTGATTGTTTTAATTGCGCGGAGTGTTGTTAAATTTTCTTTGTTAATTTTAAAAATGGGATATGATTTTCGAACATATCTGGGACAGCATTCAGGGACATATTCTCAAACATATCTGTTATTTCTCAAACATTTCTGGGACGTGATGTTAAGCAATGCATTGCCATCGAAGGGGGGGGGGGGGGGGGTTCTGGTATTTTTTTGGGCATCAGGGCCGCCCTTAGAGTGGACGATCAGTAAGTAATTCGAGTGGGTGGGCCCGGGCTGCCAATATTTTTGCTTTGAAGCTGAAAAAGACATGGAAATTCAAAGACGGGAAAATCAGATATAGAGGGAACCGTGATAAATGTTTGTAGGGGTCCCAGATTTTGTATGGGTGCCCATAGAACTTTCTACAGGGGGTGGGCAAACTCGTGGATTAGACGTACAACATCAACTAGCTTGATGCCTGCCTTTATGACCTTGAACATTCAGGGGTAGGTGAAAGAGGCCCCCTTGCCCTTCCCTATGGGGGTCCACTGTGACAGTGATTACGTAGTAAAATCTTCGCTAAAAGGATTTACCCAAAGAAAATAGTTTTAAAGTAGAACATCGTATACATATGTAGGAGCTCCTAAGAAAGTATTTGAGCACCACACTAGCAAACTTCGGGAACCAAAGTACTTAATTAGAATCCCGAATTAAAAAAAAAAAAAAAAAAAAAGAAAAAAGGACGGTGTTTCCATTCCGGTTCGATGGAGCCGAAATGGTTTTGCGTGAATAACGTCTCGTAAAATAAAACTACTAATCAGTCATTATTTTTATGTCTCATTTGTTTAATTTACTGTAGATAATATGGGCCAATAGCAGCTAAATATACATAACTGGAACGATCTAATCTTTCTAATTTACGAGTGAATATCTGCACAATTTTGACTGTGCAGATTTTACAGGTGAATTGCATAGACAAAAGATTTTACAGGATTTGTTTCAAGTTATGTTGAACATCGTCTGCATAAAGTCCAATAACTTTACATTTTCTAGTTTCTTGATGTCTACGTTAAAATCTCCAAGAAATAGAGTGAACTTATTTGGATCGCTGATATTTTATTTTCTCATACTGTATAATATAGTACAGAGAGAGAATTATTTTCACGGAAAGTTTTGATTTCGAAATTTTGATGCCAATAAATATATGTTTTAGGACCTCCTGAATACGTTTTGACTAATTTTAGAGTGATGATAGTTTATTTGTCTGTGGTACATTTCTTTTGCGCAAGGTAGTTGCCACACATATTAATGGATTTTCACGAAACTTTATATCCCGCTTTGATATAAAAAAAATCTGATGTGGGCAGCACATGACTTTCCTATACAATGCAATGATTGCACTACATTTACAGAAAAAAAATAGCTTACTTTTATAACAGATACTTATATTCTTTTCAAGATATTGAAGTTTCGTCAATTAGTCATCATTTTCATTGGTATACGTCATTTTTAACCATTTGGCGAGATTTTCGTAATTTTGGCAACTTTTAAAAGTCGCCAAGTTGGCGATATTCCGCCAAATTCGTCGCCAAAATCTCACCAAGCGTTATGGAAGGAGAAATAAGTTATCCTTATAGCAGATAAATGACTATTGTTGTTCAAATACAAAAGTATTACTCAAAGTATCTTTTCTCATAAATGGAACGAACTAGATCCACGAAAATGATGTCACCAAATTTATCGCATGATATTACATATGAAAAGTGAACATGTTTTTCAACAGTTAATATATTTTTTTAGTTTATGGGATTTTTTGATAAATTTATTGAAAAAATGTGTAATATCTAGCGAACGGTTCGTGCTAGCGTTCTAAAGTTTATGTCAATCGTTTTCTAAGGAAAAATTACATAAGAGATGTCTATTTGTGTAATTATATTAAAGGTTTTGATTTTTTGATGATTTTTTCAAAATTTCACTCGATAATTTAGGGGGGTTCTGAATATTCGATTACGTTTAAAAACAATAGGCTTCCAGTATTCACGGATTGTGATTTTTGTACCAAATTTTATTCAAATCGCTTCATACGTTTGTGAGATATCGTCTCCACAGACTCACTGACACACGCGCATACTTTCACACACACATATTTTCACACACACACACACACACACAGACATCACTTCAAAGATGTTCAATTCGTGATCAGGGATGCTTGAAACGTGCTCTCCCGTCGAAAACTCGAATTCGAATTTTCGACCCCGTCACAATACTTTCCTTATACATTATGTATATAAGGAAAGTAAAAACCCGAGAAGTAGAAATTCGCTCGGATGTAAGTTTTTTATTTAAAAGAAAAAAGTTCAAAATATTGAAATTGTTAATGTATATTCATAAATGGTATTTCCGGGGGGGGGGGGGGTGAAAAAGTATAAATTATTCATATTCTTATCAAATAGCCTTGAAGTATAAGTGGCCAAAATGTTTACATTTTCCATAACTCTCTTACTGATGGATATTAACGTCACAAATTTTCTTGAATAAGAAAACGGACTGAAGTCTAACAATACAGATATTTTCCTAACATGTCAAAGGCGTCTAGTTTTAAACTACTTAATTTTTAACTACTCTACGACCTACATATATAGAATAATATATAGGAAAAGTACTGTGACGCGGTCGACAATTTAAATTCGAGTTCTTGACGGAAGAGCACGTTTCAAGCATCACTGATCTCTAATCAAACATTTCTGAGGTGAAGTCTGTGTTTGTGTGTGTGTGCTCGAAAGTCTGTAAAGCAATATTTCAAGAACGAATGCAGAGTTTCGAACGTAATTTGATAGGATTACTACTCTCGATGAATGCTGATACCTTATCGATTTTACACGCAATGGAATGATTTGTTGACCCCACCCCCCAATTTTCGAATGAATTTAAAAGAATGTCATTAAAAAATCTAGACCTCTTATAATGATAAATAAATAATCATTTCGAACGTGATTTTTCATTAGAAAACGAATGAAATCAATTTTAGAACGCTAACACTAACAGATTTCAAGATATTGTACGGTTTTGAATAGGGAAAAAAAGAAAGATTTAAAAATCAGGATTTTTAACTCTTAAATAAGTATCATTTTATACGCAATTTTTCTTTTGAAAACGAAAGACAAAAACTTTGGAACGCTACACAAACCGATTTTGTGATATTACGCGTTTTTTAAATAAATTTTTCACAAAAATGACATAAAATAAAATTTAAAAAAAAATTAGTAGAAAGTATTATCCATTATGTGTCCGCTGTTCATATACAATATCTGTGAACGTTTCTGCTGGATCTAGTTCGTTCCATTCGCAAGAGAAGTTACTTTTCGTAATGATATTATATTTTGACGTCAGAGAATCCATCCATTGTTATTTATTTCAGCGGCTTATTACTTTCCTTATATACATAATGTATAAGGAAAGTATTGTGAAGGGGTCGAAAATTCGAATTCGAGTTTTCGGCGGGACAGCACGTTTCCAGCATCCCTGATCACGAATCAAACATTTTTGAGGTGATGTCTGTGTGTGTGTGGAGACGATATCTCTCGAACAAATGGAGCAATTTGAATGAAATTTGGTACAAAATTTATAATCCGTGAATACTGGACGCCTATTGTTTTAAAACACAATCGAATGTTCAGAACTCTCCTAAATTTTCGAGTGAAATTTTGAAAAAATCATCAAAAAATCAAAACCTTTAATAAAATTACGCAAATAGACATTTCTTGTGTAATTTTTCCTTAGAAAACGATAGACATAAACTTTAGACCGCTAGCATGAACCGTTCACGAGATATTGCACATTTTTTCAAATAAATTATCAAAAAAATCCCATAAATAAAAAAAAAATGTTAACTGTTGAAAAACATGTTCACTTTTATATGTAATATCATGCAATAAATTCGGTGACATCATTCTCGTGGATCTAGCTCGTTCCATTCATGAGAAAAGATACTTTTGACTAATACTTTTGTATTTGAATGCCAAGAGTCATTTATCTGCTATAAGAATAACTTATTTCGTCCATTCATAACGTTTTGCGAAATTTTGGCGACGAATTTTCGAAATGAAATATCGAAAACTCGAATTCGAGTTTTCGACGGGAGAGCACGTTTCAAGCATTCCTGATCACGAATCAAACATTATTGAAGTGATGTCTGTGTGTGTGTGTGTGTGTCAGTGCGTCTGTGGAGACGATAACTGACGAACGAATGGACCGATTCGAACGAAATTTGGTACAAAAATTACAATCCGTAAACACTGGAAGCCTATTGCTTTTATACGCAATCGAATGTTCAGAACCCCCCCAAATTTTCGAGTGAAATTTTGAAAAATCGTCAAAAAATCAAAACCGCTAATAAAGTTACGCAAATAGACATTTCTTATGTAATTTTTCATTAGGAAACGATTGACATAAATTTTAGAACGCTAACGTGAACCGTTCTCGAGATATTGCACACTTTTCAAAAAAATTATCAAAAAGTCATATAAAATAAAAAAAATATATTTCCTATTGAGAAACATGTTCACTTTTCATATGTAATACCATGCGATAAATTGGGTGACATCATCCTCGTGGATCTAGCTCGTTCCATTCATGAAAAAAGATACTTTAAGTAATACTTTTGTATTTGAACGCCAATAGTCATTTATCTGATGTAAGAAAAACTTATTTCTTCGTCCATAACGCTTGGCGAGATTTTGGCAAATAATTTGGCGGAATGTCGCCAACTTGGCGACTTTTTGAAATGGTGCCAAATTAATGAAAATTTCGCCAAATGGATAAAAATGACGCTAAATCAATGAAAATGGGGACTAATTGTCGAAAATTCAATATCTTGGAAAGAATATAAGTAGCTACTAAAAGAAAAACCTATGTTTTTTTACTGTAAAAGTAGTAAATTCATTACATTATATAAGGAAAGTCATGTGTTGCCCACATCAGATTTTTTTTTACTGTAAAAGGAGTAAATTCATTGCATTATATATGGAAAGTCATGTGCTGGCCACATCAGATTTTTTTCTTGTGGACAAAGAACTTATACAGCATCCACAGCTCTTTACAAACTTTCCTTTTTATTTAAGGATAATGTATGTTGTTCGATTAGTTAAAATTCTGAACAGAAATGTCTTGCGTCTCACGAAAACAGGCTTTTCGTTACATAAACAGCAATTTTTCGAACAATTGAGGTTTGGTCGGCCTCGTTTCGAATTCGGCGCGGCTGAAAATAATCTGTTATAGGAACTACTCAAGGATTGTTCTGTCATTCTGTCAAGCATCCCCGTTTGCATACATTTCGACAATAACATTTTATTTTAGAGAGGTTTAAGAGGAAAAACACGCTGCCTTATGAAGAGTCCCTTTGAGGAAGATATTTATTAAAAAAGAAAAGTAAAAGTAAACAAGAAAGATCAATCATGCAGAAAACATTTATTATGAAACACTTTCCAACTAGAATGCAATTTTATATAAACAGATCTAAAATGTCATACATTCAGTGTTGATGTATTTTAAATTATCACGGTTCTACAATAATTTATTAAACTTTGAGACTTAAAACTTCATCGAAAAACAAAATGAATTTTATGCAAACGACGTTATCGAAATATAAATCGTCTGCTTCTCTATGTAAAAGCAATGAATATTTCATTCATATTACTTATATTCCAGACTCCAGAACTAAATAATTTTGCGTGAAAAAATTCAGCAATTGTTATACAACTCATCATAAAATCGTTTGATTTGCTTACATTCTACATGCTAGAGAAATTAGGCATCGTTGTAGGTATAATTAAAGTTTAGTGATCATTTAAAATAAAAAATATTGTAATTGCGTTTGCACAGAATTTAGATGCACGGGTAATATGCAAAAATAAAGAGGTTTTATGACCGATAACACTAAATATAAATTTAAAAAATCTTCAAACATCACAGATTTTTACACGGGGTAAAAATGGATGCCATATTTCATTATTAAACGAGTCACGTGATCTCTTCATATAATATGGGTGTAATTATTATTTCAATTTTTATTTAAAAAACTATCTAACATATTTTGCATATTTTGTTGAAATTGTTTTTACACATTTTACGTGATAATTTGAATATTTCCTAAAATTTTCGAAGCAATTTGTGAATTTTAACTCCGCTTAAAAAATATTTGAAAAATTATGTCCCATAGGATTCAATGTATTTCATATTTTCAACCTTGGTTAAATCTTAAACTAATTGGATGATATTATTCATTTTCATTCCCATATATCCCATAGATCGTCTGAACAATATACAAAAATTTCATTTTGATAAATTCATTTTTATGGCATTCATTTTTGATAAATATTCATTTTTGATATTCATTTTTGATAAATTCATTTTTATCTTGCGAACGGACAGACAGACATACATACATACAGACAGACAGAATGAAAAAGTCATAAACACTTTACAACTATGTTGCAAAGTGTTAAAAACGTTGCTCATGCTCAAATCGTATAAATCCATCAAAATTTGACCGTTGGATTTCTGACGTCAGATAGCACTTCTCTTTTATATACAGGATGTCCCAAAAACGTTGACTTCGGCTTTTATTCCTTAAATATTGATTTTAGACATATATAATAAATTACAAAGTTGTGTAAAAAAAGGTACAGAATTTTATGAAATCGACAAAAATTTTCGAATTAAATTTGAAGATATACAAAATTTGAATTTTTATATGACTCCCGTACGGAAACATTTCCAATGAGTAAAATGTGCCCCATACACTAATAAGGTGATGTAAAAAATTTCAGCATTTTATCATAAAAAGTCCCAGAGATATGTTTAAACAAAGTTGGTAAGGGATTAGTCACAAATTAAAATGTAAATGTTTACAGTAAGAGTGCAAATGACGCAACGCATTATAGGCTTGTTATCAAGTGAATGCAGCTCTGTATTGGCATGGATGGAAAACATTTTGAACAAGCTTTGTAATCTTTGTATAAAGTTATTATTTCTACACAATGTAGATAATTTTGTACCAATAAATAGCAAAATTATTATTTATTTATGTAATCATTGTTTTCTTTCGTAATTTGTGTATTGCACTTGAAACGCGATCTGCCGACATGATTTTTTTCCCTCCAAGAACCCATGTCGATGCATCTAAAAGTGGTTTAAGTCAGCATTTTTGTCTTTTCATATCTCTGGGATTTTTCATGATAGAATGCTGAAATTTTGTACATCACCTTATTAGTGCATGGGGCACATTTTACTCATTGAAAATGTTTTTGTACGGGTGCCATGTAAAAATTTAAATTTTGTATTTCTTAAAATTTAATTCCGTTGAAAATTTTAATGGATTTCATAAAATTCTCTACTTTTTTTTACGCAACTACTTTGTAATTTATTATATATGCCTAAGATCAATATTTAAGGAATAAAAGCCGAGGTCAATGTTTTTGGTACACCCTGTATATATTATGTATTGTAGAGAAATAGAGGTATGGTAAGTATATATTATGTGAGGGCGGATGAGTGCTCTATCGTATTTGGAATAGAGGTATAAAACAAATAAGTCTGTCAACCAACTTTTAAACTGATACTTAGCATTTAATGATCAAATTATTAACCAATTTAAAATCAATTTACTTTCAAATTATTTTATTTGACAACCTCGTTTCATTTCCTGTAACAAATTAGATTCTAAATAAACTCTCAAATGATTGATATGTCATTTTCATAATTTATTCATCGATTGACCTGTCATTTTAATAATTTATTCATCGATTGACATGTCAAGGTTCTCTTAATATAATAATGACTTTCTCTTATTTTAGAGTTTCACCCGAAGTAAGGAAAGGTCGTTGTAGTGCAGCATATGGAAAACAATAAGTACCAGTTGGAGCGTTTTTGCGCGTCACACGTCACAGAAGACTGACGCTAATTATTCTAACGACTGGTGACAAGTTAATTACAATGCTCCCAATTTATGGATCAATTGTAAATTGTAGAAAAAGTGGTCTATTGTAAAAACGCATGTATAGGATTTTTTCTGTTTTGCGGTTTGCAAACAATGCTATAAACGATAAACTGCTTCGGAAGAAACTGAAATGAGGGCTGCACGGGATGTGATTTTGTGTAATTGGGATTCTGCTTACGGGCCAAAATGGGCCGACTATGTTTTAGGCACTATCGCACCATAAACGGCTTAGTTTAAGAGAGTTATATATATATATATATATATATATATATATATATATATATATATATATATATATATATATATATAGAATGTCATATAACAGAATCTACCATAGTACAAATAGTACAAAAACAGATATCTAGACCAATAAGCGCAATGCAGCTTGAAATAGCCCAGAAAAATATAATAGTAAAAATTGAAAGATTGGACATGAAGTCAGCCAACAGGTAATACATAAAAGGCCTAGGGGGATTGTGACCCCTAGTTCCCGTTTACAAGTCGACTTTTCCACCAATGGCAACACTCACGGAGCCATGCATTACCTGCGGTTAAATTCAGTACAACGTCGAAACAGAAGACGCCCATACGATTGATATATACTTCGTATGGGCGTCTTCTGTTTCGACGTTGTACTGAATTTAACCGCAGGTAATGCATGGCTCCGTGAGTGTTGCCATTGGTGGAAAAGTCGACTTGTAAACGGGAACTAGGGGTCACAATCCCCCTAGGCCTTTTATGTATTACCTGTTGGCTGACTTCATGTCCAATCTTTCAATTTTTACTATTATATATATATATATATATATATATATATATATATATATATATATATATATATATATATATATAATATGAAAATACCGTGAAATATAATATTAAAAATGTTATCAGAAATCACACTTAAAAGGTGCAAAGCTGCACTACAAAGAGGATTAAGAATACGGAGGATTAAAAGGATTACGGAGGATTAAAAGAGGATTAAAGATACTATTAACTGTCATTGAGGTAAATGGTTTTAGAGATAAACTTTCTTATCATTGTTATATTAAGTGTCAATATTTAAAGTCTTCTTAAAGTAGAAGCTATGTAAATTTTTTTTTTTTTTTTTTTTTTTTTTTTTTTTTTTTTAATTCAATTAACGTGGCAACAACAGATCGAAATCCAGTTACAGTAGCCACACAAGCCTCCATGCCTTATTCGGGATTCGAACCCGAGCCCTCCACACATCAGCCGAACACATCAGCCGAATTTTGCTCACTTATACTATTGAACATATTTCAAACATTTACTGTTAGTGATTTTTGATATGGCTGGATCTCGACAATTCTCTCTTATATTTGTTTGTGTATAATGTCTGGTTTTCATCTTAAAATTTGATACTTTCGTATTCTATTTTGCAATGTACCGGCTCTCCGGGAGTGTTGTCGCGACACAAAGCATGCTTAACCGGGGTGAGGGGGTCACAACCCCCCCCGCCATCTTTTGGTACAATGCATCCATCCATACCTCTTTTCATTTTGAATATATATATATATATATATATATATATATACAGGGTGTCCCTAAAACATTGACCTCGGCTTTTATTATTTAAATATTGATCTTACACATATATAATAAATTACAAAGTTGCGAAAAAAACGTATAAAATTTTATGAAATTGATTAACATTTTCAAGGGAATTAAATTTTATGAAATTGATTAAAATTTTCAAGGGAATTAAATTTTAAGAAATGCAAAATTTAAATTTTTATACGGCCCCCTGACAAAAACATTCTCAATGATTACAATGTGCCCCATACACTAATAAGGCGATGTGCAAAATTTCAGCATCTTGTCATAAGAAGTCCCAGAGATATGAAAAGACAAAAATGCTGACTTAAACCACTTTTCGATGCATCGACATGGGTTCTCAGAGGGTAAAAATCATGCCCGCAGATCGCGTTTCAGGGATCATACACAAATTATGAAAGAAAACAATAATTACATAAATAAATAATAATTTTGCTATTTATTGGTACAAAAGTATCTACACTGTGTAGAAATAATAACTTTACACAAAGATTACAAAGCTTGTTCAAAATGTTTTCTATCCATGCCAAAGATCCATTAAAGATAAGAGGCAGATATTATTTGCCTATGATGCATTCCTGTGTTGTGTTATTTGCACTCTTGCTGTAAACATTTGCATTTTAATTTGTGATCAATTCCTCACTAACTTTGTTTAAACATATCTCTGGGACTTTTTATGATAAAATGCTGAAATTTTGTACATCGCCTTATTAGTGTATAGAGCACATTTTACTCACTGGAAATGTTTTTATACGGGGGGCCGTATAAAAATTTTGTATTTCTTCAAATTTAATACCCTGAAAATTTTTATCGATTTCATAAAATTCTGTACCTTTTTTTAAGCAACTTTGTAATTTATTATATATGTCTAAGATATATATATATATATATATATATATATATATATATATATATATATATATATATATATATATATATATATATATATATATGTATATATATATATATATATAATCATCGAATTTGGGACGGTGCTGTTCTTTTGTCTTATCGGCATTGTGGCCGTGAATTTGCTTCTATGGTGATGTTAATATTACTTGAATTGTTTATTTATTTATTTATTTTTTTATTTTTACATAATTCTTATTATTACATATTTCAAATATATATATATATATGTATATATATATATATATATGTATATATATATGTATATATATGTATATATATGTATATATATATATATATATATATGAGCTGATTATTATTGCCTATTCTCATTTTTGCAGAGTTTTATTTTTATTTACTTTTATATACTTTTAATTGTGATTTTTGAATCCTAATATTCTTCTCATCCCCCTTTCCAATGTAGTGATATGTAACCTTCTATCTTTATCCCTAGACTTGGCTTATAGTTACTCATTTGTAACAGATATGCTAGAGATGGGTTTTTTTGTACATACAGTAGTTTATGCAAAAAATTTTCGATTAAAATCATTTAATTTTTATATATATATATATATATATATATATATATATATATATATATATATATATATATATATATGTATATATATATGTATATATATGTATATATATATATATATATGTATATATATATATATATATATATATATATATATATATATATATATATGTATATATATATATATATATAAATATAAATTTTATGAATATCCAGCATATTTAGTAAATGGAATAGTTAATAAGTTTCGATTAGCCTAAAATTCTCATAAACTCTCCTTAATATCTTATTTTAGCCATACTTCTACATTCTCTTGAATTTACATTATAATATATTTTCATCTTTTACTTTTGTAGCTTTAACTGTAGAATACCTCTTTTTATTGCCTTTACGCAGTACGGTTTTTATTACTCTCTTTGGCAACAGCAGATCACTTCTTCTCATTTCTGCGTATGGCAACATTGGTCTAGTCATTTATTGCTCGTCATGGTTATACTTTAGAGGTGCATTTTCATGGTTATACTTTAGAGGTGCATCATTCATGGTTATACTTTAGAGGTGCATTTTCATGCTCGTCATGGTTATACTTTAGAGGTGCATTTTCATCATGGTTATACTTTAGAGGTGCATTAAGTATATATATATATTTCCAATCTTTATGCTTGTCGTCCACATAACACAAGTTTATAGATAAAATCTATCTTGTGTTTCAGAAACAAGCATTTTTGTGTTCATTTCGAAGGGATATATGGACTTGAAAAATAATTTTTTCGAAATGAGCTATTCTTAAGCCTTCCACATGCAAGCTTTTTTGCTTGATTTTTTTGTTTTCCTTTTTTCATTCCTCACCTTTGAAGTTTGTTGATTATCTTTGTCTTTATGACCTGCATTACGTTTTATAATTTCCTCTTTATGGTTGAATTTCCTTTATTTCATTGTATTTTGTAGGCAAATTTTAATATAGTGTATTATGAGTTACTACTTGCATTTTACCATTGGATTTACAATTTTATATATATATATATATATATATATATATGTATATATATATATATAATTGAAGATTTTTATGATATATATATACCCGAGAAATACCAAAAAAAATTGCTTGTAAAGTGAAGGTAAAGGTAAAAAAATTGCAAATCAGAAGCTAAGTGTAGCACGATGAGCTGGGCAAGAAGTTTGGAAATTGAATAAATGGAATCTAGTGAATATAAAAGGAATAAAATGAATATGAAAAGCATTTCTGAAACCATGTACGTTATCAAGGGCCATACATGTTTCATTAATGCTGATTCTACGTTTCTGTGTACACAACTGTAAAATGTATTACAGAAATAATGTACATTGCCCGACGTAGAAGAAAAGACAAAGTGGATCAAATACACAAAAAAAATCAAACATGAATATAAAATATTCTGTTACACCAGCTTGTGGCTAATTATTGAAATGAGGATGCAAAGTATTATAAAGTAATATTAAAAGAATATAATGAAAATAAAATGAAAATATATCTACCCCTAGTACTGTGGTACTTCTGGAAAAGCATGTGTGTTACCAATCATCTCAGAACAAGTTACAGTGAATTTTTAGTTACTGACTAAGCAGTTTTCGCAAAGCAATATATATATATATGATCGTAACTCCAATGGTAGAATAGAAGACGTAACTCATAATACACTATCTTAAAAAAATTTTATGCCTACAGAATACAATGAAATAAAATGAAATTCAACAATAAAGAGGAAATTATAATACATAATACAGTTCAGAAAGCTAAAGATAATCAACAAATGTCAATGGAGAGGAATCAAAAAAAGGAATACCAAAATAATCAAGCATTAAAGCTTGCACGGTGAAGAGGTCTAGGCTTAAAAATAGTTCATTTCGAAAAAATTCTTTGTCCTAATATATATATATATATCGAAGCATACTAAAGGAATTAAGGATACCCTGTATCTTATATTAGCTGGACATGAACTTTCTCTTGTATAAACATGACAATGTATTTACATCCCCTTATACTTTAGCCTCTATGTTTTCTATTATGTAATACGCCCCATTACTTTGTATCTCTTACTGTATAACAGGGTGGCCACTCTTTGGACATATTGAAATTCCCTGACTTTTCCAGGTTTTCCAGGTGAATTGAAAAGAAATTCCAGATCCGTAATTTTAGCATAAAACGCATGCACGTGCCTATTTAGTTACAAATTTGATTGAAGAATCTTAACAATTTAACTCCACTATCCAAAAAATGTTATATTAAATCAAGAGAAAAAAAATACAGATATTTTTTTTGTTTTTACAAATAAATGTTGACATTTTTAATAAAAAATTCATGTAAATGCAGTAAAATTGGACTACTGAAATATTTAAAAGAATTTAATGGTTTTCACTGAAGACAATAAAAAGAAATAGTCTAAGCTGATGTCTTTAAATATGGGCATTGCAAATTGCTCACAATGACAGAGATCAATTAAGACATGCAATAACTACACTATAACAAGCCACAGCCATTGAATAATTAATGACAATTCAGCAATGTCAAAAGAATGTCATTAAAATAGAAAAAAAATATCGTAAAATGTATATAACATACAGAGATGCCAACCTCTGCAAGGGATCATCAGTAGAAAAAACAGGAGTTTTCAGTAAAACCGCATCGAGCATCAGTAAGATTTTACGTATTTTGACAATATATGTTTTAAAACCTTAGGATAAGTTCAAAATGTAGTTTTGCTAACTTAACTGAGTTAATTACAACTGAATGGCACTATTTATGTGAAAATAATTAGGAAATTAACCTTTATAATCAATCAAAATATGAAAATAAGCTAGTTTAGTCAAGTTAATGTGCTACAATAGGGAGATGGAGGTCGATGGAAAAGGATAATTGCGTACTCTCGGCAACGCCCGCGAATAAAAACTGAATTTCATGATCGTACTATTTATGTGAAAATAATTAAAAAATTAACCTTTATAATCAACTAAAATATGAAAATAATCTTGTTTAGTCAAGTTAATGTGCTACAACAGGGAGATGGAGATCGATGGAAAAGAATAATTGCGTACTCTCGGCAACGTTCGTGAAAAAAAAATAAATTTCACGATCGTACTATTTATGTGAAAATAATTAAAAAATTAACCTTTATAATCAACCAAAATATGAAAATAAGCTAGTTTAGTCAAGTTAATGTGCAATAATAAGGGGATGGAGCTGGATGGAAAAAGACAATTGTGTACTCTCAGCAAAGCCCGAAAAGGACTGTATTGCGCAATCTTATAATTTAAGCGAAATATAATTTGTTTAGTAAAATATTTCTTTATTTTTAAGCGCACTATAAAAATAAATTAGGTCTATTGTTCTGATATGAAATCATTAGAAGAAGAAAATAGATGCAAACTGATAATTTTGGACTCTCAACAAAGCAGGGAATATGAACTAAATGGTAGGATGCATGGATTTTACGGGATTTTCCGTAGTTTTGAGAGTAATGTCCGTAAAACCGTAAAAAACCGTAAAAATCCGAACAAACTACGGAAAATCCGTAAAAGTTGGCATCTCTATACTTGGTGACATTTGTACAAAATGGCGCACAAACTCCGCATTTTTGCTTTTATACGGAATCAAATGGACACATGGCAACCTTTATTTAGCGGTTACGAATACAACGTAATACTTGGCGAAATTTTCCGAAAATGGCATACAAACTGGGCAGTTCTGTTTTTATATGGACAATTAGTAAAGAAAAAAAAATTCCAGAATTTTCACAAAATTCCCTGACTTTTCCCGGTTTTCCCTGACCATTCTGAAATTCCCTGACTTTTCCTGGTTCTCCCGGTTTCCAGGTTGAGTGGCCACCCTGAATAATATCAATTACTGTTATTTATTTCTCATGATTGGCAACAGTAGTTCACTACTTTTATCTTTAGCGATTGGCAACATTGGCCTTTTCATTCAAGGCTACATTGGATAGGACATTTGCAGTGTTTTTTTCAGGTATTCTTGTTTCCTATTTAATTTTTCAATCTTTATGCATGTAGTCCAAGTAGAAAGAGTTTATACATATTATCTATCTTTTTCTTCAGAAACACGCATATTTTGTGTTCATTTTGATTAAATACTTGGACTTGACAAAGAATTTTTTCAGGCGAAATGAACAATTTATTTAGGTCTAGTGCTTATCCACGTGTAGAGCTTTAATGCTTGGATTTTACTTGATTTTCTATTATTGAATCAACTCCATTGATATTTGTTGATTATCTTCAGCTTGATGACTAGAAATTTGCATTTTATCTTCCACATGATTGATGATTCTCTATTTAATACTTCTTTTTATTATATAGGTATATATTAATGTTAGGGTTTCTTGAGTTACAATTTATCTCTGTTCTATCATTGGATTTTCAAATTATTATTCCATACATTGGAATTTCGTATAATATTTTTATTATATATATATATATATATATATATATATATATATATATATATATATATATATATATATATAATAAAATGTATATATATATGTATATATGTATATATATATTATATTCTTCTAATATAATTATTTATAATTTATATGATAAAAAAAGTTATTTTAATTTTATTATCAATATATTTCATTTTAATTTGAGCCTCTCTACAATAAATGCAATTCAAGATCAGATAATTTTGCTTGATCGTTGTTTGTGCCTCTATCTCTAAAAGTATTAAGGCTTTATAAATTTACGAGGTAAAAAAAGAAACCCTTTAATCTGCAGACAATATTAAAAAATGAAAATTCCCTTTCTTTTATTTGAGTTTTTTTTATCGTTTGTCATATATTACTTTTCTATAGTTGCTTGCATGTTTTGAGTAAAAGCAACGTAGCCAACAACGAACTTATTATTTAATTGTAACATTGTTATCATCTATATAAATAAAATTATTAGTTATGTTTCTTTCAATCTGTTTATTATCTCAGTATGAAAGAATTATAACGTCATTCCTTTTTTGTGAGAATTATAGTAAATTTTTAAAAACAAAAATTCCAATTATTAAAAGTTCACAGTAAATTGTGAATAAAGTTTCTTTATATTTTATATTCTGTATGAAAAATGGGTATACTGCTAGTCTATAATAATAAAAGAAGATGTCTATTCGTGTGTCTTGTCGTAAGGTCATGAAATTTGGTATACAGGTACTTCAGGACCGGGGGCGATGCGTCTCGGCGATATTTCCTTATGTGAAAAACATTTATGGTTGGGGTTTCTCTAGCGGAAAAACGGAGCGTTACGAAAAATGCAAATACTTTGTACGCTTATACGCCCGAACCCAATAGATAAAAATGTAAATGATTTTTCCTGTTTTGTTTTCATTGTTCAGATTATGAATATATAAAAATAATTTCAATATTTTGAACAATTTTTTTTCGAAAAAATTAAAAAAGAAAAAAAAATAGCTCTTTGGGCGAGTTTTTTTTTTTATTATTATTTTTTATTTTTATTAAGTTTTCTTACTTTCACTCGAAATATATTCGAAACTATAAAAGATAAATATAAATAATGAGTGACAAAAATATGTATGAGGAAATTTAGTTTTTAGTTTTTTAGTTATTTTATGCTTTAGCACACTTTTGAGCGATTTTCACACAAATCGGTCTTTTAGTGACCGAAAATATTATTATAGAGTTTCCATCTTTTCGGTGGAAAGATCAGGCAAAAAATTGTGTGTAAATTCTAAAGGAAAAAAAATAATAATTACTACGTTTTTTCATTTTTTTGTGATTTTTTAGCAAACGCATAAAAATTGAAACTGTCGATTCCACTCGCCGGAAATGAAGTCCAGTGGATTTTTCTACCGGTCAACGTCTACGACTTACCACAGCGTCTACCGGTCACTGTGGTAAGTCAAATCATTGTGGTAAGTAAATCTTGTGGTAAGTAAATCTTGTGGTAAGTAAAATCATTGCATTATGTAGGGAGAATCATGTTCTGCACACATAAGATGTTTGCTTTCTCATACTATGTAATAGTATATATAGTATAGAAAAAAAAGTATTGTTTTCACTAAAATTTTTGAATTCGAGATTTTGATGCAAATATATGTTTTAAGACCTTCCGAACACGTTTTAACTTTCTGATAGAGTGATGCACAAATATTAATGGGTTTTCCCGAAAATGTACATCCGATTTCGTTATCAAAAATTCTAGAACTAGATAGAATTTTATTAAATTCGAGCGAAAACTTCGAAATTTATTTGGAATTATATATATTTTTTAACATGGCACTATAAGACAAAATTTGGCATTATTATGCATAAAAGGGTTTATTTATGGCTCAATGATAAGGAGAATTAATAGTTTCAATCATTGTTGTGAAAAATAGCCGCCATGCAAATTTATTTTGTTCATGACGTCATTAGACCTTTTGGGGGGAAGTTACCCCTCCCCCCAGGGGGTACATTGCCAAGTATGGTATCAATCGAAAGGTTTTAAAAAACCCTTTAAAGTGAAGGGTAACACGCTATAGTTGTAAACATTTGGTCCCACGAAACCGATTTCTCAAAAATTTTCTTGTAAAATTAAAAGAAAATGTATTTTGGTATGAGAAAGTTCAATTCAGTTACCCTCCAGTAAAATTATGTTTACTTCCCTCGCTAAATATTAATATTTTTAGTATGGGATATTCCGTGCTGAGGAGCTCATAAATAGCGCAAAATCCGATCCATTGATGCTGTTATCTGCATTGGGGGGGATTGCAATCCTAAATCTAGCAACGCCCCCTATAGGCGTTTTCTGTGAGTATGAGAAGAATTATTTTCGTGTCGAAAACACTTTTCAGAAGCTAAATGCAAAACAGGATGTTTGAAAGAAGACGCCCTGAGAAGCAAAAAATCTTAGGTCAGCAACCTCATGTTGATATTTATTCATTCGCTTTATTATTATGTGGATAATCTGAGGATGACACCTACTCCAAGTAGATTAAGACCACACTCGTCAGCTGGAAATGCTGCAATGCTTTCATCGCATGTTAAGTTTCATTCATACGCAGACGTATGTTAGCATGCGAAAACACCATTTCATACGTAGCAATCAATACGAGTATTGTTAGGGTTTCTGAAAATGAGAAAACGAGAACGGCATGCAATCGGATTCCTGAGGCATTATCTCGAGAAGGTGAGAAAGAGTCACGAGACACGTGGTTTTGTAGAGCGAATCAGTAGTTGTTGGACCATTGTTTTGGCGGCAAACCAAAGAACACTGCATTTGATAACGACGGGAATGTAGGTTTAATGATTCATTAGATGCTAAGGGATGCATTAATAATAGAGTTAAAAAGAATTATCTAAAAACAATAAAGAAAAGAAAAAAGCAGAATGGGTTATTAGACCAGTGATTCATAGAGCAATTTTCCAGTCTTAGATTACATTGACGCAAACGCTCATAAAGCAGTATTAAATGCTTTGAGCAAAAGACGTCTTTAACTTAACGCTGTGATGCTGACCTACCACGCTTTGGTAACGAGATCAAATTCCGGCACTGCCCAGCTGGTAATTTCACATTGATTACTCTGAACGAGCACAAAGCATCCTTCGCTCTATTATTTTCAATTATTCGGTTATCTGACAATTATATGTGCATTATATAAATATACTTTCTATACTCCTCATGAGGTGCAGCCAGAGACAGTTAAAAGAATGATTCAAATTCTGCCATTTTTTTTTTTTTATATCGCTATGTGATTGGGAACACAATTCTCGCAGTACAGAGCATCACGATCTTCCCATTGTTCCTTCCTTTCAAGTTATAGCTCGTAAACCACATCTGTAACCTAACAAAAAATTCATTCAGTGATCGACAACTCACTAGAAGGAGGAGGAGTGTAGCGAACGCTCATAAAGCAGTACTAAATGCCTTGAGTAGGGCATTTAATACTGTAGGCGTCGTTAGCTCAACGCTGTGATGTTGTTCTACCACGCTTTGGCCCAGGTATCAAACTTACTGCCAAAAGTTGGAGAATTCGTCTTTTCGCTACGTCATGTACATTTCAACTATAAAGGAAAAATAAATTTGAATATACTCAGAAACAAGTAGAATTTACTAATCACTGTAAATATTAAACCCGATTCTCACAAAAACTACTGTTGAGATTCGTTTTACATTTTTCATGCATTGTGAAATACATACGATCAGGCAAAAGCGAGTTCTTTATAAGCATACATAAACTTTATTCAAAGAGAAGTAAGTAAAAAAAAAATCTGATGTGGGCAGCACATGACTTTCCTTATATAATGCAATGAATTTACTGCTTTTACAGCAAAAAAATAGATTATTCTTATAGTAGATATTCTTTCCAAGATATTGAATTTTCCTTAATTAGTCGTCATTTTCATCGATTTAGTGTCATTTTTATCCATTGAGCGAGATTTTCGTTAATTTGGCAACATTTAAAAAGTAGTCAAGTTGGCGACAAATTCGTCGCCAAAATATCGCCAAGTGTTATGAAAGGAGAAATAAGTTATTCTTATAGCAGATAAATGACTATTGGCGTTCAAATACAAATGTATTACTTAAAGTATCTTTTCTTATGAATGGAACGAGCTAGATCCACGAAAATGATGTCACCCAATTTATCGCATGATATTTTATATGAAAAGTGAACATGTTTCTCAACAGTTAATATATTTTTTTAATTTATGGGATTTTTTTTATAAATTTATTTGAAAAATTTGCAATATTTCGAGAACGGTTCATGCTAGCGTTCTAAAGTTTATCTCAATCGTTTTCTAAGGAAAAATTACATAAATGTCTATTTGCGTAACTTTATTAAATGTTTTGAGTTTTTGATGATTTTTCAAAATTTCACTCGAAAAGTTAGGGAAGTTCTGAACATTCGATTCCGTTTAAAAACAATAGGCTTCCAGTATTCACGGATTGTGATTTTTGTACCAAATTTAATTCAAATCGCTCCATTCGTTCGTGAGATATCGTCTCCACAGACTCACTGACACACACACACACACACACACACACACACAGACATCAAAAAGTGTTTGATTCGTGATCAGAGATGCTTGAAACGTGCTCTCCCGTCGAAAACTCAAATTCGAATTTTAGACCCCGTCACAATACTTTCCTTATACATTATGTGTATACGGAAAGTAAAAATACAGTAGATCCCGCATATAGCGAAGTCGCAAGAGACAGAAAAAATATTCGCTATAACAGATATCCGCAATCACCGACAAAGTTTAGGTATGAGATAAACAATAAGATTCTGCCGCATATTGTAGAATCAATAATCATTATGGTTGAATTGTATTGGTCTTTTATTCGTGATAACAAAATTTGTAACTTGCTTCCGAACATTTTAAAACACATTAGCACTTTTCATATTGTATATGATCTGTCACTGCAGTTAACGTTGTGGGTTTCGAAATAGTCGCACAAATTTTGAAGGCTCTCCACAGCAATTTTTTATTTTATCCTCCATCTTTAAAATTAATTTTAGTTTCTTTAAAATTGGATTTATTAGACATGTAACTTTAGCAATGATTGCAGGGCCTGACTAACGCAGGGGCATGCGGAGCCCCAAATTGCAACATCGAAAAAAAATGCATGCATCGGAATATGTTTGACCAGCGGATAGATTCAATTTGGGGATATACCAGGGTGTCCCAAAAAGATTAAAACGCTCTTTACTTCCTTACCTGTTGGAGATAAGTGGTCAATGTAAATTGCAAAAATGTTGAAAGTAAGGTAGAAAATAAGACTACGTTAATGAAATAGTCCTCCCATTAATTTTCAAAAAGTTACACTTTTTAAATTTTTATACGACCTCCTTAGACAAATTTTGTCAATCAGAAAATTTTTACTGAAACAGCTGCAGTAAAGAATTAATGAAACACTTGAAAATGCTGTTATAATCGTAAATGAATTAATTGTTTGACGAAATAGGGATTGCAAAAGATTGTACAAGTCTTGCTAAAGATTGCTTGATTATATAGTTTTCGGGAAAATAATGAAAATAAACTATGAAGAAAAGAAACTGATTTAGATGATCCAAATTTAGAAGATTGGAGAAGAAGATTCAAATTTAGAAGATTGGAGAAGAAGATTTAAATTTTGAAGAATTTCAGGGATATCGAAAAACTCAACATCGAATTTCAACCGAGTTAAGGAGTATGTTTTTGTCTACCAGATACTTTCGTTCCTGTTGAAAAGGGGTGTTTCTTATCATGAACAACGTTTGGTCTGAAAAATGAGG
This sequence comes from Amaurobius ferox, assembly GCA_951213105.1. Taxonomy (NCBI): domain Eukaryota; kingdom Metazoa; phylum Arthropoda; class Arachnida; order Araneae; family Amaurobiidae; genus Amaurobius; species Amaurobius ferox. The sequence goes on along the minus strand of OX578150.1, from coordinate 29,885,959 downwards.
TAAAATTACTGAATCAATTAGGTTTAATGCAGATTTAATGTTAAGTCCAATGATCTGTGAAATAAATATAAATTAGAAACGACAAGCATTCCGTTAAAAAGTTCACGATAGCAATAAGTATACGAATGGTCGAAATGAAATGATTACTTATGTTTCAGGTGTCCTGTATTCAATAAATAATTTTATTTATTTAGTTTTTTATTTAGTCACGATTTGGAAAACAATTTATATAATAAGCTTAGTTAAAATCGTTTTTCTGACCTATCGTTTGTCATAATAGCTTATAATGCGAAAAATGGTTCAACCTATTTATACAATTCTTTCACTAGTTCATTAATTCATACGCGTTCACTAGTTCATTAATTCACACGCTTTCACTAGTTTATTAATTCACACTCTTTCACTAGTTTATAATCACAATTTTTTTACTAGTTCATAATCACAACTCTTTCACTTTTCATTAATTCACATTCTTCGACTACTACATTAATTCACACTTTTTCATTGGCTCATTTATGCACCCTCTTTCACTAGTTCATTAATTCACACTCTTTCAGTAGTTCATTAATTCACACTCTTTCACCAGGTCATTAATTCACACTCTTTCACTAGTTTTTAATTCACACTCTTTTACTAGTATAATTTCACACTCTTTCACTAGTTTATTAATTTACACTCTTTCACTTGTTCATAATCACAGTTCTTTCACTAATGATGACTCACTAGTGAAGACTCACTTTTTGTAGTGAAGAGTTTCACCAGTACTGGATTTGAATCCAGTTCTTCCTCATACATTACCATGGTTGATATGAAAGGTAATTAGAGCATATGAGGGCATTCTGTATTCAATTCAAGACTTTAAATGTTTAACTAAGTATGAGTTATTTGTAAGCAGAAACTTCACTGAGATTGTTCAAAGACGATCTGAGAACCTCTAATTAAAATTCTTCTCATGGTACAGTGAGCTGACACTAGAAGATGTTCATTAATAAACCTCTTAATCTCAACAACTGAATATTAAGCGGAACTTGAACTTTTGCTGAGTTTATTTTCCACACAGCATTGTGTAAGACAAGATTTATCATTGAAAAATAAAGACTGGTGGCATCCGACTAAAATTCAAAAACATGAAAATTATTTTAAAATTCAAAACACAGATCTTGTGATGAAGCACATATGTGATTGAGGATCAAAAGTAAATGAGAAAATATGTGTTCAGTACATGGCTTTGCTTACAGATTACTCATTCGTTGTGATAAAGTAAATTTTCTGATATGTTCAGAACGGTTGTTAATAGATGTTAAAGCAAATGTGTCTATTGTCTGTAGTGTAAACAAATGTGTCTATTGTCTGTAATGTGTTTATTTGGGATTAAAATCATTTAATAAAAATGTGTTCATATGATAATTATGAGTTAATATTTTTAGGACTTTTTTTTAAATTTAACATTTAGTATCCCGAGAATGACGTATCGACGTATGTTAGTGTTGTATATATGGGGATCATTCGTTTTACAATAAAAATTTAGCTGGGGTATAGCTCAACTCAACTTTTATCATATCAAAATCCATTTTTTTAGCAACTTTTTTTTTTCAAATTTTAATAGAAATTTTTTGAAAAATCGGTATTTTGAATTCAAATGATTACAATTATAGCGTGTTACCCTTCACTTTAAAGGGCTTGACAAAATCTTTCTATTGATACGACACTTAGCAATGTAACCCCCCTCCCCCGCTAATAGCGTCACGAACAAAAATATTGTATAGCGGCTATTTTTCACAATGATTGAAACTATTAAGTTTCGTGATCATTGAACCATAAATAAACCCTTTTATATATGATTATGTCAAATTTCGTCCTATGCCGTCATGTTAAAAAAATATACAATGTCGAAGTTTTTGCTCGAATTAAAAAAAAAAATCTATTCTAGATTTTTTACTTTCCTTATATACATAATGTATAAGGAAAGTATTGTGACGGGGTCGACAATTCGAATTCGAGTTTTCGACGGGAGAGCACGTTTCAAGCATCCCTGATCACGAATCAAACATTTTTGAAGTGATGTCTGTGTGTGTGTGTGTATGTGAAAGTATGTGTGTGTGTGTGTCAGTGAGTCTGTGGAGACGATAACTGACGAACGAATGGACCGATTCGAACGAAATTTGGTACAAAAATCATAATCCGTAAACACTGGAAGCCTATTGTTTTTATATGTAATCGAATGTTCAGAACCCCCTAAATTTTCGAGTGAAATTTTGAAAAAATCGTTAAAAATCAAAACCGCTAATAAAGTTACGCAAATAGACATTTCTTATGTAATTTTTCATTAGAAAACGATTGACATAAATTTTAGAACGCTAAAATGAACCGTTTTCGAGATATTGTACATTTTTCAAAAAAATTATCAAAAAGTTATATAAAATAAGAAAAACATATTTCCTATTGAGAAACATGTTCACTTTTTATATGTAATACCATGCGATAAATTAGGTGACATCATTCTCGTGGATCTAGCTCGTTCCATTCATGAAAAAAGATACTTTGAGTAATACTTTTGTATTTGAACGCCAATAGTCATTTATCTGCTGTAAGACTAACTTATTTCCCCGTCCATAGCGCTTGGCGCTATTTTGGCGACGAATTAAGCGGAATGTCGCCAACTTGGCGACATTTTTAATTGTTGCCAAATTAACAAAAATCTCGCTAAATTGATAAAAATGACTCTAAATCAATGAAAATGACGACTAATTGAAGAAAATTCAATATCTTGGAAAGAATATAAGTATCTACTATAAGAATAACATTTTTTTAACTGTAAAAGTAGTATATTCATTGCATTATATAAGGAAAGTCATGTGTTGCTCACATCAGATTTTTTTTATAGCAAACCCGGATATAAAGTTTTGTGAGAATCCATTAATACTTGTGGCCGCTATCATGTACACAAGAAATCGACACAGACAGACAACACTCCAATAATAGTCGAAACGTGTTCAGGAGGTCCTAAAACATATGTCGGCATCAAAATCTCGAATTCGAAAATTTTCATGAAAACAATGCCTACCGTGTTACACATAGTATGCAAAAGTAATGAGTAACAGAGAAACGACAGAACCAGCCAATGAGGAAGAGCAAGATAATCAAAGGTGTGCTTCTCCACTCTGTTTTACGCAGTCATGGACGGCTATTTTGAATTTCGTGCAAGATCAGGAGGGTATGTTTTCAGAAAATTTCTGGATGGCAACACTGTAATTTCGATTTGAATTTTGTAGAAGGTTACGACGGCAATTTTTTAGGGGGGTGGAGGACTCCAATATACTGCGCCTAGATTATTTAGGGGGTTGGCGGACTTCAAATGTCTTCAATTGTCCGTCTAGGCCAGTGTTTCCCAACGTGGGGCCCACGCCCCACAGGGGGGCAATTTGATTTCTAATGGGGGCAATTCGAAAATGGACTCGTCCAAAGTTTAAGTTAACCGTATGGCGACTCTCAGTCGCTACTCGAGCTGGGTAAATATCCAGTATAGATAACTTCTGTCCGCCATGTTCGTTTATTTAACCGATATCTTTGAAAAACTAAATATATTAAATAATCAACTTCAAGGAACACATAAAACTCTTGTCGATGCAAAATCGAAGATATTTGGTTTCATTACCTTTATTGAATTATGTCAGAAATATATTTACAGCAAAAATTTCGAAAAAATTCATTGGCTCCAAAAATGTGAAGTGACTGATACCGCTACACTTGCTATTGTCGACCATCTGAGAATTCTATTGACTGATTTAGAAGAAAGATTTTCTGATTTGAAACAAATTGATTTTCCAGCTTGGTGCAGCCAATGTTAGTGGATTTGTCTGATATTTCAGATATGCAATATCAAGAACTCGCAGAAATGCAAAATGATGAGTCGGTTAAAACTTTACTTAATATAAAAGGAGCGATGGCATGGCTTTGTGAGGAAACACAAATCAAATACCCAAATTCAACCAAATGTGCAAGAAAACTATTGTTACCGTTTCCATCTTCATATTTAGCTGAATGTGAATTTAGTGCCATAAATGATTTGCTGCTAAAAAAAAGAAATCGGCTGAATATAACACAACGGGGAGACTTGAGACTGAAGCTAACTAAATTGGAACCTAACATAAAATCTCTTTGCAGCAAGCGCAAGGATCTCACTAAATTTAAATAATAACTAATTACTAATAAATAAAATAATATAGAAATATCTTTCATTAAAATTGTTTCGTACTTGAATTTCAGTTCTCCATTGTAGGTTTTGAAAATTTACTTACTGTGTTTCCTCAACAATTTCCCAGTGATTTCTTCCTAAAACCTCTTTTTTCTTCAGTGAAGTTTCTTCAGTGAACAATTCAATTTTTGAATATTAAAAATTATGTATATGTTACATGGGAGGGGGGGCATAAGAAGTTTAGAAAGGTTTAGGTGGGGCATGGAACAAAAAAGGTTGGGAAACACTGGTCTAGGCGGTCTGGTAACAGATACAGGCCAATTAATTGGTCGTGTATAATCCTTCCCCACACATTCACGGAGAACCTTTGCTGGTGACATCTGAAACGTGTAGCATGCGGATCTACTATGTTCTCCATTTTGACGCGACGTTTCATTCATTCCAGAGAAAGCGCCCTCTCGTGGCTCGCCGGTTTCTCTCCGACCCCACATTGTATTGTGAAAGTTGTTTGTTTTGATGAGTTCTATAACCTCTTATAGTTCTGACCATCAGTTTATATACAACTTGTATAAATAGGAAGTGAAAACTATGTATTATAAACTTAATGAAGTTATTGTCACATGTTTTTATTTCGTTGCTACTAAAAAAAATGTAACAAATATTAGCAAATATGATTGATTAATAATATGATTATTGATCGACAATATGATTATTAATTAACAATATAATTGTTCATTGAACAATATAAATAACAAAAGGATTTAATGTGATACTTGTGCTTGTTTGACAAAAATTAGTTTCTTTATATCTAGTGCTATTTTACTTAATTTTAAACGTTAATTTGTCTTTAAGTCGAGTTTTGTTCTGTATTTTAAGTACAGCATTAAAGAACATCCTACTTTATACTCATATAAATATGTCGAACAAAAAGGTATTAAAATATAATTGCTCTCAAAATTTTCCTTTTCTTTGATTCAGAATTTTATTATAGAGTTGTTTTTAAAATCGTCCATTAAATTTCTGTCATAGGAAATATCAATGTTCTTTTTTTCTTCATATAAGAAAGAGGTAGTCGGCTAATGCGACAAATTATGCGCGTACCGCTAGTTTTCATCTCGCGTACCACCATTGGTACATGTACCACTGGTAGAAAACCGCTGGCCTACCCCACGATTTTATTTTTTTTTTACAAAGTATCACATTAAATTATTTTGTTATTCATATTGTTAAATGAATAATTATATTGTTAATCAATAATCATATTGTCGATCAATAATCATATTATTAATCAATAATCATGAATTCATGCATGAATATAGATAAGAGATAAAGGAATTATAAGTGTGTGTGTGTGTGTGTGTGGGGAGGGGGGGGGGGTAATAAAATTAGTTTCCATTTCACCATAAAAATGCTTCACCTTAGAGTAATTGCTTTCAGAATGTGCATTTAAAAGCTTATCATTTTTAAGATCTGCTGTTAGAATTTCAAGAAAGTGACTTTTCTAAAATTTAATAGCTTGCGAAAAAGTCTTGAACGGTATTTTAGATAAATGAGTGCCAATGTCACGGGGAAAATTATTTACGACCCAATAAAAAATAACTTTCGAAATTTTCCCCAGAAAACAGGGTTGAGTTTTTTGTAAAAACGCGATGAACAGTCTAGATCGTGTTGTAACGGGAAGTGATTGGCAGCCAGAAAAAAGAACACTTTTGAAACAAGGAGTTCCGAAGGAAGAGTTAATTGTTGGATATTACAAAATAGGTGAAAGTTTCAGACGGGATTTAATGGTCCATGTTTTAAACGTTTATCAAAAGGACTATCAGGAAAAAGATCAATCTTAATTTTTTCGAGTGCCACTGCCTACTTAATTTTTAACACTTTACAACAAAGTTGAAAAGTGTTTATGACTTTGTTCATTCTGTCTGTCTGTCTGTTTGTCTGTCTGTCTGTCTGTTAGCACGATAACTGACGTAAAAATGACTTTATCAACATGGAATTTTAGTATGTTGTTCAGACGGTCTGTGGGACCTATGGGAATATAAATGAATAATATCACCCAATTAGTTTAGGATTGAACCCGGGTTGAAAAAATGAATTGCATTGAACCCTATGGGACCTAATTTTTCAAACATTGTTTAAGCGGATTTAAAATTCGCAAATTGCTTCGAAAGTTTTAGGAAATATTCAAATTATCCCATAAAATATATAAAAAAAATTTCAGCAAAATATATTCAGTAGTTTTTTAAATAAAAATTAAAATAATAGTTACACCTTTTATATGAAGCGATCACGTGACCAATATATGAAGAGATCACGTGACCCCTTCTAAATAGAATATGGCATCCATCTTGTGTCAAAATCGTGATTTTTAAAGTTCTTTTTAATTCATATTGAGTGTTGTATCCGTCCTAAAACCGCTTTATTTTTGCTTAAATTCTGTACATCTACATACTGAAACAACGCAATTATAATATATTTCAATTTAAATAATCATCCAACTTTGATTATTTCTACAATGGAGCCTAATTTTCACTTATGGAGAATGTAAATACCAAAAGATGTAGAATGAGTTATATAAGAATTGCTATATTTCTTTAACGCAAGATTATTTAGCTCATGGAGTCTGCAATATAGCTGATATGAATGAAATATTCATTGATTTTACACAAAGAAGGACGATTCTTTCGATGAAGTTTTAAGCATAGAGTTTAATTACTTGTACCTCCATGGTCTTAAGTTTTTTAATAAAATAAATTATTATAGTATTGTGATGAATGAAATGAATGGAAAAAAGTTTATGAATGAAATACTGCTTTTATAGAGAGAGCCAGGTTTGTTATATTTCGATGACGTCATTTGAATATATTTCATTTGTTTTCGATGAAGTTTTCAAATATAATAAATTATTGTAGTATTATGATAATTTTAAAAATATTACCGAGGAATGTATCGCATTTTAGACATGCTTAAATCAGGCAATTTATATATCAATGCCGTCATTTGAATCAAGTTCATTTTTTTCGATGAGGATTTAAGTTTTCAAATATAATAAATTAATGTAGTGTAATAATTTTAAAAATATTACCGAGGAATGTATCGCATTTTAGAGATGTTTAAATAAAATTGCATTGAAGTTGGAAAGTGTTTCATAATCAATGCTTTATGCATGATTGATCTTTCTTGTCTTTCATATACTCATACTTCATATTTTCTACTTTTATTTATATCACAGTCAGTATATAAAAGGAAAAAGAAGTTATTTTTTTTAATAAGATTTCGTATGCAAATTGTTGTATTAAAAATATCTTGAGTGAAATGGTGTTAAGTTCAGCTCTTCAGGCTGATTCTGAAAACAAAACAGCATATCTTTATGATAATTACAACTTATGATAATTATAACACCTCTTAGGAATTTTGCATTATTGATCCAGCTAGAACATCAAAACTACAACAACAACAGCAACAACAAAACTACAACAACAACAACAACAACAACAAAACTACAACAACAACAACAGTTTGAAAGATTTTGGGTTGATATCAGAATTTGCTTAAACAATGGTTTTTCAATTTGTTTTTTGCAGCACTCGGCTAATAAAAAAAAATAATAATTTTTAGGAATTGGCAACACGCAGCGCACAATGAAAACATTTCCCTATTTGAGAAGCATGCAGCTACCTAAATCTACCGAAAAATAAAAATGGGACAGTTGCTGGTATAATGGTTTTATAAAGCATGCTATCTCAGAAGTAACATTATAGACAACTGGATTCTTTTCTTGTAAACCATCACAGTTAATGGCTTACAGAAAAAAAAAAAAGAAAAGAAAAAAAAAATTGAGTCTGGTTGAAAAGTCATGTGCTGTTTACATCAACATCTGATTATAATGCAAACGGAAGTAAAAATATGGAATATAAATGTATGAGAAAGTCGAGTGGAAACACCCACTCCATATATTCATTAAAACTACTACTTCTACTTCCCAGAACATGGTATTAAAAGCACACACTACCATTGTCCAATATCTTTCTCAAAGCCTTGTGTAATTTCCTTTCCTAACAATAAATTACTGGAAACAGTAGATAGGAGCGAAATATCGACTCACATCCATTAAAAATACATTATTCCTCCCAATATTCGCTTATTCATACACCACGAAATATATTTCGGACACGCCGCATGAATATGTGAGAAAATAAAAAATCAAAAGCTCATGATCAATGCCTACAATCACTGATACGCCTGGAATAAGTTCCATCTTTGCGATGTTGAATTGAAAGAAGAAAGCAAACAAAGCAGACGATTTTCTCCCGCTGTTTCCCAAATAGGTCAACGAAACTTATTCTTTTGGCAGCCATTTCTTACTTTGCACTTAATAAAAAATGCCTCTGAATTTCATAAGTTTGGAAAGAAAGGCCTTGAGGAAATGTCGAAATCGAGATGAAAAATTTGACAGCTCCTAAGAGAGAGTTTGAAAAGCAGGATACAACACACGCATCGAGCTTTTTTTTTTTTCCGTTAAGGATCCGTGAATTTGTATCTGAAGAGGTGAAAGAAAACTTTACAGAATGAGTTTACAAAAGTTTTTCGTGAAGAAATGACATCTAGCATATAACCCATATATTCCGTTTGTTGTCAAAATATTTTAATACAGTGGTCTTTAAAGCTATAGGGTGTTTAACTGGGGGGGGGGGGGGAAGTTGAACGAAGGCGTTCAACTTATCCCCCTAGTTAAACAAACTATAGCTTTAAAGACCGCTGTATTAAAATATAGGACACCGACACACCTCATATTTCATACTGGAGATCGTTCATACGTTGTCAACTGTGTCCAAAATGTGCAAATCTATCAAAAACTCGAATCCAAATTTTTGTTATAGGATTACTTTATTGTAATCCTGAGCGCTTAGAATTTTGATAATGGTAGACGGGGTTAAAATACTCTCGTGCACCGTTACTGGGTTTGAGGTAAATTCTTCCATTAGACATTTTATTAAATTTATGCATGAAGGTAGTTTTGTGTTGATCATCTCATGAATTATATAGGCTTAAACAATTATGAATAAATAGAAGAATTCATTTATGATCAGGAAGGATTGATATAAATTTTTGTAAACTAATTGTTTACATTTTTAATTAAAGTGAATTAACAAATTCCTTCTGAGTGGACAACAGAATACATAGTATATCCACACTCTTTTCGTAGCATTCAAAAGTTTAAAGTAAATATCATCTCGTAAAGTATACATAAAAAGAGCCCATGTACTAATCATAAGTATCTATTACGCTTAGCGATAAATCTGGCGTAATATCGCCAACTTTGTCACTAAGCGTGATAGGCAGCTTTAGGGAAATGTCCCCAAATAGGCGTTATATTTGTTCATAATTACTATCCAACCCCAATCATAAGCAACTGAATTAAAAAAAAAATTGTTTTCAAACGATCTTTTCTCTTTAATTCCTAGAATGTCTTCCTTTATAACCCTGGGCAAGAATATCTGTATCACGTCTCTAGCTCATCAAAATAGCCATTTGGGGAAAAATATGTCAAAGTCGTTTGGCAACAGTTGTTGCGCAGACGATTTTGAAATTTTTCTGACATTTTATAGATTTGCCTGGAGTGATTTTGGCAGCTAAAGGAAAGTAGCAAATAGAGAAGGGCACTTTCGCTCTGTTCCACTTAAAAAAAGATGACTGGTCAATCAGTTGCGTCGATTCAAATGCAATAATTTTTTATGCAAACTCTTTTTACTCTCTCAACAATACATAATATAAGGAAAGTATTAGAATAGGCTCGAAAAGTCGGATTCGAGTTTTTGATGGATTTGCACATTTTGGACACAGTTGACAACGTATGGACGATTTCCAGTAAGAAATATGAGGTGTGTGCAATGTATTTGAAGTCTGCACGGCCTCGGCCCTGGTCCTTGATTGGCCTAAGGGCCGGTCGGATCACAGTTTTCTTGGAAAATTTGGAAACGGGTCGGGATTGAGATGTTTGGTAAATTTAAAGACGGGACGAAGTCCATGCTTTGTAAAGTTATAAAGGAATATTAAAACCAAAAGTATAAAAAATTATTATTAATTTTTGTATAGCGGTTAAAAAATCTAATGTGAGTAGCACATGACTTTACAGATGCCGATCCATTTTTTATTTCTCTAAATAATAGATTCATTTAAGTTTAATTGCATAAAATAGTATTAATTGCATAAAACGCTAATTGTATTGCATAAAATATTGTATTGCATTGTATTGAAAGTTTAATTGCATAAAACGTATTTTTAAATTCCATGGAATGTACAGTCTAACACATTTTATTTTTCGTTTGACGATTTGACGTATTGAAAAAAAAATGGCGTATTAAAAAAACAAAAGGAAAAAAAAATGGAATATCTCCAGAAAGGATTATCCATTCGAAAAACGCGAATTCGAATTTTCGACACCGTTACAATACTTTCCCTATACATTATACTATGAATGTAGGGAAATTAAAAATTGACGAACATTCAGTTTCACTATTATCACATGAAAAATTTTCTCTTATACATATGCATAGAAGCGAAGCTGAATATTGGACTCTTTTTTACTATCTTAAAACAGTGGTTATTCATATCACCATTGTTGTAAACAAACTGTCACTAAATTTAAAGTTCTTGAAGAGGTTTGAAAAACGAGTATATTTTACAGGCCGAAGGGGGGGGGGGGGTTAGAACGGGCTGGCCCGATAAGGTCGAAACTCTAAATAATTTAAATGTCCACAAAAACAACGACATATTAAATTTCATATCGCCACGATTAGTGGAATCTGGTTAGTTATGACTTCAAGCATTTGAAACGAAAATTGATAAAAAGTATTTTCAATAGTTTGATAGAAGAATAGCTAGCAGACTATGCTATAAATATAAAAAAAAATCGTCTACTATAAATATAAAAACAATCGTCTGCTGTAAATATAAAAACAATCGTCTGCTATAAATATAAATTAAAATATCTCAAGAACAATTGATAAACACAGATAACTGAGGAAATTTAGGATAATTTTTGACTAACACAGTTGACTAACACAGATAACTGAGGAAATTTAGGATAATTTTTTCTACACATGACTTTATGAAAACGAATTTTATGTGTCTAGTTATTCTTGAGTTGTAGTTAAAAGACTGCTGGAACATAAAATTCCGAGATTTTTAAAGTTTTAGAACAAAATCCAAGATTTTAGATTTTTCTCACTACTTATTGGTCAAGTTCGATGTGTATGCAAAGTTTCAAGTTTTTGACTCCAGTAGATTGGTTGCAAATTCACAACTTAGTCAGTCAGTCCAAATCAGCTGTATGATATAGATCAAACATTTAACGATAAATATTAAGGAAACAATGCCATAAAAATAAGAAGAAAAAAAATATATAGTTATTTTTAAACCATTAGAAAGTTACTCAAAATTATACGGTACATGCATAATCTCTAATCATGCTTTTCTTAACAGATATCAACAAACGCATCTTACGTTTGTATCTCATTATCCAAAATTTGCCACTCTTTAAGTAATTTCAAGATTCTTGTAGTATTTCTATCTCTGGCTCGATCTCACGAAATGCTTTTCCTTAAGCGGGGAAGTTCCCACCTTTTCGCATCTCACGCGTTTCGATTTTATCTCACGGGTGATCAGAAATCTCAAATAAGTGGGGAATCGCCTTCCCCGAGAGCCACGCACTGACCCAATTGACCATTATCCAGACAAACTTATGGACATGGACGATATGATCACGCATTCATTATTATAGGAGCTCGAGGAAGCTAATTCCGCAGATATATTACTTTCCTTACAAACATAGCGCATGTAATGCATAGGAAAAGTATCGGGATGGGGGTCGAAAATTAGAATTCTAGTTTTTGACGGAAGTGCACGTTTCAAGCGTCCCTGAATTCGAATCGAACGTTTTCGAGGTCATGTCTGTGTGTTTATGTATTTATTGTTACGACGAATTCTCTGGAATCGTGGGTGTGCACCCAGGATACAAGAATGAGTCCAAATTTCTGAATAACTAACATGTTTATTTATAAGCACAGCGTAAGCAGGAGCAATATACAGTAAAACAGCTCTTAAATGCTCCACTAATTTCACAAAACAGCTGATTTTATTCTCAAAACATTGACGTATTTTATTTCGCAAATAGCAGCTACTATTTTCAAAACATTATCGAATATCACATTTTAATATAACTCATATCACGTCAACTACTCCCCAACTATGTGTTGACTCTTTTTATAGACTCTCTATAGAAACGTCTAGAAATCTCTCATATAGCGTAGAACATTCGTTATTTCGAGGTGTTTCTCGAACCTTCGAAAAGTCGCCAAATTGGCGATACATCGCCAAATCTGGCAACCCTCCTTCGAACTTCACGTGGTAACCCCAGATTCACGTTATAGGAAAGGATGCCTGTACGGGTGTTTTCTCCGTCTGGTTTTCCAAAGAGACTCCAGTGAGGAAGGACATTTTACACATTCGTAACAGTATGTTAGTGTGTGTGTGTGTGTGTGTCTGTGGATGCGGTATCTCACAAACGCAGAGGCATAAGGGGTAGCTGCTCCGGACCCCTGCGTAAGAGGGGCCCCAAATTAAACAATTGCAACATTGAAGAATTAACGATTGCTTCCTAAAAAAACATTTATGTTCTCAGAATTGGCTTGTCTAGTGAAAAGATTCAGTTTTGACATATATTGGGTACCACACTAATTCAAGATTTAGAGCATGTTGGCTTCGACCAGAAGTTGCCAATCATTTAAATCCCACCAAAATGTGCATGAACTTAATTTTGTACACCTTTTTCTAAAATGCCAAACTGTGGAAATTACTTCATCTGCCTACACACCCATTGCCCTTCGATAATTTGCACAATATCAAATGTGGATGACTCATATATAGTATTGTTTTGAAGTGAATCCAACTACACCCTCGATTTGGTTCAATTTCGTGCTTGCATAGAATTGATTTTGTACCTTTTCGTGGGCCACTGTTGTGTGAGGGAGAACATTGAAAAACATGATTTTTTTTTCTCTTAATGTATTATTATTTTGATAATGATTGTTTTATAAATAGAACTAAACAGTATGGAATATGAACGAATGATAAGGTTGACTGGTGACTCACACTACAGAAACTTGTATATAAAAATAGCAATAATTAAAAAAGTTATAAGTGGCATTTTCACTCTAGGTTTCTCCTCTGGTTACGTCACTGCTTGAATCCATAGCCAGGAGCGTCGCCAGATATTTTTTGGGGACTAGGCGAGGTAACGAAATATCTTTTTTCCCCTTTCTCCAAATATCATTTCTACGAATTTCAATGGGTTCTGGTGGGTTCCTGGGCGGGGTTATGACCTCTCAAATCCATCCTTGGTGATGCAACCATAGCCTTTTTATACTAGACCCGATATTGGGCGGAGCGTGCTACTGTTACAGCATTGAGGCAATACTCTCCAACATAGAGAACTCGTCACGTGATCTAAAACCCACTTTACCATTCCGGAGTGCCTGCTTCCGAGAATATCTGACTATCGAAGGGTAGGGTCCACTCGCTACAGCATTGTCCAACAACCAGTTCTACTCGAAGATATTCTAAAGTGTAGATGGAGTTTTCCTATCTTTCACAATACTGGAAACCCGGGTATAATATCTATCTCTAAACTCTCACTTTGACCTCGTGTTTTTTTCGACGGGAAAGTGTCAAATCTTCTGTGATTGGCTATTTTTTTTTTAATTCTGCTCGTCAACTGTTAATCACTTTATGTCCACGCCTTCTTTTCGTACCATAATGGGATTTGAACGTCGCCCACCCGTGCGGATTATAACTGCTAATACCCTTTCTTAATTACTTCGTGGAAATAGGGGTCAGCCGAAAAAAAATCCCCTACTGTTTAGGTCAAACTCACTATAGAAACATCTTTGGACCGTTTTAGAAGCCCCTGTTAACCATCTATTATACAGGGTGTCCCAAAAAGATTGAAACGCGCTTTAATTCTTTACCTGTTGGATATAATTGGGCAATGTAAAGTGCAAAAATGTTGAAATTAAGGTAGTAAATAAGACTACGTTAATGAAATATCCTCCCATTAATTTTCAAAAAGTTACACTTTATAAATTTTTATACGACCCCCTTAGACAAATTGGGTCAATCAGAAAATTTTTATTTTTAATGCAACAAGATCATTAAAAACCCCCCGCATATCTGTATCTTTAAAATCAACAGAATTATGATAAAGGAAAAAAATCTGACTTATGCCACTTTTCCGTACCATGTGAAAGGCTGTTTCATTAGTGAAAATAGGGATCATAAACAAATTGACGATGTAAATTGTTTATATCAAAAATACGTTAATATGTGTCAAAATTTTTTATCACAAATGCATCTAAATAAAGCATTACACATATAGAGATCATATAAAACAGTGGTACTCTCTATGAGGTTGGGGGCACATAATTAAAATATGCATGCATGATCTTTTTTGTGATATGTCACAAATTTACTTTTCTAGTTTGATATATAGTCCCCATTCACAATGTGCTATTTTCAATTAAATGTAACTCGCTCAATTTTAAAGATACAGATATGCGGGTTTTTTAATGATCTTGTTGCATTAAAAATAAAATTTTTCTGATTAACCCAAATTGTCTAAGGGGGTCGTATAAAAATTTAAAAAGTGTAACTTTTTGAAAATGAATGGGAGGACTATTTCATTAACGTAGTCTTATTTCCTACTTTACTTTCAACATTTTTGCAATTTACATTGCCCACTTATCTCTAACAGGTAAAGAATTAAAGCGCGTTTCAGTCTTTTTGGGACATCCTGTACAGAATATCTATAGTTCTACTCACCACGTCCTGAGCCTTGGAATATTTGATCACGTGACAAGTTTTACTATGTTGGATAGCAGAAAAAACTCCCCTTAGTGTATCTATACTTCAATGATCTATGATAGCAGCAAGTAGTTAAACCTTTTTTTCTAAAAAAAACTTATATATCCAATAATGATTGAACTCACTTTTTAAACAGTGCTTTTGCATGAGCGCTGCTATTAAAAACATTTAAGGGTATTTTACGGTTGCAATCACAGATATCTAAATTATTAAAATGGAAATTACCTGATGCATATTTGATTCGAGTGCACCGTAAATCGCCATTTTAATTAATGTCAATGGTTCATAGCGATTGAATTATTTACGAACCTTTAGTGTTTGAATTTCAGTGAAATTTCTTGTGTTAAACTTCTGTTTCATTTGCCGATTCGTATATGATCCATTTTCACTCGTGAAAGCACATATGATAAACGCATTTCAGGTAAAATTCATGTTTGAAATGAAGTTTCATTTACATCAAATTCTGAATTTCAGACGTTTCTATTTACAGTGCGGTCGCTACTGCCCACAGCGAACCCCGTTATTAACCGTAAGAACAACAACCCATAAAGTTCAGGAAGAGGCCTGTCAGCTCTCTGACCCACTTGACCATCGTCCAAAAGAAATCGGGCAACTTATAACTCCTATAAATGATGTGATTAATGAAATGTGACACTGGTAGGGAAAATGAATAGAATTTTGGAAAAACCGAACAACGAACTCGCTGTTTTTCCTTTCTCAGAGGAGCAATTTGCCGCTTTAGTGGACCCTAGCGACGAAAATATCTTCATAAATATCGAGAATGGCATTTAACCCATTTTTGGGGAGGTTTTAGAGGCGTTCTCGGGAAGAACACTGTCTGGGAAGGACTTTGGACTATTGTCGAGAGGATTTGTTGAGATCGGTTATGTTCGTACTAAGAGCCTCAATTCCGATCGACTTGAGATCAATCTCAAGGCGTTCGCATTGACCAAAGGTGGTGTGAAAAGTCAGCCAGGAATTATATAATACTTATTTCTATCTTTTATATTTTGCAATTTTTTTCTTTTTATAGTTTTCTATATTTTAAAATCTAATTCAGCTATCCCAGCCACAATCGTCTATAGTTACAATTTCTATTAACTAAAAAACTATATACAGTAATAACTAAAAAGCGATTGACATAGTATAACTTGATATAATAAAAGGAATATAATACCACATAAATTTTCGACGGATACTTTTCGAGCACTCTGAAACGAGAAAAACCTATTTTTAACGTGACACCTGTGTGTCTGTCTGTCCAATGTATGTATCTACTTTATTTCAAAAACTTCCCTACGAAATCTCCTCTATAAAATTTGGTAGGAAGTTTCCAGTGGGTTACCCTGGTGCTGAATAGATTTTGGTACGATTTGGAAAAAACAGATTTGTTATTTTTGCCATATGGCTCATAAAATCGCCAAAATCTGAAATAAAAAACTAAATATGATTAAATGTATTGATTAAATCCTTGTTTTTTGAATAAAATTTGACGAAGGAAAGGATAAGATCTGTCCAATCACTGCACCTTTCATTAAATATTTCATTTTATTTTTGGCATTTTTGCAAGCGAACAAATTGAAAATATGTCCTATTGCCAAATGAGAACGGAAATGGAATTAAAAAAAAATCTGATGTGGGCAGCACATGACTTTCCTTGCAGACTTATATTCACGTTCTCTTTATTTTAATTTGATTCAATTCACTTTTAATTTAATTTTTGTTCTCATTTGGTAACTGAACTTATTGTCAAAGGTGGCGTAGAGGAAATACGAAAAAACTAAAATATCTCGAGAACGGCTAATCCTAGTGTAATGGGGTTCATCTTATTCTTTTCATCGTTAAAAATTACGTATAAAACAAGCATTTAATGGATATATTTAAGCATGCGTAGTTTTTATTTTAGATTTTGACGATTTTTGAGGCCCATTTCGCAAAAGAAAGGCAGGTTACTTTTTCCCGAATCGTACAAAAATTTAAACAGCACCAGGGTGACCTACAAGTGGCTTACATACCGAATTTCGTCAAATTCGGTCTATAAGTTTTTCAGCTAAAGTGAATACAGGCAATTTTTGCGAGCCATTTCGTAAAAAAAGGCGGGTTCTTTTATCCCGAATCGTACTCAAAACTAATCAGCACCAGAGTCGCCCACAAGTGGCTTACCTACCAAATTTTATGAAATTCGATCAGTTAGTTTTTTAATTAGAGTGGATACAAAATCCCCACAGACAGACGTCATGCTAAAAATAGTTTTTTCGTATTCTAGAGGTCTCGAAACATGTAGATTCGTCGAAAACTTGAGTTGCGATTTTCGGCATGATTCCAATACTTTCCCTATACATTACCATGTATTGCAGGGAAAGTAACAAAAATGAAATTGACTCTGCAGAGAAAGTCAATGTGCTGCCCAATTCAGATATTTAATTATGAACGAGCGAAGCAAAGTCCATAATTCTCCATTCCCAACGAAGCGAAATCAACATTTGCCTGAATTTTATGATCTCTTTTATTAGAAAACTACAATAGGTAGGAAGGTGAAAATTTGTAGTAAAATTGCCCACAGTAAAATTGCCAACAGTAGTAAAATTGCTCACATATGTGCAAAGTCACAGTTTCAATAATTAAAACGAGCTGTAACTGAGTAAAACGCCCCTTTTTAAACCGCGCATGCTCACTAAGCAAGCAGCAAGTACACAACAACTTTTAAACAGCTAATCAAAGCTTGTGCACTCGCATGCATTGTGATTTAAACGTGCAATTGTATATTAAATACGTTTCTGCGATTTAAATGTGTTACTTTGATTTCATTGTTTTTATGTATTATAATTTGTTTAATTTAATATTAAAATTCTAATAAATTATATGCTATTTTGTATTAGTATTATCAAATATTGAAATTAATTTTTATATTTCTAATTTCATAATTATTTTTTACCTTCCCTACAATAGATGGTAATGTATAGGGGAAAGTATTGGAATCGTGTCGAAAATCGCAACTCGAGGTTTCGACGGATGTACACATTTTGGGACGTCTAGAACACGAAAATAGTATTTTTAGAGTACCGTCTGTGTGTGTGTGTGTCTGTTGGTGCAGATTTTGTATCCACTCTAACTGAAAAACTAATGGACCGAATTTCATAAAATTTGGTAGGTACGTTCCTTGTGGGTGACCTTGGTGCTGACTTGATTTTGGTACGATTCGGGATAAAAGAACCCGCCATCTTTTCCGAAACAGCCCGAAAAAGTTGCCTGCATCCACTCTAGCTAAAATACTAATAGACCAAATTTCAGAAAATTCGATCGATGAATCACTTGTAGGCTAACCTGGTGCTGATTAGATTTTGATACGATTCGGAAAAAAAGAACCTGCATTTTTTTCGAAATGACCCGCAAAAATTGTTAAATCTAAAAATAAAAGACTACGTATGCTCAAATATATCCATTAAATGCTTATTTTATACGTAATTTTTGACGACAAAAATAATAAAACCAACCCCATTACTCTAGGATTATCCGTTCTCGAGATATTTTAGTTTTTTCGCATTTTCGCTACGCCACCTTTGAAAAATAAGGTCAGTTTCCAAATGAAATCGAAAATTAAATTAAAAATGAATTAAATTTAAATTAAATAAAGACCGTGGATATGCAAGGCAGTGTCATTTAAAATAATTATGGTTGTTATTTTGTGCAATTAAACTCAATGTAATGAATTATTGAAGAAATAAAGATAACGTGAATATTAGTATACAGGTAAAGCCATGTGATGTGCCAGATCAGATTTTTAAATAAAGTTTTAATTTGAAATCTTTCACGGCTACCATACTTCATATGTGCGAGTCAATTTAAACCCTTTTACTTTTACATGGTAATGTATAGGGAAAGTATTGGAATCATGCCGAAAATCGCAACTCGAGTTTTCGACGGATCTACACGTTTAGACACCTCTAGAATACGGTAAAACCATTTTTAGCGTGACGTCTGTGTGTGCGTGTCTCTTTGTGTGTGTCTGTCTCTACAGATTTTGTATCCACTCTAACTCAAAAACTAATGGACCGAATTTCATAAAATTTGGTAGGTAAGTCACTTGGGTGTTACCCTGGTACTGATTAGTTTTGGGTACGATTCGGGATAAAAGAAACCGCCTTTTTTTTGCGAAATGGCCCTCAAAATTTCCACTCTAGCTGAAAAACTAATGGATCAAATTTTACAAAATTTGGTATATAAGTCACTTGTGAGTCACTCTGGTGCTGATTAGATTTTGGTACGATTCGGAAAAAAATAACCTGGCGTTTTTTGTGAAATGGCCATCAAAAATTGTCAAAATCTAAAATAAAATACTACGCATGCTCAAATATATCAATTAAATGCTTGTTTTATACATAATTGTCAACAATGAAAAGAATAAGACCAAGTACATTACACTGGGACTAGCCGTTCTCGAGATATTTCAGTTTTTTCGCATTTACGCTGCGACACAGTTGAAAAAACGTCCAGTTACCAACTGAGAACGAAAATTGAATTAAAAGTGCAAATTCAATGTCATTTTAAATAATTGTGGGCGTTATTTTGTGCAATTAAACCTTTGTGCAAGCCGTTCTCGGGATATTTCGTTTTTTTCGTATTTTTGCTCTGACGATTTTGAGACCATTATTTATGCGTGTTATTTAGTGCAATTAAACTAAATTTAATGAATTGTTAATGAAATAAAGAATTGTTAATGAATTTGAATTTGTAGAGAAAGTCATGTGCTGCTCACATCAGATTTTTTTTTTTTTTTTTTTTGCTAGCACTTTCTTACATATCGCTAAGTATTGTAGGGAAAGTGGAATGACTTTTCACATTCGCACGCGTCATATGTAGCAGTAAGCATGACTGGCAACATTTAATTTCTCCTCATTTTATTCTTAACAATATTTATCGTCCATGCTGCAACAAAACTACTCACAAGTTAAACACTATAATAACAAACCAACTCGCAATCTAACAAATAGAAACACCCATTTAGGTCAGGCTTTAACAATTGGGCAGATTTAATTTCTTTTTCTCAAGTCAGGTCTTAGCTTAATTTCTTTGTATTCTTTACTTTCAAAACACTTATTTCACTCGAAATAAAAATAGATTTTCTAATAGAAAGGAGAGACCGTGAGGGCGTGGGTTGGGTTCGAATTCGGTTTGGGAACAGAAGAGTGAATTACTCTGGGTTGTGCTTATTGTAATGCGGCGTATGGGGATATTGAGCTGTCTTTTGACTGAGTTTAGCATGAAAAGATCATAAGCTGATGGGTTAATATATTTTGATTGTGTGTTAGGAGGAAAATTTTTGAAGGAAAAGATTTGCTCTCAATTTGGGGATAATGCATTGATATTGATGTTTAGCATATTTGTATCGAAAAAAAAAATCGGCAGCAGCTCTAGTCTGATGCAGACGAAATGGTTTTAAGTAAATAACAATTTGTAAAATAAAACTCAACTTTTGTATAATATCGGGGAAACAAAAATTATCCAAAATCTGATTATATATACTTATAGGAATTTTAAAGAGTTAAAAATTCTCTGCTTACACTTTTAGTTTTTAAAATATAAGTATTATACAAACTTGAAAAAATTAAAAATTTTATATTTCTTCAACTTGATAAGACGATTATTCGAAACTAAAAGAGCTTTTTTAAAAAATACACATAGATTTAGAAACTAAATTTCCTTATGCACATTTTTGTCACTTACTATTTATACATATCTTTTATAGTTTCAAGGATATTTCAAGTGAAAATATGGAGAGGAAAAAACTCGTTTGGACAGATATATTTTGAAGTGTTTTTCGAAAAACTAGAGCTCGATCCAAAATCCAATTATATACAGCTTTCAAAGAGCTACAAATCCATGCTTATTGTTCAAAGCTATAGCTTTTAAAGTAGTATATAGTTTTTAAAATATAAGTATTATACAAACTTGAAAAAATTAAAAATTTTATATTTCTTCAACTTGATAAGACGATTATTCGAAACTAAAAGAGTTTTTTTAAAAAATACACATAGATTTAGAAACTAAATTTCCTTATGCACATTTCCGTCACTTACTATTTATACATATCTTTTATAGTTTCAAGGATATTTCAAGTGAAAATATGGGGGGCAAAAACTCGTTTGGACAGATATATTTTGAAGTGTTTTTCGAAAAACTAGAGCTCGATCCAAAATCCAATTATATACAGCTTTCAATGAGCTACAAATCCTTGCTTATTGTTCAAAGCTATAGCTAAACAAGGTGGTTTTGAGTTTTTTATTATTATTTTGTACTGTCACCCTTAATTTGAATTTTTGAAATTTAAAATTTTTCCTTTGGTTTCAAAGTTGAGGCAGATCAAATGATACCAAACCCAAGATTCCAGTTATAGTAAAAGTGTTGAATAATTCTGACACATCACCCCCTTCACCCACTCAGTCAGTTCAGCGTATATTATATAGAAAGAAACATGTAGAAAAATAAACTTAAGATAAAATCTCTAAATTTTCAAAAGGGGGTATCTACAAGGTAGGATCAAACAGTTCTGAGACTGTGCTGATATCTCCAACCCTGATTGGAGGAGAGGGGAACTATTTTACCGTGGCATAAAGGCACATGTGACACGAAATATAAAAAGGAAGAAGCAGGTGTTTTCCCAGACATTGCGTGTCCGTGAACTGTAGTCGTTAGCGTTCATCGGAAATGGAAATGGCGTTTGATGAACAACGTGCGAAAATTAAATTCTGCCAGCGTTTGGGGAAATCGCCGACAGAAACATTGCGTTTACAAAACCCTGCACTGCGGACCTGCTTCTTCCTTTTCACATCTCCCGTCACATGCGTTTCTACGCCACGGTAATATAGTTCTCCTCTCTTCCAATCACGGTTAGAGATATCAGCATAGTCTCCGAACTTTTTCATCCTACCTTGTATACAGCCAGTGATTTTACATATCACTTTCCAACGGACATGAAGCGCCATCTATCGTTATTCTAAAATTTAAAAAGTTATCGTACGGATAAATATCTGATTTGTTTTACTTCGCATTCAGGGATGCTTGAAACGTATAGATCCATTAAAATCCCCCAAAAGGGAGATTATTGACCCCATACAAATACTTTTTCTTTACAATAATATGTATGGTAGCTAAAGTAAAACCCTCTACAAATTAAATCAGTTAATGAAACCAAAAACATTTTGTTAAAAGCAAAATGCAACACAAAATTAATAGTGTTTATCGGTTTCGAAGACACGAAACAGACTTCGTCAGGACAAACAAGAAGCGCCACTTGTCAGATCTAGATTACAACAGCTGAAGAAAGAAAAGCGTGTTGTCAATCAGAGGAAAGCGTTTGGTCAATCAGAGGAAAAAAAAGATAAAATACCATGGAGGAAGAAACAAGTAGTAGGACATTATTGTATTAATGAAAGGTAAAATATCAAGGAATACCACGAGCCATCCTTACCAGCTGTAAAAATACAGCTAGTTTTGACGACTCACATAACTTTCAAAATCGGTTAGCTGTCTTTTTAATTTAATAGGACACTCAACTTCTTAGTTTTACTCATTGAACAAGTACTTTGAATCCTTCGTTGATATTCATATTCTTCTTTGGTATTTTACCGTTCATTAATAGTGTCCTATCACTCGTTCCCTCCTCCCTGGTTTTTGTGCCTTTTCTCTCCTCTCTCCGTTGGTAACCCTTTTCACTGCTTCAGTAACGTTTTCTGTTCTAACGTCAATTGTCGATTTAGTCAGGGGGTGCTTATCTCGGGCATGACTGACTCCATTATTTTTACTTGGCTCTGCGCATATGACGACATGAGAATTAAGAGCGCGCGCATTTTGTGCTCGGGCTCTCAATAGGGACCGAACTTGTTAACTGCGATTGTCACTTACTCTACCGACGTCACTAAATTTCCGTGGACGTCACTGGATTCTGTGCGCAGACAATAATGTAACATTTTTGCGCAAGTTGTTTACGCCTGGGTATTGCCACATTAAATTTAACAAAAATGTTTCAACTGTAAAAATGCGAAAACCTTTTCTGTTTCGGCAACCCCTCTCAAAGTTTATTCTGGACCGTGACATCACGAATGACGAAACTTAATTCCCATGACGTCAAGCTGACAACTTTTTGATTGGTTACCGGGCTGAGAGCTCAACCTTATATTAAAGAATCTTATTTAGTGAAGGTTGAGCTTCTTATTTATTCTGATGAAGTATTTTTCTTGCCTTTGAAATCAGCCGACACTATTAATTTTGCGTTATACAGGGTGTCCCAAAAAGATTGAAACGCGCTTTAATTCTTTACTTGTTGGAGATAAGTGGGCAATGTAAATTGCAAAAATGTTGAAAGTAAGGTAGGAAATAAGACCACATTAATGAAATAGTCCTCCCATTAATTTTCAAAAAGTTACACTTTTTAATTTTTATACGACCCCCTTAGACAAATTTGGTCAATCAGAAATTTTTTATTTTTAATGCAACAAGATCATTAAAAAGAAACAGCATATCTGTAATATCTGTATCTTTAAAATTGAGCGAGTTATATTTAATTGAAAATTGAACATTGTGAATGGGGATCCTATATCAAATTAGAAATGTAAATTTGTGACATTTCACAAAAAAGAAAAAACTGGATGATAATTTTAATTATGTGCCCCACTGCGTAATGAGTACCATCGCTTTATATGATCTCTGTCTGTGTAATGCTTTATTTAGATGCATTTGTGATAAAAAAATTTCACACATATTAACGCATTTTTGATCTAAACAATTTCCATCGTCAATTTGTTTATGATCCCTATTTTCACTATGAAATAGCCTTTCACATGGTACGGAAAAGTGGCATAAGTCAAAATTTTTCCTTTATCACAATTCAGTTGAATTTAAAGATACAGATATGCGGTTTTTTTAATGATCTTGTTGTATTAAAAATAAAAACTTTCTGATTGATCAAATTTGTGTAAGGGAGTCGTATAGAAATTTATAATGTGTAATTTTTTAGAAATTAATGGGAGGACTATTTAATTAACGCAGTCTTATTTCCTACCTTACTTTCAACATTTTTGCAATTTACATTGCCCACTTATCTCCAACAGGTAAAGAATTAAAGCGCGTTTCAATCTTTTTGGTACACCCTGTATGCTGCTTTTAACGAAATTTTTTTAGTTTCATTACATTAGCAGCAGTTTGAATTGTGCGTGGATTTGTTAAAATAAACATACAAATATTATAATTTATTGCTGGTCCTCATCAACTCAAAAAACTTGCCAGACCGGCATCAGTAACTTACTAAGGTCTTCAACAACATTAATGTCTATCTACCTCTGAAGGCAATTTGTAAGAACACTAAGCATGAACTTAGAGATGCTTAGACAGGTTATTTACAAGACAATGGCTGTTGGGAGGGGGCCCTAGAACTCTGACCCCAGTCTCTGGAGTCTTAACTGGGATGGGCAACGGCTTCCCATACGAGGAAGAAAACGTTTTAGAAGAAATGTGGTTTTGTTTCTTGTTATTTTCGATCGTGTTAGAATACTGGGAGTTTATGAGTTAAAATTGATTAAGTTAAAAAAAAACCCGATAAAGGCAGTATTGATCTATTGGTCTGTTATAGCATATAGGGAGTTATAGCATCCCTGAGATCGTGTGTGTGGGGGGGGGGGAGGGGAGGATGCATGAGCTTAAAGGGGTTTTCAGTTATCTTGAGCAATATATCAAGATAAATGGCTTTTTATTTTTCTTACGATACATGGTAAAGGTTGGGGAAAGTATTGGAGTCGTGTCGAAAATTTCAACTCGAATTTTCGACGGATCTACATGTTTTGAGAATCCCCCAAACCTTTTTTTAACATGACGTTTATGTTGTTGTTGAGACCCAGACCGTCCGACCTACCAGAAAGGTGTAAGGTAACCGTTTGGACGGCCGGGAAGTGCCACCCAATTTAGACCGGAACCCCGTGGGGGAGGCATCCACAGGGACCGTACCCTCCTTCCCCTACCACCAACCTCTCGGAAGGACTTACGGACCCACATATTTAGCGTGGTCGTACTCAGCATGAACACGGCGGCAGTTGTGGCAGCGTGCAAATCCCGCGCGCAAACCACCGGGCTACCGCGCCCGAAATGTGCCAACAGCACACGGTGTTCCCAGGTGGTCACCCACCCAAGTACTAACCGCGCCCGATGCTGCCTGACTTCGGTGATCTAACGAGAATCGGTGTTTTCAGCACGGTACGGCCGTTGGCTCTACATGACGTTTATGTGTATGTCTGTGCAATGTATGTATCCACTCTAGTTGAAAAACCAATTGACCGAATCTCACAAAATTTGGTAGATAAGTCACTCGTAGTCCCCTGGTAGGTCCTGATAAGATTTTGCGTTACCCTGGTACTGATAAGATTTTGGTATGATTCGGAAAAAAAAAACCCTGCTGTTTTTGCGAAATGGCTTGTAGAAATCGCCAAAATCTAAAATAAAAGACTACATATGTTCAAGTGTATCAATTAAATGTTTTTTTATACGTAACTTTTGGCGACTAAAAGAATAAAATCAACATCAATCGTTCACGAGATATTTTAGTTTTTTCACATTTTTGCAACGTCACGTTAAAGACACCCAGTCGTCAAATGAAAACAAAAATTGAAATAAAACTGCAAATTCAGCGTCATTCCAAATAATTATGTGTATTATTTTGTGCAATTAAACTCAATTTAATGAATTATGAAAAAAGAAAGAAAACATGAATTTGAGTCTGTAGGGAAAGTCATAAGCTGCCCACATGAGATTTTTACTTCTCCTACAATAATATGCGTAAAGGAAAGCACTGGAATGAGGTTAAAAATTCAAATCTCGATTTTGATTCATTTACATAAAAAGTGGACAACTTATATCTCAATTAGAAAACGAACTCTGCATTGCCAAGAATTTAGAATGCAAAGCACTGACTATAATTACACTGGAACATATAGTGAATTCTCGGAAGCCAAACAGCGTTTTAACAATACGCCCACTTATATAAAAAATAAATATCTTGCTACACGGGTGTAATACACCCCAAATAAGTATGTGGAGCACATGCAATCTAGGTACATGGCCTTTGTTAGCTCAAGTTAAAAAGCATAGATTTTAAATCTAAGTTCTAGCATAATTAGAAGTCGAAATATTAGTAAATTACTTAAAATAAATATCGTAATATTATGTTGCTTTCAAAACACCCCACATCGTGAAAATCAAACAACGTTATGGTTAATTCAAAATGCACCGAACACATTTAAAAGTTTTTATAATAAACATTATCAAATTAGTATATTAAATAATATTTCCATTTCACAAATAAGCGCATGAATAAAGCTACATTTTTATAATCAGAATTTTTTTTACCAGAACCTAAATAACCACGTACAAATAATACAGGAAAAGCTGGTTTCAAACAAAAATCATTTTCGGTTCCATAAATCCTCCGCTGTTACCCATAGCAACGGATACGCTCCAGGTTAGAGTTCCTATAAATATATATAGGAGCCTTACTCCAGGTTGTGACGTCATGTGCATCGCTATCACAGCTGATTTTGCAAAGTCAGCTTTACATAGCAACCGCCACGTTTAATGGAATTGAAGTTCCATTCACTGTGTACATTGAAAACGTCAACTTACGTCCGCTTTTTACAAAATTATAGAAAATTCAGAACGATAATTTTTTTTAATTAGAATGCGAAGATATCAATTCATATTCATACCAAAGGTTAGAATTTTGCGAATCTTCCATTCTTCGATGTGACGAAATAAAAATGAAATAACATAAACTATGCCTATTTCGATGTATTTAAAAATAAATAAATCAAGAAATTATTCTGCGGATTCGATTCAAAAAATGTTCCAAGGAATATTTTTCGGTATTTCCGATGATGGCAAGATGGAAACGCTGTAACAATACTCGCAAAACAGACACACAAACTCGGCATACACACACACAAACGTCACGCTAAAAATAATATTCTCGAATTTTAAAGGTTTCAAAACATGTAGATCCCTCGAAAACTCGAGTTGCGATTTTCGACACGATTCCAATACTTTCTCTATACATTACTATCTACTGAGAGGAAAAAAATCTGATGTGGGCAGCACATGACTTTCCTTATATAATGTAATGAATTTACTACTTTTCCAGTGAAAAAAATAGGTTTTTCTTATAGTAGATACTAATATTCTTTCCAAGATATTGAATTTTCGACAATTAGAAATCATTTTCATTGATGTAGCGTCATTTTTATCCATTTGGCGAGATTTTCGTTAAATTGGCAACATTTCAAAAAGTCGCCAAGTTGGCGACATTCCGCCAAATTCGTCGTCAAAATCTCGCCAAGCGTTATGGACGAAGAAATAAGTTATTCTTACAGCAGATAAATGACTATTGCCGTTCAAATACAAAAGTATTACTCAAAGTATCTTTTTTCATGAATGGAACGAGCTAGATCTACGATAATGATCTCAAGGATCTCAAGGACGGGGTTAGTGGAGTGCCCAGGAGAGGAAGAGTTCCTCCCTTTAAACTCCAGACGAAAAGGAAAAGAGACAGAAAAAAGGAAGTAGTAAAAGGTGATTTAATCAACTAAGAGATGCTTGGGGGGGGGGGGGGGCACGACCGAGGTCGCGCCCTTCCCCAAGTCTTCAGAAAACTGCGGTGTTGGGGCCCAAGCGGGTTCCCAACAGAGAAGAATAAAGAGGGGGATAGACTGGGGGCGCCCCGAGGGGCGCAGGGCCTTGAGCCTTGAGCAAGAGATGTGCCTAGCAGCAGAAGAGTTGTGAAAGTTTGTCAACGAAAAGCGAGTTCCCAAAAGCTAGGGAGGGGTACAGCAAACTAGAGTCTGCATCTAAAGTATGAGCACAAGACTAGGCTGGACGAGACCGCTTCTTAGGGCGGAAGAAGATATCTCCCACCGATCGTGCAAGCAATGACCGGGGGCGCTTGCGCGACGCCGAGTTACCCGCCCGATAGTGGGGGATACTGTCCAACGTAGGGTTGTTTACGCTTCTCAGACCTCCGTGAAATTTGAAAGTTTTTTGACATGTTCCAAAAAAGGCCAATTCTGAGGTCTCTGTGCAGGACTTCTAGCTGGACGTAGGTCGGCAGATTAGCAAACATACGCAATGCGTTATTCTGGATGACTTGAAGCTTCCTAAGGTTAGTCTCCGCTGCGGTGCCCCAAACAGGGACTCCGTACGTCATAATGGGACGTATGTAGGACTTGTATAGCAATAACTTAGTGCGGGTTGACAGGCGGCTATTCCTAGCCAAAAGGGGGTGAAGCAGGGCGAGTGAAGACTTCACTTTCTTACTAATTTCAGAAATGTGAAGTTCCCACGTTAATTTGGAATCAAGGTACACACCAAGGTACTTGTAACTATTTTGCCAGGGAATGGGCTGGTTATTGAGAATAAGATTAGTGGAGGGGGTTTGCCGGGGGGGGGGGGGGAAGGTGACAGCAGCACACTTACTTACATTAACCTTGATACGCCATTTGATCAGCCATTGCGTCAGGTCGTTCAGATAACTTTGCAGGATGTTGTGCACGACTTGTGTCTGTTTGCGATGTGTGAACAGGGCTGTGTCATCAGCATAGAGGCCAAGGGTGACACCGGGGGACTGCGGAAGATCGTTAATGTAAAGGTTGAACAGTTTGGGCCCAACAAGAGATACGATAATGATGTCACCCAATTTATCGCATAATATTACATATGAAAAGTGAACATGTTTCTCTAAAAGAAATATTTTTTTTTTATTTTATATAACTTTTTGATAATTTTTTTGAAAAATGTGCAATATCTAGAGAACGGTTCATGTTAGCGTTCTAAAATTTATGTCAATTGTTTTCTAATAAAAAATTACATAAGAAATGTCTATTTGGGTGTCACCAAAATCTCGCCAAGCGTTATGGACGGAGAAATAAGTTATTCTTACAGCAGATAAATGACTATTGGCGTTCAAATACAAAAGTATTACTCAAAGTATCTCTTTTCATGAATGGAACGAGCTAGATCCACGAGAATGATGTTACCCAATTTATCGCATGGTATTACATATGAAAAGGGAACATGTTTCTCAATAGGAAATATATGTATTTTTTTTTATTTTATATCACTTTTTGATAATTTTTTTGAAAAATGTGAATATCTCGAGAAAGGTTCATGTTAGCGTTTTAAAATTTATGCCAATCGTTTTCCAATGAAAAATGACATAAGAAATGCCTACTTGCGTAACTTTATTAGAGGTTTTGATTTTTTGACGATTTTTTCAAAATTTCACTCGAAGATTTAGGGGGGTTCTAAACATTTGATTGCGTATAAAAACAATAGGCTTCCAGTGTTTACGGATTGTAATTTTTGTACCAATTTTCGTTCGAATCGGTCCATTCGTTCGTCAGTTATAGTCTCCACAGACTCATTGACACACACACACACACATAGACATCACTACAAAAATGTTCGATTCGTGATCAGGGATGGTTGAAACGTGCTCTCCCGTCGAAAACCTGAATTCGAATTTTCGACCCCCTCACAATACTTTCCTTATACATTATTGTATATAAGGAAAGTAAAAATAATGAGCATTTGTTACCGAAATATCATTTGAACTTAGAACATCTATAGCGCAAAGACCTAAGCATCAAAGGCTCATCAACACAGATATCAAATCTCCTTTCAGCCCAGGCACGTGTTCCTAAAGGAAAGAAAAGTAAAAAACACACCAATAACAACAACTTGTAAACATTAGATTCATACGAGTGAATCGGAGCTCATGGTGTTTTTATCTGCCTGATGCATTAAGCGAGTGACCTAATAAAACATAGAGAAAGGGGTGAAAAAACAGGACCACAGTATAAAGAAAAAACATTAAACTTTTGTTTTACCTTCTTTTCTTATAAAAACTGTTATCTGTGGATTATTTGGGATGCAGTCCGGAATGAGTTTGAGCAAGAACTGGCTTTGTTTCGAGCGAGGAGAATGTAAAAAATTACTTAGGATGTCCGGGATTTGGGGGGAGAAGCATACCCGGGATGCTAATAACTCCCGAATAAACTGCAGAAAATTTAATTTTTACTTTCCCTACATATAAAATCTGATGTGGGCAGCACATGACTTTCCTTATATAATGCAATGAATTTACTACTTCTACAAAAAAAAGAAGGTTATTCTTATAGTAGATACTTATATTCTTTCCAAGATATTGAATTTTCGTTAATTAGTCGTCATTTTCATGCGACATTCAGCCAAATTCGTCGCCAAAATCTCATCAAGCGTTATGAACGGAGAGATAAGTTATTCTTATAGCAGATAAATGACTATTGGCGTTCAAATACAAATGTATTACTCAAAGTATCTTTTCTTATGAATGGAACGAGCTAGATCCACGAGAATGATATCACCAAATTTATCGCATGATATTATATATGAAAAGTGAACATGGTTCTCAACAGTTAATATATTTTTTTAATTTATGGGATTTTTTTATAAATGTATTTGAAAATGTGCAATATCTCGAGAACGGTTCATGCTAGCGTTCTAAAGTTTATGTTAATCGTTTCTAAGGAAAAATTACATAAGAAATGTCTATTTGCGTAACTTTATTAGAGGTTTTGATTTTTTGACGATTTTTTCAAAATTTCACTCGGAAATTTAGGTCGGTTTCTGAACATTCGATTGTGTTTTAAAACAATAGGCTTCCGGTATTCACGGATTGTGATTTTTGTACCAAATTTTATTCGAATCGCTCCATTCGTTCGTGAGATATTGTATCCACAGACTTACTGACACACACACACAGACATCACTTTAAAAATGTTTGATTTGTGATCAGGGATGCTTGAAACGTGCTCTCCCGTCGAAAACTCAAATTCAAATTTTCGACCCTGTCACAATACTTTTCTTATACATTACGTATATAAGGAAAATAATAATACAATGCATAGGGAAAGTATGGTGAAGGGGGTCGAAAATTAGAATGTGAGTTTTAGACGGAAGAGCACGCTTTAAGCATCCATAAACTCGAATCGAATTTTTTTGAGGTAATATCTGTCTGTGTGCGTGTGTACGAATAGCTATTTTCGTAACGCTTCGATTTCAGCCAGAAGCACCCCAACCATAGATGTTATTCACATCAAAATGCTTTCAAAACCAATCCCACAAGCTGATACTTCAAACAAGTAACGACCCCAAAGCAAACAACCACCTTCCTCAATAGATGTTCCACGCTTCGTGTTTTCCAAATAAAACTTTGTAATACGCTTACACAAAGCCCGCCTGAGTCGCTTGGTCAAGAAGCATGACTAAGTAAGGTCGTAGCTCCAAAAAGTGGCCACAAAGGGGATTTACATTAAGATGATTATGAGGACTTTAAGACCCGAGTAATGGAATACGAGTTATGTTAATGAGTAATATTTGGAAGGCCAAAAGTTTGGGGTGAGGTAATCGGATATAGAAGTGTGTGCTACGAAAGAGCAAAAGGGCAAATGTTATAGCAATGGATATTGCTAAGGTGTGTTGTGATAGCAATGAATATTGCAAAAGTAGGATATGAATGCAATGAATATTACTAAGGTGTGATATGATAGCAATGAATATTGCAAAAGTGTGATATGATAGCAATGAATATTGCAAAAGTGGGATATGATAGCAATGAATATTGCTAAGGTGTGATGTGATAGCAATGAGTATTGCTACTCACACAAAAAAGCATTGTGGACAGCTAGAATTTAAAAGTTTCTATCTCGAATTGGTAAATTTTATGAAATTTCCAATGGGTATAGGTAAAATAATATTTAAAATTGGGCGTTTCACCTTGTAGAAGACCGTTTTAATAATTGAAATTGTGATTCTGCGTGCAATTTCACGTATGTATGAAAAATTTCATCTCCCTACCTATTGTAGTTTTCCTGCAAAAGGGATTACAAAATTCTGGCAAATGTTTATCTCTCTTCGTTAGGAATGGAGAACGAAATAAAAAGAGAAATAAAGAAATTGATATAAAAATAAATTTTCTAAATGAATGAAATTACACTTTTAATTGCGTATATGAGTTAAGGTTTTGGGGTATAAGATTGCTAGAATGATTGCTATTTTCATTTTCTTCAGTCCTCTGTTTTATTTAGGCAAATATTTTTCAAATTCATATATTACTTTCCTTATATACAATAATATATAAGGAAAGTATTGTGATGGGGTCGAAAATTCGAATTCGAGTTTTTGACGAGAGCACGTTTCAAGCATCCTTGATCACGAATCGAACATTTTAAAAGTAATGTCTGTGTGTGTGTGTGTGAAAGTATGTGTGTGTATGTGTGTGCGTGTGTGAAAGTATGTGTGTATATGTGTGTGTGTGTGTGTGTGAAAGTATGTGTGTGTATGTGTGTGTGTGTGTGTGTGTGAAAGTATGTGTGTGTATGTGTGTGTGTGTGTCAGTGAGTCTGTGGAGACGATAACTGACGAACGAATGGAACGATTCGAACAAAATTTGGTACAAAATTACAATCCGTAAACACTGGAAGCCTATTGTTTTTATAAGCAATCGAATGTATAGAACCCCCTAAATTTTCGAGTGAAATTTTGGAAAAATCGTCAAAAAATCAAAACCTCTAATAAAGTTACGCAAATAGACATTTCTTACGTAATATTTTATTAGAAAACGATTGACATAGATTTTAGAACGGTAAAATGAACCGTTCTCAAGATACTGCACATTTTTCAAAAAATTACCAAAAAGTCATCTATATAAAATTGAAAATCTGTCTGCCTGTCTGTCTGTCTGTCTGTCTGTTTGTCCCCTCATCACGGGAGAACGGCTGAACCGAATTTGATGAAATTTTGTGGGTAGCCTAGAAATAGCCCCACTTAAAATTTAGTCCATGTTTGGAGTTTCCATAACCAGTGGTTCTCGAGATATTAGAGGAAAACGAATATTTCGTTTGTCTCATCATCACGAGAGAACGGCGGAATCGAATTTAATGAAATTTTGTGAGTACACTTAAAATAGCCCCCCCATAAATTTTGCCCAAGTTTCGAGTTTCTAATACCAGGGGTTGTCGAGATATTAATGAAAAACGGAACTTTATCCTAGGAGATCTACTCTCTAACTCCGTGGTTTATCCAAACGGAAAGGATGAAAATCGTTTGTTTAAAACGTCAACATGATTAAAACTTCATTTCTGAGCTTAGTGCAGGATTTTTGCATTAATTAGTCACTATCTGAAAGCATGAATTGTTTGAAACATGAATTTTAATGGAAAATCTAACTCCATGGTCAAGCATTTACTAAACAATGGAAAGTATAAAGAAATCAAAGTGGTTATTATTTTTGCATTTTATGGGGAAGAGATCAAAATGGTTATTTAATTTCGCAGTTTATGAGGAAGATTCTTTATTATATTATGTTGCTCAGCAACGCAATTAAATTAAATGTGTTTCTTAATATTTGTTATTATTTTTTCTATTTGAATAATTAATAAATAGATGTATAAATATATTTTGTAAATGAACGGTTTGATTTTTCTTTTAATTATATTAATTACGGACTGCGTACATTACTTTCATTTGACAAAGAGTTTTTAAGCTTTTATATTGTGTTTAGCTAATAAACTCATATTGTGTTTACCAATAAACTCATTTATCCGATTGTTGAAACAGAAAAAGAGTAGAAAGGGTATATCTTCTAATACAATTTAGTGTTTGCATTTAGTATATACAAACGGTATCGGGATGTTTTATTCTTCAGATCTGCAATTTCAGAGCTACGGATTTGGCGGAATATCGCTAACTTGGCAACTTTTCTTAAACTTTGCCAAATTGACGGAAATATCGCCAAATTGCTAATAACGACGCAAATCAATGAAATTAAATTCGTTTTTTTAGAAGACAGTACTGAAATGATGTTTCGGTAGCATTTGTGGGTCAGTCTATCTATCCTACTTAGTAACACATTTATCGAATTTTTAAAATATCACAAAGTTGATAAAAATGTTTGTGAATCTATAAAAATGTCATGAAATTGATAAAATTGCGCTTAATAAATGAAATTAATTGTGTTTTGTTAGGGGATAATATTATGATGATGTTTCGTCAATTTGTTGCAAAATGGGACTATCAGTTTTACAGTCCCACTTGGCGATAAATTTGGCGATTTTTTAAGTTATCGCTAAATTGAAGAAAATATCGCCAAACCTTTCATGGAGATAGCATTATTCAGACGATATGATTTCCATCAATTTATTTGAAGCAACTGATATCATGTCGCTTAGCAATGGATGTAAATCCAATGTGTTATGTGGCATATGATTTTAATTAAATCTTTTCCGATTTGAATAATAAAGATATGCATATAAAATAAATTTCATTGGCATTGCATTTTTGACTGGAAAATATCGATTACGATCTTCAGGTTACACATTATTATTATTGATATTTTCGGGGATTATTGATTCAGGGATTATTGATATTTTCAAATTATTATACATTGTTTTATTATGACAAAAATTGTTGAAACTCACATATTGTACGTTGTGCGAGTAATCTTCTATAAATGCACGTGTTATCTTCTAATCTACGAGAATATAAGTAGTACAGGTATATAGGCATATATTTTGATATATATTGGCATATATTGGAATCAATTACGACCTTCTGGTATAAAGATTACGGGGATAATTGAAACTTTCAATTTATAATGTCATCTGTTTTATTTCGGCAAAGATTTTTTAGACTCATATTGTAATAAGGGAAATCTTCTACTAACATACAGGCATATTTTCTAAACTGCGGCAATATAAGTAGTATGGGTATATATATATATATATATATATATATATATATATATATATTACAAGTAATCATAAAAATCTTCTATTATATATATATATATATATATATATATATATATATATATTCCCATATAATTTTAGTGCTTTCATTCTGGCATATATTGGAATCAATTATGGGTTTATTGATATTTTCAATTTATACATGTAATCTACTAATACAGGTTATATCTTCTAATATTCGCGTATATAAGTAGTACGGATCCTATACAATTTTAATGCTTTCATTTTGCATATATTGATTCAATTCCTTTTTTTTTTGTAAATTTGCTTTCGAAAGGGGCCAGGATGTTTTATTCTGCAGATCTGCCCGTGACGATAATTTTGCATGATGAGAACAGATATTCATAAACTTCTCTTTAGGAGCAATAAATTTAATATTTTAACATAATTTGCATATGAATCTGAATTATAAGTTTCTTTATATTTTATACTCCGTACGAAGAACGGGTATGCTGCTAGTATAAAAAAAAAATATTTCCTATTGAGAAACATGTTCACTTTTCATATGTAATACCATGCGATAAATTGGGTGATATCATTCTCGTGGATCTAGCTCGTTCCATTCATGAAAAAAGATACTTTGAGTAATACTTTTGTATTTGCACGCCAATAGTCATTTATTTGCTGTAAGAATAACTTATTGCTTCGTACATAACGCTTGGCGAGATTTCGGCGACAAATTTAACGGAATGTCGCCAACTTGGCGACATTTTAAAATGTTGCCAAATTAACGAAATTCTCACCAAATAGATAAAAATGACGCTAAATCAATGACGACTCAATGATGATGACGACATGGAAAATGACGACTCATTGACGAAAATTCAATATCTTGAAAAGAATATAAGTATCTACTATAAGAATAACATTTTTTTAACTGTAAAAGTATTAAATGCATTGCATTATATAAGGACAGTCATGTGCTGCCTACATCAGATTTTTTTAATAATTTTGTTGAAAAATGTGCAATATCTCGAGAACAGTTCACGTTAGCGTTCTAAAATTTATGTCAATCGTTGTCTAATGAAAAATTACATAAGAAATGTCTATTTGCGTAACTTTATTAGAAGTTTTGATTTTTTGACGTTTTTCAAAATTTCACTCGAAAATTTAGGGGGGTTCTGAACATTCAATTGCGTATAAAAACAATAGGCTTCCAGTGTTTACGGATTGTAATTTTTTTACCAAATTTTATTCGAATCGGTCCTTTCTTTCGTCAGTTGTCGTCCCCACAGACTCACTGACACACACACACACACACACACACACATACTTTCACACACACACACACATACACACACACACAGACATCACTTCAAAATGGTCGATTCGTGATCAGGGATGCTTGAAAAGTGCTCTCCCGTCGAAAACTCGAATTCGAATTTTAGACCCCGTCACAATACTTTCCTTATGCATTATTATATATAAGGAAAATAATATCGCTTCGGCAGACGATAATTAACTGAATATTTCAGAAATGAATTTGGAATTTTCATGAACGTCTGTAATGGCGGCTTTTCTGATAGTTTGCCGAAATTATCAACAAAATAACTGAAAAAAAAATGAGAAAAGGTTGCAGAATATTATACAGTGTAAGGAAGGTAAAAAGTTGGTGTGGGCAGAACATGACTTTTTGCTAAGAAAATAGTCATTACAAGTGATTTGGAATTCATTTTCTTCAAATCAATTTCGTTCGTTTTATTGCCGTTCGAACATTTCAACAATTTGACTGTTAAAAAGATAACACTTTTGAAATTGTTTGTTCATGAGGTGCTTTTTTTTTTCTTTTTTAAAGTTAACAAGCATAAATTGATAACATCGATAAATCTTTCATTTTAGTATTTAGAAACTTATTTTGACATCATCATATATAAAGATTGATTGAAGATTTCCAAAATTCCTTATTCTTTGAATACTTATTATTCTATCTTTGAATAGCTATTACTCAATATATAAGCGTTACAAGCTTTAACAAGAAAGATCAATCATGCTTTAAGCATTGATTATGAAACACTTTCCAACTTCAATGCAATTTTATTTAAAAAAGTCTAAAATGCAAGAAATTCCTCGGTAATATTTTAAAACTTATCACAATACTACATTAATTTATTATATTTGAAAACTTAAACCTTCATTGAAAAAGATGAACTTCATTCAAATGACGGCATTGAAATATAAATTGCCTGGTTTAAATATCTCTAAAATGCGATACATTCCACGGTAATATTTCTAAAACTATCACAATACTACGATAATTTGTTATATTTGAAAACTTCATCGAAAACAACTGAAATTAATTCAAATGACGTCATAGAAAAAATAACACACCTGGATCTCTCTATAAAAACAGCATTTCATTCATAACTTTCTCCCATTCATTTCATTCATCACAATACTATAATAATTTATTTTATTTAAAAATTAAGACCATGGAGCTACAAGTAATTAAACTCTATGCTTAAAACTTCATCGAAAAAAATCTTCCTTCTCTTTATAAAATCAATTAATATTTCATTCATATCAGACATGCAGACTCCATGGGCTAAATTATTTTGTGTTAAAGAAATACAGCAATTCTAATACAACTCATTCTACATATTTTGCTGTTTACATTTTACATAAGTGAAAAATAGGCTTCGTTGTAGAAATAATCAAATTTGGATAATCATTTAAACTCAAATATATTGTATTAGCGTTGTTTCAGTATGTAGATGCACAGAATTTAAGCAAAAATAATGTAGTTTTAGGACGGATACAACACTCAATATGAATTAAAAAGAACTTAAAAAATCACGATTTTGAAACAAGATGGATGCCATATATTATTTTGAAGTGGGTCATGTGATCTTTTCATATCATGATCACGTGATCGTTTCATATAAGAGATGTAATTATTATTTTAATATTTATTTAAAAAACTACTGAATATATTTCGCTGAATTTTATTTTTTGTATATTTTATGGAACAATTTGAATATTACCTAAAATTTTCGAAGCAATTTGTGAATTTTAAATCCGCTTAAAAAATGTTTGAAAAATTAGGTCCCATAGGTCTCAATGTATTTCATTTTTTCAACCCGAGTTCAATTCAAAACTAATTGGGTGATATTATTCATTTATATTCCCATAGGTCCTACAGACCGTTTGAACAACATATTAAAATTTCATTTTGATTAAGTCATTTTTACGGCAATTATCGTGCTAACGGACAGACAGACAGACAGAATGAACAAAGTCATAAACACTTTTCAACTTCGTTGTAAAGTGTTAAAAACGGATATATTTCAATTTTCCTCAACTTACGATTGCTCAAATGATTGCTAAAAAACTTAATAATAACGATTTGTTAAAAAAAACTATAAGAGTTTTGTAAAAACAAATTATCGATCTTGAGACTGGATTTTCTGCTAAACTTGTTTGTCGCCTACTGTTTAAATACATCTTTTATTGTTAAAAAGATATTTCGAGTGCAACTAAGCAAAGTGGAGTGAAAATGTGCTCGGCTAAAATTTTTTTACCTTTCTGATAAAAAAAAATCTGATGTGAACAGCACATGGCTTTCCTTATATAATGCAATGAATTTGCAACTTTTACAGTATTTTCCTTGATTTAGCGTCATTTTAATCCATTTGGCGAGATTTTCGTTAATTTGACAACTTTTCAAAAAGTCGCCCAGTTGGCTACATTCCGTTAAATTCGTCGCCAAAATCTTGCCAAGATATACTGACGGAGAAATAAGTTATTCTTATAGCAGATAAATGACTATTGGCGTTTAAATACAAAAGTATTACTCGAAGTATCTTTTCTCATGAAAGGAACGAGCTAGGTCCACGAGAATGATGTCACCCAATTTATCGCATGGTATTACATATGAAAAGTGAACATGTTTCTCAATAGGAAATATATATTTTTTATTTTATGTGACTTTTTGATAATTTTTTTGAAAAATGTGCAATATCTCGAGAACGGTTCATGTTAACGTTCTAAAATTTATGTTCATTGTTTTCTAATGAAAAATTACATAAGAAATGTCAATTTGCGTAACTTTATTAGAGGTTTTGATTTTTTGACGATTTTTTCAAAATTTCACTCGATAATTTAGGGGGTTCTGGACATTCGATTGCGTATAAACACAATAGGCTTCCAGTATTCACAGATTGCAATTTTTGTACCAAAGTTCGTTCGAATCGATCCATACGTTCGTCAGTTATCATCTCCACAGACTCACTGACACACACAAACACATACTTTCACACACACAGACATCACTTCAAAAATGTTCGATTCGTGATCAGGGATGCTTGAAACATGCTCTCCCGCCGCAAACTCGAATTCGAATTTTCGACCCCGTCACAATACTTTCCTTATACATTATTGCATATAAGGAAAGTACAAAAATAGTTTAAAAAATCTAATGTGAGCAGCATGTGACTTTCCCTGCAGACTCATATTCATTTTCTCTTTATTTCATTAATAATTCATTAAATTAAGTTTAACTGCACTTAATAACACGCATAATTAATTGAAATTATACTTCATTTACACTTTTAATTCCACTTTCGTTTTCATTTAGTAACTGGACTTATTCTTAAAACCGGCTTAAAAAAAATGCGAAAAAACTCAAATATCTCGAGAACGGTTAGTTCTAGAGTAATAGAGTTGTTATTATCTTTTCCTCGTCAAAAATTACGTGTAAAACAAGCATTTAATTGATACATTTGAGCATATGTAATTTTTCATTTTAGATTTTTGCTGGCCATTTTGTAAAAAAAAAAGGCAGGTTTCTCTTTTCCGAATCGTACCAAAATCTAATCAGCACCAGGGCATCTTACAAGTGACTTATTTACCAAATTTTGTGAAATTTGGTCAATTACTTTTTTCAGCTAAAGTGAATACATAAGATTTTTACGGGCCATTTCGCAAAAAAATGCGAGTTCTTTTATCCCGTATAGTACCTAAATCTAATCAGCACCAATACACAAGTGACTTACCTATAAAATTTTATGAAATTCGGTCCATTAGTTTTTGAGTTAGAGTGAATACATACATTGTACAGACAGACAGACAGACAGACAGCCAGACACACACACACACACACACACAGACGTCACGCTAAAAATAGTTTTTCGTGTTCTTAAGTCTCAAAACGTGTAGATCCATCGAAAACTCGAGTTGCGATTTTGGGTATGATTTCAATATACTTTCCCTATACATTGCCATGTATTTCAGGGAAAGTTATATTAAAACATTCGAACTACATAAATGGTAATTCATAAATGGTAACCTATTTTTAACAAGATAAGTATAAATCGTTCATACTTTTACCAATTAGGAATCGAGTGCTTACGTTTTTCGTAACGCTCCGATTTTAGTCGGATGTTATACACGTCAGACGTTATACACGTTAAAAAGATCAATACTTTATTAACACTTTACAACAAAGTTGAAAAGTGTTTATGACTTTGTTCATTCTGTCTGTCTGTCTGTCCGTTAGCACGATAACTGCCGTAAAAATGACTTAATCAAAATGAAATTTTAGTATGTTGCTCAGACGGTCTGTAGGACCTATGGGAATATAAATGAATAATATCGCCCAATTAGTTTTGGATTGAACCCGGGTTGAAAAAATGAAATACATTGAGCCTTATGGGACCTAATTTTTCAAACATTTTTTAAGCGAATTTAAAATTCACAAATTGCTTCGAAAATTTTAGGTAATATTCAAATTGTTCCATAAAATATATAAAAAAAATTCAGCGAAATATATTCAGTAGTTTTTTAAATAAAAATTAAAATAATAATAACACCTCTTATATGAAGCGATCACGTGACCACGATATGAAAAAATCACGTGACTCACTTCAAAATGATATATGGCATCCATCTTGTCTCAAAATTGTGATTTTTAAAGTTCTTTTTAATTCATATTGAGTGTTGTATCCGTCCTAAAACCACTTTATTTTTCTTAAATTCTGTGCAACCACATACTGAAACAGCACAATTACAATATATTTGAGTTTAAATGCTCATCCAAATTTGATTATTTCTACAACGAAGTCTATTTTTCACCTATATAAAATGTAAACAGCAAAATATGTTGAATGAGTTGTATTAAAATTGCTGTATTTCTTTAACACAAAATCATTTAGTTCATGGAGTCTGCGTAGCTGATATGAATGAAATATTCATTGATTTTACACAGAGAAGGACGATTTTTTTCGATGAAGTTTTACGCATAGAGATTAATGACTTGTAGCTCCATGGTCTTAATTTTTAAATAAAATAAATTATTATAGTATTGTGATGAATGATATGAATGGGAAATTATTTATGAATGAACTGCTGCTTTTATAGAG
The DNA here is from genome assembly GCA_951213105.1 of Amaurobius ferox. Taxonomy (NCBI): domain Eukaryota; kingdom Metazoa; phylum Arthropoda; class Arachnida; order Araneae; family Amaurobiidae; genus Amaurobius; species Amaurobius ferox. The sequence continues at coordinate 29,844,611 of OX578150.1, read as the reverse complement.
AGAGTCAGGCGTGTTATTTTTTCTATGACGTCATTTGAATGAATTTCAGTTGTTTTCGATGAAGTTTTCAAATATAATAAATTATCGTAGTATTATGATAATTCTAAAATTATTACCGAGGAATGTATCACATTTTAGAGATGTTTAAACTAGGCAATTTATATTTCAATGCCGTCATTTGAATGAAGTTCATTTTTTTCGATGAAGGTTTAAGTTTTCAAATATAATAAATTAATGTAGTATTGTGATAAGTTTTAAAATATTACCGAGGAATGTATTGCATTTTAGACATGTTTAAATAAAATTACATTGAAGTTGGAAAGTGTTTCATAATCAATGCTTTAAGTATGATTGATCTTTCTTGTTGTTATTTACCCTGAACCCCACAGTAGTAGCCAGAATCCAGAGGAGGGGGGGGGGATAAAAATTTGGGAGCACACTTCTGGATTTACTTTCCCAATATGAGTCACGTTGTTCAATTGTTTCCTCAAACCCTTGACCTATCAATGAATGAAGTTCACTTTGTGCAAAGGATAAGGAAAACTAGAGCAACGTAAATAAGCACAAATAACAAAATAACGCAGCATATAGCTGCTTCGTAGGGCAAGAGAACCAGCAAACCCGAACTCCAAAAGGGGAAGGAAGAAGGAGAGGGATAATGTACCCAAGACCTTGATTACGACAGAGTTAATCAGAAAGCTGCATGAAGAACAACCAGTCCAGACAATCCGAAGCGAGAAGTAGCAACACAATATTGGCGTGCGCCGAAACACGACAGCAATATCCCAACAAGACAAATCAAGTCTGAACAAGAATAAATGAGACCCAACAAGACGAAAATTGGGTAAAAGCAACACAAACGAGCCACAAAGGAATATGAAGAAGAAAGTGGAAAATTTTTTACAGGACAACTTCGCCAGACCGCGGGCAAAACCGGAGCACTGGACAAGACATTAACTAAATTATTAGAATTTTTCTGGATGTGGAAGGCTTCAAAGAAGTCAAGATCATAGATCGACGTGCATTTTTGCATGATCCTTGGCCTATACCGAAACACGCTCTAGTCTTCATTTTTTCTTAGTTTTAGGTAAAGTATTAAATGAAAACAGCTACTGTCGCCTATGAAATATTATTCGCACTTACCCGAGGATCCTATGGCAGGGTTCGTCTTGAGTTTGCTGGGTGTCGGCGGTTGCCCGTTCGGTATGACCTCCGTTGTGGGCGGCGTAGGTGACAAGGAGTTTTCGCTGTCTTCGAGGAGAGATGATTCGGAGGGGTAAACGAACGTATTGTCATCCACGTTGTCGTCAAACTGTATCTTTAACTGTAAAGAGAAAAATATTCTTTTATTATAAGGAAACATTGTATCTGCATGTGCGATAGTAAATGTAAAATTTCTATATATAGTATAACTAAAAAATCTGATGTGGGCAGCACATGACTTTCCCTGCAGACTTATATCCACGTTCTCTTTATATTAATTAAATTTATTTCACTTTTAATACAATTTTCTTTCTCATTCGGTAACCGGACTTATTTACAAAGGTGGCGTAGAGAAAATACGAAAAACTAAAATATCTCGAGAACGGCTAGTCCTAGTGTAATGGGGTTGGTCTTATTCTTTTCGGCGTTAAAAATTACGTATTAAATAAGCATTTAATGGATATATTTGAGCATACGTAGTTCTTTAGTTTAGATTTTTACGATTTTTACGGACCATTTTGCAAAAAAAAAAGGCAGGTTATTTTTTTCCGAATCATGCCAAAATCTAATCAGCACCAGGGTGACTCACAAGTGACTCATCTACTGAATTTTGTGAAATTCAGTCCATTAGTTTTTCAGTCAGAGTGGATACAAACTTTTGCGGGCCATTTCGCAAAAAAAAAGTCAGATTCTTTTATCCCGAATCGTACCCAAAACTAATCAGTACCAGACTCGCCCGCAAGTGACTTACCTACCAAATTTTGTGAAATTTGGTTCATTAGTTTTTTAGTTAGAGTGGATACAACATCTGCACAGACAGACCCACACACAGACACAGAGACACACACACAGACGTCATGCTAAAAATGGTTTTTTCGTATTCTAGAGGTATCGAAACGTGTAGATCCGTCGAAACTCGAGTTGCGATTTTCGACATGATTCCAATACTTTCCCTATACATTACCATGTATTGCAGGGAAAGTAAAATTGTACCCATCATTGGTCGAGAGTTAAAGCAGGGTAATTATATAAACAAAATAAATAGGTTTTATTCGAATAAATAACAGTGAAAATTGCATATAATCCGTGTACATCGGCATAACAGGCGTGATACGTCCCACCCCCTCAAATCACAAAAAAGAAATCCGTCACTTGCGAAGATTCTACTTTCTACGTTAACGGACACAATTTAAATCTTTATTTCAACAATCTCAACTCAATTAAACAAATTTATATATTTGTCATATATTCCGCAAACAACATAATTTTCATATTTTAAAAATATATAAATATTAAATAAGTGCTCGTTACTTAAATAATACAGATACACATTACGCCATACTCAATTTCCGAATCGCCTGTTTTGAACAAAAACCATTCTCAAGATACAAATAAAATCGACCGCTACTTAAATAATACAGATTCAAATAACATCATACTCAATTTCCAAATGGCTTGTTTTAAACTAAAATAAATCATTCTTAAGATACAAATAAAATTTCCAATTTCCAATTTGCCTGTTTTGAACTAAAATCATTCTCACTCTACAAATCAAATCTCCAGATACCTATCACACATCAGGACGTCTTGCGCGAATAAACACCACGATTCCCTAGTGTGTGGGCGTGACCTCAGTAGGTAGAAAAGCACCGACAAAAGGATCCGCTCGGTAATTTATTTGAAAGAGAATTTTCACTCTTTTCGATAGTGACAAGATGGAAATCGATTTGTGTGAATATCGGCCAAAATCGTTGGAAATTGGTCTAAAACATAAAATAATTAAAATTCGAAATTAAAAATCGAAATTAAATTGAATTAGAAATTAAAAAATAAATAACGCCGAGGGGTGCACCTTCCCAGATCCTCAAGTATATGTGTTCCGAATTTCATGGCCGTACGATGCTTAGATTTATCACTACAGGCCACATACAAACACACATATACACACACATCCGGCCACACATCTTGCTACCGTAAACCCTTGGGTTGGTCGTGTGGTCTGGGTCTTCAACATATACACACACACAGAATTAGAATGCATATCAACTTTTCATAAAATTATATGGATGATCTGTTAAATGTTGTGTACCATCTTCTACATGAATTTATAGTTGTTGTTGTTAAGACCCAGACGGTTCGACCTACCAGAAAGGTGTAAGGTAACTGTTTGAACGGCCGGGAAGTGCCACCCAATTTAGACTGGAACCCAGTGGGGGAGGCATCCACAGGGACAGTACCCTCCTTCCCCTACCACCAACCTCTCGGAAGGACTTACGGACCCACATGTTTAACGTGATCGTACTCCGCATGGACACGGCGGCAGTTGTGGCAGCGTGCAAATCCAGCTCGCAAACCACCGGGCTACCGCGCCTGAAAAGTGCCAACAGCACACGGTGTTCCCAGGTGGTCACCCACCCAAGTACTAACCGCGCCCGATGCTGCATGACTTCGGTGATCTAACGAGAACCGGTGTTTTCAGCACGGTACGGCCGTTGGCATACATGAATTTATAGTAAAAAATCTGATGTGGGCAATACATGCATTTCCCCACATAATACAATATACTTTTTCAGAACTAGAAAATGGCCTACAAGACCCACGCACAATGCTTTTGAAATTGATTTAACATAACGTAAATTAAAATTTGGCGCTTTTAACAACTTATTTGTCCAAACAGAAAGGGCATATTTATACTTACGTGAAAAATCCTCATCAAAATGCAATTGGCATTTATTTTCTATATTCAATAAAATATATCATTACGATATAATCATTCACGGAATATATCATTATACTCGTATTCCGTAAAATAAATGACCCCGGGAGAATTTTTAGAAAATTTCAAACCTATTGCGAATTCTTTTAATAATCTAAAATTATTACAAAAAATATTTTCTCTCGTGAAAAGAATGAATTTGACTCATTTGAATGATGTTAACAGATTTGTTACATAATATTGCATATGAAAAGTGAACATATTTGATATTTACTCCTTTTTAATTTTATCCAATTTTTTGATAAATTTATTTGATAAACGTGAAATATATTAAGAACAATTCATGCAAACGTTCAAAAGTTTATACCATTTGTTTTCTAATAAAAAGAAAATTACGTATGAAATGATTATTTATTTATCATTTTTAAAAATCTGGATTTTTTCAATGGTTATTTCAATAATTCGTTCGAAAATTGGAAGGGGTCTTTCGAACATTTGATTGCGTGTAAAATTAAACGGATTCCAGTATTTACTGCTTGTAAAAATCGTACCAAATTATTTTTGAAATGCTCCATTCATTTGTGAGATATCAAATATTGTAGCAATCATGTATTTTGTATTGAATTTTAGTAATTAAGTAATTTAGCAATAGTGGTAATAATAAAGTGGTATCTATCGTACCAAATTATTTTCGAAACGTTTCATTCGTTCGTGAGATATCAAATATTTTAATAATCATGTTATTTCTTGTATTGTATTTTAGTAATCATGTACTTTAGTAATTATCAAGTAATTCAGTTTTATTTTTTCCCATTAATTCAAGTAATTCGATTTTCAATTTTTAACACTTTCCAACATAGTTGAAAAGTGTCTACGACTTTGTTCATTCTGTATGTCTGTCTATATGTCCGTTCGCACGATAACTGCTGTAAAAATGGCTTTATCAAAATGAAATTTTAGTATGTTGTTGAGACGGTCTGTGTGACATATGGGAATGTAAATGAATAATATCACCCAATTTGTTTCGGATTGAACCCGGGTTGAAAAAATGAATTACATTGAACCCTATGGGACCTAATTTTTCAAACATTTTTAAGCGGATTTAAAATTCCCAAATTGCTTCGGAAGTTTTAGGAAATATTCAAATTATCCCAGAAAATATATAAAAAAAAAAATTTCAGCAAAATATATTCAGTAGTGTTTTAAATAAAATTAAAATAATAATTACATCTTTTATATGAAGCGATCAGGTGATCATTATATGAAGAGATCACGTGACCCACTTCAAAATAAAATATGGCAACTATCTTGTTGTTGTTGAAACCCAGACCGTCCGACCTACCAGAAAGGTGTAAGGTAACTGTTTGGACGGTCGGGAAGTGCCACCCAATTTAGACCGGAACCCAGTGGGGGAGGCATCCACAGGGACCGTACCCTCCTTCCCCTACCACCAACCTCTCGGAAGGACTTTCGGACCCACATGTTTAACGTGATCGTACTCAGCATGAACACGGCGGCAGTTTTGGCAGTGGCTGGAATCGAACCCGGGCCTACCGAGTGCAACTCCAGCGCGCTAACCAACGGGCTACCGCGCCCTGGCATCTATCTTGTGTCAAAATCGTGATCTTTAAAGTCCTTTTTAATTCATATTTAGTGTAGTTAAAATTTACAAATTGCTTTGAAAATTTTAGGAAATATTCAAATGATCCCATAAAATATATAAAATATATTTGAGCAAAATATGTTCGGTATTTTTTTAAATTAAATAAAAATTAAAATAATAATTACACCTATATTATATGAAGAGATCACGTGACGCATTTCAAAATAAAAAATGCCATCCATCTTCTTTTCCCAGTGTAAAAATCGTGATTTTTAAAAGTTCTTTTAAATTTATATTTAGTGTTGCATCCGGCCTAAAACCGCTTTATTTTTGAATATTTTCTGTGCATCTATATTCTGCGCCAACGCAATTACAATATTTTTGAGTTTAAATGATCACCAAACTTTGATTATTTCTACAATGAAGCCTAATTTTAATGAATGCAGAATGCAAACCAGTGATTGTAAGATGAGTTGTATACGAATTGCTGAATTTTTTTTTCACGCCAAATTATTTAGCTCTGGAGACTGGAATGAAAGTGATATGAATGAAATATTTATTTCTTTTACATACAGAGCTAGACGATTTATATTTCGATGACGTCACTTGAATAAAGTTTATTTTTTTCGATGAAGTTTTAAGTTTTCAAATATAATAAATTACTGTAGTATTGTGATAATTTAAAAATATTACCGAGGACTGTATGGCATTTTAGAGATGATTGAATAAAATTGGATTGAAGTTGGAAAGTGCTTCATAATCAATGCTTTACGCATGATTGATCTTTCTTGTATGTCTATAGATTTGTTGACTGTCAAGGATATTATTCGTGAATGTGTTAAGAAATTCCACTGCAATAAGGTTAAAGACCTATCACCTTTTTTTAGCCTTTCCCCAACGAACCCTTTCAAACTATATTTAACAATTCTCGACTAGTTTCTTCAGGAAGGGAAAAAAATAGCTTTCCATATCTCACCAAAACGCAGAAACAGTAGCATGCGTGCCAGCATTGGACCGTAGATATTTGAAAGGACACGAAGCTCGGCACAAATAAAGCACATACGTGTTTTAATGCATATATTTCCGGCAGCGAAGATTTTTTATCCGCATGCTACTACTTATGGTACAACGAATTAATGTGGTATCATTGGGACCCAAAACAAGGCCGTTCCTCGGTGGAAGGCGCTTAACCTTGTCCGAAATTGAATCGAACAAGTTGGAAAGAACAGATTGGGTCGTTTAGGGAAATGAAGTTTTGAGTAGACACGGAGTCGGAAGTTGCCGACAAAGGTTGGTTTGTGTAGCTTGGCCTCAGAAATTAAGGAGATCTTAAACGGGTTGTCATGTTTTAATGTAGTTTAGAAAAGAGATACGCAACTGTGTCTACGAGCAACACGCTGGTCTTGAGGATTAATTTAAGTTTTTGCAGATTAATTGCTCTGACGAATGTCTTGAAGTGGCAATGAACCTACTTATTAATATTGATCGCGAAAAGCGTGTAAACGTGATACTCATTGAATATAAAAATAAATAAATCTAATCTATCTCTATTATATTAAAAAATATCTTGTGGGTACATATGAATTCCCTCCATAATGCAATGGTTTTATTTCTGTTTCTCTCTCTTTCTCTCTCTGTGTGTATGTGTGTGTGTGAGAGAGTGATAGATAGGTAGATAGATAGATAGATAGATAGAGATAAATAGATAGGTACTTGGATGGATGGATGGATCGATCGATAGATAGATTGAGAAAGAGAGATAGCGAGAAAGAGAGATAGATAGATAGAGAGAAATAGATAGATAGAGAGAGAGATGGATGGATGAATGGATAGATAGATAGATAGAGAAAGAGAGATAGCGCGAGAGAGAGATAGATAGATAGAGAGAGAAATAGATAGATAGAGAGAGAAATAGATATATATAGAGAGAAATAGATAGATAGAGATAGATAGATAGATAGAGAGGTAGATAAATAGCTAGCTAGCTAGCTAGATAGATAGATGGATGGATGGATAAATAGATAGGGAGATACATACATTTAGATAGAGTATAGATAGAGATAGAGATAGAGAGATAGATAGATAGATAGAGAAAGAGAGATAGAGAGATAGCGCGAGAGATAGATAGATAGATAGAGAGAGAAATAGATAGATAGAGAGAGAAATAGATATATAGAGAGAGAAATACATAGATAGAGATAGATAGATAGATAGAGAGGTAGATAAATAGATAGCTAGCTAGCTAGATAGATAGATAGTTGGATGGATGGATAAATAGATAGGGAGATACATACATTTAGATAGAGTATAGATACAGATAGAGATAGAGATAGATAGATAGAGAGAGAGAGAGAAATAGATAGGTAGCTAGATAGATAGATAGATAGTTGGATGGATGGATGGATAGATATGTAGATAGACACATAGATAGAGAGATACATAGATAGATATAGATATAGATAGAGATAGATAGATAGAGATATATAGATAAAGATATAGATAGAGAGAGAGATAGAGAGATATATAAATAAAGAGATAGATAGATAGATAGATAGATAGATAGAAAGATATCGGACGAATGGAGCTCTATGAAAAGAAAATTGGTATGGTTATTACAATCATTGAATACTAGAATTCTATTGATTTGAAACACGATCAAATGTTCAGAAAATTACCCAAATCTCGAAAGAATTTTTGAAAAAGAAAATCAAGAAATTCAATAATGTTAAATAAAAAAATCATTTTATACATGAATTTTTCATTAGAATGAATGGCACAAACTTTAGAACGCACACTTAAACCGTTCTCGTGATATTGCACATTTATCAAATGAATTTATCGGAAAAATTACATAAAATTCTGTTTGTAATACTTGGCGAATTTTTGAAAAGGGTGCCAAATTAACGAAAATCTCGCAAAATTAGCAAAAATAATGCTAAAATTATGAGAACGACGCCAAGTTGATCAATTAAATTATTAATATATTTTAACATATGAACTGTATTACTTAGTACATGCTAGCTATATTTTCAATTGTCAAGTTAGATTTGTGCAAAATATAAGCTAATTTTGTTGCATTTTATTATGCTGTCATCCAGAAGAGCGCCAAATGTTAGTGTACAGTTCAACGTTTAAAACTTTGTGCTGTGGATCTTGTACACCATTATTCCACTGTGAAAGAAGTAAAATCATTGTATTATGTAGGGAAAGTCATGTGCTGACAACATCAGATTTTTGTAATACCGACAACAGATATAAGTCGACTGATCCTCAATACTATTGAGTTATAAATAACTCTTAATTTTCTATTAATATTCAATTTTATTCTGCCAAGAAATTTTATTCTGTCATTTTTTGAAGACGAGATGATGTTTAAATATCTTTTAATGTGGTTTTAATGATATTTTCCAAGTGATTCATTAAAGAAAATAATAATAAAAAAAATGGATTATAAATATAAATAAATGTATAATTATCTAACATCATTAAAAGAATTGTATTACTAATTTATTTCTATGTTTTTAAAAAAATTGGCATCGGAATAAAATTACATTGGAAATAAATTATTTTCAAATCAGTTTTAAAATTCCATTCCGAAATTAAAAGAAAATCTGCATATTTTTTATAAAACTTCTTTAGAAATTTCCCATCTTATTTACTTAAAGAATACCATATCATTTCAAATATTTAAAAACTATTTATTGGCATATTCAAAAGTTTTGTAGAATACTTTTATAACATTTATAAAAAAATAAAATAATATCGTCTTCTTATTTAACAAGTAAGCAATCTCATTATCCACAGATTACAAGATGTCGAATCTAATAATATAATTTCAAAATAAAACAATTTATGTCTACTAAATATAATTAAATGCATTAAAAAAAATAATTACCCTTTGAATAGAATCTATTTATTCTCACAGATCTGTTGGTAATTACATTTGTAATTTGAAATTTCAGACGATAACATTGCGTTGCCACACATTACTTAGATAATAACTGTTTAATCATGAGTCAGTCGATTTTTCTTGCATTTCATCAAAGAACATTTGGCTTTTCATTTGAATCGTTTATTTCTTTCGCTTTCGTTATTAGGAAAAATATTCGCATATCTATTATTTTTATTTTTTAATAAATACCATGCATTTCATATTTTTTTAATCAAGAAACTTTATGTTATATTAGAAATTTAAATTTGCATTGAAACTACTTCCTGGTTTATTATGCAAACTAGAGGTTTTTGATCTTTGATAGAATATTTTTACTTTCTGTATATATACATAGTAAAATTCGAATTTAAGTTTTCAACGGAATAGCACGTTTCAAGTATTCCTGAACAGGAATCGAACGTTTTTGAGGTGATGGCTGCGTAAGTATGTGTGTGTGTGTAAGTATATGTCCAAGTATGCGTGTGTGTAAGTAGGTGTGTGTGTAAATATGTGTGTGTCCATGAGTCTGTGGAGACAATATCTCACGAACGTAGGAGCGTTTAAAATAAAATTTGGTACAGAAAGTTACAATATGTGAATACAGGAAGTCTATGAATTTCGAACGAAATTGAATGTTCGAAACATCCAAAATTTTTTAACGTAGTGCTGAAAAATTCCTTAAAAGATCAAAACTTTCAATAATGCTATGTAAATAATCATTTCTTATGTAATTTTTCATTAGAAAACAATTGACATAAATTCTAGAATGCTAGCTTGAATCGTTCTCGAGATATTGCCCTTTTTCAAATAAATTAAAAAAAAAAATCACATATGTGGCGATATTTTGCCCTATATTAACGAAAATATCGCCAAACTTGTAAAAATGATACTAAGTTAACGAAATTGACGTCAAATTGATGAATTATTTATTAAAATATATATGAACTGTATTGCTTATTGCGAATGCTATCAATATTGATAATTGGCGGTAACTTGCTCCCGAGGGAGCTAGTAACGCCACGAACACAAAAATTGTATCGCAGCTATTTTTCACTACAAATATTGAAACTATAAAATTTCGTGATTATTGAGCTATAAATAACGACTTTCATGCATGATTATGTTAAATTTTGTCTTATGCTGCCATGTGAAGTAATATAAAATTCAAAATTTTATTTAGATTTTTGGTAAACAAAGCCAAATATAAAGAATATATCGAAAGAATTTTTGAAAAAGAAAATCAAGAAATTCAATAATGTTAAATAAAAAAATCATTTTATACATGAATTTTTCATTAGAATGAATGGCACAAACTTTAGAACGCACACTTAAACCGTTCTCGTGATATTGCACATTTATCAAATGAATTTATCGGAAAAATTACATAAAATTCTGTTTGTAATACTTGGCGAATTTTTGAAAAGGGTGCCAAATTAACGAAAATCTCGCAAAATTAGCAAAAATAATGCTAAAATTATGAGAACGACGCCAAGTTGATCAATTAAATTATTAATATATTTTAACATATGAACTGTATTACTTAGTACATGCTAGCTATATTTTCAATTGTCAAGTTAGATTTGTGCAAAATATAAGCTAATTTTGTTGCATTTTATTATGCTGTCATCCAGAAGAGCGCCAAATGTTAGTGTACAGTTCAACGTTTAAAACTTTGTGCTGTGGATCTTGTACACCATTATTCCACTGTGAAAGAAGTAAAATCATTGTATTATGTAGGGAAAGTCATGTGCTGACAACATCAGATTTTTGTAATACCGACAACAGATATAAGTCGACTGATCCTCAATACTATTGAGTTATAAATAACTCTTAATTTTCTATTAATATTCAATTTTATTCTGCCAAGAAATTTTATTCTGTCATTTTTTGAAGACGAGATGATGTTTAAATATCTTTTAATGTGGTTTTAATGATATTTTCCAAGTGATTCATTAAAGAAAATAATAATAAAAAAAATGGATTATAAATATAAATAAATGTATAATTATCTAACATCATTAAAAGAATTGTATTACTAATTTATTTCTATGTTTTTAAAAAAATTGGCATCGGAATAAAATTACATTGGAAATAAATTATTTTCAAATCAGTTTTAAAATTCCATTCCGAAATTAAAAGAAAATCTGCATATTTTTACAAAACTTCTTTAGAAATTTCCCATCTTATTTACTTAAAGAATACCATATCATTTCAAATATTTAAAAACTATTTATTGGCATATTCAAAAGTTTTGTAGAATACTTTTATAACATTTATAAAAAAATAAAATAATATCGTCTTCTTATTTAACAAGTAAGCAATCTCATTATCCACAGATTACAAGATGTCGAATCCAATAATATAATTTCAAAATAAAACAATTTATGTCTACTAAATATAATTAAATGCATTAAAAAAAATAATTACCCTTTGAATAGAATCTATTTATTCTCACAGATCTGTTGGTAATTACATTTGTAATTTGAAATTTCAGACGATAACATTGCGTTGCCACACATTACTTAGATAATAACTGTTTAATCATGAGTCAGTCGATTTTTCTTGCATTTCATCAAAGAACATTTGGCTTTTCATTTGAATCGTTTATTTCTTTCGCTTTCGTTATTAGGAAAAATATTCGCATATCTATTATTTTTATTTTTTAATAAATACCATGCATTTCATATTTTTTTAATCAAGAAACTTTATGTTATATTAGAAATTTAAATTTGCATTGAAACTACTTCCTGGTTTATTATGCAAACTAGAGGTTTTTGATCTTTGATAGAATATTTTTACTTTCTGTATATATACATAGTAAAATTCGAATTTAAGTTTTCAACGGAATAGCACGTTTCAAGTATTCCTGAACAGGAATCGAACGTTTTTGAGGTGATGGCTGCGTAAGTATGTGTGTGTGTGTAAGTATATGTCCAAGTATGCGTGTGTGTAAGTAGGTGTGTGTGTAAATATGTGTGTGTCCATGAGTCTGTGGAGACAATATCTCACGAACGTAGGAGCGTTTAAAATGAAATTTGGTACAGAAAGTTACAATATGTGAATACAGGAAGTCTATGAATTTCGAACGAAATTGAATGTTCGAAACATCCAAAATTTTTTAACGTAGTGCTGAAAAATTCCTTAAAAGATCAAAACTTTCAATAATGCTATGTAAATAATCATTTCTTATGTAATTTTTCATTAGAAAACAATTGACATAAATTCTAGAATGCTAGCTTGAATCGTTCTCGAGATATTGCCCTTTTTCAAATAAATTAAAAAAAAAAATCACATATGTGGCGATATTTTGCCCTATATTAACGAAAATATCGCCAAACTTGTAAAAATGATACTAAGTTAACGAAATTGACGTCAAATTGATGAATTATTTATTAAAATATATATGAACTGTATTGCTTATTGCGAATGCTATCAATATTGATAATTGGCGGTAACTTGCTCCCGAGGGAGCTAGTAACGCCACGAACACAAAAATTGTATCGCAGCTATTTTTCACTACAAATATTGAAACTATAAAATTTCGTGATTATTGAGCTATAAATAACGACTTTTATGCATGATTATGTTAAATTTTGTCTTATGCTGCCATGTGAAGCAATATAAAATTTTATTTAGATTATTGGTAAACAAAGCCAAATATAAAGTTTCGTAAAAATCCACTAATATTTGTGGACATTACGCCAAAAACTGTTAAAACGTGTCAAAGAAGTCTTAAAAGATATAAATCAATACCGTGAAAACAATAATTTTCTCAATGCTACGCATGAGAAAATAAGTACCTGCCTGAAATGAGTAAGTGAAGGGGTGGTTTATTAAAATTTACAGGACTTCCATTATAGCTAGAACCTTGGTTTGTGTTATTCAATCAGTCTCAGCTTCGATACTGAGGGATAAATCTAAAATTTCGAAAATTCAAATTAGGTCCATCAGTGTAAAGGAATAATACCAAATATATATATGTATATATATATATATATATATATATATATATATATATATATATAACACCTTTGCCTAATGATCGAGCACTTCCATTCCAAGTAGAATTTCGGTTCGGGTCTCATTTGATTCGTCTTAGCTTCCGAATCAAAGGAAGTTTTGTCCCCTAATGACGAAGGGAAAAATAGAAGATTTTTCCTTTAAATGAGGAAAAATCTAACATTTCAAAAATTTGAATTAGGACGACTATGGAATGGGGTATTAAAAAAATATCGAAATGACTTACTACGTCCACTCTTGTAGTTAAAATGTCGGATTTTGATCGGATTCGATTCATCTCAGTTTCCAGATCAATGTAAAAATCGAAAATTCGAATTAGGAGGGATTATACAATGGGATGTTAAAAAAAAAAAAAAAACTTACGCCATTTTGCCTTTGAAAAATAATAAATGCAGAATTTGATATTTTTTCGCTGTCAACAATTAAAACTGGTTATATACAACTTTTATTGCGTATGTAGGTGTCACATTTAACGATCACTAGCCATTCAGAAGGCGCAAAGCGCGGAAGAAAGAGCTAGTTTTATATAATACCATAACTAAATGCTGTTTGGGAACGCCCCCCCCCCCCTTCTCCACTTTGTTGACGGGCATAAATACGGAAAAATAGATGGAGTTTTCCTATCTTCCACAACGCTAAAAATCGGGGGTGGGGGGTGATATATTCTTCTCCTTACCTCTTATCCCACACGTGGTTTTGACGAAAAGGGGGGGGGGGTTAAATAGATATCTTTGATTGACTATTGCTGCTTGATATACTGCGCGTAAACTGTTAATTATTTTATATCCACGTCTTTTCCACCTTTGCTAATGCGCCCCCGTGTGTCAACCAACTTGATCGGTAATAATTTGTAGAAGCGATCATAGGTGCCAACTCAGGTAGAAATTATCCCAAAATCCCTTCGTCCAGGTAGAAGTCATCCCCAAATCCCTTCGTCCAGGTAGAAATCATCCAAAAATGTTCTACTGTTTAGGCTCGAACCAACAAAGGGATGTTTGGATTCAGAGTTCTAGCATCCATCTAAGACCTACTTCGTTATCACTGCTGTTAAGTAGACTGTAAACTACATAACCAGCTGCTTTCCCAAAATTAATCCTCTAAAATAAATCTTCTGTCACTAATACCACATTCCAGCAAACACACAAAAGATTTCAAATCACAAAACGCCACTTAATTAAGCCTGAAATATAAACAATGGACTCTTGATCCCAGGCTCTGATAGACATATTCTACTGTCCATGCACCTTCTTCTTCATTTTGTTCTATTGAAGCCCTTGGGGTTTCCGGCCTTTCATCTGAAGACGATCTCTCCGATTTTTATTTTTAAATGCCGCCCATCTTTTTCCGTTCATTATCGAACGGGTGTCACCAACCTCGACTTCAACTCTTCTCTCTGTTCCTAAGCGACTGAGAATCAAGATGGCGACAATGAATGCAATGACGTCACGGTTGGATGGGTTACGGTAGCAGTTATCGGTGTAATGAGAAGCAGTTACGGATTGTAAATAAAGAAAACAAAATAAGTGTGGGTTTCCGTGTGTAAAGGAAATTAATTGGATGGTATTTTTGTGTTGAAGGTTGATATTTTTTTCAATAGGGACAATGCCAGTAAGGTGAACAGACTGATTAGATCTTTATTGCTCTGTTTATTAGACTGAAGACTGAATGGCTAAGATGGGTTTTAAATCATTTTCATGACAATAATTAGCGCCCCCTACACAATATTAATGCAAATGTTCTTTTGAACTATTCGGTACCTGTTTATCAAAATGAAAATTTATATCATCAACAAATTAACTCCTGCTTTAATAAATCCGATTAATATAAATAAAACCTAAAGAACAGCCAAAGAACCAGAAGAGGTATTTTAAAACAATCTAAAAAAGCAGAGATGAGACAACGAAGGAAGGTAAGTCACTAAGATATAGAATGTTTAAGATATTATAACTTTTAAACCAGAAAAAGTAAGCAACTTAAACTAAAGAATAAACAAATCAATAACAATGGATAGAAAGATAAGAATGTACAAAATCCTCAGGTGACGCATGCACCGCTTATCTTTTTAAATGTTCTTTCTTTTTATGTTCTTAATGTTCTTTCTTTTCAACCTTGTTACTATGCAAAAAAGGTTATTTCATGCTCCAATATAAATGACTGTTGGTGGATTGTTAGACGTCAAAATACAAAACTATTACTTCTCTGGTGAAGTAGACGTCAGAATACAAAACTATTACCCAACTATTACTTCTGTGGTGAAGGGAACTAACTAGATCCACAAGAATGGTGTTAACAACTTTGTCACACAATATTGCATAAGGAAATTATACATATTTCATGATAGCTAATAGTTTGTTTGTTTAATTTTATGCAATTCTTTTCATACATTTATGTAAAAAATGTGCAATATCTTGATAACGGTTCATACTACCGTTCTAAAATTTGTTTATTACAATTACTTAAAAAATGATATTTTATGTAACATTATTGAAGGTTCTGATTTTTTAAAGATTTTTTCAAAATTTTATTCGAAATTTGGGGAGAGGGAAGGTTTTTCGAACATTAATCGATTACATATAAAATCAATAGGGTTCTAGTTTTTACCGATTCTAACAATCGTACGTAATTACTGTAAATTAATCGTACGTAATTATGTTATTAATCAACGTCAATTAATCGTACGTAATTATGTTCGTAATTAACGTCAATTAATCGTACGTAATTATGTTCTTAATTAACGCCAATTAATCGTACGTAATTATGTTCGGAATGCTGCACTCGTTTGTGAGATATCGCATCTACAGACTTACGCACGCGCACACATACACATACATACACCACATAAACGCGCGTACACACATATGCGCGCGCACATATACACACGTAGACACACACATCCATACCTAAACATACATGCACATACACACACGTACACGTACACACACAACACGTACATTACCCCAAAACCTTCGGTAACAGTTCAGGGATGTTTGAAACATGTTCTTTCGTAGAAAACTCTGAATTCGAATTTTCGACAAAGTCACCCTTCTCTATACATTATACTATGCTTTAGGTAATCTTCAGATTTAAAAGTATGTTCATAATTATAAAAATATAAATTATCCAATATATAACTACAACCACCCTGTGGGACAACAGAGATTTGTAAGTATACATTGTTACCCTGGAAGAAATAATGGTTAAATACGTAATAAGAAGTGAAGGAATTTGAGAAAATTTATGGAAAATGAATTTTGATATGGTCTGTGTTATAAGAAATAAATGTACAATATAGTGCAAAAATTATGCCCTAAATATCCTGTATATTTATATAATTGAATTGGTTAAAATACCAATTCAATCGAAAGTTTATAAACCATAAATATTATCTACCATTCTTAAATTATTAGTTCTTTGCTATTAACTAGATAAAACAATCATTCCCAGAGTGATCATAGTGGTGGAATTAAAATTTTTGGGCTAACAACTAAAATTTATGTCGAATTCCCTCCCCCCCTTTTTTTCTAGATGATTTTTTTTTATGTATTATAAAACAATTTACAATTGGTGAATTTATTTATTTTATGGGAAAAATAACGTGCAATTGTATCACATAAACATGTTAATAATGCATTTAAAAAAAAAGAATTAAATATAATAAAAATAAAAAAATCTGATGTGGGCAGCACATGACTTTCCCTCCAGACTCGTATTCACGTTCATTTTATTTCTTCAATAATTCATTATATTGAGTTTAATTGCACAAAATAACACCCGCAATTATTGAAAATTACACTGAATTTGCATTTTCAATTCAATTTTTGTTCTCATTTGGTAATTGGACTTATTTTCAAAAGTGGGGTAGCGTAAATGCGAAAAACTAAAATATCTCGAGAACGGCTAATCCCAGTGTGATGGGGTTGATCTTATTCTTTTCATCGTCAAAAATGACGTATAAAACAATCATTTAATTGATATATTTGAGCATACGTAGTTTTTTATTTTAGACTTTGAAGATTTTTGAGGACCATTTCGCAAAAAAATACAGATTATTTTTTTCTAAATTATACCAAAATCTAATCAACACCAGGGTAATCCACAAGTGACTTACCTACCAAATTTTGAGAAATTTTGTCCATTAGGTTTTTAATTACAGTGGATAAATACATTGTACGAACAGACACACACATACAGACGTCACGCTAAAAATATTTTTTTTCGTATTCTAGAGGTTCCAAAACGTATAGATTTGTCGAAAACTCGAGTTGCAATTTTTGGTATGATTCCAATACTTTCCCTATACATTACCATGCATTGCAGGGAAAGTAAAAATCTGATGTGAGCAGCACATGACTTTCCCTGCAGTCTCAAATTCATTTTTTCTTTATTTCTTTAAGAACTCATTAAATTGAGTTTAATTGCACAAAATGCCACTAAATTTGCATTTTTAATTCAATTTCTGCTTTTATTTGGTAATTGGACATTTTCCCAAAGGCGGTATAAAAAAAATGCGAAAAATCTCAAATATCTCGAGAACGGTTAGTTCTAGAGTAATAGAGTTGTTATTATCTTTTCCTCGTCAAAAATTACGTATAAAACAAGCATTTAATTGATACGTTTGAACATACGTAGTCTTTATTAGATATTGGCGATATTTGCGGGCCATTTCGTACAAAAAGGCAGGTTGTTCTTTTCCGAATCGTACCCAAATCTAATCAGCACCAGAGAATCCCACATGTGATTTATCTACTAAATTTTGTGAAATTTGATCAATTTGTATTTGGTCAATTGCTAGAGTGAATACATGAGAGTTTTGGGGGCCATTTCGCAAAAAAAAAGGCGGGTTCTTTTTTCCAGAATTGTACCAAAAACTAATCAGCACCAGGGTCACACCCAAGGGTCTTACCTACCAAATTTTATGAATTTCGGTGCATTAGTTTTTGCGTTAGAGTGGATACATACATTGCACAGACACACAGACAGACGTCACGCTGAAAATAGTTTTTTCGTATTCTAGAGGTTTCGAAACATGTAGATTCGTCGAAAACTCGAGTTGCGATTTTCGACACGATTCCCTGCCTGTATTGCAGGGAATCCAATACTTTCCCTGTATTACATTACCATGTATTGTAGGGAAAGTAAAAATAAATAGCATCTTTTAGCTAGTTTAGCAGTAAACTTAGCAATAAGCTCTCTCATATTCGTTTTTCTAGTCTTATTATTTTCCATTTTCAGAATCATTTAATCGTGATTGTCCGATTGAATTTTTGTTGTACACTTTTATAAGTTTTAATTTGTGGAATGACTTTTGAGCAGCAGAAGCCGGCAGAGTGACCGTCAGAGAAGACCGGCAGAGTGAAAAATGTAACAATACAGAATACACATCAGGTAAATCGCTTTTTACCGATTTATATTTGTTAAGTAACATGTCTACGAAATTCTTAATCATCATTTGTGTTTTTAGATCATTTTTCGTCAGTGATTAGAAAAAAGTGTGCAAATGACGTTCTTCTATATGCCAAGTCGCCCGGCGGTCAGAGAGATGAGAAGAAAGGCAATAATAGCGATTGGTGCTTAAAGTGTTACACAGGGCAATTTTTATTATCGAATTTCGGCAATTCCTACCGTCAATCATACCTTAAGCCCTTTCTGTCTAATGTCGCCGATTTCATTCCAGGAAGCATTCTTTTGTGTGTGTGTGTGTGTGTGTTTTTCATATAATTTGGATCTCTGATATCCCACAGGTATCTGTAATTTGGTAGAAGTGCTATTCATTTTTTTCCAGTTCCAGATTCCAACGTAAGCTGCTTGAGATGTGCTTACAGTCGCCATCGCCATCTTTAATGCAGAGAAGAAGACAGGCGGAGCGGAGTGACGCCCAATCCTATATCGTTCTGTGATTGGTTCGCGCTCAGAAATTGAGCAACTGAAAAACTGTGGGAAGGAATTGCTCCGTGTAATAACACCTTTAAAACCCTTAAAGATGTTATTATACGGAGCAATTTCTTTCAGAAATTTTTCAGTAGCACCATACATTTCAATGGGAAGAAATCTTGCAGGCGAATTGCCGCAATAGTTTCGAACTCAGCAGTAAAAATTGCTCAGTTTCTGAAAACGAACTAATCAGAGGACGATAAGATTCGACTTCACTCCGCTCTGCCTTTCTTCCCCTGATTTGCATTCAAGATGGCAATGGTAACTGCTAGTACATCCCAAGCAGCTCAACTACGTTGGAATTTGGAGATGGAAAAAAAATAATTATAGAACTTCTACCAAACTACAGACACCTGTGGGATATAAAAGATCCAAATTATATACGAAAATAAATAAATAAATAAATAAATAAAATAAATAAGTAATAGTTCCTGGAATAAAATTGGTGGCATTTGAAAGGAGAGGCTTAAAGTATGATTGACGGACGGAAATGCTGAAGTTCGGCAATAAAATTGCCCTGTGTAATAACACCATAAACATTGATTGCTTTTGCTACCTGATTGTTACGTCCCTGGTGGATCATCACATTCCAGACTAAACCTCTGATATAATTTTTTCCTCTCTGCCGGAAATTTTAAATGAATAACGTCATGTTTGAATGAATAACGTTACAACGACTTAAATCCTTTAATCACGACGTATAGTTAATAATGTCTCACACCTGACAGAAAAGGTGACATTATTGGACTCAATCTCCAGATCGTCACCTATATCTTTGAATGCTACAATCAGTGTCTTAGGCATAAACCGACTTTCTGCACCGATAGCATCTGCAGTGGCGTTGATTATCGTGCTCAAAATAACGGGGTTTAGATAACGTCAGTGAGTGTCGCAATGCCCATTGATTAGCGCTGCGGGTTAATGAGCCTATTCTTTTTGGTTTCGGTCCAATAATGAGAGATTGTTCCATTTTGTAGCGTTTCAAGTTCTTGAGGTATAGATAGGTGAAGGTTAGTTTGTGGACTTGGTTTTAGTGATGGTCCGTAACACCACCAGGGGTCGCGCTGGATTTTTTATTTTCTTCGCCATGCCAAAAACGAAATTAAATTGTTAATTTAAATTAACTACAATGTGGCTGAACACCTCGACTTTCTTATACCAGAATCCATTTTCAGTAGCTTTTTTTTTTTTTTTTTTAAATTAATTTTACAAGAAAAATGTTGAAAAATCGATATCATGGGTATAACTCATTATAATTATAGCATGTAACCCTTCAATTTAAAAGGCTTGAAAAAATATTTTCATTGACATCATACTGTATACGTGTACTGTATATGTGTACCACTGTACCCCCCGGGGGGGGGGGCGGGTAATTTGCTCCCTGAGAGGGGCTAATGACGTCACAAGCAAAAAAATTGTATCGCGGCTATTTTGCACAACAATGATTGAAACTGTAAAGTCTTGTGATCATTGAACCATAAATAAACCTTTTTATGCATGATTAATGTCAAATTTTTATCCTATGCTGCTATGTTAAAAAAAATTCAAATTTAAAATAAATTTCGAAAATTTTGCTTCTTCTTCTTCTTTTTCGACCCAGATCGTCCGACCTACCCATAGATGTAAGGTGCCTATTTGGAAGGCCGGGAAGTGCCACTCAATTTAGACTAGAACCCAGGGGGGAGGTATCCACAGTGACCGTATCCTTCGAAAACTCGAATTCGAATTTTCACCCTCGTGGCAATACTTTCCCTATACATTATTACTTTTCCTACATGCATAGTATAATATATACATAGTATAATGTATAGGGAAAGTATTGGGACGGAGTCGAAGATTCGAAATCGAGTTTTCGAAATATCGCCAACTTGGCGATATTTCGCCTCCAGATTGGCAAACACATTGTTAAAATTGCAAAAATGACACTAAGGTAACGAAAATGACGGCGCGAAATGTAGTGTTAATTAGGTAATTATTAATTAATTAGTATAATTAATATAATTAGGTACATTGATGTAAGTTAAGTATCAATCAATTTGGAGAACTTAGCGACTCATTTAGCAAAATATCGCCATGGTAGTAGTGAATTTAGAGCTGCTTGAAATATGCGTTAATTATGGGTATTCCAAAATAGTTTTACAAGTTGTATCTGGGAAAACGCCCAATGTACAATTCAACATTTAAAATATTGTGCCGTAGATCTTATACATCATTTCTTTTATTCCCTTCCTTATATACATAGTATAATGTATAAGGAAAGTATTGAGGAAAGCCCAGGTCGTCCGACTCACCCGCGGGCATGAGCAGCAAAGTGAGCGGCCGGAAGGAACGTAATGTGACGGGGTCGAAAATTCGAATTCGATTTTCCGACGGAAGAGCACGTTTCAAGCACCCCTGATCACGAATCGAACATTTTTGAGGTGATGTCTGTCTGTGTGTGTGTGTGTTAGTGAGTCTGAAGAGACTATAGCTCATGAACGAATGGAGTAATTCAAATGAAATTTGGTACAAAAATTACAATCCGTAAATACTGGAATCGCATTGTTTTTAAACACAATTAAATGTTCAGAACCCTCCTAAATTTTCGAGTGAAATTTTGAAAAAATCATCAAAAAATCAAAACCTTTAATAAAGACACGCAAATAGACATTTCTTATGTAATTTTTCTTTAAAAAACGATTGACATGAATTTTAGAGCACTAGCATGAACCGTTCTCGAGATATTGCACATTTTTCAAATAAATTTATCAAAAAATAACATAAATTAAAAAAAGATTAACTGTTGAGAAACATGTTCACTTTTCATACGTAATATCATGCGATAAATATGGTGGCATCATTCTTGTGGATCTAGCTCGTTCCATTCATGAGAAAAGATACTTCGAGTAATACTTTTGTATTTGAACGCCAATAGTCATTTATCTGCTATAAGAATAACTTATTTCTCCGTCCATAACGCTTATCGAGATTTTGGCGACGAATTCAGCGGAAAGTCGCTAATTTGGTGACTTTATAAATGTTGCCAAATTAACGAAAATCTCGCCAAATGGATAAAAATGACGCTAAATCAATGAAAATGACGACTAATTAATGAAAATTCAATATCTTGGAAAGAATTTAAGTATCTACTATAAGAATAACCTATTTTTTTACTGTAAAAGTAGTAAATTTATTGCATTATATAAGGAAAGTCACGTGTTGCTTGCCCAGAGCAGATTTTTTCATAATGCATTAAATTGAGTTTAATTGCAAAAAATAACATGAGCACGCTCTGATATTATATCCAATTTGCATTTTTAATGCTCCCTCGTTTCATTTGATAACTTAAAACTTCTTCAACTTCTCAAAATTAAAAATTAAAAATATCTTGAGAACGGTTCATCCTAATGTAATAGAGTCATAGTCTTACTCGTTTTGTTGTCAAAAATTACACCAACATCAAGTACATAATTAATATATTTCAGCAATTTTAGTCATTTATTTCAGATTTTCACGATCTTTACGGGTCATTTCCCCAAACAGGGACGGTTATGTTTTTCCGAATTGCACCAAAATCTTATCAGCAACAGGAAAAATATCAAGGGACTTAACTATTGAATGTTAAGAAATTTCATCAATACAGTGCAAAGCACAACGCAAAAAGCCTTTAGCTCCTTAAAATTAAAAAAAAATCTTAAATATCTCGAAAACGGCCTACCAAATTTTGTGAAATTCATTTTATTAGTTTTTCAGTTAGAGTGGGTACATTGCATAAATAGACACATACACAGCCATCAAGCTAAAAATAGTTTTTTCGGGTTTTAAAGTGCTCGAAACGCGTAGATCTGTTGAAAACTCCAGTTGAGATTTTTTGCACGCTTCCAATATTTTTCCATATACATTATCATTTATTGTAGGGAAAGTAAAACCATTTTGTAGATAACGTCACGTGACGCCAACATTAGATGTTTTTTCTGTGTGAAAATAGAAGGTTCGTTGCTACTAATTACCTGTAAATGCTCAACAGTTAATGGATTCTTAGGAACCGTGGATTTTTCATCATCCAAGTGCAACAAATCATCATGCGACGTGACCAATGACATCACGTGACACCTGAGTACTTTTACTTACGTAACAGCTTTATTCGGCACTCTGCGTTAACACCTAAATATCGATAAATAACAGAAATGAGGAAAATATAATAATTATTACTTTCCCTGCAATACATGGTAATGTATAGGGAAAGCATTGGAATCATGCCGAAAATCGCAACTCGAATTTTCGACGGATCTACACGTTTCGAGACCTCTAGAATATGAAAAACTATTTTTAGCGTGACGTCTGTGTGTGTTTGTCTGCATGTGCAATGTATGTATCTACTCTAACTCAAAAACTAATGGACCGAATTTCATAAAATTTGGTAGGTAAGCCACTTGGGTGTGACCCTGGTGCTGATTAGTTTTTAGTATGATTCGGGATAAAAGAACCTGCTTTTTTTTGCGAAATGGCCCGCAAAAATCGCCTGTATCCACTCTAGCTAAAAACTAATGGACTGAATTTCACAAAATTCGGTAGATCTCGAGAACAAAATATCTCGAGAACGGCTAGACATAGTGTAATGGGGTTGGTCTTATTCTTTTCGTCGTTAAAAATTACGTATTAAACGAGCATTTAATGGATATATTTGAGCATACGTAGTTCTTCGGTTTGGATTTTGACGATTTTTGAGGGCCATTTTGCAAAAAAAGGCAGGTTATTTTTTCCGAATCATACCAAAATCTAATCAGCACCAGGGTGACCCACAAGTGACTCATCTACCGAATTTTATTAAATTCGGTCCATTAGCTTTTTAGTTAGAGTGGATACAAACTTTTGCGGGCCATTTCGCAAAAAAAAAAAAAAAAAGGCGGGTTTTTTTAACCCGAATCGTACCCAAAACTAATCAGCACCAAACTCGCCCACAAGTGACTTACCTACCAAATTTTGGGAAATTCGGTCCATTAGTTTTTTAGTTAGAGTGGATACAAAATCTGCACAGACACACTGACAGACACACAGACACACACACAGACGTCACGCTAAAAATAGTTTTTTCGTATTCTAGAGGTCTTGAAACGTGTAGATCCGTCGAAAACTCGAGTTGTGATTTTCGGCATGATTCCAATACTTTCCCTATGCATTACCATGTATTGCAGGGAAAGTAAAAATCTGATGTGGGCAGCACATGACTTTCCCTGCAGACTTATATCCACGTTCTCCTTATTTTAATTAAATTTATTTCACTTTTAATTCAATTTTCTTTCTCATTCGGCAACCGGGCTTATTTTCAAAGGTGGCGTAAGGAAAGTACGAAAAACTAAAATATCTCGAGAACGGCTAGTCCTAGTGTAATGGGGTTGGTCTTATGGGGTTGGTCTTCTTCGTTGGTCTGGGGTTAGTGTAATGGGGTTGGTCTTCTTCGTTAAAAATTACGTATTAAACAAGCATTTAATGGATATATTTGAGCATACGTAGCTTTTTAGTTTAGATTTTGGCAATTTTTGCGGGCCATTCTACAAAAAAAGGCAGGTTATTTTTTTCTGAATCGTACCAAAATCTAATCAGCACCAGAGTGACCTATACGTGACTCATCTACGAATTTTGTGAAATTCGGTCCATTAGTTTCTTAGCTAGAGTGGATACAAGCTTTTGCGGGCCATTTCGCAAAAAAAAGGCAGGTTCTTTTATTCCGAATCGTACCCAAAACTAATCAGCACCAGCCCCGCCCACAAGTGACTTACCTACAAAATTTTGTGAAATTCGGTCCATTAGTTTTTTAGTTAGAGTGGATACAATATCTGCACAGACAGACAGACACACAGACACACAGACACACACACAGCCGTCACGCTAAAAATGGTTTTTTCGTATTCTAGAGGTCTTGAAACGTGTAGATCCGTCGAAAACTCGAGTTGTGATTTTCGGCATGATTCCAATACTTTCCCTATACATTACCATGTATTGCAGGGAAAGTAAAAATTTGATGTGGGCAGCACATGACTTTCCCTGCAGACTTATATTAACGTTCTCGTTATTTTAATTAAATTTATTTCACTTTTAATTCAATTTTCGTTCTCATTCGATAACCGGACTTATTTTCAAAGGTGGTGTAGGGAAAGTAAGAAAAACTAAAATATCTCGAGAACCGCTAGTCCTAGTGTAATGGGGTTGGTCTTATTCTTTTCATCGTTAAAAATTACGTATCAAATCAGCATTTAATGGATATATTTGAGTACACCCAGTTTTTTATTTTAAATTTTGGCAATTTTTGCGGGCCATTTTGCAAAAAAAGGCAGGTTATTTCTTTTTGAATCGTACCAAAATCTAATCAGCACCAGGGTGACCAATACGTAACTCATCTACCGAATTTTGTGAAATTTGGTCCATTCGTTTTTCAGCTACAGTGGATACAAGCTTTTGCGGGCCATTTCACAAAAAAAGGCGGGTTCTTTTATTCTGAATCGTACCCAAAACTAATCAGCACCAGCCCCGCCCACAAGTGACTTACCTACAAAATTTTGTGAAATTCGGTCCATTAGTTTTTTAGTTAGAGTGGATACAATATTTGCACAGACAGACAGACACACAGACACACAGACACACAGACACACAGACACACACACAGACGTCACGCTAAAAATGGTTTTTTCGTATTCTAGAGGTCTTGAAACGTGTAGATCCGTCGAAAACTCGAGTTGTGATTTTCGGCATGATTCCAATACTTTCCCTATACATTACCATGTATTGCAGGGAAAGTAAAAAATCTGATGTGAGCAGCACATGACTTTCCCTGCAGACTTATATTAACGTTCTCTTTATTTTAATTAAATTCATTTCACTTTTAATTCTATTTTCGTTCTCATTCGATAACCGGACTTATTTTCAAAGGTGGCGTAGGGAAAGTACGAAAAACTAAAATATCTCGAGAACGGCTAGTCCTAGTGTAATGGGGTTGGTCTTATTCTTTTCATCGTTAAAAATTACGTATTAAATCAGCATTTAATGGATATATTTGAGTATACCCAGTTTTGTATTTTAGATTTTGGCAATTTTTGCGGGCCATTTTGCAAAAAAAGGCAGGCTATTTTTTTCTGAATCGTACCAAAATCTAATCAGCACCAGGGTGACCTATACGTAACTCATCTACCGAATTTTGTGAAATTCGGTCCATTAGTTTTTCAGCTACAGTGGATACAAGCTTTTGCGGGCCATTTCAAAAAAAAGCGGGTTCTTTTATTCTGAATCGTACCCAAAACTAATCAGCCCCAGCCCCACCCACAAGTGACTTACCTACAAAATTTTGTGAAATTCGGCCCATTAGTTTTTTAGTTAGAGTGGATACAATATCTGCACAGACAGACAGACACACAGACACACAGACACACACACAGACACACACACAGACGTCACGCTAAAAATGGTTTTTTCGTATTCTAGAGGTCTTGAAACGTGTAGATCCGTCGAAAACTCGAGTTGTGATTTTCGGCATGATTCCAATACTTTCCCTATACATTACCATGTATTGCAGGGAAAGTAAAATAAGTTCAAATGCCTATCTTAATTAATCTGCAATAATTACTTCGTTAATTACAGTGTAGAAAGTTGATTAAAATATCAACTGGTCTTTGGAGGAGAAAACAGTTTTTCTTTATGATAGAGAGATAGAGTTAAAGCAAAAAGACAGGTGCGTTAAGACAGGTGTAACTATTTTGATATGATCCCCCTGTCTCTGTTGCCAAAAAAAGTCTGTTTTTGTCCATCGAAACATGCTGATATTTAAAACAACATTTTATGCTTTTTTAGCGAAGCATTTTAAAAGCAGATTTAAGTAAATAGTAGTCAATTTGACAGAAATTTTCTCCCACGTTGTTTCGAATATTTTTTGCAAAATTATTTTATTTTTTAATGAATTAAGAATTTTTTTATCACAAAATCAAGACTCCCGAGGATAGACAGACATCAGTTTTAAAATGAAAAGTTCGTGTCCAGAAATACTTAAAACACTGGAAATTTCACAAGGAAAAACGATAACAAAAATTATATCACATTAAAATATGTTGAACATACCGTATTTTCTAAAGAATTGCTATTCTTATCAGCTGTACTAACTAAAAAAAGAACTATTTATAAAGAACCTGTTCCTTTATCAACTACATGAATAAGTCTATTACGAGAACCTCGTGCAAAAAGAAATCTTCCTTTCTCCAACTGACATTCCACCACGTTCTAGGAACTAAACACAGCTCAAACTCTCTTGATGGATATTTTCTCTTTTTGCGATTCTTTCTCTATGGTTATTCATCTTAAATTCTTTTCATTTCTTTTTTCTCCTTTTTAGGGGGAAAATATCGGTCACTGAACGGACCAAACAACGGACAATGAGTGGTAGAAAAGGGAAAAAAAATTTCTCGAGTTGAGTTGCACTAAAGTTGCTGAGTAAACACATTTCCGAAGAATTTAATCTTGCGGGAAACAAGACAATACAATCGAAGCCCAATTTTGGGTTTAAATATAGCAGGAAATGCAAACATCGTATTTTATTGGAAATTTAGGAACATAATTTTAATTGTTTTGAAATGGCAGTAAATGGTTTTCCTTGCAAATTCATATAAATTTAATTTTTACATTTTTCTTTTCGCATTCATTTAGAGAAAGTATTGTTTTCACGATAATTTTTAGAATTCAGGGCTTGGAGGGCTAAGCACGTTTTAAGAATTCCCGAATCTATTTCGAACACATTTGAAAAGATATGAACGTGTGTGCGTTTGTATATGTATGTGCATAGGGTAGG
The DNA here is from genome assembly GCA_951213105.1 of Amaurobius ferox. Lineage (NCBI taxonomy): Eukaryota > Metazoa > Arthropoda > Arachnida > Araneae > Amaurobiidae > Amaurobius > Amaurobius ferox. Next base: position 29,816,398 of record OX578150.1, on the reverse strand, counting down.
GATACGATAACTCATGATTGAATAGTATCGTTACTGTTTTCCGTGAATCTGTCCCACTTGGCGATAAATTTGATTAAATATCGCCAATTTGGCTACTTTTGGAAAATGTTACAGAATTGGCGAAAATGTCGCCAATTGGCGAAAATTCAATATATCGAAAATGAAATTTAAATTATTTGGCACTCCCTGTCGCTTTGTGGGAATTATTAATTTAATATTCTTGATTCAAATTAGGGCGAGTTTTACTGTTTGTGGGACAAGTACGTTTTATTTTTTCTTTTGAGGGGGGGGGGGGGGGTTGAAAATCCAGACCCGCCCTAAGGCATGAGTAGCAATATGAGTGGCCGGGGGGGGGGGGGTCTAGTGCTATGTGACTGGGGACATTAGGATTGCAAGTGCTTTAGGCGGGTTGGGAGTGCTTTAGGCGGGACCAATGGGAATACAAATTAATAATATCACCTAATTAGTTTTGGGCTGAACCCGGATTGAAAAAATGAAATACATTGTGTACCCTATGGGACCTAATTTTTCAAACATTTTTAAGCGAATTTAAAGTTCACAAATTGCCTCGAAAGTTTTAGGCAATATTCAAATTATCCCATAAAAAATATGAAAAAAATTTCATCAAAATATATTCGGTAGTTTTTTAAATAAAAATTAATATAATAATTACATCCACATTATATGAAGAGATCACGTGACCCACTTCAAAATAAAATATGGCATCCATCTTGTTGTTGTTGTTGAAACCCAGACCGTCCGACCTACCAGAAAGGTGTAAGGTAACTGTTTGGACGGTCGGGAAGTGCCACCCAATTTAGACCGGAACCCAGTGGGGGAGGCATCCACAGGGACCGTACCCTCCTTCCCCTACCACCAACCTCTCGGAAGGACTTTCGGACCCACATGTTTAACGTGATCGTACTCCGCATGAACACGGCGGCAGTTTTGGCAGTGGCTGGAATCGAACCCGGGCCTACCTAGTGCAACTCCAGCACGCTAACCAATGGGCTACCGCGTCCCGGCATCCATCTTGTGTCAAAATCGTGATTTTTAAAGTTCTTTTTAATTGATATTTAGTGTTGTATATCCGTCCTAAGACCGCTTTATTTTTGCTTAATTTCTGTGCATCTACATTCTGAAACAACGCAATTACAATATATTTGAGTTTAAATGATCATTAAACTTTCATTATTTCTACAACAAAGCCTAATTTTCACTTATGGAGAATATAAACACATAAAGCTATAGGATGAGTTGTATAAGAATTGCTGAATTTCTTTAACGCAAAATTATTTTGTTCTGGAGTCTGCAATATAGCCGATATGAAAGAAACATTCATTGATTGTACATAGAGAAGCAGACGATTTATATCAAACTTTTTCGATGTTTTAAGCATAGAGTTAAATTACTTTTACCTCCATGGTTTTAAGTTTTCACATAAAATAAATTATTGTAGTATTGTGATGAATGAAGGGAATGAGATAAAAGTGCATGAATGCAATATTTACAGATTTTACATAGAGATCCAAGCGATTTATATTTCAATGACGCCATTTGAATAAAATTCATTTTTTTCAAAGTTTTAAGCTTTTAAATATAATTAATTATTGTAGTATTGTAATAATTTTTTAAATATTACCGCTGCATGTATCGCATTTTAGAAATGTTTAAACCAGGCGATTTATATTTCAATGACGTCATTTAAATGAAGTTCATTTTTATCGATGAAGTTTTAAGTTTTTAAATATAATTAATTATTGTAGTATTGTGATAATTTTTAAAATATTATCGCTGTATGTATCGCATTTTAGAAATGGTTAAACCAAGCGATTTATATTTCAATGACGTCATTTGAATAAAGTTCATTTTTTTCGATGAAGTTTTAAGTTTTTAAATATAATTAATTATTGTAGTATTGTGATAATTTTTAAAATATTACCGCTGTATATATCGCATTTTAGAAATGGTTAAACCAGGCGATTTATATTTCAATGACGTCATTTGAATAAAGTTCATTTTTTTCGATGAAGTTTTAAGTTTTTAAATATAATTAATTATTGTAGTATTGTGATAATTTTTAAAATATTACCGCTGTATATATCGCATTTTAGAAATGGTTAAACCAGGCGATTTATATTTCAATGACGTCATTTGAATAAAGTTCATTTTTTTCGATGAAGTTTTAAGTTTTTAAATATAATTAATTATTGTAGTATTGTGATAATTTTTAAAATATTACCGCTGTATGTATCGCATTTTAGAGATGTTTAAACCAGACGATTTATATTTCAATGGCGTCATTTAAATAAAGTTCATTTTTATCGATGAAGTTTTTATTTTTTAAATATAATTAATTAGTGTAGTATTGCGATAATTTTTAAAATATTACCGCTGTATGTATCGCATTTTAGAGATGTTTAAACCAGGCAATTTATATTTGAATGACGTCATTTGAATAAAGATAATTTTTTACGACGAAGTTTTAAGTTTTCAAATATAATAAATTATTGTAGTATGGTGATAATTTTAAAAATATTACCACTGAATGTATCGCATTTTAGAGATGTTTAAACCAGACGATTTATATTTCGATGACGTCATGTGAATAAAGTTCATTTTTTTTTCAATAAATTTTGAAGTTTTTAAACACAATAAATTATTGTAGTACTGTGATAATTTAAAATATATCAGCGCTGAAAGCATCGCATTTTAGAGATGTTTAAATAAAATTGCATTTCAGTTGGTAAGTGTTTCATAATCAGTGCTTTATGCATGATTGGTCTTTCTTGTTTATTCTTTAATTTTACGTTCTTCAATTTTTGCTAGTTATTTTTGGAATAATAATAAAGAAATAAATCAGTTCTATGTTTTTGATTCTTACTAAAATCTAATCAGTAGCAGGGTATTGCATGATTATCCAGACTGCTAAATTTCATGAAATTTAGATGCATAGTTTTAAATCTAGAGTGTATACAAACAAACGCACATGCACACAGTTTCACACGCGTACACAGATACACAAACATGCACACAGAGAATTGTCAAGTAAAAATAGTAATAGGAAGGAAAACCAAACTTAATAGTAATAAGTAATGACTACATTAATTATTTGGTTTGATAATTTCAATCAGCATACGGGACAGGATTTTAGGACTATTGATTTTATGAAAGTTTAGTCAGGGAAAGTTCTCCAAATTTTAAATTTTCGATCACTTCTGTTCGAAAATTAAAAAATAAAAGTATTACAAGAATATAATTGTGATAACTAGTTTAGAAATAGGTATTTTATATATTTATATTTTAAATTTAAAAGCAAATACAATTATTGTGCTGTTCTTTAGACATTGCATATTATTGATTTAAATGAAAAAAAAATCTGGTGTGGGCAGCATATGACTTTACCTACAGACTTAAATTCATTTTCTTTCTTTAATAATTTATTAAATTGAGTTTAACTGCACAACATAACAAGCATGATTATTTGAAATTATTCTGAATTTGCACTTTTTATTCAATTTTCGTTATCATTTGATAACTGGACGCATTCTGAAAGGCGGCGTAGTAAGAATGCGAGAAACCTAAAATATCTCGAGAACGGTTAGTCCTATAGAGTGATGGGACTGGACCTATTATTTTCATTGTAAAAAATATGTATGAAACACGTATTTAATTGATGTATTTTTGCGCACGTGGTCTTTTATTTTAGATTTTGACGATTTTTGCCGGACATTTCGGTAAAAAGGCAGGTTCTTTTTTTCCGAATCGTATCAAAATCAAATTAGCACCAGGGTAGCCTACCAGGGTAGCCAGATAAGTTTTTGAGTCAGCGTGGTTTCATTCAGTGGGTACACAGTACACACATACGTGGGCGCAGTAGCCCTGCGGTTAGCGCGCGGGAATTGCACTCGGTAGACCCGGGTTCGAGTCCCGCCGCTGCCAAAACTGCCGACGTGTTCATGCGGAGTACGATCACGTTAAACATGTGGGTCCGTAAGTCCTTCCGAGAGGTTGGTAGTAGGGGAAGGAGGGTACGGTCCCTGTGGATGCCTTCCCCACTGGATTCCGGTCTAAATTGGGTAGCTCTTCCAGGTAGTCCAAACAGTTACTTTGCACCTTTCTGGTAGGTCGGACGGTCTGGGTCTCAACATCAACAACAACAGTACACACACACAGACGTCAAGCTAAAAATAGTTCTTTCGTGTTCTAGAGGTCTCAAACCGTGTAGATCCGTTAAAAACTCGAGTTGCAATTTTCGACAATGCTTTCCCTATACATTACCATGTATTGAAAGGAAAATAGAAATATATAAATATGTTAAATTCTTTGTTAATGCTTTTAATCAGAAAGAAATGTTTTAATTGAAAGTATTTGATTAATATAATTCTTATTTAGGAGTTATCATGAACCGTTTTAGAGATATTTGACAATTTGTTTTCCCACGAGGATAGCCAAATTGAGCTAATAAAACGATTTTTATGAAAAATCGTCTGTTCATTTTTATAGGTAATAGCAATAAGAATACCCCTTCATGTATAGTATAATGTGTACGGAAAGTATTATGACGGGGTCGGAAATTCAAATAAGTTTCCGACGAAAGAACACGTTTAAAGTATCCCTGAACACGAAATGAACATTTTTGAGGTAATGTCTGTATGTCTGTATGTATATGTCATTGTGTGTGTGTGTTTATGTATGTATGTCAGTGTATTTGTGTGTATGTATATATGTTTGTGTATATGTGTGTATGTTAGTGTGTGTGCATGTATGTTAGTGTGTATATGTATGTTAGTGTGTGTATGTATGTTAATGTGGGTGTGTATACTAGTGTGTGTGTGTGTGTGTGTGACGTGTTCGTGAGCCTGTGGATATGATATATCAAGATTGAATGAAGCATTTTGAAAATAATTTGGTACGATTATTACAACCAGATTGTACCAATTGTTGACCCAATATATTGATTTCTTATTAATTTGAAACGCAATCGAACGTTCGGAAGACCCATTGATTTTCGAATGATTTTTCAAAAATCGTTAAAATCTCAGGGTTTTTTAATAATGATATATAAATAATCATTTCACATGTGATTTTTCATTAGAAAGCGATTGATGAAAATTTTAGAACGGTAGATGAGCGGTTCTCGGTTTATTAGACGTGTTTAATAATAATAATAATAATAATAATAATAATAATAATAATAATAATAATAATAATAATAAAAGTAAGCATTATCCAATATGCTTCCTTTTCATAGGCAATATCATGCAAAATATCTGTTGACATCATTCTAGTGGATCTCCATAGTTACGCTTCCATTTACCAGAAAAGATACTTTTGTATTTTTACACCCAAGAATCCCCCAAATTATACATTTCAAGGGATTTAATTCAATGCCTGAATCATTTTGCATGCGAGTATAAAATAAGTCATTCTTTTTGGACTAATAAGTTGCCAAAAGCGACCAATTCCAATTTACGTGATGAAAATTTAATGCCAAAAACATTGTACATGATAAAAATTTAATGCCAAAAATATTGTACACGATGTAAATTTAATGCCAAAAACATTATATATGATGAAAATGTAATGCAAAATATTGTACATGATGAAAATTTAATGCCAAAAGCATTGTGTATGATGAGAATTTAATGCTAAAAACACTGTACATGATGAAAATTTAATGCCCAAAACATTGTACCGTCAATTTGGTACACTATTGTTTCGCTGTATCATTCCATTATGTCGGAATACCTACATCAACTTTTTTTACTTTCCTTATATACATAATGTATAAGAAAAGTATTGTGACGACGTCGAAAATTCGAATTCGAGTTTTCGACGGGAGAGCACATTTCAAGTATCCCTGATCACGAATCAAACATTTTTGAGGTGATGTCTGTGTGTGTGTGTGTGAAAGTATGTGTGTGTGTGTCAGTGAGTCTGTGGAGACGATATCTCACGAACGAATGGAGCGATTCAAAGAAAATTTGGTACAAAAATCACAATCCGTGAGTACTGGAAGCGTATTGTTTTAAAACACAATCGAATGTTCAGAACCCCCTAAATTTTCGAGTGAAATTTTGAAAAAATCATCAAAAAATCAAAACCTTTAATAAAGTTACGCAAATAAAAATTTCTTATGTAATTTTTCCTTAGAAAACGATTGACATAAACTTTAGAACGCTAGCATGAACCGTTCTTGAGATATTGCACATTTTTCAAATAAATTTATAACAAAACCCCCATAAATGAAAAAAAAAATTAACTGTTAAGAAAAATGTTCACTTCTCATATGTAATATCATGGAATAAATTGGGTGACATCATTTTCGTGGATCCAACTCGTTCCATTCACGAGAAAAATGCTTTGAGTAATACTTATATATTTGAACGCCAAGAGTCATTTATCTGCTGTAAAAAAAACTTATTTCTCCTTCCATAACGCTTGGCGAGATTGTGGTGACGAATTTAGCGGAATGTCGCCAACTTGGCGACATTTTAAAATGTTGTCAAATTAACGAAAATCTTAGCAAATGGATAAAAATGACGCTATATCAATGAAAATGACGATTAATTGAAGAAAATTCAATATCTTCTAAAGAATATAAGTATCTACTATAAGAATAACATTTTTTTAACTGTAAAAGTAGTAAATTCATTGCATTATATAAGGAAAGTCATGTGTTGCCCACATCAGATTTTTTTTTACAAGATGGGGTTAGAAAAGAGATAAATTTTGTTACTGCTTTTTTTTTATTTATACAATATTGAAATTTGCGAATCTAAGAGAAAATCGTGTGCTGGACACATTCATTTTTCACCGCTAGATGGCTGCAATAAACAACTCAACTTGAGTCAATAATTTTACGATACGCACTTTTTTATTTTCAAAGAAGTCAATTGAGCTAAATAATGGGCAATAAATAAACTACAGTCCTTGGGTGACCATGCGCATTGCTGGTTCTTCTTTTTTTTTCTTTAGCGGTAGACTGTCATTATCGAGTCCGTTACCCAGAATTCAATTCTGTTGGTTTTATTTTTTTTTCTGGCGACAAAAATACACATTCTATTATGTTGTTCCAATATTTTATGCGATAGAAAGATTTAGTTGCTAGGAAGTACAGTTAGAAATAGAGGAAGTATATTCGAAATATTTTTAACAAATTATTAGGAAATATCGGAAAATTGTATTTCTTTTTGATACGGTGTTTTTCAAACTTTTTTGGTTGCGATACCCTTTCTGAGATTCAATTTGATGATAGCGGAACACTATAAAGAAAAAATCTGATGTGGGCAGCACATGACTTTCCTTATATAATGCAATGGAGTTACTACTTTTACAGTAAAAAAAAATAGGCTATTCTTATAGTAGATACTTAAATTATTTCCAAGATATTGAATTTCCATCAATTAGTCGTCATTTTCATTGATTTAGCGTCATTTTTATATATTTGGCAAGTTTTTCGTTAATTTAGCAACATTTAAAAAGTCGCCAAGTTGGCGTCATTCCACCAAATTCCGTCGCTAAAATCTTGCCAAGCATTATGGACGGAGAAATAAGTTATTCTTACAGCAGATAAATGACTGTTGGCGTTCAAATACAAAAGTATTACTCAAAGTATCTTTTTTCATGAATGGAACAAGCTAGATCCACGAAAATGATGTCATCAAAATTTATCGCATGGTATTACATATGAAAAGTGAACATGTTTCTCAACAGTTAATATATTTTTTTAATTTATGGGATTTTTTTATAAATTTATTTGAAAAATGTGCAATATCTCGAGAACAGTTCATGTTAGCGTTCTAAAATTTATGTCAATCGTTTTCTAATGAAAAATTACATAATAAATGTCTGTTTTCTTAACTTTATTAGCGGTTTTGATTTTTTGTTGATTTTTTCAAAATTTCAGTCGAAAATTTAGGGGTTTCTGAACATTTGATTGCGTATAAAAACAATAGACTTCCAGTGTTTATGGATTGTAATTTTTGTACCACATTTCGTTCGAATCAAGCCATTTGTTCGTCAGTTATCGTCTCCACAGACTCACTGACACACACACACAGAGAGACATCACTTCAAAAATGTTCAATTCGTGATTAGGGATGCTTGAAACGTACTGTCCCGTCGAAAACTCGAATTTTCGACCCCGTCACAAAACTTTCCTTATACATTATTGTATATAAGGAAAGTAAAAAGGGAGTTTTAAGAACTAGAGCATCACATAAGTTAAAGCAACCATCTAAAGTGTTACAAGATACTAAAATTGAAACGTTAAATCGAAAGTAATGAATAAACTAGAAGTTTTCGAATGAAATCGGTTCAAAAAAGAATTTTCCAGAGAAAGTCAGTAATTCAGTATAAATATTCAGAAAGTTAGAAAGTCAGTATAAATATTATTGCAGTGTTTAGATTTTCACAGCATTATTACTTTCATTATATACATAATGTATAAGAGAAGTATTGTGACGGGGTCGAAAATTCGAATTCGAGTTTTCGACGGGAGAGCACGTTTCAAGCATCCCTGATGACGAATCAAACATTTTTGAAGTGATGTCTGTATGTGTGTGTGAAAGTATGTGTGTGTGTGTGTCAGTGTGAGTCTTTGGAGACGATAACTGACGAACGAATGGACCGATTCGAACGAAATTTGGTACAAAAAGCACAATCCGTAAACACTAGAAGCTTATTGTTTTTAAACGAAATCGAATGTTCAGATCCCCCCTAAATTTTCGAGTGAAATTTTGAAAAAATCGTCAAAAAATCAAAACTGCTAATAAAGTTACGCAAATAGACATTTGTTATGTAATTTCTCATTAGAAAACGATTGAGATAAACTTTAGAACGCTAGCATGAACCGTTCTCGAGATATTGCGCATTTTTCAAAAAAATTATCAAAAAGTCATATAAAATAAAAAAAAAAAATTTCGTATTAAGAAACATGTTCACTTTGTATATGTAATACCATGCGATAAATTGGGTGACATCATTCTCGTGGATCTAGCTCGTTCCATTCATGAGAAAAGACACTTCGAGTAATACTTTTGTATTTGAACGCCAATAGTCATTTATCTGCTATAAGAATAACTTATTTCTCTCTCAGTAAAGCTTAGCGAGATTTTGGCAACGAATTTGGCGGAATGTCGCCAACTTGGCGACTTTTTGAAATGTTGTCAAATTAACGAAAATCTCGTCAAATGGATTAAAATGACGCTAAATCAATGAAAATGACGACTAATTGTCGAAAATTCAATATCTTGGAAAGAATATAAGTATCGACTATAAGAAAAACCTATTTTTTTTACTGTAAAAGTAGTAAATTCATTGCATTCATATTTCAAACTTGCGATTTTCAAAAGTGACTAATACGTTCAATAAACTCCCACAAAACTCATTAAAAAGAGTTAATTGACTTTCACGTTTCAAACCAACGATTTCCAACCTTTTCCGTTGGGAATCATGGATTTAGAGTGTAGAACTCCTAGGAAAAAGTTTCGTTTTCCACTAATATCTCGACAACCTCTGGTGTTAGAAACTCGAAAAATGGACTAACTTTTAAGTGGGCTATTTCAAGATTACCTACCAAACTTCATGAAATTCGGTTCAGCCGTTCTCCCGCGATGTTGGATCATGCATACATACATACATACATACTTTTCTTACCTTTTAACTAATTGAGTTAAAATTTTGTTTTTGGAATACAATAAATAGTCTGCGGGGGGGTAAATTTCTATACACAAGTTATGTATAGTAAACCGGAAATGAATAATGGAAAACTTAAAGAATTGTTAACAAAATTTATGCATATATGCGCACATTTTCCCCACTAAATAAATACACACAAAAATAATATGGGTTCGAAAAACCCGCAACAAAATATTTGGGGGTTCAAAAAGTGTCTCAATGAAGTCTATGCCGCTGAATGGTGATATAAAACACTATGCCATGAATTCTAGTAGTATTAAATAGTACAAATTAATACTAATCAGCCGCATGCAATTCATCGACACAACAGACCTGTTGCCAACCTGAAAAAAATTAATTGTATTTTACGAATTTAAAAGAATTCGGGACAAATAAGAAAACATTTATTGCTACAAACATGCTTGTAGTTCCACACGCCCTTTTCCCGTAACTAAGGCTTGCATAATACGCAGAGATTGATAGTTGATGGTTTATCACGTGCACGCGTTGCCAAACCGAAGAAGGTAAATAAAAGGTTTTGAGAAAATGTGCCATAATTATAAGGTTCATTTAATGGTGATAAAAACGTAATTTCGGATCTTGAAGGCCGTAATTTTGAATCCTGTTTAGTGGGTGCGACTGCAGGGAAATTCAGAAATCTTTTGGAAGCAAGAAAAGTGAATAATTAGGGCAAGGTATGTCTGTAACTGGCAATGATGGAAACTAAATGTACAGAAATACAATTTTTTAATCTATTTTTAACACTTTACAACAAAGTTGAAAAGCGTTTATGACTTTGTTTATTCTGTCTGTCTGTCTGTCTGTCTGTCCGTTAGCACGATAACTGCCGTAAAAATGACTTAATCAAAATGAAATTTTAGTATGTTGTTCAGACGGTCTGTAGAACCTATGGGAATATAAATAAATAATATCACCCAATTAGTTTTGGATTGAACACGGGTCGAAAAAAATGAAATACATTGAGCCCTATGGGACCAAATTTTTCAAACATTTTTTAAGCGGATTTAAAATTCACAAATTGCTTCGAAAATTTTAGGTTATATTCAAATTGTTGCATAAAATATATAAAAAAAAATTCAGAGAAATATATTCAGTAGTTTTTTAAATAAAAATTAAAATAATAATTACACTTCTTATATGAAACGATCACGTGACCATGATATGAAACGATCACATGATCCACTTCAAAATGATATATGGCATCCATCTTGTTTCAAAATCGCGATTTTTTAAAGTTCTTTTTAATTCATATTGAGTGTTGTATCCGTCCTAAAACTACTTTATTTTTGCTTAAATTCTGTGCATCTGCATACTGAAACAACGCAATGACAATATATTTGAGTTTAAATGCTCATCTAAATTTGATTATTTCTACAACTAAGCCTATTTTTCACCTATGTAAAATGTAAACAGCAAAATATATAGAATGAGTTGTATTAGAATTCCTGTATTTTTTTAACACAAAATTATGTAGTTCATGGAGTCTGCATAGCTGATATGAATCAAATATTCATTGATTTTACAAACAGAAGGACGATTTTTTTTCGATGAAGTTTTACGCATAGAGTTTAATTACGTGTAGCTCCATGGTCTTAATTTTTAAATAAAACAAATTATTATAGTATTCTGATGAATGACATGAATGGAAAAATGTTGTGAATAAAATGCTGTTCAGTTGTGAATGAAATTTCAGTTGTTTTCGATGAAGTTTTCAAATATAATAAATTATCGTGGTATTATGATAATTCTAAAACTATTACCGAGGAATGTATAACATTTTAGAGATGTTTAAACCAGGCAATTTATATTTCAATGCCGTCATTTGAATGAAGTTCATTTTTTTCGATGAAGGTTTAAGTTTTCAAGTATAATAAATTAATGCAGTATTGTTATAAGTTTCAAAATATTACCGAGGAATGTATTGCACTTTAGACTTGTTTAAATAAAATTGCATTGAAGTTGGAAAGTGTTTCTTAATCAATGCTTTAAGCATGATTGATCTTTCTTGTTTTATAATGCCACGATTCGGAGGAATTTGAAATCAAGGAGGAAAATGTCGTGAAATCTTTAACTATGAGTTATTCACTTGGTGCTCTTTTATTCAATAAATTAGTTAATAATTCAAATAAAATTTAATTTATCTTACTTTACATAGTTATTAGCAGATATACCCTGAGTTGCTCGTGATTTAAAATATGTGCAAATTTTAGCAGCATTATAAATTTGAAAACATTCTATTAAAATATTCAATTTAATGCTTTAAAAAGAAATATGAAAAACTGATGTGGGCAGCACATGACTTTCTCTGCAGACTCAAATTCATTTTTTCTTTACTTCTTTAATAATTCATTAAATTGAGTTTAATTGCACAAAATGACACCGAATTTGTACTTTTAATTCAATTTTCGTTTACATTTGGTACCTGGACTTATTTTAAAAGGTGGCGCAACAAAAATGCAAAAAATCTCAAATATCTCGAGAACGGTTAGTCCTAGAGTAATGGAGTTGGACTTATGCTTTTCCTCGTCAAAAATTACGTATAAAACCCGGATTTAAAGGATACATTGGAGCACACGTAGTCTTTATTTTAGATTTTTGTGAGGGCATTTCGTTACAGAAAGGCAGGTCGTTCTTTTCCGAATCATACCAACATCTAATCAGCACCAGAGTATCCCATAAGTAACTTATCTACCAAATTTTGTGAAATTTGGTCAATTAGTATTTCAGCTACAGTGGATACATGAGATATTTGAGGGCCATTTCGCAAAAAAAGGCGGGTTCTTTTTTCCCGAATCATACCAAAATCTAATTAGCACTACGGTCACACCCAAGTGACTTACTTACCTACCAAATTTTAGGAAATTCGGTCCATTAATTTTTGAGTTAGAGTGGATACATACATTTCACACATACACTGACAGACAGACAGACACACATACATACAGACGTCACGCTATAAATAGTTTCTTCGTATTCTAGAAGTCCCAAAACATGTAGATCCGTCGAAAATTCGAGTTGAGATTTTTGGCATGATTCCAATACTTTCCCTATGCATTACCATGTATTACAGGAAATAAAAATGTATGTTCTTATTATACAAAATTATCTTCATGGACATATCAAAGAACAAAACATCCTGCTCCCGTTTGTAAAAAAATGTACAAAAAGGATGATGTTTGGTGAACATATGGCAAAATGAAGACACTAAATTGGTTGAAAATATACCCTGTCATTTTTATTTTGTTTTAATAATCGATTAAACACAATGAGTTTGAAAAATATTTAAAATAAAACAAATGACTTGAAACTGAAAATATCAATTACTTTCGCAATTTTATATCCCAAGGTCATAATAGATATAACCCAGTTAAAAATACAATACCGTTCATTTATAGAATTTATTTTTATATCAATTTATTCATTATTTAAATTGTATAAATTGAAAAAAAAATAGTCTGTCGTCAAAAGCATTTGATTTGATTCCATTGCCAAGCAACGTGATATAATTTTCTTTAAATACATTTTTCTCAAATGATTTCACCCCAAATGAAGTTCTCCTCCTTGAAGATATCACAACTGGTGTGTGATTGTAGCTACGGGTTTCACGTGACGTACGGAAATGTGGAATACTCTCTCGGAAGTTTTGACGTCACAACTTTTTATTTATTTATTTTTTAAGTGGATCCATTGTTAAATTCTTTGGTATTCAAGAATTATCTGTGAGTTTCAATATAATTTTAGTCAGAGGTTTGCAGCTTAAATCCTGAACAATGCCGGACAGTCGTTCTAGTTGTATATAAAACAGGGTTCTCACTATTTTTTCAAAATAAAAAAATAAGGAGTTTCTAAGGACTTTCTAAGGACCCAATTAATATTTTATAAGGACTAATTGGGATAGGCTGTAAACCATATTGCGGTCTTCATTGCACTATGGAAATGCACTGGGGTATGACGTATATACATATTTGCAGAGGTAGAAGTTGATCTACATTTCCTATATTTTTTTTAAAATAGGAAAAAACTCGGAAGCAGAATTTTTTTTTCCATGTGTTGCATGCAGAACAAAGAAGTCTTGTCGCAAAACATAGAAAAAATTCTGCTTTCGGGGGTTTTCCGATTTTAAAAAATCTGATGTGGGCAGCACATGGCTTTTCCTGCAGACTTATATCCACGTTCTCTTTGTTTTAATTAAATTTAGTTCACTTTTAATTCAATTTTCGTTCTCATTTGGTAACTGGACTTATTTTTAAAGGTGGCGTAGAGAGAATACGAAAAATCTAAAATATCTCGAGAACGGCTAGTCCTAGTGTAATGGGGTTGGTCTTGTTCTTTTCATCGTCAAACATTATGTGTAAAACAAGCATTTATTGAATATATTTGAGCATACGTTGTTTTTTAGTTTAGATTTTGGCGATTTTTGTGGGCCATTTCGCAAAAAAAGGCAGGTTATTTTTTCCCGAATCGTACCAACATCTAATCAGCACCAGGGTAAACCACAAGCGATTTATCAACCGATTTTTGTTAAATTCGGTCCATTAGTATTTTGACTAGAGTGGATACATGAAATTTTCACGGGCCATTCAGCAAAAAAAGGTGGGTTCTGATTTTATGAATCGTACCAAAAACTAATCAGCACCAGGGTCTCACCCAAGTGACTTACCTACCAAATTTTATGAAATTCGGTCCAGTAGTTTGTAGTTAGAGTGGATACATACATTGCACAGATAGACACGCACACAGATGTTACGCTAAAAATGGTTTTATCGTATTCTAGAGGTCTCGAAACGTGTAGATCAGTCGAAAACTCGAGTTGCGATTTTCGACATGATTCCAATACTTTCCCTATACATTACCATGTATTGCAGGGAAAGTAAAAATATATAAGAGATATAGGACAACTTCTAGTCCTGTATTTGGAAGAAACTAAACCCTTTTTTAAAATTCTGCGGTTTTCCTGTTCAATTGGACTAGTTTTTTCAAAGAGTTGCGGTAAAGCATGACGGAAATTTTTCTAGTTGTAGATTTTTGGACTACTTTCAGAAAAAGTTCGATGATTTATTTTGGAGGCAAATTTTGACGAACTTTTAGAAGGCCAGTAAATTTTATCTTGGAATTTCGGTAAAATTATGAATTTCAGTAGTTTTTGGCAGCATTGTAAGAAATCTTACAACACTAAACATTGGGGCTAGTTTTCGTCAATTTTTGGGTGTGATTTTTGGAAAAGATCTGGTAACACGGGGATATCTGGCAGTGAAGCTCGAAAATTGATAGAAAATGGAAAAGTGATCGCATCACTGGGGGAATTCGATAAT
Source organism: Amaurobius ferox (assembly GCA_951213105.1). Classification (NCBI taxonomy): domain Eukaryota; kingdom Metazoa; phylum Arthropoda; class Arachnida; order Araneae; family Amaurobiidae; genus Amaurobius; species Amaurobius ferox. The sequence continues at coordinate 29,801,381 of OX578150.1, read as the reverse complement.
TAGGGTTCTCCCTAGGAAAAAAAAAATTAGATGGGATTATCCTACCCTAACTTCAAAATTAAGTGGGATTTTAAAAATTAACACAAGTAATTTTTTTTACTGAGTGGGATTCAGCAACAAATTGTGGAAATAACGCTCTAGGGAGAACTTTGATCATGCTCCAATTTCGGGGGAAAATAAGGAGTGTTGATAAAAACTAAGTAATTTTAAGGGCCCTTAAAAAGGGAAGTTAAAAATAAGGCGTTCTTAAGGACCGTGGGAACCCTGAAAAATTATATACTATAACAATAAACGTGTCCTTGTAGGTCAGTAAACTGTATTGAAAAGTTGTCAAACCTGCGACACCCACTTTAGAAGAAATTTCAATCCTTCTCTAATGTCGACATCTGTAAAGAGATAAAACAATCAACGGTTACGATAAAGTATGAAAGTTCCACCTGCTACTTTTCAAATTTTAAAATCCGTTGATGAACTAGTGAATGAAAATCGCTCGAATAAATAATGTCAAGAAGCAGATAACTCGTAAAAAATGTGGGCTATCGAATAAGAATATGTCACAAAACCTTATTCTATTTTATTGAGGCCGTCCTTTGAGAGATGAAGACGCTCTACTGGCTGTATATTGTTGAGAAGAAAAACCATTTCTTTCAATACGCAAATTTGATACCGCATCGATAAAACGCAACTGGTCCAGGTAAAAATTTCCACGCTCCGGCGAATGTGTATTCTGAACCGTCTTGACCTCCTGTATGTGGGTGGGAAAAATATTTCGTTTGGATTCATGTGACTTCTTCCGCTTTGCGCAGTGTTGCTTTCTCTGCCAGGTAGAATTTTGCGTGCGAGAGCATAGAAAAGTAGAGCGCGCCAGATAAAAACCCTTCGGTTATGACCCGGAACAATGGCTGCCGCTTCTCTTTTTGAACGAACTGCGTGACGTCACAATTCAAGCTGGAATGGTTGTTTGGGCGGAGTAGTAAGATATGAGCCACGTTTGGATTGTTTGCATTCTGGCAGACGATATGTTTGTTCGGAGAAATGAATCCAGGGAATTTTATGTTGTTTGGAGGAGTAATGATAGGTTTGTCGAAGGACAAATTTTAATTTTGATTTTTAAATACACTTAAAGGTGCTATTATAACAACAGTGCTGAGAAAATAAGAGGGTTGGAATTTTATTTTTTACCAAACGCGAGCTTTTCATACTTTTTATGACAATACCTAATCTTAATCTTTTGAAAAACCTTTAGACTGTCCCCTGAGGATACTTGAACTGTAGGTTGGTAACCTCTAAATAGAAGAGCACATTTCCCCCCCTAAGCAACAAGAGACAAATATGATGTGGGCAGCACGTGACACATACTGCGGCGTTAGAGCAAGGGAGCCTCACCTAAATAAACTGAAATCAATTCTACCCAAGTCAACTGTGAATGATTCTGGCAAAGTTTTAGCATTCCTATGCAAAAAACAATACGTCTTTAAACTTCCTCAACATAAATGTTGTATTTCCAATTTTGCTGACAGTTATGGAATTATTATGGAAATTAGACAATTGTTATAGAAATCTTATAGCATCTAGAGAAAGAAGTTTCCCCCAACTCAAGCTGATCAAAATATTTCCGCTCGCTAGTGAGCGAGACAGGCTGCACAATTTGTCTATAATGAGCAAGCATCAAATAAGAAATTTCTAGGCAGCTATCACTTTTACTACAAAGTACTGTAGTGAAAATAGCTGTAATTTGTAGTAATGTAATTTTTTTAAATAATGCTATAATTATGCATTTATTTATATTTTTTAATTCGTGTTTTTTATTATGTTCTTTAATGTATCACATGGAAAAGATCATTAAGATATTTAAAAGATATTTAAAAATTATCTCGTTTCCAAAAAAAAAAAAAAAAAAAAAAAAAAAAAACCGACAGAATATAATTGAATATTAATGAAAAATTAAAGTTATTTATAATTCAATAGTACTGCAGATGAATCAAATTATTTCTCTTGTCGAGTTAAGAAATCTAACGTGGGCAGCACATGGCTTTAGAGAGCGGATTTTCAAACATTCGATCTCGTGTAAAATTAATAGAATTCCAGTATTTACTGATCGTAATATTTATTATTTTATATCTTCGAAAATTATCGCATCCAGGGACTCACGAACACACACACACATCTCACCTCAAAAACGTTCGATTCGAATTCTGGGATGCTTAAAACGGGCTCTTCCGTTAAAAATTCGATTTCGAATTTTCGACTCATACTTACTGTATGCATACTATGTAGGGAAAGTAAAAAATATTAAATGTACATAGAAGGATAAAATAAATACTTTCTGGTATAATTATTTTTGTACAATACAGTATTCCTTTTTTGATCTAACCGTTAAAAAAACAAAAATTATAATTGCGGAGTGAACAGAAAATTGACATTTCCAACTAAGATCGAGACCTCAAATTTAATAAACAAACGTCGTTTGACTAATAAAACAGAAAAAAAAAAACCTTTTCAACTTTACCCATCTAAGGAGGAATGAAATTGTCTGTATAGAAAAGGCTGTGATATGTAAATCACTAATGACGTGCTAGTGCCATTAAACGTTGGATCTGTCTTACACAGAAGCGTTGCCAGATTTTTTTTTGGGAGGGGGGGGGGGGGCTAATCAAATACTGTATTTCTCCATATATCATTTCTGAGAAATTCAATGGGTTATGACACCCTCTTTTGGCAACGCCACTGGTTTACCAGCATCAAAAACTGTACTTTAGTTATGCTATATAGGGAACTAGAAAATGTACTCGAAGTTGTCCGGGAGTCAAAGCAGGGTAGTTATGTTAAATAACAAAATAAATAAATTTTTTTCATATAAATAATAGTGAAAATTACACGCCACAATTTAAATCTCAATTTCAACAATATCAACACAATTAAACTTTGTGTATACAATTAATTTTTGTGTATCGTAACATAAATATCAGAGAGGTTTAAAACGCACGAAAAGTATATGTGTTTCAAAAATCTATTAAAACTTATCTATTCATAGTATTTACTCAGTTCAAAATTTTGTTTGAAAGCTTTTTCTTTTTTATCTTTCCAATAGTGTCAAGATGTAATATTTTAGGCCTCTAAGACATCGATTTGTGTAAATATCGGCCTATATCGGGGAAAAACATAAAACTCTAAAAGACTAATTCGAAATTAAAAAAAAATAATAATAACGGGCAGAAGTACACTGATTCGGGTCCTGGAAATATCTGTGTACCAAATTTCATGGTCGTACGACGTTCAGATTTTTCGCTACACACATCGTCCTTTATTATGTTAGAAGTATTTGAACACCACAATAACTTTGTAAGGAAAAATTCAGAAATATACACGATAGGTCTTTATACGGTAAAGTGGCCATACCTGATCAAATAGAAAAGATTGCAGCGACCCTAGCGGAGGAGTTAAAAAAAGTTGTGATAACAAACTCGGCACCAAAGCGAATGATAAAGTTGTAGAACATTGTCTTATGAGTATGAATCGACAAGCGAACAAAACGCGTATACTGAAAGCAATAAATACCTGCCAAGAAGTCGTATCTAACTTTCTGTTGTTTTATTTTTCAAATATAGATATAACAAATTATTTTTACCAGATTATTTACTGGATAGAAGATAAGGCGTGAAACAAGATAGTTTTGCCCGGTATGTGAAGAAAAACCAGCACTTTGCGTGGAAAATTGTTTTAAAACTTATCATAAATAATTATGTTGCATTAAACTTATTAAAATTTCAACATAATATAATAAAAATATCTTTTATTTGTTGCGTTCTTCAAAATATATCGTGAATAGATATGTTTTTGCGTTCTAAACATTTAGTTATTGTATCTACGTTTTGAGAAATAAATGATTCATTGCAGTACGCCAAGAGTATTATTTAGACTCCTGTACGCCAAACACCTAAACATTGCATACATTTGCTACGGCAATACTTGTACTCGGTGATTTAGGTAAAGCGATCAATAACGAGTTATCTCGTAGTTGGCAAGTAAACTCAGTTTGCCAACTACGAGTATTCTCGTAGTTGGCAGCGAACGTGTTAAGTTGTTTTTATAGAAACATTGCATGCCCTACATCAGTATTTTTCAAACCTTTTTGGACGTGAAACCCTTTTGAAATCCAATTTGATGGCGGAACCTCGAAATGACAAAAATTTCATTGCGGTCCAAATTATGCATTCAAATTTCAAGCGTTTATTTAATTGTTAAGAAAATTTACGCAAAACTATCACAAAACTCCTGGGTACAGTCGCGGAACCCGGGGTTCCACAGAAAACGCTGCACTATACTATAAATACAAGATAGGATCAAAAAGTTCGGAGAATGTGCTGATATCTCCAACCCTGATTGGAGGAAAGGGGAACTATTTTATCGTGGCGTAAAGGCACATGTGAATGATTTTACCGTGGCGTAGAGGTACATATGAATGATTTTACTGTGGCGTAGAGGCACATGTGAATGATTTTACCGTGGCGTAGAGGCACATGTGAATGATTTTACCGTGGTGTAGAGGCACGTAGAGGTACATTGCACTTGCTGCAGCAGGTGCAATGTTTCTGTCGGCAATTTCTCCAAACGCTTGCAGAATTTGATATTCGCACGTTGTTCTTCAAACGCCATTTCCATTTTCGACGAACGCGAACGACTACAGTTCACTGACAGTCATTGTTTGGAAAAACCCTGCACTGCGGACCTGCTTCTTCCTTTCCATACCTAGCGTCACATGTGTCTCTACGCCACGGTAAAAAAGTCCCCCTCTTCTCCAATCAGGGTTGGAGATATCAGCACAGTCTCCGAACTTTTTGATCCTACCTTGTATATATATAAGAAAGATAAATATAGAAGGATGTAAAGAAGGATGTCTTTAACATCGGCCATCACTTGCTCATTATAACAAAAAGCACAAAACCAGATATAATTATATGTACAGAAAGACGGACATTTCCTCAAAAGTATTCGAAATTAATTCATGGGTCTTAAAACGTTTTTAATCGTTAAAATCGCGAATTTGAAAAATTTCAACAAAACAATTCTTTCTCTATACAATTGTATGAGAATGTAAATATAGAACCTAATATATCAGAATATCCAGTGTAGACGCACAGTCTTAAAATTCTAAATAAGGGACACCACACGACAAGACAAAACACAAGGTCTTGAAAGTGCAGAAATTTCGCTGCATAAATAAATTCAAAAGTTACATAAATTCATAGCGACAAAATGGCTGTTCCATCCAGCGAATTCGGTTGTACCTTTGTAATGAAAGCAAAATAAATTAAATGTGTAACACTTGATAAAAGATAGACAGAATCGGCTCACCATTCGATAAGAAATGCATTTCGTGTTTGATTTCTTGATTATTTTTTATGCGGTTGGACGGTATTTACAAAATCACTCAGCTGACGCGAGCATACTCTACTTCAGTCAGAATCCCATTCATTGTTTCAAATTGTTTTAATTTACTTTCTAGCAGACGATTTTGAGCTTCTGTCGAAAACCATTTCTCAATAATAATTACCATGGAGTTAGAGAAAAGGAGGTAAAACTTTCATGGATGAAAAACTTGAAAATACCATAATGCTTTGAGAATTATATCTAGGCGTCGCTGGTGTTAGTAACGCCAACATTTCATTTGGCCATAGCCGAAGACGTAGTGGTAGCCGTAGTGTCTAGTATATGCAGTTTTTTAAGTTTCTAATTATGAGAAAAATTAATCAGTATTTTTTAATACTATCGAATCTTTGCGAATATTATCATTTATAGGAAACTAACATCAACCTTTCTTGAGATAAGTTACGTTACACACACACACACACATATATTAAGATCTCTGATCTTTATATAGTAATTTTAGCTTTATATAATGCTTATATTACTTATCATACTATATTTACCAAATTTCCTAAGCTTCTTCACTTTGTTTTTTTCAATAATTATATATTTCAGGGCAATAAATTATACTTACAAGTCTCAGGGGTTCCACAAGGTGGTTGTAGTAGCAGTATATTAGCTAATTTATACCTTTATTATTATGAAAAATATTTTACTTCAACAGATTATAAAATTTACAGATATGTTGATGATCTGAATTGTTTGGTCTTTAAAGACAACTGTGTCATAGATATAGATTTCTATCCGAATAATTTGGAACTAATTTCTAATGAAGATACTATTAGTAATAACATAATTTTTTTGGACTTAAATCTTATTATTGAACCTACTATAATAGGATAGTTACTAATTTATATGATAAAAAAGACTATTTTAACTTTAACATTAATAAAATATTACCTTTTAATTCCTGTAACTCGATTCAATTGTTTAGAAATATTATACTTAATCAGCTTTTCAGAATTTATAGATTATCTGATAAAAAATTTCATGTTATGCATATTAATAAACTTAAAATTACTAGCAAATTATATAAATATCCAGCTTATTTAGTACATATTATCGTTAAAATGTTTGGAATGGTAGATTATACTTAAATTCTCTCCTTAGTATCTTATTTTAGCCAGACATCCACTTTCTGTTGAATAAGCAAGCATTACCATGTATTTACATGTTCTTACTGTTTAATATCACCTTTTATCGTCTTTCCGCATTACTGTTATTTCATTCTCACAGTTGGCAACAGCAGTTCTCAACTTTTTATTTTTTGAGATTGGCAATATTGGTCTCTTTATTCAAGGCTCCAATGGATCAGACGTATGCAGTGTTTTTTTCAGGTATTCTTTTTCAATCTATTATTATTTTTCTATCTTTATGCATGTTGTCCAAGTTATCAAAGTTTATAGATATAATCTATCACTGATATCAGAAACATGCATTTTGTGTTCATTTTTATAGAATACTTGGACTTGATAAAGAGTTTTATCGAAATGAACAATTCATTATTAGGCCTAGGGCTTGTCCACGTGTAAAGCTTTCATGCTTGGATTTCATTTGATATTATTTTATCGATTCCTTTCCATTGATGTTTTTTGTTTGTCTCCAGCTTGATGACTAGAGGTTGGCATTTTTATTTTTCACTTGATTGATGATTCTCTGTTTGATACTTTTATTTGTAAGGCATTTTGTAATGTTTCGGTGTTTTGAGTTGAAACTTCTCTGTATTCTTTCATTGGATTTTTAAACTGTTGTTCTTTTCTCTTATCGGCATTATGGCCGTTAATTTGCTTCTATGGTGATGTTAATATTACTTGAATTGTATTTTTATTTTTTTATTTTTACATAATTCTTATTATTACATTTCAAATATATATATATATATATATATATATATATATATATATATATATATATATATATATATATATATATATATATATATATATATAATAGTTTGAAATTCCAAAATTCCAATGATAGAATAGAGAGAAGAGAAATTGCAATTCAAAAATCCTAACTTAAATAAAACCTACATAATAAAAAGAAGTACTAAATAGTGAATCATCAAGCAAATGGAAAAATGTGAAAATTTAGAGTCAACAAGTTAAAGATAATCAACAAATATTAAAGTTACGGAATCGATAATAGAAAAACAAATAAATTCCAAGCAATAATGCTATACACGTGGACAAGGACTAGATCTAAATAATTTAATTGTTCATTTCAAAAAAACTCTTCGTCGGGTCCAAGTATTTAATCAAAATGAACACAAAATATGTATGTTTCTGAAGAAATAGATATATTATATCTATAAACTATTTCTACTTGGACAACACACATAGAGATAGAACAATTATAAAGGAAACAAGAATACCTGGATTATAAAACACTGAAATTGTGCTAACCATGGGAGCCGCAAATGAAGAGACCAGTGTTGCCAATCGCAAAATTGAAAAGTAGAGATCCACCGCTGCCAATCGTGTGAAACAAATAACGGTAATGCGAAAAGGCAGTAAAAGGTGATATTCTTCAGTAAGAGCTACAAAATAATGGGGCGTTAAACGAAAACAGTGAGGCTAATATAAAAGGGAATGTAATTAAAATGTAATGTCAAAACAAGAGAATGTTATGTCTAGCCAATATAAGACACAAAGAAGAGAATTCATTAAAATTCAGCTAATCCAAACTTTTTAACAATACCATTAAATAAATATGCTGGATATTTGTATAATGGTGGTAATTTTTAAATTATTTATATGCATAGCATGAAATTTTTTATTTGATAATCTATAAATTCTAAAAAGTGATTAAGGATAATATTTCTAAACAATTAAATCGAGTTGTAGGAATTAAATGGTAATATTTTATTAAGATGAAATTAAAATTGTCTTTTTTTATAATATATAAATTAGTAACACTATGCCATTAGTAGGATCAATAATTATATTTAAATCCAAAAAATTAATATTTTTAGTAATAGTATCTTCATCAAGAATTAATTCCAAATTGTCGGGATAGAAATCTATATTTATGACATAATTTTCAGTATATACTAAACATATTAGATCATCAACATATCTATAAATTTTATAATCTATTGAAGTAAAAGACTGTTCATAATAATAAGGGTATAAATTATAGCTAACATACTACTACTGCATTCACCTTGTGGAACTCCTGAGACTTGTAGGTATAATTCATTTCCTTGAAAAATATAATTATTGAAAAGAACAAAGTGTAGAAGTTTAGGAGAATTGATAAAATTTTTTTGAGTAGAATGATTAGTAATATAAGCATTATATAGAGCTAAAATTACAACATATAAATCTGAGATCATAATATTAATGAAAAGATCTTCAAAGTCAAAAATTTGAAATCCTATTAGTTTACCTAGTGATGTTAATTTATTTTTTAATTCTTTACTATTATTTCGAATAAGGTAATTATTACTAGAATAACGTAAAGTATCATTTATTAGATTTAAATAATTTAGCAGTAATTTACTCGCTGTAGTAGAGTAAGTATTATGAGCAATAGTAACAGTTCTAAATTTAATAGGATTTTTATGAAATTTAGGAATAAGCACAATATATGGAAAAAATTTATAATTGATATTTAAATTACTATACATATTGATAATTTTCAGTTTGATACTATTAATAGAATGTGAATCTAGTTTAAATAGACAGATAATAGCATAATTATTAGGGGCTTTATCAACATAAGTAATAACAAAAGATCTTTGTAAATCATTAATGAAATGTTTTAAATTATCAATATTATATAAAGATCTAGACAATTTAATACTACAAATATTATTTTTGATAAACTTTAATAAAGTGAATTTCCATATATTAAATGCCTCTAAAGGCAGAGCATATTTAGAAGCTAATTTATAAATATATTTATCAAGATCAAGATTTATTGACTTTAAAACTTTAAATGAATTATTATTTATTAAGATGGTAACCTGAATTTAGTGCCAAATGACATAATAGTTCTTAACGTGTCGTCTTTAATAATATAACAAGAAAGATCAATCATGCATAAGCATTGATTATGAAACACTTTCCAACTGAAATGTAATTTCATTTAAAAATTTCTAAAATGTGATTCATTCAGTGGTAATATCTTTTACATTACACAGTACTACAGTAATTTATTATACTTAAATATTTAAAACTGTATCGAAATATAAATCATCTGATTCTTTATGCAAAATCAATGAATATTTCATTCATATAACTTGTATTCCAGACTCCAGAGCTAAATAATTTTGTGTGAAAAAAATTCAGCAATTCTTATGTAATTCATCTTACAATCGCTTGAGATATTTGCATTCTGCATATGTTAAAATTAGGCTTCCTTGAAGAAATAATAAAAGTTTAGGGATCATTTAAAATCACAACTATTGTAATTGCATAGGCACGGAATTTAGATACACAGATAATACACAGATAATATATATGTGTATGTGTATGTACTCAAAGTATTGGGATCGTGCCGAAGATCGGAACTCGAATTTTCAAAGGATCTACACGTTTTGGGACTTCTAGAACACGAAAAAACTAGTTTTAGGAAGACGTCTGTGTGTGTAAGGGTGTATCTGTGTATGTTTCTGTGTGTCTGTGTGGATATTACATCCACTCAAATTGAAAAACTAATGGACCGAATTTCATACAATTTGGTAGGTATGTTTTTTGTGGGAAATCCTGATGTTCATTAGATTATAGTACGATTCGTAATAAAAGAATCTGCCTTCTTTGCGAATTGCCTTTATCCACTCTAGCTAAAAACTAATGAACCAAATTTAACAAAATTTGGTGTATAATATTTCAATAACCTACAAGTGATTTATATACCAAATTTAACAAAATTTTGTATATAAATCATTTGTAGGTTATTCTACTACGATTCGGGAAAAAGGAACGGGCTATTTTTGCGAAATGGCCAGCAAAAATCGTTATATATAAAAATAAAAGACTACATGTGCTCAATTATATCAATTAAATTCCTATTTTATATGTGATTTTTGACAACAAAAAGAATAAGACTAACCCCATTACTCTAGGTCTAGCCGTTCTTGAGATATTCTAGTTTTTTCGCGTTTTCGCTACGCCACCTTTGACAATAAGTCCAGCTATCAAATGAGAACCAAATTTAAGTTTAACGTGTAAATTCAATGTCATTTAAAATACTTATGTTGTGCAGATAAACTCAAATTATCATTGAATAAATAAAGATAACGAATATGAGTCTGCAGAGAAAGACATGTGCTGTCCACATCAGAATTTTTAACAATATTACAACAATGATTTATAGAAGTGAACGGGGATTATTTTCAGGCCATTTCGAAAAAAATGTATGATCTATATTTAAAGATCCATCAAATTTTTGTCAAATAAAATGTTCAACAAATTTAAGCTGTGTACCAAATTTTAACTCTCTAGGACGTAGGAAAGTGCATTTAAAATGCCATCAATTAAACTTATCATGAAGAGTTATATAAAATTTAAAAAAAATGAAAAATTGTTATCTACCAAATTTATTTTAAAATATGAAGCCACTCCCATATGCAAAACGTTTAAACAAATGGAGAGATATTTATTATATAATATCTCTCTCTTTTCTTTCTGAAAGATATCCCAAAGTCAGAATTTAATTGAATTTGTTTTTTTCCCTATATTAAATAATTTTTTTAATTAAAAAACTACTTAACATATTTTACTGAATTTTTTTTATATATTCTATGGGATAATGGGAATATTTCCTAAAAATTTCGAAGCAATTCGTGAATTTTAAATTTACTTAAAAAATGTTTGAAAAATTAGGTCCCATAGGGTTCAATGTATTTCATTTTTTCAACCCGGGTTCAATAAAAAACTAATTGGGTGATATTATTTATTTATATTCCCATAGGTCCTACAGACCGTCTGAACAACATACTAAAATTTCATTTTGATAAACTCATTTTTACGGCAGTTATCGTGCTAACGGACAGACAGACAGACAGACAGACAGACAGACAGACAGACAGGCAGAATGAACAAAGTCATAAACACTTTTCAACTTTGTTGTAAAGTGTTAAAAAGGTTTGAATGTCCAATGAAAGAAAAGTGAAAAGCTGTAACACGAAAACCTAACTTTCTAACATATATATATATATATATAATTTTCTGTGATATATATATATATATATAGTATATATATCTATATATCTATATATATCTATATATATATATATCTATATATATATATATTATACTTTTAATTGTGATTTTTGTATCCTAATATTCTTCTCATCCCCCCTTTCCATTGTAGTGATATGTTACCTTCTATCTTTATCCTTAGTCTTAGTCTATAGTTACTCATTTGTAACAATGCTAGAGATGGGTTTTTTTGTACATACAGTAGTTTATGCATAATTTTTGATTAAAATCTTTCGATTTTTATTTATTTATATATATATATATATATATATATATATATATATATATATATGTATTGGTGTTATAGATACCTTTTATAAACTGTACTTTTTAGTACACTCTTTTTTTATTACTTTTTTGGACAGGATTCTATGTGAATTCCAGATTTACACAGTATATATTTTATTATACCTTGTGTTTTAATTAATCTAGTTTAGAATTGATTATATTTATATTGTTAATCATTTCTTTTTATCTTGTAATATCCTACTTATTACATTTTATTAGGTTTTACATGGACTTAGTTGTATATATTTATATATAAGCAATTATTTTATTTTTATTTTATTATTTATAAATGTTAATGCTATTCTCTTTATATTACTTTAACTCTTATGAATTACACATCTTATTTGATTTAGTGACTGGCAAATATATTTATTCTTGTTATTATATAATTTGATAAATATTGCCCGGTATTTACAATTTTGTTGGGAATTGTTTAGACCGTTATCATTTTACCAACAGTGTGCCATGGATTGTTTTGGATATAATAATTGCCCAGCTAAAAATTATAACTTCAATAAATGTAAGAATAAAATTTGTAAAACCTGCCCATATGCTTCTAACTCACAAATTACTAATCTAAATAGTCATAAGACTTTCTGTAAAATTTTTAATTGCATCTACAAATTATCTTGTAATATATGTAATATATCTTATATAGGACAAACTAGTAATCCTATTCATCTACGTATGAATGTACATAGAGATCATGTTAAAAAATATATCCACAATAATAATTTTCTTCCTACTTCTAATAAAATCGAATATAAACACTTTGCTCATCATGGTTTTGAAAATATAACTATACATATTTTGGACATTAAAACAAATACTGCTGATAGATTATTCTTTGAAAACTTTTATATTAAATCACAATGTACTCTGTTTCCATATGGATTAAATCAGTTATATCTCAATGGTAATATTGTTAAGAATAATTTTGTAGATAATAAATATTCTATTTTTAATCACCTTTTTTTTAAACCTCTTTTACATAATAGTAAATTGGCTAAACTCAAAAGATTTAAACGCGGTAAAGGAAGCTCCTCCCAATATGATATTAAAGCGGAGATTAAAAGTATGCATCAACAATTCAATAACACATATCAATGGAAATTTATTAAATCATGGGTATTTGCAGTTAAGAAAAAACAATTAAACACAGTTTATGCTATTTTCTTAAAGTTAAATCTTACTAATGAACATTTTAATCATATTTTCTATGATTTGCTCATTACTAGATCAAAATATTTAAAAATAAAACTTAATCAATTTCATAATAATAACTGTTCTAATTCTTATTGTGTAATATCATTTAAACATCCTATTTATAATTCCATAAACTTTAAGAATTTATTTAATCAATTTCATCATTTATTGCCTGTAAAGGATTTGAATGTTACTAAAACTTTTAAATATAACAAGCCTATTGGAAGAACCATTTTTAATTACAATGCAATTTCAAAATCTCTCTCAGTAGACATAGATTCCTCAACAAATTTAGATGGTGAATGTATTTGTAGTGTTGATAATTATGCTGAATTTATAAATCCACACTTGGGTCATATAGTTACTGGAGACTTAGCCATTGAAAAAGATAAATCTTTAGGAACTATAATGTCATTTGGCACTAAATTCAGGTTACCTTCATGTAATAATTCTAAACAAGTGTTAAAGTCAATCAATCTGGACCTTGATAAATTTATTTATGGATTAGCTTCTAAATATGCTCAGCCTTTAGAGGCATTTAATATGTGGAAATTTACTATTTTAAGATCTATTAAAAATACCATTTGTAGTATTAATTTATCTAGATCTATATATAATATGGATAATATAAAGCATTCTGTTAATGATTTACATAGATCTTTTGTTATTACTTATGTAGATAAAGCCTCTAATAATTATGCTATTATTTGTAAAAAATTCTATATTAAATATCTGCTAGATTATTTAAAAAATAATAGTCTATTTAAAATTGATTCACACTCTCTTAATAGTATCAAATTGAAAATTATCAATATGTATAGTGATTTAGCTATTAATAATAAATTTTTGACATTTCCATATATTGTGCTTATACCTAAATTTCATAAAAATCCTATTAAATTTAGAACTGTTACTAGTGGTCATAATTCATACTCTACTACTGCTAGTAAATTATTACTAAATTATTTAAATGTACTAAATAGCAATTTACGAGATTCTGGTGATAGCTACATTATTCTAAATAACAGTAAGGAATTAAAAAATAAATTAAAAACGCTTGGTAAAATAATAGGATTTCAAACTTTTGATTTTAAAGATCTATTTAATAATATTAAGATCACTGATCTATATGATGTCATTTTAGCTTTATATAATGCTTATATTACTAAACATTCTAATCTTACAAAATTTACCAACTTTCCTAAGCTTCTCCATTTTGTTCTTTTCAATAATTATATCTTTCAAGGTAATAAATTATACCTACAAGTCTCAGGTGTTCCACAAGGTGGCTGTAGTAGCAGTATGTTAGCTAATTTATACCTATATCATTATGAAAAATTCTTTACTTCAACTGATTATAAAATTTATAGATATGTAGATGATCTGATTTGTCTTGTATTTACTGATAACTATGTCATAGATATAGATTTCTATCCGGATAATTTGGAATTAATACCTAATGAAACTTCTATTAGTAATAATGTTTATTATTTGGATTTAAATCTAATTATAGAACCTGCTCATGGGATAGTTACTAAATTATATGATAAAAAAGATTTTTTTAAATTTAATATTAATAAATTATTACCTTTTAATTCCTGCAACTCGATTCAATTGTTTAGAAATATTATACTTAATCAACTTTTTAGAATTTATAGATTATCAGATAAAAAATTTCATGCTTTGCACATTAATAACCTCAAAATTACCAGTAAAATGTATCAATATCCTGCATATTTAGTCAATAGTATAGTTAATAAGTTTCGATTAGCCTAAAATTCTCATATTCTCCCCTTATAATCTTATTTTAGCCGTACTTTTTCATTCTCCTGCAATTATATTTTCATCTTTTTATCTCGAAGCTTTAACAGTTGAATAACTCATTTTATTTCATTTTATTGCTTTTGCGCAGTACAGTTTTTATTACTCTCTTTGGCAACAGCAAATCACATCTTTTCATTTTGGCATATGGCAACATTGATCCAGTCATATTTTGCTCGTCATGGTTGCGCTGAAGAGGTGTGATTTGAGGTATTTATGTTTCCTTTATTGTTCCAATCTATATGCTTGTCGTCCGTATAACACAAGTTTATAGATAAAATCTATCTTGTGTTTCAGAAACAAGCATTTTTGAGTTCATTTCGAAAGGATATATGGACCCGACGAGAATTTTTTCGAAATGAACTTTTCGTAAGCCTAATCTCGTAAGCCTAAATCTCCTCCATGTGCAAGCTTTTTTGCTTGATTTTTTGTTTTCTTATTTGCATTCCTCATTTTTGAAATTTGTTGATTGTCTTTGTCCTTATGACTTGCATTATGCTTTAATATTTCCTCTTTTTGTCTTAATTTCTTTTATTTCTTTGTATTTGTAGAAAATTTTGGAATAGTGTATTATGAGTTACTACATACATTCTAACTTTGGATTTAATAATTTATATTTATATTGAAAACATTTTATTTATTAGCTGCATTTGCGCAATAAATTAAATGTATATTGCATTGTCATTCACATTCTTATACTACGCTGTTTAGTTTATCTAACTTTTCATTTATGAACTATCCTAATTCCTTTTGTATGCTTCGTATTAAAGAAACATTCTATTTGCTATCTATTCAAATTTATGCTGCATTTGCGCTAAATTTAGTAATAGAATTTATTTTAATTCATTTTAATTTTTTATTATGTATTACTTTCTCTACTTTCATCCATTGTTAATTGTAGTTTATTGTGGCTCATTCTCCTATTTTATTCTTTTCTTTTATTTGCATAAGTTACTTATTATATTTTTGCTTAAAGTATTATTAATTATTGTCTTCCTTTCTGTTTTATTATTTGGTAAATATTTGTATTGCAATTATTCTTTAGCCATTAGTAATTTAATATTGGAATTTTCTTAATCTAGTGCTGCCTTCTATCGTTTTTAAATCTTACTGCAAATTTTCTTCGCTATTAGTAATTAAATATTAGAAGTATCTTATTCTAGTGCTGCCATCTATCGTTATTATTTCTTACTAATTTATTGGTTTTGTGATTTTATGACTGGGTAACTGCTTTTGGGATTTTTGTATTGGTGTTATAGATACCTTTTATAAACTGTACTTTTTAGTACACTCTTTTTTTATTACTTTTTTGGACAGGATTCTATGTGAATTCCAGATTTACACAGTATATATTTTATTATACCTTGTGTTTTAATTAATCTAGTTTAGAATTGATTATATTTATATTGTTAATCATTTCTTTTTATCTTGTAATATCCTACTTATTACATTTTATTAGGTTTTACATGGACTTAGTTGTATATATTTATATATAAGCAATTATTTTATTTTTATTTTATTATTTATAAATGTTAATGCTATTCTCTTTATATTACTTTAACTCTTATGAATTACACATCTTATTTGATTTAGTGACTGGCAAATATATTTATTCTTGTTATTATATAATTTGATAAATATTGCCCGGTATTTACAATTTTGTTGGGAATTGTTTAGACCGTTATCATTTTACCAACAGTGTGCCATGGATTGTTTTGGATATAATAATTGCCCAGCTAAAAATTATAACTTCAATAAATGTAAGAATAAAATTTGTAAAACCTGCCCATATGCTTCTAACTCACAAATTACTAATCTAAATAGTCATAAGACTTTCTGTAAAATTTTTAATTGCATCTACAAATTATCTTGTAATATATGTAATATATCTTATATAGGACAAACTAGTAATCCTATTCATCTACGTATGAATGTACATAGAGATCATGTTAAAAAATATATCCACAATAATAATTTTCTTCCTACTTCTAATAAAATCGAATATAAACACTTTGCTCATCATGGTTTTGAAAATATAACTATACATATTTTGGACATTAAAACAAATACTGCTGATAGATTATTCTTTGAAAACTTTTATATTAAATCACAATGTACTCTGTTTCCATATGGATTAAATCAGGTATATCTCAATGGTAATATTGTTAAGAATAATTTTGTAGATAATAAATATTCTATTTTTAATCACCTTTTTTTTAAACCTCTTTTACATAATAGTAAATTGGCTAAACTCAAAAGATTTAAACGCGGTAAAGGAAGCTCCTCCCAATATGATATTAAAGCGGAGATTAAAAGTATGCATCAACAATTCAATAACACATATCAATGGAAATTTATTAAATCATGGGTATTTGCAGTTAAGAAAAAACAATTAAACACAGTTTATGCTATTTTCTTAAAGTTAAATCTTACTAATGAACATTTTAATCATATTTTCTATGATTTGCTCATTACTAGATCAAAATATTTAAAAATAAAACTTAATCAATTTCATAATAATAACTGTTCTAATTCTTATTGTGTAATATCATTTAAACATCCTATTTATAATTCCATAAACTTTAAGAATTTATTTAATCAATTTCATCATTTATTGCCTGTAAAGGATTTGAATGTTACTAAAACTTTTAAATATAACAAGCCTATTGGAAGAACCATTTTTAATTACAATGCAATTTCAAAATCTCTCTCAGTAGACATAGATTCCTCAACAAATTTAGATGGTGAATGTATTTGTAGTGTTGATAATTATGCTGAATTTATAAATCCACACTTGGGTCATATAGTCACTGGAGACTTAGCCATTGTAAAAGATAAATCTTTAGGAACTATAATGTCATTTGGCACTAAATTCAGGTTACCTTCATGTAATAATTCTAAACAAGTGTTAAAGTCAATCAATCTGGACCTTGATAAATTTATTTATGGATTAGCTTCTAAATATGCTCAGCCTTTAGAGGCATTTAATATGTGGAAATTTACTATTTTAAGATCTATTAAAAATACCATTTGTAGTATTAATTTATCTAGATCTATATATAATATGGATAATATAAAGCATTCTGTTAATGATTTACATAGATCTTTTGTTATTACTTATGTAGATAAAGCCTCTAATAATTATGCTATTATTTGTAAAAAATTCTATATTAAATATCTGCTAGATTATTTAAAAAATAATAGTCTATTTAAAATTGATTCACACTCTCTTAATAGTATCAAATTGAAAATTATCAATATGTATAGTGATTTAGCTATTAATAATAAATTTTTGACATTTCCATATATTGTGCTTATACCTAAATTTCATAAAAATCCTATTAAATTTAGAACTGTTACTAGTGGTCATAATTCATACTCTACTACTGCTAGTAAATTATTACTAAATTATTTAAATGTACTAAATAGCAATTTACGAGATTCTGGTGATAGCTACATTATTCTAAATAACAGTAAGGAATTAAAAAATAAATTAAAAACGCTTGGTAAAATAATAGGATTTCAAACTTTTGATTTTAAAGATCTATTTAATAATATTAAGATCACTGATCTATATGATGTCATTTTAGCTTTATATAATGCTTATATTACTAAACATTCTAATCTTACAAAATTTACCAACTTTCCTAAGCTTCTCCATTTTGTTCTTTTCAATAATTATATCTTTCAAGGTAATAAATTATACCTACAAGTCTCAGGTGTTCCACAAGGTGGCTGTAGTAGCAGTATGTTAGCTAATTTATACCTATATCATTATGAAAAATTCTTTACTTCAACTGATTATAAAATTTATAGATATGTAGATGATCTGATTTGTCTTGTATTTACTGATAACTATGTCATAGATATAGATTTCTATCCGGATAATTTGGAATTAATACCTAATGAAACTTCTATTAGTAATAATGTTTATTATTTGGATTTAAATCTAATTATAGAACCTGCTCATGGGATAGTTACTAAATTATATGATAAAAAAGATTTTTTTAAATTTAATATTAATAAATTATTACCTTTTAATTCCTGCAACTCGATTCAATTGTTTAGAAATATTATACTTAATCAACTTTTTAGAATTTATAGATTATCAGATAAAAAATTTCATGCTTTGCACATTAATAACCTCAAAATTACCAGTAAAATGTATCAATATCCTGCATATTTAGTCAATAGTATAGTTAATAAGTTTCGATTAGCCTAAAATTCTCATATTCTCCCCTTATAATCTTATTTTAGCCGTACTTCTTCATTCTCCTGCAATTATATTTTCATCTTTTTATCTCGAAGCTTTAACAGTTGAATAACTCATTTTATTTCATTTTATTGCTTTTGCGCAGTACAGTTTTTATTACTCTCTTTGGCAACAGCAAATCACATCTTTTCATTTTGGCATATGGCAACATTGATCCAGTCATATTTTGCTCGTCATGGTTGCGCTGAAGAGGTGTGATTTGAGGTATTTATGTTTCCTTTATTGTTCCAATCTATATGCTTGTCGTCCATATAACACAAGTTTATAGATAAAATCTATCTTGTGTTTCAGAAACAAGCATTTTTGAGTTCATTTCGAAAGGATATATGGACCCGACGAGAATTTTTTCGAAATGAACTTTTCGTAAGCCTAATCTCGTAAGCCTAAATCTCCTCCATGTGCAAGCCTTTTTGCTTGATTTTTTGTTTTCTTATTTGCATTCCTCATTTTTGAAATTTGTTGATTGTCTTTGTCCTTATGACTTGCATTATGCTTTAATATTTCCTCTTTTTGTCTTAATTTCTTTTATTTCTTTGTATTTGTAGAAAATTTTGGAATAGTGTATTATGAGTTACTACATACATTCTAACTTTGGATTTAATAATTTATATTTATATATATATATATATATATATATATATATATATATATATATATCACAGAAAATTATATATATTCACTAATATCAAATTAGTGAATAATGTGTTAGTACTTTTAACCAGAAATATAGGAACATCACCTTTGAAGACTTTACCATGAGCCGTTTTCGAGATATTAGAAATTTTACTTTTTCACATACAGCGTGATATGCCTCGAACTAATTGAACAAATCGAATGATATTTGGTATAATTATCGCAAATTTCAGAGGTCTGTAACTTTTCGAGCAATTCAGGCGAGGAAAAGGCTTTCAATTTTTGAACATTTTTTTCCCGGAAATCAAATAAATGTATTAAAAAAATCATTGAGTTGTTTTTTTATGTGTATTTGTTTATCAAGAATCAAATAACAAACACTGACACTTGATGAAACAATGACATGCGAATTTCCGAGATTCTAGATTTCTCGTATTTCATAGGAAATTAAAAAAAATAAGCTTTGAAAAAATTAAATATGTTCGTTATTAATAACTAATTGAATTGTTTGTAAGTATTTTTAACTAGAAATAAATGCACACAATTTCTTAGTAGTTATGAAGAGCCGTTCTCAAGATATTTCACTTTTCAACGAAGATCGCGATATCGATCGAAATAATCAAGATAATTACACAAATTTGGTATGCTTATTTTGATCAATAATAATAAACATTCTATTGATTTCCATCGATATAGCTCTAATTTGTGCTATTGTATATGCCCACAATATAGAAATAAGTTATTCTGTAGGGAACGTCATGTGTTGGGCCCCATATCAGATTTCAATTTTCTTTACTATTGCATATTATACAAGCTGTTGCCAACTTGAAAAAAAAAAAGAAACTTTTAAAGCATTTTCGTAAGAATAATTGAACCTGTAGGAAAAGATGTTGCCAATAAGAAAAGAGAAACGTTTAAAAAATTTTCACAATATTTTTAAAGAATAATTGAAACGGTACGAAAAGCCGCTGCCAACTTGAAAAAGTAAACTTTTAAATAATTTTTATGGGATATTTTGAAACTCTATTTGAAACGATACGAAACCAGAAAAGATATGTCTTTTATTTAACACTTTACAACAAAGTTTAAAAGTGTTTATGATTTTGTTCATTCTGTCTGTCTGTCTGTCTGTCCGTTAGCACGATAACGGCCGTAAAAATGACTTAATCAAA
Organism: Amaurobius ferox; assembly: GCA_951213105.1. Taxonomy (NCBI): domain Eukaryota; kingdom Metazoa; phylum Arthropoda; class Arachnida; order Araneae; family Amaurobiidae; genus Amaurobius; species Amaurobius ferox. The sequence goes on along the minus strand of OX578150.1, from coordinate 29,780,352 downwards.
ATGAAATTTTAGTATGTTGTTCAGACGGTCTGTAGGACTTACCTATGGGAATATAAATAAATAATATCACCCAATTAGTTTTGGATTGAACCAGGGTTGAAAAAATGAAATATATTGAGCCCTATGGGAAAACCCATATATATTGAGCCCTATTTTTCAAACATTTTTTAAGCGGATTTAAAATTTACAAATTGCTTCGAAAATTTTAGGTAATATTCAAATTGTTCCATAAAATATATAAAAAAAAATTCAGCGAAATATATTCAGTAGATTTTTAAATAAAAATTAAAATAATAATAACACCTCTTATATGAAGCGATCACGTGACTCACTTCAAAATGATATATGGCATCCATCTTGTCTCAAAATCGTGATTTTTAAAGTTCTTTTTAATTCATATTGAGTGCTGTATCCGTCCTAAAACAACTTTATTTTTGCTTAAATTCTGTGCATTTACATACTGAAACAGCGCAATTACAATATATTTGAGTTTAAATGCTTATCCAAATTTGATTATTTCTACTACGACGTCTATTTTTCACCTATGTAAAATGTAAACAGCAAAATATGTTGAATGAGTTGTATTAGAATTGCTGTATTTCTTTAACACAAAATCATTTAGTTCATGGAGTCTGCGTAGCTGATATGAATGAAATATTCATTGATTTTACAAAGAGAAAGAAGTACGATTTTTTTCGATGAAGTTTTACGCATAGAGTTTAATTACTTGTAGCTCCATGTTCTTAATTTTTAAATAAAATAAATTATTATAGTATTGTGATGAATGACATGCCTGGGAAATTATTTATGAATGACATGCTGCTTTTACAGAGAGAGCCAGGCGTGTTATTGTTTCTATGACGTCATTTGAATGAATTTCAGTTGTTTTCGATGCAGTTTTCGAATATAATAAATTATCGTAGTATTACGATAATTCTGAAATTATTACCGAGGAATGTATCACATTTTAGAGATGTTTAAACCAGGCAATTTATATTTCAATGCCGTCATTTGAATGAAGCTCATTTTTTTCGATGAAGGTTAAAGTTTTCAAATATAATAAATTAATGTAGTATTGTGATAAGTTTTAAAATATTACCGAGGAATGTATTGCATTTTGGACATGCTTAAATAAAATGCATTGAAGTTGGAAAGTGTTTCATAATCAATGCTTTAAGCATGATTGATCCTTCTTGTGTTTCATTTTGATGTTGATTATGATACACTGTAAATACTATGGAATGAATATGCATAAGTCGAGTGACGAACAATTGATTCACACTCCGGATTATTTTCGTTGACGCGAAACGGAACGTAACCATAACCTTAACCATTTTAGAGTGAGTGTTTATGTCAAGTTGACGAACTCCCGGAGCCAATTTACGCGGATTATGTCGTGTGGCGCAACTCGTGGAATGAGTAACGCGTCCGCCGTCAGGTGTGTGAAAACTTACCTAACAGGTGGCATAGGTCATAGGAAGTGTAGAAACACTGGAAAGCGGAACCCGCAGATAGTTCGAATTCCGTGGGTATATACTTTTAAACTGTTGGTGTTTCTATTGTCGAAGAAAAATTCGAAAATGCGCTAAATGTCATGTGATGGTTATGTCATGTGATGGTGTCGATGTATCATCATTACATGACATTACATCATTACATGACCGGGTACAAAGTCAATAATCCACTTTGAATCTGGCTTTAAATTCATCCGTAATAGCAAAACTAAAAAAAAATCTGATGTGGGCAGCACATGACTTTCCCTGCAGACTTATATTCACGTTCTCTTTATTTTAATTAAATTTAATTCACGCTAAATTCAATTTGATAACTGGAATTATTTTCAAAGGTGGCGTAGAGAAAATACGAAAAAACTAAAATATCTCGAGAACGGCTAGTCCTAGTGTAATGGGGTTGGTCTTATTCTTTTCTTCGTTAAACATTACTTATTAAATAAGCATTTAATGGATATATTTGAGCATACGTAGTTTTTTATTTTAGATTTTGGCGATTTTTGCGGGCCATTTTGCAAAAAAAGGCAGGTTATTTTTTTCCGAATCGTACCAAAATCTAATCAGCACCATGGTGTCCCACGAGTGTCTTATCTACCAAATTTTATGAAATTCGGTCCATTAGTTTTCCAGCTAGAGTGGATACAAGCTTTTGCGGGCCATTTCGCAGAACAAGGCGGGTTCTTTTATCACGAATCGTACCCAAAACTAATCAGCACCAGATTCGCCCACAAGTGACTTACCTACCAAATTTTATGAAATTCGGTCAACTAAGTTAGAGTGGATACAAAATCTGCACAGAAAGACACACAGACACACAGGCAGACAGACACACACACAGACGTCACGCTAAAAATAGTTTTTTCGTATTCTAGAGGTTTCGAAACGTGTAGATCCGTCGAAAACTCGAGTTGTGATTTTCGGCATGATTCAAATACTTTCCCTATACATTACCATGTATTGCAGGGAAAGTAATAGAATGCCGAACCAGTAGTGGACACTTTTAAGGATTTTCCAAGAATATTAAATCATAAAGAAATAACTTCTCATAAAAAGGCTTTGAAAATTGGATTATACAGTCACTGATTTATTATCATAACATACATAACGAACACTCTTTAATGACAGTGGTGAATTTTGTGCACAATCTGGCTGCATGCGTATCACACTACTTTTTACGAAAAACATCATTTTTTGGCACAGATATAAATATTTTATCTGATGATATAAAACTAGTAGTCTGGAACATTGGAGTGATACAATACTTATAACTATTTGGCAGTTTGGGACGGAAGAAACAATCATAAATATCGAAACTTTCTGAATGTAACCGAACTTATTCACTAATTATCGAAGAAGAGTCGCTGACGAGCCTTGTGACGTCAGATTTCGTGCGCGCCAAAATGGGTCATTTTCCTGGGACAGTCAGAAAGGCGACTGCTAATAAAACATGAAATACAGCTCGGAGAATAAAATTTTTTATACTTTTGTCCATTTTGCAACATTTCGAATCGAATAAAAAAATAATAAAAAAACAACAAGAAAGATCAATCATGCATAAAGTATTGATTGTAAAGGAAACACTTTCCAACTTCAATGCAATTTTATATAAACATCTCTAAAATGCGGTACATTTCTCGGTAATATTTTAAAAAATTATAACAATACTACATTAATTTATTATATTTGAAAATTTAAACTTCATTGAAAAAAATGGAACTTAATTCAAATGACGGCATTGAAATATACATTGCCTGGTTTAAAAATCTCTAAAATGCGATAAATTCCTCGGTAATATTTAAAAAATTACCATGATACTACAGTAATTTATTATATTTGAAAACTTCATCGAAAACAAATGAACTTTATTCAAACGACGTCATCGAAAGATAAATCGCATCTATATAAAAACAACATTTCATTCATAAATTTTTTAAATTCCTTTCATTCATCACAATACTAAAGTTTATTTTATTTAAAAACTTAAAACCGAAGAGGTACAAGTAATTTAACTCTATGCTTAAAAGTTCATCGAAAATATCGTCTTCTTTGTGTAAAATCAATGAATGTTTCATTCATATCAGTTATATTGCAGACTCCATGAGATAAATAATTCTGCGTTAAAGAAATGCAGCAATTCTTATACAACTCATTCAACATATTTTGGTGTTTACATTTTTCATAGGTGAAAATTAGGCTTCGTTGTAGAAATAATCAAAGTTTGATGATCATTTAAACTCAAATATATTGTAATTGCGTTGTTTCATAATGTAGTAGATGCACAGAATTTAAACAAAAATAAAGCGGTTTTAGGATGGATACAACACTCAATATGAATTAAAAAGAACTTTAAAAATCACGATTTTGATACTAGATGGATGCCATATTTTGTTTTGAAGTGGGTCACGTGATCTATTCATATAATGGTCACCTGATGTCTCCATATAAAGGGTGTAATAATTATTTTAATTTTTATTTAAAAATCTACTGAATATATTTTGCTGAAATTTTTTTATATATTTTATGGGATAATTTGAATATTTCATAAAACTTTCGAAGGAATGTGTGAATTTTAAATTCGCTTAAAAAAGTTTGAAAAATTAGGTCCCATATAGGGTTCCATGTATTTCATTTTTTCAACCCGGGTTCAATCCAAAACTAATTGGGTGATATTATTCATTTATATTCCCATAGGTTCCACAGATTGTCTGAACAACATACTAAAATTTCATTTTGATAAAGTTATTTTGATGGCAGTTATCGTGCTAATGGACGGACGGACAGACAGACAGACAGAATGAACAGAGTCATAAACACTTTTCAACTATGTTGTAAAGTGTTAAAAAAGAGACCGGAATTGTCCATTGTGAAATCCTGGCGCCTCTTATGATGTCGAAATAGTAAATTAGGTAGAAAGTTTTACAATTTGTATGAATAGAAGATAAACTATTTCTATTGAAATGCTATATACATACACACACACACATACATATATATATATATATATTTTCAAAATGAAAAGAGGTATGGATGGAAACAATATACCAAAAGATGGCCGGGGGGAGTTGTGACCCCCTCACCCCGGTGAAGCATGCTTTGCGTCGCGACAACACTCCCGGAGAGCCGGTATATTGCAAAATAGAATACAAATGTATCAAATTTTAAGATGTAAAACAGACATCATATACACAAACAAATATAAGATATAATTGTCGAGATCCAGCCTTATCAAAAATCACCAACAGTAAATGTTTGAAATATGTTTGAAATATGTTCACTAGTATAAATGAGCAAAATTGCATAGCTTCTACTTAAAGAAGACTTTAAATATTGACACTTAATAGAACAATTATAACAAAGTCTATCTCTAAAACCATTTACCTGAATGACAATTAATAGCATCATACATGTAGATGTACATCCCCATACCGTATCATACAAGATGAAGCAAATCTTCCATAACGTATTATACAATAGACCCTATTCAAGAGGTCCCATATCAGTTATCACTCGCTTTATCTGTGACTATCCAGTATGTATATTACCATCAGTTTTATTTAAATATAAACGGTAACTATAAACGGTAAGTGTGATTTCTGATGATTTTATAATATTATATTTCACGGTATTTTCATATTATATATATATATATATATATATATATATATATATATTAAATCTATCATTGGAATTTCATATAATATTTTTATTATATAGTATATATATATATATATATATATATATGCAGAGAGAGAGAGAGAAGGAGAGACATAGTATCAAAATGAATTTCCCGGCGTTGTCCGGATCCTACATAAGTGTACTTAGTATTTAATAATGCTTAAATAACGTAATAATACTTAATGCGATAATACTTCAGTAATACAGATACATATATACCACTAAATTTCCAATTTATCTGTACGGAAACAAACTCATTCCCGCGCTCCTCTTTTCCATGCGCAACCATGTCAATTACACGATGCCCTAAATAAACTCATTTAATACATCTTAAATAAGCTCCTCTAATACGATCTAAATAAGCTCTTTTGATATTCTCTCGATCACTTGACACGCCTTCATCCGATTGAAATCAAAACCACCTTAATCTGAAATGCGAGAACAGCTGCGATGGATCAGTTGATTTGACGAAATGGTTTAAAATGGTAATTTTAGACTTTAAAAATTCATACCTTTTAAACTTATTCGAATCTTAAAGAAAATCTAGCCGAAGTGCATCGTACGGGGAGCTGAAGTACCTCTGCTCCAAATTTCGTCGCTGTCCGAAGTTTCGATTTCTAGCTATGCACATATACACACAGAAGACCCACTGAAACCTAAACATCTTTTATTGTGTAAGATGTGTACTGTAATGTAAGATGGATATGATTTATATAGAAACTCTGTAGATAACCCTATAACGTTTCAATAAAATCCTCTAGAGATTTTATAGAATTTCTGTAGAATATCTATATGAAAAGAGTGCATAATGAAAATTGTATGAAGCTAACTTTATAGATTTATTTTCAGTGGTAGATTTACTATGTCAACTTTGGAACGTTGTCTAGAGGCATAGGGTTTTGTTAGTTACATAGAAACATAAACATCTTTTATTGTGCAAGATTCATCCTGTGAGGTAAAATGTATGGATTACAAAGAAACTCTGTAGAGACCCCTACCCCTATAAAATTTCAATAAAATTTTCTAGAGTTTTTATCTAATTTCTATACAATATTTATATGAAAAAAAGCCATAAGGGAAATTATACGATGCTTACGTTATAGATTTATTTTCAGTGGAAGATTTACTATGTCAACTTTGGGACGTAATCTAGAGACATAGGGTTTTGTGAGTGTGTGTGTGTCTGCGGGGTGGGGGTGAGAAGCGCATTGCCACTTTTTATAATGAAATATATTTATATGAAATTATTATCTACTTTTGTTACCAAGCGTAGTTATATGTAATTTTAAAGGAGGATACGTGGAGAATACTTGTAAACAGCCTAAATGATTAATGTTGCAGTTAAAGCCTTGTGTGCAATCTCTTGTTTGAAAAATAGCAGTTTGCCGCAATTTGTTGGAAGTGAGGGGGTGAAAACAGAGTTGCAGGATGTGAGATTTTGAACACTTGCAATTTGGGACTTTTTGTTAATTAGGGATTTATTGCGGAGGAACATTTTTGATCAGACAGTTGCCACTCATGTACACGTGACACGAAGATACTTTCCCCCTTCAGGTAAATGTCGAAGCTGTCGGCATGTGTGATTGATTTAGACTAATGCTGTTTTTAAAAAAAAAATTACTAAATTCATTTTTTAAATGGTAGAAACTGTCAGCCATAATGTACATTTTAAACATGTACATTTAAAAAAAGATTTCATTTCTTTGTAAGCAAGGATCTATGGATAGTTAGTGGAGGGGCCCAAGACACTGTTAACCCGTCTATGAGTGAGGGAAGGGGGGGGGGGGGTGCCACGCCATCTTCTGGACATTCAAGGTCGAAAAAGCGAGCACCTGGAAAAATATGGTCTAAATTAAAAGAAACCGGTTAAATAAAATAAAAACCTTCGGGAGCTGGACGTCCTGGATTGTGAAAAATAAATAAATAAATAAAATCCTAAAAATTAAATACAAAAATTTTGGTTACAACTTTTTTTACCTTTTTATTATCGAGAGGAATTGAATTTTGGCGATATTGTATGTCTTCCCTTGAGTTTGTCACCCCTCCCTCTCTCCCTCGGAAAAAGTTCTATGGGCGCCCATGCCGCTAACATGTTACATTAAAAATAAAATGATAATTAATTTGTGCCATCAAATTGCATTAAAAAAAAAATAAAAATACCCAACAAGCCGAAAAATTTTCATCCTCTGATGATGCCAGAAAAATATTCCTTTGTTTGAAAATCAACACTACTGTTCTTTGTTCTTAGAACAGATGTTGCAGATTACTTTCTCTTTTAACCCCCTCCCCAGCAGCAGCAGACGATTCAAATGGAAGATAGAACAGAGGAAGTCATGGTATGCTTAAAAATCTAGTTCATGTCACGGAATTATTTTTGCTCTTTATTACAGAGCGGCTGTTACGTCACCCCTTTTTTTTCTCTCTGGGGATTTCGTTTGTCAGAATGGCAACGAAGCGGCAACACGATGCATAGTTAGACGGCTCTGATGAGCACATACGTGTAGGGGATATGCATTTGGCTTTGCATAATTAAGAGAAGGAAGAGATAAAATAGAAATTAAATAAATGAATAAAAGAAAAGTACGATGCGGGGCGCAGTACATTGACTTTCTCTACAGACTTTGGTAAATTTAAACCTCTAAAATGTGTGAGAAGAAAACTTGGAAAATGATTCAATTGCATCCGCACTGAAAATGATATTTTGCAATTACCTTGGAGGTACTATCACAAGTGAACTCCAGTGATATATAGTTATAAATTAAGATTAGGAGTTCATACGGGTGCTTCATGGATTTAAGGGCTGGGTTCCCCTCCTTTTCCTTTCGAAGCAAATTGATAGTAAAAATTTGATGGGGACAGAACATGACTTTCCCCACATAATTCAATGATAGAATCAATGCGAAATAATAACGTACAAGATTCACTGTTTTTAACGTTGAAACGTATACTAACATGAGGCGATTTTTTGGATGACAACATGTAAAAATATTCTGATATACCCAATTAGCTTATATTTCGCGCAAATATAACTTGATAATTGGAAATATTGCTGATAAGCAATATTTCCAATTGTCATCTGCTGAGCAATATAGTCTATTATATTAAAATACGTTAATTATTTAGTCATCAATTTTGCACGATTTTCCTAACTTTCATGTTATTTTGTCAATATGCTGACAGTTTCGTCAATTTCGCACTATTTTGAAAAATTTGCCAAGTTGGTGATATTTCGTCAAATCAATCACCGAGGTCGCCAAATTTTCCGCTATATGCTAAATATTTGACGATATTTCTTCTAAATTTTATGTAAGTTTTTAGTTAATGTATGTGAAAAACATGCAATATCTAAACTGTTCAATCTAACTTTCCAAAGTTTGTGTCATTTCTTTTTAAAATAAAAAATCTGATGTGGGCAGCACATGACTTTTCTTATATAATGCAATGAATTTACTACTTTTACAACAAAAAAATAGGTTATTCTTAGAGTAGATACTTATATTCTTTCCAAGATATTAAATTTTCGTTAATTAGTCGTCATTTTTATCGATCTAGCGTCATTTTTATTCATTTGGCGAGATTTTTGTTAATTTGGCAACATTTAAAAAAGTCGCCAAGTTGACGACATTCCGCCAAATTCGTCGCCAAAATCTCGCCAAGCGTTATGGACGGAGAAATAAGTTATTCTTATAGCAGATAAATGACTATTGGCGTTCAAATAAAAATGTATTACCCAAAGTATCTTTTCCTATGAATGGAACGAGCTAGATCCACGAGAATGATGTCACCAAATTTATCGCATGATATTGCATATGAAAAGTGAACATGTTTCTCAACGGTTATTATATTTTTTTAATTTATGGGATTTTTTTATAAATTTATTTAAAAATGTGTAATATCTCGAGAATGGTTCGTGCTAGCGTTCTAAAGTTTATGTCAATCGTTTTCTAAGGAAACATTACATAAGAAATGTCTATTTGAGTAACTTTATTAAAGGTTTTGGTTTTTTGATGATTTTTTCAAAATTTCATTCGAATCGCTCCATTTGTTCGTGAGATATCGTCTCCATAGACTCACTGACACACACACAAACATCACCTCAAAAATGTTTGATTCGTGATCAGGGACGTTTGAAACTAGCTCTTCAGTCGCAACCTCGAATTCGAATTTTTGACCCCGTCACAATACTTTCCTTATACATTATGTAAATAAGGAAAGTAAAAATTAAGTATAAAATAATTATTTATTTAACATTATTGAATGCTCTGAATTTGTAATTTTTTTTTGTCAAAGTTTTATTCGAAAATTGGGGGAATCTTCCAAATGTTGGATCGCTATTTAATTCAACGGAGTTACAGTAATCACGGATCGTAATAATCGTACCAAATTATATTCAAGACGCTCCATTCGTTCGTAAGAAATTGCTTCCACAGACTCACACACTGACATGCAGACATCACACACTGACATCACAGACGGACACACAGACAGACATGCCTACTCTCACACACAGACATTACCTCAAAAACGTTCTATTCGAGTTCAGGGATGTTTAAAACGTGTTTTTCCGTCGAAAACTCGAATTCGAATTTCCCACTCAGTCACAATACTTTCCCTATACATTTCATACTATGTAGTGAAAATAAAAATCACGAAAGCAAAGTTTTAAAGTTGCATAATTGCCAATATATTCTTATATAGTAACATATACAGGACTTTAACACATATATACGGTACTAGCCGATACGTAATTTCCATATTAAAATGTTTAACTTAATTCTCATATAATAAAATAAAAATAAGCAAGAATTTCCGATCTCGCTATACAAAATTATCTGCATCGGTATATTTAAAGAATAAAACATCCTGGTCCCGTTTGAAAATCAATTTACAAAAATATAAAGCTTGGTCAACATGAGCTAAAATGAAGACGTTTAAATGGTAGCAAAGTTATTTTCGTACCATTTTATATCCCGTTGCAAAAAACATTTAAATACATTCGGAAATATATGAATTTAAAAAGTTTTTGCCAAAAGTAAACACGCGAATACTTAAATTGAAAATATCTATAATTAATGATATAGTGTATCCCATGATCGTGACGGATATAGCATAATCAGAAATATAAAAATCTGATGTGGGCAGCACATGACTTTCCTTATATAATGCAATGAATTTACTACTTTTACGGTAAAAGAAATAGGTTATTCTTATAGTAGATACTTATATTATTTCCAAAATATTGAATTTTCATCAATCAGTCGTCATTTTCATTTAGCGTCATTTTTATCCATTTGGCGAGATTTTCGTTAATTTGGCAACATTTAAAAAAGTCGCCAAGTTGGCGACATTCCGCCAAATTTGTCGCCAAAATCCTGCCAAGCGTTATGTACAGAGAAATAAATTAGTCTTATAACAGATAAATGATTATTGGCCTTCAAATACAAAAGTATTACTCAAGGTATCTTTTCTCATGAATAGAACGAGCTAGATCCACGAGAACGGTGTCACCAAATTTATCGCATGATATTACATACGCGAAAAGTGAACATGTTTCTCAACAGTTAATATATTTTTTTAATTTATGGGATTTTTTGATAAATTTATTTTAAAAATGTGCAATATCTCGAGAACGGTTCATGCTAGCGTTCTATAGTTCATCTCAATCGTTTTCTAAGGAAAATTTGCACAAGAAATATCTATTTGCGTAACTTTATTAAAGGTTTTGATTTTATGATTTTTTCAAAATTTCACTCGAAAATTTAGGAGGGTTCTGAACATTTGATTGCGTTTAAAATCAATAGGCTTCCAATATTCACGGATTGTAATTTTTGTACCAAATTTCATTCAAATCGCTTCATTCGTTCGTGAGATATCGTCTCCACAGACTCACTGACACACACAGACGTCACCTCAAAAATGTTCGATTCGTGATCAGGGATGTTTGAAACGTACTCTCCCGTCGAAAACTCGAATTCGAATTTTCGACTCCGTCACAATACTTTTCTTATACATTATGTATATAAGGAAAGTAATAACGTTTAGTTATAAAATCAAATCTGATGTGGATAGCACATGATTTTCATAACATAATGCAAGTTCTTCACTTCTTTCAATGAGAAATCATAATGGACAAGTTTCAGGCCACAATGTTTTTAACGTTGAATAGTTCACTAACATTGGGAGCTTTTCTGGATAACAGTATGCAAACATTTCTTAACGTATCAAATTAACTAATATTTCGCTCATATATAACTTGACAATTAAAAATATTGCTAACATCTACCAAGTAATATACACCATTCTATTAAAATAAATTAATTATAATTTTAATCAATTTGGCGTCATTTTCGTAACTGTAGCATCATGTTTGCCAATTTGGCGTCATCGTCGTCAATTTGACACCACATTAAAAAGTCGGCAAGTTACGGATATTTCGCCAAATTTATCGCAAGTGTTACATATTTGATGATATCACTATTCATTTTTATGCAATTCTGTAGATAATGTTTTTTTGGAAAACGTGCAATATCTCAAGAACGGTTTAAGCTGATACTCTAAAGTATGTGTCACTCTTTTTAGAATAAAAAAAAATACATAAAATGGCTATTTATTTAACATTATTGAATGTTCCAGGTTTTTTTTTAATGATTTTTTCATAAATTCTTTCGAAAATTTGGGGGTCTTCAAAGCATTCGGTTGCGTTTAAAAATTGTAGGGTTGCAGTATTCACAGATCGTAAATATCGTGCCAAATTACGTTCGAAATCCTCCAATCCTTCGTGAGATATCGCATCTACGGACTCACGGATACACACACTAACACTCGCATCATCTTAAAAACGTTCGATTCAGGGATAATTGAAATGTGCTCGAATTTTCGAATTTGCAACCCCGTTACATCACTTTCCCTATATATTATCCTGGGTATGTAGGTAGGGAAAGTCAAAATTCTATCAAGTTCTTTTATTATTTCAGTTGAATTGGAATTAAAATTAATTGAAAATCGTCTGCCGTATAAACTCATTTCAGGAGTTTTATTCACATGGCATTACAACGGGTATTCAATTGTAAACATGACGTCTTTAGCTATATTAAAACATTTTGAACAATTTGTTTTCCGGGAAAAAGAAAAAAGCATGAATAGTTAAATTTATATTTAGAAGTAATGTACCAAATACAGCATGATAGGGATATATAGTGTTGTATTTCGTTTTCCAACATTCACCTTATGGAGAACTAATACGTAGATGCACAGAATTTAAGCAAAAATAAAGCGGTTTTAGGACGAATGCAACACTCAATATGAATTAAAAAGAACTTTCAAAATCACGATTTTGAGACAAGATGGATGCCGTATTTTATTTTGAAATGGGTCACGTGATCTTTACATATCATTGTCAAGTGATCGCTTCATATAAGAGGTGTAATTATTATTTCAATTTTTATTTAAAAAACTACTGAATATATTTTGCTGAAATTTGTTTTATATATCTTATGGAATAATTTGAATATTACCTAAAATTTTCGAAGCAATTTGTGAATTTTAAATCCGCTTAAAAAATGTTTAAAAAATTAGGTTCCATAGGGTTCAATGTATTTCATTTTTTCAACCCGGGTTCAATCAAAAACTAATTGGGTGATATTATTCATTTATATTCCCATAGGTCCTACAGACCGTCTGAACAACATACTAAAATTTCATTTTGATTAAGTCATTTTTACAGCAGTTAGCGTGCTAACGGACAGAGCGACTGACAGACAGAATGAACAAAGTCATAAACACTTTTCAACTTTGTTGTAAAGTGTTAATAAAAAATGTTCAACCGTATTATGAGCAAAACTGGAACCTCAGAAAAAAGATGCTTGGAGTCAGACATCTCAAATTGACACTTTATGCCAAAATTTAGTTCACCAAGAAGACAGTGCTGACGATTCAATTAATGATAGGATCTGTCACTCTGGTGAAATTGGGATCAGCTACATAGATAACAAGAAAGCTTAAAGCATTGATTATGAAACACTTTCCAACTTCAATGCAATTTTATTTAAACATCTCTAAAATGCAATACATTCCTCGGTAATATTTTAAAACTTATCACAATACTACAATAATTTATTATATTTGAAAATTTTAACCTTCATCGAAAAAAATGAACTTCATTCAAATGACGGCATTGAAATATAAATTGCCTTGTTTAAACAGCTCTAAAATGTAATACATTCCTCGGTAATAATTTTAGAATTATCATAATACCACGATAATTTATTATATTTGAAAACTTCATCGAAAACAACTGAAATTCATTCAAATGACGTCATAGAAAAAATAACACGCCTGGCTTTCTCTATAAAAGCAGCATTTCATTCATAAATAATTTCCCATTCATGTCATTCATCACAATACTCCATTCATCCAATAATTTCCCACTCATGTCATTCATCGTAATAGTCCTTCTCTTTGTAAAATCAATGAATATTTCATTCATACCAGCTACTCAGACTCCATGAACTAAATGATTTTGTGCTAAAGAAATACAGCAATTCTAATACAACTCATTCAACATATTTTGCTGTTTACATTTTGCATATGTGAAAAATTGGCTTCGTTGTAGAAATAATCAAATTTGGCTGAGCATTTAAACTCAAATATATCGTAATTGCGCTGTTTCAGTATGTAGATTCACAGAATTTAAGAAAAAGAAAGTGGTTTTAGGACGGATGCAACACTCAATACGAATTAAAAAGAACTTTAAAAATCACGATTTTGAGACAAGATGGATGCCATATATCATTTTGAAGTGAGTTACGCGATCTTTTCATATCGTGGTCACGTGATCACTTCATATAAGAGGTGTTATTATTATTTTAATTTTTATTTAAAAAACTACTAAATATATTTCGCTGAATTTTTTTTTATATATTTTATGGAATAATTTGAATATTACCTAAAATTTTCGAAGCAATTTGTGAATTTTAAATCCGCTTAAAAAATGTTTGAAAAATTAGGTCCCATGGGGGTCAATGTATTTCATTTTTTCAACCCGGGTTCAATCCAAAACTAATTGGGTGATATTATTCATTTATATTCCCATAGGTCCTACAGACCGTCTGAACAACATACTAAAATTTGATTTTGATTAAGTCATTTTTACGGCAGTTATCGTGCTAACGGACAGACAGGCAGAATGAACAAAGTCATACACACTTTTCAACTTTGTTGTAAAGTGTTAAAAATTATGCCAATCGCTCAACCATTATACACGTAAAAAAGAACGGTGGTGACAGACATTTTGATGAAGCCTAGCCTCCAATTTTAAGTAAACATCGGACAGACGTTTAAACTGATGATCGAACCTAAAAATTTCGTTCGTTTTACCTAAAAATTGTGTTAAAATTCTATATTAAGATCGGGTTAAAACTGCAATGGATATGGCGATGATGCTTTACATATATGAAAAAATCTGATGTGGGCAGACAGCACATGATCTTCATTATATAATGCAATGAATTTACTACTTTTACAGTAAAAAAAAAATAGATTCTTTTTACAGTAGATATTTATATTTTTTCCAAGATATTGAAGTTTCGTCAATGAGTCGTCATTTTCATTGATTTAGCGTCATTTTTATCCATTTGGGGAGTTTTCATTAGTTTAGCAACATTTAAAAAAGTCGCCAAGTTGGCGAATGTCGCCAAAATCTCACCAAGCGTTATGGACGAAGAAATAAGTTATTCTTACAGCAGATAAATGACTATTGGCGTTCAAATGCAAAAGTATTACTCAAAGTATCTTTTTTCATGAATGGAACGAGCTAGATCGACGAGAATGATGTCACCAAATTTATCGCATAGTATTACATATGAAAAGTGAACATGTTTCTCAATAGGAAATACTTTTTTTTATTTTATATGATTTAGGGGGGGGGGGGGGGTTCTGAACATTCGATTGCGAATAAAAACAATAGGCTTTCAGTGTTTACGGATTGCAACTTTTGTACCAAATTTCGTTCGAATCGGTCCATTCTTTCGACAGTTATCGTCTCTAAACATACATACAGCCATCACTTCAAAAATGTTCGATTCGTGGTCAGAGATGAATGAAACGTGCTCTCCCTTCGAAAACTGGAATTCGAATTTTCGACCTCGTCACAATATTTTCCTTATACATTATTGTATATAAGGAAATTAACTAGTATCTCTGATAATTAGCCTAGGAGTAATCAATTAATTTTGTTTTGTAATTTTAATAATGCATTTCCTTTATAATCAGCAATACAATGTACACAATATGTTTCAATCACTAATGCAATATATATTTGTATATATGCTGTTATAATACGTCGTGTTACTGTGGCAAGTGTGTTTAAAGCTTATTTTATAAATATAATACTGAATGTCCTGTCATTAATGCATTTAGCCCTGAAATTTAACACAACTCAAATTAAATTTTAGAAATATTTTTTGCTTTAAATTTTTTTTCTTTCCTTTTATGATAGTTTATGTGCATGTAAAAGCATACTATTTATTTTCAACGAATAGATTCACGCAGAGTTGCACATAATTTTACTTTCCTTATATACGTAATGTATAAGGAAAGTATTGTGACGGGGTCGAAAATTCGAATTCGAGTTTTCGACGAGAAAGCACGTTTCAAGCATCCCTGATCACGAATCAAACATTTTTGAAGTGATGTCTGTGTGTGTGTGCGTGTGTGTGTATGTGTGTGTGTGTGTCAGTGAGTCTGTGGAGACAATAACTGACGAACGAATGGACTGATTCGAACGAAATTTGGTACAAAATCACAATCCGTAAACATTGGAAGCCTATTGCTTTCATACGCAATCGAATGTTCAGAACCCCCCCCCCCCCTAAATTTTCGAGGGAAATTTTGAAAAAATCGTCAAAAAATCAAAACCCCTAATAAAGTTGCGAAAATAGATATTTCTTATGTCATTTTTTATTAGAAAACAATTGACATTAATTTTAAAACGCTAACATGAACCGTTCTCGAGATATTGCACATTTTTCAAAAAAATTATCAAAAAGTCATATAAAATAAAATAAAAAAATTTTCCTATTGAGAAACATGTTCACTTTTCATATGTAATACCGTGCTATAAATTTGGTGATATCATTTTCGTGGAACTAGCTCGTTCCATTCATGAAGATACTTTGAATAATACTTTTTTATTTGAATGCTAATAGTCATTTATCTGCTGTAAGAATATCTTATTTCTCCGTCCATAACGCTTGGCGATATTTTGGCAACGAATTTGGCGGAATGTCGCCAACTTGGCGACATTTTAAATTGTTGCCAAATTAACAAAAATCTCGCCAAATGGATAAAAGTGACGCCAAATCAATGAAAATGACGACTAATTGAAGGAAATTCAATATCTTGGAAAGAATATAAGTATCTACTATAAGAATAACATTTTTTTAACTGTTAAAGTAGTAAATTCATTGCATTATATAAGGAAAGTTATGTGTTGCTCGCATCAAATTTTTACTTTTCCTACATAGTATAATGTAAAGTATTGTGACTGGTTATTTTAGAACTCAAATGCGAGTTTTCATCTTAAGAGTACGTTTTCAGCATTCCTAAATTCTAATGTGTGTGTGTGTGTGTGTGGAGGGAGGGGGCTTGATATCCCACGAACAAATGAAGCGTTTCGAAAATAATTTGGTACGATTATTACAATTTGTGAATATTGAAACCCTATAGAGTTTAAACGCAATCAAATGATCAAAGATCCTCCTAAATTTGGAATAAATCATCAAAAAGTCAGAACTTTTATTAATGATAATCATTTAGACTTATATAGATATGAGCTTAGAACGCTAGCATGAACTGTTTGTTCTCAAGATATTGCACGATTTTCGAATGAATTGAATTATATCATCAAATATGTTATATCATCAAATAAGACAATAGAAATAAATATACACAGAGAAAATAAGACATAAGTAAGAACATTATTCTAATACATATGGAAATGCAAAAGACTCGCAAAAAATGCATTCCTGTACAGAGCCTTCTGGCAGATTTATATCAAAGCGGAGCCTAACTTTGTAGAAATATTTGCTATCGAAACAGCCTTAAGCAGGTATGAAAAGCATCGAAAATGCCCGATCTCAAAAACATCTAAATCAGACTTTGTCGGAAATTATTTAAATGCATATGTTTTTGAGTAAAGAAAATCGTGGCCGTATATTCTCAAATATATCAATTAAATGCTTATTTTATACGTCATTTTTGACGACGAAATGCATAAGACCAACCCTATTACTCTAGGACTAGACGTTCTACAGGTATATTAATTTTTTTTGTTGCTCCACGTTTGAAAATAAGTTCAATTACCAAATGAAAACTAAAAGTGAATTAAAAGTGCAGATTCAGTTTAATTTGAAATAATTATGGCTGTTGTTTTGTGCAATTAAAACTCCATTTAATGATCTATTGAAGAAATAAAAAGAACGTGAATATGAGTCTGCAAGGAAAGTCATGTGCTGCCCATATCAGGAATTTTGTAACGCAGCTACCTACATATGGGATCTCTATCTCTACATGATGAAACAACTTTTTTTTTAGGGGGGGGGGGGGGGGCGCTATTATGCTCCTTTTGGAAACTGAGGAAAAAGTCAATTACAAAATTGTAGATTGTTTCCATATTAGTATAAAAATGTGTTTTTTTTCAAACAGAAAAAGCCAAAAAGAACCGTTAAAACTAGGGAATACTCTCTAAATTCTTCCAAATAAAACATTAAACAACATAAAACTGTGCTTATAATCGTTCGGTTGCCCAAGAATTCCGGTTACATCCTCTAGAAATCTTTCATGTCGGTGTATTTTCAATGACAATCTTCGTAAAGGACGGTTTGAGTGCATGCCTTCGAATGCGTCGATCAACGTGTGTTGATCTACGTCTGACTCTATGGACCTGTACCCCTGCGATGATTCACATGCCCTTCTTCAATCTATCTTCTGCAAATCCTTTGCACAGTGGACGCATCTACTCGTGTTTCAGGAGTAATACGCTGGTACGGCCACCCAGTCGTACGTAGTCCTAAAATGAATCCTCTCCCACGATCATCCAAATGCTGAAACGAACTTCGTCATCGTCGGCCAGGCAACTCTTCAACAACACGCGTCTTCTGAAACGAAAAGCAGCTCAGAAAACGGGTTTCCGTAGGCGACAGACGGTAACAACTGTTGGTTCATCTGCCGTTGCCACCCCTTTTATCCCGCAATCTAATCACATGACCAACTTGCATTTCAGATAATTTGTATACATCGACCAGCTGCGTTTATCCCACAATTTGCATAATTATACTATCAAAGCTTCATGGTGTTGCATTTTCTATGTCGGGTAGTGTATTATTCTAAAAGTAAAATAATCATTATTGGATTTTTTTATCTTTTGAGATAATCTATTTGAAGAAATATATCATGTAGTTTCTAACATATAGGGGACAATTTATCTCTGATTTTCTACTTTTCCCTGCGCTATCAATTTCGATAAAAAATTTCCCTTTCTGTGGGAAATGTTCCACAATCTGGCAACGATGAATTTGACAGAATCGTAATTTCCAGATTGTAACAGCGCCGTCTAGGGATGATATCGCCTTGAAGAAAGACAATTTGAATTTTTAATAAGCTGTCTGTTGTAAACTTTCTTGACGTTTGCTTAATGTTAAGTTTCGCAGAAAAAAATAAAAAATAAATTGTAGTAAGTTGAGGAATCATTTTTTTTCATGGAAGAGCACATATATTTCCGTAGAATAATTAGGTTTGAGTTAGAAAAAATAATTATTAAGACAGAAAGTAATAAGTTGATAAATAGCAATCCAATGAATTCGGAAATTAGTTCAACAAGTGGTAAGACGTGGCTGGTGGAAGAAACATTCGTGGAAAATACTCACATGATCAATGTGAGTAACAAAGAAAGATTTGAAAGTGACTTCCACGAGGAGATACAAATTTTTTGTGGTGATAGTAGCCAATATCTGATAAAAAAAATCGAATATGCGAAAATACGTTCTTCAAACCTAAATTTCAATATCCGTATGGAGGAATTTAAAGACATAATAGGTATTTTTGATTGTATTTTTCACACTTTTGAGTACAGAATAGTACTGTCGCCATTTTATAAACTGGTAACTCCACCTGAACCTAACTTGTTAGAAGGCTTGAAGACATTCTCTGAGGACATTGGAAAGCTTTTGAAAGAAGGTATTGCCACGGATGTTACGTTACGCTCCAAACATAGAGACGTAAGGGCTCATAGGAATATACTTTCTGCTCGCTCAAAGTGGTTCCATAAAATGTTCCAGGAAAAAATGGCTGAAGAAAATGATCATATGCCGACAGATCAACGGTCCGATGCTTCAAATGCAGATTCCTCCCTTTCAATAGTCTTGGATTACTTGGATGTTTCAATTTTTGATGAATTTATTGATTTAATTTACACTGGAATTTACAAAGCCTATGATTTGCAAATCATCAAATATTTATTTCTAGCGGCTTGCTATTACGGAGTAGAAGGTTTTGAGGTAAAAAACTCATCGACCCAAATATTTGAACTGAATGAGAAAATTCTTTCATTGGATGTCATAGACTTACTTAACTTCGCGATCACTAACGGAATTAAACAGCTTGAATGTATGATTATGAGGCACATTTTCGCTGATAACATTCTTAAGGATTTAGATTCAAAACATTCAAATAAATGGAACGCACTCTTGGAACAACACCCCGAGTTTGCGAAACTGTTCAATCGCGCATCAAATAAAATTCGAACTGAAGAGTCGCATGAAAATTTATCTCACTCGGAAGATAGTGATGATGATTCTATTAATGATTGGATCAGTCACTCCATTAATGATTGGATCAGTCACTCAAGTGAAGATTCTATCAACCGATCCGCCTTTGCTCAGAAAAAAGATTCTTGGAGCCAGACATCTCAAATTGACATTTCATGCGAAAATTTAGCTCGCCAAGAACATGGTGCTGACGATTCAATTAATGCTGGGATCCTTAATTTTTCTGAAAATGTGGCCTGTTTATGTGAAAACTGTGTTAACCGTTCAGCCATTACACGTATAAAAGAACGGTGGTGCCATATATTCTGATGAAGACAAGCTTCCAATTTTATGTAAACATCAGGCAGATGATCGAACTTTGTTTTACCTAAAAATTGTGTTAACATTCTATATGAAAATCGGGTTAAAAATGCAATACGTATGGCAATGATGTTCTACATATATGAAACCTATAGTATCTCTGATAATTAGCCAACGAGTAATCAATTAATTTTTTTGGTAATGTTGATAATTCATTTCTTTTACAATCAATAATACGATGTGCATAATATGTTACAATCAGTAATATAATGTATATATTTGTATATATACTGTTATAATACTTTGGGTTAGTTTGGCATGTTTGTTAAAGCTTATTTTATAGCTTTAATACAGCACTGTACTGTTATTAATGTGTTCAACCCAATTAATTAGATTAATCAAATAATTTAAAAATAAAACTAATATGTTTAGAATACAAATATAAATAAATTCAAAGACACTAACTTGTTTTATCCATATATTAGTTTTGATTTATGAGTTTGCTCAAATAAATTTTCATTGAGTATTTGTTATTGGAAATAAATTTACGGAACTGCGTTTTAATTTAACATTAGAATGTATTTAATTTTAATAATTTAGAAACATTTGGAATCTAATAATTGAAATTAAAATTACAGAAGAAATTCAAAATAAAATATCGGTGTTAAATTTTAAAGTAAATACCTATTGGATTTCATATTTTCACCACTAGTCAAACAATCAATCGCAGTACAGAAGCGATGAAAATTATTTACAATAAATTTAAAAATATAAAAAATTGCAACTAGAACCTGACCCGTGATAACTGAATGATCTTTTATTCAAAAATTAAATTTGGAATATATTTCTTCCCTACTAAATTCATAGATCACATGATGTTGCGAAATATGGCATCTGGTACATCGGAGTCGTACATTTGTTTTGCTGCATCCAGGCCAGAACATATTTTTTTTTTTTGCGTTAACTATAGTTTCAAACAACTTGATTTTTCCGGTACTGCTCAGGGAAGTAAAACTATTCAAATCAGACGGTGAAAGTTGCTTAAAACAATGTTCTATTTTGATTTCGGTATGTCTTCGAATTAAAAAAGAAAAATTCAATTTCCTGTCTGAAATTATTTTTCTGTATCCGGTTATAATTTATCCATCTGCCTTTTCCGTAGAACAAACTTTTATTACTTAATATGGGACAGGGAGGCTTGCAATGGAAAACTGGGAATTTTGTTTCATAGGCAATTTCAAATTTTTCTTTTTCAATTTTGATCTATCTTGGGGCTTTTTTTAATTTATTTTGACATTGCCCGGTCCGACACCCAGTCGGACTTAAGCCCACTGCACGGCCCGGCTCGAGCAGACCTCTAACGTAGACTCCTTAAGATTGGTATAAACTTAATTTAAAAGCTGCCCCCCCCCCTCCAAAAAAAAATTAAATTTGAAAATACACCACAGCTCACAGGAAGATAGTAACAGGTAATGTGAAGATATGAACCTCGAGTAAATCAGTTGTAATCGAATCAAGACGCTTTTTTTAGATTTTTCATAATTTTTATATCAATCCACAATTTCTTTTTAAATAATTTTGTAATTAAGCAGCTTCAGTTGATATAATGGTTATCTCAGAGTCTTATAATTTAAGTTTGTCAAAGACATTGAAAAATTTAAAAATCTTAAAAATTCTCTTAAAAATTTAAGTTGTCAATGTTGTAAGACGAATATTTTCTTTCAATGTAAATAATGTTTACGTGTGGGGGTATATCTGGCGTCGTGGGGGTATAATCGAAGCGTTACGATAAATGTACGCTTATATCTCAGAACGTAATGAACATATAACAATTTTTATACTTGCTATGTCGGAAATAGAGTACCGAATATGAATATATATAAAAAAAATTCAATATTGCAATATTTTGAACTATCTCGAAATAAATTAAAAAGTTTTCGTTCAAGCGAGGTTTTGCTTTATTTTGCTTACTTTCACACGAAGTATCTTCTAAACTATAAAAGATGGATATAAACAGTAATCAACAATAAAAATTCAGTAGGAAATCCAGTTTCTAGATCAATCGTTTTTTATAAATAAATATCTTACTGTTTTCGAGTATTCGTCTTGTCAATTTAAAGAATATTGAATTTTTTGCATTCTTAAAGTTTATAACGTTTAGACCTTGATAACTTAGAGTTAGGCAAATCGTAGTAAATAGTAAGCGCCTAACATGTTTAGTACGAAATTCAGTTTGTATATTAATTTACAAAGCTATTATAGTTTCCGAGGAATCGTTTTGAAACTTTTGAAAATTGAAACTTTTCAGTTTTTCAAGTTTGTAATTCAAAAATTAAGAGTGCAGCTATGAACTATAAGAAGTAAAAAGTAACATGTAGTCCTTTGACAGTTCTACAAGAATATATAATTGGTTTTTGAATCGGGTTCTTAGTTATCGAAATAGAGTGGTTATAATTTCGATATTTTAATTTTTTGAACTATTTTAAAAAGGTGGATCTAATGATATTTTAATATTCTGAATTAGTTTGAAAACGTTGTTTTAATTTCGATATTTTAATTTTTTGAACTATGTCGAAAAAGTGGGTCTAATGATATTTTAATATTCTAAATTAGTTTGAAAAAGCTGTTCTAATTTCGATATTTTAATGTTTTAAAATATCTACAGAAAATCCCCCCCTAAAAAAAATGTTATTTGCACAAAACCATTTTGGCTCCATGGGACTGGACCAAAAGGATTTTGCAATTCCACAGCCGATATTTTTTCCTATATGCACAAAACCATTTTAGCTCCTATTGGACTGGACTCAAAGGATTTTGCAATTCCACAGCTGATGTTTTTTACTTTCCTTATATACATAATGTATAAGGAAAGTATTGTGACGGGGTCGAAAATTCGAAATCGAGTTTTCGACGGGAGAGCACGTTTCAAGCATCCCTGATCACGAATCAAACATTTTTGAAGTGATGTCTGTGTGTGTTGTGTGTGTCAGTGAGTCTGTGGAGACGATAACTGACGAACGACTGGACCGATTCGAACCAAATTTGGTACAAAACTCATAATCCGTAAACACTGGAAGGCTATTGCTTTTATACGTAATCGAATGTTCATAACCCCCCTAAATTTTCGAATAAAATTTTGAAAAAATCGTCAAAAAATCAAAACACTAATAAAGTTACGCAAATAGACATTTCTTATGTAATTTTTCATTAGAAAATGATTGACATAAATTTTAGAACGCTAACATGAACCGTTCTCGAGATATTGCACATTTTCCAAAAAATTATTAAAGTCAATTAAAATGAAAAAAAAATTATTTCCTATTGAGAAACATGTTCACTTTTCATATGTAATACCATGCGATAAATTGGATGATATCATTCTCGTGGATCTAGTTCGTTCCATTCATGAAAAGAGATACTTTGAGTAATACTTTTGTATTTGGACGCCAACAGTCATTTATCTGCTGCAAGAATAACTTATTTCTTCGTCCATAACGCTTGGCGAGATTTTGGCGACGAATTTGGCGGAATGTCGCTAACTAGGCGACTTTTTGAAATGTTGCCAAATTGACGAAAATCTCGCCAAATGGATAAAAATGACGCTAAATCAATGAAAATGACGACTAATTGCCGAAAATTCAATATCTTGGAAGAATATTAGTATCTACTATAAGAAAAACCTATTTTTTTACTGTAAAAGTAGTAAATTCCTTACATTATATAAGGAAAGTCATGTATTGCCCACATCAGATTTTTCTATTTGCACAAAACCATTTTAGCTCCATCGGACTGGAGCCAAAATGGTTTTGCAATTCCATAGCCGACTTTTTTTCTTTAACAATGCATGGCGCTTAGGGTCGAACTAAAAGGATTTTGTAATTCCACAATCGACTGTCTTAATCAAAAATTGGCTCGTTAGATTTTGTCCCATAGTGGACATTATAAGTGTTTACTGATTCCGTTATTTAAGTCTGCGTTTTTCAGCCTCGACCCAGTACCGGTCCGTGGCATCAATTATACCGGGCCGCGAGAATTTGTACACTGATATGTTTCCGTGAGTCTGTGAACACGATATTCCACGAGCGAATGATGCGTTTAGGAAGTAATTTTCCACGATTATTACAATTAGTGAATACCGGACCCTTTCTGGATTACCTACTGGTGGACCCTTTCTGGATTACCTACACTTCTTCAAACTTAAATCCTCTTCTAACTGCCCCTGTAACTCCTTCGGCGATGCCGACCATTATATCTTCTCTTGCCCTCTAACCAAACCTTTCCACCTCTCTAAACCCTCCCCTCGGAACGCTGCGGCCTGGTTCTCCAGGGTGTGTCAAAATCACACCTCCATTCATAAAATCAAAGACTGTGTCCTCGCTGCAAAAGAAATCTCAAACAAAATAAACTAATTAATTCCTGGGTTCCCCCCTCCCCCCTGATCCGTGAACCCTCTTACTGTTCCCAGCCATCTTACCTTAAAAATAAACTTATTGGTCATATCTTGCATATCTATACACCTGTACATTTTTTGTGTTCTGTGCATTTGTACTTTTTTGTTTTGTTTTGTTTTGTTTGTTGTTTGTTGTTTTTTTTTGTTTATATATACTATCTTTGTGTTGTTCTGCGTGCACTGTGTGCCAAATATCCATGGCATCATGCTGGCCATGAGCATGTAATTTTCTGTAAATACTTTTATTCACATTAATAAATGCTTGCGGATCGTTGGAGTTGACCGGGGGAGTCAGCTTCGGCTTACTCCCTCTCCCGGCCACACATTAAGCTACCATAAACCTTCGGGTTGGTCGTGTGGTCAGGGTCTTCAATCAATCAATTAGTGAATACCGGTAGATAGTGTTTATCTTAAATTTACAAAACTTCTTTGAAGAAAGCAGGCATATGTTAGTTAGGTTTACAATTGTTTTGGGGGGCGTTATAAGCCTCCTGAAGAAGGGGGGTCTTATAACACCGCCGAAATAATTGTCATCCTAACTGGCATGTGCTTATTTTCTGGATTGAAGAGTTGGAAGTTTGTCTTACAAAGCAGCAGTTTGATTTATTGTTAATGTTTACATTGTTCGCCCTGGCGTTTCTGCCCTGCTGATAATTGCATGTTTTTTGATTTATGAATATTTTCGTGATTGACCGAACGCATAAAATATCTCGAGAACAATATATAGTTTGTAGTAATTACGCGTTTACGGAATTGTGTGTTTATAGCATTTTTTTCGATTTTCGTAAATGCGAGGACATTTTCTTGGTTTGTTCGTCCTGAAAATTATTAGGCCTTCCCGTTTATTCGTTGAAGTACTAATACGAAATTTCATTCGATTCTTCAATTGTGCTCGAGAGACGTGCCCACACACGAAAACACGCAGACATCAATGACAAAATGGTTTATTTGTATTCAGGGGTACTAAAAGCATACAGAGTCTTAAAAAGTAGGTTCGATTTTTGGCCCCATTACAATACTTTTAAAAACAAATGAACGGTGACCTCAGTCGGATAGAATCGAATGTTTTATGTGGATAGTCTTTTAAAATAAAATTCAGATAAAGTTCAATTTTTGTTTGTTTTCAGTTTCCTTTGTTTTGTTTACAACTGATTATGTAAGACACATAACAAATATAATGTAAGGTACATAACAGATATAATGTAAGGAAAATAACAGTTATAATGTAAGGTATATAACAGGTATAATGTAAGGTACATAACAGGTATAATGTAAGGTACATACCATTGTTATAAACCCTGCATTATACCTGTTAACTAATGTAAGGTGCAATAACTATGGTAACTATATAAGGTACAGAATTTAAGCAATTTAATCTTTCTAAGTTAGGATCGAATATCCAGACTATACAATTTTGACTGTGCGTAATAAGTTTCACAGGATCTGATGGAACTTTGAAGTTGAACATCGTTTTCATAAAATTTAACAACTTTACATTTTCTAATTTTTTGATGTCTACGTTCAAATCTCTAACTAATAAAAACTGCATATAACTATTGAAAGGGATTGAAAGTACTCGCTTACTCTTTATAGCTAGCTAGCACTTTTAATTTTCGAATATAAACATTACAAACTTTAAAAACCAAAAATTTTCAATCTTCAACTTGATGGTTGCTTGCTCGAAAACTATTGGAGCTTTATAAAATGAAAAAATCTGCTGTGGGCAACACATGACTTTCCTTATATAATGTAATGAATTTACTACTTTTACAGTAAAAAAAATAGGTTTTTCTTATAGTAGTTACTAATATTCTTTCCAAGATATTGAATTTTCGACAATTGGTCATCATTTTCATTGATTTAGCGTCATTTTTATCCATTTGGCGAGATTTTCGTTAACTTGGCAACATTTCAAAAAGTCGCAAAGTTGGCGACATTCCGCCAAATTCGTCGCCAAAATCTCGCCAAGCGTTATTCACGAAGAAATATGTTATTCTTACAGCAGATAAATGACTATTGGCGTTCAAATACAAAAGTATTACCCAAAGTATCTTTTTTCATGAATGGAACGAGCTAGATCCACGAGAATGATGTCACCCAATTTATCGCATGGTATTACATATGAAAAGTGAACATGTTTCTCAATAGGAAATATATTTTTTTTATTTTATGACTTTTTGATAATTTTTTTGAAAAATGTGCAATATTTCGAGAACGGTTCATGTTAGCGTTCTAAAATTTATGTCAATCGTTTTTTAATGAAAAATTACATAAGAAATGTCTATTTGCGTAACTTTATTAGTGGTTTTGATTTTTTGGTGATTTTTTCAAAATTTCATTCGAAAATTTAGGGGTGGGGGTGGACATTCGATTGCGTATAAAAACAATAGGCTTCCAGTGTTTACGAATTGTGATTTTTGTACCAAATTTCGTTCTAATCAGTCCGTTCGTCAGTTATCGTCTCCACAGACTCACTGACACACACACACAGACATCATTTCAAAAATGTTTGATTCATGATCAGGGATACTTGAAACGTGCTCTCCCGTCGAAAACTCGAATTAATTTTCATTCTCATTTGACAACGGGAATTATTTTTAAAGGTGGCGTAGAGAACATGCGAAAAAATTAAATATCTTAAGAACGGCTAGTCCTAGAATAATGGGGCTGGGCTTATTCTTTTCATCGTCAAAAATTACGTATAAAATAAGTATTCAATTGATATATTTGAGCATACGTAGTCTTTTATTTCAGATTTCGGTTATTTTTGCGGCCATTTCGCAAAAAAGGATAGGTTCTTCTTTTTTCTAACCATACCAAAATCTAATCAGCACCAGGATAACCCACAAGTAACATTTCTACCAAATTTTGTGACATTTGATTGATTCGATTTTCTGCTAGAGTGGATAAATTAAAATTTTGCGGACCATTTCGCGCAAAAAAAAAAAAAAAAAAAAAAATAGATTCTTTTATCCCGAATCGTACTAAAATCTAATCAGCACCAGGGTCACCTACAAGGGACACACACCTACCAAATTTTCTGAAATTCGACCAATTAATTTATCCGTTAAAATGTATACATACATTGCAAAGACAGACGCACACACGCAGATGTCATGCTAAAAACAGTTTTTTCGTATTCTAGAGGTTCCAAAACGTGTAGATCCGTCGAAAACATGGGTTCCGATTTTCGGCACGATTCCAATACTTTTCCTATACATTACCATGTATTGCAGGGAAAGTAAAAATTAAATTACTACGAAAATCGACGCTGGAGTTTTCAGATAAACGAGCGGCCATGTTTTCGTTCTTGTAATTGTTGGGCAACTGCTGTAACTGTGTTCACATTAATTTGTAACTGTGTTTACATTAATGTATAATGAAAGTATTGGAATTACACCAAAAATCGCAACTCGAGTTTTCAACGGATCTACACGTTTTGGCACCTCTAGAATACGAAAAAAAATATTTTTAGTGTGACGTCTGTGTGTCTGGCATGTCTGTGTAATGTATGCATCCACTCTAACTCAAACGAGTAGTCCGAATTTCATAAAATTTGGTAGGTAAATCCATTGTGGATGACCCTGGTGCTGATTAGATTTTAGTACAATTCGGGATAAAGGAACATGCGTTTTTCTGCTAAATGGCCTTTAAACATCACCTTTATCCATGCTAACTGACAATCTTATTGACCAAATTTCACGAAATTTGGTAGATAAGTCATTTGTGGGTGATTAGATTTTGGTACGATTCGAAAAAAAGGACCTACCTCTTTTTTTACGAAATGCCCGCAAAAATCTTCAAAATCTGAAATGACTATGCATGCTCAAATGCATTATTAAATATTCACAAGAGCAAATACTCTGTGTAATAGTAATTTTGTATTTCGACTCCTAATAATTCGCCAACAGTCATTTATATACAAGAATCGCTCTACTTTCCACCTGTTTGCAAAGCTTGGCGATAAATTTGCCGAACTTGGTGACTCATTTAGCGAAATATCACCAACCTAGCGATATATATATCTGTCCAGATTGACCAAAGTTCTGTTAAAATTTCAAAAAATGATGCTAAATTAACGGAATTGAGGCAAATTGACGAATTAATTATAAAAACATTTTAATATATGGATTCTATTTCTTATTGCAGATACTATCAATATGGATAATTACCAATTTAAAGCTGTGTGAAATACAAGTTAATTGGCTACTTCGAAATAGTTTTACACGTTGTTATTCAGAAAAGCCGAATGTACAATTCAGCATTAAAAACCTTGTCTCATAGATGTAATATATCATTTTCACTGTGAAAGAAGAAAATTCATTGCATTATGTAGGGAAAGTGATGTGCTGTCTGCATCAGATTTTTGTTTTTCTCTGCTTGATTTTAAATCCTATTTCAATGCTTAAGATTTCATTTATTTAACATTCTTTCCCTCGTCTTTGTGCGCGGGGTAGATATTCCTTACTGTCCAGTGGTGATGTGTTTATAGTTTTTTTTTTCATAGCTGATACCACCCACATGCACATTTTTGATGTGTGAGTGTGTATGCTCTATTTTGAATTGCTCATCGTCTGCAGTTTGTTCTTTGCGGTAGTTAAGGGCGCATACTGTTCTACCTATTCTGCTGGCCTGAAGAAGGAGGCTTATAACTCACTCGAAACAATTGTAGGCAGGAGGTTTTGTAAGTGCAGTGTGTATCGTAGATCGGCAGACTTTTGTCAGGATTTTGGCTTATCCGTGTGTTTGATGCTAAATTATTTTAGATAGTTTCACCCCTGCCACACTACTCCATTCTGCCACTTTCTGCTAAATGAACATTTTAAGCAGTGCGTGCGAAGTATTTCTTAGTAGAATCGGTGCAGAAGAGCGACTGCCACAAAGTTGACGCCGCGTCCCAGCAAATATTAGTTTGAATAATGTAGTTCACATGGGACGCTAGATTTGGTGTCAAGTTGGCGTTAGTGGTACGTCAAACAAGGTACGCTAGATTTGGTGTCAAGTTGGCGTAAGTGGTACGTCAAATAAGGAACGCTAAGTTTGGAGTCAAGTTGGAGTTAGTTCCTACGTCAAACCAGGGACGCTAGGTTTGGAGTCAAGTTGGAGTTAGTTCCTACGTCAAACCAGGGACGCTAGGTTTGGTGTCAAGTTGGCGTCATTGGTACGTCAAACAAGGGACGCTAGGTTTGGTGTCAAGTTGGCGTCATTGGTACGTCAAACAAGGGACGCTAGGTTTGGTGTCAAGTTGGCGTTAGTGGTACGTCAAACAAGGTACGCTAGATTTGGTGTCAAGTTGGCGTAAGTGGTACGTCAAATAAGGAACGCTAAGTTTGGAGTTAGTTCCTACGTCAAACCAGGAACGCTAGGTTTGGTGTCAAGTTGGCGTCATTGGTACGTCAAACAAGGGACGTTAGGTTTGGTGCCAAGTTGGCGTCATTGGTACGTCAAACAAGGGACGCTAGGTTTGGTGTCAAGTTGGCGTCATTGGTACGTCAAACAAGGGACGCTAGGTTTGGTGTCAAGTTGGCGTCATTGGTACGTCAAACAAGGGACTCTAGGTTTGGTGTCAAGTTTGGCGAACCCGGCGTTATTTAGCGAACCCGGCGTACAATTGGCGTTATGGGACGTAACATGAGAAAATGACGCTTCGCATGTATGCACCGACCCTTAATGCTCCGTATGGCAACTGCCCATATAAATAGAACAATTAACTAGATCTAGGGATATGTTTCTATTCATAAATTGAAGTACTATTCATTGATGCATGGGATAGTCAAAAAGTAAACATTGTTTATCGAAAAATAGAAACATGTCAATAATTGAATTGCAAACAGCCACTTTTCTGCCACTAGAATGACACTTTAAACACAGGTAAATTTCCAGTTATACACTTGAATAGATAACTATACCTATATGAATGTTATTTTATTCATTTATATGAGAATTACGCGTAATGAGTATATTTTATTTTGCACTGAAAAGGCCATTTTAAACAGGTCATTTTATGCACCTGTTTAACCTGCTACCCACTTTCTTACCTGCTTAAACGCTCCATTTGTTCTGTCCATTTGTCTAGTATTGGACGGATATTAAATGCTACTAGGGTACAAAGGAATAATAATAAAAAAAAAACTGAAAGTCACTTTATTAAGTGATCAAGCAGTTAGTTCTACTTTAGCTAGAATCTGAGTTTTGATCTTATTCGATCCGATTCGATCCGTCTCAGCTTCCAAAACAATAAATACAAAATTTTGGTGCCACATTCGCCATTATCGCCACTAGTCATTGCGAACGCGTAAAACGCGGGTGTAATGACTAGTTTGTAATAACTGCTACCCACTTGCTTACCTGCTTAAAAAGTTCCTTTAAGAGGGACCCATTTATGCAGTTAAACAACTGCGTAAATTGAACATCTCATGTTACAGCTTTATCTGTTTAAAACGGTCTTTTCAGCGTATAATAAGTATATCCAGCATTCCGTTGAATCTCATGAATAAAATAACACATTCATATATAGTTACTTAGTTACTATAGTTACCTTTTTAAGTGTGTAACTGGAAATTTAGTTCAGAAGTGTCATTTTAGAGGTAGTATATCCAGTTTTTTTGTGTGTTTTTACCCATTTTTTTTTAATGTGTACTTATCTCAAAATACCGCTGGTCAATTTGCTGTCGATGCATGTAACTATGCATAGCACAATTTATCAACACTCATGAGAAAATCGGCTCATGCAAAACTCAACACTCGTTCAAAAAAGACTTTGTCTTACTATGATATTTGTCTCATTGCCCCCTACTCTTTCCTACATGCAATTTCAAAATTGTTTTGAATCGTAGGAAAAGTTTGTCTCAAACATTATCAAAGCTGCGAAGGCATTTGCATAAAAATACGAAATCTAACTTTTTATATGTCCCCTTTGGGACAAAATATCCAATGATTAGAAAAATGTTTATAAACTTTAATGAATTATATAGCTTGGTAATTGTACCCATAAAACCAAAGTGTTTAGAATAAAACAAAATTCCTGACAGAAAAAAGACGCTCTTACCAAGCAATTTTTGAAAGAATTCAGGGACCCTCCACAAAATAAAGCTTTAATGTACTTTGTGCATCTGCTTCTGTTGCATACAAACCACTCTTCAATTAATATACGTACCCCAAAAATTTGTCTAATGAATATATCATCACGAGTTTTTCAAGAATCATCCATTTTTTTTAATGGAATCCAGATTTTATTCATATTTTTTCAGTAATTGAACTTTCTTTGCTAAGGGGGTTATATGAAAAGTATTTTCTATATTTTTATGTTAATACGTAGCACAGTTTTGAAACTGTTTTATTTATGTGTCCAACATTAACGGTTCAAAAGAACAGTTAGAAAATAATTTGCAGATTATGTTAACAGAAATATATTTTTATTCCTACATCCATCTAATATAGAACCGCTGCTTATCTCGTATTTAAACGAGCAAAATAATCAATCTTTCCGGCTGAACACAAATAATTTATAATACACCTGTCAAAGAAGTATGCGATCCGTAAAGTAACTTATCGTTACAAAGGAAAGTTTCAGGTTCGGCTGAACTGTCGCACGTTGTGTTCAGAACTCTCGACCAGTCGGATCGGTTGTAAATAATTAAATTTTGTTAATCTCTGAGGAATATGAATTTGAAATGTTACTCCTTGGATGTTACTGTTGTTGCCCGGTAACCAATCAAAAAGTTGTCAGTCTGACGTTGGTGAGCTTAGCATTTCGTCACTCGTTATTCCACGGACCAGGAAGGACTTTGAGAGTCGCTGCCAAAACACAGCAGGTTTTCCCATTATTACAATTAAAAATCGTTTGTTAATTTTGAAGTGGCAATATCCAGACGTAAACAACCTGCACAGAGATTCTTAATTGGGTTAAGCACACCTTCTTCAGTCGGTAGCCCAGTGGTTAGAGCGCGAGAATTGCATTCAGTAGGCCCGGGTTCGATTTCCTCCGCTGTCAAAACTGCCGCCGAGTTCACGCGGAGTATGATCACGTTCAACATGTGGGTCCGTAAGTCCTTCCGAGAGGTTGGTGGTAGAAGAAGGAGAGTACGGTCTTTATGGATGCCTACTCCACTGAGTTTCGATCTAAATTGGGTGGCTCTTCCCGGCTGTCCAAACAGTTACCTTACACCTTTCTGGTAGGTCGGATGATCTGGGTCTCAACAACAACAATACCTTCTTCAGTGACGTTCAAAGAGATTCTCGGCCTATGTTTAGAAGTCAAGTCCGGTCGTCCCGGTCGAAGAGTTGAATCAGCATTATACAATTGGATTCCTCTAAATCATCCATTATGTGACGTTTCAATCGCCTCGGTCGGCAATTCTGAACACGGCCTTTTTGCCTTCGCAGAGAGCCAGCCCATGAACAAAATGCGCACGTTTGCCATTTTCGTGACATTCCATGAGCAGATCCATGTAAAAAAAAAAAAAAAAAAAAAGTCGATCGTGCGCAGGATAAGTTCTGGTTCTGTGGGGTTGTTATAATATAGTTGAAGCTTCAGAATTTGTGACAGAAAGTTCCAGGAAATGGCTTCTGCGGCAGATAATGTGAATGAATGTTTCAATTTCGAATCTCAAATCCGTTTTTCGGATGAAATCAAAGAGCTGGATTTTAAAACTGCTGACGGAACAGAATGGAAAATGTCGGAAAAATGGCTAACTACGGAAAGCGAGCCAAACAGATATGTGCAAAAACTAATGTTCGTAAGAAAAACCCATCAAGGTCGATGTTTCTTTATAGGTATGAAAATTACATCTTTGAAAAATCACGGCACTGGAATTATAGAAGAATATGTAAAAAGTCTAAAAAATCGAACTAGTTTCGTAATAGGATTAGAACAATTCAAAAAGTTCAACTACAGCTACTCTAGGGAAATTATCATAAATGATGTAGCACTTAGAAACCCAGCACTTGATGACATTTTCAGGTATAAAGTGACCATTTACGCTGATGAATCTAATGATTTCACCCCCTATAAGAATGGACTTAATATGTATTCCGATCACATTCATTCTTTGCTAGAATCCGGGAATTTCTCGGATGTCGTTTTGACAGTTGGCAAAGACGGTCCTGCCATCAAGGCTCACAAGAATATTCTATCAGCCCGATCTCCCGTTTTTAAGACTATGTTTCAAAACAATGCGAGTAAAAGCAACGTTCCCATTACTGACATAAAGATAGAAATAGTGAGAGAAATGCTGATATTTATGTATTCTGGAATGCTTCCGCATATTGATACTGAAACAGCATGTGATTTGTATGTAGCAGCTGATAAATATGAAGTACTACTTCTCAAGGACTGGTGTTATTATCAGTTGAGAAGTCATCTGCGCATTGAAAATTCCATTGCCCTCTTTACATTAGCTAATTTGCACCATTCAGCCAAAGAACTGCGTGACGAATGCTTGGAGTTCATGGTTAAAAATTTAGGTCTGTTGAAGGGATCGGATTTATGGCCCTCGTTTGAAAATAAACATCCAGATTTAGTTAAAGAAATTAAAGACAGGCAAAAAGCTACTTGTATTATGCCTCCCGCTTCACCAACATAGGAATGAAATGGTAAATATTTGAACAATATATCTGTAAAGTAATATGCAGGATGCCGAATGTTTTACGGTTTGATTTACACTTCATTTTTACTAAATAGTTTTAGAACGTATAATATTCTTAAATAAAAACATTCTTAAATAAAAACTTTCTGTATTCTGTTTATCTTGACTAAAATAGCTCACTCACAGTTATTTATACTTTGTTTTAAGCGAATGTTTTGAACTTTAGAAAGTGTTTTAGACCTGACTCGTGTTTTAAATAAAGCATTGTTTCTAAACTATATATATTAGAAAAATATAATAATAATAATAACAACCAATTCCAAGTAATCATGAAATATCAAAATCACCAAAGCAGTCAAACCACGGCCAAAATGCCGACAAATAAATAGCACCGGCCCAATTTCGGATATATATAAATTGGGCCGGTGCTGTTTTTTTCATTTACCTGCATTGTGGCTACGGTTTGACTGCTTTGGTGATCTTGATATTTCATGATTACTTACTTGGAATTTATTATATTTTTATAATATATATATATATATATATATAACACAAGTTTATAGATACAATCTATCTTGTGTTTCAGAAACAAGCATTTTTGTGTTCATTTCGAAGGGATATATGGACCCGAAGAGAATTTTTTCGAAATGAACTTATCGTAAGCCTAAATCTCTTCCTTGTGCAAGCTTTTTTGCTTGATTTTTTTGTTTTCTTATTTGCATTCCTCATTTTTGAAATTTGTTGATTGTCTTTGTCTTTATGACCTGCATTACGCTTTATTATTTTCTCTTTATGTCTTAATTTCTTTTATTTCTTTGTATTTTGTAGAAAATTTTGGAATAGTGTATTATGAGTTACTACATACATTCTAACTTTGGATTTACTAATTTATATATATATATATATATATATATATATATATATATATATATATATATATATATATATATATATATATATATATATATATATATATAATCATAGATAGAGAACAGGAAACGAGGTGTATTGTATACCTGTTTTATTTATAAAGGATTTATTCTCAAGCCTAACATTAGGACTATTTTAATTTATTTTTATTATTTTTACATGTGCTTATCATACCACTTTCAATAAAGAATAAGTCACAGGTATTTAAAATTCAGTGTTAGATAGAATACAGAAATTACGTAGATTTGTACCATGGGCATATTAAGGTAAATCTGGATATTATTAATTGTGGTGCATTGCGATCACGTATGTTACTGGGTGCTACAGTTTACCTACTACTTTTAAACATAACCTAATTTGTAAATTTTTATTCCTTGACTTAATAAATTTTTAGCTGTAAGTATCAAATTCCAATTAGAGCCTTCAAATCATGGAGCGTTTTAATAGAGCAATATTTTAATCACTATATATAATAATAATATTAATGAATCTTATAAACTTAGCTTAATTAAAGATGAAATTAAAGAAATTACACAATACTAATTTTAAAATCCTATCTAACAGAATGTCAGCTAAATATAATCAAATCCACCTCAATAGTTGTTATTCCGTATATTGTTTTAATACCCAAGTTGCATAAATCCCTTTTTAGATTTTCGTACAGTTACTTGTGTGAGGAATTCTTACTATTACTGGTGCACTATTTCTAAAAATTTTAAATAAAATTTTTCTGTTTAGTGTCATTTCAAATAAGTCATTGTAGAAAACAGTTTTGAATTAGTTAAGAAATTAAAAACTATGAATATTTCAGGGAAATATTCATATCTTTTTAAAAAAATTATTTAATTTCACTTGCCATGAATTATAATGTTAATGAAACAAAAACCCCAGACGACTGTAAACAGACTGTAAAATGGTAGAGGTATACTATATGTAAAAGCTTGAAATTAATCTGAAAGTTGAAATTACTTGTTACAGCAGAACCTCTTGTAACAGTTTAAAGAGCTGTGAAGTATATGCTGTCTAATAAAAATAACTCGCACTTTTTCACGCATGGCCACACATATAGTCTACTGTATGTAATATATATATATTCAAAAATGAGTTTTGGACTAACTATAAATCTAAAAATTTTATAATTAAAACAATTTAATTTCTTATATTAAAATTTAAGTGTTTATAAGTTCATCATAAATAAACTAGAATTCGGTTAAATGATGGTGAATTGAAAACTATTAAATTTTTATGTTGCCCTACGCCTTATAATTTTTTTTTCTGACTACGCTACCTCAACATTGTACGACGTAAACCTCAAAATCTTGACCTATTTATGGTTAAAACTTAAACTTTATCACTTAACGGATTTGTTTGAGGAATTTTTGTCTGTTGTATGTGCATTGCAAAGAATAAGATACATTTCTAGAAAACTATACATGTGTTTAATTGGTTCTTATAAAACGCTAAACGTCGGAAATCCAACATTTTTGTTTTCCATATAAAGTGTTGTTTTCACTTTTGGAAAGTGTTTTTGCGTGGATAGGGATACCGCTTCCGCTAGAACGAATCTACCGCTATCAAATTTTATGTGTAGATACATTACGTGAAGAAATAGAATGGGATAGAATTTTTAGTAATTCTATAATGATTAGAATTCGAATTTTAAGAGTTTCATTGCATAATTTTCCATGGAAAACAACAATGGTATTGTAGAGTATATGTGAAAATTGGTAATTTGAACTGCATGTAAATAAATGGTATAGAATTACTTTATATTATCACAAATAAGTCAAATGCATCCACTAAAGCCGTAACTAATTTAAAATTTACTGGTGTGGCTCAACTCTACGTTCTCATGCCAGAATCCGATTTTAGCAGCTTTTTTCTTTTCAAATATTACAAGAATTTTTTTGAAACAGGTACCATAGGTCCGGCGGATTGCAATTACAGTGTGTTACCCTTCACTTTAAAGGGCTTAGAAAGATCTTTCGATTGATACTTGACAATTCCCCCCCAGGGGGGGGGGTGTAAATTGTCAAGTATCTATTAACTTGTCCCCTAATGACGTCACGAACAAAAAATTGCATCGCCGGCTATTTTTCACAATGATTGTTAACTCTCGAACTGTTGTTAAGTCTTGAAACTGTTAAGTCTCGCGATCATTGATCATGTCATTGATTATGTCAAATTATGTTCTATGCTGCCATGTGTTAAAAAATATAAATTTATTGAATAAATCTCGGAAGTTTTCGCTGATATTTTAAGTAATACTATCTAGATTTCTTGATAACAAATCCGGATATAAAGTACCGTGAAAATGCATTAATATTTGTGATATTGTGTACACAAGAAATAGATCACAGCATACAGACGGACATCACTCCGAAAATAGTCAACTTGTTCAGCAGGTCTTACAACATATATTGGCATCAAAATCTCGAACTCTAAAATTTTCGTGAAAGCAATACTATATATTATATTACATAGTATGAGAAAGTGAAAAGGATTTTTTATAACGAGTTTAATACTTTTACGTGAAATTCATTTTCTTGTAAAAGGTATACTAAAGTTGCATGTATTGACACAAATAA
This sequence comes from Amaurobius ferox, assembly GCA_951213105.1. Classification (NCBI taxonomy): domain Eukaryota; kingdom Metazoa; phylum Arthropoda; class Arachnida; order Araneae; family Amaurobiidae; genus Amaurobius; species Amaurobius ferox. The sequence continues at coordinate 29,742,489 of OX578150.1, read as the reverse complement.
CCTGAAAGCATACACCGTATCAGATTGACCAGTTGACAATGTGCATATAATTAAAAAAAAAATGAATTAAAGAATAATTTGTAAGCGTAAGTAAACTCAAAAAATCTGATGTGGGCAGCACATGACTTTCCCTGCAGACTTATATTCACGTTCTCTTTATTTAATTAAATTTATTTCACTTTTATTTCAATTTTCGTTCTCATACGGTAACCGGACTTATTTTCAAAGGTGGCGTAGAGACAATACAAAAAACTAAAATATCTCGAGAACGGCTAGTCCTAATGTAATGGGGTTGGTCTTATTCTTTTCGTCGTTAAAAATTACGTATTAAACGAGCATTTAATGGATATATTTGAGTATATTTAGTTCTTTAGTTTAGATTTTGACGATTTTTGCGGGCCATTTTGCAAAAACAGGCAGGTTATTTTTTTCCGAATCATACCAAAATCTAATCAGCACCATTGTAACCCACAAGTGACTCATCTACCGAATTTTGTAAAATTCGGTCCATTAGTTTTTTAGTTAGAGTGGAAACAAGCTTTTGCGGGCCATTTCGCAAAAAAAGGCGAGTTCTTTTATCCCGAATCGTACCCAAAACTAATCAGCACTAGATTCGCCCACAAGTGACTTACCTACCAAATTTTATGAAATTCGGTCAATTACTTTTTTAGTTAGAGTGGATACAAAATCTGCACACACAGACACACACACAGACGTCACGCTAAAAATGGTTTTTTCGTATTCTAGAGGTCTCGAAACGTGTAGATCCGTCGAAAACTCGAGTTGCGATTTTCGGCATGATTCCAATACTTTCCCTATACATTACCATGTATTGCAGGGAAAGTAACAAGCACGGGTTCGAAAATTCGAATTTGAGTTGACAACAGTAGAGCTCTTTTCCAGCATTCCTGAACTCGAATAGAACGTTTTTGGGATGAGGGCTATGTGTTTGTGTATGTTGGCGTGTGTGCATGTATGTGTGTATGTGAGTGTACGGACGCCATATCTCACGAATATATGAAGCTTTTCGGAAATAATTTGGCACGATTGGTAATCAGTGTTATTAACTTTAAACGCGATCGAATATTTGGAAGATTCCCATTCGAATATTGTAAAAAAATCATTAGAAAATCAAGACCTTCAATAATGCTTTGGCTAGGGAGTGAAATTTTGCATTTTCAGGGGGGGGGGGGGGGGTTCTGAAATTTTGCGAATATCAAATATATTAGCGAATTACAGAACTTCGCTTTCAAAATCAATAGAATTCCAGTATCTACTGATTGCAATAAGCGTACTAAATTGAGTACGAAACTCGCCATTCGTTTATGAGATAACACATATACGGAACCACGGACACACAGGCAGACCAACGGATGCACAGGCATAATTTCAAAAAACGTTCGAGTTCAAACAGGCTCTTCCGTAGAAAATTCGAATTTTCAACCCAGTTATATTACTTTCGTTATATATTATATAACGAGAAGTGAGAGAACGAGTTCTGTTTATTTGTGAATTGATATAAACAGAACTGCGTTTATTTCATTAATTGGACGTTTTTACTTTCCCTATACAATATACATAGTGTAATGTATAATGAAAGTATTGTGACGGGTTCGAAAATTCGATGTAGGAAAAGTAAAAACAACTTTTGTCTATCAAAATAGCTACCGCTTTTTGTATCGTAGAAAAAGCTGGATCTATACAAATTTCCGCTCGACAATTTATTCTTAGGTTTTTGTTTGACGTTTCATTTTATTATTCATGTGATATATAGTCTATATAAAAAGTTGGCGGTGACTATAGTCCGATGAAGCCGAAATGGTTTTGCATGAATAATTAATTCCCTGTAAAGTGAAACTCCAATAAAGAATAAGTTAATTTGCTGTTTTCAGTCACATTTGTATCGTTTAATCTTGTAAGAATTAGAAATCCAGCTGCCTCATAGAAAGCAGGAAGTTGTTTTTTTTTAACACTTTACAACAAAGTTGAAAAGTGTTTGACTTTGTTAATTCTGTCTGTCTGTCTGTCTGTCCGTTAGCACGATAACTGCCGTAAAAATGATTTAATCAAAATGAAATTTTAGTATGTTGTTCAGACGGTCTGTAGGACCTATGGGAATATAAATGAATAATACCACCCAATTAGTTTTGGATTGAACCCGGGTTAAAAAAATGAAATATATGGAGCCCTATGGGACCTAATTTTTCAAAAATTTTTTAAGCGGATTTAAAATTCACAAATTGCTTCGAAAATTTTGGGTAATAGTCAAATTGTTCCATAAAATATATAAAAAAAAAATTCAGCGAAATATATTCAGTAGTTTTTTAAATAAAAATTAAAATAATAATTACACATCTTATATGAAACGATCACGTGACCATGATATGAAACGATCACATGACCCACTTCAAAATGATATATGGCATCCATCTTGTTTCAAAATCGTGATTTTTAACACTTTACAACAAAGTTGAAAAGTGTTTATGACTTTGTTCATTCTGTCTGTCTGTCTGTCTGTCTGTCTGTCTGTCCGTTAGCACGATAACTGCCGTAAAAATGAGTTTATCAAAATGAAATTTTAGTATGTTGTTCAGACGGTCTGTAGGACCTATGGGAATATAAATAAATAATATCACCCAATTAGTTTTTTATTGAACCCGGGTTGAAAAAATGAAATACATTGAACCCTATGGGACCTAATTCTTCAAACATTTTTTAAGTAAATTTAAAATTCACGAATTGCTTCGAAATTTTTAGGAAATATTCACATTATCCCATAGAATATATAAAAAAAAATTCAGTAAAATATGTTAAGTAGTTTTTTAATTAAAAAAATTATTTAATATAGGGAAAAAAACAAATTCAATTAAATTCTGACTTTGGGATATCTTCCAGAAAGAAAAGAGAGAGATATTATATAATAAATATCTCTCCATTTGTTTAAACGTTTTGCATATGGGAGTGGCTTCATATTATAAAATAAATTTGGTAGATAACAATTTTTCATTTTTTTTAAATTTTATATAACTCTTCATGATAAATTTAATTGATGGCATTTTAAATGCACTTTCCTACGTTCTAGAGAGTTAAAATTTGGTACACAGCTTAAATTTGTTGAACATTTTATTCGACAAAATTTGATGGATCTTTAAATATAGATCATACATTTTTTTCGAAATGGCCTGAAAATAATCCCCGTTCACTTCTATAAATCATTGGTATAATATTGTTAAAAATTCTGATGTGGACAGCACATGTCTTCTGCAGACTCATATTCGTTCTCTTTATTTATTCAATGATAATTTGAGTTTATCTGCACAACATAAGTATTTTAAATGACATTGAATTTACACGTTAAACTTAAATTTGGTTCTCATTTGATAGCTGGACTTATTGTCAAAGGTGGCGCTGCAAAAACGCGAAAAAACTAGAATATCTCAAGAACGGCTAGTCCTAGAGTAATGGGGTTAGTCTTATTCTTTTTGTTGTCAAAAATCACATATAAAATAGGAATTTAATTGATATAATTGAGCACACGTAGTCTTTTATTTTTATATATAACGATTTTTGCTGGCCATTTCGCAAAAATAGCCCGTTCCTTTTTCTCGAATCGTACTAGAATAACCTACAAATGATTTATATACAAAATTTTGTTAAATTTGGTATATAAATCACTTGTAGGTTATTGAAATATTATACTCCAAATTTTGTTAAATTTGGTTCATTAGTTATTAGCTAGAGTGGATAAAGGCAATTTCTGCGGCCATTTTTCAAAGAAGGCAGATTCTTTCATTACGAATCGTACTATAATCTAATGAACATCAGGATTTCCCACAAAAAACATACCTACCAAATTGTATGAAATTCGGTCCATTAGTTTTTCAATTAGAGTGGATGTAATATCCACACAGACACACAGAAACATACACAGATACACCCTTACACACACAGACGTCTTCCTAAAAGTAGTTTTTTCGTGTTCTAGAAGTCCCAAAACGTGTAGATCCTTTGAAAATTCGAGTTCCGATCTTCGGCACGATTCCAATACTTTGAGTACATACACATACACATATATATTATCTGTGTATTATCTGTGTATCTAAATTCCGTGCCTATGCAATTACAATAGTTGTGATTTTAAATGATCCCTAAACTTTTATTATTTCTTCAAGGAAGCCTAATTTTAACATATGCAGAATGCAAATATCTCAAGCGATTGTAAGATGAATTACATAAGAATTGCTGAATTTTTTTCACACAAAATTATTTAGCTCTGGAGTCTGGAATACAAGTTATATGAATGAAATATTCATTGATTTTGCATAAAGAATCAGATGATTTATATTTCGATACAGTTTTAAGTATAATAAATTACTGTAGTACTGTGATAATGTAAAAGATATTACCACTGAATGAATCACATTTTAGAAATTTTTAAATGAAATTACATTTCAGTTGGAAAGTGTTTCATAATCAATGCTTATGCATGATTGATCTTTCTTGTTTAAAGTTCTTTTTAATTCATATTGAGTGTTGTATCCGTCTTAAAACTACTTTATTTTTGCTTAAATTCTGTGCATCTACATACTAAAACAACACAATGACAATATATTTGAGTTTAAATTCTCATTCAAATTTAATTATTTCTACAAGTAAGCCTATTTTTCACCTATGTAAAATGTAAACAGCAAAATATGTAGAATGAGTTGTATTAGAATTACTGTATTTCTTTAACACAAAATAATTCAGTCCATGGAGTCTGCATGGCTGATATGAATGAAATATTAATTGATTTTATAAACAGAAGGACGATTTTTTTTCGATGAAGTTTTAAGAATAAAGTTTATGAATTGTAGGTCCATGGTCTTAATTTTTAAATAAAATAAATTATTATAGTATTGTGATGAATGAAATGGAGAAAGTTATGAATGAAATCCTGCTTTTATAGAGAGATCCAGTCGTGTTATTTTTTCTATGACGTCATTTGAATTTATTTCAGTTGTTTTCGATGAAGTTTTCAAATATAATAAATTATCGTAGTATTATGATAGTTTTAAAAATATTACCGTGGAATGTATTGCATTTTGGAGATATTTAAACCAGGCAATTTATATTTCAATGCCGTCATTTGAATGAAGTTCATTTCTTTCAATGAAGGTTTAAGTTTTCAAATATAATAAATCAATGTAGTATTGTGATAAGTTTCAAAATATTACCGAGGAATGTATTGTATTTTCGACTTTTTAAAATAAAATTGCAATGAAGTTGGAAATTGTTTCATAATCAATGTTTTAAGCATGATTGATTCTTGTTTAATATTTTTTTCTTTCCCTACAATGCATGTTATTGCATAAGGAAAGTGTTGAAATCGTGTTGAAATTCGCAACTGGAGTTTTCAACAGATCTACACGTTTTGGACAGTACGAAAAAATCTATTTTTAGCGTGACGTCTATGTGCGTCTGTCTGTCTGCGCAATGTAACTCAAAAACTAATCTCTGAAAACTCTCAACTAACAAACAAGCATCTCTGATCACGAATCAAACATTTTTGAAGTGATGTCTGTGTGTGTGAAAGTATGTGTGTGTGTGTGTCAGTGAGTCTGTGGAGACGATAACTGACGAACGAATGGACCGATTCGAACGAAATATGGTACAAAAATCACAATCCGTAAACACTGGAAGTCTATTGTTTTTATACGCAATCGAATGTTCAGAATCCCCCTAAATTTTCGAGTGAAATTTTGAAAAAATCGTCAAAAAATCAAAACCGCTAATAAGGTTACGCAAATTGACATTTCTTATGTAATTTTTCATTAGAAAACGATTGACATAAATTTTAGAACGAAACGTGAACCGTTCTCGAGATATTGCACATTTTTCAAAAAAATTATCAAAAAGTCATATAAAATAAAAAGAAAATATTTCCTATTGAGAAACATGTTCACTTTTCATATGTAATTAGGATGCGATAAATTTGGCGACATCATTCTCGTGGATCTAGCTCGTTCCATTCATGAAGAAAGATACTTTGAGTAATACTTTTGTATTTGAACTCCTATAGTCATTTATCTGCTGTAAGAATAACTTATTTCTTCGTCCATAACGCTTGGCGAAATTTTGGCGACGAATTTGGCGGAATGTCGTCAACTTGGCGATTTTTTTCAAATGTTGCCAAATTAACGAAAATCTCGCCAAATGGATAAAAACGACGCTAAATCAATGAAAATGACGACTAATTGAAGAAAATTCAATATCTTGGAAAGAATATAAGTATCTATTATAAGAATAACCCTTTTTTTTAACTGTAAAAGTAGTAAATTCATTGCATTATATAAGGAAAGTCATGTGTTGCCCACATCAGATTTTTTTTTTTGCGAAATGGCCCGCTAAAACCTAAAGTAAAAGACTACGTTACTCAAATATATCAATTAAATGCTTATTTTATACGTAATTTTTGACGTGGAAAGTAATAAGAGAAACTCCATTCCTCTAGGACTAACCGTTCTCGAGATACTTTTGGAGACTTATTTCGCATTTTTGTTACCTCGCCTTTGAAAAAATGTCCAATTAACAAATAAAAATAAAAATTGAAGTAAAAGTGTAAATTCAGTGTCATTTTGTGCCATTAAATTCAATTTAATGAGTTATTAAAGAAATAAAGAAAAAATGAATTTGGGTCTGTAGGGAAAGTTATGTGCTGCCCACATCAGATTTTTTCTTTCCCTACAATGCATCGTAATGTCTAGTGAAAATATTGGAATCGTGCCGAAATTCCCAACTCCAGTGTTTGATGGACTATATTTAGCGTGACGTCTGTGTTTGTGTCTGTTTGTTTGTGCAATGTATGTATTCACTTTATCTGAAAAACTAATTGAACAAATTTCATAAAATTTGGTAAATAAGTTGTGGGTTACCCTGGTACTGATTAGACTTTGGTACGGTTCGGAATAAAAAAGACTGTCTTTTTTGCGTAGTGGCTTGCAAAATTCCCGTGTTGAAAAACTAATGGATTAAACTTCACAGAATTTGGTACTTAGTCACTTGTGTGCTACTCTAGTGCTGATTAGATCTTGATACTATTTGAAAAAAAAAAAAAAAAACCTGCCTTATTTAGTGTAAACCGTCAAATTCAAAAATAAAATAAGGAATTTTTTTCGGTGACTGCAGCATTTTTTATAAAAAACATTCCTCGAGTAAGAATTCTGATATAGAGTTAAAATCAAATGATATTACTTTCCTTATATACAATAATGTATAAGGAAAGTATTGTGACGGGGTCGAAAATTGGGAATTCGAATTTTCAACAGGAGAGCACGTTTCAAGCATCCCTGATCACAAATCAAACATTTTTGAAGTGATGTATGTGTGTGTGTATGTCAGCGAGTCTGTGGAGACGATAACTGACGAACGAATGGACCGATTCGAACGAAATTTGGTACAAAAATCACAATCCGTAAACATTGGAAGCCTATTATATATTATAGGCTTCCAATGTTTATATTATATCCAATGTTTATATTATTAATGTTATTATATAGTTTTTATACGCAATCGAATGTTCAGAATCCCCCTGAATTTTCGAGTGAAAATTTGAAAAAATCGTCAAAAAATCAAAACCTTTAATAAAGTTACGCAAATAGACATTTATTATGTAATTTTTTCATTAGAAAACGATTTTCATAAATTTTAGAACGCTAATATGAACCGTTCTCGAGATATTGCACATTTTCCAAAAAAATAATCAAAAAGTCATATAAAATAAAAAAAAAATTCCTATTTAGAAACATGTTCACTTTTCATACGTAATACCATGCGATAAATTGGGTGACATCATTCTCGTGGATCTAGCTCGTTCCATTCAGGAAAAAAGATACTTTGAGTAATACTTTTGTATTTGAACGCCAATAGTCATTTATCTGCTGTAAGAATAACTTATTTCTCCGTCCATAACGCTTGGCAAGGTTTTGGCGACGAATTTGGTGGAATGTCGCCAACTTGACGACTTTGTTAAATGTTGCTAAATTAACGAAAAACTCGCCAAATGGATAAAAAATGACGCTAAATCCATGAAAATGACGACTCATTGACGAAAATTCGATATCTTGGAAAGAATATAAATATCTGCTATAAAAATAATCTATTTTTTTTTACTATAAGAGTAGTAAATTTATTGCATTATATAAGGAAAGTCATGTGCTGCCCACATCAGATTTTTTTTGCTTGGAAACATATGTTGATCCAGCAGTCAATTTAACAGGTGGACAATATATCTGCTTCTTAATCGCATTATCCTCTTTTGACAATTGTCACTCCACCTATGATAATTGACTACTTGTCAATGTCATGTAGGGAAAAGTTTTTAGCTTCAGGTCTTGAGCAATTGCTCTTTCGTAGTGAAACTTCGGAATTTAAGAGAGAATAGAAATACCCCCACTCCCTTAGGAGGAATAGTCCTTTGAGGAGTAATCTAAAGTGATACTAGCTCTTTGGAATAGCCCGCAGATATTTAAACTGGTTTTTACTTTTCCCCTTTCAGATCGCAAGTTGGTTTGCCATTATAGCTCAAGATGTTTTTGAACTATACACTACGCTACAAAAGAATAAAATATTTGGATTCGTAACTTCCTATTTAGATGTCCCTTTAGCTTAGATTTATCATCACAGGATAGGACACAGCTATTTATTTTGATAAGAAAAAATCTGATGTGGGCAACACATGACTTTCCTTATATAATGTAATGAATTTACTACTTTTACAGTAAAAAAAATCTGATGTGGGCAGCACATGACTTTCCTTATATAATGCAATGAATTTACTACTTTTACAGTAAAGAAAAATAGATTATTTTTATAGTAGGTATTTATATTCTTTTCAAGATATTGAATTTTCGTTAATTAGTCGTTATTTTCATTGATTTAGCGTCATTTTGATCCATTTGGCGAGTATTTCGTTAATTTAGCAACATTTAAAAAAGTCGCCAAGTTGGCGACATTCCACTAAATTCGTCGCCAAAATCTCGCCAAGCGTTATGGGCGGAGAAATAAGTTATTCTTACAGTAGATAAATGACTATTGGCGTTCAAATACAAAAGTATTACTTAAACTATCTTTCTTCATGAATGGAACGAGGTAGATCCACGAGAAGAATGTCGCCAAATTTATCGCATCCTATTCATATGAAAAGTGAACATGTTTCTCAATAGGAAATATTTTCATTTTATTTTATATGACTTTTTGATAATTTCTTTGAAAAATGTGAATATCTCGAGAACGGTTCATGTTAACGTTCTAAAATTTATGTCAATCGTTTTCTAATGAAAAATTACATAAGAAATGTCTATTTGCGTAACTTTACTAGCGGTTTTGATTTTTGAAAAGATACTCAAAGTATCTTTTCTTATGAATGGAACAAACTAGATCCACGAGAATGATGTCACCCAATTTATCGCATGGTATTACATATGAAAAGTGAACATGTTTATCAATAGGAAATATTTTTTTCTTTACTTTATGACTTTTTGATAATTTTTTTGAAAAATGGGCAATATCTCGAGAACGATTCATGTTAGCGTTCTAAAATTTATGTCTATTTGCTTAACTTTATTGGAGATTTTGATTTTTTGACGATTTTTTCAAAATTTCACTCGAAAATTTAGGGGGGTTCTGAACATTCGATTGCGTATAAAAACAATAGGCTTCCAGTGTTTACGGATTGTGATTTTTGTACCAAATTTCGTTCGAATCGGTCCATTCGTTCGTCAGCTATCGTCTCCACAGGCTCACTGACACACACACACACACAGACATCACTTCAAAAATGTTCGATTCGTGATCAGGGATGCTTGAAACGTGCTCTCCCGTCGAAAACTCGAATTCGAATTTTCGACCCCGTCACAATACTTTCCTTATACATTATGTGTATATAAGGGAAGTAAAAATAGATAGATACTTAATGTTTCTCTGAAATTTAAGATTTGCGTAGATTCTTCCTTCACTGGTGTTTTATTTAATCAAAAAGGTCTGAAATAATTTAACGCAGCGTTTTTTTGAATTGGCTCCACGAGGTGATAGTTTCGTGTAAATTAATTATGAAACAAGACGTAAAGTTTAAATGCATAATGTCATCAAGTTGAATGTCAAAAGGGTTTCGCGACCTCAAAAGTTTGAAAAACATTGATTTAATGCATTTCAGTGGTAGACATCATTAGCATAGTTCTTGAAAAGTTCTTGATTTTTATTTGAGCTTTCAAGGGTTCTTGGAAAATCCTTAATTTTTACTCTTTCGTTTCAAAAGTTTAATTTTGTCGCGTACCTTTACTTCGCTACAATCAATTTCACTAATTTTTCTTTTTTTATATAAAAATAATATATTTGTTTTTTTTTAATAAAATTAATTGCATCTTTAATTAATATTTCAAATTCTTTTGTTTCCTTGGTCGTGAATTTAGGTCCTTGAAAATATGCTTAATTTGTATTTGTAGAAAATCCTGGATAATGAATGATTATTTTCATAAAATGTTATTTGTTTAGAACCCATTATTAATTTATTATTAATTACTTGTTATTAAAAAAAAATGAATTGCATGTTTAACAGCCTTTTAAATTTTTTTGTTGCGAAACAGAAACGTGTAAAATATGTGGCACTTGAAAAATAAAATGATGTCCTTGAAAGACCTTGAAAAGAGCTGATTTTTATCTGTGGGAACCTTGAATTCTGGATTTTTCTTAAACTTGATTTGCTCATAACTCTTTATTAATTAATTTAAAATCTCTATGGAATCAAGAACTGGAAACTATACTGTCACTTGTTACTTATAATGCTACATCTATTAGTGTATTGAGATTTTTCTTTTACTTTTGGACTAGTACGCAATATGTTTTTAGGAATCAACTGCAAGTAGAAAATTGTTTGAATCATTGAATGTAGAACATGCTTAACTTTTAATGATTATTACAAAATGTTATTATTTAGAATAATGCATTGAGGATTATTTTTTATTATAATTAAATAGTAGTTAGTAGTAATGCAAATCAATGCCTTTAAATGTAAATTATTCATTTTTAATTATTTATTAATCATTAATCAATGACTTTAAATGCAAAAAACTGGAAATATTTTAGGTGAATGAAAAGATTTTATTTTATTTAGATTCTGATTTTTTTGCCTCGTGTCAAATATTCATAAATTAAAGTTTTTAAATGTAAAAAACTGGAAATATTTTTGCGGATAGAAAAAAAAAAAATCAGATTTTTTTTTTTTAATTAAAATAATTTGATTTTTTTTACACCCTGAACTAAACACAATGAAATGAAAAAGGAGATTCACACTCCATAAATGTATAGAAAATTCGAATGTAAAAACGATGTAAATTTCGATGTAAAAACACGTTTCAAGCATATATGAACTCAAATCGAACTTTTTTGAGGTGATGTATGTGTATGCGTGTCCGTGAGTTTGTGGATGTGATATCTCACGAACGAATGGGGCGTTTTGAACACAATTTGGCGCGATTTTTACAATCCGTGAATACTGGAACCGTATTGATTTTAAAGGCGATCAAATGTTTGGAAGTCCCAAAAATTTTGAATTAATTTTTGAAAAAAAATCGGGACTTTAAATATTGCTAAATAATTTTTTGTTCGTATTTTTTTTTATTTTAAAATGAATAACACAAACTTTAGAACGCTAGTTTGAGTCGTTCTCGAGATATTGCATGCTATTCAAATAAATGTATCTAAATATATATATATATATATATATATATATATATATATATATATATAAGATAATAGTAGTAAGTATTATCAAATATGTAAAACTTGGAAAACAGATTTGTCGATTCATTCGGTGAAATATCGCTAACTTGGCGACTTTTTAATGTGGGTGTCAAATTGATGAAAATATCGCCAAATTGGCAAAACTGACGGCAAAGTTACGAAAATGGTTTCAAATTGATGAAATTATAATTAGCGTATTTTAATAGAATGCTGCTGCTTAACAGATGTTAGCAATATTTACAATTATCAAGTTAGATTTGAAAAGAAATATAAGTTAATTTGGTACTTTAAAATAATTTACTAATTTTATATGTTGTCATCCAGAAAACCGCTTAGCGTCAGTGTGCTTTTTTGCGTCAAAAACATTGTGTTGTTGATCTTGTCCATTATTATTTCGTATTGCAAGAAATAAAGTACTTACATTTTATGTAAAGAAGGTCATATGGTGTCCACCAGCCCACATTAGATTTTATTTCGACTAGTGTGTACAGTGATACATTATATTAAAATGTTAATTTGCTGCGTCTTTTTTGCAGATACAGGATTGAAAAGTATTTCTTGAAGATTGACGATGGGAATTCTGTTTGAAAATGAGAATCATCGACGAAGCTGTGAGAAAATAGTTCCTTTCTAATAAATTAAGGCAAAAAATGTTCTAGAACTTTTATAATTTGAGCTATGGTGCTTATAATGTCAGGCTTTTAGAACTTAAAATATCTTTTTATCTTGATTACCATCTACGTTTTAACTATGATTTGAATAGCTATAAATCTGTAATAATTTAACATTATAATTCTATGTAACATTACATTAAAGTAAATAAATGAATTTTGCAGCAGAATGAATATCATATTTAAATATCTTTTGTGTCTTTATTGTGTGTATGTGCTGTCTGCGGAAACGTCGTATGGCCATAAAATTTGGTACACTGGTACTTTAGGACCCGGGAGGGTGCACCTTGGCGATATTTTTACTTTATCATACTATATAATATAGTACAAAGTACTGTTTTCCCAAAAAATTTTGAATTCGAGAATTTGATGCACGAGACTTTTACGATCTCCTGAACACGATTTAACTATTTTTGGAGTGATGTCTGCCTGTATGTCTGTGGTCGATTTCTTGTGTACACAATAGGGGCCACAAATATTGACGGATTTTCAAGAAACTTTATGTCCGGCTTTATTATCAAAATATCTGGAATTAGATTGAGTTTGAGCGATTATGAGCGATTTTCATAAAAATCGTTTATATAGAGAACGACAATATTATCACAAAGCTTCCATCTTGACAGCATCGGAAAAAAATCGAAGATCCAAAGGTGTTTGAACCGCATCCATAGGACAAAGACACTTGAGCAGAAGGAGAGATTGTAGGATCCATTGTGAAGGCCTGCATGTTCTCGCTTTATTAAGTTTCTCAGAAGTGCTTCACTAACCTTGTAATTCTTAAACTGTCCTGCCAGGCTAATTTCAGGGAAGGTAGCCAAATCACAACCTAAAATTGGTCAAATTTAACCAATCCACACAAATGTACCTTCTGACTGATATGCGCACGACGTTTCGTTTTTTTAAAATGTGCAACTTAAGCGTACTTAATTTATGTTGCCCGCGTATATACAAAAAAAAAAATGAAAATTTATTAAAAAATATAGCTTTAAAATTCAAAGTAAAAAAATACATTTCAGATGTTTTTCTACATCTGCATTAAGTCTTAAAACAAAATTTTTAACAAACTTTAAAAAATTATTGGCATTGTAATAACTGCTTTAAATAATATTAAAATTTATAGAACATAATAAAAAACTTCGTAAATATATAGCATTAAACAATAATTTAAAAAAGCTATCCTGCTTTTGCTGGCTTGGCCGCAAAAGCAAGTTTTTTTTATTTCCAAGGAAACCGGTTTTTTCTTCTCTTCTCAGAAACTTGTTGGCACCTTTAAATTATTGTTTTATCTTATATATTCGAAGTTATTTTATGTCATTTTATTTTTATCAGCAGCTCAAGTGATTTTTGCCCCTTCTAATAATTTATTGGTCTCATTTAACAGTAAACGTAAAAAATACTGTTTTGTATAGAAGTAAGGAGGACACACAATACAATAATATCCAGAATTCAACTAACGTTAACATTAAAATAAAAAGTTTAAGAAAATAAGGAGCTGAGATTATATTTTTTAGAGTGTGATTTATGCTGGTGTTCAGCCAAACGAGATGATCAACTTAGTCTTAACATTAAAACAAGAAAGATCATTCATGCATAAAGCATTGATTATGAAACACTTTCCAACTTCAATGCAATTTTATTTAAACATCTCTAAAATGCGATACATTCCTCGGTAATATTTTTAAAATTATCACAATACTACATTAATTTATTATATTAGAAAACTTAAAACTTCATCGATAAAAATGAACTTCATTCAAATGACGGCATTGAAATATAAATTGACTGATTTAAACATCTCTAAAATGTGATACATTCCTCGGCAATATTTTTAAAATTATCATAATGCTACAATAATTTATTATATTTGAAAACTTCATCGAAAAGAAATGAACTTTATTCAGATGACGTCATCGAAATATAAATCGTCTGGCTCTCTCTATAAAAGCAGCATTTTATTCATAAACTTTTTTCTATTTCTTTCATTCATCACAATACTACAATAATTCATTTTATTTAAAAACTTAAAACCATGGAGGTACAAGTAATTTAACTCTACATTTAAAACTTCATCGAAAAAATCGTCGTTCTCTAAATAAAATTAATGAATGTTTCATTCATATCAGCTATATTGCAGACTCCATGAGATAAATAATTTTGCGTTTAAGAAATGCAGCAATTCTTATACAACTCATTCTATATGTTTTGGTGTTTACATTCTCCATAAGTGAAAATTAGGTTTCTTTGTAGAAATAATCAAAGTTTGATGATCATTTAAACTCAAATATATTGTAATTGCGTTGTTTCATAATGTAGTAGATGCACAGAATTTAAACAAAAATAAAGCGGTTTTAGGACGGATACAAACACTAAATATGAAAGAAAAAGAACTTTAAAAATCACGATTTTGACACAAGATGGATGCCATATTTTATTTTGAAGTGGGTAACGTGATCTCTTCATATAAAGAGTGTAATTATTATTTTAATTTTTATTTAAAAAACTACTGAAAATATTGTGCTGAAAATATTTTATATATTTTATGGGAATAATTTGAATATTTCCTAAAACTTTCGAAGCTGTTTGTGAATTTTAAATAAGCTTAAAAAATGTTTGAAAAATTAGTTCCCATAGGGTTCAATGTATTTTATTTTTTCAACCCAGGTTCAATCCAAAACTAATTGGGTGATATTATTCATTTATATTCCCATATGTCCCACAGACCGTCTGAACAACATACTAAAATTTCATTTTGATAAAGTCATTTTTATGGCAGTTATTGTGCTAACGGACAGGCAGAATGAACAAAGTCATAAACACTTTTCAACTATGTTGTAAAGTGTTAAAAATCAACAAAAAAATTATTGCTGTCAATATAAAATCTGTTATATTCGTCATTTTATTCTAATAAAAAGTAAATTAGCCAGAAATAGCCAAATAATGGTTGGCTAGTTTCTAAAAAATATTTTCAGCCTATTATGATGAAAAATAGCCAAATTGGCTAAAATTAGCCAGACCTGGTAACCCTGGAACTGTTAGGAGTTTTAGAGCATGGGTATTCCTCCTCAAACACTTCACTGGCACTCTTATAAGTATGATTAGAGAAATAATGCTCTAAAACAAAAATAATGTATTTCACTTTGCGAAAACTTCGTATTCTTCGATTGATAAAAAAGAGGCCAATAATGGTAGTCTAACGTATTAATAGTAGACGATATTTTAGATATATTTTTAAGTGTATATTGGTGCTCTCTAACTGAAAATATTCTATTTCATTTTCGATCAACCTGTATTACTTTCCCTATAAAGATAGTATAATGTACAGGGAAAGTATTGTGACGGGGTCGAAGATTCGAGTTCGAATTTTCGACTAAAGAGCATGTTTCAAGCATCCCTGAACTCGAATTGAATGTATTTTAGGTGATGTCTGTGTGTGAGAGTGTCCATCAGACTGTGGAAGCGATATCGAACAAACGAATTGAGCGTTTCGAATGATAGTTGGTGCATAAATTACAATACTGGAATCTTATTGACATAAAACGCAATCGAATGTTCAGATTCAGAACTCTCCCTAATTTTCGAATGAAATTTTGAAACAATCATTAAAAGGTCAGAATTTTTAATAATGTCACGTAAATGATAATTTCTCATGTGTAATCGTTTTTATTAGAAAACGGATGACATGAACTTTAGAAGGCTAACATGAACCGTCCATAAGATATTGCACGTTTTACTGATAAATTTATCAAAAACATTACATAAAATTAAAATAAGTGTTTACTATCGTGAAATATGTTCACTTTTCATGCAATATTATGCGGAACATTTGTTAAAATCATTTTTGCGGATATAGTTCGCTCCATTCACGAGAGATGATACAACCCGGGTTCAATCCAAAACTAATTGGGTTGTTGTTGAGACCCAGACCGTCCGACCTACCAGAAAGGTGTAAGGTAACCGTTTGGACGGCCGGGAAGTGCCACCCAATTTAGACCGGAACCCAGTGGGGGAGGCATCCACAGGGACCGTACCCTCCTTCCCCCTACCACCAACCTCTCGGAAGGACTTACGGACCCACATGTTTAACGTGATCGTACTCCGCTTGAACACGGCGACAGTTGTGCCAGCGCGCAAACCACCGGGCTACCGGGTAAACTAATTGGGTGATATTATTCCTTTATATTCCCATAGGTCGCACAGACCGTCTGAACAACATACTAAAATTTCATTTTGATTAAGTCATTTTTACGGCAGTTATCGTGCTTATGGAGAGACAGACAGACAGACAAACAGAATGAACAAAGTCATAAACACTTTTCAACTTTGTTGTAAAGTGTTAAAAACCGCATATCTGCATCTTTAAAATCAACTGAATTATGATAAAGGAAAAAATCTGACTTATGCCTCTTTTCCGTACCATGTGGAAGGCTGTTTCATCAGTGAAAATAGGGATAATAAACAAATTAACGATGGAAATTGTTTAGATCAAAAATACGTTAATATGTGTCAATTTTTTTTTTTATCACAAATGCATCTATAATAAAGTATTATACAGACAGAGATGATATAAAGCAGTGGTACTCACTACGCGGTTGGGTATCCTATGCATTATCATCCAGTTTTATCTTTTTTGTGATATGCCATAAATTTGCATTTCTAATTTGATATAGGGTCCCCATAGGCAATGTTCAATTAAATATTACTCGCTCAATTTTAAAGATAAAGATATGCGGTTTTTTTTTAATGATCTTGTTGCATTAAAAATAAAAATTTTCTGATTGGCCAAATTTGTCTAACTGAGTCGTATAAAAATCTAAAAAGTGTAACTTTTTGAAAATGAATGGGAGGACTATTTCATTAACGTAGTCTTATTTCCTACCTTACTTTCAACATTTTTGCAATTTACATTGCCCACTTATCTCCAGCAGGTAAAGAATTAAAGTGCGTTTCAATCTTTTTGGGAAGCAACCCCCCACCCAATAATGTTGTAAGGAAAGGTCCATGAGTGTACACGTTAGATCTGCTTATAATAAAGCAACCATGTCCGATCAAATAAAAGGGATTGCAGCCCTTCTGGTGGAGCATTTAAAAAGTCAACGTAAGGAACTCGGCAATTAAGCTAGATAGGAAATAAAATGTCAGTTATAAAGTTGTAGTAGTTTATGGAATCATTAAGAATTGACATCAGACACGCGTATATTGAAAGCAATACATAACTGCCAAAGATTAGTATCATCAGGGAATGTAACACGGTGACACCTGCAATATTTGTCAAAGTACGGGGTAATTTTCTATTTCGATTTCAAATGTGTATTGTTGCTGATAGGAGAACATTTTGAAAGGCCGTACATTAGATTCTTGTGCGTCTATAAATGTTGTTTATTTTAGCATCCATGCACAAGACAGCTATTTGTTAATTGCCTTATTGTTTCAAATAGATGCCTTTTTGAACAGATTAATTGTCAATTCTTAATGTTAAGACAGTGTTTTACGACTTCGTAATTGGCCTTGTTCATCTATATCGCTTTGTTGCAGTGTTCCTATTCCAAATGTTTTAAATTCTCCGTTAGGGGAGCTGCAATCATTTTTATTCGATCTGGAATGGTCACTTTACTATAAGATAAATCTATCGTGTGCATTCATGGGTAAAGTTATTAGGTTGCGAAAAGACTTTTTTTAGGAACCTTGCATTAGAGGTCTGTACGGGGTTGGCCTTAGTTTTTAAATATACGGTCAGGCCAAACATATTAAATTTGAAAAATTTCTTAAATGAATTTTAATCGAATACATGATCTACATTATACTCTTTGAGTGTTTTTGGGTGAGCCTGATGGTCTGGGTAATAAAAAAAAATTTTGTACATGAAATTATCATGCACATTTCAGCTATACAAAGATAAATGTTTAAAAAAAAAAGTTTCTATCTCGCTTCTTCGTAAAAAAATATTTTTCACAAATTCATATTTTTACACATTTGAATATACATAATATTGGGCAGGACCAAAGACGAGATTGTCTTCAGAACGAGATTGTCTTCGGATAGGGCCGGGCCCGCGTTTTGCATTTGTAAATTTCTTCGGGTTCGAGTCGGGTTTAAGCACTGGTATTGTGGAGTCGAGCCGGACCGGGAGAAAATTTGAAATTTTGGCCAGTGCATATCTCTATACCCTGTATACACTATGATGAAACAAATGTATTTTCGTACTCCCAACGATTATTTTTCATACTCCAGGTTAGGAAATGCTGCTCCACACACAAGAACGTAGCCACGGGATGGGGCTCCTGGGTTCTTCCTCGAAATTTAGGTTTTTTATATATGTTTTAGGTCATCTCTTAAAATAACATGCTTTTCCAAACTTTCACCATTTTATATGTAAATGTTTTAATACGCATTTAAAATATACAATTATTGATTAATTATAAATGTGTTTTACTTTAAATATATATTGTTACGTTTTCGTCAAAAATGATGCACCCCCCCCCCCCCCTCCCCGTCCTGACATTCTTTTCTGGCTATGTGTCTGCTACATTATACTCAGAATATGTGAAAGTATCCAGCCTGTTTAGAACAGAACCACAATTGTCTGCCTCCAAATCTGATCAGAGCAGAGAACCAGCTGACCGTTAGATCTGCCGGGTCAAACACAGATGATTATCATTAACATTCTGCGGATATTTCCTTGTTCACTTGGAGGTCGCGCCAGACCACACTGCATTAAACACTCAATGACCTGTCCGAGGATGAAAGTAACGGGTCCGCCATCTTTTTCTTCCGTAAACAACCCTTTTTCACTGACCCGTCCAGTACGGAATTCTTCCGTGGAATTAAGAGGTGTTAACTGCTGTAATTCTGTCTGTGTTAGCTCAGTACGATTAGATTCATTTTAATGCGATAGAACGAATTATAAAAGAGCAATGCGAAAGCTGCTGAAATGCATTTTGTGGAGAGAATACACATATACTTAACTGATATCTTGTTGATATTTTCACAATATTCTTTATCTAAATTCATTATATTTTATGTGGAATGTCATACTTATATTTTCAATTTACATACAGCGTGCCAATGAAAAAAATCTGATGTGGGCAACACATGACTTTCCTTATATAATGCAATGAATTTACTACTTTTACAGTTAAAAAAATGTTATTCTTATAGTAGATACTTATATTCTTTCCAAGATATTGAATTTTCTTCAATTAGTCGTCATTTTTATCAATTTGGCGAGATTTTTGTTAATTTGGCAACGATTAAAAATGTCGCCAAGTTGGCGACATTTCGCCATATTCGCTGCCAAAATCTCGCCAAGTGTTATGGACGGAGAAATAAGTTATTCTTACAGCAGATAAATGACTATTGGCGTTCAAATACAAAAGTATTACTCAAAGTATCTTTTTTCATGAATGGAACGAGCTAGCTCCACGAGAATGATGTCACTCAATTTATCGCATGGTATTACATATGAAAAGTGAACATGTTTCTCAATAGGAAATATTTTTTTTTATTTTATATAACTTTTTGATAATTTTTTTGAAAAATGTGCAATATCTCGAGAACGGTTCATGTTAGGGTTCTAAAATTTATGTCAATCGTTTTCTAATGAAACATTACATACGAAATGTTTATTTGTGTAACTTTATTAGCGGTTTTGAGTTTTTGACGATTTTTTCAAAATTTCACTCGAAAATTTTGGGGAGTTCTGGAGATTCGATTGCGTATGAAAACAATTAGCTTCCAGTGTTTACGGATTGTGATCTTTGTAATTAAATTTCATTCGAATCGCTCCATTTGTTCGTGAGATATCGTCCCCACAGACTCACTGACACACACACACACATACACACACACAGACATCACCTCAAAAATGTTCGATTCGTGATCAGGGATGCTTGAAACGTGCTCTCCCGTCGAAAACTCGAATTTGAATTTTCGACCCCGTCACAATACTTTCCTTATACATTATGTATATAAGGAAAGTAATATGTGTCAGGCAAATAATCTGAAAAGTATTATCCAATGACGCAACATAATGAGGCAACTTTCAAGAAGGGGGGTGGCATCTTTTTAAGTGGGGATATCTCGCTCTATGTCAGAAATAGAGTAAAATCAACAACAAAGTTGTGAGCGTTGCACATTTAGTGTAAAGCATACCCCTCCCCCCAATGCGAAATATGCAAATAAAACTATCTAAATAACGATTTTAAAAGGGACTAGTATAGAATTACTTTACCTACATACGTAATGTATATGGAAAGTATTGTGACGGGGTCGAAAATTTGAATTCCAGTTTGCGGTGGAAGAGCACGTTTTAACGAATTCCTCAACTCGAATCGAACGTTTTTGAAGGGAAGTCTGTCTGTATGTGTGTCTGTGAGTGTTCGTGAGCCTGTGGGTGCGATATCTCATGACCAAATAGAACTTAATTAGGTACAATAATTAGAATCCGTAAATAGTGAACCATATTGGAATCCCCTAATTTTTGAATGGATTTTTGAAAACATCACCAGAAAGTCAGGACATTCAATAACGTTAATTAAATAAGCATTTTGTATGTGATTCTTTTTTTCTGAACGGCATGATACAAACTTTAGAACTCTATCTCATACAGTTCTCGAGATATTGCACATTTTACAAATAAATATATTTAAAAAATTACATAAAAGGAACAGTAGTATCATCAAATATGTAACACTTGGCGATACATGTGGTATCTTGGCATCTATTTTGGCGAAATATCACCAATTTGGTGCCAAGTAGTGCCAAACCGGATGGAACTGTAGAGAAAATGGCAAAAATAACATCAACGTTACAAAAATAATGCCAATGAATTAATAATTAACATATTTTAATATAATGGAGTACATTGCTTAGTATGTGTTATCAATATTTTCAAGTATCAAGTTATATTTCAGTGAAATATAAGTTAATTTGGTACATCTGCATGTTATTTAGAAAACCACTCAATGCCAGTGTACTTTTCAATGCTACAAACACTGTGTCCTAGATCTTATCCATCATTAATTCGCAGCTAAAGAAGTAGAGTACTTGCATTATGTAGGCAAAGTCATGTGCTGCTCACCTAAGCTTCTTTTTATTAATCTGCATGCGACAGTGTAAACGTAGACATCGAAAAATGTGCGAAGACATCTTATTACGCCTATAAATATAAGCATCATTGGTGAACATTTTGTATTATTCTGCCGCGTTATCTAAATGTTTGATTTTTTTGCGAGAAGAAGGATAGGTTGTATACACTTCTTTTAGGGTCCCTTATCATTTTTACTTTCCTTATATACATAATGTATAAGGAAAGTATTGGGACGGGGTCGAAAATTCGAATTCGAGTTTTCGACGGGAGAGCACGTTTCAAGCATCCCTGATCACGAATCAAACATTTTTGAAGTGATGTCTGTGTGTGTGTGTGTGTGTGTGTGTGTGTGTGTGTGTGTGTGTGTGTGTGTGTGTCAGTGAGCCTGTGGAGACGATAACTGACGAACGAATGGACCGATTCGAACCAAATTTGGTACAAAAATCACAATTCGTAAACACTGGAAGTCTATTGTTTTTATACGGAATCGAATGTTCAGAGCCCCCCTAAATTTTCGAATGAAATTTTGAAAAAATCGTCAAAAAATCAAAACCGCTAATAAAGTTACGCACATAGACATTTCTTATGTAATTTTTCATTAGAAAACGATTGATATAAATTTTAGAACGCTGACATGAACCGCTCTCGAGATATTGTACATTTTTCAAAAAAAATTATCAAAAAGTCATATAAAATAAAATAAAAATATTTCCTATTGAGAAATATGTTCACTTTTCATATGTAATACCATGCGCTAAATTGGGTGACATCATTCTCGTGGATCTAGCTCGTTCCATTCATGAGAAAAGATACTTTAAGTAATACTTTTGTATTTGAACGCCAGTAGTCATTTATCAGCTGTAAGAATAACTTATTTCTTCGTCCATAACGCTTGGCGAGATTTTGGCGACGAATTTGGCGGAATGTCGCCAACTTGGCGACTTTTGGAAATGTTGCCAGATTAACAAAAATCTCACCAAATGGATAAAAATGACGACTATTTGACGAAAATTCAATATCTTGGAAAGAATATTAGTACCTACTATAAGAAAAACCTATTTTTTTTACTGTAAAAGTAGTAAATTCATTACATTATATAAGGAAAGTCATGTGTTGCCCACATCAGATTTTTTTCAAGGGGGTGGGACAGAATGCTTTGTATTAATTTTGTAACACTTTACAACTTCAATTCACTCTTTTCCCCTATTTCTAACTAGAAACGAGAGTACCCATAGACCTTATATACTTGCAAGATTTATGCTTGTACACCGCTAAAGAAGGGGGTCAGCCCCTCCGAAAATTGTCTCATTTGGTAGTGTCGGGATTTTCTATACACCTATTTGCCTGATCCATGATTTTGCTTGATATCGTGTATATTATAGATTAATAGATGATATAATATTGGAAAATGTTGTTCAACTTGACTTTCTCACAACAAAATCCATTTTTCAATAACTTGAGTTTGTTTTCCAAATTTTGCAAGAAAAAATTTGAAGAGTCTGTATGTACCGTACCGTTAGTCCTAATGATTCCAATTATAGCATGTTACCTTTCATTTTAAAAGACATAAAAAAATATTTCGATTGATACCAAGTTTGACAATGTACCTCCTTGGTGTGTGTGTGTGTGGGGGGGGGGGATTAACTTACCACCCCGAGGGTGCTAATGATGTCAAGAACACAAAAATTGAATCGCAGCTATTTTTCACTACAATGTCTAAAACTGTTCATTGAACCAAAAATAACCCCTTTTATGTATGATTACGTTAAATTTTATCTTGTGCTGCCATGTTTAGAAAACATAAAATTTCGAATAAACATTGTGTTTCCGCTCCAATTTTAAAAAATTCTATCTAGTTTTAGATTTTTTGTTACCAAAGCCGGATAGAAAGTTCCGTGAAAATCCATTAATATTTGTGGCAGCTATCATCAGCGGACATCACCCTGAAAATAGTCAAAACGTGTTCAGGGAGGTCCTAAAACATATATTGGTATCAAACTCTCGAAATCGAAAATTTTCGTGGAAAAAACACTTTCTCTACACTGTATTCTATAACATGAGAAAGTCAAAATACCGAACAAAATATTTTCCTATTCCAATTAAAAAAAAAATTCTAAAATAACATTTTAAATGAATGCTGTTACTATAAACACCGTCTAATCAAGTAAATCTAACCATCTAATAAATAGCTGATCATATAGCTTTCACAGGGTATTCAAGTTAGCTTTGTGCGAAGTGCGAAGTATAATATCCCCATCATACCTCTTCTTTAGGTAAGGTGCCTGTACTGGTTATAGAGCATGGGCACGTGACGTTACACGGACAATTTTGCACTTACGTTCCAAAACAAAATACTAGTAGTATGGTAATAAACAAAATTTAGTAGTATGGTCATTTCCATTATTACTTTCCTTATATACATAATGTATAAGGAAAGTATTGTGACGGGGTCGAAAATTCGAATTTGAGTTTTCGTAGGGAGAGCACGTTTCAAGCATCCCTGATCACGAATCGAACATTTTTGAGGGGATGTCTGTGTGTGTGTGTGTGTCAGTGAGCCTGTGGAGACAATATCTCATGAACGAGTGGAGCGATTCGAATGAATTTGGTACAAAAATCACAATCCGTGAATACTGGAAGCCTATTGTTTTTAAACACAATCGAATATTCAGAACCCTCCTAAATTTTCGAGTGAAATTTTGAAAAAATCCTCAAAATCAAAACCTTTAATAAAGTTAGGCACATAGACATTTCTTATGTAATTTTTCCTTATAAAACGGTTGATATAAACTGTAGAACGCTAGCATTAACAGTTCTCGAGATATTGCACATTTTTCAAATAAATTTATCAAAAAATCAAGTAAAATAAAAAAAATATTAACCGTTAAGAAACATGTTCACTTTTCATATGTAATATCATGCGATAAATTTGTTGACATCATTCTCGTAGATCTAACTCATTCCATTCACGAGAAAAGTTACTTTGAGTAATACTTTTATTTGAACGTCAATAGTCATTTATCTGCTGTAAGAATAACTTATTTCTCCGTCCATAACGCTTGGTTAGATTTTGGCTATGAATTTGACGGAATGTAGCCAACTTGACGACTTTTTAAAATGTTGCCAAATCAACGAAAATCTCGCCAAATGGATAAAAATGACGCTAAATCAATGAAAATGACGACTAATTGAAAAAAATTCAATATCTTGGAAATAATATAAGTATCTACTATAAGAATAACATTTTCTTAACTGTAAAAGCAGTAAATTCATTGCGTTATATAAGGAAAGTCATGTGCTGTCCACATCAGCTTTTTTCTGTATTGAAAACGGTTACTTTAGAAACTTATAATTGTTTAACCTCTAATTTTAGTAGGATATATCTAAATTTATCTTCTCTGATAGATATTTTTAATTAAACGGAAAATAAATTATTCACTTTCCATAAAATATATACACGAGTTTTATGAAAATTCGTTATGTACTTTTCACTTCTCGCTTGCATATACACTACAGAATTTGCTAGTAAATGTTATACATCTTCAGAACGTTATCTAGTGACTACAGTAAAAATGAGTTGTATAGTGTATATTCACTTAAAATCACTTAAAGTGCACTGTAGTAAATGAAATTTTTAAACATGTCGTTACTCAAGTATTCTAAATAAGTTAATTTTAGCACAAAGATAAATTTCGATGCTTAATGATGATTTAGTTTCAATTTTCATTTGCCATCATCGTCCGTTTTCCATTACACGCTATGTTTCACCATAGACTGTAATGGTAAACGATGATGGATAATGCCCTTTTGCCCATACATTTCTATGCATTCTACTACACAGGTTGCTTATTTATGCTCGTGCCCTTGTTCTATTCAACCTTTCCGACATTGCATTCGCTGCTGCATCAAAGACACTTTCTTCATCAAACTTACTTTCTAAGATTCGTCTGACATAACAGACTTGCTACACAATAGTTTCACAGCCTACTTTGCATTTTAAAGTTCATCACTTTGCCCTATATTGAAAATCACTTTCAGCAGAGCACGAGAGTAAAATAAATGTTTAAAGAAAAAAATTCTTAACGCGAACGTGTAAAAATGCGAGTACCGAGGCTATTCCATTAGTCTGGCAAAAGTGGAATAACACAGCAGACGATATATTTTTTAAAAATATTACCCCATCTCGAGAGAGATTAGTTCACCTGCTTCGAGGCTAAATTTTACAATCATTTTTTTTTTTTTTGGAACGTAACTGTAACCTCAACGTTCTGATGTGGAGAGGAGAATCATTATTTAATCTTATCTAAACGGATTATTGGAACTGGGGTATAATTTGTATGTTTGCTCTAACGAATGGCTTTATAACGTTTATTATAGAACTAGAAAATGCACCCGGAGCTGTTCGGGGTTCAAAGCTGTTCGGGGATTAATTGAATTCATTAATTCAATTTTTCAAAAGGAATAGTTGAAGATAATATTTCAGAGCATGGACTACCTAGGTGTCTTTGGACCCGACCAGAAGTATCACTATACCGAATTTCGTGACTGGTGGGGTCACTTACATTTTTAGCTATGTACATTGACTAGAAGGCTACCATAGTGAAAATTTGATTTTGAACATCACTTAGGAATTCTCCTTCCTGACAGAATTTTGAATTTGTAGAATTTTTTTTGTAGAATTTTGAAATTTAATTTTAGAAATCAATGGATTTGAACAGAAAACAACGCTTTACACAATAAATGTTAGTTTTATTTTTTGTTTGTTTAATATATAGACTATATCTAGCCTGCTTAGTGGGAATCATCATCATTATCATCAATAGCTCGATAGCCTACTGTGGGCATTGGCCTTACGCAGAAGATTTTTCTTAGTTATCCCTCCTGAAATAAAGTTTTTCCAATTTTTAACACTTTCCAACATAGTTGAAAAGTGTTTATGACTTTGTTCATTTTGTCTGCCTGTCCGTTCGCACAATAACTGCCTTAAAAATGATTTTATCAAAATGAAATTTTAGTATATCGTTGAGACGGTATGTAGTACATATGAGAATGAAAATCAATAATATCACCCAATTAGTTTGGGATTGAACCCGGGTTGAAAAAATGAAATACATTGAACCCTATGGGACTTAATTTTTCAAACATTTTTTAAACAAAGTTAAAATTCACAAATTGTTTCGAAAATTTTGGAAAATATTCTAATTATCACATAAAATGCGTAAAAGAAATTTCAGCAAAATAGGTTTGGTAGCTTTTTAAATAAAAATTGAAATGATAATAACACTCATGATATATGAAGAGATCACGTGACTCATTGCAAAAATACGACATCCATTTTTCCCGTTGTATAGGAACTAGATCGTGATGTTTGAAGATCTTTTAAATTTATATTTACTGTTGTATCCCTCATTAAACTGCTTTACTTTTGTATACTCTCTGTGTATCCAAATTCTGTGCAAACGCAATTACGATATTTTTTTTTTTTTTTATTTTAAATGATCACTGAATTTTGATTATATCTACGATGTAGGCTAAATGTAATGCTATATAGCATGCAGAATGTAACAAATCCAGCTATTGTAAGGTGAGTTATATAAGAATTGCTGAATAATTTTTCATGCAAAATTATTTACTCTGGAGTCTGGAATATAAGTAAATTGAATGAAATATACATTGATTTTACATAGAAAAGCAGGCGATTCATATTTCGATGACGTCATTAGAATAAAATTCATTTTGTTTAACTATCATTTTCTTTTCCGATGCAGTTTAAAGTTTTCAAGTATCACAAATTACAGTACTCTGTGATAATTTAAAAATATCAGCTCTGACTATATTACATTTTAGAGATGTTTAAATAAAATTGAGTTTCAGTTGGGAAGTGTTTCATAGCCAATGCTTTAAGCATGATTGATCTTTCTTGTTAATCTTTAACATCTCAAAGTTCTGGTCCACATAATTGATCCATCTCAAGTTCGGTTGTTCTTTAGGTCTTTTCCCAATCATCGGTGTGAGCACAGAATTTTTTTTTTTTTATGATATCCATTCTCAGCTATAATATCCTATATATTGCATTTTGTTAGTTTGAATGTATTGAGAGGGGTTAGAAATAAGGAAAATTTTCATTATTATAGACATAACCATCCACAAAGTCCACAAAATTGTCTAAAACATTGTTTTTGTTGTGCTATAGTTTTGCACAGTTTCCTGTAACTGACGGAGTTTCTCTATCTGAGTCCTATGCACAGGCGTAGCCGGTACATCGAAATGGGCGGGGGTGTATACTGGATTTTGTTTTCCAATATGGACTCTATGGAGAATTAATTTAATTTTTCTGTCAATGCAGGGTGGGGGGTTGATCATCAATCATTCTCTTGTCTATGCCTATTTTCTTATGAAAGACCGTCTTTGTCAAAGGTCTAATGATAAAGTCTTCAAGGGAGGCGTATAAAACGCCAATTACATTTCCAAGAACGAAATTTTCATGAACATTTTTCTGTTGACAGGAAAATGATCCAGACAGCAATCACTACAGCACCTATACCTTTGCTGCAGTGATTGCTGTCTCGATTGCCCTGATGAAGACAGATCTTTCTGTATTTTCCATCGGTTAATACATTTTATCAACTGTCTTATACTGAAAGTAAAGAGGGGTTTTTAATCGAACATTTTTGAGGTGATGTCTGTGTGTGTATGCATGTGTGTGTGTGTGTGTGTGTGTGTGTGTCAGGGGTTCTGTGCAGATGATATCTCACGAACGAATGGAGCAATTCGAATGAAATTTGGTACAAAAATCACAATCCGTGAATACTGAAAGCCTATTGTTTTTAAACACAATCGAATGTTCAAAATCCCCCTAAATTTTCGAGTGAAATTTTGAAAAAATCATCAAAAAATCAAAACCTCTAATAAAGTTACGCAAATAGACATTCATTGGAAAACGATTGACATAAATTTTAGAACGCTAACATGAACCGTTCTCGATATATTGCACATTTTACAAAAAAATTATCAAAAAATCATATAAAATAAAAAAAAAATTCCTATTTAGAAAGATGTTCACTTTTCATATATAATACCATGCGATAAATTGGGTGACATCATTTTCGTGGATCTAGCTCGTTCCATTCATGAAAAAGATACTTTGAGTAATACTTTTGCATTTGAACGCCAATAGTCATTTATCTGCTATAAGAATAATTTATTTCTCAGTCCACAACGCTTGGTGAGATTTTGGCGACGAATTTGGTGGAATGTGGCCAACTTGGCGACTTTTTGAAATGTTGCTAAATTAACGAAAAATTCGCCAAATTGATAAAAATGACGCTAAATCAGTGAAAATGACGACTAATTGACGAAATGTCAATATCTTGGAAAGAATATAAGTATCTACTATAAGAATAATATTATTTTTAACTGTAAAAGTAGTAAATTCATTGCATTATATAAGGAAAGTCATGTGCTGCACACATCAGATTTTTTTTATAAAAATAAAGGTTACAGTCATTCATTTTATGAAAACAATAGTTATAATTACAGTTATTGGATTGAAATTTTAGAATGAAAGTTGAAAGTTTTCGGTTACTGGTTTTATGTAATGAAAGTTTTTGGTTATCGAATTTATGGAAATAAAGGTTATACAGCTACTGGTTTTATGTAAAGAACGATTACAGTTACTGGCTTTATGAAAAACACAGTAGCTGATTACAGTTACTAGTTTCGTGAAAGAAAAAAAAAACGGTTACAGTTACGGGCTTTATGAAAAGAAGGATTACAGTTACTCTGGAAAGTTTTTATATGTACGAACTTCAATTACACGAACGTTAATTGTTATTGTTCGCGACGTTACTTTTACTAAGTTACTATCCAACCCGGCATAGAAGCATAGCCAAAAGGAAATGTCATAAGTATATCCGCTCTATATAAACAATTTTTGCAGAACATAAAGAAACATTTGACCCGACTTCGAATGCTTATATTAAAAACTTAACATTCCGAATGGCATTATGGATGAATGCAGATTATGAAATAAATAACAGGATTGGAATGGAAGAAATGGAACGAATTGGAAGATGAAATAAGAATAAAGGAAAATGAAAAAAAAAAATACGAATTTGGATTAATTCTCTTTGCAGATTCAATCATGCATCAAGTCTGCAATGGATTCTTACAGTGAAATAATCATATTAAAATGCGAAACTTCTGTCGTTTTTCAAGGACATGGGAATGGACTTATTGCTATGGGTGGAATATTGTTAGCTATTTATTTATTGGCTTGTAATCAGTGATGGTGAGTGATCATGGAAGAGTTTCACACTCAGGTACAAGTTTTTTTTTTCCCGTTGCAGAAACTTCCTTTGTAATTTGCCAGTGCAGTGAAAATTCTAATATTTCCAACACGTGAATTAATCTCAATACAGATATCATTGATAATGGCGTAGGTTAGCGTACTATAAATGATGTTATTCTTTTTCAATATTAAATTAAAAAATTATAAAATAAGTATTTTCGCAAATTTTTTAGCAGAAATTATGCTTTTATATAGTTTTTCGCCCGCCCCCCTCCCTACCCGAAAAATTGAGAAATGAACTTCCCCTGGTTTTGGCTCTCCGGAAGTTAAATAGTCCTTGGTGTTTATATATATATGGAAATAATAGAACAAAATTTCATTCGATACGCTCAATTTTTGCAATTGATATCGCGTCAATAGACTCACAGAGAGACAAACACATAGGCATGGTTCCATGACCCAGGATGCACAGCTCATCTTAAGGTTTAGAACAACTTGTGCAGCTGAGTGCAACATAGGCATGATTGAAAAACCACTGTTTTCGGGGATGTTTAAAAAGTATCAATCTATCTCATTCTGATAGTCGGATTTTTGTCCTCACCACAATACTCGCCTATTGCACTATTTATTAGTGACGTACTCTGGGAAGGATTGTGGATCATAATTCCTCCCCTCCAATGGCAGAAAAATTACGTTAATTTTTAAGAGTCCATATTGATGATAGAAATTTAGTACTACCACCCTGCCCCTTAATACTCTCCCTATCCCCTTATCATAATGGTTGGGCATTATCGTGGGCTGGGTATCATAACCTCCATAGGCAGAAAAATTATATTAGTTCTTTATATAGGATTCATATTGGAGAAGTAAATTTAATACTAATTCCCCTCCTATTTGGTTGTAATTCGTAATCCCCCCCACCCCCCCATTTTCTCGTCTCTCGGCTACGTTTATGCAATCTATTGTAGGACAGGTAAAAATGATTTTTTGTGCAATACAGATCATAACATAACTATTTTGTTGTTCGTATTTTCAAAAGAATGCAATTCTGTTCTTATCGTGTACGATGTACAGTTAATCATTTTAGCTTAACCTTTTGACTAGTATGTTGTAAAGTGAGCGCATAACCCCTTAGAGTAAAGATTTTTCTTTTAGAAAATTTGCAATATTCACGTCTTTAGGTCTTTATAATAAATGTCACTCAAAGCCGCTCATAGGGGGAGGAGGGGGGGGGGCCCTCAGAGATCAGATTTTCAAGATTTTGGTGCCAATATATGTCTTAGGACTTCCTGAACACGTTTTGAATATTTTTAGAGTGATGTTCGTCTACTGTCTGTCTATGGCTGATTTCTTATGTACAGTATGGTTGCCACAAATATTAATGGATTTTCACGAAACTTTTATCCGGTTTCGTTAACAAAAAATCTAGAACTAGATAGAAATTTTTGAAATTCGAGCGAAAACTTCGAAATGTGTGCAAATTTTTTGTTTTTACTTAACAACGCAGCATAGGGCAAAATTTGACATAATTATGTTGAACCAGACCACACAGCCAACCCTATGGTTAACAACAGTTTGATGTGTGGCCGGGTGACATAATTATGTGTAAAAAGGATTTTATTTATGGTTTAATGATCTTCAATCATTAAAGTGAAAAATAGCAACGTGCAATTTCCGTATATTACAACAGTAATAAGCTTGTTCCATTCTAAGTTTTACCTCCAGTATGTTTAGCGACCAGCTGTCTAAATGATTACCTTTTTCAGGCCCTTTAAGAAGGGCCACCTTATTCCTTATTAGGGTCCCTAGGCAAAATAAATTCTACAGCCCCTCTCATGAAACGTTTATTATAAGAGAAGGTGCATTGGGGCCCCTAGAGCATCGCAGGACCCCAACATTTGTCTACTTTGCCTTGGTCAAACCTTGCTCCCTATGGTCTTCATACACAGATTTCACTGCATATCATTAACAAAATTCGAAATGGCAATACCATTTAAAACATCCGTTTTCTTTTTTTTTAATAGTTAGGAAGTTCTACAAGAAGCCCGGAGCAAAATTATTGAAAATGCGAGCAATACAAAAGAAAAAGAAAAACAATAACATCCTCCATCGAGTAACCTTCTTTCGGGCATAACATTCCAAGCGAGGTTGGGAAATTATTCCAAGGTTTATGTCGTTCAGTCTCGCCATTTCTTTTCGCGTTTGAAAATCGTAACCGGTTTAATTCTTCTTTTCTTTCTTCTCGGTGGCATCAAACATGACTGATTATGAAAAAGAAACGTCTCGCTTCCGAGAGTTTCTAAACGCATATTAAAAGAGCCGAGTACGAAAATTGCTCAATAAATGGACTTCGAAGAAAATTAGTTAAACTTGTCTGCAACATTTTATCATGTTTCGCTTTGATTGGGAGCTTGTTTGATTTGAAGTTGGTGGTATGTTTTGTAAATGCACATTTTTTTAATAAAAATGTACCACACATGCGTGTACGTTGAAAATTAACTGGCTCAACTTGATTTTCTCATACTAAAATCAATTTTTAAAGAGCTTGATTTTTTTTTTTTTTGCAAATTTTGCAAAAAATTTTTTTGAAAAATCTGTAACCAATTATAGAATGTTACCCTTCATGTTAATGGAGCTGAAAAATATTTTGATTTGACAATTTACACCTTCGGGGGGGGGGGGGGAGGGGTAACTTGTTCCCATAGGGTGTGGCTAATGACGCCACGAGAACAAAAATTGTATTTTTCACTACAATGGAAACTGAAGTTTCGTGATTATTGCTCCATAAATAACTTCTTTAATGCATAACTATGTCAAATTTTGTTCTATGTTGCCATTAAAAAATATATATTAAATTTCGAATATATTTCGAAGTTTTCGCTTGAATTTCATAAAATTCTATCTAGTTCTAGATTTTTCAGTAACAAAGCCGGATATAAAGTTTCATGAAACTCCATTAATATTTGTGGCAGTTATTGTGTGCACAAGAAATCGACCCCATACAGACGGACATCACTCTAAAAGTAGTCGAAACGTGTTGAGGAGGTCCTGAAACATATGTTGGAATCAAATTCTCGAAATAGAAAATTTTCATGAAAACAATATTTTCTCTATACTATATATTATAGCATGAGAAATTAAAAATATTTGAAATTATCTTGAAGGCTCAAAAGAATGAGTTACATAGATTCTGGAAGAACCTTAACCTTAAATTATCTTTCCCTTAATTAGAGGTCCAAACCACTTTGCCTCATCCAGTTTACCCCCCCCCCCTTTTTTTTTTTTTTTTTTGTCACAAATTTTCTACTCTTTTATAAAATTGTGACAAAATGCTGTTTTCCTGAACATTTTTTAATTTGAGTTATAAACAGAAACGCACGTTTTAGAACCTGCTGAATCCATTTCGAACACTTTTGGTGTGCGGTACCCCTAAAGTAGCAAATTATGGAAAACTTTAATTGTATACTTTCTTCTTTCGAACAATCTAAACTTACACCAAATGTGAAGTTTCAATCTCGAAGAATGTTTTTCTATCATTTCATCTTTTGAACGTTTTGATACAGAGCCCCCCCCCCCCCCCCGTCTCTCTCTACTGGCTTTTTATTAAAAAAATTCGAATTTTCCTAGGAGTTTTATCGAACGAATACCAGTGTATCAAATTGCAAGTCCTTATTTATACCATAAGAGTCTAAAAAGGCGTGACAGTTGGAAATTAGTACATATAGATATATAACTAACTATTCATTATAACCATGCGAGAATCACTATGCAGTTCAAACGTTTAGCTCAATTTTACGGGTTCTAACTTTTGAACACCTAATGCAATCGCCATCAAACTTTGCAGATTGGTATGAAATCTAGGTTGGTATCATGTTCACGATGATCTGTTGAAAACCTGCTACAATGAATGCTGATGATTGCAGAGAAAGACGTTTAATAATCTACTAGAAAAATCTGATGTGGGCAACACATGACTTTCCTTATATAATGCAATGAATTTACTACTTTCACAGTTTAAAAAAATGTTATTCTTATAGTAGATACTTATATTCTTTCCAAGATATTGAATTTTCTTCAATGAGTCGTCATTTTCATTGATTTAGCGTCATTTTTATCAATTTGGCGAGATTTCTGTTAATTTGGCAACAATTAAAAATGTCACCAAATTGGCGACATTCCGCTAAATTCGTCGCCAAAATCTCGCCAAGCGTGATGGACGGAGAAATAAGTTATTCTTACAGCAGATAAATGACTATTGGCGTTCAAATACAAAAGTATTACTCAAAGTATCTTTTCTCATGAATGAAACGAGCTAGATCCACGCGAATGATGTCACCAAATTTATCGAATGGTATTACATATGAAAAGTGAACATGTTTCTCAATAGGAAATATTTTTTTTTATTTTATGTAACTTTTTGATAATTTTTTTGAAAAATATGCAATATCTCGAGAACGGTTCATGTTAGCGTTCTAAAATTTATGTCAATCGTTTTCTAATGAAAAATTACATAAGAAATGTCTATTTGCGTAACTTTATTAGTGGTTTTGATTTTTTGACGATTTTTTCAAAATTTCATTCGAAAATTTAGGGGGGTTCTGAACATTCGATTGCGTATAAAAACAATAAGCTTCGAGTGTTTACGGATTGTGATTTTTGTACCAAATTTCGTTCGAATCGGTCCATTCGTTCGTCAGTTATCGGTTCCACAGGCTCACTGACACACTCACACACACAGAGAGACACACACACACACACACACACACATACTTTCACGCACACACACACACACACAGACATCACTTCAAAAATGTTTGATTCGTGATCAGGGATGCTTGAAACGTGCTCTCCCGTAGAAAACTCGAATTCGAATTTTGGACCCCGTCACAATACTTTCCTTATACATTATGTATATAAGGAAAGTAAAAAGAGGCGGCATTTCCTTTTTGCTGATTAAAAATGCAGGTGAATTTTGTAGTTTCATTTTCTTTTGACGTTTACTGGTATTGCTAATTAGCCCAACCGTTTGCTTTATTTATATGGGCTCTAACTTTTCGACACATAAGCCAATTGATTCCAAACTTTGCAAATTGAATTATTATATCTTGATTCCTGCGTATTACTTTCCTTATATACATAATGTATGAAGAAAGTATTGTGACGGGGTCGAAAATTCAAATTCGAGTTTTCAACAGGAGAGCACGTTTCAAGCATCCCTGATCACGAATCAAGCATTTTTGAAGTGATGTCTGCGTGTGTGTGTGTGTGTGTGTGTGTGTGTGTCAGTGAGTCTATGGAGACGATAACTGACGAACGAATGGACCGATTCGAACGAAATATGGTACAAAAATCACAATCCATAAACACTGGAAGCCTATTGTTTTTATACGCAATTGAATGTTCAGAACCCCCTAAATTTTCGAGTGAAATTTTGAAAAAATCGTCAAAAAATCAAAACCGCTAATAAAGTTACGCAAATAGACATTTCTTATGTAATTTTGCATTAGAAAACGATTGACATAAATTTTAGAATGCTAAGATGAACCGTTCTCGAGATATTGTACATTTTTCAAAAAAATTATCAAAAAGTCATATAAAAAAAAACAGGAAAAAACAGGAACCTTAAAACAAGAAAAAACTGCTGGAAACATGTCGAGTTTTTAGAAGAGACCTTACGATCCTGTGTATGAAGCTATTCCAATGTGGAAAAGTTAGGAGCAAAAGGAGTTTTTTCACGAGAACTTACTTTTGACGTTTATGTTGCAGGCGATGATTGTTTTAAATCAGAAGTACAACTGACCGGCAATGCCATTTATTGCCTTAGTTGCTGTTAATACGACTGATGAAACCAAATCTGAAGAAATTGAAATTAATTTTAAAAGAGGGAGAATGACATAAAATGTTTAATATGGAAAACTTCCAAAATTTGCTCGACTATTTCGAAGCCCACAACGTTACGTGCAATGACAATTTTAATGCAATGAGAAAAGTGCTATGTAAATTGCATAGTCTACAAGAACTTGCAATTCAGTCCCAGTAGCTCAACGGTAGAGAGTCGGCTGGCCGGTATGAAGATCCGTTGTTCAATTTCCATGTAGAAATTACGTCTACTATTTATGGAAAACTCTTAATTGCTGCATCTAATTTACTCTTTATTAATTTTATATCTTATTTCACCGCTTTTTCATTATTTTATTTATTTATTATTTCTAAATTATTCTATTTACCCAACTCTTTAAAATATTTAAATATGTGTCTTGCGAATAATTGAAAGCATTTCAATTCTTTTACAAGTTTATGCGCATAACTTTTATCCCCAGATTTGAACGTCGCATTTAAGACAAACCGTTTTTCCTACTGCGGAAATTTATATTGTAAATCTCTTGAGCCAAAGCTTATGAAATGTTTGGCTTAAGAGAGGTTTTCTTTATTACAAACAAATAAAATATGTTAAACTTCATAATATTTAATTTTCATACATTCCATCCCAAAATCTGTACCTTTCATTTGAGACAAATGTCTTCTTTCCACACCCAGAATTCGAGTTTTAAATTGATGGACTGGCATACACATACATGATCAAACACGTTTTAATAGTGTAGAGATACCGGGAATAGTAAAATTTCAAGAATTGGTCGATTTAATGGCTTCCTTCTGGCTCTGCCCTCATCCGGTAGGGTTGGGTCTGGATTATGAGCTCGGCCCTAAACGGATTCGAGCTTGAAGACGCAACCAGTCTCATCTCTGTCGTGAACTCAGCTCAAGTGTGCTTACTCGGCATGGAATGAAGCGTAGGTGTATGCCAGGCGAATATAAAAGTTCTCCGGGCGCAGCTGGCTTTCGGTAGATGAAGCCAGGCTTGACCAAAACTGCGGAATTCTGACTGGAAGCCCGAATTCTACAGAAAACAGAACCCAGTCACTCTTAAATGCCTGTCAGTCACTCGTTCCGCATTTCTGGCGGATGACACACATGTCCGCAGACTGGGTCTATGTTCAGGTATAATCGAAGTAAAACGATAATAATTCCCGGAACATTTGTGCGGTAGCATGTGATACATTGGAGAAATTGATAATTGGAACTACGCTATGGATGTTATTGCTTTTACAAATAGTTTAGTATTTTAAATGATGCTATTCTTTTAAATAATTATATTAAAATATTTAATTTAATTCCTCTAAATATAAATATAAGAATTTATGTTCCCGCTATGTAAAACTATATAAGAAAATCAAAGGATAATATATCATGACCTGGGCGCTTAAGGGTGAGGGCAAGGGGGGGGGACTGCAGTGTCTACTTAGACAATAAGAACTTTCAATTTCGTCCCAGTAGCTCGACGATAGAGTCTCGGCTGCCTATTTCGAAGATTCAGGATTCGATTCCCTGTTGCGACAGCAAAGTATTTTATATCGGCGTCCGAACCCTGTACGTTAATACAAAGATGCCGGAGGTTTGAAAGTGCCCCTAGTACGATTAGTACGGATTCAGTGGACTCTAGGATATTGAGAGTCGATTTCGAATCGAGAGGATGAGGACCATGCTGGAAGCTGCCCTGCAGGATAAAAATAGCACCAGGACACTAACCCGAGGTAAAAATGGTAGGAGGTGATCAGTGAGATTGCCAGTTACACGCCAATCTGACATTAGAGGGTGGAGAATGCAGAGTCCAATTCGACAATAAGAGCTTACAATTTCGTCCCCGTAACTCAACGGTAAAGCGTCGGCAGGCCAGTTCGGAGTTTCAGGGTTCGATTCCCAATCGGAGCAGCAAGGTTTTTTACGGCATTTGTTCTCCTCGTTAGATCACCGAAGTCAAGCAGCATCGGGTGCGGTTAGTACTTGGTTGGGTGACCACTTGGGAACACCGCGTGCTGTTGGCTCATTTCGGTCGCGGTAGCCCGGTGGTTTACGCGCTGGGTTTACACGCTGCCACAACTTCCGCCGTATTCAAGCGGAGTACGATCACGTTAAACATGTGGGTCCGTAAGTCCTTCCGAGAGGTGGTGGTAGGGGAAGGAGGGTACGGTCCCTGGTGGATGCCTCCCCCACTGGGTTCCGGTCTAAATTGGGTGGCACTTCCCGGCCGTCCTAACAGTTACCTTACACCTTTCTGGTAAGTCGGACGGTCTGGGTCTCAACAACAACAACAGCATTTGTTCTCCTGAACATTTAAGGTCACAAAGGCAGGCTCGTTTTTATTGTACATTTTATGCTTCAGTTTGCCCCCTTTCCCTTCCAAAATGAAGACTTTAAAATGATAGACTCGCAAAGGAGGAGTGAAAAAAAAAATGTTTTTTGTAAATAATACTTAGCTTGGGGCATGTGTAGGTTGATATTATGTATCATAAACAACATTCTAAAAGGAATTTACATTCTGATAGTATTTCGAGGTGCCGCAGTGACCTTAATAAACTCAAAAATCGAAGAAAAATCACATGTGCGCTAAAAATTGTCATGTGTTCAATTTTTTACTTTTCCTGCAATACATGGTAATGTATAGGGAAAGTATTGGAATCATGTCGAAAATCACAACTCGAGTTTTTGACGGATCTACACGTTTCAAGACCTCTAGAATACGAAAAAACCATTTTCAGCGTGACGTCTGTGTGTCTGTCTGTGTGTCTGTCTGTGTGTCTGTCTGTCTGTGCAGATTTTGTATCCACTCTAACTAAAAAAACTAATGGACCGAACTTCACAAAATTTGGTAGGTAAGTCACTTGTGAGCGAGTCTGGTGCTGATTAGTTTTGGGTACGATTTGGAATAAAAGAACCCGCCTTTTTTTGCGAAATGGCCCGCAAAAGCTTGTATCCACTCTAACTGAAAAACTAATAGACCGAATTTCACAAAATTCGGTAGATAAGTCACTTGTGGGTTACCCTGGTGCTGATTAGATTTTGGTATGATTCGGAAAAAAATGACCTGCCTTTTTTTGCAAAATGGCCCGCAAAAATCGTCCAAATCTAAACTAAAGAACTGGGTATACTCAAATATATCCATTAAATGCTGATTTAATACGTAATTTTTAACGATGAAAAGAATACGACCAACCCCATTACACTAGGACTAGCCGTTCTCGAGATATTTTAGTTTTTCGTACTTTCCCTATGCCACCTTTGAAAATAAGCCCGGTTACCGAATGAGAACGTAAATTGAATTAAAAGTGAAATAAATTTAATTAAAATAAAGAGAACGTTAATACAAGTCTGCAGGGAAAGTCATGTGCTGCTCACATCAGATTTTTAGAAACTATTTTAACTTGTATTTAAACTAGCTGCTCATTTCTACCAATATCGACAAGAAAAATGTAATAATCTACACTGATATCTTGAGGGACCACAATGAAAATGGATGTCAAGAATTTTACGAGAAATTTGATTTACCGCAAAGTAGTTAATTTTTAACACTTTTCAACATACTTGAAAAGTGTTTTTACGACTTTGTTCATTCTGTCTGTCTGTCCGTTCACACGATAACTGCTGTAAAAATGACTTTATCAAAATGAAATTTTAGTATGTTGTTGAGACGGTCTATGGGACATATGTAAATGTAAATGAATAATGTAACCCAATTAGTTTTGGATGCAACCCGGGTTGAAAAAGTGAAATACATTGAACCCTATGGGATCTAATTTTTAAAACATTTTTTAGGCGAAGTTAAAATTCACAAATTACTTCATATATTTAGATTATCCCATAAAATATATAAAAAAAAATTCGCGCAAAATATGTTCGGTAGTTTTTTTTAAATAAAAATTAAAATAATAATTACACCCATATTATATGAAGAGATCAAGTGACCCGCTTCAAAATAAATATGACATCCATATTTTCCCTCCAGTGTTAAAATCGTGATTTTTAAAGTTTTTTAAAATTTATATCTAGTGTTGCATTTCGTCCAAACACCGCTTTATTTTTGCGTATTTTCTGTAGTGCCAATGTAATTACAATATTTTTGAGTTTAAATAATCATCGAACTTTGATTATTTCTACAACGAAACGATACCTGATTTTAATGGATGCAGAATGTAAAGTGATTGTAAAATGAATTGCATAAGAATTTCATACTTTTTTTCACGGGAAATTATTTAGCTCTAGAGTCTGGAATAAAAGTGATATGAATGAAGTAAGTATTCATTGCTTTTACATAGAGAGCCAGATGATTTACATTTCGATAAAGTCGTTTGAATAAAGTTCATTTTTTTTTTAAAATGAAGTTTCAAGTTTTCAAATATAATAAATTACTGTAGTACTGTGATAATGTAAAATATATCAGCGCTGAATGTGTCACATTTTAGAGATGTTTAAATAAAATTGCATTGCAGTTAGAAAGTGTTTCATAATCAATGCTTTATGTATGATTGATCTTTCTTGTTACATCATTAAAGCGCATTTCAAAGGGCAAGGTTAATGAAGATGATTTATTCTTTGAACAGTTAAGTGAAAGTGCAGATAAAAATGTTCTGATGTAACTACTTGAAAAGATTATAACCAGGCTTATCGTTAAGCTTACGCATTGCAGGCTGTGATTTCAGTCAGGATTGTATGTATTTATCCCTATTATTACTTTCCTTACACACATAGTATAATGTATAGGAGAAAATTTTTTGACGCGGTCGAAAATTCGAATTCCTGTTTTAGATGGAAGAGTAGGTTTTAAATATCCCTGAACTCGAATGAAACGTTTTTGAGAGGAAGTGTGTGTGTATGCATGTGTGCATGTATGGGTATTTATATATGTGTGTATGTATGTGTGTGTCTATGTGTATTTATATATATGTGTGTATGTATATGTGTGTATGTATGTGTGTGTCTATGTGTATTTATATATGTGTGTATGTATGTCTGTGTGTATGTATGTGTGTGCCTACATGTGCATATGTATGTGTGTGTCTATATGTGCAGTGTATGTGTATGTGGGTGTATGTCCGTGAGTCTTTTGAAGCAATATCTCATGAATGAATGGAACGTTTCGAGAAATGTTTGGTACGATTATTACAATCAGTAAAGACTAGAACTGTTGATTTAAAATACGATCAAATATTCGGACCCCCCCCCCCCCCCACACACACACACATTTTGAACGAATTTTTGAAAAAATCATTAAAAATCAGAACTTTTAATAATGATAAATAAATAATCAATTCATACGTAATTTTTTATTACAAAACAAATGACACGATTTTTATAGATTTAGCATAAACCGTTCTTGTAATATTGCAAATTTGTCGTATAAATTTACATTAAAAAAAATGAAATATCGTTAAATAGGTTGGTATTCTATATGCAAAATTATAGGACAAATTTAGTGGCATCATTCTCGTAGATCTAGCCAGTTCCATTCATTAAAGTCTGGCATATTTTTATTAGAACTCAAACCATCGGCTATAAGAAAAGTCTTCTCCACTTGCTTGTTTATTAATAACGCTTGGCGCCAAGTTTAGTAACAATTTGGCGACGTTGGCTACGAACTTGATGAAATATCGCGAACTGGGCTTCTTTTGAAAATGTTGCCAAATTGATTAATTAATTAATGTATTTTAATATAATATATTGGAGTATATTGCTCAGCAGATGTAAGTAATATTTCAAATTTGCTTGAATAAGTGAATTTGGTACTTCAAAATACTTTTACATGTTGTAATCTTGAAAAGTGTCCAATGTCAGTGTACTTTTCAACTTTAAAAACATTGTGTGATCTTATCCATGATTATTTAGCATTGAAAAAGTAAAATACTTGCATTATGTAGGGAGTGTCATGTGCTGCCCACATCAGATTTTTAATTATTCTGAGGAAGATATCTGCTGAATACAACAATCACTGTATATAATTTTTCTAACGGGTTTAATATGTTTTTGTCTTTCCAAACCCTCAAAACACCCCTGGTGACCTCGAAGGCTGAATCTTTGCACATTTATAGTATCGACTACACCAATTTCGATTGCTTTCCCCCATCCGAAGGCCGATAAAATTCGACAGTCTTTTTAGGCCCACCAGAAGTCCCCTTGGTGACCTTCTTCTTCTTCGACCCAGACCGTCCGACCTACCAGAACGGTGTAAGGTATCTGTTTGGACGGCCGGGAAGTGCCACCCAATTTAGACCGGAACCCAGTGGGGGAGGCATCCACAGGGACCGTACCCTCCTTCCCCTACCACCAACCTCTCGGAAGGACTTACGGACCCACATGTTTAACGTGATCGTACTCCGCGTGAACACGGCGGCAGTTTGGGCAGTGGCTGGAATCGAACCCGGGCTTACAGAGTGTAACTCCAGCGCGCTAACCACAGGGCTACCGCGCCCTCCCCTTGGTGACCTAGAAGGCTGAATATTAACACATATATAATATCATCTAATGCTTCCATATACTTTATTTATGAGTATTTATAAGCCCTAGTATCGGCCATCGGATAGAAGTTAACGTAGCCGTATTTACGTCTCCTCCCCGGACGAAGAATATGGATTTTTTAAGTCTTTCCAGACCTTTAAGCAACCCTCCAGTGGCTTAGAAGGCTGATACTGAACCTGAAGGCTGATACGGGACTTGAAGGCTGATACGGCACCCGAAGGCTGATACGGAATATATACGGGACCAAATGGGGGAGGGGGAGGGCTAATGTCTCTCAGAACCGTATCG
The DNA here is from genome assembly GCA_951213105.1 of Amaurobius ferox. Classification (NCBI taxonomy): domain Eukaryota; kingdom Metazoa; phylum Arthropoda; class Arachnida; order Araneae; family Amaurobiidae; genus Amaurobius; species Amaurobius ferox. The sequence goes on along the minus strand of OX578150.1, from coordinate 29,700,029 downwards.
AAATCCCCACCCCCCACTGGAGACACAAAAGACTGGGACAATTTTTAATTGAGACAACTATTTTTGACGCTAAGAACGATAAATTGTTAAACAAAGTAAAACTTACTAAAAAAAGTTACAACTTAATTTTTTGATAGTTTAAGTTTCTCTGTCTTTGACAGTCTTAAATACCAGTATTACATTAATGTCGAGATTCTGCACAGCATCTTTATTTGGTTTTGATTTCGAGACAAACTGCTGCAAAAATTTTAGTTATGTTTACGGCTAAAGATACAAGATTTTCGGATGGATGAATTGATGAAATGCACAGACCGAATATTCTACTGAAACTACTCAGATACCTTGACATTGGCTCAGGTTGTATATAATTCTAGGCTGCAATTACCGGATGTAACAGCTGTGTCAATTTTATACAAATATTTTTTTCTTTCACATCAACTTCCGGCATCGCATTACACCCAGTTTTCAATCCTTCAATTTTTTTCCTGAAAATTTACTGAAGAAAATTGTTTTATATTACTTAGTCACCGAAATAAATGAAATGTGTTTATACAGCAGGCGATTTTTGCTTTGTAATGTATAGACATAGTATTGGAATCGTGTCGAAAATAGGAATTCATATCAGGTTTCGATGGGTCTACCCGTTTCGAGACCTCTAGAACATGAAAATACTATTTTTAACGTGACGTCTGTGTGTGCGTGTGTCTGTGCGTATCCACCCTATCTCAAAAACTGTTCGACGAATTTACATTGCTTCTCCAAAAGGTAAAGAATTAAAATGTGTTTCACTCTTTTTGGGACACCCTGTATATATATGTATATATATATATATATATATATATATCGGGTACAAGTATATATATATATATATATATATATATATATATATATGTATATATACTTGCACCCGATGAAGAGTTTTGACGAAGTGAACAATTCCATTATTTAGGTCTAGTCCTTGTTCACGTGTATTGCATTAATGCTTGGATTTTATATGTTTTTTTTATCGATTCCATACCATTGATTTTTGTTGCTTATCTTTAACATGATGACTCGAAATTTGTATTTTTTTCCATTTGATTGAAGCTTTGCTGTTTAATACTTTTATTTTGTATGTTTGTTATAAAGTTAGGTTTTTCGAGTTGCAGCTTCTCTCTTTTGTATCACTGGACTTTCAAACTATTCTTATATATATATATATATATATATATATATATATATATATATATATTATATATATATATATATATATATATTATATATATATATATATATATATTATATATATATATATATATATATATATATATATATATATATATATATATATATATATATATATATTATATATATATATATATATATATTATATATATATATATATATATATATATATATATATTATATATATATATATATATATTATATATATATATATATATATATATATATATATATATATATATATATATATATATATATATATATATATATATATATATATAGATATTTCAGAAACAAGCATTTTTGTGTTCATTTCAAAGGGATATATGGACTTGAAGAGAATTTTTTCGAAATGAACTTAAGCCTAAAGCTCTTCCATGTGCAAGCTTTTTTGCTTGATTTTTTTGTTTTCCTATTTTCATTCCTCATTTTTGAAATTTGTTGATTGTCTTTGTCTTTATGACCTGCATTACGCTTTATTATTTCCTCATTATGTCTTAATTTCTTTTATTTCTTTGTATTTTGTAGAAAATTTTGGAATAGTGTATTATGAGTTACTACATACTTTCTAACATTGGATTTACTAATTTATATATTTATATATATATATATATATATCTTCTACTACTTTTACGTTTTCTTTTCAGCTTGTGTTGATCCAAACTTCATATATTATGAAAATTTATTTACAAACGGAGATGAGATGCTTTATTCTTTGATCTATATGTGAATATAATTTCATATAACGAGTACAAAGATTTGTAGGTATCCTTGGAATAGCTGCACTTAAAATTTAGTCCATGTTTTGAGTTTATACGACCAGGGGTTATCTAGAAATTAATTACAAACACACAGTTAAACTTTCCATAGACATAGCATTATGCAGACAATATTTTCCCCTATAAATTTATTTAAAGAAAATGATATGTCGCTTAGTAAAAGTTTTAAATCCAATGTGTTTAAATCAGACGATTTTTATTAAATCTTTTCGGATTTAAATAATAAAGACATATATATAAAATAAATTTTATCGAAATTGTATTCTCGCCTGGATTATAGCAATTTCGGCGTCCAGACTTAAGGATTACTGGGATTGTTCATATTTTCAATTTATTACATTATCTGTTTTATTTTAGCAAAAACGGTTAAAACTCATATATTGTAGTATGGGTAATCTTCTATGGGTAATCTACCGGTATATCTCCTAATCTGCGAGAGTATAAGTAGTACGGCTATATCTTCCTATACAATGTTAGCGCCTTCATTTTGGAATATATTGGAATCAATTACGGCCCTCAAATTTAAAGATTGTGGGGATAATTGATATTTTCACTTTATTACGTCATCTGTTTTATTTTAGCAAATATTTTTGAAATACATATACTGTTGTAGTACGGGTAATTTTCTACTAATACACGAGTATATCGTCTAATATTTAGGAATATATATCATATCTTCCCATACAATTTTAGCTCTTTTATTTCGGCATATATTGATTCAATTTCATATTTTTTGTAAATTTGTTTACAAACTGGACCAGGCTGTTTTATTCTTCACATCTGTCTGTGACGATAACAATATCATTTAGAATGCTACGGAAAACAATTCACTGCAAAATAATAAAAATTTTCACAGAATATTTTTTTTAAATCTCTGTTTTTACTTTATCGTGCTATTTTAAGAAAAAAAAATATTGTTTTCAAGAAAATTACGGAATTCGACAACTTGAGAGAGAAGCACGATTAAGAGATTCAGTAGCAACACCAGAGAAAAAAAATTGCGGAAGAATTGGAGGTTATGATAACAAAAGATTTTGTTCCCCATTTTTCTAAATATAATTTCTACGAACTTTAATGGGTTCTGATGGGTTCTTGTGTGTGTGTGGGGGGGGGGGGGGGAAAGGGTATACGCCCCAAACTACCCCTTTGGCGACGCCACTGCAGAGATTATGTTGTATTAAAATCGTGCGAATATACTACACATTAGTGTGCAATGTTCATTTAAAAAAACGTTTTCCGTAAAACCCCCTTATCGGACACCTACATTTAACGGACATCGTTTTAAATTTCTAGTCCTAAAGTCCTAAAAGTATATTCAGTTCTGTGCATTTATCTACAAATAGCAGGTTTTTCGAATAATATGAACAATGACTTGTGTCGTAAAAAACGCATTTGCTTAAACATGTTTCTAATGTTTAAAAAGCTACTTTAATCCCAAATTAGAAAAAGAAAAATATTTCAACCACAATTCTCTTGATAATGAAACAAAAAGAAAAAGAAATATTAATCGAGTGTTCCTTTTGAGAACGGTTACGGAAGTATTTCAATGACTGCAAAATAAATAAATAATCGAGATTTACTTATATATAAAGGTATAAGATAAGTCTTAAAGTTTGCAGAGTCCCACTTCGACAACAAGAGCTTGCAATTTCGTCCCAGTAGCTCAACGGTAGAGCGTCGGCTGGCCAGTTCGGAGATCCAGGGTTCGATTCCCGGTTTGGACAGTAAGGCTTTTATAATGGCTCCTGAACAAATCAACCCTGTATGTTAGTGCAAAGATGTCGGAGATTGAAGACCCCAGACCGAGCGACTCACACAGTGGGTTTAGAGTAGCTAGCTGCACGGCCGGGAAAGGATACCTCCTGCACTCAAAGGCACCCAAGGTCTACCATCCCGCCAAACGAACATTTATTTAGGTCTAAAAAGATAACAATTGATCAAAAATAGTGTGGTTAAACAGACAGTTTTACATTATATTTGAACTTGACAAGTACGTCAAGGGGGGATCTTGACAAGTACGTTTTCAAAAATGGGAAAAGGGTTATTGCGAATATAGATAAAAAGATCATTGAAAAATAACATTTAGAGTGAGGTGTATTAACATAATGAAAGATAGATTAAAATTCAAGATAATAATAAAATTTTAAAAGTAAAATCTAGAAAATATATAAAAAGAGAATATATGAAAAGGAAAAAAAAAATTAGGCACATGAAAAACAAAAACAGAAATTTAGAATAAAATTTAGAAAACAAAAATTAGAAAAAATACAAATAAAAAGGATCAAAAGAAAAAAAAAAGGAACCGAGAAAATAAGAACAGTTAACATAGATTTTTTTTTTTTTTTTTTTTTTTTAAAGCAGAAAATATGGAGGGAACACAATAAGTCCATATAAGTTAATAAGAATGAAATAAAGGGATTCATTGATCAAAATTAATTTAGCGCAAAATGTACTTATAAGCTTAGGTCACTTTATTAGAAATTTCCATGGCAACAAGAATACAGTTTTTAACTTTATCTACTGAAGAGGGTTTTGAACGAACTTTTGAGAACCAAATTGGTTTAGTAAAGGGGGAGGGTTTGCAAAGATGAAAATTTTTAGAAAAAAACAATCGAAAATGTAATGGCCAATGTCACCGAATTTATTGCAAATACAGTTAGAGGTGGATTTAATTTTGAAAAAAGTATAGGCAATCAAGAAAAGGGCCATGACCAGTGAGAAAGTAAACGAGGTATTTATTAAAAATTTGTAAATTAGGATTCACGATAGGGAGGTAAGACAAGATTCTTGCCGGATTACACTGGTCTGAAAATGACCCTAGTACGAGTAGTACGGATTCAGTGGACTCTGAGATTGAGCGTTAATTTCGAATCGACCACGATAAGATTCGATATAAAGACCACGCTGGATACTAACTTGGGTAAAATCAGTAGTAGCAGGAGGCTAACCTGAGGTAAAAATATCAGGAGGTGGTCATTCAGATGGTCAGTTGCCCGCCAATCTGAGATTAGAGGGTGGAGAATGCAGAGTACACTTCAACGATAAGAACTTGCAATTTCGTCCTAGTAGCTCAACGATAGATCATCGGCTGGCCATTTCAGAGAATCAGGGTTCGATTCCCGGTTTGGGCTGCAAGGTTCATTAAATTTGAAATGAAGTTTTATAGCAGAACCTACGCATATTTTGTTTATGAACTATGAAACGTACTTGTCTAATAAAAGTTATAAATCCCACTTTTTCATATACAGACACAACTTTCTGTAACACGCATAGATATTCAAAAGTTAGTTTTGGAGTTTCAAACTACAAGTTTAAAAACTTTAAAATGAAAAAAAATATATATGTTAATATTAAAATTTAAGGGTTTGAAAATTCCTAATAAGTACACCAAAATTCAGCAAAATGATAGTTAAAGAATTGAGAACTATAAATTTTTCTGTTGCAACATCCCTTATTCAAAATTTTATTGATGTCACTGCCTTATTCATTGATGCTAATTTCGATTATACAGTTTAAAAATACCAATTCCCTAGAAATAGCTGTATTTGTTCTCAAAGAAATGCTATTATTTTTGACTAGATTACGAACTTTATATATTTTTTTCTATTATTTTATTACTTTGCTATATTTGAACTTATAATATTTATGTCTGTGATAACAGATTACGAATTTTATAAGGATATATATATACATATATATATATATATATATATATATATATATATATATATATACATATATATATATATATATATATACATATATATATATATACATATATATATATATATATATACATATATATATATATATATATACATATATATATACATATATATATATACATATATATATATACATATATATACATATATATATATATATACATATATATACATATATATATACATATATATACATATATATATATATATATATATAATATATATATATATATATATATATATATATATATATGTATATATTATTACTTTGTTATATTTGAAATTAAGATATATTTATTTTATTATTATTATTACTTTTCTATAATATATTTGAACTTATAATTTTTATGTTTGTGGTTATGATTTGTGGCTGACTGACCCAATAGGCAAACTGGTCACATGTTTTTTATTAATAGCAAAGTAGTGATACTAAAATAAAAGGTGAAATTACAAAAAAAAAGTTGCACAATTTTCCATAAATGTCAAATTCTTTGAATTTAAATATTGGAAATAATTTTCATTAAAATCATTTGGAATTCAAATAGTTTCTTGGTTATTTAAATATTATATTTTATGAAATCTGATTTTTTTTTCTTCTAATCTAATAGCGCATTTTCAAAATAACTGTTTACAGTTATTTTTTAGTTGGTTCTGATGAGACATCCCCCCCCCCCCCCCCCCGTCTCCACGAATTTGCTATAGTCCTTCTTTGATCTAGTTTCTAGCTATGGCTTTGCTTTCTGCGGGCAAGACATAAATACCTGGGAGATTTAATTGTATAACTATATATAAGTATATATTTAAACCACCTTGGAAAAACCTTGAGGAAACTGGGCAGGTCAGAAAAATGTACCTCTCTATAGTCGGTATTGAGTGATACATTTTTTTGAGAAGAGATACATGCAGCATGTCGGATAATAATTCCACCACATTTTATTTACTTATATAAATGCTTGTCATGTTCATGCTATCCTAAGACATAATTGCTCTATTATTAATTTTATATTAATATAACTGTTGCCATATTAAAAAATATAAATTTTAAATGACAAAAACATGCTTAAATTCTATGTTTCTATGTCAGTATCTTTTTAGAACAATTAAGATTATATATCAGGGAAAGATGTATTAAAATTAGGGCGTAAAGAATCCGTTATTAGGCCGTGCGTATGATTAAATTCAAATCAGATTTATTCAGTTAAATGAATCAAATTTTATTATGGGTTTATATAGTAAGAAACAATGTGAACTTATTATTTTAGATATTATTTTAAAATGAATGACTGACATTTTTTATCAAGTTTCTATAATAGAAAACTATATAAACTCATGAATGAAACTATCGTTTTTAATTTTTACTTATTCACCTAATTAAATAAAATTTCATCGTGAGTTTGAATAATACAAAGTAATACAAACTCATAAATGGAAGTATTATTTTCGGATGAATGAAATTTCATTATGAGTTTATAGTACTAAATTGTTGTTGTTGTTGAGACCCAGACCGTCCGACCTACCAGAAAGGTGTAAGGTAACTGTTTGGACGGCCGGGAAGATAGTACTAAATAGTGTAAACCTAGTGCAAATCAGATTATGGTGATAAGTTTGTATGATATAAATCTACTCACGTCTTTCTTCCTCGTTGACAGAATCGCTCCTTTCCCAATCTTAACGTTTTCTCCTTCAAATGTTACTCCACAAGGCGGTGGCACACTATAATCCACATGGTATTCATCGTCATCATCAGAAGCAACACCATTCCCATTGGGAGCTTCTTTACCATCAATGAGCAAGGATTTCTTTTTGGGGTGTAGGGCCTTACATCCAAAGGGCACTGGTAAGACGGCTACATGAGGCACAACATCTTTACCTCTAAAGTCAAACACCATAGAAGTCGTAATCGGCTCAGTTGATTGCTTTTTGATATGCTTCGATTCTTGCTTACTATCGGTAGAATCTTGCGTACTGCTTATTGTCTTGTCATTGTCCAAACCATCTCCATTAAAGAGGATTTTAGCTTCTTTTTCAACATCTTTAATTGAGGGAGAATCCAATTTTGTTGCTTTTATCACCTCAGGAGATCCTAGAGAAATATTTTCAATAATTTTAAGGTTATTTACTTCTACAATTTTGTTTTCATCTTTAACTTTGGAAGGCAAAAGTTCGTTGTCTTTCGTCTCATGTTTTACTACTCCATTTACAACTGGCTCGCTTGGAACACTTTCTTCGATTTTGGAGGTCATTTCTAATTTCACTACCTCGGGTGCCTTCTTTGCAACAGCATTGATACTTGGTTTTAATTTGGATACTAATGGTTTTTTCTTGTCTACCCCATTTTGCTCAGCCATTTTTGCTACATGCTTTACATTTTTAACGAATGCAGGTCTATTGGGTGGAATTTTTGGTTTTGTTTTCGTCCCATTAACAATACTTATTACTGGGTTTTCACTACCATTAACTACCTTTTTACTTTGATTCACCAATTTCTTTATGTCAGGTTTTACGTATTCTTCAATTTTTTCGGTTTTAATGAGCTCTTCGTGGATGGAATGGGTGGAATTTCCATTACAAATCTTGCCATTTTGATTGTTTTGTGTTTCCTTCTTGTTCATATTGTGGTTAAGTATGTTCTTTTTCTTTTCTACAGTTTTTTCGGTATTCCCATTGCACAAAGAGTTGTCGATAATTTTTACAGGAATGGCTTTTACGTAGTTTCCATTGCACAAAGGTTTAAAATCATCTTCGTTAACTAGTGGTTTGTTAATATTGCAATTATTGCCTATTGTGGATTCGGCATCAGATTGAGCTTTCACAGGAAGAGATTGTTTGGCACATAACTTTTTCGAAACTGTTCCATTCACTTTGGCACACGATGAAACACCATTCATTTTTGAGACGGACAGGGTTGCTGATTTTGCACTAGCCCTCAAAACAGGGGGTCTTCTGCTGTAAGATCCTCTTCTGGATTCTGCCGGTTCGAACATTCTTTTGTATGTCTTAACTGTATCTGGTTTCGGAAGTTCTTCGTCACAAATTATGGGACCAGAGCGATTCAGCCCACCATCTCTCCTTCGAATTATTTTCGGTTCTTTCTTCATGTCACCATTCATTTCTGGCTGAATGTCAACTGGGGGTGGTTCCGGTTGTAAATCCATGAGAAGAGTATCCATGCTTTTTGCCCGCTTGAGGTTCCCCCACACAGGATTCTTATAGTCCTCGACTTCTTTTCCATTTCCATTAAACCTATTAGGCGAAAACAAGAAATTCCTCGACGGCCTGTCCTGATCCAGGAGATTCTCCATGCTGCAAGATCTTCTCATGCTGGAACCACGATTTTGTTTCAAAGTGATGCTGAGAAATCGTGTCTTCAGTTTGTTGACGATTCCTGGTCCATATTCTAACTCTTCTTCCCTCTCTTCATCAGGTGTTGGGGGGTATCCAGTGGATGTAGATTCGGTTTCTGCATCCTCAGAACAGGAAGATACGACAGAGGAGTGTCTTTGTCTGCAAGGCAAGACATCTCCATTCTTATCAGAGAATGCTACCCTGTCCTCACCCATGATGAAGAGGCTGTCAGGACCTCAACGCCGGTGTGTGTATCCCCGTCACCGACGCGTCCGCTACTAGTTATGAGTATTCCGCGATGTGTGCTCTACTCCACACGACCGCACACCATCTGACACGAACTCGAAACCAGTTGGGTTGCCGGGTTGAACCCGTCGCCAACGGGTGCCTCGGGGGAAAGCCAACTTGGCGAAAGTTTCGTTCTTAGGTAAATATCTGGCTTTGAAAATAACAGGTTTGACGGGCACGAGTAAGTAAAAACCATCGCGTATTTTTATTTATTTTGATTCCGAATAGTGGGAAAGTTTAAGCCTCCCAATTTAAAAAGTTCAAATCGCGTTGTTCAATTTTTCCTGACTCGCGCATGACAAAGGTTCCCGTCCGCGGTATTTTAATGGGCAAAAACTGGCGTATATAAGGCATTGTAAGGGGATGGGGGCATTTGCCTCCTCCGGGACATTCAAGTTTAGGAAGGTTTCGACCATTCAAGGTATTGATTAGCAAGATGGCAGGCATCAAACTAGTCGATATTGCACGCGGCCGCCTACAAGGATGGGTGTGAAACATTATACACAGTTATTCATTAATTTACATTGACTTAACAGTGGTTTTTAAAATTCAATGGTAATCAATTCGAGGATTTAAAATCAATTAAAATTCAATTAAACCATAAAATTCAATAAAATTAAAATCCAATCAACACAGCTCGGCAAAACAATTGTTTTTTTTTCTCTCCCTTTCAAAATGTATGGTGATTCATATAGATTTTACATTTATAAATCTAAATAGAACAAGTCAATTGTTCTATCACACACAGTTCGTGTAGGGGGATTTATTTAAAACAATAAGTATAAATTGTTTGCAAGATAGTAAATTTCCGATAACCTGGCTCGATCGAGATTCCAGCGGTGCACCAAGTTTGCCGTATTATCGATTGTCAAACTAAAAGGAAATAAAAAATGAACAAATATAATTTAAAATGAAATAAAGGGAAATATATGTGGCATTTATTTACTTGGAACGTTACACACACTGGATTACACTGTACGCGAGAAAAAAAAACATTTAAATTATTTTTTAAATTATTGGGTAGGTTTCAATGAATATAAACCAGCATATAAAATAATTTAATCTGTTTTAACGAATTATATATTATAATGAAATCAAAGTAACACATTCAAATCGCAAAAACGCATTTAATATACAGGAGCACTTTTAAATGACAGTGCATGCAAGTGCACACACTTGGATTAGCTGTTTAAAAATTGTTGTTTGCTTGTTATTTGTACGAAGCGTGGTGAGTATGCGCGGTTTAAAAAGGGGCGCTTCACACTGTTACAGTTCGTTTTAATTAGTGAAAATGTGATTCTGCACATATGTGTGCAAATTTTCATCTTCCTACCTATTCGAGTAAAAGGGATCACAAGATTCAGGCAAATATGAGTTTGTTTCGTTAGGAATAGAAAACAGTATTTCTTACAGGACTTTTTGGACGGGGAGGGGGGGGGGCGAATGAAATTTTAAGGGGGGCAAGTTTTCCATTTGCTCTATATAAATCTTTATATACTAATTGCCAAGTGTCCGTCTGTCTGTCTGTCTGTCTGTCACGCTTTCTTTAGGCACTTCCCGAATAGATAGAGACTTGCAATTTGGTACACGGCTCGGTCGTTCGATAAAACCCCCTGGAAAAATCGAATTTTCCGAAAACGTTCTATAGAAGGGGTGCACCACACCAAAACGTTCGAAAAGTGAAATGATAAGAAAGCATGCTTTGCGATAAGATAGAGACTTCAAATTTGGTGTATGGGTAAACCGTTTGAAAGGAAAAAAGTGTACAATTTCAGATTTTGAATATGTTCTACTTAAGGGGGTGCCGCACACCAAAATGTTCGATTTACCGAATAAATGAGAAACGGCTACTTTAAAATTTGATAGAGGCTTGAAATTTGGTATATGGGCTAATCATTTGAAGAAAACACCTAAAACAAATATAGTTTTCTTAAATGTTCGTTTAGGGGGTGCTCCACACCAAAACGTTCGAAAAGTGAAATGATGGGAAAGTGTGCTTTCCGATAAGATAGAGACTTCAAATTTGGTGTATGGGTAAACCGTTTGAAAGGAAGAAAGTGTACAATTTCAGATTTTTAATATTTTCTACCTAAGGGGGTGCTGCACACCAAAATGTTCGATTTACCGAATAAATGAGAAACGGCCACTTTAAAATTTGATAGAGGCTTGAAATTTGGTATATGGGCTAATCATTTGAAGAAAACACCTAAAACAAATATAGTTTTCTAAAATGTTCGTTTAGGGGGTGCTCCACACCAAAACGTTCGAAAAGTGAAATGATGGGAAAGTGTGCTTTGCGATAAGATGGAGACTTCAAATTTGGTGTATGGGTAAACCGTTTAAAAGGAAGAAAGTGTACAATTTCAGATTTTGAATATTTTCTACTTAAGGGGGTACTGTACACCAAAATGTTCGATTTACCGAATAAATGAGAAACGGCCACTTTAAAATTTGATAGAGGCTTGAAATTTGGTATATGGGCTAATCATTTGAAGAAAACACCTAAAACAAATATAGTTTTCTAAAATGTTCGTTTAGGGGGTGCTCCACACCAAAACGTTCGGAAAGTGAAATGATAGAGAAGTATGCTTTGCGATAAGATAGAGACTTCAAATTTGATGTTTGAGTAAACCGTTTGGCAGGAAGAAAGTATACAATTTCAAATTTCGAATATTTTCTACTTAAGGGGGTGCCGCATTCCGAATTGTTCGATTTACCGAATACATGAGAAACGACTACATTAAAATTTGATAGAGGCTTGATATTTGGTATATGGGCGAATAATGCGATAGTAAATCCAATGAAAATGGATTTTTTCAAAAATGCATATTTAAGGTTGTGGGTACTGTACACAAAAACATTCGAAAGGTGAATTGATAGAAAAATCATGTTTTGCAATGAGATAGAGACTTCAAATATGGTGTAGGGGTAAATAGTTGGAAAGGTAGAAAGTGTGCAATTTCAGTTTTCCAACATTTGCTATTGTAGGGGGTGCCGCTTACTAAAATATGCGATTTGTCGAACAAACTGAAAACGCCTCCTTTACAATGTCATAGAGGCTTGAAATTTAGCATATGGGCTCATCATTTGAAAAACAAACCCAAGATGAATATGGTTTTTAAAAAACGTTCATTTAAGAGGGTGCAACACAGAAAAACGTTCAAAAGAGGAAGTGATAGAAAAACATTCTTCGCGATAAGATAGAATCTTCAAATTTTGTGTACGGGGAGATAGTTTGAAAGGAAGAAATTGTGCATTTTCAGATTCCCAATATTTGCTACTTTAGGGTGTGCCGCATACCAATATCTTCGATTTTCCGAATAATGAGACACTTTTCTTTTAAATGTGATACAGGCTTGATATTTGGTATATAAGCCAATCATCAGATAAAAAACTCAAGATGAACAGAATTTTTCAGAAATGTTCATTTATGGTACTGCTCTACAGAAAAACATTCGAAAGGGGAAATGGTAAATTAGCATGCTTCGGGGTGAGATAAAGACTTTAATTTGGTGTACGGGTAAATAGTTCTAAAGGAAGAATTGCGCAATTTAAGTTTTCCAATATTTTCGTTGGGTTTCCAGTTTCTTACTTATTCTTAGGTGTTCTGCACACCAAAATATTCAAGTTGCTGAATTAATGTGAAATCCGAATTATTCAAAAATTTACATTATTCAGGTGTTCCTTATTGTGAGACCGTTGATATTCAACGGGTATTCTTCTAGTATATATCTAAATGCTGTCACATAAATAGAAACTGGGTTAACATAAAATGTCTCCGTGGGGGGCGGGACGAATATCCGTCTCCGGGGGGGCTCCGGCTCCCCCGGAGGTATGTCTGAAAGCAACACTAATACAGAATGCAGTTCACTTCGCTTGTCCATAATAAATAAACCACTATATTTTAATAGAAATTTCTGAGGCCACTTCGATAATAAAAGCTTGCAATTTCGTTCCAGTAGCTAGCTCAGAAGAGCGTTGGCTGTCCAGGTCGAAGATCCAGGGTTCGGTTCCTGGTTGGGGCAACAAGACTCTTTCAATAACGCCCGAACAAATCAACTTTGTAAATTAGTGTAAATATATCGGAAGTCTGAAATTGACCCTAAGACGACTAGCACGAATTCGGTGGACTTTGAAAGATTGGGCGTCGATTTCAAATCCAGAGGATAATTACCAAGAAGGAAGCTAACTTGGGGGCATAAAAAAACATTAGGAGGGTAACCTGGGGTAAAAATAGTAGGAGGTGGTCAGTCATATTATCAGTTTCACGCCAATCTGACATTAGAGAGTGGAGAATACAGAGTCCACTTCTACAATAAGAGCCCTTAATTTAGTCGCACTAGCTCAAAGGTAGAGCGTCGGCTGACCCGTTCGAAAGGTTCGATTCTCGCTTGGGGCAGCAAGGTTCTTTACAAATTATTTGAAATGCATAATTATTTCATAAGATTGACATGATTTTCAATTTATTTTTCCAAAGATGCATGCAGATTATTAATTTATTTCGTATTACAGAAGTAAGAGGTAGAATCAGTATAAGAACTGTAAAGATTTCGTTTTTAAGGTATGTGATATATAAAGAAGATGTCAAGAAATTCGAATCCACAGACCTTTGCGGAACATCAATATGGTTTTTATGGACCGCCAGCAGTTTTTTTTAATCATATTATAAACGTGTCGGGGGTCGCAGATCCCCGATGGTGGGGGATAGGTTCGAACTCCAAACCTTTAGATTGCTGATCCCGTACTATGGCATCAAGCCTAAAATAATTCTCCCAGGCTGAGGGAATAGCTGGGGATGACTTTCGTATCGTTGAGTGACGCAATGCTGCCCCCCCCCCCCAAACGTAATCCGACGATAAAACTGCAACACAGATTTATTAGTGAATGGCGGTCACAAATGATTTCATTCAAATTGTAGGTGACACAAACATTTTACCAATACATTAGAGTTTGTGAACTTATCTATATAAATAAAATTGAAAATCTGTCTGTCTGTCTGTTTGTCCCGTCATCACGGGAGAACGGCTGAACCGAATTTGATGAAATTTTGAGGGTAGCCTGGAAATAGCGCTACTTAAAACTGGTCCATGTTTGGAGTTTCTACGACCAGTGGTTCTCGAGATATTAGCGAAAAACGAAATTTTCATTTGTCTCATCATCACGGGTGAACGGCTAAACCGAATTTGATGAAATTTTGTGGATAGCCTTAAAATAGCCCCCCATAAATTTAGCCCAAGTTTCGAGTATCTAAGACCAGGATTTGTTGAGATATTAATGAAAAACGAAACTTTTTCCTAGGAGTTCTACTCTCTAACTTCGTGGTTTATCCAAACGAAAAGCTTGAAAATCGTTTGAAATTTTTCACAAGTTTTTACTGAACAATGAAAAGTATTAAGAAATCAAAATGGTTATTTAATTTCGCAGTTTATGAGGAAGTTTCTATCTTATATCATGTTGTCCAGAAACGCAATTAAATTAAATCTGTCTGTTAATTTTAATCATTATTTTTTCGATTTGAATAATAAATAAATGGATATAAAAATATATTTTAGAAAAGAACGATTTGATTTTTCTTATAGCATTTTTGACTGGATAATATCAATTACGGTCTTCAGGTTTAAACGTTATTATTATTGATATTTTCGGAGATTTTTGATTCAGGGATTATTGATATTTTCAAGTTATTATGCAATTGTTTTATTATAGCAAAAATTGTTTAAACTCGTATATTGTACGCTGTACGAGTAATCTTCTACAAATACACGGGTATATCTTCTAATCTACGAGAATATAAGTAGTACAGGCATACTGGCATATGTTTTGATATATATTGGCATATATTGGAATCAATTACGACCTTCTGGTATAAAGAGTACGGATATTATTGATATTTTCAATTTATTACGTCATTTCTTTTATTTTGGCAAAGATTTTTGAGACTAATATTGTAATACGGGTAATCTTCTATTAACATACTGGCATATTTTCTAATCTGCGACAATATAAGTAGTATGGGGTTGCATATATTGATGCAATTCCTTTTTTTTTTTTGTAAATTTGCTTACAAAAGGGGCCAGGATGTTTTATTCTTCAGATCTGCCCGTGAAGACAATTTTGCATAGTGAGAACAGATGTTCTTAAACTTCTCTTTAGGAGCAATAAATTTAATATTTTAACAGAATTTGCACATGATTGCGAATTATAAGTTTCTTTATATTATATACTCCGTACGAAGAACGGGTATGCTGCTAGTTCTCAATAAAAATCTATAAAATTTTATTTCGGAGCAGAAATGGGTGCCGAGTATGTGCATTTAATGTTGAAATACTGATTATTACTATGATAGCTGTTAATTAACACTGATCGTGCTAAACGTATCATGACCGGTCAAATGACCGGTTATAAACTTTTGATTAGAAAATTCACATATAATGTTATCGCTTTTTCTCACTTGACTTCATGACTTTTTCTATTAAATGTATGCAATCAATTTTCAATATTTTTTTCTTCTTTTTGTGTTTATATGATAAAGATACATAGCCTACCGTTATCTTCCACGTCCGGTCATTTTAAGGGGAGAAAATTTTATTGCCTCATAAAGTTATCGGGCCAGAAAATGTGATGTACATGCACATTCCGCATCCATTTTCCTCCACATTTCTACAAGGACTGTTGAGTAGCAAGTTTAAAGTAAAATAATTGTGTATTAAAATTTCGATAAAGTGCGTAAAATTTCAAGTTGCAAGAAAAGGTGACAAAAACTAAAAATCTGATGTGGGCAGCACATGACTTTCCCTGCAGACTTATTTTCACGTTCTCTTTATTTTAATTACATGTAATTCACTTTTAATTCAATTTTCGTTCTGACTTGATAACTGGACTTATTTTCAAGGGTGGCGTAGAGAAAATACGAAAAAACTAAAATATCTCGAGAGCGGCTAGTCCTAGTGTACTGGGGTTGGTCTTATTCTTTTCTTCGTTAAAAATTACGTATTAAACAAGCATTTCATAGATATATTTGAGCATACGTTGTTTTTCATTTTAGATTTTGGCGATTTTTGCAGGCCATTTTGCAAAAAAAAGGCAGGTTACATTTTTCCGAATCATACCAAAGTCCAATCAGCACCAGGGTGTCCCACAAGTGATTTACCTACCAAATTTTCTGGAATTCGGTCCATTAGTTTTTCAGCTAGAGTGGATACAAGCTTTTGGGGGCCATTTTGCAAAAAAAAGGCGGGTTCTTTTATCCCGAATCGTCCCCAAAGCTAATCAGCACCAGATTCGCCTTCAATTACTTTTTTAGTTAGAGTGTATACAAAATCTGCACAGACAGACACACAGACAGACACATAGGCAGATACACAGACACACATACAGACGTCACGCTAAAAATAGTTTTCTCTTATTCTAGAGGTCTCGAAACGTGTAGATCCGACGAAAACTCGAGTTGCGATTTTCGGCATGATTCCAATACTTTCCCTGTACATTGCAATGTATTGCAGGGAAAGTAAAAAGCATCTAATGGTTAGTTTATATTTTGCTTTTACAGCATTATTCCATGTCTAATATTCACTCTGAAAAAATGTCGAAATATTCAAGACAAAAGTTCTTAGAAGAAATAAATAACACAGGCGAAGAGTTTTCGGAAATGGATGAAGGTAAATTTCCTGAAAGTGAAGATATATTATTTGAAAATGATAATGATGAGTCTACAGATACCGACTATGAAGAGGAGAATATTGACGTAGAAGATGAAAAAGAATGATATTGCTCTTAAATTCTGAAGATGAGAACGCAAAAATGAGCAATATATTTCGATTGATGGCACTGTTTGGGAAAAAATGCAAATAGGTGTACATCTGGGAAAGCAGCACATTTTCAAGGAAGAATCAGGTCCAACGGGATATGCAAAGCGTAATATTATAAAGGGTAAAGTGAAGACTGCATTTTCGTTGATAATTGACCACCGTATTATGAAACATATAAGAACATGCACAATAGAAGAAGCAAATCGAGTTTTAGGAACCGAATGGAGTCTATTACATTAAAGTTACTTTGCTTAATATTTCCATACTAAAATCAATATTACCTGCATTCAATCAGAAAAAATAAAGTTTTTATCTAAAAGCCGGTCATTTGACCTGTTACTATACTAATAGGTATATATTGAGTAGCGATATTTTTAGTGTTAATGTTACATGGAAGACGGGCCATTATATTCTGTAATAAAAATACTGAATATCAAATAAAAATCCGAATGAAAATTCTGAATATCTGTTTTTGTAAAACAAGGCATAAAAATAGCGCACATTTTAGACTCTAAGGAGTTCTTTAAACATGAAAATTGTGGTATCTGAAACGATATTTCACTCAAGATCAATCACTGTATGTTGCTTTTCTTTTTTTCTTTCAACGTTTTCATAATCTCTTTAATCTAAACAGAACAGCAACAATATATATATATATATATAATTGAAGATTTTTATGATTACTTGTAATATATATATACCCGAGAAATACATATATAAATATATATATATATATATATATATATATATAATATTTTTAGTAGCTTGATATAAAAACAATATTTTTATTTGTTTGATATAAAAAAGCTTTTAAAAAAAAATATTTTTAATAGCTTGATATAAAAATAAGAAAGATCAGTCATGCATAAAGCGTTGATTATGAAACACTTTCCATCTGCAATGAAATTTTATTTAAACATCTCTAAAATGCGATACATCAGTGATAATATTTTTAAAATTATCACAATACTACAATAATTTATTATATTTGAAAACTTCAAACTTCATCGAAAAAAAGAAACTTTATTCAAATGACGTCATTGAAATATAAATCGCCTGGCTCTCTAGGTAAAAGCAGTAAATATTTTATTCATACACTTTTATTCCATTCCTTTCATTCATCACAATATTAAAATAATTTATTTTATTTAAAAACTATAAACCATGGAGGTAAAAGTAATTTAACTCTATGCTTAACACTTCATCGAAAAGATTGCTATAAAATCGTCTGCTTCTCTATGTAAAATCAATGAATGTTTCATTCATGTTAGCTATATTGCAAACGCCAGAGCTAAAGCTAAATAATTTTGCGTTAAAGAAATTCAGCAATTTTTATACAACTCATCTTACAGCTTCATATGTTTACATGTTCTAGTGAAAATCGGGCTTCGTTGTAGAAATAATCAAAATATGATGATCATTTAAACTCAAATATATTGTAATTGAGTTGTTTCAGAATATGGATGCACAGAAATTAAGAAAAATTAAGTGGTTTTAAGACGGATAGAACACTAAATAAAAATTAAAAATAACTTTAAACTAAAAATCACGATTTTGACATAATATGGATGCCAGCCAACGGCCCTACCGTGCAGAAAACACCGATTCGCGTTAGATCACCGAAGTCAAGCAGCATCGGGCTCGGTTAGTACTTGGGTGGGTGACCACCTGGGAACACCGCGTGCTGTTGGCACATTTCGGGCGCGGTAGCCCGGTGGTTTGCGCGCTGGATTTACACGCTGCCACAACTGCCGCCTTGTTCATGCGGAGTACGATCACGTTAAACATGTGGGTCCGTAAGTCCTTCCGAGAGGTTGGTGGTAGGGGAAGGAGGGTACGGTCCCTGTAGATGCCTCCCCCACTGGGTTCCAGTCAAAATTGGGTGGCACTTCTCGGCCGCCCAAACGGTTACCTTCACCTTTCTGGTAGGTCGGACGGTCTGGGTCTCAACAACAACAATACGGATGACATATTTTATTTTGAAGTGGATCCGTGATCTTTTCATATAATATGGATGTCATTATTATTTTAATTTTTATTTAAAAAACTACCGAATATATTCTGCTAAATTTTTTTTCATATTTTTTATGGGATAATTTGAATATTTTCTAAAACTTTCGAAGCCATTTGTGAATTTTAAATTTGCTTAAAAAATGTTCGAAAAAATAGGTCCCATAGGGTTCAATGTATTTCATTTTTTTCAACCCGGGTTCAATCTAAAATTAACTGGGTGATATTATTCATTTATATTCCCATATATTCCACAGACCGTCTGAACAACATACTAAAATTTCATTTTGATAAAGTCATTTTTACGGCAGTTATCGTACGAACGGACAGACAGACAGAATGAACAAAGTCATAAACACTCTCCAACTCTGTTGTAAAGTGTTAAAAATTATATAAAAAAATATTTTCAATAGCTTGATATAATATTTATATATATATATATTTTAATAGCTTGGTACAATAAAAATATAAAAATATTAAAAAAATATTTTTATAGCTTGCCAGAAAAATTGCCAGAAAAATATTTTATAGCTTGCCAGAAAAATAGCCAGCAGACGATTTCGTTATTTGAAGCGTAACGTTTTTACTGTGATCAATAAAAGAAATGAAATAAAATATTTATGAAAATTGAATTGCAAATTATCAAAAATCTGATGTGGGCAGCACGTGACTTTCCTTATATAATGCAATGAATTTTCTTCTTTAACGGTGAAAAAGTGATGAAAAGATCCACGGCACAGTGTTTGCAACGTTAAATTGTAGATTTGGCGCCGTAAAATATACATCCGGATGACAACAACTAAAACTATTACGTACCCAATTAACTTATATTTTACGCAACTCTAATTTAACAATTATCAATATTGATAGCATCCTCAATAAGTAATATAGCCATATATTTAAATATTTTAATAATAAATTCTTCAATAACGGGTCATTTTCATTAACTTGGAGTCATTTTTGCAATTTTGACGATATTTTCGTCTATGTGGAGCCAAATATCGCCAAGTTAGCGATATTTAGAAGAGCATTTCTTATATAATATAAGGTATGCCCATTATATGACAGAATTAAAAATTCGCAAAATATTGCATCCTATTTGGCGTCATTTTTATCAATTTGGCGACATTTTTTTCAATTTGGCAATAGTTTCGTCAATTTGACAACATTTTAAAAAGTCGCCAAGTTGGCGATATGTTGACAAAATTCGTCGCCAGAATTTTGAAAAGTGTTACAGACGGAGTCTTATGCTAAAGTCCTATATTCTTTCCAAAATATTAAATTTTAATCAATTAGTTGTTATTTTCATTAATTTAGCGACATTTTTATCAATTTGGCAATATTTGAAGAACTCACCAAGTTGGTGATATTCCGCCAAATATGTCGCTAAAATTTCGTCAAGCATTATAGTCGGAGAAATAGGTTATTCTTATAGCAAGCAGATAAACGACTAATGGCGTCCAAATACAAAACTATTACTCAAAGTATCTTCTGTTACAGTAGATTCTTATTCTTTCCAAGATATTGGATTTTCATCAAGTCTTCATTTTGAATGATTTAACGTCATTTTTATCAATTTGGTGACATTTTTATCAATTTGGCAATATTTAAAGAACTCACCAAGTTGGCGATATTCCGCCAAATATGTCGCTAAAATTTCGTCAAGCATTATAGTCGGAGAAATAGGTTATTCTTATAGCAAGCAGATAAACGACTAATGGCGTCCAAATACAAAACTATTACTCAAAGTATCTTCTGTTACAGTAGATTCTTATTCTTTCCAAGATATTGGATTTTCATCAAGTCTTCATTTTGAATGATTTAACGTCATTTTTATCAATTTGGTGACATTTTTATCAATTTGGCAATATTTAAAAAACTCACCAAGTTGGCGATATTCCGCCAAAATTTCGCCAAGCATTGTTTATGGATAAATAGATTACTCTTATGGTAGATAAACGACTAATACCGTCAAATTACAAAGCTATTACCCAAAGTGTCTTCTCTCGTGACTGGAAAGAGCTAAATCTACAAGTTGATGATAATATATTTATCGCATAATATTACATATGAAAAGTGAACAAATTTCAGAATAATTAATTTTTTTTTAATTATATGTGATATTTTGATAAATTTATTTGAAAAATGTGCAATATCTCGAGAACGGTTCGTGCTATCTTTCTAAAGTTCATGGTAATCGTTTTCTAATGAAAAATGACGTAAGAAATGATTATTTACGTAACTTTATTGAATGTTTTAATTTTTTAAGATTTTTTTAAAATATCATTTCAAAATTTAGGAGGGTTCTGAGTATTCGGTTGCGTGTAAAACAATAGGCTTCTAGTATTCAGTGATTGTGATTTTTGTACCAAATTTTGTTCTGATCGCTTAATTCGTTCGTGAGATATCGTCTCCACAGACTCACTGACACACACATACTTTTACATACATATCACCTCAAAAACGTCTGATTCGTGTTCAGGTATGCTTGAAACGTGCTCTCCCGTCGAAAAGTCGAGTTCGAATTTTCGACCCCGTCACAATACTTCCCTTATACATTATACTATGTACATAAGGAAAGTAAAAATCGTCTGCTATAACTATAAATTAAAATGTCTCAAGAATGGTTGACTGTGCACTTAAAGAGTTAATTAAGAACCTTCAGGATATTTTTAACTTACTACAATACATGGTAATGTATAGGGAAAGTATTGGAATCGTGTAGAAAATCGCAACTCAAGTTTTCGACGGATATACACTTTAGGAGCACTCTAATACAAATTGAAAATCTGATGTGGGCAGCACATTACTTTCTTTGCAGACTTATTTATATCCCCGTTCTCTTTATTTTAATTAAATTCAATTCACTTTTAATTTAATTTTCGTTCTCATTTGGTAACTGGAGTTATTTTTAAAGGTGGGGTAGAGAAAATATGAAGAAACTAAAATATCTCGAGAACGGCTAGTCCTAGTGTAATGGGGTTGGTCTTATTATTTTCTTCGTTAAAAACTACGTATGAAATAAGTATTTAATGGATATATTTGAGCATACGTAGTTTTTTACTTTAGATTTTGACGATTTTTGTTGGCCAATTTGCAAAAAAAGGCAGGTTATTTTTTTTCGAAGCGTATCAAAATCTAATCAGCACCAGGGTAACCCATAAGCGACTTATCTACCGAATTTTGTGAAATTCGGTCCATTAGTTTTCAGCTAGATTGGATACAGGCTTTTGCGGGTCATTTCGCAAAAAAAGGCGGGTTCTTTTATTTTGAATCGTACCCAATTTTGGATACAAAATCTGCACAGACACATAGACAGACACACATACGCACAGACATACACACACACAGACGTATGATAAAAATAGTTTTTTCGTATTTCAGAGGTCTCGAAACGCGTGGATCCGTCGAAAACTCGAGTTGTGATTTTCGGCATGATTCCAATACTTTCCCTATACATTACCATGTATTGCAGGGAAAGTAAAAACTATTTTTAGCGTGACGTCTCTGTGTGTGTGTGTCTGTGCATATCTGTATGTGCAATATATGTATCCACTCTAGCTGAAACTAGTGGACCAAATTCCATAAAAATTGGTAGATAAGCCACTTGTGGGTTTCCCTGGTACTGATTAGATTTCAGTATGATTCGAGAAAAAAAAAAAAAAACTGTTCTAATTCCCAAAAGCATTTTTCTTATTACTTTCCCTGCAATACATGGTAATGTATAGGGGAAGTATTGGAATCATATCAAAAGTCCTAACTCGAGTTTCCTACGGATCTACACGTTTTGCAACCTGCAGAATATGAAAGAACTATTTTTAGAGTGACGTCTGTGTGTGTGTCTATCTGTGCAATGCATGTATCTACTCTAACTGAAAAACTAATGGACCAAATTTCATAAAATTCGGTAGGTATGTTACTTGTGGGTGACCCTAGTGCTGATAAGATTTTGGTACGATTTGGGTAAAAAAGAACCCGCCTTTTTTACGAAATGGCCCTCAAAAATCGCATGTATCCACTCTTGCTAAAGAACTAAAAGACCAAATTTCACAAAATTTGGTATATAAGTCACTTGTAGGTTACTTGTAAGTCACTTGTAGGTGCTGATTAGATTTTGGTTCGATTTGGGGCAACAGAATCTGCTTTTTTTTTAATTTTCAAATGTATTAATTAAATGCTTGTTTCATACCCAACTTTTAACTCTGAAAGGAATAAGATCAACTCCGTTATCTAGGTCTCGTTGTTCCCGAGATATTTTAGTTTTTTCGCATTTTTGCTACGCAGCCTTTGAAAATACGCTCAGTTACCAAATGAAAACGAAAATTTAATTAAAAATACAAATTCAGTGGCATTTCAAATAATTATGCGTGCTATTTTGCACAATGAAACTCAATTTAATGAATTATTAAAGGAGTAAAGAGAAAATGAATTTCAGTTTGTAGGGAAAGTCATGTGCTGCTGACATCAACTTGTATATTGCTCTCATGTTGGTTTTCAATTAAATTAACACTTTTTCAGGGGGGAAGGGTGCTTTGGCACCTCATGACATCCCCCCACCCCACCCTTTTCTTCGTCCCTGTATCGATTAATTAGACAATGTTATACATTTTACTTTCCCTGCAATACATGATAATGTATAGGGAAAGTATTGGAATCATGCCGAAAATCGCAACTCGAGTTTTCGACGGATCTACACGTTTCGAGACCTCTAGAATACGAAAAAACTATTTTTAGCGTGACGTCTGTGTGTCTGTATGTGTGACTATGTGTCTGTCTGTCTTTCTGTCTGTCTGTGCAGATTTTGTATCCACTCTAACTAAAAAAACTAATAGACCGAATTTCATAAAATTTGGTAAGTAACTTGTGGGCGAATCTGGTGCTGATTAGTTTTGGGTACTATTTGGGATAAAAGAACCCGCCTTTCTTTGCGAAATGGCCCACAAAAGCTTGTATCCACTTTAGCTGAAAAACTAATAGACCGAATTTCATAAAATTCGGTAGATAAGTCACTTATGGGTCACCCTGGTGCTGATTAGATTTTGGTACGATTCGGAAAAAAATAACCTGCCTTTTTTTTGCAAAATGGCCCTCAAAAATTGCAAAAATCTAAACTAAAAAACTACGTATGTTTAAATATATCCATTAAATGCTTGTTTTATACGTAATTTTTAACGATGAAAAGAATAAGACCAACCCCATTACACTAGGACTAGCCGATCTCGAGATATTTTAGTTTTTCGTATTTTCTCTACGCCACCTTTGAAAGAAAGTCCAGTTACCAAATGAGAACGAAAATTGAATTAAAAGTGAATTAAATTAAATTAAAATAAAGAGAACGAGGATATAAGTCTGCAGAGAAAGTCATGTGCTGCCCACATCAGATTTTTGTAATTAGCTTCTTCACTTTGTTCCATGGTAGATATCTCAACTTTTTAAATTATCCGTTAAGAGCACTGCAATCACTTTTATACGATCGCGCATGCTCCCATTGTTATATTTGCAACAGTTTCAGTTTCGATGCCTACTTATTAGATAGTGTGACATTTATCGTCTGTCTCTCTCTGCTGCCGAATTCGTGTTGCTGATTTCTTCACTTCTCTTCTGGGGGGGCTACAATCACTTTTATTCGATGGAACATAGTCAGGTTACTATAGTTAGACGTAATGTGTATACTGAAGCGGACTTTTCCTCACAAAATTATTGGGGTACTTAAGGACCTCCCTGGGAACCCTATATAATGTTAACAGAAATGGCAGTTATCTGATGTGGGCAATACATGACTTTTTCTACATATATTGTATTGGGCGTATTTTCAAAGACGACGAGGTAAAAAAAATATCTGATGTGGGCAGCACATGACTTTCTCTGCCGACTTAAATTCATATTTTCTTTATCTCTTTAATAATTCATTAGCTTGAGTTTAATTCCACCAAAAACACTAAATTTGCATTTTTAAATCAATTTTTGTTTCTATTTGGTAATTGGACATTTTTCCGATAGCGTCTTAACAAAAATGCAAGAAATCTCAAATATCTTGGGAACAAACAGTTAGTCCTAAAGTATAATGAAGTGTGTTATATTCTTTTCCTCGTCAAAAATTGCGTATAAAACAAGAATTTAATTGATACATTTCAGCATACGTAGTCTTTTTTTTTTTTTAGATTTTGTCGATTTTTGCGGGCCATTTCGTAAAAAAAAACAGGTTGTTATTTTCCGAATCGTACCAAAATCTAATTAGCATCAGAGTATTCAACAAGTAACGTATCTACCAAATTTTGTGAAATTTGGTAAATTAGTATTTTAGCTAGAGCTAATAAATGAAATTTTTACGGGCCTTTTCGCAAAAAAGGGCGGGTTCTGTTTTTACGAATCGTACCAAATACTAATCAGAACCAGGGTCACATCCAGGTGACTTACCTACCAAATTTTATGGAATTCGGTCCATTAGTTTTTGAGTTAGAGTGGATACATACATTGCACAGGCACACAGACAGACACACAGACAGACAGACACACAGACAGACAGACACACAGACAGACACACAGACAGACACACAGACAGATAGACACACACACACACGTCACGCTAAAAATAGGTTTTTCGTATTCTAGAGGTTTCGAAACGTGTAGATCCGTCGAAAACTAGAGTTGCGATTTTCGACATGATTCCAATACTTTCTCTTTACATTACCTTGTATTGCAGGGAAAGTAAAAAGGTTAGTCCTAGAATTGTGAATTACGTCTTATTTCTTTCGTCGTCAAAAATTAGTATAAAACTAGAATTTAATTGATACATTTGAGTATACGTAGTCTTTTATTATAAATTTCGACCATTTTTGCGAGCCATTTCGCATAAAAAATAGGGCTTTATAAAGCATGGGTGCCAGTGTTTCTTTCAGGCATATCTCCCCCCCCCCCCAGGAGACATTTTATATTAACCTAGTTTCTATTTATGTGACACAGCATTTAGATATATTTATATAGAGCAAATAGAAAACTTACCCCCTCCTAAAATTTCATTCGCCCCCCCCCCCCTCCCCTCTGGCCAAAAAGTCCTAAAAGGAACACTGGTGGGCACAAAAGCAAATAAGCAACCTGCGTAGTATAATGCACAGAAACGTAGAGACAAAAGGGCATTGTTTTTATGAAAGCAGATAAACTGACAATGATGGCAATAAAAATTGAAACTAAACCCATTAAACATCGAAATGTATCTTTGTGCTGAAAATAAGTTATTTAGAATAGTAACAATATATCTTTGAAAATTTCGTTTGTGTCTTTTAAGTGATTTTAAGTGAAGGTACACTAATACTTCTTTTTCCCCGTAGTTACTAGCTAGCGTTCTGAAGACGCAGACATTTACTAGCGAATTTTACAGTGTATATGCGAGTGAGAAGGAAAATGTACATAAAAGAATATTAAAAAAAAAAAAAAAAAAAAAAAATTGTGTACATATTTTATTGAAAGTGAATATTTCATTTTCCGGTAAAGTAAATTAAAAATATCCATCAACGAAGATGAATTTAGATATATCCTATTAAAATAAATTTCTAAAGTAGCCGTTTTTAATACAGAAAAAATCTGATGTGGGCAGTACATGACTTTCCTTATATAATGCAATAAATTTACTACCTTTACAGCAAAAAAATAGGTTATTCTTATAGTAGATACCTATATTCTTTCCAAGATATTGAATTCTCGTCAATGAGTCGTCCTTTTTATCCATTTGGCGAGATTTTCGTTAATTTGGCAACATTTAAAAAAGTCGAAGTTGGCGACATTCCGCTAAATTCGTCGCCAAAATCTCGCCAAGCGTTATGGGCGGAGAAATAAATTATTCTTATAGCAAATAAATAACTATTGACGTTCAAATTCAAAAGTATTACTCAAAGTATTTTTCTCATGAATGGAACGAGCTAGATCCACGAGAATAATGTCACCAAATTTATTGCATGATATTACATATGAAAAGTGAGCATGTTTCTCAACTGTTAATATATTTTTTTTAATTTATGGGATTTTTTGATAAATTTATTTGAAAACTGTGCAATATCTCGAGAACGGTTCATGCTAGCGTTCTAAAGTTTATGTCAATCGTTTTCTAAGGTAAAATTACATAAAGAATGTCTATTTGCGTAACATTATTAATGGTTTAGATTTTTTGATGATATTTTCAAAATTTCACTTGAAAATTTAGGGGGGGTTTTGAACATTCGATTGCGTTTAGAAACAGTAGGCTTCTAGTATTCACGGATTGTGATTTTTGCACCAAATTTCATTCGAATCGCTCCATTCGTTCGTGAGATATCGTCTCCACAGACTCACTGACACACACACACACACACAGACATCATCTCAAAAATGTTTGATTCGTGATCAGGGATGCTCGAAACGTGCTCTCCCGTCGAAAACTCGAGTGCGAATTTTCGACCCCGTCACAATACTTTCCAATGAAAATTTCCATACTGCTAAGTAAGCATACGAGTATTTTACTTTGGAAACAAACGTAGGGCAAAATTGTCTGTGTGACGTCACGTGTCCATGCTCTATACACCAACCTGCATGAACAATATACGATTACCCTAACATTTCTCGAGTTCAAAATTACAAGAACGCACCAGAAAGGGCGTTCCCCAGAATAGCGAAGACACTCCCATCGTTGATATAACAACATTCGCAAAAACGAAAATGGCGAAAAATAGCAAGTTCGCTTGAGTGCGTTTCAGTTAACATTTATTCCATGCTGATAATCACTTAATATACGTGAAACGGGCTCATGGATACTGGGAATACCTTCTTTACTTCTCGAGTTATTGGCCTGTTCCATAACTTTCCATGACACTTTGTACGAACCAGGTTTATTGACAACGTTCGCTTTGACTTCTTTTCAACCCAGACCCATTGACACTTTGATGCGTTGATCCATTAACCTCTTTAATCTGAATCGGAATGAAAGGACGATTTTGCCCCCTTCTGTTTAGACTTTTCCTCCAATTAACGAAAAAGCGAGCGCTGTTTGTAAATAGACTGCCAACCCCTGGTGGGCTGCATCCTGTTCGAAATTCATCTTCTGCTGCAATGGGTGCCAATCAAGATATCGAGAAAGGAACAATCAACGTTCATGGAATTCTTTGAGACGTGAAAGGAAATTCCAACGTAATACAAGTATCTGTTGATCCGGAATGTGTTATTGGTTTGATTAAGGATGTGAGGATATATATCTTCAGATAGTTTCGTTTTCTGTTTGTGGTTTTGTTTAGGGTTACTATATGACAGGGCTGGGAAGTGTCGCAATGCAAGTATTGACGATGTATCGCCTCACCATAGTGTGTTGTGGGTTTTATATAGAGAGAGGTGAGTGACCGCGAAAAAACTTGCATTCTCATAGAAAAATCATTGTTTTCGCGAAAATTTTTGATTACGAGATATTGATGTCGATATATGTTTTATAACCTTCTGAACACGTTTTGACTACTTTTAGAGTGATATCTGTTTGTGGTCGATGTTTTGTAAACACGATCTTGCGTACCACAAATAATAAGGGATTTTCACAAAACTTGTCATTGTTTATGAAAAATCTAGGGCAAGATAAATTCGAGTAAAATCTTCGAAATTTATTTGAAATTTTATATTTCCTTAACATGGCCAGATAGGACAAAATTTAACGTAATTATACATTAAAGGGGTTATTTAGGATTAAAGTGATCACGAATATCAACAGTTTCAATCATGTGTAGTGAAAGTAGGCGCTGTACTATTTTTGGGTTTGTGACACCATTAGCCTCCTAAGGGCAAATTACCCCCCCCCCCCCATCCTCCAAGGGGACCATTGTCATACTGGGTATTAATCAAAATATGTCTTTGAACCCTTTAAAAGGAAGGTAAGATGCTATAATTGCAATCGTTTGGACCAACAATACAGATTTTTCAAATTTTTTCTTGCAAAATTAAAAAAAAAAAAAAAAAAAGATCATAAGCAATTTAAAAATGAATTCTGATATGAGAAAGTCGAGTGGAGCTGCACTCCAGTTAAGATTTTTTTTTTCAAAGCTAACTTCAAAAATAATGTTTTCAGTATACATTTTTTATAGTATTATTTACCTCGTAAAATGACTCAAAATGATCTCATTAAATCGGTTTTCATGTTCCCTTCCTCACGTGACCGGAGAAAAAAGCCGGAAGCGTTGGCTGTCTGTTAGGACTAACTTTATATCTACTGAGAATCTTCAGTTAGCAGATGCAACTTTTACTCTTGTTTAAGATTTAATTAAGTTATATAAAATAAGACAAAAATATTGTGTATAAAGTGCAATTATTGCAAAAAGGTATTTTAAAACAACGTAATTTTTTATTTTATTGTAAACGAGTAACGCAAACAAATCCAAATTGTAGAACATGTACAAATGCTTGTTGCCATTCTGCAAACGATAATAACGTGCGTAAATTACTCACACTCGAAATTATGTTGCACACTGAAATACTTTTTCATAATGCATAAAGTATGTTTTCCTCAATTCGAATTTTTAACTTGGTGGTAGAATTAAAAGTACCTTACAACGTTTCTCCAGCGCACAATAGGGGTGCATTGCGTCATCTAACCATCCAATTTAGACCGGAATTCGGGGGGGGGGGGAATGGCATCCGAATGGGCAGTAGCCTCCTTTCCTGCCCCCATCCTCCCTGAAGGACTATAGGACCTGAAGATTTAATGTGTCTTTATTCTGCGTGGGCACGGAGATAATTTGGGCAGCTTCGGGAATGTAACTCGGGTCCTTTGAGTGCAATCTCCATACATTAACCACTAGTATAGCCCGTCCCTGTTGTATCCAATCTTGGTTTCTCGTACAGAAAGATTCACTATAGCATGACTCGAATTTGCCGCGCGTGGAATCACTACCAAGTTTTCATTACTTCGACGTGCCCTTAACATTGTCAAATTTCAGCTGTGAGCTTTGTACACTGTAAAACTTTTGGCAACCTTTGCTCATTTTTAACACTTTATAACGTAGTTGAAGAGTGTTTATAACTTTGTTCTATCCGTCTGTCTGTCTGTCTGTCCTTTCGCACGATAACTGCCGTAAAAATGACTTTATCAATATGAAATTTTAGTATGTTGTTCAGACGGTCTGTGGGACCTATGGGAATATAAATGAATAATATCACTCAATTAGTTTTGGTCTGAACCCGGGTTGATAAAATGAAATACATTGAACTTTACGGGACTTGATTTTTCAAACAATTTTTTAAGCGAATTTAAAATTCACAAATTGCTTCGAAAGTTTTAGGGAATATTAATATTATCCCATAAGAAATATGAAAAAAAATTCAGCAAAATATATTTGGTACTTTTTTAAATAAAAATTAAAATAATAATTACACCTGATGATAAAATAATAATTACACCTGTACATGAAGAGATCACGTGACCCATTTCAAAATAATATATGGCATCAATCTTGTGTCAAAATCGTGATTTTTAAAGTTCTTTTTTTAACACTTTACAACAAAGTTGAAAAGTGTTCATGACTTTGTTCATTCTGTCTGTCTGTCTGCCCTTTCGCACGATAACTGCCGTAAAAATGATTTTTTATCAAAATGAAATTGTAGTATGTGGTTCAGACGGTCTGTGGGACCTATGGGAATGTAAATGCATAATAACACTCCATTAGTTTTGGACTGAACCCAGGTTGAAAAAATGAAATACATTGAACCCTAAGGGACCTAATTTTTCATACATTTTTTTAAGCGAATTTAAAATTCACAAATGGTTTCGAAAGTTTTAGGAAATATTAAAATCATCTTATAAGAAATATGCAAAATATATTCGGTACTTTTTAAAATAAAAATTAAAGTAATAATTACACTCATAGTATATGAAGAGATCACGTGACCCATTTCAAAATAAAAAATGCACCCATCTTGTGTCAAATTCGTGACTTTTAAAGTTCTTTTTAATTTATAACTAGTGTTGTATCCGTCCTAAAACCGCTTTATTTTTGCTTAAATTCTGTGCATATACATTCTGAAACAACGCAATCACAATATTTTGAGTTTAAATGATCATCAAACTTTGATTATTTCTGCAACGAAGCCTAATTTTCACTTATGGAGAATGTAAACACAACAAGCTGTAAGATGAGTTTTATAAGAATTGCTGAATTTCTTTAACAAAAAATTATTTAGTTCTGGAGTCTGCAATATAGCTGATATGAATAAAACATTCATTGATTTTATATAGAGAACAGGCGATTTTATAGCAGACTATTGTGATGAATGAAAGGAATGGAATAAAAGTGTATGAATGAAATATTTGCAGCTTTTACATAGAGAGCCAGGCGATTTATATTTCTATGACGTCATTTGAATAAAGTTCATTTTTTCCGATTAAGTTTTTAAATCCAATAAATTATTATAGTAATGTGATGATTTTAAAAATATTACCGCTGAATGTATCGCATTTTAGAGATGTTTAAATAAAATTGTATTACGGTTGGAAAGTGTTTCATAATCAATGCTTTATGCATGAATGATCTTTCTTGTTTTTTATAATTTCGGAAGAAAAGCCGCAATTACAGGCGTTCATGAAAATTCCAGCTTCATTTCTGAAATATCCAGCTAATTATCGTCTGCGAAGCGTTATTTTTTTGTATATATATATCTCCTGCTCTGACTCACTGGACGGGTCTGGGGGGTGTTGCTGTCAACGTTCTTACTGCCTCCAAGGTAGTATTTCGTCATGTTCATTCCGGTGCCTCTAGAATTTTTTATACTGCTGAGGTTGATCGCATACACGTGGTGAAAGAAGAAGGGTTCCTGGCTTTCCTAAAGTTTCTTATTTTCATTTTTTCATCTTTTGATGCCTGTAGTCTGAGTTTGGACATTTATAGTAATGCACTATTGTGCAATCTGAAACAGGCATTTGTTTGGGTTAATTACAATTAAAATTGGGTTAATTACAATTCTTTTTAATCTTCGAATTTGGGCCGGTGCTGATCTTTTCTATTATCTGCATTAAGGCAGTGGGTTTGCTTCTATGGTGATGTTAATATATCACGATTACTTGAATTAATTATTTTTATTATTACTTCTTTCTAATATATATATATATATATATATATATATATATATGCAGGAATTGATGTTGCTAGTCCCGAACCAGGCCCGAACTCGGGACCTCGTGCTTACAAGACCGACATTATAAGATTAGAGCAAAAGCTAGTTTCGACTCCGAACTTATAATTCGGGTGTCCTAGCATCTTCGATCGATGTCTTTGGCAGGAGCAGAGTCGTCTGCTGCCACGCACTCCCCCAACTGATGAGAAAGCCCAGGTCGAATTTCGGCGAGGAGGGGGGGGGGGCGCCCAGAATACCCGCGCGCGTCCCCATCCGAAACTCAGTCGAGGGGCTGAATGGCCGGGAGGCGTGTCGTACCTCGGGCGTGACGTCTGTCGTGGTCAACCAGGAAGGGAGTAGTAGGGCCTCTTGCTCCGTGTGGTGCTGCCATCTCTTGTTGAGCGGTGAGATCGTTGGAGAGAGAAGGTTGCGTGTTTCAAATGGTCAGGGTCGCCATTGTAGGAATTGATGTTGCTAGTCCCGAGCCAGGCCCGAACTCGGGACCTCGCGCTTACCAGACCGACATTATAAGATTAGAGCAAAAGCTAGCTTCGACTCCGAACTTATAATTCGGGTATCCTAGCATCTTCGATCGATGTCTTTGGCAGGAGCAGAGTCGTCTGCTGCCACACACACACACACACACACACACACACACACACACACACACACACACATATATATATATTTATATTATCATAACTATCAGAACCTTACTTCCCATTACACACAGTTGATTCCCCTGATACTTTCAGTAACATGCTTACAAATGTTTTATAGTTTAAATTGTATTAAAATTTCCAGGCTTCAGAAGATGCCGAAGTAAATATTAAGGACACTAATATTTAAGCTTGTTAAAGACAGAGAAACACTTTCTTTAAAATTTAGCTGCAACTTTTTTAATAATTTTTTTTTTTTTGTTTAGCAGTGTACGGCGCTTAGCGTCGAAAATAGTTGGTTTTCATTGAAAATTGGCCTGGTTAGAATCTGCCTTTTATGTCCCCGTTAGGGCGGCTTAAGGGGGGTTTCTTAGGGACTTTATCCCCCTCAATATATCCACAGCGAAATATAATTATAAAATATGGCTCTGTTAGCTTCGGTCCAGTGATTGATATTATACAATAATCGTGTGAAGGTTGCGCTTTTTGTGTGTCCTGACGAAGATGGCTGTTTTTACATTCGAAACCGGTCGATACTACTAATTTTGTGCTGTGTGCTGCTCTTAATGACGTTATTTTAGTTGCATTACTTTTGAAGCAGTTTGAGATGTACATACAATTTTTATTGCTCTTTCTCAATTAAAAGATATTAGTTAAATCCCCTAAAACTTTCTGAACAGAAAAATGGTATAATAATATTTCTATTGAACTATTGTGTTTGCTTTAATTAGTAAAATAAAAAAATGTCACTTTTGCTGTTTAAAAAAAGTTAGAAACGAGTCTTTATACTCAATTAAAGCACTACAAATGGGAATATATAAAATTCCTTTATTACATAATTAAACACTGTTAACATTTTTGTTTAATGACAATAATTATTTAAAATTGAGTTATACTAAAATGTATTATTGCCTTACGTGCAAGAAATTTCAAAAATAAGAATATAATTTTAATTAATGTAACTATATAAATATAACTATTTTGCCTCGCTAAAAATGTTTCTACAATCAAACAAATTTTATTACATCTGAAAATTTCATGCGTTTAACACAAACAGCTGCTTTATGAAATAATTCCAAATTTAGGTCAATTTTCGAATGTTTCTTGGTGTATTGTTCTTTTGAGGAAACATGTATTGTTTTAATTTTCAAAAAATTGATTTTTCCTTTATGATATTATATTACAGATGGTTGTATCACCAGCGTGACTTCTATAAAAGTGCAATGTCAGTATATGTCAGGGCACCAAATGCAACACCGAGGGCTGAAAAAACTCTTTGCTGTAAAACTCATATTTACTTTCCTTATATACATTAATTAATGTAACTAATCTCCTTAATGTATAAGGAAAGTATTGTGATGGGGTCGAAAATTCGAATTCGAGTTTTCGACGGGAGAGTACGTTTCAAGCATCCCTGATCACGAATCGAATATTTTTGAGGTGATGTTTGTGTGTGTGTATCAGTGGGTCTGTGGAGACGATATCTCACGAACGAATGGAGCGATTCGAATGAAATGGTACAAAAATCACAATCCGTGAATACTGAAAGCCTATTGTTTTTAAACACAATCGAATGTTCAGAATTCGCCTAAATTTTCGAGTGGAATTTTGAAAAAATCATCAAAAATCAAAACCTTTAATAAAATTACGTAAATAGACATTTCTTATATAATTTTTCCTTAGAAAACGATTGACACAAACTTTAGAACATTAGCATAAACCGTTCTTGAGATATGGCACATTTTTCAAATAATTTATTAAAAAAATTCCATAAATTAAAAAAAAATAATATTAACTGTTGAGAAACATGTTCACTTCACATATGTAATATCATGTGATACATTTGGTGATATGATTCTCGTGGATCTAGCTCGTTCCATTCATGACGAAAGATACTTTGAGTAATACTTTTGTATTTAAACGCCAATAGTCATTTATCTGCTATAAGATTAATTTATTTCTCCGTCCATAACGCTTGGCGATATTTTGGCGCCAAATTTGGCGGAATGTCGCCAACTTGGTGATTTTTTTAAATGTTGCCAAATTAACGAAAATCTCGCCAAATGGATAAAAAGGACACTAAATCTATGAAAATGACGACTAATTGACGAAAATTCAATATCTTGGAAAGATTATAAGTATTAACTATAAGAATAACCTTGTTCTTTTTACTGTAAAAGTAATAAATGCATTGTATTGTATAAAGAAAATCATGTGTTGCCCACATTAGATTTTTTAAATTCGTCCTTCAAATTTACCCTTGGATCTGGAGAAATAGACCTATTTTGTTATTTTTGTGCTTATGATCTCAGGCTTAAGGCTTTGCCACAGAATAATGCAATTGCATGATCATGAGATTTTAATGCCTGAAGAAATAAAATTAAAACTGTACTCAGCTCATGGAGTTAGCGATGAAACCATCTCCCTGATTCAGTTGAATAGAACTGATAGTATTGAGAGGTCATCTCAATTTAAAAATTCAGAATATAATTATTTAAACCATGGAGTTAGAGAAACTTACTTCATGCTTTATCTTTAAATTCACGTTCTAAACAATGCAATTAATGCTAACTTTGTTTATAGACAGATTGGTAGGAGCTGAATTGTATGACCCATTGAGTTAGAGAGAGTTAGTTCCTTTTCGTCCGTGGTATTATCAGAAATTGAAAGTTTGAGGTATTAAACGTGAAAAATTGGTTAGTTAGAGAGAGTTAGTCCCTTTTTTTCCATGTTATGACCAGAAATTGAAAACTTGAGATAAAAAGTTTGAGGTATTAAACTTGAAAAATTGGTTTGTTAGAGAGAGTTAATCCCTTTTCTTCCATAATATGACCAGAAACTGAAAACTTGAGATTAAACGTTTGAGGTATTAAACGTGAAAAATTGGTTTGTTAGAGAGAGTTAATCCCTTTTCTTCCATGGTATGACCAGAAATTGAAAACATGAGATGAAAAATTTGAGATATTAAATTTGAAGAATTGGTTTGTTAGAGATATTTATTTCCTTTTCTTCCATGTTATGACCAGAAATTGAAAACTTGAGATAAAAAGTTTGAGGTATTAAACTTGAAAAATTGGTTTGTTAGAGAGAGTTAATCCCTTTTCTTCCATAATATGACCAGAAATTGAAAACTTGAGATTAAACGTTTGAGGTATTAAACGTGAAAAATTGGTTTGTTAGAGAGAGTTAATCCCTTTTCTTCCATGGTATGACCAGAAATTGAAAACATGAGATGAAAAATTTGAGATATTAAATTTGAAGAATTGGTTTGTTAGAGATATTTATTTCCTTTTCTTCCATGTTATGACCAGAAATTGAAAACTTGAGATAAAAAGTTTGAGGTATTAAACTTGAAAAATTGGTTTGTTAGAGAGTTAATCCCTTTTCGTCAATAATATGACCAGAAACTGAAAACTTGAGATAAAACGTTTGAGGTATTAAACGTGAAAAATTGGTTTATTAGAAAGATTTAATCCCTTTTCTTCCATGGTATGACCAGAAATTGAAAACATGAGATTAAAATTTTGAGGTATTAAACTTGAAAAATTGGTTTGTTAGAGAGAGTTATTCCCTTTTCTTATCCATGTTATGACCAGAAATTGAAAACATGAGATGAAAAATTTGAGGTATTAAACGTGAAGAATTGATTTGTTAGAGAAAGTTATTCCCTTTTCTTCCATGTTATGACCAGAAATTGAAAACTTGAGATGAAAATTTTGAGGTATTAAACGTGAAAAATTACTTTGTTAGAGAGAGTTAGTCCTTTTTCTTCCATGTTATGACCAGATATTGAAAACTTGAGATGAAAATTTGAGGTATTAAACTTGAAAAATTGGTTTGTTAGAGAGAGTTAATCCTTTTTTTCCATGGTATGACCAGAAATTGAAAACTTAAAAATATGAAAATTTGTGGCATTAAATTTTAAAAATTTGTTTGTTAGAGAGAATTAGTAACTTTTCTTCCATGGTATGACCAGAAATTAGAAACTTGAGAAAAAATATTTGAAATATTAAACTTGGAAAAGTGATTGAAAAATTGGTTTGTTAGAGAGAGTTAGTCCCTTTTCTTCCATAGTATGACCAGAAATTGAAAACTTGAGACTAAAATTTTGAGGCATTAAATTTGAAAAATTGGTTTGTTTGAGAGAGTTAGTCCCTTTTCTTCCATGGTATGACCAGAAAATGAAAATTTGAGATAAAGAGTTTGAGGTATTAAACTTGAATAATTGGTTTGTCAGAGAGAGTTAGCCCTTTTTCTTCTATGGTATGACCAGAAATTAGAAACTCGAGTTATAAAATTTGAGGTATTAATTAAACTTGAAAAATTGATTTGCTAGACAACTAGAGGATCTAGGGGAGCGTACATTTTATATTAGGGGTTGGTATGGTATATATGTTTTGATTCGTATAAGAAATCGTATAAGAAATAGTAATATTGAATGGGAGCGGTGTATAGCTAGTATGTGTCTGTGGATATTGGGAGTGAATGGGAGGGTCGGCGGGAGTTGATGTCCGCCGGTTCTTGTTTCCCTTGTATGGCCGTGGTGTACTTGCACTGGAAGCGAGCGAACTTTGCTGATTTTTTAAACAGACCCTTTGCAAAAAATTGCATCATTCCTTGTGTTTCAAGAAGCGTGACTGAAAATTATAAAATCAGAGGATGTGCGTAGGAGTAAAGTGAAATATGAAAAATAATCAACAAACAGAGAGAAGAATTTAACTAGTTGCACTCACCAGAACTGATAATTTCACCACCATGCGAAATTAAATGTTTGTATACGGCCTCTAATGATTTAAAAAAAAAAAAAAAAAAAAAAAAATCTGATGTGGACAGAACAGGACTTTTCCTACACACTCAAATTCATTTTCTCTTTATTTCTTCCAAAATTCATTAAATTGAGTTTAGTCGAACCAAATAACTTATTTATGAATTATTTGACTTTACATGGAATTTAAAGTTTAATTCAATTTTTGTTTTATTTGGTGAATATGTATTGTCAAAGACGACGTTGCACGCACAAAATATAAATAAATAAATTAAATGTCTTGAAAATAGTTTGTCCTAGAGTTATGGGAATAAAAAAATTAAATAAAAATAAATAAATAGATTATTTTAAAAATGGATAGTCCTAGAGTTATGAGATTAAAAACATTAAATAAAAGAATAAATAAATAAATAAAATATTTTGAAAATAGTTAGTCCTAAAGTTATGAGATTAAAAACATTAAATAAATAAATAAATAAAATATCTTGAAAATAATTTGTCCTAGAGTTATGGGATAAAAAAAAAAAAAATAAAAATAAATAAATAAATTATCTTGAAAATAGTTAGTCCTAGAGTTATGAGATTAAAAATATTAAATAACAAAAAAATAAAAAAAATATCTTGAAAATAGTTAGTCCTAAAGTTATGGGATAAAAAATTTTTTTTTAAAAAATTAAAAAAATATATTGAAAATTGTTAGTCCTGGAGTTATAGGATAAAAAAATAAATGAAAAATAAATAAATAAATAAATAAAATATCTTGAAAATAGTTAGTCCTAGAGTTATTGGATAAAAAAATAAATAAAAAATAAATAAAAACATATATTGAAAATGGTAAGTCCTAGAGTTATGGGATAAAAAAATAAATGAAAAATAAATAAATAAATAAATAAAATATCTTGAAAATAGTTAGTCGTAGAGTTATGGGATAAAAGAAATTAAATAAAAATAAATTAATAAATAAATAAATTATCTTGAAGATAGTTAGTCCTAGACTTATGAGATTAAAAACATTAAATAAAAAATAAATAAATAAATAAATTATCTTGAAAATAGCTAGTCCTAGAGTTATGGGATAAAAAAAATAAATAAATAAAATATATTGAAAATGGTTAGTCCTAGAGTTATGGGATAAAAAAAAAAAATAAATAAATAAATAAAATATCTTGAAAGTAGTTAGACCTAGAGTTAAAGGATAAAAAAATGAAATAAAAAAATATATAAATAAATAAAATATCTTGAAATCCCTAGAGTTATGGGATTGGTCTTATTCTTCTCAGCATTAAAAATTACGTATAAAACAAGCATTTAATACTTGCATTTCAGCATATTTAGTCTTGTATTTCAGATTTTGTTAATTTTTGCGGGCCATTTTGCAAAAAAAGGCAAGGTTTTTTTTTTCCACAATCTAATCAACAGCAGAGTAACCGAGAATAACGAGTTACTTATCTATCAAATTTTGCAAAATTCTGTCAATTAGTTTTTCAGCTAAAATAGATACATACATTGTGAAGATAGACATATCGCACTGACATCACGTTATAAATTGATTTTCGGGTTCTAGAGTGCGATAAACGTGTAGATCCGTCGAAATCTTGAGTTACGATTTTCGACACGAATCCAATATTTTCTCTGTACATTTCTATGTATTGTAGGGAAAGTAAAAATGCCGGTGTGTAAAATGTACATAGCGTTCAATTAGGCTGAAAGAAATTTAACTTAGTATCTTTTAATAAAAAATTCGTTGAGATAACCATAATTGAAATTCTTGACTTATTCTAGTTTGCCTGAATTATAAGTATGAATAGTTGACTTCATTCCAAAGTAAAAGATCTGATGTGGGCTGCACATAACTTTCCTTATATAATGCAATGAATTTACTACTTTTACAGTAAAAAAAAACAGATTATGTTTTCAGTAGATATTTATATTCCTTCCAAGATATTGAATTTTCGTCAATGTGTCGTCATTCTCATTGATTTAGAGCCATTTTCATTCATTTGGCGAGTTTTTCGTTAATTTAGTAACATTTAAAAAAGTCGCCAAGTTGGCGATATTCCGCCAAATTCATCGCCAAAATCTCGCCAAACGTTATAGACGGAGAAATAAGTGCTTCTTACAGCAGATAAATGACTATTGGTCTTCAAATACAAAAGTATTACTCAAAATATATTTTTTCATGAATGGAACGAGATAGATCCAAGAGAATTATGTCACCGAATTTATCGCATGGTATTACATATGAAAAGTGAACATGTTTCTCAATAGGAAATATATTTTTTTTATATGACATTTTGGTAATTTTCTTGAAAAAGTGCAATATCTCGAGAACGGTTCATGCTAGCGTTCTAAAATTAATGTCAATCGTTTTCTAATGAAAAATTACCTAAGAAATATCTATTTGCGTAACTTTGTTAGAGGTTTTGATTTTTTGACGATTTTTTCAAAATTTCACTAGAAATTTCGTTTCACTTCAAATTTCGTTCGAATCGGTCCATTCATTTGTCAGTTATAGTCTCCACAGACTCACTGACACACACACACATACACACACACACACACACACACACACACACACACACACACACACACACACACAGACAGACATCACTTCAAAAATGTTCGATTCATGATCAGGGATGCTTGAAACGTGCTCTCTCGTCAAAAATTCGAATTCGAATTTTCGACCCCGTCACAATACTTTCCTTATACATTATGTATATAAGGAAAGTAATAGGACATCTACAAATCTATTTAAAACAAGAAAACTGCAATTGAAATTGGCTACATTTTAATTGTGAATCTTCATTTGTTGCTGGTCAATTGCAATCGAGCAAAAAATATCTAATAAGAATAACTAGAATATCTGAGCGAATTTTCCCATTAAAAGGTACTGTATAAAAATTTTTTTGCTCTATAATGGTGAACATTTTACAAATTGATATTTTTTGTTTGGGGAGGGGGATCGTAAGAAATTTAAATGTTTAATTTTTACTTTCTTTATATACATAATGTATAAGGAAAGTATTGTGACGGGGTCGAAAATTCGAATCGAGTTTACGACGGGAGAGCACTTTCAAGCATCCCTGATCACGAATCGAACATTTTTGAAGTGATGTCTGTGTGTGCGTGTGTGTGTCAGTGAGTCTGTGGAGACGATATCTCACGAACGAATGGAGCGATTCGAATGAAATTTGGTACAAAAATCACAATCCGTGAATACTGGAAGCTTATTGTTTTTAAACGCAATCGAATGTTCAGAACCCTCCAAAATTTTCGTGTGAAATTTTGAAAAACTCATTAAAAAATCAAAACCTTTAAAAATGTTAAGCAAATAGACATTTCTTATGTAATTTTTCCTTAGAAAACGATTGACATAAACTTTAGAACGCTAGCATGAACCGTTCTCGAGATATTGTACATTTTTCAAATAAATTTATCAAAAAATCCCATAAATTAAAAAAATAATATTAACTGTTGCGAAACATGTTCACTTTTCATATGTAATATAATGCAATAAATTTGGGGGCATTATTCTCGTGGATCTAGCTCGTTCCATTCATGAGAAAAGATACTTTGAGTAAGTAATACTTTTGTATTTAAACGCCAATAGTCATTTTTCTGCTATAAGAATAACTTATTTCTCCGTCCATAACGCTTGGCGGGATTTTGGCGGAATGTCGTCAATTTAGCGACTTTTTAAATGTTGCCAAATTAACGAAAATTTCGCCAAATAGATAAAAATGACGCTAAATCAATGAAAATGACGACTAATTGACGAAAATGCAATATCTTGGAAAGAATACAAATACGTACTATAAGAATAATCTATTTTTTTTTTTTGCTGTAAAAGTAGTAAATTCATTGCATTATATAAGGAAAGTCATGTGCTGCCCACATCAGATTTTTATGAATGTATCAGTTTAGGCGAATGTAACTATCATGGCTAAATTTTCCTTCTTTTGCTGATTATATTTCATATTTTACTTTACATCAACGGCCAAATTCCTTTCGGGATATACATTTTATACTTGCGAAAAAAATTTGGCAAAAATCTATGCAACCATTAAGAACAAGAATTTCATCTTTAAAAGCATCAGTTTGACTCGAACAGGACTGACTTAAACTTTCTTGGGTCGACCTTTATAATGTGAAGCGTTTGGTTCGGGTTGATTTTTTTTAAACCCTTGAATATTTAATATATTTTGTTAAATAGCAGGTTGTTAAATCATTGTTTGACAGTATTTTTTGAGAAACATTTTGCCAATTACCTGTAGTCTGTAGAAAGTTAGAGTTTCTCTGAGAGATTTTGTTTGCTTGGGTTACGTTGAGTTTGGACAGGAAACCAGCAGAACGCGAAAGCCCGTCATGCGATAATATCCGGTTAATACGAATTCAACTGTATTATAATAAGATATATTTGAATGCTCGAAATTGTGTTATCTTTAAAGAAACTCGATTATCTTTTAAAATGGTTCTTTTTGTTGTTTGCGTCGTTCTAGGTCGCAGAGCGATGTTTAGGGCCTGTAAAAACTTTAAAAAAAAAACAAAATTTTTTTCTCTGGCTTCCTGGAGGGAAGGGGGGGGGGAGGATTGAAAATTATGTCCTGTAAAGTTCTGTCCTGTCGTCTATATTATACGTACTTAAAGATTAAGTCTTGTGGGCAGTGCGGGGCTTGGCTTTAGGAATGGGCGCTCAGATTCAGTGACGTACTTTCTTTTTCTCCTTCGAAGCATGGGAAAATGTGTCGATGTTTTTAGCTCTCGCGTTCGTAATGATGAAAATAAATCAAAGCGCTCAGCTTTTGGAAATAATATAAATGACCAAATGCAAATTCTGAGTCAAATGCAAGCGGATATTACGGAACTCAGAGTCATTTCTAAAACTTCAATACTGCCTTTCCAAAAAGGCATTCTTGTTTCAATAGCAAGCTTAAAAGGACTTTATGATGACATGAAAGAAAATAATATTAAATACATAATGACAAGTAGAGTCAATCAAGATGCTTTAGAAAATATATTTTCCCAAATTAGAGGTCTTGTACGATTTTATAACCATCCTCTTACTACTGATTTCAAATCCCGACTTAAAACATTATTGCTTGGGTCTAAGCTTCCTATGCCAATAAATATAAATGTGGAAAATGACCAAGATCAAACACTAACTGCGACTTTATTTTTCATATTAGAAGAAAAAGACAATGCAGTCAGTATCACTGCAGATATTGAGCCTCAACATGACATTCATTTCAGTCCTGGTGTAAATGAAAAAGAAGCCTTGCGTTTTTTTTGCAGGATATTTGGCATATCATCACAAAGAAGCGCACTTAGGAACTTATTTATATCTAGAGGAATCAACATCCGAAAATGACAAAAAATGGATTGAATCTTTGTCAAGAGGTGGTTTAATTGTTTCACATGATTCCTGGTTAGAAACAGTCACAATTATAAGATATTTTTTTTAAACTACACGGGAATTTTATTTCTA
This sequence comes from Amaurobius ferox, assembly GCA_951213105.1. NCBI lineage: Eukaryota > Metazoa > Arthropoda > Arachnida > Araneae > Amaurobiidae > Amaurobius > Amaurobius ferox. The sequence continues at coordinate 29,656,825 of OX578150.1, read as the reverse complement.
ATTCAAGAAATATTTTAGAGAACCTCCAACTGAAAATAAAAGAACAATTTCCTGAAATAGCTCTTGATGTTGTAAGAACATATACCAGAACCAGAACCTTCTTTCGAATAAGGCACATAAATGAACAGACGAAAAGAAACGCCATGAAAAGAAAAGCTGAAAGAATTTCTGGTCATTCACGTGAAGAAATGAAAAATAAGCAATGGAGAGAGAGCTTTAAATTTTAAGGTTTACTCATGACCTAGTAGTTAGAAATTGACGGGCTGCGTGTGTTAGGTTTTCATGGTTTTCGTAACATGTAACATAAATGTGACGCAGCTTCCCTTAAAAAGTTCTCCATGAAGGCATTCCTCCTTTATAGAATGACCATTTTTAAAATTATCCTTCTCCCATAGGGGAAAATCCGTAACCCAGTCATTTGATCACTGACCTTTGTAACACCAGAATTAGTTGAAAGATCGTGAGATCAAATCTAGTAAAGTCACTAAAGAGGTATTGGGAGATATACCCCCCCCCCTCCCAGAAACCTATCGAAAACTATTGAAGTTAGAAGGAAGGATATTAGGAGAAATAGGAAAAAACTCATTTCATTATCGCCCCCCCCCCCCCCCATTTTATCTGTCGACTCAATTGATTAAAACCTACTGACTGTTTGGACGTGTTAGTTTTCATTGATTTTCAAACATATAACGTAAATAAGGCACAATTTCGGTAGATGTTCCTTTATGAAAGGCATTTTCAAAATCTGGTCACAACTGAACTTATTTAATCAATATCTCGTCCTATCTCTTTACTTTTTTTAATTTTAAAATTTTTTTTATCATGAAGTAACCATATTAAAAAATTGCCTATCGTTATATGAAATTCAGTGCTCATTTAATTTCTTGAATAATTCAATTTTTTGACCATCATGAAACAATAATAATACATAATTAAAGAAAACAATTATACTGATCTTTTGCATCGTACAAAATATGATTTCCCCATTTGTTCGCATTCGGAGAAGTCTTTAAATAATTGGATTTCGTACACATATTAATTTCATTATGAAAAAAAAAATAATATGAGCATTTTTCAGCCTGAAATCTTTAAGGACGTCACATATTTATTTATTTCTATAATTCTGAAAACTATTTTTGAATTACATTCAACAAGTCATTCACTGTCTTCTAATTTATTTTATCATGTCAAGTCTACAAGCATGATATTTTAAAGCAGTTCGATAAAAATGGACAGGTTTTGTTGGCTTATTTGTCTCAGATAGAATAATAGAGCCTTGTATTTTAGATAAATCCTCCGATATTTTACTGTGCACTTATTAAAGAAAAACTAATAACAATTTTAAAATGGAGTTTATTTATTTATAATATATATTTTAGCATAGTTTAAACAGCTCAATTGCTAATGTCAACGTTAGAGATGCTTAAAAACAACTCTAACAATACAGTCCTAAATAAAATTTATCATAGCTAGTTTTATTTAATATCACATTCTTATATATGAATAATGAAATCTAATCTATCATTTACTCGGTAGAAATTTCAATATACTATATGATGTATATTTAAATTAAGAAAATTGCTGCGGTATTCAATGTATTTCTTATGACAGCAACGGGTCTTTGGGACTAGTGACGCCAGTCGCCAAGGGAGGGGAGAATTCCAGCTGTTGGCGTACAATCTTTGGCCAACCTTACTTTTCAATAGACCTTGGTGTCGCTTCAGATGGATGAAAACATCGCCGAAATTAAAATAATGATGCTAAATTAACGTAAATGATGCTACACTAACGTAAATGACGCTAAATTGATGAATTAATTATTAAAATATTGAAATATATGGTTTATATTGCGTCTTGTAGATGCTATAAATATTGATAATTGCGAATTTATAGTTGCTCAAAATGTTAAGTTAATTGCATACTTCGAAATAGTTTAAGCGCCAAATGTGCAATTGTGCAGTGAATCTTATACATCGTTTTTTTCGCCGTGAAAGAAGTATATTCATTGCATTATATAGGGAAAGTTATGTGCTCCCATATCAGATTTTTTCGAAATTGAAAAACTTTAGGTTATTACATTCATATTTCCTTTAAATTTCCGTCTCAGAGAAGGAAAACCGTTACGGTTGCGATTCCGAATCAAATCAGTTCTATCCGAGAAATACAGGAAGCGTATGGAGTTTGATTCTGATGTGATTTATCGGTGTATATTATCAGTATATTACTCGATTGGTTATTTTTTTCTTCTATTTCCTTGATAAAAGAAAGCTGGAAAATAAAACATTGGCATCTCGTAGGGCTGTCTGCCATGTTTCTCTAGTACAGCAAAATTTTATTTATACAACTTAACACTAAACGTACCATGACCCGTCAAATCACCGGTTGTAAACTTTTGTTTAGAAAATTCGCATGTTATCTCTTTTTAACACTTTACAACATAGTTGAAAGTGTTTATGTCTTTGTTCATTCTGTCTGTCTGTCTGTCCATTAGCACGATAACTGTCGTAAAACTGGCTTTTTCAAAATGAAATTTTAGTATGTTTTTCAGACGGTCTGTGGGACCTATGGGAATATAAATGAATAATACCACCTAATTAGTTTTTTACTGAACCCGGGTTGAAAAAATGAAATACATTGAACCCTATGGGACCAAATGTTTCAAACGCGAATAAGCGAATTTAAAATTCACAAATTGCTTCGAAAATTTTAGGAAATATACGAATTATCCCATAAAATATATAAAAAAAATTTAGTAAAATATGTTAGGTAGTTTTTTAAATAAAAATTATTTAATATACGGAGAAAAACAAATTCAATTAAATACTGATTCTCGTTATATCCTCCAGAAAGAAAAAAAGAGATATATTATATAATAAATATCTTTCTAAGAGTCTAATTATTTTATATATGAGAAACGTTTCACATTTTAAAATAAATATGGCAGATAACAATTTTTCAAATTTTTAAATAAAATAAATTATTATAGTATTGTGATGAATGAAACGATTGGAAAAATGTTTATGAATGAAATACTGCTTTTATATAGAGGCGATGTATATTTCGATGACGTCATTTGAATAAAATTCATTTGTTTTAGATGAAGTTTTCAAATATAATAAATTATTATAGTGTTATGCTAATTTTAGAAATATTACCGAGGAATGTATCGCATTTTAGAGATGTTTAAACCAGGCAATTTATATTTCAATGCCGTCATTTGAATGAAGTTCATTTTCTTCGATGAAGTTTTCAAATATAATAAATTAATGTAGTATTGTGATAATTTTAAAAATATTACCGAGGAATGTATTGCATTTTAGAGATGTTTGTATAAAATTGCATTGAAGTTGGGAAGTGTTTCATAATCAATGCTTTATGCATGATTGATCTTTCTTGTTCTCACTCGACTTCATGACTTTTTCTATTACATGTATACAATCAATTTTTCAATATTTATTTTTCTTCTTCTTCTTCTTGTGTTTATATGATAATGACACATAGTGTACCGTTATCTACCACTACCGGTCATTAGACCGGGAGAAAAAATGTATTGCCTTATAATGTTATCGGGTCAGAAAATGTGATGTACATGCACATTCCACATATTTTCATCAGTTTCCTGCACATTTCTGCAAGGACTGCTGCGCAGTGAGTTCAGTTTAAGATAATTGTGTATTAAAATTTCAATAAAGTACGTAAAATTTCAAGTTGCAAGAAAAGGTGACAAAACTTAACAAGTATTACTAGTTAGTTTATATTTCGTTTTTACAACGGTACTACATTCCTAATTTTCAGCCTGAAAAATAGTCGAAATATTCAAGACACACCAAGTTCTTAGAAGAAATAAATAGCTTAAGCGAAGAGTTTTCGGAAATGGATGAAGGTGAACTTCCTGAAAGTGATGATATATTATTTGAAAATGATAATGATCTATTAAACTTTGAGTGTGAGCCTACAGACATCGACGATGAAGAGGAGAATATTGGGAATACAATAAGTAGAGGACGAAAAGAATGACATTGCTCTCAAGTTCTGAAGATGAGGATGAAAAAATGAGCAGTCTATTTCGATTGATGGCATTGTTTGGGAAAAAATGCCAATAGGTGCTACATCTGGGAGAGCAGCACTTCATAACATTTTCAAGGAAGAATCAGGTCCAACGGGATATGCAAAGCGTAATATTATAAAGGGTAAAGTGAAGACTGCATTTTCGTTGATAATTGACCACCGTATTATGAAACATATAAGAACAGAAGATATTCATATTTTGTTTTTACAGCGTTACTCCATTCCTAATCTTCATCCTGAAAAAATGTCGATATATTCAAGACACACCAAGTTCTTAGAAGAAATAAATAGCATAAGCGAAGAGTTTTCGGAAATGGATGAAGGTGAATTTTCTGAAAGTGATGATATATTATTTGAAAATGATAATGATCTATTAGACACTGAGTGTGAGCCTACAGACATCGACGATGAAGAGGAGAATATTGGAAATATAATAAGTAGAGGACGAAAAGAATGACATTGCTCTCAAGTTCTGAAGATGAGGATGAAAAAATGAGCAGTCTATTTCGATTGATGGCATTGTTTGGGAAAAAATGCCAATAGGTGCTACATCTGGGAGAGCAGCACTTCATAACATTTTCAGAGAAGAATCAGGTCCAACGGGATACGCAGAACGTAATATTATAAAGGGTAAAGTTAAGACTGTACCACCGTACTTGATACCGATACTTGACCACCGTATTATGAAACATATAAGAACATGCACGATAGAAGAATCAAATCGAGTTTCAGGAACAGAATGGAGTCTATTACCTTAAAGTTACTTCGTTTAATATTTCCTTACTAAAATCAATATTACCTGCATTCAATCAGAAAGAATAAGGTTTTCATTTAAAATCTGGCCACTTAATCGGTTACGGTACTAACAAGAGAGATCAATCATGTGCTTAAAGCATTGATTATGAAACACTTTCCAACTTCAATGCAATTTTATTTAAACATGTCTAAAATGCAATGCATTCCTCGGTAATATTTTAAAACTTATCACAATACTACATTAATTTATTATATTTGAAAACTTGAACTTTCATCGAAAAAAATGAACTTCATTCAAATGGCGGCATTGAAATATAAATTGCCTCGTTTAAACGTCTCTAAAATGTGATACATTCCTCGGTAATAATTTTAGAATTATCATAATACTACGATAATTTATTATATTTGAAAACTTCATCGAAAACAACTGAAATTCATTCAAATGACGTCATAGAAAAAATAACACGCCTGGCTCTCTCTATAAAAGCAGCATTTCATTCATAAATAATTTCTCATTCATGTCATTCATCACAGTACTATAATAATTTATTTTATTTAAAAATTAAGACCATGGAGCTACAAGTAATTAAACTCTATGCGTAAAACTTCATCGAAAAAAATCGTCCTGCCCTTTGTAAAATCAATGAATATTTCATTCATATCAGCTATGCAGACTCCATGAACTAAATGATTTTGTGTTAAAGAAATACAGCAATTCTAATACAACTCATTCTACATATTTTGCTGTTTACATTTTACTTAGGTGAAAAATAATCTTCGTTGCAGAAATAATCAAATTTGGATGAGCATTTAAACTCAAATATATTGTCATTGCGTTGTTTCAGTATGTAGATGCACAGAATTTAGGCAAAAATAAAGTGGTTTTTGGACGGATACAACACTCAATATGAATTAAAAAGAACTTTAAGAGTCACGGTTTTGAGACAAGATGGATGCCTTATATCATTTTGAAGTGGGTCACGTGATCATTTCATATCATGGTCACGTGATCGCTTCATATAAGAGGTGTTATTATTATTGTAATTTTTATTTAAAAACTACTCAATATATTTCGCTGAATTTTTTTTTTATATATTTTATGGAACAATTTGAATATTACCTAAAATTTTCGAAGCAATTTGTGGATTTTAAATCCGCTTAAAAAATGCTTGAAAAATTAGGTCCCATAAGGCTCAATGTATTTCATTTTTTCAACCCGGGTTCAATCCAAAACTAATTGGGTGATATTATTCATTTATATTGCCATAGGTCCTACAGACCGTCTAAACAACATACTAAAATTTCATTTTGATTAAGTCATTTTTACGGTAGTTATCGTGCTAACGGACAGACAGAGAGAATGAACAAAGTCATAAACACTTTTCAACTTTGTTGTAAAGTGTTAATAAGTATATATTGAGTGTCGGTACGTTTAGTGTTAAGAGACCAACAGACAACAGAATGCATATAGATATATAAGTAAGACCTATAATAATAAGGAAGACGTTATATAAACGTGTAATACAGTTGTAAAACTATTGCACAATTAAATATATCTTAAACGATTCATCGTAGACCCATATGATTTCAATTTATGCAAAGATAGACATGCAGACATGAGCGCCCATAGAATTATTTCATGGGGTCAACTTAAGGATAAGGCATACATAATCGATTAACTTTAATCGAAAATCATCGTATTATCCGGAGAAGCGCCAAATGAACACCCAAGTGCCAAAAGCCATGGGATACCTCTCTAATATCGTATCGGGCCTCTTTTAGCTAGGCGAAGTGTATCAACTCGTCGTGGCACGGACTCAACTAGTCGGCGGACGTCTTCAGGAGAAATATTCAGCCATGCTGTCTCGATAGCAGCCCATAATTGCTTGGTTGTGGTATATGGGCTGGAATTGGGGCTCGGATAGCTCTTTCAATCATATCCTAGATATGTTCCAAGGGGTTCATGTCTTGCAATCTAGGTGGCTAAATCATGTGCTGGAATTGTCCAGAATATTCCTTAAACCCATCGCGAGCAATATGGGCCCGGTCATACGGAGCATTATCATCCTGGAACATTGCATCGTTATAGGGGTACATGAAGTTCATAAACGGCTACAAATAGTCACCAAGCAGCTAAACACAGCGATTTCTTGTCAATTACCGTTTCAATTTAATCAGAGGACCCAATAAATGTCAAGTAAATATTCCCCACACCATTATGGAACCACCACCAGCTTTCACAGTGACTTGTTGGCAAATTGGATCCATAGCCTCATGTGGTTTACGCCACATCCGATTGTTGATATCATTAGCTCGTACCAACTGAAAATGTTACTCATGGGACCAAGCTACCTTCTTACAGTCATTTAGGGTCCAATGCATGTGTTCGCGAACCCAGGTGATGCGCTGAAGCCGATGATGTGCTGTGAGTAGAGGTACTCTAGTCGGTCTTCTGCAGCCATATTCCATCAACGCCAAATTTCGCTGCACAGACCTCACAGATAGTGCATCCCTCTTTGAATGTGGTAGTCAGTTGACGCAGTTTCATTCGTCTGTTAGCATGCACGCTTCTGCTCAGACATCGCTGGTCTCGATCATTCAGTAGACGTGGCCGCTCATTGCGCTGTCCCTTTTGGGAGATAATGTCTTGCATGAGGTAATATCGATACACCCCTGACACTGTCGATCGAAAACTCTTCAAAATCTTAACTACTTCTGAAATGCTATGCCCCATGCCTCGAGCTCCAACTATCATTCCACGTTTAAACTCGGTTAATTCCCATCGGGTAGGCATTAGCACGCAATTTAACGATTCACAAGACCGTCATGAGTCCAACAGACAACACTGATAACCATCTGGGTCTTTATATCCATTTAACGCCATGTGAGCGCCACATGTAAATTTGCATACTGCTATCCCATGAATTTTGGCACTTGAGTATATAATTCAACATTAAAAACATTGTGCTGTGAATATTATATAACATTTATTCATTTTTAAAGAAATCAATTCGTTGCAAATTTTTTTACTTTCCTTATATACATAATGTATAAGGAAAGTATTGTGACGGGGTCGAAAATTCGAATTAGAGTTTTCGACGGGAGAGCACGTTTCAAGCATCTCTGATCACGAATCGAACATTTTTGAAGTGATGTCTGTGTGTGTGTGAAAGTGTGTGTGTGTGTGAAAGTGAGTGTGTGTGTGTGAAAGTGAGTGTGTGTGTGTGTCAGTGAGTCTGTGGAGACGATATATCACGAGCGAATGAACCGATTCGAATGAAATTTGGTAAAAAAATCACAATCCGTGAATACTGGAAGCTTATTGCTTTAAAACACAATCGAATATTCAGAACCCCCTGAATGTTTGACTGAAATTTTGAAAAAATCATCAAAAAATCAAAACCTTTAATAAAGTTACGCAAATAGACATTTCTTATGCAATTTTTCCTTAGAAAACGATTAACATAAACTTTGGAATGCTAGCATGAACCATTCTCGAGATATTGCACATTTTTCAAATAAATTTATCAAAAAATCCCATAAATTAAAAAAAAATATTAAATGTTGAGAAACATGCTCACTTTTCATATGTAATATCATGCGATAAATTGGGTGACATCATTGTCGTGGATCTAACTCGTTCCATTCATGAAAAAGATAATTTGAGTAATACTTTTGTATTTGAACGCCAATAGTCAATTATCGGCTATAAGAATAACTTATTTCTCCGTCCATAACACTTGACGAGATTTTGGCGACTTATTTGGTGGAATGTCGCCAACTTGGCGACTTTTTTAAGTGTTTCCAAATTAACGAAAATCTCGTCAAATCGATAAAAATGACGCTAATTCAATGAAAATGACGACTAATTGTCGAAAATTCAATATCTTGGAGAGAATATAAGTATCTACTATAAGAAAAACCTATTTTTTTTTACTGTAAAAGTAGTAAATTCATTGCATTATATAAGGAAAGTCATGTGTTGCCCACATCAGACATTTTTTTTTTATGCAAGAAGAAATTTGAAAAAAACTGTATCGTTGGTCTAAATGATCATAATTATAACCACTCACTTTAAGGGGCTTGAAAATTTTGTTCAATCGATACCATACTTGACAATGTAACCCCGGGGGGATAATCCCCCCCCCCCCGAGGGGGCTAATGACGTCACGAACACAAAAATTGTATCGAGCTATTTTTCACAACAATGATTGAAACTATTATGTCTCGTCATCATTGATCCATTAATAACCCCTTTTATGCATGATTATGTCAAATTGTGTGTCCTATGCTGCCATGTTAAAAAAATCTGATGTGGGCAACACATGACTTTCCTTATATAATGTAATGAATTTATAAATTTTACAGTAAAAAAAATTTGATGTGGACAACACATGACTTTCGTTATATAATGTAATGAATTTACTACTTTTACAGTAAAAAAAAATTCTGATGTTTGGCAACACATGACTTTCCTTATATAATGCAATGAATATATTACTTTTACAGTAAAAATATAGGTTTTTCTTATAGTAGATACTTATATTTTTTTCAAGATATTGAATTTTCGTCAATTAATCGTCATTTTCATTATTTAGCGTCATTCTTATCCATTTGGCTATATTTCCGTGAATTTGGCAACATATAAAAAAGTCGCCAAATTGACGACATTCCACCAAATTCGTCGCCAAAATCTCGCCAAGCGTTATGGACGAAGAAATAATTTATTCTTACAGCAGATAAATGACTATTGGTGTTCAAATACAAAAGTATTACTTAAAGTATCTTTTTTCATGAATGGAACGAGCTAGATTCACGAAAATGATGTTACCAAATTTATCGCATGGTATTACATATGAAAAGTGAACATGTTTCGCAATAGGAAATATTTTTGTTTAATTTTATATGACTTTTTGATAAATTTTTTGAAAAATGTGCAATATCTCAAGAACAGTTTATGTTAGCGTTCTAAAATTTATGTCAATCGTTTTCTAATGAAAAATTACATAAGAAATGTCTATTTGCGTAACTTTATTAGCGGTTTTGATTTTTTGACAATTTTTTCAAAATTTCACTCGAAAATTTAGGGGGGTTCTGAACATGCGATTGCGTATAAAAACAATAGGCTTCCAGTGTTTACGGATTGTGCATTTTGTACCAAATTTCGTTCAAATCGGTCCATTCGTTCGTCAGTTATCGTCTCCACAGGCTCACTGACACACACACACACACACATACTTTCACACACACACACACACACACACACACACACAGACATCATTTTTAAAATGTTTGATTCGTGATCAGGGATGCTTGAAACGTGCTCTCCCGTTGAAAACTCGAATTCGAATTTTCGACCCCGTCACAATACTTTCCTTATACATTATGTATATAAGGAAAGTAATAGGTTATTCATATAGTAGATATTTATATTTTTTCCAAGATATTAAATTTTCGTCAATGAGTCGTCATTTTCATTGATTTAGTGTCATTTTTATCCATTTGGCGAGATTTTCGTTAATTTAGCAACATTTAAAAAATCGCCAAGTTGGCGACATTCCGCCATATTCGGGGTCAATGTCTCGCCAAGCGTTATGGACGGAGAAATAAGTTATTCTTATAGTAGATAAATTATTGGCGTTCAAATACAAATACAGTATTACTCAAAGTATCTTTTTTCATGAATGGAACGAGCTAGATCCACGAGAATGATGTCATCCAATTTATCGCTTGATATTACATATGAAAAGTGAACATGTTTCTCAACAGTTAATATATATTTTTTAATTTATGGGATTCTTTGATAAATTTATTTTAAAAATGGGCAATATCTCGAGAACGATTCATGCTAGCGTTCTAAAGTTTATCTCAATCGTTTTCTATGGAAAAATTACATAAGAAATGTCTATTTGCGTAACTTTATTAAAGGTTTTCATTTTTTTATGATTTTTTCAATATTTCACTCGAAAGTTTAGGCGGGTTCTGACCATTCGATTGCGTTTAAAAACAATAGGCTTCCAGTACTCATGGAATGTGATTTTTGTACCAAATTTCATTCGAATCGCTCTATTTGTTAAGATATCATCTCCACAGACTCACTGACACACACACACAAACACACACACTGACATCACCTCAAAAATGTTTGATTCGTGATCAGGGATGCTTGAAACGTGCTCTTCCGTCGAAAATTCGAATTCGAATTTTCGACCCTGTCACAATACTTTCCTTATACATTATGTATATAAGGACAGTAAATATATAAAATTTGGAATAAACTTTGAAGTTTTCGCTCGAATTACAAAAAAAAAAAAAACTATCTAGTTCTAGATTTTTCGATAACAAAGTCGTATATAAAATAAATTCCATTAAACAGCAATAATATTTGCGACAGCAACAGACAGACACACTGACAGACAAACAGATGGACATCACTCCAAAAATAGTCAAAACGTATTCTGGAGGTCCTAAAATATGAATTGAACATCAAAATCTCGAATTCACAAATTTTCGTGAAATAAATATTTCCTCTATACAATCTCTAAAACGATATTTTCTCTATACTATTTTAGATATTATGAGAAAGTAAAAATTAAATATTTAGCGGGCATGTCACAGATATGACATGGGACATAAATGGCCTCCTGTGCTTTTAAATCCTTCCCACAACCTCAATTAGTAGTACTCGAATTTCATGAATAGTTTATCTATACGCTGAACACATAGGTATACAGATTACAGATACTTATTGAACACGCTTTTATCTCTGTCACAAGTGTGTATTCTTTTTAAATTGAGTAAGGTTAATATTATAATGCAGAATGCCTTCTTTGATAGTTTGATGTAAGAATCCCGCCCCGCGATTGTTTTTACTTTCCCTGCAATACATGGTAATGTATAGGGAAAGTATTGGAATCATGTCGAAAATCGCAACTCGAGTTTTCGACGGATCTACACGTTTCAAGACCTCTAGAATACGAAAAAACTATTTTTAGCGTGACGTCTGTGAGTCTGTCTGTCTGTGTGTGTGTCTGTGCAATGCATGTATCCACTCTAACTCAAAAACTAATGGACCGAATTTCATAAAATTTGGTAGGTAACACCACTGGGTGTGACCCTGGTGCTGTTTAGTTTTTGGTACAATTCGGAAAAAAAGAACCCGCCTTTTTTTGTAAAATGGCCTGCAAAAATCTCATGTATTTACTCTAGCTGAAATAAAAATTGAACAAATTTCATAAAATTTGGTAGATTAATCACATGTGGGATACTCTTGTGCTGATTAGATTTTGGAACGAATCGGAAAAAAACAACCTGCCTTTTTTTAAGAAATGGCCCGCAAAAATCGCCAATATCTAACGTATGTTCAAATGTATCAATTAAATGCTTGTTTTATACGTAATTTTTGACGAGTAGAAGAATAAGAACAACTCTATTACTCTAGGACTAACCGTTCTCGAGATATTTGAGATTTTTTGCACTTTTTTATGCCGCCTTTGGAGAAATGTCCAATTACCAAATAAAAGTAGAAATTGAATTAAAAATGCAAATTTAGGGTTATTTTGTGCAATTAAACTCAATTTAATGAGTTCTTAAAGAATAAAGAAAAAGTGTATTTGAGCCTGCTGGGAAAGTCATGTGCTGCCTACATCAGATTTTTTTCTATGTTGGTTACTCTGTTTTTTAAACTGTTATCACTCAATGCCATTTAAATTTTGATGTATACTTTAAATTTAAATAGAAGTTTTTTTATACAAAATTAATGTTTAGTTGAATCCCGGCCCCCGGATATATTTTAAAAGAAAAATTGGCGCTTTACAAGATCGAGTTTGACACCCCCTATTTTAAACATGGTTGCACTTGGGAGAATGTCTATGCCCAAAAAACTGCTAACCTTGCCTTTGACAATTTTATGGCTGTTTTACAGTCTTGCTTTGAATCGTATCGATATGTGAGAGAGTCATCTCATAGGTCTTTAAAGTGTGGTTGGATAAATAATGAAATATTAAATAGTATCAGAGCCAAACACAAACTGCTTAGTAAAAGATGAAAATGGCCTATATGACACCTACAAGCATTTTCGTAACCAGCTAACTAGTGATATCAGGGATTGTGAAAATTCCTTTTATCAAAGGCTATTTACTGGTACTAATGAAAATATACGCAAGCAATGGACCATTGTTAACAATTTGGTAAGCTGCGTTGGTTCTACCGCTATTCACGCGCTTACCACCTCCCAAGGCGAAATGCTATTTATTACCAGGTCCTGATGCTTTTCGAAGGTCTTGATATTGCGGAGGAATTTAGCAGACGCTTCTCAAATCAACATCCCGATGATCCTACCAATGAAACTTGGAATATGCATGTAAGTGATGCTCTTCCCAATACTAGTGACTCTTTTTTCATTCAGCCTACTGATCCAAATGAGGTTTTGAGTACTCTTGGAAGTTTTCCAGGATCCAGTTCGCCTGGTTTTGATGGCATTACTGCTACCGTTGTTCATAATATTTCCCCATTTATATGTTATTGTTGTTGAGACCCAGACCGTCCGACCTATCAGAAAGGTGTAAGGTAACTGTTTGGATGGCCGGGAATTGCCACCCAATTTAGACCGGAACCCAGTGGGGGAGGCATCCACAGGGACCGTACCCTCCTTCCCCTACCACCAACTTCTCGGAAGGACTTACGGATCCACATGTTTAACGTGATCGTACTCCGCATGAACACGGCGGCAGTTGTGGCAGCGTGCAAATCCAGCGCGCAAACCACCGGGCTACCGCAACCGAAATCTGCCAACAGCACACGGTGTTCCCAGGTGGTCACCCACCCAAGTACTAACCGCGCCCGATGCTGCGTGACTTCGGTGATCTAACGAGAACCGGTGTTTTCAGAACGGTACGGCCGTTGGCCCCCATTTATATGTGATGTTTTTTCTCATATCATCAATTTAAGATTTGAAAATGTCTTATTTCCTGACGAATTGAAATTTGCTGTTATTATTCCAGTTTATGAGAAAAGTAATAAAAATAATCCCGATAATTACAGGCCTATTTTCCTTTTGTCCATTTTTGCTAAAACTATTGAAAAAATCTGATGTGGACAGCACATGACTTTCCTTATATAATGCAATGGATTTACTACTTTTACAGTAAAAAAAAAAATAGATTATTTTTATAGGTTTTTATATTCTTTCCAAGATATTGAATTTTCGTCAATGAGTCGTCATTTTCCATGTCGTTATCATCAATGAGTCGTCATTGATTTAGCATCATTTTTATCCATTTGGCGAGTTTTTCGTTAATTTAGCAACATTTAACAAAGTCGTCAAGTTGGCGACATTCCCCCAAATTCGTCGCCAAAATCTCGCCAAGTGTTATGGACGAAGAAATAAGTTATTCTTACAGCAGATAAATGACTATTGGCGTTCAAATACAAAATTATTACTCAAAGTATCATTTTTCATGAATGGAACGAACTAGATCCACGAGAATGATGTCACCCAATTTATCGCAAGGTATTACATATGAAAAGTGAACATGTTTCTCAATAGGAATTTTTTTTTTATTTTATATAACGTTTTGATAATTTTTTTGAGAAATGTACAATATCTCGAGAACGGTTCATGTTAGCGTTCTAAAAGTTATGTCAATCGTTTTCCAATGAAAAATTACATAAGAAATGTCTATTTGCGTAACTTTATTAGCGGTTTTGATTTTTTGATGATTTTTTCAAAATTTCACTCGAAAATTTAGGGGGATTCTGAACATTCGATTGCGTATAAAAACAATAGGCTTCCCGTGTTTACGGATTGTGATTTTTGTACCAAATTTCGTTCGAATCGGTCCGTCAGTTATCGTCTCCACAGACTCACTGACACATACACACACACACACATACTTTATCACACACACACACACACAGACATCACTTTGATAATTTTTGAATGCCAATAGTCATTTATGTTTGATTCGTGATCAGGGATGCTTGAAACGTGCTCTCCCGTCGAAAACTCGAATTCGAATTTTCGACCTTTTCTTATGAATGGAACGAGCTAGATCCACGAGAATGATGTCACCCAATTTATCGCATGATATTACATATGAAAAGTGAACATGTTTCTCAACAGTTAATATATTTTTTTAATTTATGGGATTTTTTCTATAAATTTATTTGAAAAATGTGCAATATCTCGAGAACGGTTCATGCTAGCGTTCTAAAGTTTATGTCAATCGTTTTCTAAGGAAAAATTACATAAGAAATGTTTATTTGCGGGTGTCTATTAAATACATATGTCTATTAATTACATAAGAAATGTCTATTAAAGGTTCTGATTTTTTAATGATTTTTTCAAAATTCCACTCAAAAATTTAGGGGTGTTTTGAACATTCGATTGCTTTTAAAAGCAATAGGCTTCCAGTATTCACGGATTGTGATTTTTGTACCAAATTTCATTCGAATCGCTCCATTCGTTCGTGAGATATCGTCTCCACAGTCTCACTGAAACACACACATAGACATCACCTCAAAAATTTTTGATTCGTGATCAGGGATGCTTGAAACGTGCTCTCCCGTCGAAAACTCGAATTCGAATTTTCGACCCCGTCACAATACTTTCCTTATACATTATGTTATATAAGGAAAGTAAAAATAATTAAGTATTTGAATTCCATAAATTTTTTCAATTTTCGCCAAATTGTGTTTCGCGAAAATGAAAGTACCGAGGACGCCTTAATGAAATGTCTTGGGGAAATTAATGAGGGTTTAAATGCTGGCCATAGGGTTACTGGTGTGTTTTTGGACATCAAGAAAGCATTTGATTGTGTTGATCATAATATCTTGCTGCATAAATTGCAGAGGATTGATATTCAGGACTTTGTGTAGGAATGGTTCAGATTTTAATTCAATGGGCATGAGCAATCCGTTAAAATTAGTTCTGCTATAAGCAAACAAAGTTTGTTAAGCAGGGTGTTTTCCAGGGTTCGGTTCTGGGCCCGATCTTGTTTCTTGTCTGTTTCAATGACTACTGGTTGTTTAATTTTAATGGGACTTTGACTGCTTTTGCTGATGATATTGCTTTATCTTATCATGGGACTACATATCCTGATGTCTTGAGAAATATGGAAGACGATCTGGCTGTTATATATTAGAAAATGGTTCTGTGTTAATAATATTGTTCTCAATATCAAAAATCTGATGTAGGTAACACATTACTTTCCTTATAATATGTAATGAATTTACTACTTTTGCAGTAAAAAAAAATGTTTTTCTTATAGTAGATACTTATATTATTTCCAAGATATTGAATTTTCGACAATTAGTCGTCATTTTCATTGATTTAGCGTCATTTTAATCCATTTGGCGAGATTTTCGTTAATTTGACAACATTTCAAAAAGTCGCCAAGTTGGCGACATTCCGCCAAATTTGTCGCCAAAATCTCGCCAAGCTTTACTGACGGAGAAATAAGTTATTCTTATAGCAGATAAATGACTATTGGCGTTCAAATACAAAAGTATCACTCGAAGTATCTTTTCTCATGAATGGAACGAGCTAGATCCACGAGAATGATGTCACCAAATTTATCGCATGGTATTACATATGGAAGGTGAACATGTTTCTCAATAGGAAATATATCATTTTTATTTTATATGACTTTTTAATAATTTTTTTTAAAAATCAGCAATATCTCGGGAACGAATCATGTTAGCATTCTAAAATTTATGTTAAGCGTTTTCTAATGAAAAATTACGTAAGAAATGTCTATTTGCGTAACCTTATTAGTGGTTTTTATTTTTGGACGATTTTTTCAAAATTTCACTCGAAAATTTAGGGGATTTCTGAACATTCGATTACGTTTAAAAACAATAGGCTTCCAGTGTTTACGGATTGTGATTTTTGTACCAAATTTCGTTCGAATCGGTCCATTCGTCCGTCAGTTATCGTCTCCGCAGTCTTACTGACGCACACACGCGCACACACACACACACACACACACACACAGACATCTCTTCAAAAATGTTTGATTCGTGATCAGGGATGCTTGAAACGTGCTCTCCCATCGAAAACTCGAATTCGAATTTTCCATCCCATCACAATACTTGCCTTATACATTATATATATAAGGAAAGTAAAAATCTAGACTTATTTGTTTTGCCTTGTCCAAAAAATCTTTATTTATCTTTGTGTTAAAATATCGTACTTGTTGTAATACAAATATTTCTTGCAATTGTGAAGCAAATAATGAAAAAGTACTTCTGAAATGATCATTTATTTATCATTAATAAGGATCCCGATATTTTAATGATTTTTTTTTTAAATTCATTCGAAAATTGCGTGAGGGGGAATATTCCAAATATTCGATTGCATTTAAAATCAGTATTGTTCCAAAATTCACAGATCTTAGTAATAGCATCAATTCTTTTTTTAAATGCTCCATTCGTTCGGGATATATTGACACAGACTGACTTATACACACACTTACACATGCTAGCATACACACACACTTACACATATTAGCATACACACGTACTTACACATACTACCATACACACACTCTAACATACACACACACTTACACATACTAACATACGCACACACACCACCTCAAAACGTTCGATTCAAGTTTAGCGATGCTTGAAACGTTCTCCTCCGTCGAAAACTGGAACTAGTATTTTCGACTCCATCACAATACTTTCCTTATACATACATTATACTATGTACGCAGGGAAAGTAATAACCATAAAAATTGGCCTGAAATCTAAATGATAGCTCAAAGCGTGTTACTTTTTACGCACGTTTTTCATTTCCAAACTCCAAATCTTGACTACTGATCGGTACAGAAACGACAATCGCTGCAGAGATGAATCGATAAATGAGCAATCTCAGAAGCATTTCTCTGTCAACACGCCAATCAAAAGTGCATTCAGTTCACCAAAGCTCGAAATGAGCTACTTTTTTTTTTTATCAGGCCTCCTGACAGACGTCATGCTTTTTAACTGGCAGACGATAGATTTTTCAATCCATCTTCTGGTCGTCCATGTTTCGCTACCCTCCAGTGAAAATGCTCGCAAACAACCCTTTCTTGAATTCCTTGTTACATTAGTTCCTTCAGCGCAGATGAAGGAAATTCCGGAAAATTCACGGATGTGTATTTGCACATCCCTTTAGAATTGGAGATGTCTAATTATGATTTGTTGAGAATTTGTAATTGAAATTAAATCTTCACACATGCAATTAAACCTGGTTATAGTGGTATTATCCACTTAAATGCGCAATGAAAGAAGGCCAGTCTCCCGATTGCAATCTCAAGGGCTGGAAAAAAAAACACTAATGTATACTAATTAAGTCTGATTGAATCCAAATCTGAAATCCCTCGTTTAAATTAACATCTGGATCTGGAGAAATAGCCTCTCAAAGTTAGGATTTATTGCTATTTTTGTGAGAATTTTCTCTTCTCTAGAGAAAAGTGATGTTTGAGCCTTTCCATGAGAAAAAAAACCCAACTGTCACCTCACTAATGCTGAATCCAAGGAGAAAAAACATTTTTAAAGTAATCCTTTCTAAATTGAGTTATTTCCCGCAGAAGCTAATAAGTTTTCACAAAAAATTCAGAGGGGGGGGGGGGGGGGGGGGGGAATAGAAAATAAAAGTGTTTAAATTTTTAGAGCAAAAATTTTCTCACTCAAAAAATTGTAAATATTGCGTTTAAAATTTAATTATTTCTTTTTCTTCTATTCAGCTCTATTACTACTGTTTTTCTATTACTTTCTATTTCTATTCTATTATTCTGCTTTTATTACTCGCTATCTTTATATATTTTGTTTTTACTTTCCCTATATACATAATGGATAAGGAAAGTATTGTGACGGGGGTCGAAAATTCGAATTCGAGTTTTCGACGGGAGAGCACGTTTCAAGCATCCCTGATCACGAATCAAACATTTTTGAAGTGATGTCTGTGTGTGTGTGTCAGTGAGTCTGTGGAGACGATAACCGATGAGACGATAACGATAAGACGAATGGACCGATTTGAACGAAATTTGGTACAAAGATCACAATCTATAAACACTGGAAGCCTATTGTTTTTATACGCAATCGAATGTTCAGAACCCCCTAAATTTTCGTGTGAAATTTTGAAAAAATCGTCAAAAAATCAAAACTGCTAATAAAGTTACGCAAATAGACATTTCTTATCTAATTTTTCATTAAAAAACGATTGACATCAATTTTAGAACGCTAACATGAACCGTTCTCGATATACTGCAAAATTTTCAAAAAATTATCAAAAAGTTACATAAAAAAAAAAAAAAAAATTCCTATTAAGAAACATGTTCACTTTTCATATGTAATACCATGCGATAAATTGGGTGACATCATTCTCGTGGATCTAGCTCGTTCCATTCATAAAAAAGATACTTTGAGTAATGCTTTTGTATTTGAACGTCAATAGCCATTTATCTGCTGTAAGACTAATTTATTTCTCCGTCCATAACGCTTGGCGAGATTTTGGCGACGAATTTGGCGGAATGTCGCCAACTTGGCGACATTTTTAATTGTTGCCAAATTAACAAAAATCTCGCCAGATTGATAAAAATGACACTAAATCAATGAAAATGACGACTAATTGGAGAACATTTAATATCTTGAAAAGAATATAAGTATGTACTATAAGAATAACATTTTTTTTTTAACTGTAAAAGTAGTAAATTCATTGCATTATATAAGGAAAGTCATGTGCTGCCCACACCAGATTTTTTTTTTTTTTTTTGCCCCATTTTTCATATGTGTTAGTGCTTATTTGGCGGAAATATAAAAGAAAGTGGTGGATTAGAATTGAAAATGACCATTTCTGTTTGTGAGAAAGAAAAATTACTCGCTTCGGCGGAGACCTTCTAACAAGGATTCAAGCAGGGCGTAGCCCACAGGCTCTGCTGGTTGTCTGTAACGATACACCTGCACACCACAATATTTTTTGCGATCCCGACAGACTTATAGTATTAATGAATATCGAATTTATCTATAAGGATAATTTGTTTTTGAATGAACCTCTGTATAATGATATTTTTGCGTTTTGTAAACTTTGGCTATGTGTCGTATCTTGCATCCAAGGCTTTTCAAAGCAATAGAGCCAATCCATTATTGTTAAAGAATATCGTACATGTTATTATATCTTGGCTGTTATTACATATTATTACATATTTGGCTCTAAATGCTAATATATTCTTTGAAACATTACAGAATTTCAGTCTTACATTGCCAAATGTTCTAGATATATCTACCTCCGCAAGATGGTGTGAAAAATATATATGGCGACTGTAAAAAGCAAGCAAACAAAAATATCCGATTAATTCTCTTCTTAATTAAAGACTAAAGACTTTATATAATGATTTAGATTCTGTTTAACGTACATATAACATGATTATACGCTAACATAATGTTCAGCCAAATCAAAAATTTTCTTTTGCAACGATAAGTTACTTTATGTATGGAATTCCACTTTGAAAGGTGTATTAGTCTATTCGTGTTTAATTCAGTCAGAAAAATTGATTATTTTGCTTGTTTAAGTATAAAATAAGCAGCGATGCCTTAGTTGTTCAATATTAGATGCATGTAGGAATACAAATATATTTCTGTTAACATAATCTGCAAATTATTTTCTACTCAAAGTGATGTTTAGATTCATGAGTATTAAACGAAATTTCAAGCATCTTAAATTACAATATCATTGTCGAATTTCTCATGCACTAATATTTCATATCGTTTATATTCGATTGTATCAAATATACAGGGTGTTTCAAAAAGGCTGAACAGGCTTATTACTTTTGAATCGCTAATGTTAGACACATAATTAAAACAGTTTTTAAACAATACTACGTTATTAGCATTAAAAAAACAACAGAAAATAACTTTTCATATAGTCTCTTTAGCAAAGAAATTTAAATTGATGAAAAAATGTGTATAAAATCTGGATTCAGTTAAAAACTTATGGTACTTGAGAAACTTGTGATGATCTTCATGAGACAAATTTTTGGGGGGCCGTCTATCAATTGAAGAATGGTTTGCAACAAAACAAATACACAAAGTTACACTTTATTTTGTTTTATTTTGTGGAGGGTCCCTAAATTCATACGAAAATTGCTTGGTGAAAGCGTCTTTTTCGGTGTAAATCAGGAATTTTGTTTTATTTTTCACACTTTGGTTTTATAGTTATAATTACCAAACTCGATAATTATTAAAATAAAGTTTATGAATATTTTTCTGATCATTAGAAATGTTGCCCTAAAGGGGTCTTAATGGTGTAAATCAGGTGTAAATTAGGAATTTTGTTTTATTTTTCACGCTTTGGTTTTATAGGTATAATTACCAAACTCGATAATTATTAAATTAAAGTTTATAAACATTTTTCTTAATATTTGACATTTTGCCCTAAAGGGATCTTATTGGTGTAAATCAGGTGCAAATCAGGTAATCTCTTCGGTGTAAATCAGGAATTTTGTTTTATTTTTCTTATCATTAGACATTTTGCTCTAAAGGGGTCTTAATGGTGTAAATCAGGTAATCTCTTCGGTGTAAATCAGGAATTTTGTTTTATTTTTCTTATCATTAGACATTTTGCTCTAAAGGGGTCTTAATGGTGTAAATCAGGTAATCTCTTCAGTATAAATCAGGAATTTTGTTTTATTTTTCTTATCATTAGACATTTTGCTCTAAAGGGGTCTTAATGGTGTAAATCAGGTGTAAATCAGGTAATCTCTTCAGTGTAAATCAGGAATTTTGTTTTATTTTTCTTATCATTAGACATTTTGCTCTAAAGGGGTCTTAATGGTGTAAATCAGGTGTAAATCAGGTAATCTCTTCAGTATAAATCAGGAATTTTGTTTTATTTTTCTTATCATTAGACATTTTGCCCTAAAGGGGTCTTAATGGTGTAAATCAGGTGTAAATCAGGAATTTTGTTCTATTTTTCACGCTTTGGTTTTATAGGTATAATTACCAAACTCGATAATTATTAAATTAAAGTTTATAAACATTTTTCTTAATATTAGACATTTTGCCCTAAAGGGATCTTAATGGTGTAAATCAGGTGTAAATCAGGTGCAAATCAGGTAATCTCTTCGGTGTAAATAAGGAATTTTGTTTTATTTTTCTTATCATTAGACATTTTGCTCTAAAGGGGACTTAATGGTGTAAATCAGGTGTAAATCAGGTAATCTCTTCGGTATAAATCAGGAATTTTGTTTTATTTTTCTTATAATTAGACATTTTGCCCTAAAGGGGTCTTAATGTTGTAAATCAGGTGTAAATCAGGAATTTTGTTTTATTTTGCACGCTTTGGTTTTATAGGTATAATTACCAAACTCGATAATTATTAAATTAAAGTTTATAAACATTTTTCTTATCATACATTTTGCCCTAAAGGGGTCATATGAAATGTTGGATTTCGTATTTTTATGCAAATGCCTCAACAGTTTTGATAATGTTTGAGACAAACTTTTCCTACGATTCAAAACAATTTTCAAATTGTAAGTAGGGCAGAGTGGGCCACGGGGAGACACATAACACAGTAAGACAAAGCCTTTCTTCCGATTTTCTTAAAAGTGTTGATAAATGGTTACATGCAATGGCAATAAATTCACCAGGTGTATTCTGGGATAAGAACACACTAAAAAATACGGGTAAATCACACAAAAAATTGGGTTTACTGCCACTAAAATGGCGCTTTTAAACAGATAAATTTCCAGTTACACACTTAAAAATCTGATGTGGGCAACACATTACTTTCCTTATATAATGCAATGAATTTACTTCTTTTACAGTAAACAAAATATGTTTTTCTTATAGTAGATACTTATATTCTTTCCAAGTTATTGAATTTTCGACAATTAGTCGTCATTTTCATTGATTTAGCGTCATTTTAATCCATTTGGCGTGATTTTCATTAATTTGACAACATTTTGAAAAGTCGCCAAGTTGGCGACATTCCGCCAAATTCGTCGCTAAAATCTCGCCAAGCTTTACTGACGGAGAAATAAGTTATTCTTATAGCAGATAAATGACTATTTGCGTTCAAATACAAAAGTATTACTCGAAGTACCTTTTCTCATGAATGGAACAAGCTAAATCCACGAGAATGATGTCAGCAAATTTATCGCATGGTATTACATATGAAAAGTGAACATGTTTTCCAATAGGAAATATATATATTTTTTATTTTATATGACTTTTTGATAATTTTTTTTAAAAAATGTGCAATATCTCGAGAACGGTTCATGTTAGCGTTCTAAAATTTATGTTAATCGTTTTCTAATAAAGAATTACATAAGAAATGTCTATTTGCGTAACTTTATTAGCGGTTTTTGATTTTTTGACGATTTTTTTCAAAATTTCACTCGAAAATTTAGGGGGGGTTCTGAACATTCGATTACGTTTAAAAAACAATAGGCTTCCAGTGTTTACGGATTGTGATTTTTGTACCAAATTTCGTTCGAATTGGTCCATTCGTTCGTCAGTTATCGTCCTCCACAGACTCACTGACACACACACACACACACACACACACACACAGACATCACTTCAAAAATGTTTTGATTCGTGATCAGGGATGCTTGAAACGTGCTCTCCCGTCGAAAACTCGAATTCGAATTTTCGACCCCCGTCACAATACTTTCCTTATACATTATGTATATAAGGAAAGTAAAAAATTAGTTCATATTATATAAATCACGGAAATTTCCTTACTTTTACAAAATAACACGATTTATGGTTTATCCCCCCCCCCCCCTAAGTACAAAAAAACCCCTTCCCTCCAAAAGTTACACAATCTCAAAAGGGTTTTGCTCCAAGTCCTCGCAGGCCCGAAGCTGTAATTACAAGTCTATATATGAATATATTATTTTATTCATTTATATAAGAATTAGCGAAATGATAGATATCTTCTTATTTTACACTGAAAAACACCGTTTTAAACAGGTAAAGAGGTAACATGAGATGTTCATTTTATACACTAGTTTATCTGCTTAATTGGGTCCCCTCTTAAAGGACCTTTTTAGGCAGGTAAGCAGGTGTGGTAGCAGTTATTACAAACCAGTCATTACATCCGCGTTTTACACGTTCTCAATGACTAGTGGCGGATAATGGCCAATGTGACACCCAAATTATGTATTTATTGTTTTGGAAGCCCATACGGATCGAATCGGATTGAATAAGAGCAAAAACTTAGATTTTAGTTAAAGTAGAACTAACTGCTTGATCACTAAGTAAAGTGGCTTTGAGTTTCTTTTATTTATTATTCCTTTGTACCTTAGCAGCATTTAATATCGGTCCAATATTGAACAAATGGAGCGTTAAAAAAAATATTTGGTACTACTCTAGTAGCATTTAATATTGGTTCAATATTGAACTAGTATTGTATGTCTTGGCATTACGTTAGAAATATTTCCAATGTAATCGCAATATAGGGCAAACATTGGGGTTACATTGGCCTCCAATATTGGCTGATATTTTCATTAGAATATCATGCCAATATTGGTGTTACATTGGATATATTGCCGTAATACTGTCCCAATATTTTAAGCCAATATTGGGCCAATTCTGGCAAAATGCCCGCTTTATATTGGTCCAGCATTTGAGCCAATAATGAACCAATATTGGATTGCTCCTAGGGTACCGACACCCGTAATTCGAATCTCGGAAATTTCGGATTTTTCTCATTTGTCTTGAAGCTGAAATTGATCGAATGACACCAAAACCAAGATTTTAGCTATAGTGAAATTGTTCGATAAAGTTGATACGTCAACCCCCCTCACCCCCGACTCATTAGTTTAGTTTATATTATATAAATCACGGAAATTTCCTTACTATTACAAAATAACACGATTTATTCTTTATCCCCCCCCCCCCTAAGTACAAACAAGAAAGATCAATCATGCTTAAGCACTGATTATGAAACACTTTCCAACTGAAATGCAATTTCATTTAAAAATTTCTAAAATGTGATACATTCAGTGGTGATATATTTTACATTACTACAGCACTACAGTAATGTATTATACTTAAATATTTAAAACTGTATCGAAATATAAATCATCTGATTCTCTATGCAAAATCAATGAATATTTCATTCATATAACTTGTATTCCAGACTCCAGAGCTAAATAATTTTGTGTGAAAAAAATTCAGCAATCCTTATGTAACTCACCTTACAATCGCTTGAGATATTTGCATTCTGCATATGTTAAAATTAGACTTCGTTGAAGAAATAATAAAAGTTTAGGGATCATTTAAAAGCACAACTGTTGTAATTGCATAGGCACGGAATTTAGATACACAGATAATACACAGATACACAGAAAATATATGTGTGTGTATTCAAAGTATTGGAATCGTGTCGAAGAACGGAACTCGAATTTTCGAAGAATCTACACGTTTTGGGACTTCTAGAACACAAAGAAACTATTTTTAGGAAGACGTCTGTGTGTGTAAGGGTGTATCTGTGTATGTTTCTGTGTGTCTGTGCGGATATTCCATCCACTCTAATTGAAAAACTAATGGTCCGAATTTCATGAAATTTGGTAGGTATGTTTTTTGTGGGAAATCCTGATGTTCAATAGATTATAGTACGATTCGTAATAAAAGAATCTGCCTTCTTTGCGAAAGGGCCGGCAGAAATTGCCTTTATCCACTGTAGCTAAAAACTAATGGAACAAATTTAACAAAATTTTGTGTATAATATTTCAATAACCTACAAGTAATTTATATACCAAATTTAACAAAATTTGGTATATAAATCATTTGTAGGTTATTCTAGTACGAGTCGGGAAAAAGGAACGGGCTATTTTTGCGAAATGGCCCTCCAAAATTGTTAAATATAAAAATAAAAGACTACGTGTGCTCAATTATATCAATTAAATTCCTATTTTATACTTGATTTTTGACAACAAAAAGAATAAGACTAACCCCATTACTCTAGGACTAGCCGCTCTTGAGAAATTCTAGTTTTTTCGCGTTTTCGCTACGCCACCTTCGGCAATAAGTCCAGTTATCAAATGAGAACCAAATTTTAGTTTAACGTGCAAATTCAATGTCATTTAAAATACTTATGACTGTTATTGTGTGCAGATAAACTCAAATTATTATTGAAGAAATAAAGAGAACGTGAATATGAATCTTCAGGGAAAGACATGTGCTGCCTACATCAGAATTTTTAACAATATTATAACAATGATTTATAGAAGTGAACGGGGATTATTTGCAGGCCATTTCAAAAAAAAATGTATGAGCTATATTTAAAGATCCACCAAATTTTTGTCGAATAAAATGTTCAACAAATTTAAGCTGTGTACCAAATTTTAACTTTCTAGGACGTAGGAAAGTGCATTAAAAATGCCATCAAATAAGTATATCATGAAGAGTTATATAAAATTAAAAAAATAATGAAAAATTGTTATCTATCAAATTTATTTAAAAATGTGAAGCCTCTCTCATATACAAAATAATTAATCTCCTGGAAAAATATTTATTATATAATATATCTCTGTTTTCTTTCTGGAGGATATCCCAAAAGTCAGAATTTAAATGAATTTGTTTTTTACTCTATATTAAATAATTTGTAATTAAAAAACTTCTTAACATATTTTACTGAAATTTTTTTTATATATTTTATGGGATAATGTGAATATGTGCTAAAAATTTCGAAGCAATTCGTGAATTTTAAATTTGCTTAAAAAATGTTTGAAAAATTATGTCCCATAGGGTTCAATGTATTTCATTTTTTCAACCCGGGTTCAATAAGAAGCTAATTGGGCGATATTATTTATTTATATTCCCATAGGTCCCACAGACCGTCTGAAAAACATACTAAAATTTCATTCCGATAAAGTTATTTTTACGGCAGTTATCGTGCTAACGGACAGACAGACAGACAGAATGAACAAAGTCATAAACACTTTTCAACTTTGTTGTAAAGTGTTAAAAACCCCTTCCTCCAAAAGTTACACAATCTCAAAAGGGGGGCGCGGTAGCCCATTGGTTAGCGCGCTGGAGTTGCACTCGGTAGGCCCGGGTTCGATTCCAGCCACTACCGAAACTGCCGCCGTGTTCATGCGGAGTACGATCACGTTAAACATGTGGGTCCGAAAGTCCTTCCGAGAGGTTGGTGGTAGGGGAAGGAGGGTACGGTCCCTGTGGATGCCTCCCCCACTGGGTTCCGGTCTAAATTGGGTGGAACTTCCCGACCGTCCAAGCAGTTGCCTTACACCTTTCTGGTAGGTCGGACGGTCTGGGTTTCAACAACAACAATCTCAAAAGGGTTTGCTACAAGTCCTCGCAGGACCGAAGCTGTAATTACAAGTCTAGAGTACCCTGTTAAAGAATCTACAGTACCCTGTTGAAGAATCTACAGTACCATGTTGTTCTACAGTACTATGTTGTAAGATTCTAATCCTTCTTCACATCAGAGATAGAATCTTACAACATGGTACTGTAGAACTGCAAATACAGCTTCGGTCCTGCAAGGGCTTGAAACAAACACTTTTGAGACTTCATATTTCTGGAAATACTTTTTTTTTTCCAATACTTTTTGCAGAAATATTTATCGACATTTTATGATAATGGTATAGCAGACATTAATTGTACTTTTCCGCTTCTGAAAATCTCTCATATCTTGTAGAATATTGATTATTTCGAAGTGTTTATCGAAGCTTCGGAAAGTCGCCAAATTGGCGATAAATCGCAAAATATGGCAACCCTGGACTCACATCATCGGAAAGGATGCCTTTTTGGGTGGTGTCTCAGTCTGGTCTTTTAAAGAAACAAAGTGAGAGTGGGAGGGGAGGCTCCAAATCATTTATAAGTTCGTAACATTATTAATTATAAAATTGGTATTGATTAAAATATCCATTAGATAAAATCAGTTTCAGAAAATCCTGGTACAGTCTGTTTACAATCGCCGGAGTAAAACAAACCAATTATGCAATCACATGCAGAATTTCATAAAGCTCCAATTTCTCGTTAATAGAAAAACGTTAATCCAAAGGGAAAGTCAGTATAAGATTTTGATTTTAATAACGTCTATGTTTGGGTATCCAGATGAAACCAGGGTGTTACAAAATTTTTTAACCCGTAGGATGTATATAATAGGTAAACATCACTAACTCAATCAGTAAATATGTAAAAGATTTATACTTGTTTTATCGGAAATAGGAATTTCCAATATTTTAAACTTTTTTTTTCTGTCTTTTTTTTTGTTTATTTCAGAGAGCCTGGAAGATTTACAGTGCCTGGAAGTTTGAATTACAGTGCATTACTTCTAGGCACAGTAGTTTGAGTAATCGTCTTATCAAGTTGAAAATTTTTCGTTTCTAACACTTTACAACATAGTTGAAAAGTGTTTATGACTGTGTTCATTCTGTCTGTCTGTCTATCTGTCGGTCTGTCTGTCTGTCTGTCTGTCTGTCTGTCCGTTAGCACGATAACTGCCGTAAAAATGACTTTATAAAAATGAAATGTTAGTATGTTTTTCAGACGGTCTGTGGGACCTATGGGAATATAAATAAATAATATCACCCAATTAGTTTTTTATTGAATCCGGGTTGAAGAAATGAAATATATTGAACTCTATGGGACATAATTTTTCAAACATTTTTAAGCAAATTTAAAATTCACAAATTGCTTCGAAATTTTTCAGGAAATATTCACATTATCCCATAAAATATATAAAAAAAATTTCAGTAAAATATGTTAAGTAGTTTTTTTAATTAAAAATTATTTAATATAGGGAAAAATCAAATTCAATTAAATTCTGACTTATGGGATATCCTCCAGAAAGAAAAAAGAGATACATATTATAATAAATATCTTTCCAAGAGTTTAATCATTTTGTATATGAGAGAGGCTTCACATTTTAAAATAAATTTGGTAGATAACAATTTTTCAAATTTTTTTTCAATTTTATATAACTCTTCATGATATACTTACTTGACGGCATTTTTAATGCACTTTCCTACGTCCTAGGCAGTTAAAATTTGGTACACAACTTAAATTTGTTGAACATTTTATTCTGCAAAAATTTGGTGGATCTTTAAATATAGATCATACATTTTTTTCGAAATGGCCTGCAAATAATCCCCGTTCACTTCTATAAATCATTGTTTTAATATTGTTAAAAATTCTGATGTGGGCAGCACATGTCTTTCCCTGCAGACTCATATTCACGTTCTCTTTATTTCTTCAATAATAATTTGAGTTTATGTGCACAAAATAACAACCATAAGTATCTTAAATGACATTGAATTTGCACGTTAAACTTAAATTTGGTTCTCATTTGATAGCTGGACTTATTGTCAAAGGTGGCGTAGCGAAAACGCGAAAAAACTAGAATATCTCAAGAACGGCTAGTCCTAGAGTAATAGGGTTAGTCTTATTCATTTTGTTGTCAAAAATCACGTATAAAATAGGAATTTAATTGATATAATTGATCACACGTAGTCTTTTATTTTTATATTTAACGATTTTTGAGGGCCATTTCGCAAAAATAGCCCGTTCCTTTTTCCCGAATCGTACTAGAGTAATCTACAAATGATTTATATACCAAATTTTGTTAAATTTGGTATATAAATCACTTGTAGGTTATTGAAATATTATACACCAAATTTTGTTAAATTTGTTCCATTAGTTTTTAGCTAGAGTGGATAAGGGCAATTTCAGCCGGCCATTTCGCAAAGAAGGCAGATTCTTTTGTTACGAATCGTACTATAATCTAATGAACATCAGGATTTCCCAAAAAAAACATACCTACCAAATTTTATGAAATTCGGTCCATTAGTTTTTCAATTAGAGTGGATGTAATATCCTCACAGACACACAGAAAAATACACAGAAACACCCTTACACACACAGACGTCTTTCTAAAAATAGTTTTTTCGTGTTCTAGAAGTCCCAAAACGTGTAGATCCTTCGAAAATTCGAGTTCCGATCTTCGTCAGGATTCCAATACTTTGAATACACACACACACATACACACACATATATTATCTGTGTATTTGTGTATTATCTGTGTATCTAAATTCCGTGCCTATGCAATTACAATAGTAGTGATTTTAAATGATCCCTAAACTTTTATTATTTCTTCAACGAAGTCTAATTTTAACATATGCAGAATGCAAGTATCTCAAGCAATTGTAATGTGAGTTACATAAGAATTGCTGAATTTTTTTCACACAAAATTATTTAGCTCTGGAGTCTGGAATACAAGTTATATGAATGATATATTCATTGATTTCGCATAGAGAATCAGGTGATTTATATTTCGGTACAGTTTTAAATACTTAAGTATAATAAATTACTGTAGTACTGTGATAATGTAAAAGATATCATAACTGAATGTATCACATTTTAGAAATTTTTAAATGAAATTGCATTTCAGTTGGAAAGTGTTTTATAATCAATGCTTATGCATGATTGATCTTTCTTGTTAAAGATTTTAATGCTTATATCTGAAAAACTAAATATGCTATATATACTTCAGCAAGTAACAAGTTGCCATTTGAAAACCCTATAAGGGTATAGGATTGGATTCTAGGCTGGAATTTTTTTTTTAATATAGTGGTTATAACTTGCATTAGATGCTGTAAAATATACAATGCACGTTAATACTACACAGGGTGTCCCAAAAAGTTTGAAACGGGCTTTAATTCTTTACCTGTTGGAGATAAGTGGGCAATGTAAATTGCGAAAATGTCCCAAAAAGATTGAAACACGCTTTAATTCTTTACCTGTTGGAGATAAGTGAGCAATGTAAATTGCAAAAATGTTGAAAGTAAGGTAGGAAATAAGACTACGTTAATGAAATAGTCCTCCCATTCATTTTCAAAAAGTTACACTTTTTAAATTTTTATACGAACCCCTTAGACAAATTGGGTCAATCAGAAAATTTTTATTTTTAATGCAACAAGATCCTTAAAAAAAACCGTATATATGCATCTTTAAAATTGAGCGAGTTATATTTAATTGAAAATTGAACATTGTGAATGGGGATTCAATATCAAATTAGAAATGTAAATTTATTACATATCACAAGAAGATAAAACTGGATGATAATACATAGGATACCCAACCGCGTAGTGAGTACCACTGCTTTATATCTCTGTCTGTGTAATGCTTTATTTAGATGCATTTGTGATAAAAAATTTTGACACATATTAACGTATTTTTGATCTAAACAATTTCCATTGTCAATTTGTTTATGATCCCTATTTTCACTGATGAAACATGGTACGGCCTTTCACATGGTACGGAAAATTGGCATAAGTCAGATTTTTGCCTTTATCATAATTCAGTTGATTTTAAAGATACAGATATGCGGTTTTTTTAACGATCTTGTTGCGTTAAAAATAAAAATTTTCTGATTGACCCAATTTGTCTAAGGGGGTCGTATAGAAATTTAAAAATTGTAACGTTTTGAAAATTGATGGGAGGACTATTTCATTAACGTAGTCTTATTTCCTACCTTACTTTCAACATTTTTGCAATTTACATTGCCCACTTAACTCCAACAGGTAAAGAATTAAAGCGCGTTTCAAACTTTTTGGGACACCTTGTCTATATTATATTAAATCTTGAAAACAACTCAAACCTTTTAAGAATAAAGAAAACCATTTCAGAATATATTAACGAAAACATTTATTAACACAATTTGTAAATAAATTGATAGCTGGCATATTTGTTTCAATGTTTTTTACAGAAGACATTTTACAATACTAGCTGGCGGTTGTTCCAACAGACGATTCTTGAACTTTTGATGGATGGTCAACAGTGGTTTATGCCATGCTTCCATAACCAATGGTCTTCTGCCTCTGAATTGGAATAACTATTTTATTTGCCAATGTTGGCCGAAAAATTGTCTTTGGAGCAGAGCATGATGACTCCGTTGATGACTCCTAACATGATGACTCCGTTTACGTTATATACGGGTAATTTCACAGAAATGGTGAACAGGTGACCATTTTTTAAAGGTTATAAACTAAAGTATGAGAAAATGGGAAGAAATGTAACAAAAACTTATTCAAAACAATTACAAGGCATTGAGTGCATTACATGCATGCTTTCATGACTTTTTAACAGAATATAAGAATTCATATTCTGGAATGGCATGTGACTATTTTTATATTTTAAGCAGTCTATATGTGTCAGAACATAGTAAAATTGGAATGAAATTTCAGTATTTTTGTATTTTAAACTATTCATATGTGTCAAAACATTGTAGAAAAGGTTTAATGCAGAGATATTAAGCTCAAATTATATTTTTGGTATATATAAAAGCAATTTTATAAAGTACTTTGACGAATTTATGTCCAATACGAAATTCTCTAGAAGTAACTGATGTATAAAGAAGGTTGGAGTATTTTTTATTTTCCTTATATACATAATGTATAAGGAAAGTATTGTGATGGGGGTCGAAAATTCGAATTCGAGTTTTTGACGGGAGAGCACTTTTCAAGCATCCCGGATCACGAATCAAACATTTTTGAGGTGATGTCTGTGTGTGTGTGTGTGAAAGTGAAAGTATGTGTATATGTGTGTGTCAGTGAGTCTGTGGAGACGATATCTCACGAAGGAATGGAACGATTCGAATGAAATTTGGTACAAAAATCACAATCCGTGAATACTGGGAAGCCTATTGTTTTTATACGTAATCGAATGTTCAGAACCCTCCTAAATTTTTCGAGTGAAATTTGAAAAAATCATCAAAAAATCAAAACCTTTAATAAAGTTACGTAAATAGACATTTCTTATGTAATTTTTCCTTAGAAAACGATTGACATAAACTTTAGAACGCTAGCATGAACCGTTCCCGAGATATTGTACATTTTTCAAATAAATTTATCAAAAAATCCCATAAATTAAAAAAAAACTATTAACTGTTGAGAAACATGTTCACTTTTAATATGTAATATCATGCGATAAATTGGGTGACATCATTCTCGTGGATCTAGCTCGTTCCATTCATGAGAAAAGATACTTTGAGTAATACTTTTGTATTTAAACGCTAATGGTCATTTATCTGCTATAAGAATAACTTATTTTCCGTCCATAACGCTTGGCGAGATTTTGGCGACTAATTTGGAGGAATGTCGCCAACTTGGCGATATTTTTAATGTTGCCAAATTAACGAAAATCTCACCAAATGGATAAGAATGACGCTAAATCAATGAAAATGACGACTCATTGACGAAAATTCAATATCTTGGAAAGAATATAAGTATCTACTATAAGAATAACCTATTGTTTTTGCTGTAAAAGGAGTAAATTCATTGTATTATATAAGGAAACTCATTGCATTATATAAGGAAGGTCATGTGCTGCCCACATCAGATTTTTTTTATAGTTGCAGGATAGAGTTCAGAATATAGGGAGATAAAATAAATTGAAAGGGGAAATAATTTTGAATACGTGGGAATATTTTTTATTGTTTCAGTTCTACTTTGCATTGCGCTAATAATTTATTTTTACAAAAATGACAGTTTAACTAAGTATTTTAGGCTTTTCGCCATAGAAATGCAAGGCTACTTACTGATCTTATCTCACGCTACTTGAATTATTGTCTCAAACGATACTGGCGCTTTCTGAATATGAAGTTTCAACTCCTTACTTTTACCTCCATGGTTAGCAGTAAAGCAAGAACCGTTATATTCATGATTGGCCAATGCTTCTTTCTGCTTGTAATGGTGAGTCCTTCGTGACGTAAAAAGAATTTGCATGTGATGCAAGAAGAAGTGATTGCATCACTTCTTAAATCTATTTCGTTTAATGTGTGTATGTTTGCAAATAAATATGATACAAGAACAGAATTACAATATACCTGATTTCGTAGATGAAATATCTGCTTGATTTTGTGTTTTAACCCCGCAATTGAAAGGTAAGGAAAAATAAAAGGAAATGTATTTAAGCTTCAATTTGATTGGTATCGGAAATAAAATTTTCGTTCAATAGCAGGTGATAAATGCCTTGTCCCAACTGTTACAGGAGCAAATATACGTGAAAGAATCCATATTTCTTTACAACGTAATTTCATTACAATTTTTGCATCTGATAAGGAGAGAATGATTTTTCTCAAATATTTTAATCCAAACTCGATTCACTTTCATTCGTAGACGAGATTAGAGCATGGGCGCCCATAGAAAATTTTTCAGGGAAGTGGGACAAACTCAAGGATAAGATGTACAACATCAACTATAGTTTGATGACATACAATATCAACTCGTTTTATGCCTGCCTTTGTGACCTTGAATGTTCAGAAGGAAGGAAGAACTCCCTCCCTTGACCTCCCATATGGGCGCCCATGGATTAGCTACAAGTTTAACTGATTCACAATAATTAGAGCAAGCATGTGGAGATCAAATGCTAATGTAGTTCGGTTTGCCTTCTGATATAATGATACATCATTCTAATGAAAAAATAATCGTTTTTTTTTTTTCAAATTTGCAAATGCAATTAAAAATTATGCCAATACATTTCACTTTTCTTACATACATATTATAATGTATAGGGAAAATATTGTGATAAGGTCGAAATTTCAAATTCCAATTTTCTATGGGAGAGCACGTTTCAAGCATTCCTGAACTCGAATCGAACGTTTTTGAGGTATGTGTGTGTATGTATATATCAGCGTGTGTCCGTAAGTCTGTGGACCCGATTTCTCACGAAAAAATGGAGTGTGTCGATCGTAATTATCATGATCCGTGAATACTGCAACCCTATTGATTTTAAATGCGATCGAACGTTCGGAAGACCCCAAATTTTTGTATGGTTTTTTTTTTTTTAAATAATAATAATAATAATAATAACAAGAAAGATCAATCATGCTTAAAGCATTGATTATGAAACACTTTCCAACTTCAATGCAATTTTATTTAAACATGTCTAAAATGCAATACATTCCTCGGTAATTTTTTAAAACTTATCACAATACTACATTAATTTATTATATTTGAAACCTTAAACCTTCATCGAAAAAAATTAACTTTATTCAAATGACGGCATTAAAATATAAATTGCCTGGTTTAAACATCTCTAAAATGTGATACATTCCTCGGTAATAATTTTAGAATTATCATAATACTACGATAATTTATTATATTTGAAAACTTCATCGAAAACAACTGAAATCCATTCAAATGACGTCATAGAAAAAATAACACGCCTGGCTCTCTCTATAAAAGCAACATTTCATTCATAAATAATTCCCCCATTCATGTCGTTCATCACAATACTATAATAATTTATATTATTTAAAAATTAAGACCATGGAGCTACAAGTAAGTAAAACTCTACGCGTAAAACTTCATCGAAAATTATCGTCCTTCTCTTTCTAAAATCAATGAATATTTCATTCATATCAGCCATGCAGACTCCATGGACTAAATGATTTTGTGTTAAAGAATTACAGCGATTCTAATACAACTCATTCTACAAATTTTGCTGTTTACATTTTACATAGGTGAAAAATAGGCTTAATAGTAGAAATAATCAAATTTGTATGAGCATTTAAACTGAAATATATTGTCATTGCGTTGTTAAAGTATGTAGATGCACAGAATTTAGGCCAAAATAAAGTAGTTTTAGGATGGATACAACACTCAATATGAATTAAAAAGAACTTTAAAAATCACGATTTTGAGACAAGATGGATGCCATATATCATTTTGAAGTGGGTCATGTGATCGTTTCATATCATGGACACGTGATCGCTTCATATAAGAGGTGTTATTATTATTTTAATTTTTATTTAAAAAACTACTGAATATATTTCGCTGAATTTTTTTTTATATATTTTATGGAACAATTTGAATATTTCCTAAAATTTTCGAAGCAATTTGTGAATTTTAAATCCGCTTAAAAAATGCTTGAAAAATTAGGTCCCATAGGGCTCAATGTATTCCATTTTTTCAACCCGGGTTCAATCTAAAACTAATTGGGTGATATTATTCATTTATATTCCCATAGGTCCTATAGACCGTCTGAACAACATACTAAAATTTCATTTTGATTAAGTCATTTTTACGGCAGTTATCGTACTAACGGACAGACAGACAGACAGACAGACAGACAGAATGAACAAAGTCATAAACACTTTTCAACTTTGTTGTAAAGTGTTAATAAAAAAACCAATTAAATTCAGGATATTTAACAACCTGTTATACTGATAAAGGAAGACGTCAGTCTGCTTGTAGCAAAAAATATAAGCTTCGTACGGACGTGAAATTTAGTACACAGGTGCAGGCGAAACATGATACACCTCGATGATATTTTTTAAAATTTGAATTATATTTTTAGTGATTTTAAGCCATAGGAACTTCTTGGTTACGGCAGGTTTGTGTCGTTTTCAGCAAGCAGTGAAGAATTTATCATAGAAGAGAGATAAGGAGACAGACACTCTGTAGTAGAAAAGTGTCCTCAATTTCTTAGAGATGAAAGTCTAGTGCTCGGGGTGCCATCTAGCGACAGGTTTCATAATCACTATTGGCAGTATATTATAGAATAGAGCAGTTTCAGGAAATATTCTGCCGTACTTTCTAAAAATTATTAATGATTTAGAGAATTGAAAATTAGAGAAATTATCAGGGAATAGACTTTAAGAAGATAAAGCTTACATACGGAATTCTCGTACAACTCCAATAGAAAATAATTTTTCTATATTTCTAAATTAGTAAATTTGGAGAAAAAATTAATTACGGTACAACTACTGTTATGGTTAAGAAAAATATAGTTAAAACATTCATATTCTTAAATTAGGGGAGATCATAGTTAAAAGGGGTATTTAACAAAAACGTTCTAAACTTTCTTGCTCCCCCTCCCCTTCGAAAAAAAAATAAACATTTTTTTTATAAAATGTCGTTTACTGTTTGAAAAATTTTGTAGTGGTTTTTGAGATAATGGCTATCTAAAATTATTTTCTTTTACATTCACAAGCACCTATTTTTTCTGTTTTAATTTTTTATAATTTCTTAGACTTCAAAGTGTTATTACTGAGCAAAAGCATTAAATTTTACCATTAAATTTTACCATTATAAAGAACAGACATTTTATATGATATTAAACTGTTAAGTTGTTCCTATATGGAATGGATATTTTGTAATAAAGTGATTAATCTTTATGTCTATAAACAAAATTCCAAAACAGACTTTTTTATGAACATTTAAAAAAAAATCTGATGTGGGCAACATATGACTTTCCTTATATAATGCAGTGAATTTACTACATTTACAATAAAAAAATAGGTTTTTCTTATAGTAGATACTTATATTCTTTCTAAGATATTGAATTTTCGCCAATTAGTCGTCATTTTCATTGATTCTGTGCCAATTTCATCCATTTGGCGAGATTTTCCTTAATTTGGCAACATTTTAAAAAGTCGCCAAGTTGGGGACATTCCGCCAAATATGTCACCAAAATCTCGCCAAGTGTTATGGAAGGAGAAATAAGTTATTCTTACAACAGATAAATGACTATTGGCGTTCAAATACAAAAATAGTACTCAAAATATTTTTTCTCATGAATGAAACGAGCTAGATCCACGAGAATGATGTCATCAAATCTTTCGCATGGTATTACATATGAAAAGTAAATATGTTTCTCAATAAAATATTTTTTTTTATTTTATATGACTTTTTGATAATTTTTTTGAAAAATGTGCAATATCTCGAGAACGGTTCATGTTAGCGTTCTAAAATTTATGCCAATCGTTTTCTCATG
Organism: Amaurobius ferox; assembly: GCA_951213105.1. Taxonomy (NCBI): domain Eukaryota; kingdom Metazoa; phylum Arthropoda; class Arachnida; order Araneae; family Amaurobiidae; genus Amaurobius; species Amaurobius ferox. The sequence continues at coordinate 29,619,259 of OX578150.1, read as the reverse complement.
AAAAATTACATAAGAAATATCTAATTGCGTAACTTTATTAGCGGTTTTGATTTTTTGACGATTTTTTCAAAATTTCACTCGAAAATTTAGGGACGGTTCTGAACATTCGATTGCGTATAAAAACAATAGGCTTCCAGTGTTTACGGATTGTGATTGTTGTACCAAATTTCGTTCGTCAGTTATCGTCTCCACAGTCTCACTGACACACACACACACACACAGATATTTCCACAAACACACACACATACTTTCACACACACACACACAGACATCACTTCAAAAATGTTTGATTCGTGATCAGAGATGCTTGAAACGTGCTCTCCAGTCGAAAACTCGAATTCGAATTTTCGACCCCGTCACAATACTTTCCTTATACATTATGTATATAAGGAAAGTAAAAATTATATAAATATTTTCATTTTTTTTATCCTATTGTAATATACGAGTATTTGCTTGTTAATAGCTTTTAAAAGTAACATATTTTTACATGAAAATTTTAAATATGAATGTGTTGGCAAAAATCCTGATTAATATATAAACTGTGTTATGTTATTGTATAGGTAAAATTTATGCTTAAATATATTAATGCTTTGGCTCAGTAATAACACTTCGAAGTCTAAGAAACTTTGTGTCTAAGATTTTGTGTCTAAGAAAAATTACATATACATTGTTTAAATATATTTTATCAAAACATGAAAAATTACAACAAACAATTTGTATCAAAATACATTTTTCATTTTATGACTTTTCTCTTAATATTTATGAAGTTTTCTCAATAAGGTACTATAATTGTAAGCAATGGGTCATTCCGAAAAAAAAAAATAATAATAATAAACTGATGTGGCCGGCACACAACTTTCCCACAGACTCATATTCATTTTCAATTTATTTCATTAATAATCAGTTGAATTTAATTGCACGAAATAACACCGCATTTGCACTGTTAATTTAATTTTTGTTTGGTAACTGGATATTTTTCAAATGCGGCGTAATAAAATTTCGAGAAAACTAAAATATCTCGAGAATGGTTAGTCCTAGAGTAATGGGGTTGGTCTTATTCTTATTCTCGCCCAAAATTTGTATAAAATAAGCATTTAATTTATGCATTTAAGCATATATAGTCTTATTTCAGATTTTGACGATTTTTGCGGGCCATTTCATAAAAAGAAGCAAGTTCTTTTTATCCGAATCGTACCAAAATCTAATCAGTACTCATCTATAAAATTTTTTGAAATTTGGTCCTTTTGTTACTTTCCTTATATATATAATGCATAAGGAAAGTATTGTGAGGTGGTCGAAAATTCGAATTCGAGTTTTCGACTGGAAAGCACGTTTCAAGCATCCCGGATCACGAATCAAACATTTTTGAAGTGATGTCTGTGTGTGTGTGTGTGTGAAAGTATGTGTGTGTGTTTGTGGAAATATCTGTGTGTGTGTGTGTGTGTCAGTGAGACTGTGGAGACGATAACTGACGAACGAATGGACCGATTCGAACGAAATTTGGTACAAAAATCACAATCCGTAAATACTGGAAGCTTATTGTTTTTATACGCAATCGAATGTTCAGAATCCCCTAAATTTTCGAGTGAAATTTTGAAAAAATCGTCAAAAAATTAAAACCGCTAATAAAGTTACACAAATAGACATTTCTTATCTAATTTTTCATTAGAAAACGATTGACATAAATTTTAGAACGCTAACATGAACCGTTCTCGAGATATTGCACATTTTAAAAAAAATTATCAAAAAGTCATATAAAATAAAAAAAAAATATTTCCTATTGAGAAACATGTTCACTTTTCATATGTAATACAATGCGATAAATTGGGTGACATAATTCTCGTGGATCTAGCGCGTTCCATTCATGAAAAGAGATACTTTGAGTAATACTTTTGTATTTGAACACCAATAGTCATTTATCTGCTGTAAGAATAACGTATTTCTTCGTCCATAACGCTTGGCGAGATTTTGGCGACGAATTTGGTGGAACGTCGTCAACTTGGTGACTTTTTTAAACGTTGCCAAATTACTGAACCTCTCGCCAAATGGATAAAAATGACACTAAATCTATGAAAATGACGACTAATCGATGAAAATTCAATATCTTGGAAAGAATATAAATATCTACTATAAGAAAAATCTATTTTTTTATTGTAAAAGTAGTAAATCAATTGCATTATATAAGGAAAGTCATGTGTTGCCCACATCAGATTTTTTTTTAGTTAGAGTGGATAAATACATTACACAGACAGACATTTAGATACACACACAGACGTCACGCTAAAAATAGTGTTTTCGTGTTCTAGAGGTCTCAAAACGTGTAGATCTGCCGAAAACTCGAGTTCCCATTTTCGGCATGATTTCTATACTTTCACTATACATTGCCATATATTGCAGTGAAAGTAAAAAAGACAAATTTCATAATACATGGAAATTGATAAGTAATATTCCAATATCTATCTAAATTATGCCTAATGTATATTTGTGAATGTATGTATATTTAGAGGATGGGAATATTATATTGCCATGTATCACCCGTGGATTGTTATATTACAGTCGAGATCATAAGCAATGTCTATGTTTATAAAATTTTCCATGGTTTTGTGTTTAAGAAAAATTACATATACATTGTTAACATTGTATACATCCTTATATAATGCAATGAATTTACTACTTTTACAGTTTAAAAAAAAGGTTATTCTTATAGCACATACTTATATTCTTTCCAAGATATTGAATTTTCTTCAATTAGTCGTCATTTTCATTGATTTAGCGTCGTTTTTATCCATTTGGCGAAATTTTCGTATTTGGCAACATTTGAAAGAGTCGCAAGTTGGCGACATTCCGGAAAATTCGTCGCCAAAATCTCGCCAAGCGTTATGGACGAAGAAATAAGTTATTCTTACAGCAGATAAATGACTATAGGCGTTCAAATACAAAAGTATTACTTAAACTATCTTTCTTCATGAATGGAACGAGCTAGATCCACGAGAATGATGTCGCCAAATTTATCGCATCCTATTACATATGAAAAGTGAAGATGTTTCTCAATAGGAAATATTTTCATTTTATTTTATATGACTTTTTGATAATTTTTTTGAAAAATGTGAATATCTCGAGAACGGTTCATGTTAACGTTCTAAAATTTATATCAATCGTTTTCTAATGAAAAATTACATAAGAAATGTCTATTTGTGTAACTTTACTAGCGGTTTTGATTTTTTTGACGATTTTTTCAAAATTTCACTCGAAAATTTAGGGGAGTTCTGAACATTCGATTGCATATAAAAGCAATAGGCTTCCAGTGTTTACGGATTGTGAGTTTTGTACTAAATTTCGTTCAAATCGGTCCATTCGTTCGTCAGTTATCGTCTCCACAGACTCACTGACACACACACACACACACATACTTTCACGCACGCACACACATACTTTCACACACACACACATATTTTCACACACACACACACAGCCATCACTTCAAAAATGTTTGATTCGTGATCAGAGATGCTTGAAACGTGCTCTCCCGTCGAAAACTCGAATTCGAATTTTCGACCTCGTCACAATTTTGGTGGATCCTTGAGAAATGGAAATGTCATATTTTACGAAACGGCTCGCGAAAATCACCTTCTTTGCTTACATAATCCCATTCTTGTAAGATAATTAAAGGAAGTTCATTATGTGGCTTCACTATTTTTATTATATATATATATATATATATATATATATATATATATATATATATATAATAAAAATTGATAAAGCACTATAAGATTAGAGGGTTCGAGATAAAAATCATATAAATGAAATGCGCAATGCAGCATTTTCCTCATTATACGAAATATAATAAAATAAGATAGAAATAGGATACAAATGGAATAAAAAATGGATAGAAAGGCTAAATGGCAAAAATCCCCCTTACGCTTTTTTTAGCATATTACCGTTAGCCTTCCCATCCATTTTTTATTCCATTTGTATCCTATTTCTATTTTATTTTATTATATATATATATACATATATATATGACGATATATAAATATACGATATATATATATATACATATATAGATGACGATATATATATATATGACGATATATAAATATACGATATATATATATATATATATAACTCTAATGTGAGATAATTAAATGAAAACGTGGCAACAATGGGAATTTTCTAAGGTAGGTGTGGGTTGTCAGAGTCTGGGGAGGGGTTCAACTCAAATTTGATGATCTGTTGTATTATGATCGCAAATAACTATGTGTGTAAAATTTCAATAAAAACAGCTTGGCCAATAGTCGATCAAAAACCGATTTCAAGATTTGACTCAAACAGGGAAACCAACCTAAGTAAAACGACGTAAAAAGAAAAAAATCCCAGAGCTCTGAATTTGTTTGCAAATATTATCCAATTTTTCTTACCCTTTATATGTGCTAATAATATGCTGTGAGTAATGAATGCAAGTGAGGATCTCCTAAAATTTTCATTAGTATGTTAACCAATTAAAAATTTCTTATTTCGCCCCCCTCCCCCCTAAGATTCTTTCGTTCCTCCGCCTATGTGCTGAAAAATATGTTTTCCCAAAAGTCCCCACTTGTACCCAGCTTCCTTTCCCCCACCCCACCCCACGCCCCCAAACTGTAAAACTGCAGTGGCCCAGAAATAAATTTATATTTCATGAACGAGACATCGTATAATAATGTAATTGGCATCGAATTGTTTCAAATACATTATGAAATATATATATACATATATATGTATGTATATATATATTCTTCAAACATTCTTAACTATGTGTATCTTTTCATAATAGCATCAGAATATATACAATTTGAGTGTTTCTACCAAAAATTTGTAGTTATTTGCCTGATATATATTATTTTTGGAAAATTTATTGCCCTGCAATTAGTTTATAAATACCCAGAATTTTCGAAGCATTAAAACGATGTATAGTGTGTACCGCCAACTGTAAGAAATGTCCCACAGTAAATAAAAATCTCACCGTTCAATTTCAAACATCTTTTGTAGATACTGTAAATAATTAAGATTAAAGGTCGGCGAGAAGTTCGATCTCTGATATAATAAACTGTTCCCACACAAACTGTTTGATTTGACAATTGTATCAATCAAAACATCAATGTTTTTTTCAACAAGTGTTGTGATAATGCTATTAATCTTCTCTTGTTTCTGTAATTTGATAGAAACTCTGATTGCAGTGCAATGCAGTTTTTGCACGTCTATGAGCGGATAATGTAATGGAATTTCTTGTTCTAATACGAAAGTGGATTCCAGTGAAGATAATGACTTTGAAATAGAAAATGCTATAGATAGGTTAAAGTAATCGGAAACATTTAAAAATAATATCTCGGTTTCATAATGATTTGAAAATCTAAATAATCTATAATTTCTATTAAATTCATATGCAAATATTCATAGCTATTGCAGTACAACCCTTTAACAATCTCCAAATTACCTCAAAAATCACTATACATAAAAAAGTATGTAAAAAAGTAAAAAAGCCAAAATAGTGTTCCACTAGTGTCTAAGAATAAACTGCCAACTAGGCAGTTTCGTAGTGGTTGTAAGGATCATTGTTTCTGACCTGAGGAAGAGGGCTAAAAAAATCGTAAACAATTGCAGTCTCCAGTTCCTCCATGTCTGTTTTTTAAGGGGACGGTGGACGTTGAAATGAGCAAAAATCGACTAAAAAATGTTTTAATATATAACATTATTTTACACATTTAACATTTGCTTACGGGTGGGACAGCGTCCATTCCAAACGAAGAACCTCCCAAAAAGACAGATATTTGACATACCCTATCTCAAACAGTTCGACCCCCTTGGCAGGCATTGGCGTCCATGGAAATCGCCGACAGAAACATTGCACCTGCTGCAGCAGGTGCAATGTTTCTGTCTGTGATTTCCATGAACGCCAATGCCTGCAAAGTGTGTGTGTGTGTGTAGGGGGGTCGAACTGTTTGGGATAGGGTATATCAAATACCTGTCTTTTTGGGAGGTTCTTCGTTTGGGTTGGACGCTGTCCCACCTGTAAGTAAATAAGGTGGAATGTATTTTTATCGAAACGGAATTTTCAAAGGTTTTACATTTTTAAAATGCTCCATGCGTCTTAATTTTTGTCTGAGATGCATGAAATTTGGCAAGAAGACACCTTGGCATGCATTTTATAATTGGACTTTATTAAGGTAATTAAAAGTGAATAAGAACCTAATTAAATGATGAAAATTAAGTTTTAATGCAGGAAATATTTTTTAAAAATTAACTTTCTAAGGGATTTAAAAATGAATACCCAAATTTGTTTATAATGTGTTTTTGAGTGATCATAATATAAAATTAATCAAAAATGTGAACAAATGGCACGCAAGGAGCATTTTCAAAATTTCGTTAAAAAAAATTAAATAAAAAAAAAAAAAAAAATTATAACAAAATTGAAAAAAAATTTAATGGTTTTGTATATAGTAATGTTAAGAGGAATATTTATACAGATTTTCATGTTTCTAAGTCAATAAATAAATAAAAAAAATTTCAACGTCCACCGTCCCCTTAAAGGAAGTATTATAAAGTCACTCTACAAATTTCTACTGGAAAGGTAAATTATGAAAGTAAACCTAAAAGTGTGAAGTTTCAAGTTATGGGTCCCATGTTGACTTTTCTTAATTATTAAATTTCTTTAATAAAAACATATGTTTAGTATCGAAAACTCGTTTTCATACATTTGTATGCGATATTTTACCCATATTAAAGTGTTAACTTGAAAAGTGTCTACTGTGGAAATTCATCCATGATGTAAATTGCGAAAGTATCAATGTTTATCTTGTAGATGTTTTCATTTTTATTGGAACAAATTGTAGAATATTGTGTTAATAAGTGTTGAAGACCCAGACCGTCCGACTCGTCCAGAGGACTAAGAGCAGCTATTCGGACGGCCGGTGTGTTAATAAGTGTGTAATTGTTTTTAACACTTTACAACAAAGTTGAAAAGTGTTTATGACTTTGTTCATTCTGTCTGTCTGTCTGTCTGTCTGTCCGTTAGCACGATAACTGCTGTAAAAATGACTTAATCAAAATGAAATTTTAGTATGTTGTTCGGACGGTCTGTAGGACCTATGGGAATATAAATGAATAATATCACCCAATTAGTTTTGGGTTGAACCCGGGTTGAAAAAATGAAATACATTGAGCTCTATGGGACCTAATTTTTCAAACATTTTTTAAGCGGATTTAAAATTCACAAATTGCTTCGAAAATTTTAGGTAATATTCAAATTGTTCCTTAAAATATATAAAAAAAAATTCAGCAAAATATATTCAGTAGTTTTTAAATAAAAATTAAAATGATAATTACACCTCTTATATGAAACGATCAGGTGACCATGATATGAAACGATCACATGACCCACTTCAAAATGATATATGGCATCCATCTTGTTTCAAAATCGTGATTTTTTTAAGTTCTTTTTAATTCATATTGAGTGTTGTATCCGTCCTAAAACTACTTTATTTTTGCTTAAATTCTGTGCATCTACATCCTGAAACAACGAATGACAATATATTTGAGTTTAAATGCTCATCTAAATTTGATTATTTCTACAACTAAGCCTATTTTTCACCTATGTAAAATGTAAACAGCTAAATATGTAGAATGAGTTGTATTAGAATTCCTGTATTTTTTTAACACAAAATAATTTAGTCCATGGAGTCTGCATGGCTGATATGAATGAAATATTAATTGATTTTATAAAGAGAAGGACGATTTTTTCGATGTAGTTTTAAGCATAGAGTTTAATTATTTGTAGCTCCATGGTCTTAAATAAAATGTTTAAATAAAATAAATTATTATAGTATTATGATGAATGAAATGAATGGGAGAAAGTTATGAATGAAATCCTGTTTTTATAGAGAGATCCAGGCGTGTTATTTTTTCTATGACGTCATTTGAATTAATTTCAGTTGTTTTCGATGAATTTTTCAAATATAATAAATTATCGTAGTATTATTATAATTCTAAAACTATTACCGAGGAATGTATAACATTTTAGAGATGTTTAAACCAGGCAATTTATATTTCAATGCCGTCATTTGAATGAAGTTCATTTTTTTCGATGAAGGTTTAAGTTTTCAAATATAATAAATTAATGCAGTATTGTGATAAGTTTCAAAATATTACCGAGGAATGTATTGCATTTTAGACTTGTTTAGATAAAATTGCATTGAAGTTGGAAAGTGTTTCATAATCAATGCTTTAAGCATGATTGATCTTTCTTGTTCTTATTTATATAAAAGGCAGTAGTTATTAAATGCAGTTAGTATTAATTAGAACTATTAAGTGTCGGTGAATGTTCATAGTTACAGTATCTGAAAAATGATCAGACTGATTCGGTTAATATAACATTTTTTTGATAATTAAATATTCCCAATTCAGTCATGACCCAACAATAAATGTAATGTAGTGTCTTGAAAAGGGGTTCTATTGGATATGCTTTCACCGTTTGGAAGTTTAATGCAAGACTAAAAATTGTAGTTCTAATATTATGTTCTTTATTTTAAAATGCTAACAACTTGAAGTCAGAATCGAAGAAGTTAAATTTTCATGAAGTAAACGTTCAGCATTTCTTTGTCTAGTAAAATATATATATTGGGTTAACTTTTTTATCGTTCTGTTAAGATGAGCTAATACACAAATAGCAATTTTCTCGCTTTTATATTCCATAGCAACGGAAATGCAACCAGTGTGTTCCGCGGAACCCTTGAGGTTCCGCGACGTGATAGTTTCGTGTAAATTTTCTTTTATATTAACAACTAGCCGCCTTTGGCGACCAGCCTGTTCGCTACCCTTGAAAATTCTGACCGTGGCAAACTCGTTGGCGCGACCTACCAGAAAGGTGTAAGGTAACTGCTTGGAAGGCCAGGAAGTGCCACACAATTTAGACCGGAACCCAATGGGGGAGGCATCCAAAGAGACCGTACCCTCCTTCCCCTACCACAAACCTCTCGGAAGGACTTGCAGTCCCACACGTTTAACGTGATCGTACTCCGCGTGAACACGGCTGCCGTTTTGGCAATGGCGGGAATCGAACCCGGGCCTACCGAGTGAAATTATCGCGCGCTAACCACTGGGCTACCGTGCCATCCGCGACAATCTCCATAACTTTATTTTTATTCGGCAATTTTGGGAATCGAACCCGGGCCTACCAAGTGCAAATCCCGCGCACTAACCACTGGGGTACTTCACCCTCCGCGATATTCTTCATAACTTTCTTTTTATTCACCCAATTTAGACCGGAACCAAGTGGGAGAAGCATCCACAGGGACCGTACCCTTCTTCCCCTACCACCAACCTCTCGGAAGGACTTACAGACCCACATGTTTAACGTGATCGTACTCCGCGTAAACACGGCGGCAATTTTGGGAATCGAACCCGGGCCTACCGAGTGCAATTTCCGCGCGCTAACCATTGGGCTACTTTGCCCTACGCGACAATCTCCATAACTTTCTTTTTATTCATCCAATTTAGACCGTACCCTCCTTCCCCTACCACCAACTTCTCGGAAGGACTCACGGACCCACATGTTTAACGTGATCGTACTCCGCGTAAACACGGCGGCAATTTTGGGAATCGAACCCGGGCCTACTGAGTGCAATTCCCGCGCGCTAACCACTGGGCTTCTTCGCCCCCTGCGACTATCTCCATAACATTCTTTTTATTTACCCAATTTAGAACGGAACCCAGTGGGAGAGGCATCCACAGGGACCGTACCCTCCTTCCCCTACCACCAACCTCTCGGAAGGACTTCCGGACCCACATGTTTATCGTGATCGTACTCCGCGTGAACACGGCGGCAGTTTTGGAAGTGGCGGGAATCGAACCCGGGCCTACCGAGTGCAATTCCTGAGCGCTAACCACTGGGCTGCCTCGCCCTCCGCAACTTTCTTTATATTCACCCAATTTAGACGGGAACCCTGTGAGGGAGGCATCCACAGGGACCGTACCCTCCTTCCCCTTCCACCAACCTCTCGGAAGGACTTCCGGACCCACATGTTTATCGTGATCGTACTCCGCGTGAACACGGCGGCAGTTTTGGAAGTGGCGGGAATCGAACCCGGGCCTACCGAGTGCAATTCCTGAGCGCTAACCACTGGGCTGCCTCGCCCTCCGCAACTTTCTTTATATTCACCCAATTTAGACGGGAACCCTGTGAAGGAGGCATCCACAGGGACCGTACCCTCCTTCCCCTACCACCAACCTCTCGGAAGGACTTACGGGCCCACATGTTTAACGTGATCGTATTCCGCGTGAACACTTCGGCAGTTTTGGCAGTGGCGGGAATCGTACCCGGGCCTACCGCTAACTTCCCGCGCGCTAATTTACAATTTAAAATGACCATATGCTCTCTAAGCTCTTAATTCCATCATCCTCATTCCATTGTTCCATCATTTAAAATATCCATAAAATTTAAATATCCACCGTTCCATCATTTAAAATATCCATAAAATTAAAATATCCATCGTTCCATCATTTAAAATATCCATAAAATTAAAATATCCATTTAAAAAATCCATATCGTTCCATCATTTGAAATATAAATATAATAATTTCTACAGTGCATATGTTAAGCTCTTATTTCATTTAAAATCGGAAGCGTGGGAAACGGAAAGTAAAAACTAATTCGGTTTCTTATTGTCCCACCCATCGCTATGCATATACAGAACCGTGACGTCACCTCCACCTTGACGTCCCCACCCACCACCTTCCCTGCTTCAGCGGGGGAGAAACGAAGCGGTACGCCGAGCGGAATGCCGAGAAATTTAAAATCATGACGTCTTTAAAATTGCGATCCTGAAGGCAATTTTCATTATTTCTGGACCAGATTAGACTTGTAAGAATGCCAGATATTTCAGCTTTCTAAAAATGTAAATTATTAGTCGAAATTATGAGTACTTTTTACTATGCGAGAATTTAAAAACCAAAAATAGTTTTTTTGAGCCAAAAGTGACTTTTGTTTTAAAATCTTTAAAAAATATTAGAAATCGAAATGGAGATTTGAAATTGATATATTTTTACTCGCAATTGTCTGCTCTTTCCGATGGTGTGAGTTGTTTTTTTCTACGACGTCTGGATCGTGGAGAAAAAAGGGCAAAAAGGGCAAAAAAAGGTCGAAATCGCATAAAACATTAAATAAATAAAAAAATAATTAGAATTTTGAAATTCGGTTTTCACGTGTCCCCTTCCCTCCCCCCCAGGTCTCCGATTGCCAAATTTCGTAGCTCTCCGACGCGCGGTCGCGAAACGTATAGTGTATAAGACACACACACACACACACACACACACACACAGACATTGCCTTTTATTATTTAAGATATATATACACTATAAAGGAACAATTATATTTACAATTAAAGTAGGAAAGATCAAAAGAATGAAAGGTGTGCAAACGAGGGATCATTAATGTCTAGGGTGATTATGACCCCTATTCCTGATTAAAAGCGTGCTTTTATTCCTAGGAAACACTCTCAGAAACAGTGATCGCTCGAAGTAGTTCCAAAATGTGTATGGCAAAAAACAGAATCCCAGAGGAAACAAAATCCATGATTCTAAAACCAAGAAAGCCGGAATCGGCATAAAAAGAAGTCACCATCAGGGAACGAAAGTATGAGAACGATGTCGAAGGCGATAAATGATTCCATCTATACACCTATAATAGCGTTGAAACAGTCACAGTTAATACAAAGTTACTTTTTTTAACTTATGGCAACAGATCGTTAAAATTTGCATAAAAGACGTTGTTTTTGTCCAATGTTTTACAGAAGTTCATATAACATGTTTTTAAGAATCCAATAGGATAGCCGTTCTCCAATGCCACTCTAATCAATTGTCGCTCACAATCAATGCGTTTTTCATTGGTTGAATTTAATTTACTATATCTATTAAATTGATTATATATCGTATTTCTCAATACGTTAATACTTATACTGCTATTCCGAGGTGTTATATATTTTATAACACATTTGTAACTTTTTCGTTTATCGTAAAGTTTATAGCAAAATTGATCTTGTTGATTTCTATATAATGTTATAACCAAAAATACTACTTCATCTTTATTACTTTACTGGAAAGTACGGTATGAATAACGACTTTTATTATCCAACTAGCCGCCTTTGGCGACCAGCCTGTTCGCTACCCTTGAAAATTCTGACCGTGGCAAACTCGTTGGCGCGACCTACCAGAAAGGTGTAAGGTAACTGCTTGGAAGGCCAGGAAGTGCCACACAATTTAGACCGGAACCCAATGGAGGAGGCATCCAAAGAGACCGTACCCTCCTTCCCCTACCACAAACCTCTCGGAAGGACTTGCAGTCCCACACGTTTAACGTGATCGTACTCCGCGTGAACACGGCTGCAGTTTTGGCAATGGCGGGAATCGAACCCGGGCCTACCGAGTGAAATTCCCGCGCGCTAACCACTGGGCTACCGTGCCATCCGCGACAATCTCCATAACTTTATTTTTATTCGGCAATTTTGGGAATCGAACCCGGGCCTACCAAGTGCAAATCCCGCGCACTAACCACTGGGGTACTTCACCCTCCGCGATATTCTTCATAACTTATTTTTTATTCACCCAATTTAGACCGGAACCAAGTGGGAGAAGCATCCACAGGGACCGTACCCTTCTTCCCCTACCACCAACCTCTCGGAAGGACTTACAGACCCACATGTTTAACGTGATCGTACTCCGCGTAAACACGGCGGCAATTTTGGGAATCGAACCCGGGCCTACCGAGTGCAATTTCCGCGCGCTAACCATTGGGCTACTTTGCCCTACGCGACAATCTCCATAACTTTCTTTTTATTCATCCAATTTAGACCGTACCCTCCTTCCCCTACCACCAACTTCTCGGAAGGACTCACGGACCCACATGTTTAACGTGCTCGTACTCCGCGTAAAAACGGCGGCAATTTTGGGAATCGAACCCGGGCCTGGTAACTGGTTGGACGGCCAGGATGTGCCACCCAATTTAGACCGGAACCCAGTGGGGGAGGCATCCACAGGGAACGTACCCTCCTTCCCCTACCACCAACCTCTCGGAAAAACATACGGACCCATATGTTTAACGTGATCGTACTCCATGTCAGTGGCGGAAATCGAACCGGGCCTACCGCGTGCAATTCCCGCGCGCTAACCACTGGGCTACTTCGCCCTCCGCGACAATCTCCATAACTTTCTTTTTATTCACCCAATTTAGACCGTACCCTCCTTCCCCTACCACCAATCTCTCGGAAGGACTCACGAACCCACATGTTTAACGTGATCGTACTCTGCGTGAACGTGGCGTAAATTTTGGCAGTGGCGGGAATCGAACCCGGGCCTACTGAGTGCAATTCCCGCGCGCTAACCACTGGGCTGCCGCGCCCTCCGCGACAATCTCCATAACTTTCTACATATTCACCCAATTTAGACGGGAACCCAGTGGGGGAGGCATCCACAGGGGCCGTATCCTCCTTCCCCTACCACCAACCTCTCGGAAGGACTTACGGACCCACATATTTAACGTGATCGTATTCCACGTAAACACGGCGGCAGTTTTGGCAGTGGCGGGAATCGAACCCGGGCCTACCGCTAACTTCCCGCGCGCTAATTTGCAATTTAAAATGACCATATGCTTAATTCCATCATCCTCATTCCATTGTTTCATTGTTCTATCATTTAAAATATCCATAAAATTAAAATATCCATTTAAAATATCCAAAAGTTAAAATATACATTTAAAAAAACCAGATCGTCCCATCATCTTAAATAATAAAAGGCAATGTCTGTGTGTGTGTGTGTCTGTCTGTCTTATACACTATACGTTTCGCGACCGCACGTCGGAGAGCTACGAAATTTGGCAATCGGAGACCCGGGGGGAGGGAAGGGGACACATGAAAACCGATTTTTAAAATTTTAATTATTTTTTTATTTATTTAATGTTTTATGCGATTTCGACCGTTTTTTGCCCTTTTTGCCCTTTTTTCTCCACGATCCAGACATCGTAGAAAAAAATAAATTACACCATCGGAAAGAGCAGAGAATTTCGAGTAAAAATATATCAATTTCAAATCTGAATTTCGATTTCTAATATTTTTTAAAGATTTTAAAACAAAACTCACTTTTGGCTCAAAAAATCAATTTTTTGTTTTTAAATTCTCGCATCGTGAAAAGTACTCATAATTTCGACTAATAATTTACATTTTTAGAAAGCTGAAATATCTGGCATTCTTACAAGTCTAATGTGGTCCAGAAATAATGAAAATTGCCTTCAGGATGGCAATTTTAAAGACGCCATGATTTTAAATTTCTCGGCGTTCCGTTCGTTTCTCCCCCGCTGAAGCAGGGAAGGTGGTGGGTGGGGACGTCAAGGTGGAGGTGACGTCACGGTTCTGAATAGAGCGCCTTTGCTCTATATAAATTATTATATTTATATTTTAAATGATGGGACGATCTGGATTTTTTAAATGTATATTTTAACTTTTGGATATTTTAAATGGATATTTTAATTTTATGGATATTTTAAATGATAGAACAATGAAACAATGGAATGAGGATGATGGAATTAAGCATATGGTCATTTTAAATTGCAAATTAGCGCGCGGGAAGTTAGCGGTAGGCCCGGGTTCGATTCCCGCCACTGCCAAAACTGCCGCCGTGTTTACGTGGAATACGATCACGTTAAATATGTGGGTCCGTAAGTCCTTCCGAGAGGTTGGTGGTAGGGGAAGGAGGATACGGCCCCTGTGGATGCCTCCCCCACTGGGTTCCCGTCTAAATTGGGTGAATATGTAGAAAGTTATGGAGATTGTCGCGGAGGGCGCGGCAGCCCAGTGGTTAGCGCGCGGGAATTGCACTCAGTAGGCCCGGGTTCGATTCCCGCCACTGCCAAAACTTACGCCACGTTCACGCAGAGTACGATCACGTTAAACATGTGGGTTCGTGAGTCCTTCCGAGAGGTTGGTGGTAGGGGAAGGAGGGTACGGTCTAAATTGGGTGAATAAAAAGAAAGTTATGGAGATTGTCGCGGAGGGCGAAGTAGCCCAGTGGTTAGCGCGCGGGAATTGCACGCGGTAGGCCCGGGTTCGATTTCCGCCACCGACATGGAGTACGATCACGTTAAACATATGGGTCCGTATGTTTTTCCGAGAGGTTGGTGGTAGGGGAAGGAGGGTACGTTCCCTGTGGATGCCTCCCCCACTGGGTTCCTGTCTAAATTGGGTGGCACATCCTGGCCGTCCAACCAGTTACCAGGCCCGGGTTCGATTCCCAAAATTGCCGCCGTGTTTACGCGGAGTACGAGCACGTTAAACATGTGGGTCCGTGAGTCCTTCCGAGAAGTTGGTGGTAGGGGAAGGAGGGTACGGTCTAAATTGGATGAATAAAAAGAAAGTTATGGAGATTGTCGCGTAGGGCAAAGTAGCCCAATGGTTAGCGCGCGGAAATTGCACTCGGTAGGCCCGGGTTCGATTCCCAAAATTGCCGCCGTGTTTACGCGGAGTACGATCACGTTAAACATGTGGGTCTGTAAGTCCTTCCGAGAGGTTGGTGGTAGGGGAAGAAGGGTACGGTCCCTGTGGATGCTTCTCCCACTTGGTTCCGGTCTAAATTGGGTGAATAAAAAATAAGTTATGAAGAATATCGCGGAGGGTGAAGTACCCCAGTGGTTAGTGCGCGGGATTTGCACTTGGTAGGCCCGGGTTCGATTCCCAAAATTGCCGAATAAAAATAAAGTTATGGAGATTGTCGCGGATGGCACGGTAGCCCAGTGGTTAGCGCGCGGGAATTTCACTCGGTAGGCCCGGGTTCGATTCCCGCCATTGCCAAAACTGCAGCCGTGTTCACGCGGAGTACGATCACGTTAAACGTGTGGGACTGCAAGTCCTTCCGAGAGGTTTGTGGTAGGGGAAGGAGGGTACGGTCTCTTTGGATGCCTCCCCCATTGGGTTCCGGTCTAAATTGTGTGGCACTTCCTGGCCTTCCAAGCAGTTACCTTACACCTTTCTGGTAGGTAGCGCCAACGAGTTTGCCACGGTCAGAATTTTCAAGGGTAGCGAACAGGCTGGTCGCCAAAGGCGGCTAGTTTAAAATATAAATATAATAATTTATATAGAGCAAAGGCGCTCTATTCAGAACCGTGACGTCACCTCCACCTTGACGTCCCCACCCACCACCTTCCCTGCTTCAGCGGGGGAGAAACGAACGGAACGCCGAGAAATTTAAAATCATGGCGTCTTTAAAATTGCCATCCTGAAGGCAATTTTCATTATTTCTGGACCACATTAGACTTGTAAGAATGCCAGATATTTCAGCTTTCTAAAAATGTAAATTATTAGTCGAAATTATGAGTACTTTTCACGATGCGAGAATTTAAAAACCAAAAATTGATTTTTTGAGCCAAAAGTGAGTTTTGTTTTAAAATCTGTAAAAAATATTAGAAATCGAAATTCAGATTTGAAATTGATATATTTTTACTCGAAATTCTCTGCTCTTTCCGATGGTGTAATTTGTTTTTTTCTACGATGTCTGGATCGTGGAGAAAAAAGGGCAAAAAGGGCAAAAAACGGTCGAAATCGCATAAAACATTAAATAAATAAAAAAATAATTAAAATTTTAAAAATCGGTTTTCACGTGTCCCCTTCCCTCCCCTCCGGGTCTCCGATTGCCAAATTTCGTAGCTCTCCGACGCGCGGTCGCGAAACGTATAGTGTATAAGACAGACACACAGACACACAGACATTGCCTTTTATTATATAGAAGAAGACTAGCCGCCTTTGGCGACCAGCCTGTTCGCTACCCTTGAAAATTCTGACCATGGCAAACTCGTTGGCGCGACCTACCAGAAAGGTGTAAGGTAACTGCTTGGAAGGCCAGGAAGTGCCACACAATTTAGACCGGAACCCAATGGGGGAGGCATCCAAAGAGACCGTACCCTCCTTCCCCTACCACAAACCTCTCGGAAGGACTTGCAGTCCCACACGTTTAACGTGATCGTACTCCGCGTGAACACGGCTGCAGTTTTGGCAATGGCGGGAATCGAACCCGGGCCTACCGAGTGAAATTCCCGCGCGCTAACCACTGGGCTACCGTGCCATCCGCGACAATCTCCATAACTTTATTTTTATTCGGCAATTTTGGGAATCGAACCCGGGCCTACCAAGTGCAAATCCCGAGCACTAACCACTGGGGTACTTCACCCTCCGCGATATTCTTCATAACTTTCTTTTTATTCACCCAATTTAGACCGGAACCAAGTGGGAGAAGCATCCACAGGGACCGTACCCTTCTTCCCCTACCACCAACCTCTCGGAAGGACTTACAGACCCACATGTTTAACGTGATCGTACTCCGCGTAAACACGGCGGCAATTTTGGGAATCGAACCCGGGCCTACCGAGTGCAATTTCCGCGCGCTAACCATTGGGCTACTTTGCCCTACGCGACAATCTCCATAACTTTCTTTTTATTCATCCAATTTAGACCGTACCCTCCTTCCCCTACCACCAACTTCTCGGAAGGACTCACGGACCCACATGTTTAACGTGCTCGTACTCCGCGTAAACACGGCGGCAATTTTGGGAATCGAACCCGGGCCTGGTAACTGGTTGGACGGCCAGGATGTGCCACCCAATTTAGACCGGAACCCAGTGGGGGAGGCATCCACAGGGAACGTACCCTCCTTCCCCTACCACCAACCTCTCGGAAAAACATACGGACCCATATGTTTAACGTGATCGTACTCCATGTCAGTGGCGGAAATCGAACCGGGCCTACCGCGTGCAATTCCCGCGCGCTAACCACTGGGCTACTTCGCCCTCCGCGACAATCTCCATAACTTTCTTTTTATTCACCCAATTTAGACCGTACCCTCCTTCCCCTACCACCAACCTCTCGGAAGGACTCACGAACCCACATGTTTAACGTGATCGTACTCTGCGTGAACGTGGCGTAAGTTTTGGCAATGGCGGGAATCGAACCCGGGCCTACTGAGTGCAATTCCCGCGCGCTAACCAATGGGCTGCCGCGCCCTCCACGACAATCTCCATAACTTTCTACATATTCACCCAATTTAGACGGGAACCCAGTGGGGGAGGCATCCACAGGGGCCGTATCCTCCTTCCCCTACCACCAACCTCTCGGAAGGACTTACGGACCCACATATTTAACGTGATCGTATTCCACGTAAACACGGCGGCAGTTTTGGCAGTGGCGGGAATCGAACCCGGGCCTACCGCTAACTTCCCGCGCGCTAATTTGCAATTTAAAATGACCATATGCTTAATTCCATCATCCTCATTCCATTGTTTCATTGTTCCATCATTTAAAATATCCATAAAATTAAAATATCCAAAAGTTAAAATATACATTTAAAAAATCCAGATCGTCCTGAGAACTGATCGAAGCTGGATATCTCGCCACATGGTTTTAATAGCAGGCCGCTGATATTGTGAAAATAGTAAAAACTGAAGAGTATTATATGAAAAATGTATTATTAACATGTACAAGTTATACCGAACAAATAGAAAATTATGTTTGGCACATGGAATTTATGAAATCAATTTTTTTTTAATAAATTTAAAGTTATCTGACCTTTGGCCTTTGATATATCTGTACATACATCGAATTTTAAAATGTGTGCTCGGTCATGAACTTAAGCATGATTAGGTGAAGCTCTGTACATAATTTCAATCTAATCGTTGAGTCTTATTAACGAAACTTTTAACACAATCTGATTTAGTCTGTGTTAAGCTACGCTAATGACTCGAAACATGTAATTGTACTTTATTTCTATTTATCCTTTAAATTAATTTCGACTGATAATTGTCCATCCTGGTTATATGCATTTATAACGTATGTAACGAGAATTGGTAAAGAAATGGGCTGCGCTCAGGCTGCCCAAAGATATTTTCACAGATCACTGCAAAATCAATGACAAAGTACTAAAATAACCTCTACTGGCGCTCTTTCCTATCCTGAAATTACTTAGATTTATACACATTTCAAATATAAGTTATTTAATGGAAGCCGATTTTCGAATCTTGGATAATTTTATAACTTTATCACAAAGAAAAGGATTTATGAAGCTGTCAAGAACAATCTGATTGTACATTTGCCTTGGAATTTATTGTGGAACAATGACAATGCCTGGAACAATATTAAATACTGCGGCATATTTCGCATGTTGAACCATTGGGGATGCATTTTTGTTTCATCCGAAAAAACATTCTAAACTTGGCGCATGAATTTTAGATATTTGTCAGTCTGCAATGTAACTCGGATTAGACATCAAAAATCTAGTTATCAACATAACCAAAACTTCTGGTTTAATCAAAATTTAAAATAGTATAACTGAATTGTTCTCTCACACATTCCTAGTATATGAAATAAGAAGAATTGATGCAGAAATTCCTCAATAAAATGAAAAATTCCAACTGTAATAAACGCCAAAAGTTTATACGTAAGCATTCAAAATTGTGAAATAATTTCAACTGCTGTAATAAAATACAATACATGAAAGCTTCGGTATATTTTTTTGTATTTATTCTGCATTTACGGTCTAAAGACTATTAGACTAGTTTACTTTCGAATTTATGCTGTATTTATACAAAGTTCTTATTTTTTGTATTCAAAATTGTGTCAATCGTTAGGGATGCGCAGCTACTTTTTGTGTTTAAAAATTTCGTTTTAGTTGAACATTGCTGATATTGTGAAATTTTTAATCTTTAATATCCATTGTTAATATCTAAAGTTCTTGTTTTTATAATCCCCTTTTTGTAATGATACTCTAGAGACTGGTGAAAATATCGTTATAGAGAAGGTTGAACCTTAGAATATGTAAACTGAAACTTTAAGATAATGCAGATTAGGTTAATTTTTAAATACAGAGTAGGTATGTAGATGAGAGTAAATCGCAAGAATCTAATTACATTTCTAAAATGTATCGTGCACAATTTAACTACTCTACAAACGCATGTGTATGACTAGCTAAAATGTATGTCTTTGAATGGACTCAAGGCGTATGAAGTATGCAAGCTGCGAACGATGTCAAATTAAAACTTTTTACAAATATAAGTATAAAAATGTAATTTCAATATTTAAAAATCTTAATAAAAAAACAGCATTAGTTTTTAGAATTTGAATATTACGTCGAACAAATTAGAATACAGGAAAATAATGAAATCAAAGTAATATTGAAATAGTAAAAACATACTTCCATGGATTTGAGTTTTATTGTATGCACTATGGATGTAAAGATTGAATCCATGGTATATATTTTGTTTCCTTACGTTCCTCTAACAAACCTGTAATATATATATATATATATATATGGTAGTGAAGCTTAATATTGGACTCTTTTTTTTTTGTAACTTTTGTACAATAATGGTAATTCATTTCCGAAGTGTCGCAAGCTCTATATTTTATTTTTACACTGTATTTGTAGAAAATGTAGTGATCATGCTTGGTTTAAAAAATGGGCGTTTTACCCTGTTACTGTGAGTTATAATAATGTATACTGAAAATCTGCAATTTCACTTATATATACATACATTTAATTGTCCTACCTATTGTAGTTTTCGATTGACTGGCAGAGATGGCTTTGGGATGTTCGCTACGGAAAACCCGGCACAATTTTGGCAAATTTTGATTTCGCTTCACTTGTCCATAATAAAAAATCTGATGTGGGCAACACATGACTTTCCTTATATAATGTAATGAATTTACTACTTTTACAGTAAAATAAATAGGTATTTCTTATAGTAGATACTAGTATTATTTCCAAGATATTGAATTTTCGACAATTAGTCGTCATTTTCATTGATTTAGTGTCATTTTTATCCATTTAGCGAGATTTTCGTTAATTTGGCAACATTTCAAAAAGTCGCCAAGTTGGCGACATTCCGCCAAATTCGTCGCCAAAATCTCGCCAAGCGTTATAGACGAAGAGATAGGTTATTCTTACAGCAGATAAATGACTATTGGCGTTCAAATACAAAAGTATTACTCAAAGTATCTTTTTCATGAATGGAACGAGCTAGATCCACGAGAATGATGTCATCTAATTTATCGCATGGTATTACATGTGAAAAGTGAAGATGTTTCTCAAGAGGAAATATTTTTCTTTTTTATTTTATATGACTTTTTGATAATTTTTTTGAAAAATGTGCAATATCTCGAGAACGGTTCATTTTAGCGTTCTAAGATTTATGTCAATCGTTTTCTACTGAAACATTACATAAGAAATGTCTATTTGCGTAACTTTATTAGTGGTTTTGATTTTTTGACGATTCTTTCAACATTTTATTTGAAAATTTAGGAGGGTTCTGAACATTCGATTGCACATGAAAACAATAGGCTTCCAGTGTTTACGGATTGTGATTTTTGTACCAAATTTCGTTCGAATCGGTCCATACGTTCGTTAGTTATCGTCTCCACAGACTCACACACACACACACACACACACACACACACACACACACACACACACACACACACACACACACACACACACATACACACACATCACTTCAAAAATGTTTGATTCGTGATCAGGGATGCTTGAAACGTGCTCTCCCGTCGAAAACTCGAATTCGAATTTTCGATCCCGTCACAATACTTTCCTTATACATTATGTATATAAGGAAAGTAAAAATGTTATTCTTATAGTAAATATTTATATTCTTTCCAAGATATTGAATTTTCTTCGATTAGTTGTCATTTTGATTGATTTAGCGTCATTTTTATCCATTTAGCGAGATTCTTGTTAATTTGGTAACAATTAAAAAAGGCGCCAAGTTGGCGATATTTCGCCAAATTCGTCGCCAAAATGTCGTCAAGCGAATAGAGAATTAATTTTATTCAACAATAAAAACTACATTAATGCATTGAAGCGGAATCGGTTTATACGTATGTTCAGAATCTGGATCGTTGAAAATGAACAAAATAAAACGAGGGAAGTAATTGTATATTTGTGTTTGTTTGGTTTTTGCAGAGATAACCCTTTATATACATTTTTCCCTCTAACTGGCGAATTTAGATATGTTTGGGACATTCGCTAGTGCAGAAATGATAATCGACGCTTTAATGTAGCAGCATCTACAGCCGTTGAGTTGGAAGATAATACAGTAGGACTTAAGGAAGACACTCCCATTGCAGATAACGGTATCCAGGGACCGGTTTCTTGCTTAGTATGCGTTCATCAGCATGGAATAACCGCTAACTGCAACGGAAGAAAGAAAATTTATTTTCTGCAATTTTTCAAATTTTTATGGGGACTGGCAATTTCAGTCCTTCCACGTAGCCAGCATAAAATTCGTTTGACAATTTAGCTCGGCATACGCAAAGCTGAGAAAGTCTAAGTTCAAAATCACAGGAATCTTTCAAAAAGGAGGACTTTTGTGGTTTTAAAGGGAATAGACACAAAGGCAGTGGGACATATTGCCTATGTGTATAATTTTCAATAAAGAATTGTCAAAGGATTTATTGCCTTGAAAGTCTTACAGTACTAAATTATAGTTATATACAGGTTTACTCAAATTATCATTAAACACGTTTGATATGCATTGTAGGAAATCTAACAGAACTGAGAAAAATATCGTTATGGTCAAGTTTATCGTTACGAACAATATCTTTATAGACAGGTTTCGCTGTGTTATCTTTTTCAAATCGTCGTACAGATTGCGCAAATGCTTTTTCACACCTAATATAGGTTGCATATGATACGAGTTGCTTGCCTATGGAAAATTTCGCAATAGGTTAAAATTTCCATGTCTATGCCATAAAGACACTGAACTGAAAGCTGTTGATAATGTTTGATTAATACTGCCTTTAGATGGACTAAACTAAATCTCACATTTCAAGAAAACACTTCTGGGTGAGTCTTTTTCTAGATTTCGCAAAACTTGACAATAAGGAACATTTCCAAAACGTATATTCTGGCTTTTTGTGCAGCGTCGGTAGACTGACTGGCTTTGTGTTCTGAATCGCGGCATAGCCGATAGAGGAACTGGCAACCTGGTTGCGTGCTATGTAATATGAAACTGTTGGAGCTTGATAACCACATCATAATTTTGCTTTACTTCTGTTTATTTTGTGTCGTTTTAAATAAATGGGCCACAGAAAACCGTTCCTTGGTATGCTTTTACATTCAGATTTTCTTTTCATTGCTTTCGAAAGTAGTCTATGTAAAGGTGGAGTGCTTTGTGAAAGTTGTCAAAAAACCCGTCTTTCTTTCATGGTTTGACATGTTTTAAGCTTCTCTGAATGCGAATTAATAATTTAATTTTAAATAATATAACGCATGGTTGGAATGTACCATCCATGCTTTGGTTTCACCCTCGTGCACTAGTCGTCATGGAGTAGAAGACTCCAGCAACGACAGCAAGAAAACTTGTAAGCAAGGAAACCGTACGAGTAACGGCAAAGCTCGGAGTAAAAATATCTTGACTTGCATATGGCTTTCCCAACAGACTACAAATTTATTTTTTCCTTTCCTTCACAGTTCACTAAATGTAGTTTAATTGCACAAAAAACAGTTATAATCATTTGAAATTACGCAGAGTTTTCAGTTTATTTTCGATTTCATTTAGCGACTTTGTGTATTTTAAAGTGTTAATTGCAAAAATCTAAAATATCTCGAGAACGGTTATAGTCCTAAATTATAGGTTTAGCTTTACACTTTTTATCATCAAACATTAAGCTAAAAAGCATTTAAGTGATGCATTTGAACGTATGCACATTTTTATTGACTCATTTTACGGATTATTTCGCAAACATAAAAATATAAGCACCAGGATAAGCCACAATGTGACGTACCTACTAAATTTTGTAATATTTGCTCAATTAGTTTTCAGCTAGAGTCTATACACACGCAGGCAGCACTCTAAAAATAGTGTTTTCGGGTTCTAGAGTGATCGAAACGTGTAGATCCGTCGAAATCTCGTAGCGATTTTCGAAATTTTTCCAATGCTTTCCTCATGCATTACTATGTATTGTAGGAAAAGTAGAAATTAAAACCAATGAGTTGCCTATCGTCTAAACGCACTGGAAGGAAATAAAAAATAAACCTGTACCATCCCCAATTGATTTCTATATGGACGAATGCCCAAAGATTCTACAAAAAAAAATTCTGAACATCGTGAACTCTGGAATTCGTTCTTAACTACACGATCATGAAAAAATCCCTGCAAAATTCGGATATATCTCTTCAAATAGAAAATATTAAAGACAATTGTACAGATTGCAATCAAAACATCAATCATACTTACAAAATTCGACCTTTTAAAGGATTTTTCTAGCACCCTACAATCTCCGATGTAGATGTAGAAATTTCTGATTACCATACAGAAATGACATCAAATTGTAACGTTTTTTAAGCTAATGTAATAGACCTGGCTTTAGTTATTGCAATATTCTTTCATTTCTGCAACCATTTGACTAAAAGATAATTCTTTCTACAATTCGTTCTGTTATCATCATCATGTTAATTGCCTTTGCTGTAATAGTTATTCAAATATTTTGGGTCGCGAAACTATTTAAAATTCAATTGGATGGCGGAACTCCAAAATGAGAAAATGTCCATTGTAGTTCAAATTATGTATTCAAAATTTTATGAATTCTTAAAGAAATTTACACCTAATTATGTTGTAGAATCCCAGGATTCCGCGGAACACACTTTGTAAAACCCTGCTGTAATGCATTGATTAGATATCGGTGTACTTCGAGGAATTATTGAATATTTATGAATCCTAAAAATATTAAACTTGTCTTCCATTATCAAAAATCATGCATGGGCGCCCATAGGGATGGAAAAGGGGACACTTTCCTCCTCTTGGACTTTTAAGGTCACATAGAGGCATCAATATAGTCAATGTTGTAAATCTTATGCTTGAGATTGACCTCTTTCCTGGGAAATCGTTCTAAGGATGCCCATGGATTAATATACGCAGCAGCTTTAAATCCTAAACATGGGGCAAAACAGAAATCCTAAAATGAAAAAAAAATTGGTTTTGTCTACCAAGTGAAATATATCGATAATTCACATTAAATAATAAGCTTGGGTTAAAATGTAATTTTAAGATATTTAAATGTTTTCGTGGTTTTAAATTTGTTATCCAAACACACACTAAAGATTGGGCAATCCCGGGACTTTCCACATGAAACGTGTAGGCTTTTCCTCTCTGATCCACATTATATACAGGGTGTCCCAAAAAGATTGAAACGCGCTTTAATTCTATAGCTGTTGGAGATAAGTAGGCTATGTAAATTGCAAAAATTTTGCAAGTAAGGTAGTAAATCAGACTACGTTAATGAAATAGTTCTATTAATTTTCAAAAAGTTACACTTTTTAAATTTTTATACTACCTTCTTAGACAAATTTGGGCAATCACAAATTTTTTATTTTTAATGCAACAAGATCATTAAAAAACAAGAAAGATCAATTATGTATAAAGCATAGATTAAGAAACACATCCCAACTTCAATGTAATTTTATTTAAACATCTCTAAAATGCAATGCATTCCTCGCTAATGTTTTTAAAATTATCATACTACAATAATTTATTATATTTGAAAACTTCATCAAAAACAAATGAAATATATTCAAATGACGTCATCGAAATATAACGCGCCTGGCTCTCTCAATAAAAGCAGCATTTCATTCATTACTTTTTTCCATTTATTTCATTCATCACAATAATATAATAATTTATTTTATTTGATAACTGAAGACCATGGAGCAACAAGTAATTAAACTCTATGCTTAGAACTTCATCGAAAAAATCGTCTGCTTCTCTGTATAAAATCAATGAATATTTCATTCATATCAGCTATATTGCAGACTCCATGAGCAAAATAATTTTGCGTTAAAGAAATGCAGCAATTCTTATACAACTCAATCTACTTTTGGTATTTACATTCTCCATAAGTGAAACTTAGGCTTCGTTGTAGAAATTATCAAAGTTGGATGATCATTTAAACTCAAATATATTGTAATTGCGTTATTTCAGTATGTAGATGCACATAATTTAGGCAAAAAAAGCGGTATGGATACAGCACTAAATGAGTTAAAAAGAACTTTAAAAATCACGATTTTGACACAAGATATTTGCCATATTTTATTTTGAAGTGAGTTACTTGATCTTTTCGTATAAAAGGTGCAATTATTAACACTTTACAACATAGTTGAAAAGTGTTTATGACTTGGTTCATTCTGTCTGCCCGTTAGCACGATAACTGCAATAAAATTGACTTTATCAAAATGAAACTTTAGTATGTTGTTCAGGCGGTCTGTGGAACCTATGGTAATATAAATAAATAATATCAACCAATGAGTTTTGAATTGAACCCAGGTTGAAAAAGTGAAATACATTGAACCCTATGGGACCTAAATTTTCAAACACTTTTTAGACGAATTTAAAATTCAAATTGCTTCGACAGTTTTAGGAAATATTTAAATTATGCCATAAAATATATAAAAAAAATTCAGTAAAATATATTCAGTAGTTTTTTAAATAAAAATTAAAATATTAATTACACCCTTTATATGAAGAGATCACGTGACCCACTTAAAAATAAAATATGGCATCAATCTTGTGTCAAAATCGTGATTTTTAAAATGCTTTTTAATTCATATTTAGTGTTGTATCCGTTCTAAAACCGCTTCATTTTTGCTTAAATTCTGTGATCTACATACTAAAACAACATAATTACAATATATTTGAGTTTAAATGATCATCAAACTTTGATTATTTCTACAGCGAAGCCTAATTTTCACTTATACAATTCATTCCACATCTTTTGGTATTTACATTCTCCATAAAAGTTGCTTAATTTCTTTGACGCAAAATTATTTAGCTCATGGAGTCTGCAATATAGTTGATATGAATGAAAATTTATTGATTCTACACAGAGAACCAGACGACTTTTTCGATGAAGTTTTAAGCATAGAGTTTAATTACTTGTACCTCCATGGTTTTAAATTTTTAAATAAAATGAATTATTATAGTATTTGGATGAATGAAAGGAATAGAAAAGTGTTTATGAATGAAATGCTGCTTTTATAGAGAGTGGGAGGCGATTTATATTTCGATGACGTCATTTGAATAAAGTTGATTTGTTTTCGATAAAGTTTTCAAATATAATAAATTATTGTAGCATTATGATAATTTTAAAATATTTCCGAGGAATGTATCGCATTTTAGAGATGTTTAAACTAGACAATTTATATGCCGTTATTTGAATGGAGTTCATCGAAAAATATGAAGTTTTAAGTTTTCAAATATAATAAATTAATATAGTATTGTAATAATTTTAAAAATGCTACCGAGGAAGGTATCGCAATTTAGAGATGTTTATATAAAATTGCATTGAAGTTGGAATGTGTTTCAAAATCAATGCTTTATGCATGATTGTTCTTCCTTGTTATCTTAATTTTTATTTATAAAACAGAATATATTTTGCAGAAATTTTTTTATATAATTTATTGGATAATTGAATATTTCCTAAAACTTTCGAAGCAATTTGTGAATTTTAAATCCGCTTAAAAAACATTTGAAAAATTAGATCCCATAGGGTTCAATGAATTTCATTTCTTCAACTCGGGTTCAATCCAAAATTAATTGGGTGATATCATTCATTTATATTCTGATAGGTCCCACAAACCGTCTGAACAACATACTAAAATTTCATTTTGATAAAGCCATTTTTGCGGCAGTTATCATGCTAACGGATAGACAGACAGAATGAACAAAGTCATAAAAACTTTTCAACTATGTTGTAAAGTGTTAATAAAAACCGCATATCTGTATCTTTAAAATTGAGCGAGTTATATGTAATTGAAAATTGTGTATGGGGACCATATATCAAATTAGAAATGTAAATTTGTGACATTTCACAAAAAAGATAAAACTGGATGATAATACATAGTGATAATACATGAATATTCATTTTTGCGAATTCTGCGTAGTCTCGCGATGCAATCACGGATTCTTAAGTACTTTTTACATTGAGACATGCCATTTTTTTATTTGAAGCCATTAAAATAAATAAATGCCAACATGTTTTGATTTTGAAATTTAACGTAATTTTTCAAAACTGAGAATAGAACTCGCAGACGAATTTTTTTCTTTCCTTTAACTCTAATTTAGCCGTTTTATATGTTTATAGTAAAATAATTTAAAAAAACTGAAGAATGAAATGCAGACGATTTATTTTTTAATTCACATATTTATTCCCAGAATTATTTCTATTCATTACAACTAAACTTTTTTTTTAATATTATACCAAACTAAAGAAGATTAGAAATCATTCAAGGAATCGTCAGCATGTTTAGTTCTGAATTGATGAATTAAGAACACGTAACTGGTTGTGTATTGTGGTATTTTTAACAAACAACGAGCTTTTCGAATTAACAATGATTTATGCTCTGTGAAATAAAAACAACGTCCCAACCGCGTAGTGAGTATCACTGCTTTATATGATCTCCGTCTGTGTAATGCTTTATTTAAATGCATTTATGATAAAAAAAATGACACGTATTAACGTATTTTTGATCTAAACAATTTCCATCGTCAATTTGTTCATCATCCCTATTTTCATTGATGAAACCACCTTTCACATGGTGCGGAAAAGTGGCATAAGTCAGATTTTTTTTTTTTTTTTTTATCATAATTCAGTTGATTTTAAAGCTGCAGATATGCAGATCTTTTAACACTTTATAACAATGTTGAAAAGTGTTTATGACTTTGTTCATTCTGTCTGTCTATCCGTTAGCATGATAACTGCCGCAAAAATGACTTTATCAAAATGAAATTTTAAAATGTTGTTCAGACGGTCTGTAGCACCTATGGGAATATAAGTGAATAATATCACCCAATTAGTTTTGGATTAAACCCGGGTTGAAAACATGAAATACATTGAACCCTATGGGACCTAATTTTTTAAACATTTTTTAAGCGGATTTAAAATTCACAAATTTCTTCGAAAATTTTAAGTAATATTCAAATTATTCCATAATATATATAAAATAATTTCAGCAAAATATATTCAGTAATATTTTATATAAAAATTAAAATAATAATTACACCTCTTATATGAGGCGATCACGTGACACTGATATGAAAATATCACGTGATCCACTTCAAAATGAAATATGGCATCCATCCTGTCTCAAAATCGTGATTTTCAAAGCTCTTTTTAATTCATATTGAGTGTTGTATCCGTCCTAAAACCGCTTTATTTTTACTTAAATTCTGTGCATCTACATACTGAAACAACGCAATTACAATATATTTGAGTTTGAATGATCATCCAAATTTGATTATTTCTACATCGAAGTCTATTTTTCACTTACGTAAAAGGTAAACAGCAAAATTTGTAGGATGAGTTGTATAAGAATTGCTGTATTTATTTAACCCAAAATTATTTAGCTCATTGAGTCTGCATAGCTGATATGAATGAAATATTCATTGATTTTACAGAGAGAAGGACGATTTTTTTCGATAAAGTTTTAAGCGTAGAGTTTAATTACTTGTAGCTCCATGGTCTTAAGTTTTTAACTAAAATAAATTATTTTAGTACTGTGATGAATGAAATGAATGGGAAAATGTTATGAATGAAATGCTGCTTTTATAGAGAGAGGCAGGCGTGTTATTTTTTCCATGGCGTTATTTGACTGAATGTCAGTTGTTTTCGATGAAGATTTCAAATATAATAAATTATTGTAGTATTATGATAATATTAAAAATATTACCGATGAATGTATCGCATTTTACAGATGTTTAAACCAGGCAATTTGTATTTCAATGCCGTCATTTGAATGAAGTTCATTTTTTTCGATGAAGGTTTAAGTTTGCAAATATAATAAATTAATGTAGTTTTGTGATAAGTTTTAAAATATTACAGAGGAATGTATTGCATTTTAGAGATGTGTAAATAAAATTGCATTGAAGTTGGAAAGTGTTTCATAATCAATGCTTTAAGCATGATTGATCTTTCTTGTTAATGATCTTGTTGCAATAAAAATTTTCTAATTGCTCAAATTTGTCTAAGGGGATCGTATAAAAATTTTAAAAGTAACTTTTTAAAAATTAATGGGAGAGCAATTCATTAACGTAGTCTTATTTTTTACCTTTCTTTCAACATTTTTTTAATTTACATTGCCCACTTATCTCCAAAAGGTAAAGAATTAAAGCGCATTTCAATCTTTTTGGAACACACTGTATAATTTTTTAACACTTTACAACATAGTTGAAAATTGATTACGACTTTGTTCATTCTGTCTGTCCGTTCGCACGATAACAGCCGTAAAAATGATTTTATCAAAATGAAATATTAGTATGTTGTTGAGACTGTCTGTGGGACAAATGGCAATGTAAATAAATAACACCCAATTAGTTATGCATTGAACCAGAGTTGAAAAAATGAAATACATTAAGCCTTATGGGACCTAATTTTTCAAACACTTTTTAAGCGAATATAAAATTTAGAAATTGCTTTGATAATTTTCAAAACGCATAAAATATGTAAAAAAATTTCAGAAAATATGTTCGATAGTTTTTTAAATAAAAATAATTGCTCCCATATTATATGAGGATATCACGTAACCCATTTAAAGTAAAATATGGCAACCATCTTGTGTCAAAATCGTGATTTTTAAAGTTCTTTTTAATTAACACTTTACAACATAGTTAAAGTATATATAACTTTGTTCATTCTGTCTGTCTGTTAGCACGATGACAGCCGTAAAAATGACTTTATAAAAATGAAATTTTAGTATGTTGTTCAGACGGTCTGTGGGTCCTATGGGAATATAAATGAATAATATCACCCAATTAGTTTTAGATTGAACCCGGGTTGAAAAAATAAAATACATTAAACCCTATGAGACCTAATTTTTCTAACATTTTTTAAGCGAATTTAAAATTCAGGAATTGCTTCGAAAGTTTTAGGAAATATTTAAATTATCCCATAAAATATATAAAAAAAAAGTTCAGCAAAATATATTCAGTAGTTTTTTAAATAAAAATTAAAATAATAATTACACCCTTTATATGAAAAGATCACGTTACCCACTTCAACATAAAATATGGTATCCATCGTCTATCAAAATAGTGATTTTTAAAGTGCATTTTAATTCATATTTAGTGTTGTATCCGTCCTAAAACATTTTTATTTTTGCTTAAATTCTGTGCATCTACATACTGAAACAACACAATATATTTGAGTTTAAATGATCATCAAACCTTGATTATTTCTACAACAAAGCCTAATTTTCTCTTATGGAGAGTGTAAATACCAAAAGATGTAGAATGAATTGTATAAGAATTGCTGCATTTCTTTAACGCAAAATAATTTAGCTCATGGAGTCTGCAATATAGTTGACACGAATTAAACATTCATTGATTTTACTCAGAGAACCAGACGAAAACTTCCCTCCGATCTCGCATCCCTTTCCTTTTACGTTCACCTTCTGGTGTTTTCCGGTCTTCAGAAAACATGTTGCTCTTTAATGATTTGCAGACTACAAACAGCTATAAACTGTAAAATCTCGAACCGTTCATAATTTTTAAGTGTAATTATCTTCCATCTGAGCTTTAAATGGCTTCAAAAGAGACCATTACATTTATTAGATAATTTATCACTAAGGGAATTTAAAAGATTTTATTCACAAATATCTAAATTACATTCATTTCATTTCTATGAATTTTATGTCATAAAATTGGGCATATATCAAAATTATTTGCGAGAATGCCGCTCTAAAAAGCTATTCTTACTACAGCTAATTTCATTTTCACATGGCCGCCCCTAAATTTTGCCGTCGTGGGCAATTGCCCATGCCTAAAACCGGGCCCGGGTCCGTTAGATCAAACATGTTTCTTTATAAACATTTCCGAAAAGCTGTCGGGTACCATCTACAAATCAGTTTATTCAAAAGTACGACTAGAAAATAAGTCTGCGGTTGTGTATTAACAAAATCAAAGTGAGGATATCTGTACACTAACAAAATACCAGAATTGTCATTATTCAAACTATGAACGATCATTTTTAGAGTTTTTAAAGAGATCAATTTCTTGTAGATACAAATGAATGGTAGATTACCTTGATAATCTGTCGTATGTTAATATTTTCCACATTATAACCTGTTAAAATAGTTCTAATTTTTTGAACATCCAAGTAGTCCCTTTTAAAGCAATGGTAGACTGATAAAATGTCATTCATTATTTTCTCAATCTCTCAGATATTGAATTTTTTCCCACCATTTTAAAACTGTAAACAATTTTCTTTTATGCAAAATTAAAACGTTTAATTTTTAGGTATTACATTAGAGTTTCAAATGACACATACCCCGTATGTTAATATAAAACTTAATTTGAAACTTTATTTTGAATTGTTGCAGCAAACAACTTTCTGATCTATTTAATAGGAATTGAACATCGAGCTTTGTCAAAACTACTTTTAGGAATCCAGCTGCTATTTTGTTCTTCTGCTTCAATAATGACTCAAAAGTAACACTGTAGGATTTGTTTACAACGAACAGTAAGGGCGAGTAAATTTGCTCATTAAATCCAGAAGTTTACCAAATTCGTTCACAAGAAAAACTAATTTGGGAAGCAAGGACGTGTCTATACAAGTATAATGATTATATCAAGGCCAAACTTTAACTTCTTCCATATAGCTTTTCACATTTTTTAAGCAAGCACACTTATTAATCAAGGCTAAGTGAACTGACTTTAGGTTGGAGCAAAAAATGCATGTTTTATTTCAATTATAACTATAATAGCTTCTTTAAAACAATGTAATAAAGTCCTAATAGGTGTTTTGATCGCAAATGATTTGATCACACACCAATAGATAGAAGTAGCGCGAATTTTGTTAAGAGTCGTTTATGATCAAAGTAGGCAAATGCCAAGACCATAGAACTCAAGTGCTCCCCCTCCCCTCTTCATTTGTGTTCAATATGCATTTATTTTAGTACAATTGTGTGTGGGGAGGAGGGAACAGATTTATACGGACCTCGGTACTGTTAAAGTGGCTCAACTTAAAATTAGAGATTCTAGTATCCAAAATATGATCCAATAATCCCCCATACATGAATAATGACGAACATAAGTAATGATTGGCAATGGCCATTTTGAGACCAGATTCAAACTTAAACGGACGCTTCCCGCCTTGAAGAGTTGTGTCCAGATTCGAGATAAGAATGCAATTTTTTTCGAAATTCGGTGTTGCTGTCTCATTTGAAGATTAAACTCAAATGGAATGATAGAAATTTCACTAAAATGCAATTAATCAATTCAGTTAGGGTATATTAAAACCATATCGATTCGATGGTCGAGCGGTCAGGTGTATGCGTTTCCTTACACATTTTTACAGTTACCTTACACATTTTTCGTATGTCGGACGGTCTGGGTCTCAACAACAACAAAGTTTCAATTTGAAATTTGCTCTGTATTCATTTAAAGATCTTGTGAAAAAATACAGGTTTTTTAATATGCAAAATTGGCAGTGAAAAAATTTCTAATGTTAAATAACTTTACCACGCTAATCCGATCCAAAGAAATGGCGAAAGCGGATTAACGTTAATTCACATAAAAATCAAATTTAGTTGACTTAAATTTCCATTCGAAAAATTAAATGAGTACCTATATTTAGCAAAACTTTTACCCAACCCACAAATTTTCGAAAACTTTAATGATATCTGGAAATTTCGATCACACGATAATTGAACTTCTGGTTTGACTAATTGGGGTATGAAAAATATTCATATGGGTTTCTTAGGAAAAAAGTATGTTAAATTTTACTAAAGCGTCATATTATCAAATTCGCATAGAATGATAGTCTACCATAATTCCACCATTACTTAAATTGGAATCATAAGCCTATACCCAATCGTTCCATATTTAATGGAATAATATTTGGAAATGCCATGTATCTGAAGATTAAGTGATCCATTAAAAATGTGCTGAATATTCTAACAAAGCGCATTATCAAATGTATTGTTAAATTCTATCAGATTGTCAATTTGAAAAACTTTGTTCTACGATCCACACAAAATGGTAAAACATCCCCATTGAGTTGTGTGCTTTGTTACACAAGAATATCGTCACAAAATCAGAAGCATTTCTTCCGACTTTACTGAACAGAGACACTTTTATAGTACGAGTTTGCATAACGACTCAGGAGATCTGGCGACAAACCAAACATGTGACCTGTTCTAAAGAAACTTGCGTTGCAGTGCTGCATATAAATCATTCTATTAGAAATTTCTCCACACAAAAATAAAAAAATCTGTTGTGGGCAGCACATGACTGTCCTTATATAATTCAATGAATTTACTACTTTTACAGTTTAAAAAAATGTTATTCTTATAGCAGATACTTATATTCTTTCCAAGATATTGAATTTTCAATTAGTTGTCATTTTCATTGATTTAGCATCATTTCTATCCATTTGGCGAGATTTTTGTTAACTTGGAAACATTTAAAAATGTCGTCAAGTTGGCGACATTCCACTAAATTCGTCGCCAAAATCTCGCCAAGCGTTATGGACAGAGAGATAAATTATTCTTACAGCGGAAAAATGACTATTGGCATTCAAATACAAAAGTATTACTCAGTTTATTTTCTCGTGATTGGAACGAGTTAAGATTCATGAGAATGATGTCACCCAATTTATCGCATGATTTTACATATGAAAAGTGATCATGTTTCTTAACAGTTAAAAAAAGAAAATGTTAATTTATGGGATTTTTTGATATATTTATTTAAAAAATGTGAAATATCTCGAGAACGGCTCAAGCTATAGTGTTCTAAAGTTTACGCCAATCGTTTTCTAAGAAAAAATTACATAAGAAATGTCTATTTGCGTAACTTTATTAAAGGTTTTAATTTTTTGATGATTTTCTCAAAATTTCACTCGAAAATTTAAGGGAGTTCTGAACATTCGATTGTGTTTTAAAACATTAATGCAATTTGGTACCAAATTGCATTCGAACCGCGCCATTCGGTCGTTAGATATCGTCACCACAGACTCGCTGACACACACATCACTTCAAAAATGTTAGATTCGTGATCAGAGATGCTTGAAACGTGTTCTCCCGTCGAAAACTCGAATTCGAATTTTCGACCCCGTCACAATACTTTCCTTATACATTATGTATATAAGGAAAGTAAAAATTCAAAAACCAATTCCGTAGTTGCACAAAAGTGAGTCACGAAGATGGTTATTAAGCACACTATATATTTTTGCAGATTCATTGAACTACTTTTATTCAACTTAACCATCGTTCCTTTAAAATTTACACTAATCTGAAATGGTCTCTTTGTAATGATTCACATTAAAATACATTGGCTTTAGTATTTACGGATTATATTTGTTCCAAATTCCGTTGAAACGCTCTAGTCATTCTGGGAGGGGGGGGGGGGGGTATCTCTTCCAGTCTCATGGACACTCAATAACATATACATCTCTCCAAACGTTTAATTCGAGTCGGGGGATGCTTCAAAATGCTCTTCCGTCGAAAACTCGAATTTTCGACCCCAATCACAAGCAATACTTCCATAACAAAGTAAAAAGAGTAAAAATGATAAGTGAAGGATTAAATATGTTACAAAGTAATAGAGTACAAATGATGGTAATGTTTTGTACTTCTAAAGTACACTGATGACAGCGATTTTGACGATAAATTCCAAACCATTAAAATCCTCTTTTAAAGTTTTTCTCAGAGATTCAGTCTGCCTATTTTAAGCCGTCGGATTATTGCAGATCTAATCAATTCAGGAACAGGACTTTTCCCAGAAAGTGTCATTGGTGTTTCAGAAGAAATGCTTATGCTGTAAAATCTCTTGAACGCTCAATAAAGAAGTTAGTTAAGCATTTTCCTGAAATTTGAATTGTTGCATATAAATCGAGAAGAGTTGGACTTTTAACAGGTACAGGTCCTCTAAAGCACTGTTCTAACCTACCAATTGTTAAGTTGATTTAGATCACAGCTATTTCTGAAAGTCGAGAAACCCTCGCAAGAACAGGGGAGAGGGAGAAAAAGGGGGAAACGGCATGTTCTAAAATTCCAAATAAGTCCAATGATCGATGTTTTAAACAGAAGGCATTTCTGATAAATGCGGTTATATTATTAGTGCCATCTAGCTGAAAATTTACCATTTCAATTTCTCTATGTATTACACGATTTAAAGTCTAAAGTGCACACGCTTTCGATCACGTTTCCCCCCCCCCCTTCCCCGTCAGTAACGTTATTTATAGAACTGAATGTTAAGAATTTTGACAACCCGCCTCTTCAATTTATTTTTTTATCTTCCCATTTAATTATATCGAATGTTCATAGAAAATGCAATTTCTTTCGCCATCCATATGCTTTGAAGTTTAATTCTATACGAGTTCTATATAGGCGGACATCAAATATGAACTTAAGAGATGCAGTAGTTAAATCTCAAATCTAGCTTACAGAAAATGAATTTTGACAAATCATTCAATGAAATAAGCACAATCAAAATAGACTTTCGCGATCTGAAATGATACCTCGACTGTCTGAAATAGAAACTTGTCACGCGCAACTTAAAAATTAGCAATTTAACATCTAGATGGTTGTCTAATTTGCATGGTTCCTGCCTCTAATTTATCCTGGACCTAGTATTTTCTAGCACGTAGTTTGTGGCATGAGCTGGCGTACAATATGATCATGTGAATTAGGATTATGTGAACTATGATTTTATAAAGCAAACCTTTAACAAGGCTACCGTATTCAGTCAATGAAACAGCTATCGAGAAGTAAAAGCACTTCTACGATATATCGTAGAAGTTATAGTTAAGGAAAACTTGACTTCATCAATGTATATAAGCACAAATACAAAGCAGTAAATACTATTTGTGCTTATATGCATTGCTCAAGTTTTCATGACAGCTATCGAGGTTCTGCAATGATCGGTAGCAGATACCTTGCAGACAATACATAAAAGTTACAGTTTAGTATTTAGGACTGCGAAATTTGATAGACTTATCCATGATTTAAAATTTAACAGTCACGTCAAAAGTGCATGTATCCAAAATGTCACACCTAACATTAAATGTCCAAAACAGTTTGTATTTGTTAGAATTATAAACTAAAAGAAAGTTCATTAGATAATTAGCTCAAAATTTCAAACAGATTATTTCAGTTTTACTAGCATGTGAAGTCGAAAAGAGAGTCTGGTCTCAATTCAGTTCCAGTGTGAGGATTTTCAGATAAACAATCCAGCAACTAATTTATTAAGAACTAGAAATAATGCTATCTCAAGCTACAAGTTCCGCTTCTATTAATTTTTTTTTAATTTTTGAAAATCGTTTAGAATAAACATTTCAGTTAGGCTTAGTTTTATTTTCTTGATTGAAATCAGAATATCCGTTTGCATATTGATTCAAAACAGTTGTTACACAACTTCAGAGAAAATATTTTTAAAAACGCTATTCATATGTACAGAAATAATATTTTTTATCAATAATAATGTGGTCAATTATAATATAACATGTAGAACTCTTAACTTTAATAAAACTAGTTTTGCCAGAATATTTTTTTTTAGTTAGAATTCAATCCAGATTAACGTCAAATTGCCAACCCTCTTAGTGTTATTGGAGTCCTTATTTAACTTTATTTGACAAATAAAAATATATATAGTTAGAAACGACTAAAACTAAGATTTGTTTAATATAAATTTCAGCGTAAAATTATGCAGTCTGTTAGAACTACAGATTTTAAATCTGCATGAAAGTTTAGAAAATACATTTAATACAGATTAAAGAAAAATGAGACTATTAAGTTACTTCTATGGCATATCTAGTTTCATCTTTTCTAAAGAAACCGACATTGAGGTTTTGTATAAAAACCATTCCGTAGGGAGTTACACAAGAAATACACTAAAGGAAAATTGGGGCAATTCCGTGGTATATCAAAAGAGCTAATTCAAGAGTATTAACATAAAATTCATTAATGTGCTTGAATAAAAGGAATACCGAGCACAAAACTATTTATTTCATATTGGCGTAATCAAATTTAGCACGAATATAATTGACTATCAAACATACCTCCAGCCTATCGGAACATCTGCTATCGGGATTGGCCGAATATGGGCCAGACTAAATAAGTTTAACATTTTACAAACACTATTCAGATTCAAACCTACATAATTTTTTACTTTTAATTTTTCAAGAGGGAAAGGGGGGATCTAATAAAGTCAACATTTGAGCAAATGACATTGCGTGTGTAGCAATCAAGTTTCGAAGTTTGTTATATCAAATAATATAGAAACCACTCGATTCTATAAAATTTAAATACAGGAAGAGTGGTCTTCGAACTGTATTCAATAAACTACACAAAAGATTAAACCTTGCGATACAGGAACAGTTTTAGTACAACAAAAAATCAGGTAAATTAAAGTGACAAAGGTTAATAAAAGACGATAACTGCTTGTGGAACACAAGTATTGTCTGGTTAGTTTTTATCTCTTTCAGTTGGGGGAGGGGGGGGGGGACCTCTCATATTTTCTGATTTGAATACAGAAGACATTAGTTAACTAGAAATAAATTTTGACGTTGCATTTCATACGCTTTAGTTAGACTATACAGAAATACTTTTGAAGATCGACATGGCGTCGAGATTTAAGGCTGTCGGTTTTATTAGGCAATTAAAAATGGTATTAAAGTAAAACATACATCCATAGCCGACCTGAATTACTGAAAGATAAAACAAGGAACTTTCTTATGTCATACAGCGAAATCCATTAAAACCTTTCCAGACAACTTCAATAATATATAAACAAAATAATTGATAAACTAAGAAAAAAAAAGAGTATAACTAAAGTGACAAACAAAGTTAAAAATTAATTCAGATTACTATTTCAGAATAAGTTAGTGAACAGTATTTATTAACAAAACAAAGTCAACTTTGAAAAAGATTACAGAATAGTATTTTCTTACATGAACAGGTTTTATTCCAACGGGGGATTACTGGATACTAGCCGATTCTCATCCATTGGCAGGCTTCGGCATCAGCATTTGAGCGTATTCACGATTTTGATGCTCTGGCGGAGAAGTAATTATCTTGGCAGCTTTGATCGCCAATATTCCGTTCTCCATATACACACACTCCAAAGTCGTGCAGTCAATTCCCTCAGGAATATTGAATTGTCGGTTAAACTCACGAGAAACAAATCCATGGCAATCTTGCTTTTCCTCGTGCACCGCTCTTACTACTAAGACATTGTAGTTATGTTTTACTTCAATTTCATCCATCCTGAACTGGATGACATTAAAAATGAGCCGAAACATCGTTATCGCGTTTCACATTATATGTTAGTTAACAGCATTTATTAACAAAACAAAGTCAACTTTGAAACAGTTTGCAGAATAGTATTTTCTTACATGAACAGGTTTCTATTCCAACGGGGGATTACTGGATACTAGCCGCCTCCATACTTTCAATGCCAACAGGCTTCTGCATCAGCATTTGAGCATATTCACGATTTTGATGCTCTGGCGGAGAAGTAATTATCTTGGAAGCTTTGATCTCCAATATTCCGTTCTCCATATACACACACTCCAAAGTCGTGCAGTCAATTCCCTCAGGAATATCGAATTGTCTGTTTAACTCACGAGAAACACATCCATGGCAATCTTGCTTTTCCTCGTGCACCGCTTTTACTACTAAATATTTATATGAATGTAGAAAATGTTTCTCTGAACAAGAAAATTATTTTATGAAAAAGTAATTAGAAAAAAAAATAGTTAAATTGGGACTTTAGAAACTTAAAAAAAAAAAAAAATTATTTTAGTTTAAACAAACATAATTTTGGGTATCAATTTTGTAACTATTTTTTATTTTTGAAAGTAATTTTTAAAGACTATTTAATCTGTCGATATATTTAACTTTTGTAAATATTTGTTATATATGTCGGCCACTTCGGGCGGAAAGACAGATCCCTCGTATAAATTGATGCACCTCTGCTCGGAAAAGTCATTTAAATTAATATTACAGGAGTTTATTAAGAAATTTCGAAAGTTTTGAATTCCTATCCTTGGTGCATAGATTGTATTTCGGAGGAAATGTATGCCAGTTACTAAGTGGTATTGGATGAGAACGGTAAGTACGTTAAACTCATCCAATACACAGTCTGAAAAGCCTAATGAAAATAAATCTAACATTTCCCCAAGAGTGTTTTCATTTGTGAGGTTATGTTGGGCAGTAATTTTTTCAATAAAGCGTGTATGCAAGTTTTTAATGTGGGGATATCTAAACTTAAGAGAGGAGGTGAAAATTTTAAAAGCTTTAAATAAATCCTCTTCATTCCGTTCAGAGAAATCTCTTACATTATATAAAAGAAAAATTAGCAATGAAATACCTAAATCATTATTCATGTTGATTGCCAAATAGAGCAAACACCACCAGCAGTAAAAATGCTTTTATACTGCTGGTGGTAGTAAAGTAAAAGTGGTTTGGTCAACGTTAGTCTTGATTGGTCAAACTCTTTCTTACGTGATTGGTTATTCATTCCTGATGCCTGAAATTTGCATATAATGTGATGCCATGTCTTAAACTCAGTTCTTGAAATCTGTCTATATTTGAAAGTTAATAAACGAATGAATGAATGCGATATATAGGCGAATTTAGGAGAGAATTTAGAAGATTAAGTTCATGGCACAACCAAGACATTTGTAGAGCAATATATAATTCACCCTTTAATTGAGTTACGGAAAAAGAACGACAAATTAAGGAAACATTTGATTTGTAGTTTATGTACGTGTAAAGTAACATTTTTGTTCAGTAGCTGATGAAGCAGAACTTAGGATCTTTGTCTCGTCTGACCGGAAACAAAAATAGTAAAAGAATCTAGTGATTTACAAGCTAATTTAGTTAAAATTCGGATGAGGCAAGATCACAGCCGGTTCAATAGAAAGAATAAATACATGCATTCAAAACATTTGTATTTATACCCTATATCTATAGTAAAATGTATAAGGAAAGTATTGTGACGAAAATTCGAATTTGAGTATGTGGAAGTGCTCGTTTCAAATATCCCTGAACTTAAGTCGGCCATTTCTGATGTGATGTCTGTGTGTCAGTATGTTAGTGTGTATGTTAGTATGTGTGTTAACATGTGTGTATGTCCGTGGGTCTGTGGATGCGATATCTCATGACGGAATGCAGCGCCATCGAGCGAAATTTGGTTCAATTATTAGAATTGGTAAATACTGGAACGTTATCGATTATAATCGTAATCAAATTTTCGGAAGACATCCTGAATTTTTGAAAAAATCAGTAAAATTGTAGAACCTGCAAAATTTATAAGTAATCATTTCTTATGCAATTTTTTTATTGGTAAACAAATGACACCAATTTTAGAATACTTCCATGAACCGTTTCCGAGACAATGCATGTTTTAAAAATAAATTTATATATATATATATGAACCACAATATTAACTTTGGTGAAATATGTTCACTTTTCATATGTAATATTAATGAAAAATTTTGTTAACGTCATTCTCGGGATCTAGTTCGTTCCATTCAGAAGACAAGATAATTTGTGTAATAGTTCTGTATATCGATGCCCACGAATTCGTCAATAGCAATTTAGTTATATATAAAATTGCAAAACTAACGTTAAATTTACGAAAACAATGCCAAATTGTTGAATTAGTTAATATCATTTAATATGTGGATCCTTTTGCTTATTGCAGATGTTATCTACATTGATAATTGTCGAGTAAGTTTTGCTCGAAATATAAGTTATTTGGACCCTCTGAAATAGTTTTACATGTTGTCATCTACATAAGATGGCAAA
Source organism: Amaurobius ferox (assembly GCA_951213105.1). Lineage (NCBI taxonomy): Eukaryota > Metazoa > Arthropoda > Arachnida > Araneae > Amaurobiidae > Amaurobius > Amaurobius ferox. The sequence continues at coordinate 29,577,394 of OX578150.1, read as the reverse complement.
TGTGGAATTCAACGTTAAAAATATTGTTCAGTTTTGTACATCAGGCATGTTAAAGATACAGCCTGCGGCCATGAGCGACCTTTGAAGCATTCAGATGTGGCCCGTGACCTCAATTAGCAATACTTAAATTTCATGAATAGTTTTTCCATACATTGAACACATAGGTGTACAGATTACAGATGCTTATTGAACACGCGTTTATCTCTGTCACAAGTATGTATTCTTTTTAAATTAAGTAAGGTTGATATTATAAGGGAGTGTGTCAAATATTTGGATCTTGGGAATAATGCGTTGTTTTTTAACCTTTATGACTTACTGCCATTTTAATTTTGTTACTTTAAATTCAAATAAAATATATTTTTCTATAAAAATTTGTTTAATTGAATCCCGATACGCTGATATACTTTGAAGGAAAAATTGGCACTTTACGAGATTGAGTTTAACATCCTTGTGGTACATCATTTGTTGGATCGTTTGTTGGATTTCGATTTTCGACATCATTTGTTAGATTTCGCTCTAGAAGTAAATTGATTGCACTATATTGTGTGCTGCCCACATTAGATTTAATTTTCGAATACATGCAAGATTGCTGGGAAAGTCCAGTAACTAAGGTCTATCTATCGTAAAGTGATCATACGTAATCGAATAGTAATAATGTCGAATATTGTAAAGTGATCATGTGAATTACATCGTCCTTAGAGGCGAATTTACAAAGTTAGGGTAATGTACTCGGCATCAAAGCGACATAGAAGAAAATTGTCGATTACAAAGTTGTAGAAGATTGACTAATTAGTAGAAATCGACAAAAAAAATGCACGGAATGTGTATATGATGGCAATACAAACCTGTCAAAAAGTTGTATCATCAGAGACTGTGAGGTAACACACAGTCTAGTCAATCCTTTCTGGTAGGTCGGACGGTCTGGGTCTCAACAATAACAGTCCAGTCAATAAAGTACAAAAAGACCATAACCCACAACAAATTTAGGGAATGCTGAATTTTTTTACCCAAGTAGTACAAAAGGCGCGGTAGCCCAGTGGTTAGCGCGCGGGAATTGCACTCGGTAGGCCCGGGTTCGATTCCCGCCACTGCCGAAACTTCCGCTGTGTTCACGCAGAGTACGATCACGTTAAACATGTGGGTCCGTAAGTCCTTCCGAGAGGTTGATGGTTGGGGAAGGAGGGTACGGTCCCTGTGGATGCCTCCCCCACTGGGTTCCGGTCTAAATAGGGTGGCACTTCCCGGACGTCCAAACAGTTACCTTACAACTTTCTGGTAGGTCGGACGGCATGGGTCTCAACAACAACACAAGTAGTACATGTTGAGACAGTGGCCAGAGGGCAAGAGGGCGGTTGCCCCCTCTAGGATTCTGAACTGGGGGCAGTGCCCCCTAAAATTAAATATATATATATACTGCTGAAATTTATAGTTGTCCTTCCGTACAAAAAATAATAAAAAAGCGTAAGAAAAATTGAGACTATATATTGCCACACAACTTTTCCCAGAGCAAACTGCAAGGACGATAAAGAAAAACGAAAATTTATTTTTCTTGCTGTTCACCCGTACCACTTTTTACGCATACGTTATTCATGGGTTCATCATCAGCCGAGAAACAAAATTAATCTTCCGAGACTAACCATGCATACAATAATAATATTACTTGCATCTCTAGACGAGGCCCCACGCCACACCAAGTGCACAGTACAAGCCAACATTCCAAACATAGAACATCAGAACAAAATCAAAAATAGGTGGATGAGTGCTTAGATTTCCTATACTTTTCAAAACGAAGCGGGTAAAGAATTTAGAGGTAGTTATAAAAATGGTAAGTGTAGAAATGCATTTCTATTTGTGATTATTTTATTTTATTTTATTTATACCTTGGTCAGGTACTGCAAAATATGTGAAATGATTTACCAACTTTTAAGAGGATTATTTGGTGTTTGTTATATTTTTATACTGACAGGAAAGTAGGAATCGCAATCTTCAGTGTTTAACTGAATTCTCTAGATTTATATATTGACTTGATATAAAAGTATGATAGACATATATTTCAAGAGTCAGCATATCCAGTGGCGCCCCTGGGTTTTTGAGGCACCAAGCGAGTTTTTTGGAGGCCCCATCTGAATAATAAATACAGTGAAACGTCATACGAGGCCCAATCAGTCTCTTGGCCCTCGGAAAACCAAAACAATATCTTTATAGTTTGAAATAATGTTTCTTTGATTATATGTTGTATGAATCTTGGAAATTAAATCCTGGACATTAAAAAAGGCGACAAGCTGGCGACATTCCGCCAAATTCGTCGTCAAATTCTCGCCAAGCGTTATGGACGGAGAAATAAGTTATTCTTATACTAGATATATGACTATTGGCGTTCAAATACAAAAGTATTACTCAAAGTATCTTTTCTCATGAATGGAACGAGCTAGATCCACGAGAATGATGTCACCGAATTTATTGCCTGATAATACATATGAAAAGTGAACATGTTTCTCAACATTTAATATATTTTTTTTAATTTATGGGATTTTCTGATAAATTTGTTTGAAAAATGTGGAATATCTCAAGAACGGTTTGTGCTAGCGTTCTGAAGTTTATGTCAATCGTTTTCTAAGGAAACATTACATAAGAAATGTCTATTTGCGTAACTTTATTAAAGGTTTTGATTTTTTGATGATTTTTTCAAAATTTCACTCGAAAATTTAGGGGGGGGGGGGGTTTCTAAACATTCGATTACGTTTAAAAACAATTGGCTTCCAGTATTCATGTTTTGTGATTTTCGTACCAAATGTCATTCGAATCGCTACATTCGTTCGTGAGATATCGTCTCCACAGACTCACTGACACACATGCTTTCACACAGACACAAACACACACACAGACATCACCTCAAAAATGTTTGATTCGTGATCAGGGATGCTTGAAACGTGCTCTTCCGTTGAAAACTCGAATTCGAATTTCCTACCCCACTGCCCAAAACGGTCTACGTAAAGTATGGGCACGTTAAATTTTCAAGTCCAAAAATTCTTTCGATAGGTGATAGGCTAGGGGAAGGATGGTAGGTCTCTGTATGCCACCCCGAAAATGCAAAAATGTGACACTTGATGTTCTTGAGTCTTAATATGTCATTAGACCAATGCTATAAGCAAGGTTACGATGATGCATCAACAATGAGTGGTGCATATTCAAGAGTAGCAGCCCGCATTTCAGCTCGAGAGCCCAAAGTTATTTATGTACATTGTGCAACCCTCGATCTTCATTTAACTTTACAGGATGCTTCAAAAATGTCTCAGGTAATCAAATAAGCCTTGGATATAACCCAGGAAATAGTCTTTGATTCGTCGCTCTCCAAAACGTACTGCCCTTTTTTAAAACCATGAAATTGAAAATAATTTAAGCTGATTCTCACGAGTCCAGTGATTACATCTGCCTCTTTAAAACCCTTGCGTCCCACCAAATGGACTGTCTAAAATGATTATATTTAAAGCATCCTTTTTAATTGCGTTCTAATACAATTAGAGGAACTTTCCATGAAATTTCCGACCGGCAAGCCACAGAACTGAAGCAATCAGTTGGACTGTTTTCTGTCTACATTGGGTTAAATGTTTGTGTGAAACTGTTTTCACCAGTAGAAGAGATCAACAAACAGTTACAATTAAAATCGATTATTTCTCAGGAGAGAACCACTGCTATCAATACACTATTGCTATTACTGCTCATATTTTGAAGACTTAAGAAACGATGATAGTTTCATTTTTATTTTTTAAGGAATTCTTTTCCATAAAAACCCTATTGATATCGCTTTGTCCGTCCGTAGAATAACTCCAAACTCAACATAGACAGAGAGATGAAATTCTTAGAAAATGTTGATGTATGTATCAGAATATGACAGGATCACTCAGGTGCAGTTTCTTTCCACGGACATTTTACCCATTTATTCCATAAAAACAGTGTAATTTCAACAATTAAAATGAGTATAAACTAAGTTTGAAATGGAAACTTAAAATATTCCATTTTGCGATATTTTTATTGTTGTTAGCAGAAGCGTATTCAACTCGCACGTTTTATGATATTCTTCATTTTATTTTCAATATAGAATAAAAAAATCTGATGTGGGCAGCACATGACTTTCCTTATATGATGCAATGAAGTTACTACTTTTACAGTAAAAAAAATAGTTTATTTTTATAGTAGTTATTTATATTCTTTCTAAGATATTGAATTTTCGTCAATGAGTCGTCATTTTCCATGTCGTCATCATCAGTGAGTCGTCATTGATTTAGCGTCATTTTTATCCATTTGGCGAGTTTTTCGTTAATTTAGCTACATTTAGAAAAGTCGCTAAGTTGGCGACATTCCACCAAATTCGTCGCCAAAATCTCGCCAAGCGTTATGGACGAAGAAATAAGTTATTCTTACAGCAGATAAATGACTATTGGCGTTCAAATGCAAAAGTATTACTAAAAGCTTCTTTTTTCATGAATGGAACGAGCAAGATCCACGAGAATGATGTCACCGAATGTATCGCATGGTATTACATATGAAAAGTGAACATGTTTCTCAATAGGAAATATTTTTTTTTAATTTTATATGACTTTTTGATATTTTTTTAGAAAATTGTGCAATATCTCGAGAACGGTTCATGTTAGCGTTCTAAAATTTATGTCAATCGTTTTCTAATGAAAAATTACATAAGAAATGTCCATTTGCGTAACTTTATTAGCGGTTTTGATTTTTTCACGATTTTTTCAAAATTTCACTCGAAAATTTAGGGGGGTTCTGAACATTCGATTGCGTATAAAAGCAATAGGCTTCCAGTATTGATAGATTGTAATTTTTATACCAAATTTCGTTCGAATCAGTTCATTCGTTCGTCAAGTATCGTCTCCACAGAGTCACTTACTCGCACACATACACACACATACTTTCACACACACACACACACACACACACACACACACACACACACACACACACACATAAAAACATCACTTCAAAAATGTTCGATTCGTGATCAGGGATGCTTGAAACGTGCTCTCCCATCGAAAACTCGAATTCGAATTTTCGACCCCGTCACAATACTTTCCTTATACATTATTGTATATAAGTCAAGTAATATTATAAAAAAACTTTTTAAATAACACTGTTTTTGTAGTAAATTGCACGAAAAGTAAAAAATAATTTTTACCTATCACAACATTTTTGATAATATGGGACTGAAAATAAAACCGCGAGGTGCTCGTAAAAGAATTGTATTTGGGCATTAACAGAATTTTAAGAAATAATAGAAATGATAATATAGAAATAACATATGTAAAAATGATTGCACTCAATTCATTTAAATTTTTCTATAATTTTTTCAACAATTTTGATTTAACAATCAGTTATTCTTATATATGTCATTCCTATATAATCACTTCGATTGTGCCTTAAAATTTAGTTAATGCCAGAATACAATTATTTTATGGGCGCCTCACAGTTTTATGTTTAGTCTCAAGAATGTTGTGATAGCTGAAATTATTTCTTAGTTTTTAGTGCATTTTACTAAAACAGGGTAGCTTAAAAAAAATATTTAATACTATTTTATATTATACTTTTCATTCATTTGCAATTTTGTAGTCAATGTTTCAGCAGATGTCCAATCAAACCTTTTTAAAATATTTTATTGAATTCGTCATGACCCATGGTTGTCTGTCAGGATGTCTATTTCATCTTTTTTGATGGCATTTTTAGCATACTTCCCTCCGTCCTTAAGATCTGAAATTTGGTACACACTTTAGTTCAGTGGAACATTTTAATCGATTAAAATTTGGTGGATCCTTGAGAAATGGAAATGTCATATTTTACGAAATGGCTCGCGAAAGTCACCTCTTTTTTGCTTACATAATCCCATTCTTGTAAGATAATTAAAAGAAGTTCATTATGTGGCTTCACTATTTTTATTATATATATATATATATATATATATATATATATATATATATATATATATATATATATATATATATATATATATATATATAATAAAAATTGATAAAGCACTATAAGATTAAATGTTTCGAGATAAAAATCATATAAATGAAATGCGCAATGCAGCATTTTCCTCATTATACGAAATATAATAAAATAAGATAGAAATAGGATACAAACGGGCAAAAATCCCCCCTTACGCTTTTTTTAGCATACTGCCCGTTAGCCTTCCCATCCATTTTTTATTCCATTTGTAAATATATATATATATATATATATATATATATATATATATATATATATATATATATATATATATATATATATATAACTCTATTGTTGTGAGATAATTAAAAGAAAACGTGGTAACAATGGGAATTTTCGAAGGTAGGTGTGAGTTGTCAGAGTCTGGGGAGGGGTTCAACTCAAATTTGATGATGTGTTGTATTATGATCGCAAATAACTATGTGTGTAAAATTTCAATAAAAACAGCTTGGCCAATAGTCGATCAAAAACCGATTTCAAGATTTGACTCAAACAGGGAAACCAACCTAAGTAAAACGACGTAAAAAGAAAAAAATCCCAGCGCTCTGAATTTGTTTGCAAATATTATCCAATTTTTCTTACCTTTATATGTGCTAATAATATGCTGTGAGTAATGAATGCAAGTCAGGATCTCCTAAAATTTGCATTAGTATGTTAACCAAATAAAAATGTCTTGCCCACCTCCCCCCTAAGATTCTTTCGTTCCTCCGCCTATGTGTTGAAAAGTGTGCTTTCCCAAAAGTCCCCTGTACCCAGCTTGCTTCCCCCTCCTCCACCACACCCCACGCCCCCCCCCCCCCCCCAAACTGTAAAACTGCAGTGGCCCAGAAATAAATTTATATTTCATGAACGAGACATCGTATAATAATGTAATTGGCATCAAATTGTTTCAAATACATTATGAAATATATATATACATATATATGTATATATATATATTCTTTAAACATTGTTAACTATATGTATCTTTTCATAACAGTATCAGAATATATACAATTTGAGTGTTTCTACCAAAAATTTGTTGTTATTTGCCTGATATATATTATTTTTGGAAAATTTATTGCCCTGCAATTAGTTTATAAATACCCAGAAATTTCGAAGCATTAAAACGATGTATAGTCTGTACCGCCAACTGTAAGAAATGTTCCACAGCAAATAAAAATCTCACTGTTCAATTTCAAACTTCTTTTGTAGATACTGTAAATAATTAAGATTAAAGGTCAGCGAGAAGTTCGATCTCTGATATAATGAACTGTTCCCACACAAACTGTTTGATTTGACAATTGTATCAATCAAAACATCAATGTTTTTTCAACAAGTGTGGTGATAATAATGCTATTAATCTTCTCTTGTTTCTGTAATTTGATAGAAACTCTGATTGCAGTGCAATGCAGTCTTTGCACGTCTATGAGCAGATAATGTAATGGAATTTCTTGTTCTAATACGAAAGTGGATCCCAGTGAAGATAATGACTTTGAAATGGAAAATGCTATAGATAGTTTAAAGTAATCGAAAACTTAAAATTACATCTCTGTATCACAATGATTTGACAAACCTATATAATCTATAATTTCTATTAAATTCATATTCAAATATTCATAGATATTGCAGTACAATCCTTTAATAATCTCCAAATTACCTCAAAAATCACTATACATAAAAAAGTATGATTCAAACATCCGCTTGGTTTTCAGCAATTTGAGTTTCTCGCAAATTACAGAAACAAGAGAAGATTAATTAAATGTGATAGTTTGTGGTTCACAAGAAAAGCCTTCAGTCATCGGAAATTTTCCAAAATTGAGTTTAGGGCCTTTTCAAGTTGATTCTGAAGAATAACCTCATCGCTTTACGGTAATTGTAATTCATCTTAGCACTTAATGTAGCATCGTGAACCATTTATCCGTCACATGACGTTGTCCCGGCGAACCAGTAGAAGCGAAACACACTATGACCAACATCACAACATCCATGCCTGCAAGTGAGACCCGAATCCACAACCATGAAGCAGACGTTTACGAGGAAACCCTTGCCTTGACAGCTCCATCAACGCGTCGGCATGGTTCAAAAGTTATATGTTTTATCATTCTTTTTTAATATAGTGCTTTGTATACGTACATGCATTAAACTGATAATTTGAACTATGCTATGGTATTAATGATATCGAAATAGTTTATATTAACATAGCTGAGTCAAATGTATCCATCGCTACTAAGATGTTGCCAGTTCGGTACTGGGTTAGTTGAACTCCTGGTGCAACATATCTCATCGAGTTTTATTTAACTCGAATTGGCTTTATAGTTATTTTATGTTAAAGCACGATTTTGAGCGATATAGGTTCCTCAGCTCTCGAAAATATTATCACAGACTTTCTATCTTGACACCATCGGAAAGATACAAAAACGTTCCATCTAACGACTTTTGAACTCACCCATAGGCGAGTTCTGTAAACATTAAATATTTGAAGCATCCCATTTTTACTTTCCCTACATATAAAATATAATGCATAGGAAAAGTATTGTGATAGGGTCAAATTCAAGTTTTAGGCGGAAGAGCACGTTTCAAGCATCTCCGAACTCACATAGAGCGTTTTTGAACTAATTTCTCCCCCCCCCTCTCTGTGTGTATCCGTGACATCCGTGAATCTGTGTGTGTGTGTCTGTGAATCTGTGGATGCGATATCTCGCGTACGAGTGGAATGATTCGATCGTATTCTGGTATGATTATTACGATTCGGGTATACTGGAACTTGATTGATTTTAAATGCGACCTAACATTCGAAAGACCCCCAAAATTTCGAATGATTTTTCTTTAAATCATAAAAAAAATTAGAACATTCAATAATTTTAAACAAATAATCGTTTCACATGAAATTTTTTAATCTAAATGTATCTAAAAAATTACATAAAAAGGAGAAGTGTCTTCAAACATGCAACACTTACAATAAACTCCTCCTATAGCGAATAAACTGTAGCGACTCCTTTGGCGAAATATTGCCACATTAGTGACTTTTAAATATGGTACTGAATTATCGAAAATGTCGCCAAACTGGCCGAAATGGCGCTAAAGTTAAGAAAATGATACCAAATTAATGGATTAATAATTTACATATTTCAATATAATGGAATATATTGCTTTGCAGATGATAGCAATATTTTCAGTTATCAAGTTATATTTGTTCGAAATGTAAATAAATTGGGTTCTTTAAAATAATTTTACATGTGTTCATCCAGAAAAACGTCAGTGAACTTTTTAACGTTAAAAACATTGTGTCATGGATTTTGTACATCATTCGAAGAAGTAAAGTCATTGCATTATGTAGGTAGAGTGGTGTGCTGCTTACATCATATTTTTTCGCTTAAAATCACATAGAAGTCATTAGTTCAAAACAATATAATAAAATTGCATTAAAATACCTTCATTCAACTTTAAATAGAAACCAAAATTCGATGTAGCGCTACGGCGCAATTGCTCATGTCGTTGAGAGATTTTTGTATACTTCTCCGCGTTATAATTTTAATTAGAATTCGAAATGGTTCATTTTTCATGCTTCTTCTAAATCCACACTTTTAACTAGCTAAAAATAAAATTTCACACTTTTAAAAGCTTCTCTCACACTTTCAAATGCTCCACAATTTTAACTAGCTAAAGCTAAAATTTCACACTTTCAATAGCTAAAATTTCACACCTTTGAAAGCTCAAATTTTACACTTTCAAAAGCTAAAATTTCACACTTTCAAATGCTAAAATTTCACCCTGTAAATGTATATGACCATCAGTTTTGACATTACTGCTCAATTCGTCACGATCTCTACTAGGCGTATACACAATCAGGATTCACGCATTATAGCGCCTGATCAGGCCAAAGTACGGCTCAGAGCCTGGTGTTAGTTCGGGACCAATGTGCATACCAAACACATGCAAAACATCAACACGGGGTTCAGAATCATAATCCGAATGCCATTTTGTACATGTAGAAAATTTCCGAACTTTTTACTTCAAAGTAATATATGAAGACTTTATAGGATATATAATATATAAAACTATTAACATAAAAACTAAAATAAAATCTAAAAATAAAAACTAAACTACTTAAAAATAAAAACTAAACTACTTAAAAATAAAAACTAAACTACTTAAAAATAAAAACTAAACTACTTAAAAATAAAAACTAAACTACTTAAAAATAAAAACTAATATTACTAGTTGTAAATTAATTAAGATATTATTTCGGCTTAAAATTTTTACCACATTCAAAATTTAGGAACCCCTTAAAATTTGGGGCCATGGTGTTAATCAGCCCTTAAGATATACATAAAATTGCACCATTTGCCCTCTAACCAATCCGAACTTATATCGGCTGTGGATAATTCGGTATGATGTATGATTGCGAGTTTTTAATTTGCACTACTAAGCTTACGTCTTAGATATTCTCTAATCAATGAGGCCGCTTATTGTTTATTGCGCTTGTTGACGTACTGTACAGAAAGAAAATTAAAGAAAATCTAAGTTTGTTAACGGTATTCTTGTACAAAATTTTGTTCCCTTTACTGATTTTTTTTTGTTTACGTTATAAGGTTTCGGAAACATTGGAAACTTCTCCTGACTGAAATTATTTTCATCAACTAACGAACTGGACGCTGATCCGTCTAGTTCAGGGGTCGGCAACCTGCGGCTCCCGAGCCGCATGCGGCTCTTTTGATGTAAAGTTGCGGCTCTCCAGTTCCATACGAAAAAATTAATAATTTATTATCAAAACCCTTAAAAAATAAGAAAATATATTTTTAAGTACCTAATTTCTCAATAGCTTCCATTTTTATAATCGTTAATTACAAATCGCTACGCTTAACATGACCGTAATGAGATAAATTTGAACTATTGTTTTGTTCTTAGAGATGAGACTCCGTGACCATGTTTATCTTTCAGCCAATTGCATTCCATTTCCGTCTCGCCCAAACAGCCACCGTTAGAGTCTAGACAACACGCCTAAACTCTAGACACGTCAGTCAGTCATTCTCGGATAGCACGGTCGACGTTACGTTGCACGTGTGTTAATTTGCGTGTCTATTCGCTTGTTGTTTCAAGAAGAATACGATTTAGAAGCGAATTATCTTCTCAAAGGTATGTACGCGTATAATATAATAAAATCAGTAACAGAATTGGATTACATATCTTAGGATCGTGTTAACGAAGTAATAATGGTAAATAAATTAATTCGCAAACTCGTGGAGAAGATATAGCAAATGCTGTGCAAAAATGCCTGGACGATAATGGAATCGATATAAATAAAATCGTTTCTATAGCAACTGATGGAGCCAGAAATATGACGAGAATACATAGAGGGGTAACATCAATTCTTCAGAAAAAAATAAACCACGAAATTCTAACCTTTCACTGCATAATTCATCAAGAAGCGCTTTGTGCCCAAACATTTCCGGCCGAAATAGTTGAGGTCATGAACTTGGTAATTAAGATTATTAACAGCATATTGGCAAAAGCACTCTACCATCGCCAGTTTAAAGATTTCATTGAAGAAATAGATAGCCAGTTTTCTGACCTACTTCTGCACAATAAAGTGCGATGGTTTTCCAGAGGTAACGTATTACCACGTTTTGCTTTGTGCTTGAGTGAAATAAAAACATTCCTCAATGAAAAAAGCATTGACCATCCCGAATTGGAAGAAGACAAATGGCTGAAAAAATTCAACTTCATGGTAAATACCACAATGAAACTAAATGAACTAAATCTAAAACTGCAAGGAAAAGGCAACCCAGCCTACGCCTTGCTTGAAGAAGTAGTTTGTTTCGAAAAAAAAATACTTCTTTTTGTTGAAGACATAGAGAGCGGTAAATTACTTCATTTTAAAAATCTGAAGCAATATCGCGATGAGACCAATGCAACTATTGACATGAATTACTTCAGCATAGCTTTAAAAAACATGAAGGATGGATTCACTGAGAGATTCGAGCAATTCAAAACAAACAAAAGTACTCTCGCGTTCATAGTAAATCCTCTCAACGCAAATACAAATGAGATCAACATTGAGCCATTTGGAATTGATGCTGGATCGCTCCAAATGCAATTGCTAGATTTGAAAACCAAAGACTTGTAGAGTAGCAAGTTCACAGAACTCAAGAGCAAGTTGGAAGAGTTGGAGGTCCAGAAATGCATACACATCGCACAGCACAAGTGGACAGCTCTAAAAGCAATTCCGCGAGTTGAGGCCCTCATATTCGGTGCATGAAATAGTCTTCCAGAATGCTACAGTGAGGTGAAGAAGTTGGCATATGGAGTGCTGACGATCTTCGGGTCGACATATTCGTGCGAGCAAGCGTTCTCTTGTATGAATATAATAAAAAGTAAAGTTGGAAGTCAACTAACAAATAAAAATCCAGAGTCGTGCTTGAAACTTAAAACAACAAGTTATGAACCAGATTTAATCAAACTTTCAAAAGGCATACAAAGCAAATGCTCCCATTGATATAACTATCTATATTTGTGTTTTTATATGAATAAATATTGTTCCGTATTTAAAGCCGTTTATTTTAAATCAAAAATCAAATATGTATAAGCAAATACTATAATATTGAAACGAAAATTTTTAGTGGCTCTTTAAAAACTGGGAAATTTTGTAAATTGTAACATTTGGCTCTTCCGTTTCAAAAGGTTGCCGACCCCTGGTCTAGTTCAATCACGGAGTTCGACTGACCAAACAGGTTGAAACTGAATTCCTTATTTCCGGAGCAGATTTTTTTAATTTCTATTATATCATTTATATGTAATAGATATACCAGAACCTGCAATAGTTAAAAATCACTGAGTCAGTTTGATAGTATCAGCCCGAAATCCTGTTCGATCCGAAAACTCTAACTACACGACCAATGACGCAACTTTAAGTGATTAAGATTTCAATCTGACCGGTTTACATTTATGAACACGGCCTTAATGTTCAGGTCTGTCGATCGAAGGGCTTCGAGAAACGAAAAAGCTGATGAATTAGCAAAAAAAGCAGGCCAACAAATTTTTACACCCGTGATAGGAATTTGCACAAAGGAAGACATAAAAAATCTTAGAGTAAAAAAATCAGAAGCCTGGAAAATACGCTGGAAAAATTCAAAATACGACCTAGATATCCCATACATCAACTGCAAAAAAAAATTTAAAATTTTACAAAGAATCTATACAGGAAACAAGAAGCTTTCATAAATAAACTTATAAATCCATCTTAACCAGCAATATCTTAAATAAATGTAACGAAAGCGTAGACAAATCGTGCAATAAATGTAAAGAGCTAAACGACGTCACCCATATTACGATGAAATGTAAAAAAATTGTTAAAGAAAGAGGAAACATCTTTGAGATTTTGGAAAAAAACTTCAACACGTTACTTGACATCAGTAATTACGCAAATCCAAGCACAGTGGTGAAACTTATCAGTACTCATTGCATCAACTGGTTCACATACAAGTAATTTAATGTCAACTTTCTAAAGTTGATACCCATCGGGGTGGAAAAAAAGGATCTTTGGAGAATATTATCACTGGTCAAGGTCCAGTTTCGTCTGTGAGAAGGAAAGAAAGAAGAAGAAGAGTTTCGAGAAGTTTATGTTTACGCCAGTATTTTCTACAATATTGGCAATGATTTGAACTTCACGTACAATAATTTCTTATGTGATACAAAAGTCGGCAAAAGATCTGCTTTAGTTTTTAGAATTGCAGGACGTTTGCTTTGTATTAGTTCGAACGTCTGTAACAATCTTTGTATTTCAATGGCGAAAGGTTCTTGTTTCGAAGTAGCTCTTTACATGAAGCAGTTCAGTCCATCTGACATTCATCTTAAGTTCGTGAGTGATGAGCTCATCCTTCATGCAAAGCACGACGAGCGTGTTGACGAGCATGGATTCGTTACAAGGGAATTGATACGGAAGTACGAGTTGCCAGAAGGAATTTCGCTCAGCATGGTAAATTGTAATTTTTACAAATGTGGTGTTGTGGTTATATCGACAGAGAAAATGTCGGAGAAGAAAAGGAAGTTTGAAGAAGCAGACCGTGAACTAATTATGAAACAAGAACAAGCATACGGTGGACTAATTAATCAAACTCTAGCAGCATCTGAGAAAATCTTGGCTTCAAATGTTTAAATGTTGGTGCAACAAACTATTTGCCGTTCTGTCGAATGGAATGTTAAGATGGTTTTATTTGGTATTGTATATAGTTTATTTCAATAAAGTGGAATATCAAAATGCTTCAGAAATCCAATTCGTGAGTATTTTTTTCACTCTATTTGATATTTGTGTTTTTGAATGTACAATTTTTTTTTTGGTAGATGCGTGAATAACTCTTTTCTCGAATTCGAATATTAACTAGATTTCGAATAACTCAAACAGTTATTTCAAATTGTTAAAATAATTGTTAAAATAATCTTTCATAATGAAATGAGTTAGTTGTCTGTAGCGGAAAGTCGAAACTTCGGACAGTGGCGGAATTTGGTATAGAAGTACTTCAGGTCCTTAGATAATGCTGTTCTATTAGATTTTTGAAAAATTCTAATTAGTTTTAAAGAACTTTTGGTAAATCCGGAGATCAGGTCACCGCAAATTTTTTTCTAAGTATAAAATCGGGCCAAGTTGGCCTGTGGTTGGCGCTTTCTTCCGTGTTTTGAAATTGGCTCCACCCATCCTCAGTGATGTCATTTACCGTCATTAGAAATAGGCTCCTCCTACCAAAATGATGTTTTGGTAGAAGAACCCTATTTTTAAAGACAGACTATTGTGTTTGTTCTAAACAAGATTTTCTAATATAAATGATAATTTAATTTAACTTAAATAACAGTGAATAATACTCAAAAAATCGTTACAAAATCAGATTTTTGTGTATTTTAAGAAAATTAAATAACTTTATAAAACTGCAGAATAAAAAAATTATTAATACTCATGTAAACGTTCCAAAATCAGATTTTTGTAAAATTTAATATTTTTATGCTGCAATTTTATCTGTGCATATCGCACGTATCAAGATCGCTTTCTCCATCTAACTGACGATCCATATAAAGAAAGGGGTTCGACCTACAGGTCCGTGTAAGGGCAGGGATTCAATCTAAAGATCGAAAATTGTGGAACGGATGTATCGGTGGTCCGTATGTACCAGTGGTCCGTATGTACCAGTGGTCCGTACAAGGGCAGGGGTTCGACCTAAAGGTCGTTCTACACCGGAACGGGGCCCCCAGTGATCTCCGGTTTATTAGGAACGGTCGCCTGCGGCGCCCAGACACAGAATATGCTACAATTTTATCTGTGCATATCGCACGTAGCAAAATCACTTTCTCCAAAATAAATCATATAACGAAAGAACAAGAAAACACGCACAACAATGGCCGAAAATATTGATAGAAATGTTCTTTTACATCAAAAAACTGTAGCAAACACAAAAACGTATTCTTATTGGATGTTACACAATTTCCGCCGAAAACATCCGATACAAGAGGTTACCAGATTGCAACATAAAGCGGTCACAAAGTGCGTGGCGTCTTCTCCGATTTAACCTCACAAAGTGTGTGGCGTCTTCTCCGATTTAACCAAGGTGACCTAATCTCCGGATTAGCCGAACTTTTAATCGGAACATCAAAATTTTTCTTTCATTTCGTCAAATCAAACTTATTTATTGTTGCCGCAAGCATTCGAGAGCAGGTAGTTTGATCAATTTTCTCAACAGAACTGTTATTTCCAAACTGTTTGAGTTCAACTTTGAGAATAAAAAATATTTTTTCCTATTTTTAAGTTGTATATTTTGAGTAATGTGCTAACATTGGACTTAAATTGAATAGAGTTCGCGGAGATTGCAATAATTAAGGTAGAACCGAATTAAGGTAGTAAAAGAATTTTCTTCTTTTTCTCGACTTGCAAGTATTTACTATATCGTTCGGCCAACGATCGGGGATCAAACTCTTAATTAGTGCGTATCAAAGGCGCTTATTGAGGGAGTATTACACCCTCGTTGTATAAATTGACATGGTTGCGAATGGGAAAAAAAGGAGCGGGGGAATGATTTTAGATCAAAACAGGCAATTTGGAAACAGTGGTGTTATCCTTATCTGTATTTAAGTAACAGGGGCTTATTTAAACTCGTGAAATTCGTTCTAGTTAATGTAGTTCATTTCTTTTATCTTCCATTTATTAAGAAATGGAAGATTTTATTTTAAATTTAATTTTACAGTAGTGCTTTTTTTAATATTGGGTACTCTTAAGTGTGATAATAAATAAATGTTAATGTTTGTTTAAGAAAACTAGTATTTGACCCTGTTAAAAAAATACTGCGCTTTTCTTTTATCGTAAATTGAACCAGAGGTGTTGACTAGCTAAAACAAAAATTAAATACTCCCATCTTCGTTTGAAGGAATTAATTATTTTTCAAATAGCCTAAAATGTTTTCAACTTGGTGGAAGAAAATGTATATTTTAGGTAAAATCGAATTTCTTCTTCAGAACTATCCTGACTTTTTATTCCAGAACCTGCTGCTCATGTTGCGATATTAGATATTCGAATCTGTGTTTCTTTCGGGCATACCTCCGGGGGGAGGATTCGCCCTCCTGGGGGCGTGTATTCGCTCCCCCCTCCCCCGGAATATTTTATGAAACCTAGTTTCTATTTATGTGCAACATTTAGATGTATTTATATAGGGCAAATAGAAAATTTGCCCCTCTTAAAATGGTATTCGCTCCTCCCGGCCAAAAAGTCCTGCAAGAAACAAACACAGATTCGAATTTCTTTCAGTGCCGTTGTGTTTGAAATCTCTAATCTCTAATACTTTCTAGTACTCGAAGTAAGAGTATTCGCGGATATTATTGACCCATTCCTAATTTTTTGTATGAACTTAGGTTGACACTGTGGAATCATGTTGACCTCCACACGTCTTGCACGAGGCCAACGGCCGTACCGTGCTGAAAACACCGGTTCTCGTTAGATCACCGAAGTCAGGCAGCATCGGGAGCGGTTAGTACTTGGGTGGGTGACTACCTGGAAACACCGCGTGCTTTTGGCACATTTCGGGTGCGATAGCCCGGTGGTTTGCGCGCTGGATTTGCACGCTGCCACAATTGCCGCCGTGTTCATGCGGAGTACGATCACGTTAAACATCTAGGTCCGTAAGTCCTTCCGAGAGGTTGGTGGTAGGGGAAGGAGGGTACGGTCCCTGTGGATGCCTCCCCCACTGGGTTCCGGTCTAAATTGGGTGGCACTTCCCAGCCGTCCAAATAGTTACCTTACACCTTTCTGGTAGGTCGGACGGTCTGGGTCTCAACAACACGTCTTGCACGATAGCCAGGAATAACATTTGTTTGAAAGCCATTTAAAATGATTGTGGAAAAGTTATTTTCTCTATATTCCATTTGACCTCATGCTGCTTTTATTACATTCCTTACAATACATGGTTACAGTACAGGGAAGTATGGGAATCATGTCGAAAATTGAAACTCGAGTTTGACAGATCTACACGTTTCAACTACTCTAGAATCAGAAAAAACTATTTCTAGCGTGACGTCTGTGCGTGTTTGTCTGTCCAATATATGTATCCACTCTAGTGATATTTGGTTAATTTGTTTTTCAGCTAAATTTAGTATATAAGCCATTTAATCTGGTGCTGATTAGAATTTGGTACGATTAAGAAAGAGTATGCCTTTTTTGCAAAAAAGAACCTGCCTTATTTTGCGAAATAGCCTGTCCAAAATCTTAAATAAAACTAAATGTGCTCAAATGTATAAATGCTTGTTTCATACTTAATTTGACGACTACGACATTAAGATAAACTTCATAACTTTAGGCCTAATTGTTCTATTTTATTGTATTTTTGCCATGTCGCCTTTGAAAATACTTCCAGTCGCCAAATGAAAACTGACATTGAATTGAAACCGCAAATTCGGTGCAATTTTAAGTAATTAAGTTATTTTATGCCATTAAACTTAATTTAATGAATTGTTAGAGGAGAACATGAATTTGTGTCTTAAAAGTCATGTGCTGCCCACATCAGATTTTTACTTTGTAAATACCAAGAGTATTACCTTGAAAATTTTGGAATTCAGGGTTTTAAACTGAGAAGTGCGTTTGAATCTTGTAATGTACCCAAAATTTGAAACTGAATTTTCTTAAGTTAGGTGGCATTAATGTCTTCAATAATATAACAAAAATATCGTCTGCTGTTTTTAATGTCTGACGATAATTTGATCTATATTCTGTCAATCTCATGGCGTCTTGTCAGTTTCAAAGAATTTTCGAAATGGTATTTTGCCAGCCGTTCTTATGAGTGTCATTGAAGAGTTTCAACAAAGCAGCCTTACAGTTTACCCTAAGTAAGAATGGTAAGTCTTCGCTTTGTCAGCAATAGTTTTCGAAAACACTTTGCTAACCTCGGAATTGTTGCCGCTTTAAAGCATAGGTAGTTTACTTCTAAACTCTTTAATGGCGCTCATAAGAGACTTGTTTGAAGATACTCTTTCACTCTGGAAAAATGCCATATTATGATTTTAAAGCGCGTAACTTTTCCGATCACCCTGTAGAACTAAGAAATTTTAGCAATTCTCAAAGATTTATTAGCCTTATTTTCTTTATATAACTATTTCAGAAATAATGAGTGTAAGGCATGGTATACGGGAGCAAATAATTTGAACATCATTCTAATTTCGTAAAGCTCAAAACTGATGCTGAAACTTAGTTTATATAAGTTTATAAACAGCATATTGTGTTTTATATGGAATGTTTGTTTTTCATAAACTTTCTAAGCATTATATTGTTAATAGAATCAGAATAGTTTTAACGGATAAGCGATTGTTGGCATTTGATCATTGGCATATCATTAAGCTGTTACCAATTTGTAAAAAATGCTTACAAAAAATGTTAACCAAATAACCTGGGTACGAAACCTCTGATTCTAGTGGATGATGGATTGCAGTTGATGATTGAAAGGGATGAATGATGGTTTGTGATTGTACTGGATGATTGTTATTGGTGGGTGATTGTGAATTTTTGAAGTGGATGATTGTGTTAAAAGTGGAATTTCTCTGAAATACGAATGCACGAGAAAGTATAGTGGACTCGTTCAAAATATTCAAATTTAGAATATGTTTTTGTTTGCAAAACTTAACCATATTTTGTTTTACACTATATTTTAATCAAACGGTTTACGCAATTATTTTATTTTACGCTGTATTTTAACGACGTTTTTAAATATCTTATTTTAACGGCAGTCTGAGCATATTTTCTGATCTTTGATATGTTAAATCTGAAATCATAAACTCAGTTAAGCCATATCTAAGTCTTAGAAGTTCAAGTAAAATAAAAACTTGCCCTGAATCTGGTGACTCCATTCGATGTTCTCATGCATTGATATTTCCTATTGTGTAGGTCTTTGTATCAATCCGTATCCGAATACATAAAAAAAAATTATCTATAAATTGGCTTTCATAGGTTATTTAAAAATTTTGTGAAAATATTTTGGCAGGTTGACTACAGGCCAGTTACATTGTAAATTGGATGTATTGTAATATCTATTCTGGATCTGTCTATATTTTATTCTGGAGTGTATATACTACAACGAACTATTCGCCGTTGTTTGGATCTTAAATAAATGCTCGCTACTTAACTAATAAAAATAACACCACTCAATTTCAAACTGCCCGTTTTGAACTAAAATTCTTTTCGCGACCCAAATGAAGCGGTTAGAAGTAAAATTAAATATATATATATATATATATATTGCTATTTCTGCAAATTTTCATCCAATTTTAAGTCATTTTAGTACAATAATATATATATATATATATAAAATTGAAAATCTGTCTGTCTATCTGTCTCATCATCACGAGAGAACGGCTGAACTGAATTTAATGAAATTTCGTGGGTAGCCTGGGAATAGACCTACTTAAAATTTAGTTTATGTTTGGAGTTTCTACGACCAGTGGTTCTCGAGATATTAGTAAAAAACGAAACCTTCGTTTGTCATCATCACGAGAGAACGGCTGAACCGAATTTAATGAAATTTTGTGGGTAGCCTTGAAATAGCCCCCTATAAATTTTGTCTAAGTTTCGGGTTTCTAAGACCAGGGGTTATCGAGATATTAATGAAAAACGGAACTTTTCCCTAGAAGTTCTACTCTCTAACTCCGTGGTTTTGATTTCTCTTTTAATTATATTAATTGCGAACTGCGTACATCACTTTCATTTATTTTGGAAAAGAGGTTTCAAGCTTATATATTGTGTTTAGCTAATAAACTCATATATTCTGTCTACCCAATAAATTCATTTATCCGATTGTTGAAACAGAAAAAGAGTAGAACGAGTATATCTTCTAATAATATTTTAGTGTTTTCATTTAGTATATACAAACTGGATCACGATATTTTATTCAGATCTGCAAATTTAGAGCTACGAATTTGGCTAGATATAGCTAACTTGGAAAATTTCTTAAAACTTGCCAAATTGATTGAAATGTCTCCAAATTGATAAAAACTATGTAAATCAATGAAATTTATTTTGTTTTGTTAGAAGAAAGTACTGAAATGGTGTTTCGTTAGCATTTGTCTGTCAGTCCAACCGTCCTACTTAGTAACACATTTAGCGAATTTTTAAAATGTCACCAAATTTTTAAAAATGTTTATAAATCCATTAAAATATTTTGAAACTGATAAAATTACCCCAAATAAATGAAATTGTGTTTTTTTAAGGGATAATATTTTGATGATGGTTTGTTAATTTATCGCTAATTGGAACTGTCCCACTTGGCGATATATTTGGCGATTTTTTAAAATGTCGCCAAACCTTCATTAGAGATAGCGTTATTCAGACGATATTTTGATCACCAATTTATTTGAAGCAAATCATAACATGTCGCTTAACAACGGATTTAAATTCAGTGTGTTTATGAGGAAGAAGATTTTTAATAAATCTTTTCCGATTTTAATGATGAAGATATGTATATAAAATAAATTTCATTGCCATCGTATTTTTGACTGGATAATATCAATTACGATCTTCAGATTTAAACATTATTATTATTGATGTTTTCGGGGATTATTGATTCAGAAATTATTGATATTTTCAATTTTTTTATGCCATTGTTTTATTGCGGCAAAAATTGAAACTCATATAGTGCACGTTGTACGAGTAATCTTCTACAAATGCACGGGTAAATCTTCTAATCTTAGAGAATATTGTGCAAGTATATTGGCATATATTTTGACATATATTGGAATCAAGCTTTCCGGTAGAAAGATTACGGGGATTATTGATATTTTTAATTTATTAAGTAATCTGTTATATATTGGCAAAAATTTTTGAGACTAAATATTATAATACGGGTAATCTTTTACTAACACTAAGACATATCTTCTAATCTACGATATTATAAGTTGTACGAGTTTATCTTCCCATATAATTTTAGCACTTTCATTTCGTCACATATTGGAACCAATTACTGCCTTTTGGTTTAAAGATTACGGATTTATTGATATTTTCAATTTATACATGTAATCTACTAATACAGGTTATATCTTCTAATATTCGCGTATATAAGTAGTACGGATCCCATACAATTTTAACGCTCTTATTTTGCATATATTGATTTAATTCCATATTTTTTGTAAATTTGTTTACAAAAGAGACCAGGATGTTTTTTATTTTTCAGATCTGCCCGTGAATATACTTTTGAATAGCGAAAACAGACATTCCTTAACTTCTTTTTAGGAGCATTATGTTAAATATTTTAGCAGAATATTTTGATTAAAAATGTCATTTAGTATACTATTGAAATTTGCACATGATTGTGAATTTTAAGTTTCTTTATATTATATACTCCGTACGAAGAACGGGTATGCTGCTAGTCGTAATATAATACTAAATTTAAAAAAAAAATACAGCGATTTTTTTTACCTTCGCAATGTTCAAAAACTCAAATGCATTTAGTGTGCGATCAAGTATTTTTTTTTAGAGAGGAAACTTCTATTTAATCTAAATACTAATTCCCGAATTATCGTCTGCGGCGCAAAGAAAGAATATTTAATTTAACAAAATGGCTGGAAATGTGATTATAGACTTGAAAAATTTAACTACTTTTAAAGTAATTCGAATTTTAAATTTTTTTTGCAGAGTCGTATTATGCCGGGACTTGAAGTAATATATATACCTAGAGCATGAGTATTTCTTCTGAAATACGTCAATAACTTTGTCGGATAAAAATTGCTCTTAAATAAAAATATTTTCCCTTTAGGAAAACGCTTTGTTCTTCGATGGATTAAAAAGATCAAATGTTAATTTGCCTTTTAAAAAACGCAGCAGACGATATTTGATATATTGAGATTATATTATTACCACTTCATGGAAAGAAAATTCAATTTCAATATTTCAGTACATTTTGATTAAAATTTGCCGTGAGTGCCATTTTGTATTTAAATTCTTTTATAGTGCAGTTTTTGCCACACTGATCAGAATCACGCTTTTATTGCAAATATTAGTGATACGGGCTAATTTCGAGCTTTATGCTCGAACGTTGTTACGCTGTATAAAACGTTGTACTTTATCAACGTTGTGCTACGAACTGTATTTTAACAACGTGGTTATGCTGTAAAAAACGTTAAAATACAGCGTAAATAAAATAAATGTGTAAACCGATTTGATAACCTTATTTTGTTTTATGCTGTATTTTAAAGAAGTTTTTAAACGTTATAAACATTCTAAAATAGAATGTTTTGAATGAGTCTCCACTCTACTTTCTCTTACATTCATATTTCAAATAATTCCACTTTTAACACAATCATCCACTTCAATAACTCACGATCATTATGGATCGATAAAGCATGGAAATAATAGAATGGATGTTATATCAATAATGGAAGCGTAATCCTGGATTTGGGAGTGCTACCTAAAGGCAGGTTTGTGAGTATAAACTCGTCCATTGCATTGAAGTTTTGTGTAGCGCTAGCTCAATCTTGAGGAAATTTGAAGCTGGTTTTTTATAGGAATCAATTTGCCGGTCTCTACAGAGTTTCGAAGAATTGTGACAGAGATCCAACAAGCTTACTTGCCATAACTGGTTCTACAAATCCCGGTTTACGAATTTTTGATGTGCATAACACCTATGCTTGGGATTTCTGTGGTGGAAATCGGAGCCGTACGAAAACTGCAAACGCTTTCGATGCTTATACCTACGAACCTAATAAATTACACGAACCTAATAAATAACAAGTAATTTCTTCTTATTTTGTTAGAAATAGGGTCCATATCACGAATATATAAAAATAATTATAACATTTTGAACAACCTTTTTTCGAAAAGAACTTAAAAATACCTGTCCGATCGAGTGTTTTTTGTTTTTTTTCTCATTTTCTTTGCCTTTACACGAAATATCTTCAAAACTATAAAACAGGATATAAATAGTTGACAAAAATATGTAAATTTAGTTTCTAAATATGTATTTATTTTTAAAAAAACTTAATTTCAAGTAATCGTTTTGTCAAGTGAAAATTTTCAATTTTTCACGCTTGTAATGCTTATATCTTAAAAACTGATAGCATTAACTATGAACAATAAGCAAAAAATTGTAGCTCTTTGATAGCTCTACAATTGCATGTAATTGGAATTTGGATCTAGCTCCCTGTTTTCGAAGTACAGTGGTTATAATTTCAGTATTTTAACCTGTGATTTCCAATGGGGGAAGCTGCAATGCTAAAAATTTCACGATTGTTGCCATAATAATGTAACCAAGCCTTATATATTTTACAAGACATTTTATTTCAAACACACAAATTTCTGTGGCACTAGTTTTGAAAAGTTTAATCATCTTTGATCTGTCAAAGGAGGAATTCATTCAACACGAAGCACACCGAATGAGGGACCAACTGAACGAAACCTTAATTTAATGTATCTCCATGAACTTTGAAACAAAAATAATGCAGTACATTTATAAAATACAGTTTTTTAATGGAAACTTATCACTTAAAGTATTTCTCATCTGTATTTTCGCTGAGAACTCAAGATACATTAAGAGTCCCCTGTTCCCACAATGCTAAGTTACGGGAATGGGAGGAAACCCTAACATAGCCTGCAGCAGTTACGAGGACTTTCGACCCATCAGAATTCGTTAGAGCGCTCTTTTATATAGGCACTCTAGTGGGAAGAATAATATTGTTGCGACCGTGTAACGTTCCTCACTAGAGTCTTTTCTTTTGAGAACCAGACGGATAAATATCCCGTAGAGACTTTCCTATGACGTGCATCTAGTGTTGCCAGATGCTGAAGTTCGGAAGAGGGTTTCCAGATTTGACAAATTATTGCCTATTTGGCGCGTTTTCGAAAATTCGGGAAAGACCTATGAATAAATAATATTCTACGAGAGATATTTCTACGAATTTCTATAGAGAGTCTATAAAAAGAATCATCATTCAATTAGAGAGCAGTTGACGAGATATGCGCTACATTGAACTGTTTAATTGTATATTGTTCTTGTTTACGCCGTGGTCGTGAATAAATGTGTTTGTTATCCAGAAATGTAGACTCACTCTTGTATCCACATCCACGATTTCATAGGATACGTCGTAACAATATTTTTTCCTTCACGAACTCGTACCTCGCTCTTCCTGAAAATTTTTTTATTTTCTCTTCATATTTTG
The DNA here is from genome assembly GCA_951213105.1 of Amaurobius ferox. Classification (NCBI taxonomy): domain Eukaryota; kingdom Metazoa; phylum Arthropoda; class Arachnida; order Araneae; family Amaurobiidae; genus Amaurobius; species Amaurobius ferox. Next base: position 29,552,731 of record OX578150.1, on the reverse strand, counting down.
GAAATAAGAATTTTCTCTAATTCTCGAATACTTTTCAAAGAATGCACATGATATAATCAGTCACAAATTTCAATTCATTTAGTTTGCTTTATTCATAATCACCCAATTTTGGTCATATGTATACAAAATAATTATAAGCAATTAGCAATCTTGGCTACCTTCAGCTTCGGGCATTTGCGAGTGAACATTTTGAACAGTCTTGAATCCCCAACCTCTAGTTTCCATTTTATTCTCAGTTCTTGCAATGTTTTGTTGTAACCTTTATGCAAGAGGTGATTAAGAAGATGTCTCACAGATTCGCAGTTCTTTTCTGTATTTTCGATCGAGAGATTCATGGGAACAAAAGGAGGAGGTAAGACTCTTCCAATTTCCTCTATTTTCTGAAATTAAACTGTATTAGTAATTATTTCTATACACTGATATCATATTTTTTTGTTAATTGGGTGGAATTGCATCTAACTTTATAATATGTATCATAATTGAAAGTTTAACCTAATAATTGACTTACACTCATGCAGTTACCTTCTTTGCAAAAATACACATTATACGATGAAAAAGATTGTGTACTTTACAACAGTAATGCTCAACCCTTGGGTCGCGATCCCATTTGGGGTCACAAGAATTCCTTAAAGTTTGTCGAAAAAATTTTTATGGAAGAGTGATTACGAAAAAAATCTGATATGAGCAGCACATGGTTTAGTCACGTAAAAGTCTTTACACCCAAAATGTACACCATTCGTGTCATATACACTCTATGGCTAACAGTTCTGTACCTGATCCATCCCTGTAGCGTAGCCCAAACAATAAAAAAAACTTAAATTCTAAAATAGATTTCTGTAAATTCTATTTCGAATTTACAGAGAATTCTCTAGAGAGAGGCAAATATCTCTCTACCTAACACTACAGAAAATTCTCTATAGAGATATGTGTCTCTCTGTTGCTCGTTTATCTCTATTCGTGTTTCAAAAGATAATAGCAGTCTTTGGCCGCTTGCAAACACTAAATATAGAAAAGTATGCTAAATGTACAAAAGTTTGTCAAAGTTTAGCGTGGGCTGATCGAATGGGATACAGTGAGAAAATTGCGTCAAAATCTGAGGGGTAGTTATTAAGATAGATAAAAATGAAGATATGTAAAATATGGTTTGCTCCGCCTACTTCTACCACGTTCATTTTTCATTTTACGTTATATAATAAAGGACGATTGCTTGCGTGTGTGAGAGTGGTGCGGTCTGTAGCGGAAAATCTATACATCGTACGGCCTTGAAATGTGGTAAAAATGTACCTCAGGACGATGCGTATCGGCAGCATTTTTGTAAAACCAAAATGTGAAAATGGAGTTACTTGAAGTTTAAGTTGCGCCCAGGGGGTTGATAGGAGATGTACATATATTCAAGTGACACATACAGATGGTGCAGAGACTATAGTCACCATCAGAATAACAGTTGAGGGCTACTCCAAGAAAAATGTACACATCTGAGAATTTCATTGAAAGTAGAGGCAAAACCAGGGAGCTTGGGTAGTCAACGGGGGAAGGGGGGGAGGGGAGGGATTTCAAGGAAAAGAATGCCGGATCATGGGATCAGGTTGAAAACTTAATTTTAATGTATTTAACAAATATTAAAATTTTTGTAAGTGTTAGGTATTTCTTAATGTTAAATAGCTAAAAATAAAAGGCTGCTGGGTATGTCAAGCTGAATGTCAGAAACAACACATTTCTGAAACTGTCGCTAAAAATAGCCTATCGACCACGGGTGTCCCACAAAAACGATAATGTGACTTCTGAGCAATTAAAAGGTCCAAGGCATTGGAATTCGTCACAAGTAGAGCACGTAATTACCCTAGAAATGACCCTATCCCCATCCCGGAGGACTGAAAAATGACCAGCTCCTCACCCCACGAACGCTTGCGAAATAGTATCAATAAGGCATTGCATTATGAGGCAATAGAAAAACAACGAGGTTTTAAAATAAAACGATTTTTTAAAAATTTGAAATGAATTGCTTTAAAATTCAAATGATATGAAAATTTTGTATAAATGATATACTGATATAATAAATGATTGTCATATCATGGCCCCACTCGATTACCCAAGTAATCGAGTGGGGCTGTGGTCATACTGTGACATACTATGGCATATGTGGTACACTGACATATACAATATTAGCTAATATGCATTTTTTTTAACACAACGTTTTAAAGAAATTCTTAAACTGGTGATATCTGGGGGGGGGGGGGGAGAACATGATTTTATGCTTAACTACACACGTATTGATGAATTAACTATATATAGTAAGTTCTCAGATAAGTGCATCCCCTGTTTAATTACATGTATTTCCTTAAACAGTTGTAAACTCGTCATTACATAATTGTTGCAACTCCTCCCATGAAATGAATTAGTTTATTTTAACCACTTGTATTCTTATAGTGCATAGTATTTCCATACTATATATAAGAGTGATTCTCCCCGTATGTTATAATTTAACAGATTATTTTTTCTCTCATTCAATAACATAAGAGCTTGAAATGCTTGAATGTATTTTTGTCAAAGTTTCTATTTATACTCATTTCAACAGGAGTGGGGGAATACCACTGCCCTTTCTGATTTAAAGTGATCGTTCTATCACTTAATGTCCGTAAAATATTTCTCAAGATAGTTTTTTCTATAAAGATTAGGAGTAAGTGCATTCTTCCCATTTATTTTTTAAAAGTCTGAATTTTCTGAAGCACAATTTTTATACTTGTAGATAGGTTATTATATTCGTAAATGCCTCCATTCATAAGATTCATAAAAGAGTATTTCTTATATTTGTAAAGGGGGGGGGGTCCAGTGACCTCTCTGATTTAAAGTGATCATTCTTTCACTAAAAGTTCGCAAGATAACACTATTTATTGTATTCAATGTTTCACTATAAGACTATGCTATAATGTCTTCGTATTATTTCATTTGATCAAAGATGTAAGATTCCTATTTTTGCCTTTGGCTATTTCTAAATGTATTATAGATTTCGTTCTTTATATTTTCACATTTCATGAAAATTCTTCACACAACACTATTTTATAAACAGAGAGGGGTAAGGGAAAGGTTCCATTTCTGTATTGATATTCATACTGTCTCTGATATCTTTCTAAATAACTCCATATCTTTACTTTCCTTATATACATAATGTATAAGGAAAGTATTGTGACGGGGTCGAAAATTCGAATTCGAGTTTTCGACGGGAGATCGCGTTTCAAGCATCCCTGATCACGAATCAAACATTTTTGAGGTGATGTCTGTGTGTGTGTGTAAAAGTATGTGTGTGTGTGTCAGTGAGACTGTAGAGACGATATCTCACGAACGAATAAAGCGCTTAGAATAAAATTTGGTACAAACATCACAATCCGTGAATACTGGAAGCCTGTTGTTTTTTAACGTAATCGAATGTTCAGAACCCCCTAAATTGTCGAGTGAAATTTTGAAAAAAATCACCAAAAAATCAAACTCTTTAGAAAAGATATGCAAATAGACATCTCTAATGTAATTTTTCCTTAGAAAACGATTGACATAAACTTTAGAACGCTAGCATGAACCGTTCTCGAGATATTGCACACTTTTAAAATAAATTTATCATAAATTAAATAAAACATGTATTAACTGTTGAGAAACATGTTCACTTTTTTATCTGTAATATCATGCGATAAATTGGGTGACATCATTCGCGTGGATCTAGCTTGTTCCATTCATGAGAAAAGATACTTTGAGTAATACTTTTGTATTTGAAAGCCAATAGTTATTTATCTACTATAAGAATAACTTATTTCTCCGTCCATAACGCTTGGCGAGATTTTGACGCCGAAATCGGCAGAATGTCGCCAACTTGGCGACTTTTTTAAATGTTGCTAAATTAACCAAAGTCTCGCGAAATGGATAAAAATGACACTAAATCATTGAAAATGACGACTCATTGATGAAAATTCAATATCTAGAATATAAATAGCTACTATAAGGAAAACCTATTTTTTTTTTTTTGTAAAAATAGTAAATTCATTGCATTATATAAGGAAAGTTATGTCTTGCCCACATCATATTGTTTTCTACAAGACGGCTCCTATGAGCGTCGTTTCTATAATCCTTGTGAAGTCTTGCTGTGGGAGTAATCATAAATCTGTGCTAGTACCCCTTTCTAGCGCTATGTGGCGCTGATAGCTTCATTCCATACCCTAAATATATCGTTAAATTCTAAAAAGTTTGATGGTAGTAAATATTAATTTATTTTTTCGTCTTGATATTGTTTAAAGTTAGGTGAATGTCATGTTATTCGTGGAGAATGTTTCATATTTTTTAGTATTACATATGACTTTTTTTTGAGAAGATTAATTAATATCACCATTTTGACCCAAAGCAGCGGATTCCTTAGCCTTGCCCAGGAAACTTTCTTTCCCAACCGTCCCTCACCTATCTGTCATTGATGAAACATCACTTCCATATACAATCCTTATCTTAGGTTGGGCTGTTTACAAAGGGTTGAAAGGGAGATAGAAACAGCCACACCTTTCTGGAAACTAGCTTCTAGTTCTAGCTTAAGCTCATCATCCAGGACGGAGTTTAACAGTTGGACGGTTTTAATACCATGCTCATTCCAATACACGGTATTATGATTCATATAGCCTTGTACTGCTTATTCCAATACAAGGCTATATGATTTCAGCTTCTAGATGGGCGTTTTAATGCGTAAAAACTACATTGAACCGTGCCACTTTAAGTAAGTAAAATGTAACAGTTTTCTAAAAATGACATTTATTCGCAAAGTTATTTAAATACTTATGAAAAAATAAAAGTATCTTTAAATTAGATTTTAAACAGAGGATTCTTGGCCTCTATGGCCGCTACGCCACTATAACGGTTCAAGCTAGAATTCTGCAGTTTGTATCATTCGCCTTAGAATAAAATATGCATAAAATGACAATTTATTTAACATTATTAATACATGTCCTGATTTTTAAATTATTATTTCAAAAATTCATTCAAAATTAAGGTAGGGAGAGGGTGTTTGAGGGTTTGAAACAAATAGGGTACTCAATTCGTTCGTGATCGTGAAATATTACTTCCTCACGGACATACACACACACACACACTAACATAGTACATGCATACATACACATTCTAACATACATATACACACTAACAAGCATGGCATACACAAACCGACACCCCACCTCAAAATAGTTTAATTCAAGTTTAGGGATGATTGAAACGTGATCATCCGTCGAAAACTCGAATTCGAATTTTCGACCCACAATATTTTCTCTATACCAGCTGTTCCCAACCTTTTATTCAGCATTCCTCCCCCATCGGGACTAACTCCTAATGCCCCCCCTCCCCCCTGCCGTGGGTGCATAAACCTTTACAATTAAGTCTTCAGCACAGATAAATTCGTTAAGTATAGAAATATGTCTTCACCTGTGGTTGTCGTTTGAGATTGTTTAACAAGCATTAACACTTCTCTTACATTTCCTTCCCTAGCATTTCTCAATCTGATGTGGGGCAGCGCATGACTTTATTTAAGTAATGCAACGAATTTACTTCTTTCACAGATAAAATGATGAAACGATCCACGGAACAGTGTTTGTAACGTGAAATTGCACATTTTGCGCTTTTCCGGATGACAACATGTAAAACTTTTTTCGTACCCAATTAACTTATTTCACGAAAATCTAAATTAAAAATTATCAACACTGATAGCATTCGCAATAAACGTAGGTCATATATTAAAATATTTTAATAATAAATTCAACAATCAGACGTTTTCATTAACTTGGCTTCATTTTTGCAATTTTGACGATATTTTTTTTTTCAATCTGGAGCTAAATATCGCCAAGTTGATGATATTTCGCTAGATTTTTCACCAAGTTCGCCGAATGTATCGTCAAGTGTTACAAATAAAGTGTTTCTTATATTCTAGAAAGAAATGGTTTATTCTTATAGTCTATTCGTTTTTTCTAAGACATTGATCTTTCAGCAATTAGACGTCATTTCATTGCTTTAGTGACAGTTCAATTTGACGACATTTTTTATCCATTAGGCGATATTTTAAAAAGTCACGAAAAAAAGTCACGTTTTTAAAAGTTGGCGATAAATTCGTCACCAAAATTTTTCCAAACGTTACGGATAGAAAAATAAGTTATTCTTATAATAGGTTCTAATATTATTTCCAAGGTATTGAATTTACATTAACTGATCATTATTTTCATTGATTTAGCATGATTTTTATTAATTTGAAGTCATTTTTTTTAATTTGGCAATATTTTAAAAAGTCGCCAAGTTGGCGACACCCCGCCATATTTGTCGCATAGTAAATAGGTTATTCTTATAGTAAATAAATGCGGCTATTGGCGTCCAAATATAAAACTATTATCCATAATATATTTTCTCATGAATGGAACGAACTAGATTCACCAGAATGATGTCAACAAATTTATCGTATAACATTACATAAGAAAAGTGGACATATTTCCCAATTTCTAATATTTTTTTATTTTATGAGATTTTATGACAAATTTGAATTGACAAATTTGAATTGGTTGAAGATGCAATTGCAGTTAAAAACAATAGGCTTCCAGTATTCACTGATTGCAATTTTTGTTCGGAATTTCATTCAAATTGCTCATTTGTTCGTGAGATACCGTCTCCACTGACACACACACAGACATCACCTCAAAAACGTTTGATTCGTGCTCGGTGATACTTGTAAAGTGATCTCCCGTCGAAGGCTCGAATTCAAACTTTTGTCACAATACTTTCCTTATACATTATACTATGTATATAAGGAAAGTAATAAGTTGAGCCTGTAAAGATATATTGGTCGATTCACCGAGTTACATACATCGCAAATATTTCACTTTTTATTTTCCCTGCAATATATGGTAATGTATAGGGAAAGTATTGGAATCATGCCGAAAATCACAACTCGAGTTTTCGACGGATCTACACGTTTCGAGACCTCTAGAATACGAAAAAACCATTTTTAGCGTGACGTCTCTGCGTGTGTCTGTCTGTCTGTCTGTCTGTCTGTCTGTGCGTCTGTGCGTCTGTCTGTGCAGATTTTGTATCCACTGTAACTAAAAAACTAATGGACCGAATTTCACAAAATTTGGTAGGTAAGTCACTTGTGGGCGGGGCTGGTGCTGATTAGTTTTGGGTACGATTCGGAATAAAAGAACCCGCCTTTTTTTGCGAAATGGCCCGCAAAAGCTTGTATCCACTCTAGCTGAAAAACTAATGGACCGAATTTCACAAAATTCGGTAGATGAATCACGTATAGGTCACTCTGGTGCTGATTAGATTTTGGTACGATTCGGAAAAAAATAACCTGCCTTTTTCTGCAAAACGGCCCGCAAAAATCTTCAAAATCTAAACTAAAGAACTAGGTATACTCAGATATATCCATTAAATGCCCGATTAATACGTAATGTTTAACGACGAAAAGAATAAGACCAACCCCATTACACTAGGACTAGCCGTTCTCGAGATATTTTAGTTTTTCGTACTTTCCCTACGCCACATTGTTCATGCTTTGAGTTTTCAGGAACTGGATTTGTCCAGATATTAATAGGAACGTACAATAAAACTTTTCATAGAAATAGCATTATGCAGACGATATTTTTTCAACAAATTGATTTGAAGAAACTTGTATCATATTGCTTAGCAACGCGATTGAATCAAATGTGTTTATACGACAGACGACTTTTATTTTTTTATTTAAATAAAAATGTATAAAAATAAATTTAAAAAGTCTTACAAAGAATATATAAAAATAAATTTTATAAATCAACGGTATTGCAGTTTTAACAGGATTATGTCAATTACAGTCTTCGGGTTTAAAGATTACGAGAATTGATAAAATTTTCAATTTCTTTTGTCATCTGTTTATTTCGTCAGAGATTTTTCCAACTCATATATTGTAGTTAACCAATTGATGAAACAGAATATAAAATTGCGCATAATTGTGCATTTCAAATTTTTTTATATTATATAATCCATACGGCGAATTGGTATGCTGATAGTAAGAACATAAATATAAAAGGGTAAAAGAACAACAAATCGATGTGAATGAAAAGAACAGCAATAGAATGGGAAAATATTAGAACAGAGAGTACAAAAAACAAACTAGGAATAAAAACAATAAAACAGTACATAATACGTGTGAAAAAGAAAAGAGAGTAAATTATAGAGTTAAAAAATAACAGAGCAGTGTAAAGGAATAACAGTGAAAAGTAAATATAAAAATACAATATAAACGAATATAGGAATAAAGTAATTATACTCACCTTACATTCTGCAAAAATGTCTATGGTAACTTTTAAGTTAGGGCAAGGCAATCTTATTAACTCCCAAGATTTGGCAGATACATTTTCTGCTATGAACTCATTATCTATACAGTAACTGAACTTGAGAGACTTGAGTTTTGGGTGCTTTGGGATGAAAGAAGGAAGGTATTGCACGACTTCGTGATATTCGTCCATTAGTATATCACACAGTCCACAATTCAAAATTTCCACCTCTTCCATTAACAGAAAACTTAACCACAATGATGCAAATAGCTAAAAGTAATATTTGTTTAGATTTTCATGAAATATGTTCTTTAGTATGTTATAAAAACAACAATTAAACATTATATTACCTAAATACATTTTAATTCATAGTCAGTAGAGAGGGAACGGGCTCGTTAGTACACAATGCAATTGGAATAATTAATTTATAATTTAAAAAATTATAGAAACTTGAGAAATCATAAATAATTCCCTTTTTCATAAGTAAACCCCTGGAGAAAGTAATTCGAAACTCTAAAATCAACACTAAAATAAATATCTACCTCCAATCTATTCAAATTCTTGCATATGCTGATGATATCGATATTGTAGCCAGAACCTCTAATGATCTAAAGGAGGTTATTCTTGCCTTAGAAAGCGCTGCTGATAAAATGCACCTAAAAATTAACCAAGACACAACTAAATACGGCTTTCACCATGAAACTGTTCCCCTTGTATTTGAGGCTGATTTGTACAAATTTGAAACTATCGAGGAAATCTGGACTCTCGCAGGACATGATGAAAAAGTTCTTTGAATCTTTGGGCAAAAATTTTTACCCGACATTTTTGGTGGAATTCGGGAAAATTATATTTGAAGAAGACGAGACAATTTTGAACCATATAAATTTTAAAGATTCTGACATAATAAAATTCATTAAAGTCAGAGCTAATACATTTTCCTTAAAAAAATTTCAAGTACTTTTCAAGGGCTTTCAAGTACCATAGAATTATTTTTCAAGGACATAATTTCCTTCATATTATGAAGTTGCAAGCGTTCCTGAGAGGAAAACACATAGCAAACTAACAATGCTAACTAACATTGGGTCCCTTGGGATTAAAAAAAAATTATAAATGAAACATATATTTTTGCCGTATTTATTTAGAATACAGTCTGTTTGTTCTACACATTTTAAAGAAAAAAAATATTTTTCAATAATATTAAATATAGTTTTGACGTTATAAAACAGCAAATTCGTCATTTGTGTCACTGTCACTCAGTGATGAGTTGAATTTTGGATAAGTAAAAAACGTAAATAAGGGAAATAAATAATTGAAGTTAAATAAATTACGATTTTGACTCGTAAAAAATATAATTAAAAAAAAAAATAACTATAATTTCTTGCGAAATTGTTCATACATGCTTATTCCAAAGAATCCGCAATAATGGGGCGATGTTCGAAAAATCGTCTTTTTCTTCCACTACATGGCGACAGCAGCGGCATTAAATTCTAGAATAGCATCATTTAGGATTTTGTTTTACCACTATACGATAATTCAGGAAAGTGAAAAACACAATTTTATTACTGATTTTTGATGGGTATATTTATTATCCGTCAACTGAGTCACGCATTTAATTATTGTTAATATGAATAAAAAGTTGAAAGTAATATGTCTTCTGTTAGCATATCAAAGCATGTTTTGCATAGTGTTAAATGTTATTTTCAAATGCTGGTTTCTATGTCTGTGTGGAATAAAAATATACACAAACATCACCTGTGTCCATGGTCATTTGTGTCACGTGACTGGAATGATTTACGTTGCGCGGAATGAAAAACGGCCGATTTGGCTTTGAAATGATGATAGGAATTTGTTTTCTTTTAGGGACTTTTCTGCAGTTTTCGCTAATAGTATCATTAGAATTTCTGTGAAATTTTTTTAATACAGAATGGAATATTTTAATTAAAATATCTTCTTTATAAGATATTAACAACATGAAGCGGAATTTTTGCAAAATTTAAGGAAATCTGTTAATGCAGAATGAAATATTTTAATTAAAACATATATTTAATACATAATTCATATCGCGAATTTTTAATAAAACATGTACATCGCGCAGTGTGCGTTTCGCTTTTCATGAAGCGGGGTATCATTATTGTATATAACTTGCGAGGAGCGGTTATTGTTAACAACTACTGCACGAATTGTTGCCGGCATACGCGCGTAGCATATGTACGCAGTCAACAGTTATTGCAAGAAAGCTATTGCAAGTTATGATCTTTTCAAAAAAAAAAAAAAAACCTGTGCTGGTCGCCGAAAGCAGTTACTAAATAATATCAGGTAAAACGTTATCTCGTATTTTATTGCAGTCAGCGAAAACCTGGAGTTACTGCAACACGCTCATCTAGATACAACTTATTGTTTCTTTCCTATCTTCTTATGTTTTGACTTTGACTGACTCAACATACATTAATAGGAGCTCCTGCAAATGGTACAGAAGAACCTTAGTCCGGAAAGCTATGTTATTAAATACTGGTTTTAGGGCGAAAATGTTTACAGAGTTCTAATTTTTAGAAATTTTTACCTCAAATGCATACCAATCATGGAATAATTTATCAAAATTTGAGTTTTAATCATGTGAAAAGGGAATGTATTGGCATAACAATATTCGCCTTTCTGCTATTTCTATTTTGTTTCTTTCGATGGAGGAAAGTATATGGTGGGGTTTTTTTTTTCTTTGACTCTAGATCAAATTTTATTATTTTTATTTATTTATTGCTGGGAGATAACAGGCAGTGGAAAAACGATGTTCTTTTAACAGAGGTTTAAGCAGGGTGCTTTTCTTATCACAAAAGAGCAAGGGGACGCTGTCCTGATAATAAAATTGAAGCCAGGCTTATGAAGACTGTGCTCTTCTAATATAGCCTGCAGACAGTGTTGCCCATACAAATTAAGCGCCCACTACAAACATTTATCATGGACCCCTTCCTTCATATTTGATTTTCACCTTTATACAATTTTTTTTTGTCTTTTGCCACAAAAATATATTGGAGGTCTGTACCTCTCTCTCTCACCCCCCCCCCCCCCGTTCCTATGGGCGATTCTACCTTGGTGAAAATGCAGGGGCGATAGATGCAATTTTGTACGTTCTAGTGTTTAGGCTGAAATGTTGTGTTAAAGAATTTTTACCATTTTTTGTAAAATATTTTAGTTAATTTGTGGTATAATAAAGTATAAGTTATTTTCCAATGATTCAATGAGCATTGCATTCCTATAATAATACTTTTTAATTAGCCCTTTCGTATAAACTGTCATTTCAACCACACTGTGCCATTTAGGTGAGATGAATATTTTTCCCCATTAAAAATACATATTCAATTATTAGAATTTTAAAAAACTCTGAAAAAATCAACCTTAAATGATGTTATTTATTTGTGAAAATGAGGCCAGTAAAAGCAGTTCACAGTAAAGCTATGATAAAGTTTTCTCTAAAAATTTATATCCAAAGAGGAATTTCATTAAAAAAAATTATATTTTTGCAAAACCATTACATAATATTTACACATTATGCGTTAGAAATTAGATGTTTGCATTGTTTACTTGAGTTAGTATGCAAAAAAATCTAATGCTTTGATATTTTGCACATTTTAGAGACAATAAAAAAATGTGTCACCGAAATGATGTTTTTATCAAGTTTACATTCAAACTATGTATTAAAATTCTATTAAATTATGCTAAACAGCTCAGTCATCTATTATAAATCTTAAAAAACATTACCAAAAACTTATTCCAATGAAAAGTTTCCAGAAACTAGGAAGTTGAAAAAAAAATTCTTTTTGCAACTTGAAAAATGACAATTATTAAAAGCCAATTATCAATGATGATAATTATCAATGACAAATATCAATTTAGCCATATGCCACAAGAGGTAACGACATTTTAAATTTATATATTTATATATTTAATACATATATTTAATACATAATTCATATCGCGAATTTTTAATAAAACATGTACATCGCGCAGTGTGCGTTTCGCTTTTCATGAAGCGGGGTATCATTATTGTATATAACTTGCGAGGAGCGGTTATTGTTAACAACTACTGCACGAATTGTTGCCGGCATACGCGCGTAGCATATGTACGCAGTCAACAGTTATTGCAAGAAAGCTATTGCAAGTTATGATCTTTTCAAAAAAAAAAAAAAAACCTGTGCTGGTCGCCGAAAGCAGTTACTAAATAATATCAGGTAAAACGTTATCTCGTATTTTATTGCAGTCAGCGAAAACCTGGAGTTACTGCAACACGCTCATCTAGATACAACTTATTGTTTCTTTCCTATCTTCTTATGTTTTGACTTTGACTGACTCAACATACATTAATAGGAGCTCCTGCAAATGGTACAGAAGAACCTTAGTCCGGAAAGCTATGTTATTAAATACTGGTTTTAGGGCGAAAATGTTTACAGAGTTCTAATTTTTAGAAATTTTTACCTCAAATGCATACCAATCATGGAATAATTTATCAAAATTTGAGTTTTAATCATGTGAAAAGGGAATGTATTGGCATAACAATATTCGCCTTTCTGCTATTTCTATTTTGTTTCTTTCGATGGAGGAAAGTATATGGTGGGGTTTTTTTTTTCTTTGACTCTAGATCAAATTTTATTATTTTTATTTATTTATTGCTGGGAGATAACAGGCAGTGGAAAAACGATGTTCTTTTAACAGAGGTTTAAGCAGGGTGCTTTTCTTATCACAAAAGAGCAAGGGGACGCTGTCCTGATAATAAAATTGAAGCCAGGCTTATGAAGACTGTGCTCTTCTAATATAGCCTGCAGACAGTGTTGCCCATACAAATTAAGCGCCCACTACAAACATTTATCATGGACCCCTTCCTTCATATTTGATTTTCACCTTTATACAATTTTTTTTTGTCTTTTGCCACAAAAATATATTGGAGGTCTGTACCTCTCTCTCTCACCCCCCCCCCCCCGTTCCTATGGGCGATTCTACCTTGGTGAAAATGCAGGGGCGATAGATGCAATTTTGTACGTTCTAGTGTTTAGGCTGAAATGTTGTGTTAAAGAATTTTTACCATTTTTTGTAAAATATTTTAGTTAATTTGTGGTATAATAAAGTATAAGTTATTTTCCAATGATTCAATGAGCATTGCATTCCTATAATAATACTTTTTAATTAGCCCTTTCGTATAAACTGTCATTTCAACCACACTGTGCCATTTAGGTGAGATGAATATTTTTCCCCATTAAAAATACATATTCAATTATTAGAATTTTAAAAAACTCTGAAAAAATCAACCTTAAATGATGTTATTTATTTGTGAAAATGAGGCCAGTAAAAGCAGTTCACAGTAAAGCTATGATAAAGTTTTCTCTAAAAATTTATATCCAAAGAGGAATTTCATTAAAAAAAATTATATTTTTGCAAAACCATTACATAATATTTACACATTATGCGTTAGAAATTAGATGTTTGCATTGTTTACTTGAGTTAGTATGCAAAAAAATCTAATGCTTTGATATTTTGCACATTTTAGAGACAATAAAAAAATGTGTCACCGAAATGATGTTTTTATCAAGTTTACATTCAAACTATGTATTAAAATTCTATTAAATTATGCTAAACAGCTCAGTCATCTATTATAAATCTTAAAAAACATTACCAAAAACTTATTCCAATGAAAAGTTTCCAGAAACTAGGAAGTTGAAAAAAAAATTCTTTTTGCAACTTGAAAAATGACAATTATTAAAAGCCAATTATCAATGATGATAATTATCAATGACAAATATCAATTTAGCCATATGCCACAAGAGGTAACGACATTTTAAATTTATATGTGCATTTTAGTTGCTCCGGCCCTCGAGATATTTCGTCAAAACGAGAAAATTCTTATGGCGATCCCAAGACAGGATGGCCCTTCATGTCCAAAATCCAAATAATCAAAACGTGCAACAGAAGAAAACGGCATGCCAAATTGAAAGTCATAGTGAAACCTGTGTACTTAGTGCCTCAAAGATTTGAAGATCGGTTTAATGTTTAATGAAAACAGCAGATATACACAATTATCCCTAAACTGTTGCAGCTGAAGAATCAGCACAAATTTACTCTTTCAGCTGTCAATAGAACATGCACCGGAGAAGAGACAGTTTGAAATATGTCTCTCCTAAACAATCGTCTTTCACCGCTCTCTTTCAATGCAAGCAAGGAAAAGGGGAAACAGGCTCCAAGTAGAAAAATTTGCCGATATCTCCCTGCATTTAGTCATGCAGAAAACATTTTATACGTTTATTTCAAATTATATAGTTAAAATAACAGTTAGTTGCCCTTAAATAATTCGGACCCTGACAGACATTGCTTTTTATTATCACAGATTAAGACATATTATATTTTTCCCTAGAAAATCAGGGGCTTTCGCGTTTTTTTTTTAATAAGTTTGTCCCCACCCCACCTCATTATCACTGAATCAGGTCAGCTACCTTAAAATCGTCCAAGGGAAGTGGAAGTTAGAGTTCCTTTTAGTAGACCTTGATTTCCACTAATCTTGGGAACGCATAGCACCTACATTGGCGCCTTTATCGCCGAATGCGAGGATAAATTGAATGCGAAGATTCTTGCATTCATCCCAAAACAGCATGCTGAAGATTAATACTAAAATAAATTAGGAATTTAGAATGTACATAAAAAGTCTCAATAATATCTATAACCTAATTAAAAATATGTAATGTTCGCATGAGTAGACTTTATATATATATATATATATATATATATATATATATATATATAATTATTCTAAATATAATATAATAAGACTAATTTAAAACATGAACTGTGATATACCCTGGTTCAATAACATAATGTAGGTTAATAAAGATAACAGGATTTGATAGGAAATAAGCAACAAAAGGAAACCATTGCTGAAATATCATGCAAATCGATCTTAATTTTAAATATTAGGTAATATAAAAATGTACGTGAATTCATTAACGTATAAGAGCGATACATACAAATAAAGCACTAGCATCAAAGGATTGTCAAAAGCTGAAGACTCAAAATATTAAATGACAATAAATAAATTGTAAAGATAAGAAGCAATCCGAATATGAAAATGGATAGAACCTCTGTAGACCCAGCTATTCAAGGATATTTGCACCTACAGAGGTTCCAAATATGTTTTGCTTACCGATTCAGCCACGTGGCTGAAACATCGTTGATATATATATATATATATATATATATATATATATATATATATATATATATATATATATATATATATATATATATATATATATATATATATATATATATATATATATATATATATATATATATATATATATATATATATATATATACATATATATATATATATAATAAATAAGATAAAAATAAAATTAAAATAGTTATACTAATTTAAAACATGATCAGTGTCATACCCTGGTTCAAAAACAATACGGAGGAAAATTAATTAAAGATGATTATATATATATATATATATATATATATTATATTATATATTACATATATATATATATATATATATATATTTAATATATATATATATTATACATATATATATATATATATATATATATATATATGCAAATATATTTGTAAATTATATTGTTGTTGTGGGTATAAGCAGCGTAGCGCTATAGATACAATAACATTGTTTAAGCATAGGAATTGGGTTGTGAAGAGAGGGTTCACTATGTGGGTAGGGGGGAAGGAAGTGATAAGACATTCTTTGGTGGTGATCATTATGTACATGGTGACAATTAGGAAAACGATACTGGTGTATAGATATTGTTGGTATTAAGGCCATTATATGAATAAGTATCGGCATCCGGGAGTGTTGCCATGGCGTAAAGCATTGCTTAACCGGAGAGTGGGGGTCACAACTCCCCCCGGCCACTTGTGATACTTTTCGTTTTTCACATTCAATTTTGCATTTCTGTAATTAGGTATTCTTTTTGAAATATATATATATATATATATATATATATATATATATATTTATATATATATATATAAATAAATAAAAATTGAAAGATTTTAATCGAAAACTATGCATAAACTACGGTAAGTACCATCACTAGCTTAACTGTTACAAATAAGTAACTATAGATCAAGACTAAGGATAAAAAATAGAAGGTAACTTATCACTATAAAGGAAAGGGGATGAGGATAATATTATTATACAAAATTCACAATCAAAAAGGAATCTATATTAATATATAAATTGATATATAAAATGAAAAAGTAAACACAGCAAAAATGAGAAAAGGCAATAATAATTAGCTCGAGATTAAAAAGCAAGATATGGAAAACATTCAATTGAAACTACACAAAAAAGTCGGTTAGTTCGAAATTGCATTCTCATCAGGACAGTCATACAATTCGAATTAAAACCGAAAGAATAGCCAGTTTCTGACAATGGTGATAGTATTTATCTATAGACACCATTGGAACTGTCTACTGGCTAGTGGAAGGATAAATAATTTAAACCAAATTAATTATAAATCAGAAATATAGATACAGAAATATTAACTCACAGGGACATCTACCACGTGGAATACTATCATGCTCGCATGGGAACAGTCAACAGAGCATGTTACCTCTCAACGTCAATGCGAGTAGGCACCGGAATGAATACAATTGACGATACATAATGTGTATGAAGACTTTCAAAAAAATAAATCAGTATAGGACTCAGGACAAGTGGAAAGTAGTCTTTCGAAAATAGTGAACAGTAACAGACTCGGGTCAAGTGGTAAGAATGGGTGAAATTCACAAAAATGAGTTATCCAATCAAGAATAAATAATGCATGTGTAAAATTATTACGTGGAATATTTGAAATTTTTAATAATATTATTTACAAAAACTGCCGGATATTGGTAATTTTGACAAATACGTTTAAGATTATTGATGTGGAGAAAGTGAAACTGAGGATCAGAAAGACGATGTATTCGAAAGAGCTGGTTTAAAATGATGTTTCTAAACAATTGAATAGAATTACAAGATCGATAAGATAGTAGCTTTATGATAGTGAAGTTGTAAGAATCTTTTTTATCATATAGATTGGTGATAACATGAGTATTGAAGGTATTTAAATTTAGGTCTAAATAATTTACAGTTTGACTAACACTAGGGTCATTAGGGATTAATTCTAGGTTACAAGGGTAAAAATCAATATTAATTGGATAGGAATTATCATTGATAATACAAATTAAGTCGTCAACGTATCTATATATAATATATGAATAAAGTTAAAATGACATTCAAAATAATAAAGATATAAGTTAGCCAGAATACTACTACTACAGCCCCCTTGTGGTACACCAGATGTTTGTAAATAAATGTTATCACCTTGGATAATGTAATTGTTGTGTAACACAAAGTGCAAGAGCATAGGAAAGTTTTTGACATTAAATGCAACATTATCGGAAGATAGATAATCATGATAAAGAGAGATAATAACTTTATATAAATCTTCAATATCAATATTATTAAAAAGGTCTTTAAAATCAAAGGTATGGAAACCAAGAATTTTTGGAAGCTTACTAAGGTGATTAACTAAATCAAAACTATTGTTCAAAATGAAATATCCTGAATTCTTAAATTTAAGAGATTCATTAATTCTGTTTAGACAGTTTAGCAAGTACTTACTAGCTGTAGTGGTAAAGGTATTATATCCACAAGTGACTGTTCTAAAACTGAGAGGTGATTTGTGGAATTTAGGTACTAAAGTGACATATCGAAATTTATAAAATTTACAATTAATATTTAATTGTGTATATAATTTTAGCATTTTAGTGTTGATTTTGATAGACTGATTATTAATGGGTTTAAAAATATGATTATTTTTTAAATAATTCTGTAACTGAGAAACATAATATTTTTTACAAATAATTGCATAATGATTATAAGCTTTATCTACATAAGTTATGACAAAATGTTGTTGTAGTTCTTTAATAGCAGATAGGAGTTATTTATAAGGATACCTAGGCTTCGTGAATTTAATGTTTATAATTACATTTTTAAGAAGATGTAAGGTAGTGTACTTCCATAGATGGAATGCTTCAACAGGAGTGGAATGTGAACAAGCAAGTTGATATATGAATTTATCAAAATCAAAAGATATAGACTGAAGAAGAAGTATGGGGTGATGGCAGAATGGAATGCGAAATTTAGACCCTTTATTCATAATATCCCTAAGTATATCATCCTGAACTATACTGAGATCCCCAGTAATAATGTGACCATGAGAGGAGTTGACATAAGGGGTATATATATATATATATATATATATATATATATATATATATTATATATATATATATATATATATATATATATATATATATATATATATATATATATATATATATTATATATATATATATATATATATATATATTATATATATATATATATATTATATATATATATATATATATATATATATATATTATATATATATAATATATATATATATTATATATATATATATATATTATATATATATATATATTATATATATATATATATATATATATATATATATTATATATATATATATATATATATTATATATATATATATATATATATATATATATATATATATATATATATATATATTAATATATATATTATATATATATATATATATATATATATATATATATATATATATATATATATATATATATATATATATATATATATATATATATATATATATATATATATATATATATATATATATATATATATATATATATATATATATATATATATATATATATATATATATATATATATATATCTATATATATATATATATATATATATATATATAATATACTATTATTATATATATATTATATACGATATATAATACTCGTATAATAATAGTAGTTTGAAAATCCAATGAACGAAAAGTAAGAAGAAGTAACACGATAAACCTAACTTTTTAAATATATATATATATATAATATATATTATATATATATATATATATATATATATATATATATATATATATATATATATATATATATATATATATATATTATATATATATATATATATATATATATATATATATATATATATATATATATATATATATATATATATATATATATATATATATATATATATATATATATATATATATATAAGATTCATATGAAAAAATAAGGGAAATGACCAAATGCAAGGCATAAAATGGTAGAGGGGGATGGCGACCCCTCTTTCCCGTTTAAAAGACTGCTTTTATGCCCGGGCAACACTCACGGTACCAATGCCATGCAGAAGCCATACTTCCGAAAATGTGTCAAGTCAAAAACACTCGAAAAAGTGCAAAGTAAACAAATAGGAATCAACCAGGATTGCAAGGGAAGGAAAAGAATGGAAATGCAGCAAATGCCAGAGTGCCTTATATATATAAGCAGTCCACGCATGCGCAACACGTTATTTTCATCGTTCTATACCTCTGCCATATCCTTTAAGTAAGCATTTTCTCCCTTTTTTGTATTAAATAGGGAATTATAATAACATGTCAGGAAGCCAATTGGATAATTCCGTTTTATTGCCTCCTTCATAATATTCCTATTATGCATGATGCAATCTGACTTGAAAGTATTAATGCGTTGGTTTCTTTTGAGGTGACCAATGACGACATTTCTGAAGATGATTTTGGTCAAATTGGAACTCCAATCAATAATATGATTGATTTCCATATTAAAATTGTTTCTCTTGTCATATAAGACGGTATAAGTACCATATCTACTGTCATGTTTTAGTGTGATATCTAGAAAATCAACACTATCATCCTCCTTACTTTTATTCTCAATCAATTCCAGTTCTTTTGGATAAAAAGTAAAATCAAATTGGGGTGTATTCTTATATTGCCCAACAAGGACATCGTCAACGTAACGAAAATATGGTATTTCATGTAGTAAATGAGTGCCATTTTCAAATTTACTCAAGTATAGATCGGCGAGCAGGGATGAACATCCCCCTCCCACGGGAATTCCCTTAACCTGTACAAAATAGCTGGTGCCATCAAATAAGATATTTTCAAATAACACAATGTGAATCAAGTCCTTGTATTTTCTGAAGGTAATATGCTCTTTTAAGTCATATATTTCATGTAGTTCCTTCAAAATTTCATATAGATTTTCCAGATTGATGTTGCTGAATAAATCACGGAAATCGTAACTTTTGAAACGTATATCCTTGTTATAAAATGGAAGTCGGTTGATGACATCGTAACTATTATTTATCATTACTGTTCCTTGTTTCTTGAGTATAATCAGAACATTTTTAAGTATAGTTAAAAGTTTTTCATTTGCAATTGTCAAATAGGATCCACATCCCACTGTCACCGGCCGGAATTTGACTGGATTTTTATGAAGTTTTGGTATTAGTACCAGATATGGAAAGTTAACTACTTTAAGTTCAATATCAATTTGTTTATACAGAGCTTTAATATTGTTTGCCAAACAATTACCATTTTGTTGTAAAGGGGAGTACATTTGTTTGTCATGATAACTACTTTTTAAAGTATCAACGTAGTATTTTCTGCATGTGAAAGCGTAATTTGATACTACTTTATCAGTATAAGTTATAACATATTTATCTTCATATTTATTGACTGCATTTTGAAGAGAAGGATAATACGTTTTTTTACACACTGTTTTGTAGTGGAGATTGAACATTTTGGTAAGGTTGTATTGCCATTCATTGAAAGCTTGTATTGGCATGCTGTATTTTACGGCGAGTTTATATGTAAATTTATTTAAATCTTGTTCAAAGTCCTTATTAATATTTTTGAAATCTTGTATACGAAATTTCGTACCAAGTTGAAGCATAGATTTTAACTTCCGATTATCGAATAGATCCAGGTTTCCAGTTATAATGTGCCCATGATTGGTATCTATATAAGGGCTGTTTTGACAATTACACACTTCACTTTGATATACATGGATGTTTCTGCTTATACGATTATAATTAAATATTTTTCTACCATTGGTTTGCACAAATTTATAAATCAGCTTTACTTCGATGTCAGGTATTGGCAAGAGATGCGCCAAGTTTTTTATAAATGTCTTGATAGGTAATCTATCATAATTTTTATTTTTGTAGGTTGTAACAAAAGGCTCTGCTGTAGTAGTTTTTTTCCGGGTAGAGGGTTTCAATACTATGTCTAATGTACTGGCTTTTAGTTTAAGTAAATCCATCATTATAGCGTAGTTTGTACATGCATTTTCATTATTGTTAACAATTAGATGTTCTTCGACTTGATACTCTTTCAAATAACACCAGATGCGTTGAATATAACGTTTTTTTATACTAAATATAAGATTTTTAATCCATCCATGTTTTATTATTATTCCTGTACACACTTTTTTTATGAACGTTTCGATCTTTTCAAGAGTTGCTTTATAACTGATTTTATTATTATTTCTTTTTCCCCTTTGCCATCTCTTATTAATAGCACAATGGATATCTTGTATTACAGGGTTACGTTTTTCATTTTTACAAGATTCCAAATTATAATTGTCATTAAATATGATCGTATTGAGTCCATACGGGAAAGCTGTTCCATATTGTTGGATGTGTGTATTTTCCCACCAAAGTCTTTCTGACAGGTTGGGTACTACATCGATGATTGTAACAATAATTTGTGAAAAATCATGGCTTCCATAATGACGGAGTTCCAAATTGGTGATAGTTGCATCAGTGAGAAGAGATTTGCCGATTTGACTTCTATGTAAGTTTATTCGCAAATGTAAACGATTTTTGGTTTGGCCGATATATTTGGCTTGGCATGTTTGGCAAGTTATACAGTAGATGACATTATAGGTTTTGCAGAATGTACCGTAACGGGGATCTTGAGAAGATATTTGGAGAGGGTCTGCCACTGGGCAGAGTTTACATCGATGGGATTGGCATTTTTTAAACTTGAAATCACGTATTCTATTAAAATAATGACGATATGAATATTTAAAAAAGGGTGATCCATTAAGATTAAGGATCGAGTCGGTAGAACAATGAGAAACATTACAGACGCTATTTATATTTGTCACAGAGTTATCAATAACATGTTGCACAGGCTTGAAATATTTCTTTATGATAGACATCATATACAAAGCTTGAGGGTCACTGGTTATCGATAATACAACTACCCTGTATTGTTGTATTACCGGGCATATACTTTATAACAGTATAATTGCCAGTCGCTAAAAAATATAGTTGTAACGTTGACGATGTCCTTGTTGGGCAATATAAGAATACACCCCAATTTGATTTTACTTTTTATCCAAAAGAACTGGAATTGATTGAGAATAAAAGTAAGGAGGATGATAGTGTTGATTTTCTAGATATCGCACTAAAACATGACAGTAGATATGGTACTTATACCGTCTTATATGACAAGAGAAACAATTTTAATATGGAAATCAATCATATTATTGATTGGAGTTCCAATTTGACCAAAAACATCTTCAGAAATGTCGTCATTGGTCACCTCAAAAGAAACCAACGCATTAATACTTTTAAGTCAGATTGCATCATGCATAATAGGAATATTATGAAGGAGGCAATAAAACGGAATTATCCAAATGGCTTCCTGACATGTTATTATAATTCCCTATTTAATACAAAAAAGGGAGAAAATGCTTACTTAAAGGATATGGCAGAGGTATAGAACGATGAAAATAACGTGTTGCGCATGCGTGGACTGCTTATATATATAAGGCACTCTGGCATTTGCTGCATTTCCATTCTTTTCCTTCCCTTGCAATCCTGGTTGATTCCTATTTGTTTACTTTGCACTTTTTCGAGTGTTTTTGACTTGACACATTTTCGGAAGTATGGCTTCTGCATGGCATTGGTACCGTGAGTGTTGCCCGGGCATAAAAGCAGTCTTTTAAACGGGAAAGAGGGGTCGCCATCCCCCTCTACCATTTTATGCCTTGCATTTGGTCATTTCCCTTATTTTTTCATATGAATCTTGTATGTTACTTTAGGAGAGTGTGCTGCTTTGCGCCAACTTCTGGAGAATAATTGGATAACTGTGGAATTAATTTTAATTTTGTATGTTTACTATGCTATATATATATTATATATATATATATATATATTATATATATATATATATATATATATATATATATATATATATATATATATATATATATTAGTAAATCCAATGTTAGAATGTAAGTAGTAACTCATAATACACTATTCCAAAATTTTCTACAAAATACAAAGAAATAAAAGAAATTAAAACATATAGAGGGAATTATAAAACGTAATGCAAATCATAAAGACAAAGACAATCAACAAATTTCAAAGATGAGGAATGAAAATAGGAAAAGAAAAAAATCAAGCAAAAAAGCTTGCACATGGAAGAGCTTAGGCTTAAGCTAAGTTCATTTCGAAAAATTTCCCTTCAAGTCCATATATCTCTTCGAAATGAACACAAAAATGCTTGTTTCTGAAACACAAGATAGATTTTATCTATAAACTTGTGTTATATGGACGACAAGCATATAGATTAGAAAAATAAAGGAAACATAAATACCTTAAAATACACTTCAATAGTACAACCATGACGAGCAAAATATGACTAGACCAATGTTGCCATATGCAGAGATGAAAAGATGTGATTTGCTGTTGCCAAAGAGAGTAATAAAAACTGTACTGCGTAAAAGCAATAAAATGAGATATTCAGCAGTTAAAGCTTCAAGATAAAAAGATGAAAATATAATTTCAAGAGAATGAAGAAGTTCGGCTAAAATAAGATACTAAGGAGAGATTATGAGAATTTTAGGCTAATCGAAACTTATTAACTATACCATTATATATATATATATATATATTATATATATATATATATATATATATTATATATATGTATATATATATATATTATATATATATATATATATATATTATATATATATATATATATATTATATATATATATATATATATATATTATATATATATATATATATATATATTATATATATATATATATATATATATATTATATATATATATATATATTATATATATATATATATATATATATGTGATATGTATACACAAATTACTCGAATTGGTGTTGTCAGCAGTCCAAGGAAGAGGCATAATTCCCCTCAAAGTCCTTTATTACAATCTCCATCACTTCCAAACTCTTACATAAAACTTAGCTCTGCATCGGAGCTAGTCAGATACTTTAAAATACTCTTTACAATCATTACCACATATATAAAAGAATTTAGCGTAAGAGTGCAAGTATGAATGCGTGAGAATCAGTAGACGAATTGCAAGGCGAAGCTTTCGAATATATAAGTACAACATGCTCTGCACGGACTTATATACACTGCACAGATACTTCAGAGAGGCCTTTATCGGTCATCCGAGACTTGGTTCTGGAGTGGTTTATATTATAGTCAATTACTTGCTATCTGGACTCCTTAATCTGTCAACCTTCTCGTTAGCGAGGCACTTATTCCTATCTCCAATCTTACATTTTCCACGATTCCTGACCATATATGGTATGATCCACATGATATGAAGAGTTCCTCAAGTATTAACCTCTTATCACTGATTAGTCGCTGTGCTCTCCACTTTTTAACAAGGTCTATAATAAAATTTTATGGCTACTCTCGTGATAAGTACTTCCATTAGTGTTAAGAGCTAAGACTTTCGAATACTTCTCTGAAACTAAAAGATTCTTTTTAGATAGAAAGTTTAAATCTAAAACTATATGTATCATATATATATTATATATATATATATATATATATATATATATATATATATATATATATATATATATATATATATATATATATATATATATATATGTATATATATAAATAAAAATTGAAGGATTTTAATCGAAAATTATGCATAAACTACTGTATGTACAAAAAAACCCATCTCTAGCATATCTGTTACAAATGAGTAACTATAGGCCAAGACTAAGGATAAAAATAGAAGGAAACATATCACTGCAATGGAAAGGGGGATGAGAAGAATATTAGGATTCAAAAATCACAATTAAAAGTATATAAAAATATATAAAAATAAAAATAAAACACGGCAAAAATGAGAATAGGCAATAATAATTAGCTCAAGATAAGAGATTAAGAATAGAGAACAATCAATTGAAACTACACAAAAAATGGCGGTTAGTTCGAAATTGCATTCTCATCAGGACAGCCATACAATTCGTATTAAAACCGATAGAATAGCCAGTTTCTGACAATGGCGATAGTATTTAACTATATACACCATTGGAACTGTCTACTGGCTAGTGGAAGGAGAAAAATAAATCATTTGAATTACAAATCTGAAAAATAATACCTCCTCGAACAGAAAAATGAACTCACAAGCATTGCACCACGTGTAGGATAAACTAGTGACTGAGCATTTCACCTCACTTCGTCAATGCCAGTGGGTCCCGGAATGAATACATTTGAACGATACATAATATGTATGGAGACTTTCAAAAATTGTAATCAGTATAGGACTCAGGACAAGTGGAAAATAGTCATTCGAAAATAGTAAACAGTATTAGACTCAGGCCAAGTGGTAAGTTAGGTGATAAGAATGGGTGAATTCTCAAAAATGAGTTATCCAATCAAAGATAAATAATGCATGTGCAAAATTATTACGTGGTATATTTGAAATTATTAATAATATTATTTACAAATACTTCCGGATATTGGTAATTTTGACAAATGCGTTTAAGATTATTGATGTGGAGAAAGTGAAACCGAGGATCAGAAAGTCGATGTATTCGAAATAGCTGGTTTAAAACGATGTTTCTAAACAATTGAATAGAATTACAAGATTGATATGAAAGCAGCTTTATGATAGTGAAGTTGTAATAATCTTTTTTATCATAGAGATTAGTGATTACATGATTATTGAGGGTATCTAAATTTAGGTCTAAAAAATTAACAGTTTGACTAACGCTAGGCTCATTAGGAATTAATTCTAGGTTAGAAGGGTAAAAATCAATATTAATGGGATAGGAATCATCAATGATAATACAAATTAAGTCGTCAACATATCTATATATAATATATGAATTTGAGTTAAAATGACATTCATAATAATAAATATATAAGTTAGCGATAATACTACTACTACAGCCACCTTGGGGTACACCAGATGTTTGTAAATAAATGTTATCACCTTGGATAATATAATTGTTGTATAACACAAAGTGTAAGAGCATAGGAAAATTTTTGACATTAAAAGCAACATGATTGGAAGATATATAGTTGTTACTGTGAAAGACCGAAATTGGAGAATGTCGACTTTCACCGGTGAATGTCAACACATACCAAATACGTCGGTGAAAGAGCGAATATTTGATTATATTCTTGTGCATTCGGACCATCAACGGTGTATGTCGGCAAGCACAGATATGCTTTGGTGGAGGTCGAAAGGAGAAGCCGAGGTCAACAGAGAGGCGCCAAATACTTTGTTCTGCTGCGATTAAAGTTATGTGGCATGTATTTGTTATACTCTGGAATATTACTGTTTGTCAGTCTTATGCAAGGTGTGATGGTGCGCGCAACGTTTTCGGAAAATTTTACTTTTTTTATCCGATACCCTGCCTAATTTATATTGAATGGATACTGCAGTGAATCGTGATCTTTTTTTTTTTTTTTGAAACAATATTAAAACAACTTCAAAATGTATTCTACTTTTAAAAGAACATTCTAAAATAGCACTGTAAGTTTTAGAGCAAGTAATTTCTTATTTCATTGAACATGGCATAGCACTCTTGCTTAGGCGGGAGGAGAGACGCACTGCAATCGAGAGGTCTCCGCTTCGAATCAAAGCGGGTTTTATTTTTAAAACTTGTGCTGGCATCTGTTACTAAAATATTCAAGTGCAATATTTTGTAATAACATGCAGAGTTTTCTGTTTAAAGTTTTATCCTCAAAAATTACCTAACTTGAATAAATTATTAAGTTTACGTTTTTATAAAAAATTATTTTGAAGTTAATTTGAAAATTTTTTATACTTTAGTTAACGTTAACTATACTTTATACCAACCAAAGATGAAATATACATTTTTCGCGCCTGAAACACGGAGGAGAAAATGCAAACCTCCGACATATTCAACATTCACCATTAGTGCATAGTGAATGTCGACATTTGCCGGTGTAAGTGAGAAATAAGGATATTTGGCAAATATTTTGGACATACACCAAGCGACTATGTGAATGTTGACATTCACCGGTGAAAGTCGACATTCTCCAAATTTCGGTCTTTCACGGTAACATAGTCATGATAAAGAGAGATAATAACTTTATATAAATCTTTAATGACAATATTATTGAATAGGTCTTTAAAATCAAAGGTTTGGAAACCAAGAATTTGTGGAAGCTTGCTAAGGTGATTAACTAAATCAAAACTATTGTTCAAAATGAAATATCCTGAATTCCTGAATGTAAGAGATTCATTAATTCTATTTAAACAGTTAAGCAAGATATATAATTAATATATATATATATATATATATATATATATATATATATGCATATTAACAATCTAAAAATTACCAGCAAGTTATATAACTATCCAGCATATTTAGTAAATGATATAGTTAAAAAGTTTGGATTGGCTGAATATTCTTAAATTCTCTACTTAGTATCTTATATAAGCCAGCCATCCACTTTCTCTTGAATAAACATTACCATGTATTTACATCCCCGTATAATTTAGCCTCTATGTTTCCTATTATTATACGCCCCATTACTTTGTAGCTCTTACTGTAGTATATCATCTTGTATTGCCTGTTCGCATTACTGATATATATTTCTCTCAGTAGTTTTCACCTTTTATCTTTTGCGATTGGCAACATAGATCTCCTCATTCAAGGTTCCAATGGATAAGACATTTGCAGTGTTTTTTCAGGTTTTCTTGTTTACTATAAATTTTCAATTTTTATGCAAGTAGTCCAAGTTATTAGAATTTTTAGATATAATCTATCTCTAATATCAGAAATATGCATTTTGTGTTCAGTTTGATTAAATACTTGGACTTGAAGAAGTGTTTTTTCGAAATGAACAATTCATTTACGCCTAGTTCTTATCCACGTATAAAGTTTCTCATTGGATGTAGTGTGTTGTTGCTGTACGTTCTGCTGGCAAACATTTCCACTTATACGTGGTTACTGCACATGTAAGTTTATATTTCTGTTTTTTAACTCTTTTGGATTTTATTATTTTTCCTTCCATTAGCCAGTAGACAGTTCCAATGGGGTTTATAGTGAAATACTATCCCCATTGTCAGAAACTTGCTATTCTTTTGGTTTTAATTCTGATTGCATGTTTGTCCTGATAAGTGTACAATTCCGAATTAACCACCATTTTTACTTTCCCTGCAATACATGGTAATGTATAGGGAAAGTATTGGAATCATACCGAAAATCACAACTCGAGTTTTCGACGGATCTACACGTTTCGAGACCTCTAGAATACGAAAAAACCATTTTTAGCGTGACGTCTGTGTGTGTGTCTGTCTGTCTGTGTGTCTGTCTGTCTGTGAAGATTTTGTATCCACTCTAACTAAAAAACTAATGGACCGAATTTCACAAAATTTGGAAGGTAAGTCGCTTGTAGGCCACCCTGGTGCTGATTAGATTTTGGTAGAATTCGGAAAAAAATAACCTGCCTTTTTTAGCAAAATGGCCCGCAAAAATCATCAAAATCTAAACTTAAGAACTACGTATGCTCAAATATAGCCATTAAATGCTCGTTTAATACGTAATGTTTAACGAAGAAAAGAATAAGTCCAACCACATTACATTAGGACTAGCCGTTCTCGAGGTATTTTAGATTTTCGTACTTTACCTACACCATTTTTGAAAATAAGCCCAGTTTTCAAATGAGAACAAAAATTGAATTAAAAGTGAATTAAATTTAATTTAAATAAATAGAACGTGAATATAAGTCTGCAGGGCAAGTCATGTGCTGCCCACATCAGATTTTTACTTTTCCTGCTATACATGGTAATGTATAGGGAAAGTATTGGAATCATGCCGAAAATCGCAACTCGAGTTTTCGACGGATCTACACGTTTCGAGACCTCTAGAATACGAAAAAACCATTTTTAGCGTGACGTCTGTGTGTGTGTCTGTCTGTCTGTGCGTCTGTCTGTTTGTGCAGATTTTGTATCCACTCTAACTAAAAAACTAATGGACCGAATTTCACAAAATTTTGTAGTTAAGTCACTTGTGGGCGGGGCTGGTTCTGATTAGTTTTTTGTACGATTCGGAATAAAAGAACCCGCCTTTTTTTGCAAAATGGCCCGCAAAAGCTTGTATCCACTCTAGCTGAAAAACTAATGGACCGAATTTCACAAAATTCGGTAGATGAGTCACGTACAGGTCACCCTGGTGCTGATTAGATTTTAGTACGATTCAGAAAAAAATAACCTGCCTTTTTTTGCAGAATGGCCTGCAAAAATTGTCAAAATCTAAACTTAAAAGCTACGTATGCTCAAATATATCCATTAAATGCTTGTTTAATGCGTAATTTTTCACGAAGAAAAGAATAAGACCAACCCCATTACACTACGTCTAGCCGTTCTCGAGATATTTTAGTTTTTCTTTCTTTCCCTACGCCACCTTTGAAAATAAGCCCGATTACCGAATGAGAACGAAAATTGAATAAAAGTGAAATACATTTAATTAAAATAAAGAGAACGTTAATATAAGACTGCAGTTAAAGTCTTGTGCTGCTCACATCAGATTTTTTATATTGAAAGCATGGTTTCTGTTCCAAGGCAAATTTGGAACATTGCAAATTATGGAGGAATACAACCCACAAAGATGGTCCCTGTTCTACTCATGCAATTCATATACAGTTCCCTAAGGGAACACCTGCAAAAGGATGAGCAAGCCATGTTTCTGGGAAAATATGGACAGCGATGGTTCAGCTACAGAGGGGCGCACAGCAGGGCGCTCTTGGGGAGAGCTGACCCCTTGACCATTTCGGCTGCACGTGCAACCCAAGGTCGTGGTAACCCTGCCCCACCTGCCAGATATTAATTCTGGGGTGATCGCCATCCTCCTGTCAACACAGCACCCAATAGCTGGACATATTTCCGAATTATCCAATGGAAATACCAGGGGCTTCAATTGGGGGGACCAGTAATAAACATGGGGCTTAATTGCGTAGGAGGAGATTTTTTGGGATGTTCGAGAAAGTGTTAAATTTTTAAAAAAGAGAGAGAAGAGAATTGATGGTGTGTTCGGGAGAGAAAGTGCTCTTAGAAAATAGGTCCGCAGTGATGACCGATGATGGCTCCGCCGGGGTTCCTCTCATCCAGTGACGATGTGACGATCCTACAATATATCGAAGGTACGGAATGCATGTTCTCTTATACTATCAGTTTGTTTGACCTAATTTAGATAATGTCGCACTCTCTCGACATCTTATGCAATTTACACTTGAGATATTAAATACCAGGGTGAATTTAATTGTAAACTTAAATGAAGGAGATTTTAACTACATACTTTAAATATTCATGATTAAGAAGATGTCAAACACGAATGCAATGGTGATTATATTTTAGTAAGAGTGTTAAACGAACCAATCAAATATGTTATTATTATTATTTTTAATTTCCTTTTTGTTAATAAATATATTGTTAATGTTTTATATCATGTCCGTTGTCCTCATTTTCCATTAATTTGACTTTATGTATTTTTTATTCGACACGGCCAATGTCGGAGATTGTTTTAATAAACAATTTTACTGAATTATGCGTTCTGACCGGACGTGTGGTCAAAAACCACATAACAAAAAATGGTTCCGATGACCAGGATGCG
This sequence comes from Amaurobius ferox, assembly GCA_951213105.1. NCBI lineage: Eukaryota > Metazoa > Arthropoda > Arachnida > Araneae > Amaurobiidae > Amaurobius > Amaurobius ferox. The sequence goes on along the minus strand of OX578150.1, from coordinate 29,521,531 downwards.
AAATAAAAATAATTGTTAAAATAACTGGAATTTTTTTTTTGTGGATAAATTAAAATTAATGTGCGCGCTAGGAAATTTTAAAATAAAATGAACTTAAAATAAAATAAAAGTAACTTAAAATAAAATTTAAAATAAAATTAACTTGAAATAAATTTAAAATAAAAAACTTAAACTTTAAAAGTAAACTTAACGTAAGGAAATGAGGACATTTAAGAAAATAAGATGTTGTCACAAGTGTTATGCCATATGTATATGAAGTGTTTATTTAAGAAATGTTGTGTATATTTAAGAAAAAGAATTATAGGATTTAAATATATTGAGTTAGGAGAGAAAAATCGGAGAAAATTAATAATGGATGGTAATATTTTTGGGAACTAAATTTTTGGAAATAAGATATGAATAGGAGTATGATTTTATGTTTAAGATTTTTGAGTATCAATATTTGTATTTTATGTTGCATGAAAAGTATTGTATTTATGTAAACGCGCATCGTTCGTAGGGATAGAAATTTTGGATTAGAAAATTAAGGGAAAACTTAACAAATTTTAAAAATGACAGAAAGGGGTGATATGACGGTAACGCCTACAAGTAGGATCCCTGGGATTATATCCTTGTTAGGAGAACTGAGCGGAAGCGATGAAAACGAGACCTCCATGTTTTTCGAACAAATGGAATCTTTAAGTGAACTAACAAATTGGAACGATTTAGAGAAACTAGCAATTGTTAAATCCCGTCTGCGCGGAAACGCAAAAAAATTCTACATCGGCTCAAAGGACTTGCGTAGCGAAACATCTTTCGAGACCTTCAAACAAAAATTTTTAGATTTTTTCATCTCCGAACCAAATGTCACTACAAACCAAATTCTTTTTCAACCGCGAAACAAACAAAGGGAGAAAATATTAAAGAATTAGCGCATAGAATTACTACTTTAACTTTAAACTACGTGGGTGAAACACAGCTTAATGAACACACAAACGCAATTATGGACAAACTCAGCCTAAGTAAATTTTTGGAAGCAGTTGAACCCGAATATCGGAAAGAAATTGTAAAAACCAACTCAAAGAGTTTCAGGGACGCAGTAAAAATTGCTCAAAATTTAGAAGCGGCCAATCTGACAACAACAGTTGAATTAAATAACATTTCTCAGTACGATGATATTCAAATATTCAAAAAGGAACAAGAACAGTTTAATTCTAATTTACTGGAAAAAATAACAGAAGAAATAAACCATCTTAAAATTAGAGAAAACAGAAATAATTCCCAGATAACGGACACATATTCATGCAATTTTTGCGGTAAATTTGGACACTTTATGCAGGATTGCTGGCATTATATTAGAGAGAAAAATAAACAAACACACATCTCATTACAAAACAAACATAATTTTTCACACAGGCCAAGAGAACATTATGCGCGGAGAACTTTTTCCCCCGCCCGTCCCCAACAAAATTATGCGGAGAGAATTCCAAATACTGCATACAACGGTCCCCCAGATCGATTTTACCCCTCATATACTCAAGACGTTAGGGGAGGAAAGCGTACTTATGTGGACGATAGAAATGTTAATGACCGAAGAATGGGTAGCCAGAAGTATACATATTGGAATGACGAACGGAATTTTGAGGTTCCGCGTTACAGAAATGATTTTCAGAGTCACAACCAAGAAAAATTTAAACATACGGATAGCTCGGACAGATACGCCAATGGCAGGAGCGATTTTAGGCGAAATTCAAATTTTAACAAGCACGATTCTAGACGAAATACAAATTTTAACAGAAATTTAAACTAGAAGGGGAGATTGAGAATTTTCGTCAACAAAGGCGTAGAAATAGGGTACAGTCTCCTTTAAAAAATTATAAAATCCCTGTTAGGAATACAAATTACATAGAGAATAATTCAGAAAATGATTGGTATACAGATAGAAATTACAGAGAGGATAACTCAGTTTTGAAAATTACTCTAATATCCCTTTCTAATGTTATATGCCGGTTCCGTGTATTATACATACCTCCACGGTAAACGATAGCACTATTTAAAATTTACTATATTTCTTACTTAACTGAGAAATATTTTAAGTCCTATCTTTAAAAAACTACTCGGGTATCGCTTTTTCATCACTATTGTGCCGAACTGGGCTCTCATTTCCAATTACTTATCGCCTTGAACCCATTTGGTGGTTCGTTTTCTATGCTTAGGCAAAACACTTTCATAAATCACAAGCCACATTTTTAATTGAACTATTTACGGATATGTACACAGATCTAAATCGACAAATCATAATTACGTGAGCAGCTGCACAGCTCTCGGAGAAGTAAGAAGGCCGAGAATAACCTTTCCCAGTCTTCTTGGCATGCACAGAGAGGAGTTCCCAACATCTTTCCACCACTTTTCAGTCCATCCGTTGATCAACGATGACTGAAAAGTCCATATTCTGCACCCCCTCCCTATAGTGGAAATTCCCACACACAAGCTTTGCTCCTGCAATCCAGAATTGCTCTATAAGCCAGTGACAGGATCGAACCATTGCATAATAATTATCAAGATTTAAATTTCATACACAAAAGTATATTTCCATAAACACTAAATTATTCTTAAAACACTAATTATCAATTTCCACTTCTAATGTTTACACTTAAAAAAAATCATACTATAAACTAAAATTATTCTTCAAACATTAATTATCAATTTCGACTTCTAATGTCTACACTTAAAACAAAATCATACTATAAACTAAAATTATTCTTCAAACACTAATTATCAATTTCCACTTGTAATGTTTACACTTAAAACAAAATCATACTATAAACTAAAATTATTCTTCAAACACTAATTATCAATTTCCACTTCTAATGTTTACACTTAAAACAAAATCGTACTATAAACCAAAATTATGCTTAATACACTAGATTTATCAATTTTCACTCTTGAACACATTACAATACTACTAACATATAGAAATACCTTAATTACGAGTATATTAAACACACTACAATTCATATACATTTTTCCATAATTTCCAATTTTGGATTACTGGCATAGAATTACCTTAATCAATTCCACTTACGGATGCATCTATGTGTATCTCGAAAGGACTAGCCAACACCAGTCCTTTGTTTCTTCTCTCTGTCCGAACCCAAATCATAACATTGGCCTCGCAGGGAAGCCAGCTTGCTTCTATCCCCACCAGCCCTTTGTTTCTCCTCACTGGCCGAACCCATATCATAACATTGGCCTCGCAGAGAAGCCAGCTTGCTTCTACCCCCACCAGACCTTTGTTTCTTCTCACTGGCCGAACCCATATTATAACATTGGCCTCGCAGAGAAGCCAGCTTGCTTTTACCCCCACCAGACCTTTGTTTCTTCTCACTGGCCGAACCCATATTATAACATTGGCCTCGCAGAGAAGCCAGCTTGTTTCTACCCCCACCAGACCTTTGTATCTTCTCACTGGCCGAACCCATATTAAAACATTGGCCTCGCAGAGAAGCCAGCTTGCTTCTACACCCACCAGACCTTTGTTTCTTCTCACTGGCCGAGCCCATATTATAACATTGGCCTCGCAGAGAAGCCAGCTTGCTTCTATCCCCACCAGCCCTTTGTTTCTCCTCACTGGCCGAACCCATATCATAACATTGGCCTCGCAAAGAAGCCAGCTTGCTTCTACCCCCACCAGACCTTTGTTTCTCCTCACTGGCCGAACCCATATCATAACATTGGCCTCGCAGAGAAGCCAGCTTGCTTCTACCCCCACCAGCCCTTTGTTTCTCCTCACTGGCCGAACCCATATCATAACATTGGCCTCGCAGAGAAGCCAGCTTGCTTCTACCCCCACCAGACCTTTGTTTCTTCTCACTGGCCGAACCCATATTATAACATTGGCCTCGCAGAGAAGCCAGCTTGCTTCTACCCCCACCAGCCCTTTGTTTCTTCTCACTGGCCGAACCCATATTATAACATTGGCCTCGCAGAGAAGCCAGCTTGCTTCTACCCCCACCAGACCTTTGTTTCTTCTCACTGGCCGAACCCATATTATAACATTGGCCTCGCAGAGAAGCCAGCTTGCTTCTACCCCCACCAGCCCTTTGTTTCTTCTCACTGGCCGAACCCATATTATAACATTGGCCTCGCAGAGAAGCCAGCTTGCTTCTACCCCCCACCAGCCCTTAGTTTCTTCTCACTGGCCGAACCCATATTATAACATTGGCCTCGCAGAGAAGCCAGCTTGCTTCTACCCCCACCAGCCCTTTGTTTCTTCTCACTGGCCGAACCCATATTATAACATTGGCCTCGCAGAGAAGCCAGCTTGCTTCTACCCCCACCAGACCTTTGCTTTTTCTCACTGACCGTACCCATAACATAACATTGGTCTGGCAGGGAAGCCAACTTGCTTCTACCCCCACCAGATCTTTATTTTTTCTCACTGACCAAACCCATAATTACCTCCATAATTCCTGTTCCCTACCATTTCCCTTCCAACGTTGTTCCCACTTTAACTAACATGGCTTTCCCACGACTTCCAACTGAGTACACTTCATTCCCTTCCATTCCTATTGTTTCAACTTGGGTTATAACTGACTTTCCAGTTCCCCATCTTTCGTTCATTGTCTCCGTCTCCTTTCCCTCACACTCCATAATTCGACCCTTATCCATTTCTTTCGAATTTTTCAAGATTCCCAATGTCTCTAAACTACTCGTAACATTTTCCTTTTCGGTGATAATTGGACTCACAGATATTGGAACCTCAGGGTGGCGGCCTTTCTCAGCCCCTTCCTTAAGCCCGTATCACATTCAACAACTTTTCCGGCAATTTTTCGGACAACCACCTTTTCGAACAATTTTTACGCAGAGTTGGGGGAAAACTCGTGTGAAATAAGGTCAAAAAATTGGGACAAGTTTATCTGATTGGTTTAGAAAAAGTTGTTCATTTGGGACAATTTTTCACCAACCAGCCAATCACAGATGAGTAGCGGAGGAATCACGTGTTGTGAAAGGTTGGCGCAGATTTTACTACATTCTGGTTTGGCGTGAAATTCTCGCGCAAGTTTGAATCTGTGGAGCTTGAACAAATAGAATATAGTAACAGATAGAATATATTGATATAATAACCTTGCAGCGCGAAGATTTTAGTTTAGATTTAGAATTTTATTAAGTATTTATAATATTTCTGTGTCATAAAGATGGAAGTCAATAGAAGTCGTCTCGAAGTCGAAAAAAAGTGATCATGCGAGAAGGAAATGGAGTTAATTGAATCAATCCGTGAAAAATCATTTTTGTATAATCTAAAAGATCCACTGTATTTAAAAAATAATTTGAAGAAACATGCGTACGAGGAAATATCATCTTTACAAACCATCTTTTCCAAAGCGATTTTATATACATGAAATATTATATAATAAAAATCATGACATTATTACTAATATAATCTCTTTGGTCTCTTTTGATTCACATTTATATTTACCAGCGGCTTGCTAGTTTACAGTATTGACGCGTTTCAGAAAATCCACCTTACTGTGAATTTAAACAAAAGCGTACGCGAGTTTGCTTTGGAGATATCTACATATTTCATCAGTTTTCTAAAATAAGCTAACTAAAGTGATTCCATCACAAAACACAAAAGATCCTAATTTAAATTGCTTTAGAATATTTACTACACTATGGCAATTTCCTTGTTTTAACGAATACTGAATGCATGATATGAATGCTCTCTTTCTCGGATCGTTAAAAAAACCTCAGATAAAATTTAGAAAATGAATTTTTATGTATATTTTCCATAGACTTTTTTTATTCTTCTATTGCAATACTAAAACAACTTGAAAACATTCTGTTTACTCTTTAAAATACTACTCTAAAATAGCACTAAATGCATTGCATTAGTTAGTACATTTCAAATGTGAAGTTTTGGCTTGGGTAGTAGAGAATCAGCTCAGTAAACGACTGGGCTCTGGTTTGAATCCAAGCGAATCTCAAATTTTACAAGTGCTGCCATCTGTTGCTAAAAATTCAAGTACAGTTTTTCTTAAATAATCTGCAGAATTTTTTTGTTTTAAATTATTTTAAGTTCTATATACAAAATAACCTTATATCAGTAAATTATTTTTAAATTTGAATACTTATAAAAATTTATTTCGAAGATACTTTGAAAAATATCTTGAAGTATACTTTATACCAACTATAGATGGAATATATTCTTAATTAAAAAAGTGCTTGTAGAAATAGAAAATATAAAATGTGCATGTAAAATTAGACAGAAATCCTGGAACATCCTTGTACGAGTAGTAGTTATCTTTCGACATGTAATTTTGAACATTTTAGATTAGAATAAAAACAAAAATCAAACTACTTTGAAATTTTAATAATTTGACGATAACATTTGAAGAATTTTTTTATTATTTTAAATGCACATAGATAATTAGAAATTTACAATACATTTGAAAATCATTTACTTTTAATAAAAAAAAAAGTTTATATGTAAATATGAAAAGTTTACTCTTTTAAATTTGAATTCTTATGCAATTTATTTCGAAGTTACTTTGAAAAACATCTTGAAGTATACTTTATACCAGCTATAGATGGAATATGCATTTAAATTTATTTTAAAACATAATTACTCAATAAATATAAATGTAGATAAAATAATTTTTAAATTTAAAAGTTTACTTTAATGAGAAATATTTTAAACGTTACAAATGAGCAAAGAACATATTCGGATATTTAATATAGATACGTATTTGAAAACCTTTAATATCAAGTATAAAATGGTAATGAACTTAAATTTGTTTAAGACATGATATTTTAATGACGGCATTCTTGAATTTAAATACTTTTTATGTTTTCTTTTTCTTTGTTTCATTTCAGTCAATATCGGTAATATCGCTTTTTAAACTAATTTTGTATCTTAAAATAGAGTGAATATTTTTCAACAAATATTTATTTGCTTTTTTATACGGATGTGTGACAAATCCAAATATTTTTTAATGTTCATTCATCTGTTTAAGCTTCTGATATCTGAAGTAATCCATATAAAAAAGATCAAATCAAAAATTTACAATAGATTTTGTCCACATCCTTCTCGGTTTGCTTTGTTTCTTCTTCTTAAGCAGGAATAATCCTAGGCTAATTATGCCAAGGCATATTTAATTTTTCCCTGCAGCTGATAGCAATGCAGTCATAATTACAAAGTAATAAAGGTTACAAAAGGAAGTACTAAGTAAAAGTCTTGTTTTACTGCAGAAGTCGAAGCGAGAACGCGCTGCCTGCCGAAAAGTACATGTACAAATGTATAGTTGTCGCCAAAAGGCGATAAACATACCGCAGTAGTTTTGTCATTTAGCACAACTTCTTCAAACTGTCAATAATCCTATCGCCAACTCTTTCGCCGAAAAATTGGGGGGAAAGTTGTCTGAAATAGTTGGTTGCTCCAAAAGTTCTTGAATGTGATACGGCCTTTACAATCCATAATATATTGCGCACTATCGGACTCGGAACTTGAGGTCGCCTTTTCGATCGCCCCCTTTCCCTTTAGGGACAACTTTGAGCTATCGACTCCCCCCCAACTTTGCTTTCGTCAGCGCAGGGTCCACTCGCGACATTGTATTCATTCTCTCCCTCAGCATCTTTTCTCTTTCTCTCCGAAACTTGGAGTCCACGGGAAACCCCTCTCTCTGAAACTTTCCACCACCATTTTCCATAACCAAATTCTCGCTTTCCATTCTGAGACTAGGGACATCGGATACCCGAAAAGGCAGCTTAATTTTATCAACGCTTTTCGCACCTGTCTGAATATCTAGGCTTGGCAATTCTGGTTTTTCCCAAGTCTTCTCAAACATTCCAACCTAAGCTTTTCGCGACTTTTCCGAATTAAGTTTTGTACTTTTTCGCGCACTACATATTTCTGGGCATTCATACCTATAGTGTCCTAACTTTCTACATGCGAAGCACAAAACTGCGTTCTTATGCATATATTTCACCGCTCTGCCAATTTGGCCGCTATAGTTCTGGGTAGTGATATTCCGTGCAATTTGGCTTTCACTATTCTTATTCTGGTTCATTCCCAGTTCCCACATTAACCATTTGATCTCGCTTTCCCTCTTTTGCTGCTCCTTTCTCTCCAACTCTCTCAACTTTCTATTGCACTCTAATTCTTTTTTCTCCCATGCTTTATTCTCGCTATCTCGTTCTTCATTTTCTTCTCTCTCTTCCCTAATATAATACAATATATTTCTTATCGCTTCTTCCTCATACTCCTCCCACAAATTATATTTTTTTAATTCCACCCCCTCACACTCAAAATCCGCCGTCTCGCCTATTTCATAACAGAGCCTCACAAGATCAATTTTCTTCTCTTCCAATAAATACGCCATCCTATAACCACTGCCGTGAAAACCGAAGATTACCTAAATAAGAATAGCTCACCCTAATTTATACCATACCACATTCTTAATACACAACATTGCATTTTCCCCTTGCTCCAAAATACATAATGTATACACATGTCATATCACATTTATCAATCACATATAGCACATTTCCCCAATATTTTCCTTTGATTATAAATTCTGCTCATAGCCATTACTTGGCATAGCAATTTTCCCATTAATATAATTTTTTCTTTACAGTGAAATCGTTTCTCTTTACCACTATTATTTATCCTCAATCTTAAATTTAACACAAAGGTTTCTCTTTAATATAAAACCAAATACCTTAGAAGCAACATCCTTTAAATTTATCTTAATATTAAAATACCCTATACATAATATTATATTATTTATATTTCCATACACAAATTTCTCATTAATATTAAATACAACACAATTTCATGCAACCATTTACTATCATTTCTTATCAAACCAGCATTTAAACACATTTGTATATTGAAGTAAAATTTTTATCCATATATTACTTCTGTCACTGCTCATCTAGGAATTTCCGTTATTTATTAGCAAAACTTTAAAAGTCATAATTTACTCCCATCAACAATTTACTCCCCACAAACCAAATGACCCACTTTAAACTCATTACTAATTTTACAATTTAATTTAAAATCCGTCCTAGCACAGAGAGCATCACCTAAAATGTGAAAATTTCCACTTGCCTCTTCTTCTGTACCAGATGTCATAATTCTTTCTTATGCGTTGGGGTCTTTGTCACTGGCTATACCGATAGTTCATTACGTACATTAAACACACACATAAATGAGTCCCATATGACTCACGCCGATATATCATCATCCAATATATTTCAAAGCGTTTTCCACCTTTCCATTTGCTTAGCATTTATCTATTTCGACTGCGTCAGTGTACCGAACTAGGCTCTCATTTCCAATTGCTTATCGCCTTGAGCCCATTTGGTGGTTTGCTTTCTATGCTTAGGCAAAACACTTTCATAAATCACAATACACATTTTTTAATTCAACTATTTACAGATATGTACACACATCCAAATCGACGCATCATAATCCTCGGGACTCCGCGAGTCCGAACGTCCGTTCAGATCAGAGTCCAGCAAGCAAGTCCCTCTTCTTCCAACCGCCATCCCACTCTCCTCCCCTCCAATTCCTGGCCCTTGACCCCCGCAGTCCGCAGTATCAAATTGCGTGACCAGCTGCACAACTCTCGAAGCAAGATTGCAAGCCGAGAATAACCTATCCCAGTCTTCTTGGCATGGACAGAGAGTGGTTCGTAACAACTTTGATGAAGCATGTGTATCACACAAAGCCCATTCCGTCGGTGGGATGTGCCGAATTAAATTAATTCACCAAATGAAACTGTAATTAAATCCCCCCCCGAATTGGAATTGGGGCTTGGAAATTCCAGACCGGGCACACCTGTGACCCTTTGAATGTGAAAGACGGCAGAGGTCACCATTACAATGGTTGTCGCGAATCCCGCGCCACCATGTCTGGAAAATTGACAGTTAAAAAGAAAGGCTAAGCTGGCATGAACCGCGTTGAGTAATCGCGTGGCCTTGAGCTTCCAGACGTGAGGGGAGTGTCCCCTAGACTTACTGGCACGAGTCTCCGGACAAATGAGACTCAAGAAAAATGACATCACGGATATTATGATCCAATAAAAAAATAGAGAGAAAATTGTCCCCTGGAGGCTCCTTTTCTGAGGGCGACCGGAGCAGAGTTTTTGAGAGCATATAAGATCTGATCTTCGACAAGAGAGCTCGTCTTTTTGGAAAGAGAGTGTTTCTCGGGCATAGGCCCTGTACTATTGTTTTTTGAGCAGAAGCCTTCTGCGACAGTTCCTGACCTAAGTACGGGAACGGAAGAAAGATCGAGTGCCCTGTAGGACTCGATCTATATAGACTACCACTAGTCTGAAATTTAGACCACCCGGGTCTAGAATTTGTAGTTGACAGGACGTTACCGCATCGTGGACTTACGTCAGCTTCATCCCGAAGCTTCGAAAGAAATTCATCCTGAAACCTCCCTAGAGAACCACCTTTCATAGACTTTCTACGGGAAATTGATTTGGACATTTTCTTTGAACACTTCAGAGTGACCTCAGCGGACTATTCGCCTCACTTCAGATTTGGGTACCTTTGTAACCTAATTTGTATATTACCAGATTGCCGTAAATAAAGGATTGAAGTCACTCGAGAGTATTTGGCTGTGACTGTAAACCCACGCTACCACTACGCCACAGCCATTTTGGTGGCAGCTGAGTTGGATAAAGTAGTCGTCAAATTAAAGACGACAGGCCCACACTTCATCAAGAAGTTGAAGCAAGTCAACAGACCGGACCACTGCGGACTGGAGCTGGAGGACATCCCGTCCAAGAGTTAAGAGGACATCCCGTCCAAGAGTTAAGAGGACATCCCGTCCAAGAGTTAAGAGGACATCCCGTCCAGAAGCGAGTGCCATATCCCTTCCGAAACCGTTGCGAGTCATCCTGTGGTGAAAGATTACGTCAGAGGAGACTGCATCATCATTGAGCTGAATGACATCGGAGCGAGGGTCGTCAGACAAGGTAAGCCTGACTCATTTTTTGGAGGCAAACAAAATTTTGGTAGTAATAAGATTAAATTGTAATTTGTGAAAAATAGCTAAATTAATTAAGAACCAGATTAAATTGTTATATATGTCTTACATTAAGTTAATTTAATGCCATACAATCATGTTGCATAGTTTTGGAAGTTGCATTTAAACTTATCTAAATTGTGGCACAAGAGTCCGAATAATTATTATTGAATGACCAAGATAAAATCTTGTAAAGTGTTATTGCAACTAAGAGTTTTATTTAATGTAAATTGTATAACCATTGCTAGTCAGTAAGGAGATAGGGTTGTCATTGTGTGTTATAATCCGTAAAGGCTTAGAGCTGTGGGGATAGTTAAGCAGTGCTAGACACGCCCCCGGCAGTTGTGATTGAAAGGAATTATCCCCTTTTTTCGGCTAAGAGTCTTATGGTTAAGCTGGGAAGTAGGGAAGAGGGATTAGTGTATTGTGGGAGAAATTATAGGTACTGTGTGTATTGACCTTTGGAAAGGGACGTTTTAGAAACTAGATTATTGTTATAATTAAAGCATTGTGTTAGTGATTCCCCGTGAATTCACGAATCAGGTGAAATGGCGTTTTTAAAAAGGCATAGAAAAACTGATCTTCAAAGCCTCGTTGTAGAATTAGGTTTAGAGTTGGGAGATGACGAGAAAATAATCGACCTTGTAAAAAAAATTCAGGAGAGTCCAGATTTTGACGAATCAGATGTTAAGGCCATGTTAGAGACGATTATAGAGGAACGACAGTTAAATGAAGCCAATAGGGTAACGGAATCGGAATTAGAAAAATTAAGAGAGGAACGGGCATACGAACTTGAAAAGTTACGTTTGGCTCAAAGTGGGGAAACGATTAGCTTGGCCTTGTCGAGTCACGAGAGCGCGAGACCCCCTAAAAATCTAAAATCTGTGATGCAGAAATATGAACCCGAAAAGTCGGATATGACTCTATTTCTGACATTATTTGAGCGTCGAGCTCGTAAGAATGGGATCGATAAGGAGGAATGGGTAAATCAATTACTTAGTTTGATACCGATTGAGCTCGCCGAAATTATAATTAGAGAGCCTGAAGAGAAAGTCGATGACTATGAGCATATTAAGTCGGTACTGATGGAAAGGTTTAAACTTAACTCAGAGACCCTTAGGACCAAATTCCAAACGCATAAAAAACGAGAAGGAGAGCTCTGGAAAGACCTCGTTTTTGAGTTACGGGCATATCTCGAAGGATGGTTAAGAGAAATAGAGGTCCAAGATTTTGATTCTTTAAAAGAATTGATGGTGGCGGACCAATTGAAAAGACGCGTGTCGGCCGAAGTGAAAGAACACTTCATCGATAGTTGGGGGAAGGTTAACAGACCAAGCGAATTAGCGAAGAAATTAGATGATTATGAGGCATCTAGACGTTTTCTAAAGAAACCCCAAATTTTTAAACCTCCCGAAAGGAAATTTGTAGACCGCTCAAAAACAACCGAACAAACCCAAGCTGGGAAAAGGGTGGAAGTAAATAGAAACAGGCCTAAATATGAATCGAGTGCTAACCAGACAAATAACGATTGGAGAACGAAGGAATTCGAGCGAAAGAAAAGTGTGACGTGCCATCTCTGCCGGAAAATCGGACACATCAGTACAAACTGTACCGAATCAAAAAGGGGCGCGGAGATTGTAAATAATCTAGAGACGACCGGCCATTTTAATACGTCGTTTAAACCCTATTTAAGCAAGACGAAAGGGAATTCCATAGATACGCTTATACTTCGTGACAGCGGAAGTAGCATAGATCTTGCGTCCTAAAAACTTTGCGTCCTAAAACCTAAAGACTTTACAGGAGAGACCGTTTGGGTAAAGCAACCCTTAGTAAATGATTTTATGTGTTTACCGCTAGCCCGTGTGATTTTGGAAAGCACGAAATTCGGAACAATTCGAACCAAAGCAGCCATCGTGGGCAAATCAGTAGAAATGAATCACTATCTGTTGGGGAACTCAAGTCAGGAATTAATCGACTCAAGTAAGGATAATCCCCAAAGAATTAATGCTATGATTACGAGGAGTCAAAGCAAATCTAGAAAAGCGACCGAAGAACCAAAAGGGAGCGCAGAAACGGGAAATAAAGGAAATTCCGATGAAAAATTAAAATTGATTGAGTCAGAACCCGCAAATGTGGCGGAAAATGAAGAATTAATAGAGGGGGAAGAAGAACCGATTGATTTACATCCGGTTGAACCATACCCTACGCAAGAATTAATAAACGTAGACGCTACTGAATTCTTAGAGGAACAGAAAAAATGCCCAAATTTAAAGTCTCTCTGGGAAAAGGTAGAGCAAAATAAAACGTCGGAATTTGTAATTGAACGCGGATTACTGTTCAGAAAATCGACAGATCACAGAGGATTAGTTAGGAAACAGCTGTTGATTCCCACTAAGTATAGATCAAAAATATTAAGTCTTTGTCATGAAGGTTTTGGATCGCACATGGGAACTACTAAGACCAAAGATAAGCTTTTGAGACACTATTTTTGGCCTCAATGCTTTAAAAACGTCGAAGAAATGGTAAAAACTTGCGATGCATGTCAGCGGGTGGGGAAATCGTTAGAAAAGAAAAAAGCCCCACTTAAACTTGTGCCTGTGATTTCAGAAATATTTTCAAAAATAAACATAGATACCGTAGGGCCGCTGCCGGTATCTTCGAAAAATAATAGGTACCTCCTAACTTGTATTGACATAGCCTCTAAATATCCTGAAGCTATACCCTTATCTACAGTAAGCTCGCAGAACGTGACGGATGCTTTGTTATTGTTATTTAGCCGCATTGGATACCCGAGGGAAGTCCAATTGGACAATGGAAGCTATTTCACTAGCAACTTGACTAAGACGTTCTTCGAAAAATTCGGAGTGAAAACCACCCATAGTTCTATTTATCACCCCCAGTCAAATCCAGTCGAGAGATTTCACCGAACGATTAAAAGACTTTTGCCTGCTATGTGCGCCGAAACCGGTACTGAATGGGAGCGGGATTTGCTCTCAGTCTTAATGGCATTACGCAATGTCACCCACGAATCTACTGGATTTAGTCCGTCTGAGTTAGTTCACGGCAGGAACCTTCGGACACCGGAGACTCTATTGTTCGAGCAATGGACGCGTGAGCCGATAACAGATGACGTGGTCACGGATTATGTATTTGACCTTTTAAACCGATTAAGGCATTGTCAAGAGCTGGCTTCGGAAACGGAGACAGATAACAAAATAAAACGAAAGGAGTATTATGATAGGGGATCAGTTAAAAGAGAATTTAAGGCAGGGAATCAGGTTTTGGTTTTGGCGACGCACCGGCCGAATAAATTAGCCGTTAAGTGGATAGGTCCCGGGACAATTGACAGACAATTATCCTAGACAAATTACACTGTAAGTATGCCAGGGAAATCTGAAAAGGTACAAGTGTACCACGTAAATTTATTAAAACCATACCACCAGCGCGTGGAGTGCGTGAAAGTTTTAATAAGCGAAAATGTTGCAGAGGAAACGAAGGATTCGGAGTTGGATATTTCATATCCCGTAGCTAATCCCAACATTTTTGATTTCGAGGAAATCGTCAGAGACAGTGCGTTACGAGAATAGTGCAATTCAGAACAGATTGAAGAGTTGAGGAAGTTACTGAAATCGCATGAAAATCTATTTTCAAATGATCCAGGCAGAACGCATTTAATCGAGCACGATATTGAACTTATAAGCAATAAACCCGTGCGCTCTAAACCGTATAGGACGTCCCCGAGACAGAACGATATTGTGAAACGGGAGATTAAGAGAATGCTGGAATTAAAAATCATTGAGATTGGGGAGTCGGATTATACTTCACCCATAATCCTAGTGGAAAGTCCAGGGAAGGACCCGAGATTATGTGTCGATTACAGGCGGTTAAATTCAATTATTCGCACAGAATATTATCCGCTACCTAACATGGATGATAGGATAGAGAAGGTGTCGTCAGCGAAGTTCATTACGGTAATTGATCTGACCAAGGGGTACTGGCAGATTCCCTTGAGCCCTAGGACTCAAAGGTTAGCTGCGTTCGTCACGACCTTCGGAACGTACCGACCGTTAGTGGTTCCGTTCGGTTTAGTCAACGTCCCCTATTGTTTCTCCAAGTTCATGGCACAATTGTTACAGGGTTGTGAGGAGTTTTGTGTCCCGTACCTGGACGACGTTGCCATTTTCTCAGAGACCTGGGATGAACATTTAAAACACCTTGATGTTGTTTTGAGGAAAATCGCTTCTGCCAAACTAACGATAAAACCTGCCAAATGCAAATTTGGACAGAGTTGTGTTAAATACTTAGGACACATGGTAGGGAACGGTCAAAGGACGCCGACCGAGGCGAAAATTAAAGCGGTGTTAGATTTTCGGACGCCCCGAAATAAAACCCAAATCAGGCAGTTTTTAGGCCTCAGTGGTTATTCCGCACGCTATATACGTAATTACGCAATTATTGCCGAACCCCTGACGCGGGCACTGAAGTGAAAGGAAAGAACAGGAAGGAGGGGGTAGTATGGACGGAAGAGTGCGAGAGTGCTTTTAACGAGCTTAAAACAAAACTGACAGAAAAGCCTGTGTTATACGCACCCGATTTCACTAAGGAGTTTATCCTTCAAACTGACGCATCTTTAAAAGGGCTGGGCGTAATAATGGCACAAAAGGGGGAGGATAATACTGACCACCCAATATTATATTTGAGTAGAAAATTTACGACAACGGAACAAAGGTTTGGAACCACGGAGAAGGAATGCGCAGGCATAATTTTTGCAATAAAAAAGCTGCGACATTACCTCGATGGCCAAAAGTTCACGATCGAAACCGATCATAACCCATTAGTGTTCCTTAAGACAAATTCTGGTCAGAACCCTAGATTGATGAGATGGGCCCTAGCTCTACAGCCTTTTAACTACCAGATAATTCACCGGGCTGGAAAGGAGATCGGACATGCAGACTGTTTGAGCAGAATGCTGCCAGATTAGGAAAAAAAAATTGTATTGCATTGTACTGTATATATTTTTATAATTTTTGTAGGAATTGTGCTGTATATATTTTTATAATTTTTGTAGGAATTGTGTTGTGTATATATTATTTTTTTTTGTTTTACTTTAATCCTTGTTGCCTCCAATGATGTTGTCAGGTGAACCATGTCTAACCGTTTGCCTTACAGATTTTGCCTGCTAGACAAAATCTCAATAAGGGGGGAGGGATTGTGCCGAATTAAATTAATTCACCAAATGAAACTGTAATTAAATCCCCCCCCCGAATTGGAATTGGGGCTTGGAAATTCCAGACCGGGCACACCTGTGACCCTTTGAATGTGAAAGACGGCAGAGGTCACCATTACAATGGTTGTCGCGAATCCCGCGCCACCATGTCTGGAAAATTGACAGTTAAAAGAAAGGCTAAGCTGGCATGAACCGCCTTGAGTGATCGCGTGGACTTGAGCTTCCAGACGTGAGGGGAGTGTCCCCTAGACTTACTGGCACGAGTCTCCGGACAAATGAGACTCAAGAAAAATGACATCACGGATATTAAGATCCAATAAAAAAAATAGAGAGAAAATTGTCCCCTGGTGGCTCCTTTTCTGAGGGCGACCGGAGCAGAGTTTTTGAGAGCAGATAAGATCTGATCTTCGACAAGAGAGCTCGTCTTTTTGGAATGAGAGTGCTTCTCGGGCATAGGCCCTGTACTATTGTTTTTTGAGCAGAAGCCTTCTGCGACAGTTCCTGACCTAAGTACGGGAACGGAAGAAAGATCGAGTGCCCTGTAGGACTCGATCTATATAGACTACCACTAGTCTGAAATTTAGACCACCCGGGTCTAGAATTTGTAGTTGACAGGACGTTACCGCATCGTGGACTTACGTCAGCTTCATCCCGAAGCTTCGAAAGAAATTCATCCTGAAACCTCCCTAGAGAACCACCTCTCATAGACTTTCTACGGGAAATTGATTTGGACATTTTCTTTGAACACTTCAGAGTGACCTCAGCGGACTATTCGCCTCACTTCAGATTTGGGTACCTTTGTAACCTAATTTGTATATTACCAGATTGCTGTAAATAAAGGATTGAAGTCACTCGAGAGTATTTGGCTGTGACTGTAAACCCACGCTACCACTACGCCACAGGGTGTCGATTACATGCATCGTAAATATCCTTCCCCTCACTAAGTATTTCACCTCTTTTAGCAGTTAGTGGAAAACGTATTTACCTAAAAATTAAAGTTCTAACCTTAAAAAACTCTGCTAGTTCTCCATTTCATGGTTATGATCGGTTATAAGTATCGCACATGCCACCTCAGTAAGCGCTTCCGACCCTTTAAAAGCCCCAAAACATCACATTTAGCTAAGGAATTTAAATTGCCATCGTAAAAACATTTATAGTTCGGCACTTAATAGCTAGGTGTCGGTGATGGATTCACTGCACAGTAGGTGATATCGCCTTATAAAATGTTAGCACATATTACATTTAGCTAAAAACTTCAAAATTTGATTCTTAAAATTCTCCATTTTATTGCTATGTGCTGATCATTCATATGTTAAATAATCCAAAAAAATCGTTAAAATACATAATTAAGTTAAAATTTTTCAGAAATTTTTTTAAATTCCATTCTTAAAAAACTATCTTAGCATTCATTTCTATCACTTTGTGCTGGTCGTTCGTATTTATGAGTATTTATAAGTAAAAAAATTACATTTGTGAAATTTTGTTAATAAAAAACACATTTTTGTGAAAAAACGTTAATAATTTGCACAAGTGCGAAAACACATGTTAATTCTCATAAGGAAATTAACACATGTGGGATTTTTGAAAAACGCGAAACGTGCATTTGTTAAAAGTTTTTTTTAAGTTAAATCCCTATTTTTATAAGTTAAAAACTTATGTTTGGGAAATTTTGTTAGTAAAAATAAAAAAATCACGTTTTTGTGAAATATAGTTAAAAATGTACACAAGTGTGAAACCGCATGTTAATTTTTATAGAGAAATTAACACATGCGTGATTCTAACAAGTCGAAAACTTGCATTTGCTAAAATTTACAAGTAAAAAAAAAAAACTTGTATTTGCTAAATTTTACAAGTAAAAACTTACATTTACTAAATTTTGTTACTGAAAAACACATTTTTTGTTAATTTTTGCTTAAAATTTGCACACGTGCGAAAACGTGTGTTATTTCCCATAGACAAATTAACACATGCACGATTTTTAAAAAGCGCGAAACGTGTATTTGTTAAATTTTGAAAGTTTAAAACACGTATCTGTGATTTTTTTAAATTAAAAATCTTACATTTATTAAATTTTGTTAGTAAAAAAAACACATTTGCGAAATTCAAACACTTCAAAATACACATTTGGGAAATTCGGATAGTAGAAAACACACATTTGTGAATATCGGATAGTAAAAAATAGATCTATTCCACTGATTGTATTTTTAAATAATACCAAACATTGTCTTGGATACTATCCGTTAGAAAAAATGTTACGTTCTCACATCTAAATTCACAGTCAAGTTTTCATAGCCGTCTTTAAAATTAGTCCCAAGTATAGTCTTTAAATATTTATAATTAGAAAAAAATTACAAGTTACAAATTGAATTGTACCCTTATCCACCGCTAGGGGGCACCAGTAGTTCTAATCTTCCTTCGCAAGAAAATCCTAGCCATTGCCATTCCCAAAAAGTTTCTACGACTCTTAGAAAAAAAATCCCATTAAGTGAGGAAATTGCTAAATATTGTCTTGGGTAGTTCCCCTTTCAGACGTTAGGGAGTGCTAGGGATTCTACTCTTCCTCTGCAGGTGATTCCAGGTGTTTCCACCCACAGAAAAGTTTCTATACACCCTCATCTCAATCAGAAACTCATTAAGACCGAAAAATAATACCCCCTTATAAGACTACAATACTGTTGCCATTCCGAGAAAAGTTTCTAAAAAATTAAAAAGCCTCAAATTTTTCCATTTCCCTCATTTCCCTTCGTCTAAGATTACGGAAATACAGGATGGCGGTCATTTTGCTCTTCACTGGTCTTCCTCTGGCGGTGAAGCCCCCTTTTTTGTTTACTCATGATTTTCTCTCATTTCCCTCTTCGAATGTTTTGGTGTGCGGACCCCCCTCCCCCCCCAAAAAAAATACAAATATTAGAAATTTCTGCACACTTTCTTTCTTTTGAACTATCTACCTATATACCAAATTTGAAATTTCTATTCCATCGCGAAGCATATTTCTTCTATCATTTCACTTTTCAAACGCTTTCGTATGGAGTGGCTGCCCCCTTAAATGGACATTTTTAAAAACTCTATTCTTTTGTTTTTTAACAGATGATTGCGCCATTTACCAAATATCAAGCCTCTATTATATTTTAAAAGGAGAGGTTTATCATTTATTCGGAAAACCAAACATTTGTGTTTGCCGCATTCCCTAAAGTAGAAAATATCGGCAAACTAAAATTACACATGCTCTTCCTCTCGAACTAACTAATCGTACACCAAATATGGAGTCTCTATCGCATCTCGAAGTATGGATTTTCGTCATTTTACCTTTCGAACGTTTTTCTCTACAACACCCCCTTAAACGAACATTTTTGAAAAACTATTTTGTCTTTAATATTTTTATTAAATGATTAGCCCAAATACAAAATTTCAAGCCTCTATCAAATTTTAAAGCGGACGTTTCTCATTTATTCGACAAATCCAACATTTCGGGTCGCGGCACACCTAGAGTAGCAAATATTGAAAATCTGAAATTACAAACGTCATTCCTTTCGAATGGTTTACCCACCCATACACTAAATTTGAAGTCTCTATCTCATTGCAAAGTATGCTTTCCTATCGTTTCACTTTTCGAACGTTTTGATATGGAACACCGCTTGTACAGAACATTTTTCGATTTTTCCAGGGGTTTTTGCCAAACAATCGACCTATGTACCAAATTGCAAGTTTCTATCTACTCTGGAAGTGCCTAAAAAAAGTGACAGGCAGACAGAGGGACACTTGGCAATTAGTATATACACTAGCCGAATATCTGGTGAAAATCAATGATCTCGCAATAAACAACCCCTGAATAATGCAAATATTTGAATAATTCGCGTTTTACACTTATTCGGCAAATCGAAAATTTTGGTTTGCAGAACCCCTTAAAGAAGAAAATGTTGGAAAACTTAAATTGCGCATTTCTTTTTTTCGAACTATCTACCCGTGGATACTAAAGTCTCTATCTCATCCCGAAGAATGCAATTTTATCATTTCCCCTTTGGAAAGTTTTCCTGTGGAGCACACCCATAAATGAACATTTTAGAAAAACTGCATTCGTCTTGTTTTTTATCAAATGATTAGCCCATATACCTAATTTCAAGCCGCTATAACATTGTAAGGGAGGCGTTTTTCATTTGTTCGTCAAATCGAATATTTTAGTGTGCGGCACCCCCTACAGTAGCAAATGCTTGGACACTAAAATTGCACACTTTCTTCCTTTCCAACAATCTACCCGTACACAAAATTTGATGTCTCTATCTCATCGTAAAGTACGTTTTTTTTTATCATTTTATCTTTCGAATGTTTTTGGTGTGGAGTATCCATCCCCTTAAATAAACATTTTTAAAGAAAACTCCATTCTTCTTGGGTTTTCTATCAGATGATTCGCCCGTATACCAAATATCAAGTCTCTATCACGTTTTAATAGAGGCATTTCTCCTTTATTCCGAAAATCGAACATTTTAGTGTGAGGCACCCCCTAAAGTGTAAAATATAAGATAATTGAAATCGTACACATTCTTCCGTCCAAATTATCTAAGCTTACACCAAATTTGAAATTTCTATCTCATACGGAAGCATGTTTTTTTTTAATCATTTCACATTTCGAACGTTTTTCTCTGGAGCACCCCCATAATCGAAAATTTCTGAGAAATTCTATTCGCCTTGGGTGTTTTCATTAAATGATTAGCCCATGTACCAAATTTCAAGCCCCTATCAAAATTTAAAGGAGGTGTTACTCATTTATTGGCCAAATCGAACATTTTGATGTGCGGCACCCCCTATAGGAGAATATATTGGAAATCTGAAATTACATATTTTCTTCCTTTCGAATGATTTACCAGTACACCAAATTTAAAGTCTCTATCTCATCGAAAAGCATGCTTTTATATCATTTCACTTTTCGAACGTTTTGGTATGCGGCAACCCCTCTATAGATTATTTTCGAAAAATTCGATTTTTCTAGGGTTTTTTATCGAACGATCGACCCGTGTACCAAATTGCAAATCTCTATCTATTCGGGAAGTGCCTAAAAAAGGGGTGACAGACAGACAGACGATCACTTGGCAATTAGTATATATAGATAGATCAATTGGCAACCTTACTGGTCATAACTGGTCAACATACCTTACTGGTCATAATGCACACAATATTTCACCTTCTACCTTACGAAGAAAAGAGAAACTTAATTCTTGTTGTCTAGCGTTTAATCAAATTATATTTTATGTATGTGTGCACTTTCTATTTAATAATCAAATTTATTTGTCCTACATTATTATAAATTGTATTATTTACTAGTAGTATACCCGTTGATTGTACAGAAGATATAACGAAACTTAAAATTCAAAATTATGTGCACATTTCTATATTGTTTAAATGGCATTCTTATTCAAATCATTTTTTTAAAATATTTAATTTAATTTTCCTGAAAATAAAGTATAAGAATTTCTTTTTTCGCGAAATAAAATTATATTCATAGATGGATCTAGAATAAAACATCTTGGTCCCATTTGCAAACAAATTTAAAATAATTTTATGCAATTTTATGATAAATTTATTATTTTCCTTATATACATAGTATAATGGATATGGCATTCGTGAACACGAAACAAACATTTTTGAGGTGATGTCTGTGTGTGAGTTTGTGGAGACTATGTCTCACAATTGAATAGAGCGATTCGAACGATATTTGGTACAAAAACAAAAATGTAGGAGCCTACTGTTTTTAAACGCAATCGGATGTTCAGAATCCCCCAAAATTTTTGAGTAAAATTTGGAAAAACTCTTCAAAAAATCAAAACCTTTAATAAAGTTTCACAAATAGTCATTTCTTATGTAATTTTTCATTAGAAAACAATTGACACACAAACACACTTTAGAACGCTAGAAAGAAACATCCTCGAGATGTTGCACATTTTTCAAATAAATGTATCAAAAATGACATAAAATAAAAATAAAATATTAACTATTGTGCTACTAATCTTTAAGAAATTTGAAGGTGGCTCTGCATGGTAGAATTCTGCATAGAGATTGATAACTTTGTGCCACATAGCAAGTTTCCTTGCTTAGATACCGTTACCTGAAATAGCAACACAATCCTAATCAAGTTTTATACCAGGTCTGATTGGCGTAAAAAGGTGCATATTGCTAATGCGAAATTTATGCATTAGCATTACGAAATGAAATTTTGCGTTTCAAAAGGGGCAATTATTATTTTGTTTGTATATATTATATAGCATAGCTAATAAAAATTATCGTTTGTTACTTACCACCCAGGGCCGATTAAAATCTAAATCATATACATTCCATTTGATATTAACCATTTTAAATCTTTTTATCCATAGCCTATCAAGTGATTGACACACTGAAATAAAGTCGGTAAAACGGAATTCGCAATCTCTCATTTCAAAATACTGTAGTGTAGCCATGCATTTCTCCAGCGACCTCGAAAGTAGCCACAGATGTCCATTAAGCCCTTCAAGTGCAAGGAAATCGAGCTTCGTTTTAGAAAAGATCAATTCCAAAACCTCGCTATCTATACCGGATTCTGAAAGTAGAGAAAAATAAAAATGATGAAACTAGTGCAGAACTTTCTTAACATATTTATAACTAATACTCAGATTCAAATACGTAACTTCCATTTTATCTCAAAAAGTTCTAAATTATAGGACATTGCCTTTACGCTGACCAACCTCAATATTTTTACTTTCCCTGCAATACATGGTAATGTATAGGGAAAGTATTGGAATCATGTCGAAAATCGCAACTCGAGTTTTCGACGGATCTACACGTTTAGAGACCTCTAGAATACGAAAAAACCATTTTTAGCTTGACGTCTGTGTGTCTGTCTGTCTCTGCAGATTTTGTATCCACTCTAACTAAAAAACTAATCGACCGAATTTCACAAAATTTGGT
Organism: Amaurobius ferox; assembly: GCA_951213105.1. NCBI lineage: Eukaryota > Metazoa > Arthropoda > Arachnida > Araneae > Amaurobiidae > Amaurobius > Amaurobius ferox. The sequence continues at coordinate 29,498,348 of OX578150.1, read as the reverse complement.
AAGTCACTTGTGAGCGAGTCTGGTGCTGATTAGTTTTGGGTACGATTTGGGATAAAATAACCCGCCTTTTTTGCGAAATGGCCCGCAAAAGGTTGTATCCACTCTAACTGAAAAAGTAATTGACCGAATTTCACAAAATCGGTAGATGAGTCACTTGTGGGTTACCCAGGAGCTGATTAGATTTTGGTACGATTCGGAAAAACATAACCTGCCTTTTTTTCCAAAATGGCGCGCAAAAATCGTCAAAATCTAAACTAAAGAACTAGGTATACTTAAATATATCCATTAAATGCTCGTTTAATACGTAATGTTTAACGACGAAAAGAATAAGACCAACCCCATTACACTAGGACTAGCCGCTCTCGAGATATTTTAGTTTTTCGTACTTTCTCTACGCCACCTTTGAAAATAAGCCCGGTTACCGAATGAGAACGAGAATTGCATTAAAAGTGAAATAAATTTAATTAAAATAAAGAGAATGTTTATGTAAGTCTGCAGAGAAAGTCATGTGCTGCCCACATCAGATTTTTACTTTCCCTGCAATACATGGTAATGTATAGGGAAAGTATTGGAATCATGCCGAAAATCGCAACTCGAGTTTTCGATGGACCTACACGTTTCGAGACCTCTAGAGAACGAAAAAACTGTTTTTAGCGTGACGTCTATATGTGTGTCTGTCTGTCTGTCTGTCTGTCTGTCTGTCTGTGCAGACATTGTATCCACTCTAGCTAAAAAACTAATGGACCGAATTTCATAAAATTTGGTATGTAAGTCACTTGGGTGAGACCCTGGTGCTGATTAGTTTTGGGTAGGATTCGTAAAAACAGAACCCGCCTTTTTTTGCGAAATGGCCCGTAAAAATGTCATGTATCCACTCTAGTTAAAATACTAATTGGCCAAATTTCGCAAAATTTGGTAAATAAGTTAATTGTAGAATGCTTTGGTGCTGATTAGATTTTGGTACGATTCGAAAAAGAATAACCTGCCTTTTTGTGCGAAACAGCCCGCAAAAATTTCATGTATCCACACTAGCTAAAATACTAATTGACCAAATTTCACAAAATTTGGTAGATAAGTTACTTGTGAACCACTCTGGTGCTAATTAGATTTTGATACGATTCGGAAAAGACGAACCTGCGTCTTTTTACGAAATGGCCCGCAAAAATCGCCAAAATATGTATCAATTAAATTCTTGTTTTATACGCAATTTTTGACGGGAAAGTATATGACTCAATCTATTATACTTTAGGACTAGCCGTTCTCAAGATATTGATTTCTTGCATTTTTGTTACGGCGCTATTGGAAAAATGTCCAATTACCAAATAAAAACAAAAATTGAATTATAAATGCAGATTTAGTGTTATTTGGTGCAATTAAACTCAATCAAATGAATTATTAAAGAAATAAAGAAAATACGAATTTTAGTCTGCAAGGAAAGTCATGTGCTGCCCAAATCAGATTTTTACTTTCCCTATATGCATAGTATAATGTATAGGGTAAGTATTATGACAGGGTTGAAAACTCGAATTCAAGTTTTGGCGGAAGAGCACGTTTCAAGTATTCCTGAACTCGAATCGTACGTCTTTGAGGTGATGTCTGTGAGAGTATCCGCGAGTCTGTGTATGCAATATCTCATGAGCGAATGGCGAGTTTAGAGCGATATTGGGTACAGAAATTACAATCAGTGAATACTGGAAACCTCTTTATTTTTTTAAACGAAATCAAATATTCGAAAGATGCCAAAATTTTCAAACGCAGATTTAAAAAATAATTAAAAAAAATTAGAACCTTCAATAATGTTACAGAACTAATCATTTCATATGTATTTTTTCAGAAACCAATTGTCATATACTTTAGAACAATAGAAAGAACCGTTTTCGAGATATTGCAATTTTTCAAATAAATTTATCAAACAAAAATCACATAAAATCAAAAAAGTATTATTTATTGTGAAATATACTCAATTTCCATGTGTAATTTTAAGCGATATTTGTTAACATCATTCTCGTGAATCTAGTTCGTTCCATTCACAAAAGAATGCACTTTGGGTAATAGATTTGTATTTTGAGGTGTCACAATTCACTATCAATCATCTTACATAATAATGGTCTTCTGTGTGTGCAGTCTATAGGGTAATATCTAAGCTTCGTACGATCATGAAATTTGGTACAAAGATACTTCGAAGTATGCATGCGCACATCGTCGTTATTCTGTTTAAATTTCGAATTAGTTTTGTGGTTATCTTACGTTTTACCCCAATTTAGGCCGATATTTGACACGAATCGATTTTTTACTGAATTGAAATAATCACAAAGTTTTTTTCTTGACACCATGAGAAAGAGCGAAAAAATCTCTTTCAAATAAACTTTCAAAGCAGTTCATACAATGAGTAAACAAATTTCAACACTTTTTTTAATATATACTTTTCGTGCGTTTTAAACCTCTCCGATTTTTAGATATACAAAAATTGGCATGCCATACACCGTTTATTTTCTCTCAGCTTTTTTAGAAGTACAGATGCTTTAAGAAGGGAAGGAAATTCATTACAGGACTATGAATTTATTTGTTCCGACTACTTCATCAACAAAAAACACTACCAGAAGCAATTTATTGTAAAAAAGGATAACGACATGTAGTCAGTTCACTCCTTGGTCGTAGTCAGGATCCAGGAAAGGGTGAGGCATACTACGGAGTGGGGGGAAGTGAGTGGAATTCCTTTTCCCACTATGGCTACTATATGAAAAATTTAATTAATTAGCCAATAGGGAAGGGGCGTATAATATTGAATGTATTAAAGGTATGACTATGAATAAGTTGTCTCAGATTACAATTCTTCAACTAAAACCACTGAAAGATCTGCGCTCGCGGAGTTCAAGTTTAGATTTCGTATCAGCCATATGGAAATCAACTAGTCGTGTCTGGCGGTTTTCTGAATCTACCCTCGAGGACGATAAGGCTCCTATATATACTTTTATATATAAAGGGGCTCTAGCGGAGGCTAAGTTAGTTAACATTACCGCATTTGTGCATTACAGAAGCTTCCGTTAACAGACTTAGTCTCCACGAAGTTAGGACCTTCGAGGAGGAATCTAAATAAAGAAAGGCTGGACAACCCTAATGAATGAGAGAAAATAGCAGTAGAAGTAGACAAAATATGTGTGTTCTGCAACAGAGGAGATATGGTGAGGTATGAGGTATGGCCGCCATCTTGAATTCCGTAATCCTGGAAAGGGGGGGGGGGGGCATTTTTGAAAAATGGGAAAAAATTTAGGATTTTAATTTTTTCAGAGACTTTTTTCGGGTGGCAACGACTTTGTAGTCTTGTACGAGGGGGGAAATGAATTTTAAATATTGAGGATGGAACTTAGTAATATTTTTGTTTGAGTTGCCGTGGCTACAACTGGGGGATAGAAACTTTTTTCGGGTAGCAAGACCTCGGCTTCTGCTGCAGAGAAGGTATGGCTGCCATCTTGAATTTTCATAATCATGTACGAGGGTGTTGTGAGGAAACTTTAATTTTTTCTAAGAGTTAGAGAAATTTTTTGGGGTGGCAACACCGCCAGAGGAGGTATGGAACATCCAGCGCCCCCTAGCGGTAGAAACTTAGGATGGTACATAGAACTATTTTTGTTTGGGTTGCCATGGCAACAGCTGGGAGATAGAAACTTTTTCGGGTGGCAACATCTCGGCTTCTGCGGCAGAGGAGGTACGGCCGCTATCTTGAATTTTCATAATCTTGTACGAGGGTGTTTTGAGGAAACTTTAATTTTTTTCTAAGAGTTAGAGAAACTTTTTTGGGGAGTGGCAACACCGCCAGAGGAGGTATGGAATCCCAGCGCAACATCGTGGTGGAAACTTAAAAGATGGAGCTCAGCAATTAAATATTCCTAAGTTCTAAGTTAATTAAATTAGAATTCCAACACTATCATGATGGGGAGTCGGGACTACCCAAGATTGTAATATCCTTGCACAAAGGGCGTACCAAGGTCATTTCTAATATCGAATATCCTTCCACCAATATCATTTCTAAAAGTAATTCCTGCAATATCCACCCGATATATCGCGGTTACGAAAACTTTAATAAAGGCGATTAGCAAGAGGGCATTGTTTTTTTTTTAGTTAAATATGACTTTAACTGTGTGTATCTAATATGGGATATTTCTTAAACAACTTGATTATTACAAAAACGTGTTTTGAAGTGTTTGAATTTCACAAACAGTGGTATAGAGGTGTTTTGAATTTAGCAAATGTAAGTTTTAAAGTGTTTCGAACTTTTCAAAAATCAACAAATATCATTTTTAGTAACAAAATTTTATAAATGAGAGGTTTTTATTTCGCAAAACTAACAAAAGCGTATTCTGAAGTGTTTAAATTTTACATATGTAAGTTTTCAATTTACAAATGTGGGTTTTTTACTAGTTGAATTTTACAAACTGTGCTATAGACGTGTTTTAAACCACTTGAATTAACAAATGTGTAACGGCTGTGATAACGTTATTTCTAAACATTGTTCTTGAAATATCCCTCCACCAAGGTACTTAGATCGGGTGAGAGTAAGTGATATCAGCCATGGGCCCAGTTTCGAATTATGAAAATATGTGTTTTGAACCACTTTAAATCGGTTGTGGGTTCTTTAACGGCGATCCCTGAAACATTTAAGTGGGTAATATTACATTCATGTTAATCTTAAAATTTGGAAAAAACCCAGAGTTAGAAAATTATTTTTAAAATATGTGTTTCTAAAATGCGGGTGTCTGCAATGTTTGCTATAAATCCCGTGATTTTCTGAAAAAGAGGTGTAAACATCCTAGTTCTTAACATTTCAAATGGAAATACCTTAATGCAACTATATGGTGTCTCAGACATTTCTAAAATATGAGGGTATGTAATGTTTGTAATGAGGGGGGTTTAATATGGGGGTATATTTCTTAGTTCTTAACATTTTAAATGGGAATACCGTAATGGGGCATTACCCAAAATAGAGGTGTCTTAGACATTTTTTAAATATGAGTGTATGCAATGTTTCTGATAAGTGCGTTTCATTGCAGCCCCGCCAATGTACACTGAATTAAAAACAGCATGCGTTTAATTTCTAATAATGAAAAACAGCATATATTGTAAAGGAGTGCTAAATTAAATTATCTGTCGAACGTGATAAGATTCCCCCTGCTTGTTAACGGTAAGTGTTATCAAAAATGGACCCCTCCCCGCTTAAAGTTCCCATGAGGCCTGCATTTATTATTGTCCTCGTGGACGTTTCATTGTTTACCTTTGCAGTTGAGATACAAAGCTCTCAAAGCACAATTCGCACAAAAATAATGCCTATAATGTTATTGACCTGCTTTAGTTGGAGAATAATACTTATGTGATTCCCTTAAAATAAATAATACAAATTTAATTAATCTAAAAATAATATTTAAAGTGCCTGCATTTGCATTCCTTAATAATACCTGATGGGGATATCAGGCGGACTAACCATAGAGAGATAATTCTTGCACTTCTAGGAAGATATGGGATAGAAGGGGTTTGTCGCTTATAACCCTGCAAAATAAATCGCTTAACAGCCGGAGCCAATATGTGTCCGGAGAGATTTTAACAAATGTAAGTTTTTTTACTTACAAAATTTAGCTAATACACGTTTCATGCTTTTAAAAAATCACACATGTGTGTTTTAAGTCACTTAAATTTCGCACTTGTGTAAATTTTTAACGTTTCTTAACTCAAATCACTGTACATCGAGTTAAATTTAATGCATATAACTTTGTAAGGGAGCAGAAACACCTAATGAGGTGGTATATGTGATACACACAACCAGCACAAAGCAATAGAAATGAAAGTTTGGATAGTTTTTAAAGACGAGTCTTTGAAATCCTGTTGATAAATAGAGTGTTTAGGGTTATTTAACGTATGGATGATCAGTACATAGCAATAAAATAGATAACTAGGCTAGGTTTTTAAGAATGAGACTTTGAAGTTTTTAGCTAAATGTAATAGGTACTAACATTTTATAAGGCGATATCACCTACAGAGGGAGTATGAAGTGAATCCATCACCGACACCTAGCTATGAAGTGCCGAACTAGGTGAACATGTTTACAATGGAAAATTTAAATTCCTTAGCTAAATGTAATGTTTTGAAGCTTTTAAAGGGTTGGAAACGCTTATTGAGGCGGCATGCGTGATACTTAGCCGTGATACCGATACACTTAGCCGTGATAACCGATACATAGCCGTGATATGGAGATCTAGCAGAGTTTTTTAAGGTTAGAACTTAATTTTTTAGATTATTGCGATTTCTACTAACTGTCAAAAAAGGGAGAAATACTTAGTGAGGGGGATTATATACAATGCATATAACCAACACCCACCGGCATATCTAAGGTAGTATTTCTAGGAGAAGACTCGGAATTTTTAAGTAAATAGAGTATTTAGGAGAATTTAAAGAGATATAAACATATGATAAGGTAGTATCCGTGATACACACAGCTAATATAGGACAGCGAAATGGAATCTTCAGTATTTAAGTTTAAATAGGGTTTGCGCTTGCGATTTTTCGTAAGTGTGATTGGTTTAACGGTATCACGGTTATCATTAAAACGAGCATACGTTAGCATAATTATGAACGAGTTGTCTATTTTAATGGGGTTAGTGTGTATGACCTTGCCATGAAGTTAGTGTGGGGGGCCTTCAAACTGCAACTTTGTCATTATAGACCATGATTTTATGCTGCTAGGTTGTGTTTCGAATGAACTCTTCTGCCCACATGAAAATATGTCGGGCTTACTTGGTAATATCGGAGATGCTTCATCTGCCATTATTGATAATCCTATGCCTGATGTTGCGTTTTTGAACAGGATTGGACTTGCAGGTACTTGTTTCAATGTCATTCCATTCTTCAATTTCATTAAACTTAGTATTTTTATGATGTGTAATAGCTTAATTATTTTATTAAGATTTTTATGAATTTAATATAACTTATTTTAGGTTTTAGTATCTACAGTTTAAGCTAGTATCCCCTTTCTATTGTCAGGTGCGGGTGATTTGCATTACACGTACCTCTTCATTACGCATTTTTTACCCCTTTAAAAGTTATTTAGTTAGAAATTTTAGGGATCTATCTTTAAAATATTCATAGTATCCCCATTTAGCTGCTATCTGGTACTCTCTACTATCCACATACAAATAAGTCAGCTTTAGTTGGTAATATTGGAGAGGATTCATCTATCATTGATGATTATCCTATGCCTGATGTTGCGTCTTTGAACAGGATTGGACATGCAGGTACTTGTTTTAATGCCATTTCATTCTTCAATTCCATTAAACTTAGTATTTTTATGATGTGTAATAGCTAAATTATTTTATTTTATTAAGATTTTGATGAATTTATTGTAACTTATTTGAGGTTTTCGTACTTAGAATTTACGTTAGCATCCCCTTTCTATCACTAGGCACCGGTGATTTGCATTACACATATAGCTTCATTATGCACTTTTTACTCTTTTTAAAAGTTATTTAGTTAGAAATTTTATGGATCTGCCTTTAAAATATTTATAGTATCCCCATTACGCTGTTATCTGGCAGTGATCAATTCATCTCATACCGACTTATTAGTCGCTTCTGGTTCTTTAGAAGTTTCTGGGTATCTAGTTTAATCTAAAAAAATCCGTCTTTAACAAAGTCCTTAAAAACTTACCTAATTCTACATTTAACTATTATGTGGTGATGTGTATCACACATGCCGCCTCAATCTGCGTATTTATTTGCTTTAAATCTTGGTAATTGGGTTTAGTTAGAAAAATTTTAAGGTGTTATTCTTAAAAAGCTATCTTAGTTTTCTCTATTTCGTTACTATGTATCGGTTATGTGCATCATACATACCATCTTAGCAGGTATTTTCACCCTTTAAAAGTTTTTTAAAATAGCATTTAGCTAAAAATCTAAAGTACCATCCTTAAAATATTAACCTAATCCCTATTTTTCCCGATAGGCATCGCTGATGGTATCATTCTATTCCAACTTAATATGTAGTTTCTAACCATTCGGAAGTTTCCAAAGACTCCCATTTACGTGAAAAAATTTAAATTATACTATTAAAAACCTGCTTAGTTTTACTTTCGCTACAATATGCAGATAATGTGTATCACACAAGTCCTCTCAATCTGTGTATTCATCCGTTTTAAAGTTTTTAAAAATAGCATTTAGCTAAAAATATAAAGTACCGTCCTTAAAATATTACCCTAATCCCAATTTTTCCCGATAGGCATCGGTGATGGTGTCATTTTATTCCAACTTAATATGTAGTTTCTAACTATTCGAAAGTTTCTAAAGACTCCCATTTACTTGAAAATATTAAAATTATACTATTAAAAACCTGTTTTTTTCTACTTTCGCTACAATATGCAGATAATGTGTATCACATAAGTCGTCTCAGTCTGCGTATTCACGCGTTTTAAAGGTTTTAAAAATAGCATTTAGCTAAAAATCTACTGTACCAACCTTAACATATTACTCTAATCAAATCCCTGAAAAATATTCTGATTGGTGAGTTATGATTTGTTTATTTAAAAGAAACATGGGAAGTTTACTATACCAGTTCGATGATCATTAGATAAATTACCTGTGTGATCACTTGTTCATTTGAACGTGTGGTCATAAAATTTTATTTTAATGAAGACCGATCGCCCAATTTACTAATTTACAACTGTACAAAATGACCTGACAGGATCCAATATAAGGATGTATATCTGTGATTAAAGTAATTTCCCCACTTAAAATGTTAAACAATGTAAACTAGTACGCTCTCAATGAATGGATATTTGAGTGAAATTGATTGCGAATATGTTATAGAAACATAACATATAATCGCACTCAGTTATTCATCATAACCATATTAAATATTTCTATCCCTTCTGGACTCTGTCGGCATTTGAAATGTATGTTCTCTTCTATCCAATGACTGAGTGCCAATACAGTTCTGTGTAACAGGCGGTTTGTACTTACTCGCATTTTACGTGTATATCCAGAGAATCTTGAAAATAGTTACTTGCAGATTTTGCAATTGTAAATCAATATTTGTGTAACAACATTTTGCCCATTACATCTTTAAGCAACATTTTAATCGCTGATATGTTATGTATATATTTATGTTAATTTTATTACATAATTTTCTATAAATTTTACTGCAATTATTATTTTTTTTTTCGAAAAAAAATGCCAAAAGAGTTAAGCACAGCTATTATATTTATATGATACTGGTACGTGAAAAACTTTTGGTGAGTAAACTCTGAGCTGAAATTTCTTGCCCTGAATTATTAATTCGTTATTAGCAGAATGTTATAGCATATTATACATTACTACAATTAGATTTGTTATATTTTCATTTTGCTAACTTGTTTGAATACAGAATTTGTGCATATTTAATATTTATGTGAAAGTTGTTATTTAACATAATATAATGAGGAATGTTTTATATTAAAATAATTTATTTTACTTTACTTTTAAAAAATAAGTCCAGAACAAAAGTTTTAAGGCCTGACCAGGCCCAAAAAATTTAAAAATTAAGCCCAGCCCAAGCCTAGCTTAAATTAGAAAATTTAGACTGGCCCAAATCTACATGAAATTGGAAAATTTGACATGACCAAGACCGGTCTTAATTTAGGTGAGAAGTAAAATTGGTATTGAGTTGTATATCTGATCAGCTTGACTAGGATGGGGTGTGCCGTATTTCAAGTCGGATTGCTGGATTAGCTGAAAATATAGACTATTTTTGGTCGTGAAATAAGCGTTCATAATTTTGTTTTAAAGTAATAATCTACAGGTTTCGACGGTGGGACACTCATATCATACATTACTGAAGTACATTATCTGCGTACTGTGAGATCACATATTTTCAGTGGGATGGGGTGCTTAATGTGTGTCGTTATACCACTAGATATTTTAATACCAGTTAACAAAAGTTTCTACGCATATTTTTTTTATAAATGTATATTTTAATCATCGTAAAAATTTCACAGTCAGAATATAAATACTAGTATTATTTGATTTTCTTTTTCATTTACATTTACTCAAAATTTAAATTTTGTAGTTTTAATTTTTTTTCCTTTCACAAATTATTATTTAAAGTGATGGACATGTTTTATATATTTTTCTACTAATGTTTATAAGCAATCTTATTTAGAAATGTTTTTCGAGGTGTGTGTGGTGTACAAATATAAATCTGATATTTATTATCAAAGTTCTTTAATCTGCAGCGAGATACCAGAATTTTAAAATATTTATTCTAATTGTTGAGTATTCAAGCTGTTTTGAAGTTCTTTATTTTATCAAGAAATATAAAATGAAAATAATTTTAGTTAAATTTGTTACAGGGATTTAAAGTTTGTATAGAGTCCAATTCTATATTTTGAAGATATTAAAAAATCTGGAGTTGACAGACAGACATATCCTTCCATTCCTTAAGATTATGAAGAAGCTGAGGTATGTTTTTTACACAACTATTCTTTTCAGTGGTTGATATTTACTGTTCCAAATGGATATGTTGTAAATTAAAAATTCCTTTTAATGTGCTGTTGAAAAGTGTGGAACGGGTTATTTTCAGTAAATGTTAATATGCTCTTAAAAGTTATAGCCTGTATACGGAACTTTCTAAACTGATCCATATTTATAATAGATATTAAGTAAAATTTTAGTGTGACAAATACATCTAACATGTAAATAGTATGTTGTTGTAGTCTTTAATTCGCAATTTGAATCCCTGTGTTTTTTGCTTATTAGTTTCTTAATTAAATACACATAGATGGGTTATGCATTTCATTTTCAAGAACTTCCTGGTGATCGTTTGAAAATATCTGTGCATGCACACAGTCCATTGCCTAAAGAAATATTTTCAAGAAATTAAATTTGCATTTTTGAAATTAAAATTTTGAAAATTAAAACTTGAATATATTTCATTACAATAATTAACCTGGTCTATTAAAAAGATATAATAATTGCAGATTTTATTCTGATTTTTTAGTTTTAGTTTAAATAAAGCAACCTAAGCAATATGAAATCCGCTGTAAAAGGGAATGTTTTTAGTGACAAAATTCATAAAAGTTTGTGTGCATGTATTTTACATCTGTATTTCAATTGTAGTAAAAACTTAACAGGCAAAATAAATAGTATTATTTGACCTTTTTTTTCTTTCATGTTTCCTCAAAATTTGGATTCTGAAGTTTTAATTTTTTTTTTACAAATTCTCATTTGAAGTGATGGATACGTGTTTTTATATATTTTCTATCAATATTAATAAACAGAAATATTGATAGAAAATCTGTTTAGAAATATTTTTCAAGGTGCGTGTGGTATTCAAGTTCAAGTCTGATGTTTATTACCATGAATTTTTATCTACAGCTAGATACCATAATTTAAAAATATTCATTTTAATAGTTGAGTACAAGCAGTTTTGATGTGTTTTTTTTTCTTACCAAGGGTTATAAAGTGATACTAATTCTGATTTAATTTGTTACAGGAATTTAAAGTGTGTAGAAAGAGCCCAACTCTATTTCTTGAAGGACTGAAAAATCTATAGCTGTTTCACACATCCTCTGCTCTGATCCCTTAAGATTGTGAAGAAGTTACGGTATGTTTTTGACACATTAAGGTATGTTTTTGTCACATTAATTTCAGTGCTTGACATTTACTATTCCTAGTTGATATACTGTAAATGAGAAATTCCTTAATTGGTGATTAAAAAGTGTAAAGTGGATGAATTTAAGTAACCGTTAGCTGTTGCTATGCTGTTAAAAGTCAAATACTTGTATATAGGACTTTGTGAGGTAAACTGTTCCATATTTATAATATATGCTAAGTAAATTTTTATAATGACAAACACATCTATCATATAAATACTATCTTGCTGTAGTCATTTTAATTCATAATCTGCAATTTGAATCCTCCTGATTTGTTTATCAGTCTCTTAAACACACACATGTGGGTTAGTCATTTCATTTTCAAGGACTTTCCGATGATCGTTTGGAAACACCTGACCTGTGCATGCAAGCAGTTCACTGAGTAAAGAAATATTTTCAAGAAATTAAATTTAGCATTTTTGAAATTAAAGTTTTGAAAATTAAAATTTTAATTTTCATTACAATAATCAATCTAGTCAACTAAAATTTCTTAGAATAAACGCTAATTTTATTCTGACTTTCAGTTTTATATAAGTAAGCTAAACAATTTGAAATCAGCTGTAAAAGTTGCTGGTTTTAGATTTAAATTGTATCTTGTGAAAATGGCCTGTTTCAAATTAAATTGCAACTATTGTGAAAAGGATCAAATTCAATTTAAACTGCATTCATAAATAGGACCAATTTTAATCTGTTTCATATATTGCACATGTAATACATAACCCATTTATCGTAAAAAGTTACTGCTAGCTTGGGGCACCACCACAATGCATCAACATATCAAGTGCATTTATTGCCCACACACAAGCTGTTTATTTAGGACATATGCAGGCTATGGTGCCAAGTAGTAGCACATGCCACACTTTAGCAGGCACATATTTTTTATATGGATAAGCTGCATTTTAATATTTTGTTTGTTAGCACAGCCTATTCCACTGAATAGTGAGTGCATATATTTAGTTTGCACAGGCCACATTTTATTTTTAGGTATTGTAGTATAGCAACTTATATCTAAATAAAATAGTGCTCACATATTATTTGTTTATAAAAGTTATTGAAAAATAATGACTGTCATAGATAGCAATTTTTAATTTTTCAAGTCATTAGTTTTTTAATTGGTAAACTTTTAATAATTTTTTAAATCTATTTTAACTAATAAAAAAAATTAATATTCCAAGATAAAATTACTTTTACATAGTTTAATTTAGGAGTTAGAGTCTGTATATTTTTACTAACGACTGCACAGCCCTGAGTATTCACAATGATCAGTTTGTAAACATATGATGAAAATATTGCATAAAAGGAAGAATTGCTAATGACCATTATATATATAGAAACATAACATGTGAAATATGCCATGCTAATGGGGATTAAGATTAAGCAACTTGTTGCCACTAAAGTTAAAGCTTCATATCATTCCAATATTTTAGAAGCATTTTCATTGTCCATGAAACATTAGTTTTTGAAAATGTTTCATATAAGCTAAGATAGCAACACTATTTTTAATCAGCTTCTCCTGCATAAAAGTCATATTTGGTTGTAGAAAATTGCATTTTTGTATAACTAGTCGACAGCCAGCGGTTACTTTTTTCAATCAGGTACGGCTAATGATAGAACTGAACTTTTGGGATCAAAATCTACTGCTTAATGGTATATATCAATCCAAATGCAGAAACTTCAAATAGAATTTTAAAGTTTAATAAAAATAAGTATTCCTAACAAAAAAAAAGAAGACATGTGTGGTTTATGTTAGGCCTTTGCTGATATTCTATTCATTTAATTTTGTAAAATAGTTAAAAATGAGAATTCTTTAAAACTATATACATTTTATTTTTTACAGGTTTTTCTGAATTCAAGTAAGGACTAGAGATTTTAAAGAAAGTTTGACTGGATCTAGTTTTGCTTTAAAAAAATATTCATATTTGTTGAACATAATCTGTTATAAAATATTGTATTTCTTATATCTAAGAATTTTAGCTGTATACTTCTGAAAAGTAAACAAATTATATTTATGTATTTGATTTTATTGTTAATTAGTATGTTTTGAATTTATCCATATGTGTGGGCTTCAATGTTGAGACAAAAATATCTCAAAAGCCGTTAGGCCTAGGAAGCTGAAATTTGGTAGACAATCAGTTCTTACCCTAAAAGTTGATGTGAATACCTTAGAAATTTTCTCGAGGGAGTGTGCTACCTTTTGAGTTGGGTTTTTCTGTCGGCCCAAAACATCTCAAATACTATAATGTACAGGAAGCTAAAATTTGGTAAGTATTTAATTCTTACTCCAAAAGGGTGCATGAGTAATCATGATGCAAAGTTTTTTGGAAGGGTATGCTGGCCCCAATATGTGTTCTGTCTGGTGAAAAATATTGAATAAGGCAAATCCAATATTCAGCTTCACTGTTTTTAATGTTCCCTGTAGAAGCGAAGCTGAATATTAGACACTTTTTTAACTATGTTATAGTTATAACAACGGCTATTCATATTACCATTGTTGTAAGCAAACTGTCATCTAACGAAAAGGGCTTGTAGATATTTAAAATATGGAAACTAATATGGTTACGCATAAATGCAGAAATATCTTTATGATAAAAAATTTATCAGACTGTGGTAAGTCCCAATAAATTCAACACTTTTCTGTATAGAGGAAAAATATTTCAGCAATGGGCAGTTGATCAACAAATTTGGAATTCAAATTTAGATATGTTTTCAAAACTGGATTCTCAGTTAGTTATATTGGTTTTTAGTTTGGATTCAAATGTGTATTTCACTTAATTTGCTAAAAAAATTTATTAAATATGTGGTTTATACTGAAATATTCTATTAGATTTATTATACGAAACATCTGTTTTTCATTTCCATTCAATTGATGTTAATACATTAATTTAAAAAATCTGATGTGGGCAGCACATGACTTTCCTTATATAATGCAATGAATTTACTACTTTTACAGTAAAAAAAAATAGATTATTTTTATACTAGTTATTTATATTCTTTCCGAGATATTGAATTTTCGTCAATGAGTCGTCATTGATTTAGTCATTTTTATCCATTTGGCGAGTGTTTCGTTAATTTAGCAACATTTGAAAAAGTCGCCAAGTTGGCGACATATTCCACCAAATTCGTCGCCAAAATCTCGCTAAGCGTTATGGACGAAGAAATAAGATAAATGACTATTGACGTTCAAATACAAAAGTATTACTCAAAGTATCTTTTATCCACGAGAATGATGTCACCAAATTTATCGCATGGTATTATATATGAAAAGTGAACATGTCTCTGAATAGGAAATATTTTTTTTATTTTATATGACTTTTTGATAATTTTTTTTAAAAATGTGCAATATCTCGAAAACGGTTCATGTTATCGTTCTAAAATTTATGTCAATCGTTTTCTAATGAATAATTACATAAAAAATATCAATTTGCGTAACTTCGAAATGTATAGATCTGTCGAAAACTCAAGTTGCGGTTTTCGACACGATTCCAATACTTTTCCTTAATATTACCATATATTGTAGAGAAAGTAAAAATATTTGCTAGGAAATTTCTGAAAATAGAATTGTTCTTACCGTCAGCTGTAGAACCAACATTTCCTAGTGTCAGATGCTTCACCATATGTCCATATTTTTCCATAATATATCTTTCCTTATATAATGGATCCACAATGGAGCGGTCGGCGGTCTTAAAATCAGGGAAACGCATATGTCTCCAAAAACGAGGGCTGTCAAGTTCTTCTTTCCAGTTCTGCCATGCCAGTGACATCGAAATTCTGTCATACACATTTAGATTAAGATAGATTTCCTTGATTATGAGATATGGCAGTCTGTCCCACTCAGGTAGTTCCTCAGGATCCTGAAACATATAGTGATTTGAGTTAAGTATTTTTCAGATAATATGAATATTAAATTCAGAGTGTGTTTCAAAAAGAATCTAATGTATCCAAAAAAACACTTTCTATACAAATGGACAAATTCCGATATTTATTTATTTATAATAAATGGCCAGGCACTTGATACATTCCATCATTTGCCTATACATCGGCAGAATTGTGAACAATTTAACCGTCATATGACGTTGCCCCGGCGCACCAGTGGGGGTGGAACACACTGCGTCCAACAAAACAGCATCCATGCCCGCAGGTAAGATGAGAGTCCACAACCAAGCAGCCGAACGAGCACGAGAAAACGCAAACATTGACCGCTCAACAAATAAGTAAAATTAGACGGAATTATTAGAGAAAAATTAAAACTTTCTTGTGATTCCATTTTGCTCAAAATCGTTAGAATTACGGTATAATTATCTGCGGTATAATTATATACGGTATAATCGTTAGTGTTCGGTTATAAACAACTCCACGTCTGGTATTTGGATGGGTAGCGAAAATTAGACTCAACATTGCTTGGTTGCGTTTCTTTTCTTTGTTATTGGTCTAATAATTTTCTTTTAAGAATTTGTTAATGTTTCGATATTGCTCGATCAAATATTTTTTGATGATCCATCAGACATTTGTATCCATACAATTTACAATGCAGAATTATATGAAAATATTAATAATAATAAAAGCTATTGGAACTTGTAATTTATACTTTCCCTACATACATAATGTATATGTAGCAAATGTATTGACAAGATTGACCATTTGAATTCGAGTTTTCAACGGAAGAACATGTTTTAAAGGAGTCCTGAATCACGAAGAAAACCGATAGCAACGCTCCATGTGGTCAATATCGGAAAACGATATCAGCAACTGTAAACCCCATTCGATCGTTATCAATTCCCTCTTTTCCAGTGATCATATTCCGACATCCTGCGTAAGAATGTGCAATTACATACGTCTATGCAAAATTAATCAAAATTGTTTGGTGAGATGGCAAAATCTAATATTTGAAAATCGCAACTGAAACATAGAAAATAAATTTTGAATTACGACTTAAAAAATATGTGCATTTCAAAATACATTTTAGGTTTGCATTATGTTTGGGTATTAACTAATCTATGCTTAATTCTGTGTTGTATTTTTTTTACATTTACTTTATTGTTTTAATATATATTTCCATAAAAATTAAAATATCACATTTAAAGAGTCACGTAGCTAGTACGAATTCTACAAATGATATATTGAGAACATAATTTATGTCATGATTCACCACAACAATCTAGCATACACATGAGTAAATGAGAGAATTGCTCGCGTTGGCCATATTTTCTAAATTACCCTAGATAACAAATAAAAGTTTTGCAGAAATATGCACCCCTTAGTAAATCTGTATGTTATTTTAATATTTGGAATCCAACTGGTTGACTATTTATGATTTTGTGATCATCATAAGACATTTTCAGTTGAATTGGAACTTTTCCAACAATCGTTTCCTTATGAGTTGCCAAATAAAAACCAAACCTTCTTAACTTTAAAAGAAATAATTATAGCTGAACAAATGCTGTACAATTTGACAAAGATGAATGAAAAGCTTTATTCATTCTGATAATGATGCACATTAATTAGGAATTGAGGTCAAAGATTAGGTTTTTTAATCATGACATATATAAGTTTCAAATGATCTTAAATAGGACAATTATAATTATAAAGATTAATGATATTGAAAAAAATCTGATGTGGGCAACACATGACTTTCCTTATATAATGTAATGAATTTCCTACTTTTACAAAAAAAAAAAAGGTTTTTCTTATAGTAGATACTTATATTCTTTCCAAGATATTGTATTTTCGACAATTAGTCGTCATTTTCATTGATTTAGCGTCATTTTTATCCATTTGGCGAGATTTTCGTTAATTTGGCAACATTTCAAAATTCGCCAAGTTGGCGACATTCCACCAAATTCGTCGCCAAAATCTCGCCAAGCGGTATGGACGAAGAAATAAGTTATTCTTACAGCAGATAAATGACTATTGGCGTTCAAATACAAAAGTATTATTCAAAGCATCTTTTTTTATGAATGGAACGAGCTAGATCCACGAGAAGGATGTCACCCAATTTATCGCATGGTAGTTCATATGAAAAGTGAACATGTTTCTCAATAGGAATTTTTTTTTTTATATGACATTTTGATAATTTTTTTTTAAAATGTGCAATATCTCGAAAACGGTTCATGTTAGCGTTCTAAAATTTATGTCAATCGCTTTTTAATGAAAAATTACACAAGAAATGTCTTTTTGCGTAACTTTATTAGCGGTTTTGATTTTTTGACGATTTTTTCAAAATTTCACTCGAAAATTTAGGGGGATTCTGAACATTCGATTGCGTTTAAAAACAATAGGCTTCCAATGTTTACGGATTGTGATTTTGGTACCAAATTTCGTTCAAATCGGTCTATTCGTTCGTCAGTTATCGTCTCTACAGTCTCACTGACACACACACACACACGTACTTTCACACACACACACAGACATCACTTCAAAAATGTTTGATTCGTGAGATCAGCGTTGCTTGAAACGTGCTCTCCCGTTGAAAATTCGAATTCGAATTTTCGACCCCGTCACAATACTTTCCTTATACATTATGTATATTATAAGGAAAGTAATAATTTAGATGAGAAATTCCATTAAGAATAAATTAGAAAGGGTAAGTAAAAGTAGTTTTCTATTTGCTCTACATAAATATATTTAAATGCTGTGTCACATAAATATAAACTAAGTTACATAATATATCCCCAAAGGTATGCCTGAAAGAAACACTGGTCGTCACAAACGGGAACTTAGAACGTGTGTAGTTTAAAGAGCGTTTCAGTGAAAGTTTCACCTTAAATAGACAAACATATAGCTCAAGCTGTCCCCCGATACACATGCAGGTCCTAGCTAACGATATAGGTACTATATTTACGATTCCCTACGAAAAGGATCACAAGGACACTTCTCCCAAGAACCTTTCATGCATCGGGCGCAAATTAATTTGAAAAACCTCATGCATTTTGCGGTGCGCTTTTAAATAAAAAGGTATTTCTGCGGGAATTCTTTAAAGGAATAATAATTAATATGTTACTAAATTGAGCACACCATTTTAATTTTAACAATAAAACATTTATTAAAAACATAAATACTTAATTATTCACTTACAACAATTATTCATATTATTTCGGCGGAGGGACTATACGAGACCAGTATGCTAATGCCTAACGTATGTTTAGACCTAGATATCTTTTTGAGGAACACATACATACCTTCAAGTCTGTCTTGGACTTTGTCACCGCCACGTACTTCGCTGATCATATTAGTCGCACAAGTATAACTCTTATTATCTCAAGTCATCGCTGTAGTATCTACACAAGTCATACTGGTGCTCGAGTTTTAGCACAAGTGTCGTGATTAAATCATCGCCTCCAAGTTATCTGAACAAGTGTACAACAGTGTTCTTCTTAGGTCATAGGTTGTGGCTCTCTTTTTTTTTCGCGGGTGTAACTCCCCCCTTTGCTTTCATTTGCAGCATTGAGAGTGACGCAACAAGTACCTTTTTCCATTGGTTAATCATTTAACCAATGGAACCATTCCACATCCTCATAAGGGTTCGTTCGTCCCCCTCTGTCTTGACGCTCCTAAATTTATGGTTTGCTGTAAACTTCGGCGCCATTCAGACTGGAGGTATTGTCCGATGTTTCGAACATAATAAATATGCACATAAAACTGTCTCACCAAAACACATGTGAGACCTATATCTGATCTCATAAATTAAAAAAAATTATGAGACAAACACTGGTATTTATCATCATTTCTATATTGTAGTGAAATTAGGCTTTGTATAAAATTAAAAAAATAAATCACATAAATATAAATTTGAAAATGTTCTTCCCACATCTTTGTTTTTCAGAAATATGTCTTTCAGAACACCTGGAAAAACAGATGATTAAATATCCCTTTGACCGGCCGTTAAATTTGAAAGCAAAATAATAATTTCTTCATGTATTTCCTATTTTAATACGACACTTTAATTCGACAATTTACTAGTTTTCGGCAAATCAAATTTGATAATAACCTGACGGCATTTGTATTAGAAATTTGTAAGGCACTTTGCTGCTCCAACCAGGAATTGAACCACGAATCTTCGTATTGGCAAGGCTATCTAAAACAAGGCTCGGACATCTAGGAATCACGGTATACGTGACGTCAGCCGCGGGAGAATCTGCAATCACTTCGAGTGTACGAAAGTGTATTGAAGTTACAGGAGTGACTTTCAAAAATTCATATTTTTAAATAAAAAAAATAATTTAAATACGTGCCCACTTAGATTATAGTGTCTACTGAAAACAGGACTTCATAAATGGTGAGTTATTTTTAATTTTGTCTTATTTTATGCATGCAATTTTAACATTTTTGTAACACATAACTTATGGATAATTAAAATTTGTACGTATACTACATGTAATTACAAGTTAAGGTAATTAACATTTCAAGAAGGAAAAAATGATTTAAATTTCATGAAGATATAAATCAATAAATGGTGTGTACTAGCATATAGCATGCATACTGAGGTGTAACTATCGTGGTGATTGTCATTACTACATTAAAAAGCTTTATATTTAGTCAGAAAGTTAAAATGATTAATAAATTTCTACTAAGTTATTTTCCTATCTAAAGTCCGACAGAAAATTATGTACAAATTTGTTTGAATTTTAAATGACGAATTTTCAGATTTTTTAAACAGGCATGTTTCTTCGCATTTTTTATGAATTCTAGATTTACAGTATGAAATGTTGTTCAAGTTAAATAGGTAGGTATCAAGAGTTTTTGAAATATAGTATTAGTGTAAAAGTAATAATGTTGCAAAAGTTACTGTCACAAAATAGAAAATGTAAATTTAGAAATTTATATTCTTAACTATTTCACTGAGTTTTATGTTGCTTATATTTTAAAACTAAATGCTAAATCTGGATATACATATATATATATATATGTATGTATGTTAGCTAATAAAATATGTATTTTAAAGTCATAGGTAAGTGTCAGCAGTTTCTCCCATTATAGTGAATAATATGTAATTACATTTTTCCTAATTTATAGTTATAAAATATTATTTGAATTTCTAAGGTTTATAAGTTTTGTTTTTTGATATATTTTAAATATTATATAAAATATTAATATAGTTGTTTATTATATTAATATAACTTTAACATAAATGTTTACAGAACAGAGTGAAAAAATATTTGTTCTCAATGTAGTTCATTTTTTATTTTAGAATCACAGTTTGAAGTTTATTCTAATTTATTTGTTAGTTTAGAGATATATTTTTTCATATTAGTCTTATTACTGTAAAAATTCATCTGTGTCAGATCCCGTATGTGTTACGCACAGGAGATACGTTCCCTCCTTTGCTGTGGTTGAGTTGTCAATGTCCGGGCCTCTTATTCTAGGTGGCCTTGGTATTGGTCAGCCGACACTCTACCGTTGAGCTATCGGGACAGAATTGTAGGCTCTTATCGTCGACGTGGACCCTGCATTCTCCATCCTCTAATGTCCGATTGACGTGTAACTAACAATTTGACGAACCACCTCAAGGTATTTTTACCCTCAGGTTAGCTTCCTATGTGGTTGTTGTTCTGCCGATATGAAATTAACGCTCAATATGTCGGAGTCCGCTCATACTAGGTGTCCCAAAGCATATTTGGAACATTGCAAATTATGGAGGAATACAACCCACAAAGATGGTCCCTGTCATACGCACGCAATTCATATACAGTTCCCTAAGAGAACACCTGCAAAAGGATGAGTAAGCCATGTTTCTGGGAAAATATGGACAGCGATGGTTCAGCTACGGAGGGGCGCACAGCAGGGCGCTCTTGGGGAGAGCTGACCCCTTGACCATTTCGGCGCACGTGCAATTCAGGGTCGTGGGAAACGCGGACCCACCTGCCAGATATTAATTCTGGGGTGATCGCCATCCTCCTGTCAACACAGCACCCAATAGCTGGACATATTTCCGAATTATCCAATGGAAATACCAGGGGCTTCAATTGGGGGAACCAATAATAAACATGGGGCTTAATTGCGTAGGAGGAGACTTTTTGGGATGTCAGAGAGAGTGTGAGATTTTTTAAAGAAGGAGCGAGAGAATTGGTTTTGGTGCGTCGGAGAGTAAAGTTCTCCAAAATAGGGCCGCAGCCATGACCGGCGTTTCCGCGGACGATGGGCTCCGCTTCCAGTGACGACGATCCTATGATGTTATTTGAAGGTAATGCATGTCTCTATACTACCAGTCTGTTTGACACTATTATAGCTAATGCCTCTCTCTCTCTCGACATCTTATTCGATTTCAATTAATTAAACAATTAGAATGAATTTACTAGGAAACTTAAATGAAGGGGATTCAAATATATATATTTAAATATACATAATTTAGAAAATGTCTAACACGTATGTCAATGGAGAATATTTATGTTGTAGTGAAATTGATAATTGAATTAATTAGACATGTTCATTTATTATTATTATTTTAATTTGTTTTTGTCAATAAATATATTTTGTTAATGTTTTATACCATGTCCGTTGTCCTCATTTTCCAATAATTTGATTTTATGTATTTTCTATTCGACACGGCCAACGTCGGAGATTGTTTTAATAAACAATACCACTGAACTATGCGTTCTGACAGGACGTGTGGTAAAAAACCACATAACAAAAATGGTTCCGATGACCAGGATACGAAATAAAAATAATTGTTAAAATAACTGGAAATTTTTTTTTTTTTTGTGGATAAATTAAAATTAATGTGCGCGCTAGGAAAATTTAAAATAAAATGAACTTGAAATAAAATAAAAGTAACTTAAAATAAAATTTAAAACAAAATTAACTTGAAATAAATTTAAATAAAAAACTTAAACTTTAAAAGTAAACTTAACGTAAGGAAATGAGGACATTAAGGAAAATAGATGTTGTCATAAGTGTTATGCCATATGTATATGAAGTGTGTATTTAAGAAATGTTGTGTATATTTAAGAAAATGAATTATAGGATTTAAATATATTGAGTTAGGGGAGAAAAATCGGAGTAAAATTAATAATGAATGGTAATATTTTTGGGAACAAAATTTTTGGAAATAAGATATGAATAGGAGTATGATTTTATGTTTAAGATTTTTGAGTATCAATAATTGTATTTTATGTTGCATGAAAAGTATTGTATCTATGTAAACGCGCATTGTTCGTAGTGATAGAAATTTTGGATTAGAAAATTAAGGGAAAACTTAACAAATTTTAAAAATGACAGAAAGGGGTGATATGACGGTAACGCCTACAAGTAGGATCCCTGGTATTATATCCTTGTTAGGAGAACTGAGCGGAAGTGACGAAAACGAGACCTCCATGTTTTTCGAACAAATGGAATCTTTAAGTGAACTAACAAATTGGAGCGATTTAGAGAAACTAGCAATTGTTAAATCCCGTCTGCGCGGAAACGCAAGGAAATTCTACATCAGCTCAAAGGATCTGCGTAGCGAAACATCTTTCGAGACTTTTAAACAAAAATTTTTAGATTTTTTCATCTCCGAACCTAATATCACATCAAACCAAGTTCTTTTTTCAACAGCGAAACAAACTAAGGGTGAAAATATTAAAGAATTAGCACATAGAATTACTACTTTAACTTTAAACTACGTGGGTGAAACACAGCTTAATGAACACACAAACGCAATTATGGACAAACTCAGCCTAAGCAAATTTTTAGAAGCAGTAGAACCCGAATACCGGAAAGAAATTGTAAAAAATAACCCAAGAAGTTTTAGAGACGCAGTAAAAATTTCTCAAAATTTAGAAGCGGCCAATATGACAACAACAGTTGAATTAAATAACATATCTCAGTACAATGATATTCAAACATTCAAAAAGGAACAACAACAGTTTAATTCTAATTTACTGGAAAAAATAACAGAAGAAATAAATCATCTTAAAATTAAAGAAAACAGAAATAATGCCCAGATAACGGACACATATTCATGTAATTTTTGCGGTAAATTTGGACACTTTATGCAGGATTGCTGGCATTATATTAGAGAGAAAAATAAACAAACACACAGGCCAAGAGAACATTATGTGAGTAGATCTTTTTCCCCCGCCCGTCCGCACCAAAATTATGCGGCGAGAATTCCAAACACTGCATACAACGGTCCCCCGGATAGATTTTACCCCCCGTATACTCAAGACGTTAGGGGAGAACAGCGTACTTATGCGGACGGCAGAAATGTTAATGAAGGAAGAATGAGTAAACAGAAATATACATATAGGAATGATGAACGGAATTTTGAGGGCCCGCGTTACAGAAAGGATTTTCAGAGACAAAATCAAGATAGGTATGAATATACGGATAGCTCGGACAGGTACGCTAATGGCAGGAGCGATTTTAGGCGAAATTCAAATTTTAACAGAAATGATTCTAGACGCAATTCAAATAATAACAGAAATTTAAACTAGAAGGGGAGATTGAGAATGAACGTCAACAAAGGCGTAGATATAGGGTTCAGTCTCCTTTAAATAAAGATAAAATCCCTGTTAGGAATGGAAATTATATAGAGAATAATTCAGAAAATGATTGGTATACACATAGAAATTACATAGAGGATAACTCAGAAAATGATTGCTACACAGATAGAAATTACATAGAGAATAATTCTGAAAATTATCGGTATACAGATAGAAATTACATAGAGAATAATTCTGAAAATGATCGATATACACATAGAAATTACATAGAGGATAACTCAGAAGTGGATCAGTACATAGATAGGAAGAATTCCAGAGAAGATAAAAATGTAAGGCATGTTACACAAATAAATATTGAGAACGAGGGACAAAATGTTAAAAAATATAAAACTCAAATTAATAGAGAAAACATTGGTAATAATAGAATCCAAAATAGCGGTGAAAGAGAGGGTTTTAAAGACATGAAAGACAAAATTGAACTTATCGCGTCAGTTGGAGATGAATTAAACCCAGAATTACCCACAGTAGAAATTAAATTTCAAAACACTGAGACAAAAATTCTCTTAGACTCTGGCGCATCCATTTCAGTTTTGGCGAATGATATTTTCGACAAAATTAAAGAAAATACTGCTGTAAAATATGTTTCAAGAGCACGACTCTTTCAGGACACAACATCGATTATACCAAGACTGTAGAGATTGGCTTCAAAATTAATAACCAAAAATTTAAACATATATTTTTTATAACTAAGTCACTTTTCCCGCACACGTATAAAGGAATTCTGGGATACGACTTTATCCAAAAACATTCAGGTGTCCTAGACACACAGAACAACGTATTAAAAATTGGTAATACAGAGATCCCTCTAAATACCCACAGTCAAAAGTCACAGAACAATCAAATTTACAATACAGTACTAAAGCCTAACGTAACTAAAACTAACAGAAAGATTAAGTTAACGCCGAACCAGACTAAATTGATTTTTGTGGTGCCAGAAATTGAAGTTCAGGAAGGCACAGAAGTGTTATTTGAGCCGGCGGAGAAATCATACTTAAATATGGAATATGGAATTTACAAAATGACAGAGAAAGGCATTTGGATCAATGTAAAAAATACCACTCAATCAGATATAACGTTAAACAAAAACTTGGTGCTAGGGTCGCTATCTGAACAATTTATAATTCAACAGGATCAAGATACAGAAAATAACGAAAAATTACAGAACCATGCAGAGATAATAAATTTAATACAAGCGACACCGGAAATTTTAGAACAGAGGAGGAGAGACATTAAACCTGACGATTTCAATCTACAACATATGAACGAAAACATGAAACAGGACTTCCAAGAATTTTTAGTACAGTATGCGGACATTTTTTCGAAGAGAAATTCAACAATAGGGGCTACGGACATAATCCAACCTAATATTGAGTTAACACATAACCACGCGATTAAATCCAGACCTTACGACATCCCATATTCACTACAAAATACCGCAAAAGCCCAGTTAAAAGATTTAGAACAGGCAGGAATCATTGCAAAAACACAATCTGAATACGCCTGTCCAATGCTACTCGTAAAAAAGAAAAACGGAGAGCATAGATTATGCTTAGACCTCCGACTAATAAATAATATCTCAACTATTTTCCCTTATAATATTCCAAAAATTAATAACATCATAACAAAATTAGCAGGGTTCAGATATTTTTCGAAATTAGACTTTAATAGCGCTTTTACCCAGGTGGTACTAAATCCAAGCGCACAAGACATTTTTTCTTTCACTACACCTTGGGGAAATTTTAAATACAATAGGATGGTGTTTGGCCACATAAGTTCGGCACCTATTTTTCAAAATATAATGGATATTGTTTTGGGAGATTTATATGAAGAAAATGTTCTGGCTTATATCGATGACATTATTATACCGGCCGATTCATACGAAGACATGAAAAGAAAATTACAACTTGTGTTTAAGAGACTCAAAGAGAACAATTTAACGCTGTCACCGAATAAATGTGACTTCTTTCTACATAAAATTAATTACCTGGGGTACGAAATTACAGATAAAGGGATAAGCCCAACGGACAGCAACATTACAAAAATTACATCTTTCCCGGTCCCAAAAACCTTGAGAAAATTAAAAAGATTCCTCGGAGTGTGCAACTTTTACAGAAATTCAATTAAGGATTACGCACAGATAACGGCAGTATTGTCTGATTTAACACAAAAAGATAAAAAATTTCATTGGAACCCAGAACACGAGAACGCTTTCCAAAAATTGCAGGACTGTTTTTTTGGAAAACCCATTTTAATACAACCGAACTTTAACCATGACTTCTTCCTGAACACTGACGCGAGCCTTGTGTCTCTCAGCGCAGTTTTATTACAGAAAAGAGATGGGATTTTAAAACCCATAGCCTATTATAGTAGAAAATTAAATCCACAAGAGCAGAAATATCCGGCAGTGAAAACGGAACTCCTCGCCATTCATCAGGGGATTCAGTTTTTCAGAAATTTTCTTTACGGCCGAGAATTCTTCATTTTGTCCGATCACCGATCCTTAGGGGATCATTTAAAAATGCAAAACCCTCCCACAATTATGCAAAGGTGGGCTCTCGAGATAGCTGAATATAAATTTAAATTTATCCATCTCCCGGGGAAAGAGAACGTTCTGGCCGATTATTTAAGTCGGGAAGATTTTTTAAACAACCGCGAAGCGAAAAGAGATGCAGAACAAGCTCGTCACACTAGCCCGACGCAGGAGAGAGACAGCGAAGAAGACCGGTTTTCACACGTAAACAGGGGGGAACACAGCGGTTTTGAAAAGAGCGAAATTGTAAATAAACAAACCGGCGGACAGCGTAGCAACAATGTTAAACAACTGACACAGGATGAAAGTAATGGATATGTCAACGCAGAAAGTGTATATATAAACAATGTAAATAAAACGATAGATATTCCCAATGGATATGTCAACGCAGAAAGTGTATATATAAATAATGTAAATAAAATGATAGATATCCCCAGTATTCGGGACATTTTGAGAGAACAAGATAGAGATACAAAAATAAAGGACCTAAGAGAAAATTTGAGGAGTTATAAAAATAAAAACAACAAGAATTATGAGGCATTTTATATTGACGAAGAAACAGGCTTACTAATGCATATAGGTAGGTGGAAAGATCGGCCTTGGCGAGAAGATTATAAGAAAACAATCGTTATTCCGCGGGGTTTGCAAAGGAATGTTTAGGCCATGGCTCATGTCACGCATTCGGGGGTAGACAAAACTTTCAAACTGTTAGAAGATAGATACTTTTGGAACGGGATGTACAGTGACACCCATAATTATGTACTTTGTTGTGAGACATGCCGTGCAAGGAAGGGAAAATTACAATTAGCTGTAATGGGCAGAAACCCTACACCGGAAGGCCCTCTACATAAAGTATCAATTGATATATGCGGCCCTTTCAAAACGAGTGTAAATAATAACAAATACCTACTAACTATGATCTGTCAATTCACAAAGTACCTCACAGTATTCCCTATCCCTGACATACGAGCTGAAACTATAGCGGAGAAGCTGTTAGAATGCTTTGTAGACAATGGTTTTCCCTGGATGATCCAAAGTGACAACGGCACCCAGTTTACATCAAAAATTTTCCAAGCAATGACAAGGAGGTTACAAATTATATCAAGACTCACGTCAGTTCGCTGCCCCTTCGTAAATGGGCAAATTGAGAAATCACACCATGCCATTAAAAATACCATTTACACACTCACAGAAAACTCGCCTTATTGGGATACAGCAGTCCAAATTCACACGATGACATACAACGCAACAGTACATTCATCAACAGGGGAAACACCAAATTTTCTTTTCTACGGGCGGGACATACCAACACTATTCGAGTCACAAATTTTAAATGAACAAGACACAGCATATCCCAATTACATTTCAAATAAAATCACAACCATGCAGAATACATTTAAGGCAGTAACTAAAAATTTAAATCAGGCGAAACACCGACAGGAAGAACAACAGCTTTCCAGAGCCAACATGCAAGAGTTAAAAATAGGGAGTAGAGTGTTTTTAGAGGGACAAAATGCTTTTGGTACCACAAAATTTTCAGGTCCATTCCGAATAATAGATAGGGTAAACAGGTTCATATACATTATCCAATTATGTGAAAAGCCTTTCGCTAAGACACAAAGAGTCCACATAAATCGTCTGAGAGTTATCATTGATAGGAGGGAACACTTAAAACACCCACAGGAATCAACGAAAATTATTAAGTACAAATCGCCATTATTACCCACCCCAAATATAGAACCTATACAATCTCCTCAACCGGAATGCAACATTTCCTTCCCGGATTTCTTATTTGACGAGTTGGAGCCACAAGTTATAAATAAACAAAACACACGCCAATCGCAGAATGTCAACAATCAAGCTAATAGTGATGAACGGACTCCCCCTCCCCCCCCACGAGCAACTGCACATCCGTTCCTTTGGCTAAAAACCCAGCCGTGCCAGAGAGAGAAAATGCGAATGACAGCGGAGATGCCATCCCACCCCTTCTCATGCCGGAGAGAATCAGCAACGAGAATGCCATTATTTCGGACCCCACTCTGGACCAGGGTCAAGTGCAACGTGACGAAACTCCCCCTCCCCCCCAGCTTGGGCGAGAGAAAAATTTTGAAAATCAGGAAGGGAGCGAGCCGGTACAAATGGGATCAGTAAGAGAAACCCCATTTTCGCAATCGCAAGAACTGGTTTCAGATACAAGGGAAAAACAAACACACAGGGAGTTGCCCTTAGTCAATTCTGCGCAGGAAAGTTCCAGAATCGGGGAGAAAATACAGGACGAAGAGAAACTTAATAGGACATCAGTACATAGGCCAATGCCTTCACACACGTATGCTTTAAGAAGTATGGTTAAAAGAGAATAAAGTTTAAAATAAGTGTAGAAATAGATATACATTTTTTTTTTATATATTTAAAACTCGGTATTGAGATTATAAATGAAAGAGATTTTAAATAAATATTGAATTATAAATTAGGAAATTTTAAAATAATATTGAATTATAAATAGAAGAAATTTTAAGTAAACATTGAATTATAAATTAGGGAATTTTAAATAAATATTACATTAATTAGAGGAAAGCTTAAATCAACATGAAAGTTTAAATAAATATTGGATTATAAATTAGAGGAAAGTTTAAATTAACATGAAAATTTAAATATACATTGAATTATAAATATTGGGTAATAAATAGAGGTAATTTTAAATAATTATTAATTAGTGCATTATGAACAGACAGAACTCTAAATAATCATTGCAAAAATAAAAATAATGAATTTAAGTAAGACTGTAACGGAAAACTCTTTGCGACATTTTTAACATTATAAGCGGGTGATTTAAAAAAAAAAAAAAAAAACGGAATAAACAAATAAAATATATAGGAATGGGTATGGTGAAAATTATTTGGATAATAACGAGAATTTATGGCAGATAATATTAAAGAGAATTACGGACGCAAATTGGTTTTTTTTTTAAAAAGGAAAATTGTTTAATTGTAAACTTAAATGAAGGAGATTCCAATTACATATTTTAAATACTCACGATTATGTAAACTTAAATGAAGGAGATTCCAATTACATATATTAAATACTCACGATTAAGTAAACTTAAAATGAAGGATGATTATATTCTAGTAAGAGTGTCAAATTGTTTTAATTAAATATGTTCGTTTATTATTATTATTTTAATTTGTTTTTGTCAATAAATATATTTTGTTACTGTTTTAAATCATGTCCGTTGTCCTCATTTGCCAATAATTTGATTTTATGTATTTTCTATTCGACACGGCCAATGTCGGAGATTGTTTTAATGAACAATACCACTGAATTATGCGTTCTGACAGGACGTGTGGTCAAAAACCACATAACACTAGGGTCACTTTTGGACCTGTGATATCTTTGCACTCACCTAAAGTGTTGATTTGTTTGGTAGCCATTGTTAAGAATCCTGCTGCCCCAGCCAGGAATCGAACTAAGGATCTTCGTACTGGTCAGCCGATACTCTACCATTGAGCTACCTATACATGATTACAGATTTTTTATGTAAGACTTTTATTGTTGTAATGCTGTTTATCATGATGTTTTGCAAATTTGCTGCATTTTTCAAAAACCGCCAAGTTTGTCACCAGGGTCGCCAAATATGCCAAGGGGAAGAGATGAACAGACTGATAGATTCTATTGATTAAAACATAAAGAATATACTGTCCGTTTATTATTAGTTCTAATTCCAATCTATTCTTAAAATTTATTAATTTGCAGCTATTTTCTTTATTTGAACGCTGCATTCATCAATTTAACAACATTTTCGTTAATTTTGAGACATTTTAAAATCTGCAAAATTATTACCAAGGTCGCTAAAGTTGATCCTATGAACAGACAGACAGATCCTATTGAAACATAATATACTATCCTTTCATTAATTAGTTTGAATTCCGAACCATCTTTAAAATCAATATCCTACTAATGCTGAGATTTTAAATGTTATTAATTTGGTGTCATTTTCTTTAAGTAAACGTCGTTTTCATCAATTTAGCGACAATTTCAATTTGGCGACATTTAAAATTCGTCATCAAGGTCACCAAACTTTTCGTCTCAAGAGTTCTAGTCAGATATTTATTCGAAAATAAATGCTATAATAACCCAGGTCTAAGTTAATCCAAGCAGAGCTGGATAAACCTAGGTTTATTCAGTTCTTTTGGATAATGCAGGCTTTACTTGAATAAACCTGTGTTTATCCAGTTTCGAAATTTACCCGTATATACACTGCTGGGTAATTACAATGTAGCACAACATTAAGCAGAGGTGAAGGCCCAGCAGGATAAAATATTGTTGCCACATTGTTCCGACATTAGAACAAAGATCATTTATTGTTCTGGAAAATACAGAAGGTTTTGAAACATCTGAAAGGAAAAAAGTGTTCATTTGATACTGCGTACGGAGAAATGGGAAAATGCATATGAACGACAGCAGGCACCTTTGAGAAAGGTGTTAGTACAGTATATGTCCACGGTCCACCGTGG
This sequence comes from Amaurobius ferox, assembly GCA_951213105.1. Lineage (NCBI taxonomy): Eukaryota > Metazoa > Arthropoda > Arachnida > Araneae > Amaurobiidae > Amaurobius > Amaurobius ferox. Next base: position 29,467,160 of record OX578150.1, on the reverse strand, counting down.
AGTGCGATACAACATTTCAGATGTTGTGTCATGCTTTGCAGAACATTACCCAGCAGCTGTTGAGACAAGTTATCCCACTCCTCTGTCAGTGCACGGATGAGAGTGTTATTGCTTGTTGGAGCATATTTTCGACCAGCAAGTCGCCTTCCCCCAAAGTACCCCAAACATTTTCAATGGGGGGGGTTAGATCTGGAGAACGAGCTGACCATACGAGGCATTGAATACCCTCGCTGACTAGACACTCCTGAACAAAGAGTGTTCGATGGTGCGTTGTCGTCCAGGAAAACAAATTTATCACCGACAGCACCAAGGAAAAAGGCGAACATACAGTTGAACTTCATAAATGTATCGTTGGTCGGTCATAGTCCCAGTTGCAACCACATGTTGTGGCGTGCGGCCATTGATCACGATGCCGGTCCATACCATGATACTGCATGTCGGATATCGGTTCCTTTCCTGGGTGTTTTCTGGATGATAAGCAGTACCACTCTCACGCCAGATCAGTTGGCTTCTACAATCCGATGGCAGACTGCACCTACTCTCATCTGAGAATAGTACGCAAGTGCAGTCCTGTGGGGTCCAATTGCGATGCTCACGACACCATTGCAAATGAGCGGTACGGTGCAGTCTGGACGATAGGGCATACACAACAGATCTGCGGGCGCATAATCCTCCTTCGCCCAAACGTCTGGCTACAGTTTTTCGGGAGATCCGCTATCCTGTGCTAGCAAGAAACTGATTTGCCACCTGCTGAACTGTAGTGCGCCGGACCCATTTTGCCGATAGGACAATGTACCTGTCTCCTGCAGGCGTCGTACTTCTAACACGACCTCCCCTTGACGCTTGCTACACATTCCAATTGTTTTAAATGCTTGCCACAGCAGTGAAACAACGATGTGGACGATGTCGAACTCCCTGGCAACATCTGTTATGTTTCGCGTTTCTTCGATCTTTCCAATAATATGGCCACACGTAAGATCATCTAAGTGATATCGGGAAAACATACCGAAAATTGCAAGTTCGTCAATTAAATCTTTTCCGTGAAACTTTCACTTGGAACAGCAATTGTCCACGCGCGTCAAATCCTTTAAATCTCTTATCAGCGCTATCAAGTGACGAATAGGTGTGGAAATGAAAAATTTGCATACACACACCTCTTTTTTTTATATCCCGCACTTATTCTAATTTTCTACATTTTGCTTCCTTTCATTTTGTGGTTGCTATGTGTGATAGTGTCATCCATCCTTAACAATTGCCCAGCAATGTATATTTTGATTTTCACATCTTTGAGGCCCTAACTGACTAGATTGGACTAATCGTAGCTGCAAAAAATTTGACCTGTTGTGATTTTTTGCAGCACATTTTAGTTCTTTAAATTTTGAAACTTATAGGAAACAGGCTCCTAGAAAGATGCTACAAATTTATAAAAAGCAATGAATGTAAAAGATTTTTTTTCTGTGGCCAAAGGTTAAAAATGCTTGCCAGAGCTTGGGGAGAGGAAGGTCCTATCCTGCCCCCCTTCCCCCCCAAAACATGACGTCCTTGAGGAGGTCGTTCAGATTGGAAATTTCAATACAATCTGATATCTGAAGGATGAGAATGTATGATCTGCTTTCACTGTAAGAGATATGATTACCTTCCCCGTTGCTTAATGGATTGATCCTCGATTGAAAAGTTAGAAGATACTTTGTTTGAATACCGGTTGAGTACAGTTAATTTTATTATTATTATTATTACACATTTATGAAATATTGTACACCCGGTTATAACACATATATAATTTAGACTTCCTTAAAAATTTCTTTATTTTTTCTCATTCGAAATCTATTGTTAGCGATTATTTTCTTTACAAGAGTTTTATGTTTTATCAAATACGAATAGGAATGGCGAGGGCAATTTAACCATCCAACTGTGTTTTTCAAACAGATAAACGAAATGAAGGTCACTGTTGGTGCGAATTCTTTTACATCAAGACTCAAGATTGCAGGCGATAACAAGGCAATTTGTAAAACCCAATTTCAAATTTCACACTCCCTCCCATCTATCAAGACAAATGGTTCCCGCAGACCCCTCCTACCCTCTTATCCGTAGATGATATCTACGGTCTTATCATACGTGCTGCTCATGCTCGCGAGTAAGTCAGGCGACCTGGGTCTTCTACGATCTTGTCATAGACCTTATGTACCACATCTGTGTTATGTACTATACCCGCTATTGGGCGGGAGTTGCTATCCAAGATCGGTGGCAACGACATGCCACGTGATCTAAAACCTACGCTACCAGTCCAGAACTCCTGCTTCCGATAATCTCTTGCCATCAGAGGTTGGAAAGGACAATGAGTTTAGTTCATTTGACATTGAGTAGTGATAAATAGCTTATTTATTTAGCGATATATATATATATATATATATATATATATATATATATATATATATATATATTAAAATTGTAAATCCAATGGTAGAATGGAAGAAGTAACTCATATTACAGTATCTTAAAATTTGCATACAAAATACAATGAAATAAAATAAAATTCAACCATAATGAGGAAATTATAATACATATTACAGTTCAGAAAGCAAATGATAATCAACAAATGTCAATGGTGAGGATTTGAAAAAAGGAATAATAAGATAATCAAGTATTAAAGCTTGCACGGGGAAGAGCTCTGGGTTTAAGAATAGTTCGTTTCGAAAAAATTCTTTTTGAAGTCCTAATATTTAAACGAATATGAACACAAAAATGCTTGTTTCTGAAACACAAGATAGATTTTATCTATAAACATGTGTTATTAGGACGACAAGCTTAAAGATTGAAAAAAAATAGAAAGGAAAAATATAATACCTTGAAACACCTCTAATGCACAAACATGATGAGCAAAAAATGACTAGACCAATGTTTCCATTCGCCAAAAAGTAAAGAAGTAATCTACTGTTGCCAAAGTGAGTAATAAAATCCGTACTGCGTAATGGCAGTAAAAAGTGATATTCAACAGCAAAAACTGCAGGAAAGGATGAAAATATATTGTAATGTAAAAACAAAAGAATGTAGAAGTATGGCTATAATAAGATACTAAGGAGAGATTATTAAGAATTTAAGCTAATTGAAACTTATTAACGATACCATTTACTAAATATGCTGGATATTCATATCATTTACTGGTATTTTTGAGGTTATTAATGTGCAAAGCATGAAATTTTTTATCTGATAATCTATATATTCTAAAAAGTTGATTAAGTATAATATTTCTAAACAATTGAATCGAGTTGCAGGAATTAAAAGGTAATAATTTATTAATATTGAATTTAAAAAAATCTTTTTTATCATATAAATTAGTATCTATTCCATTAGTAGTTTCTATAATTAGATTTAAATCCAAATAATTAATATTTTTACTAATAGTAGTTTCAGTAGGTATTAATTCCAAATTATCTAGATAGAAATCTATATCTATGATATAATTATCAGTAAATACTAAACAAATCAGATCATCTACATATCTGTAAATTTTATAATCTGTAGAAGTAAAGAATTTTTCATAATGATATAGATATAAATTAGCTAACATACTGCTACTGCAGCCACCTTGTGGTACCCCTGAGACTTATTTATATATATATATATATATACACATATATATATATATATACATACATATACATACACACACACACATATATATATATACACATATATATATACATATACACATATATATATACATATACATATAGAATGTTTCTTTAATACGAAGCATACAACATTGGTCCAGCCATATTTTGCTTGTCATGGTTGCACTAATGAAGTGTATTTTAAGGTATTTATGTTTCCTTTATTGTTCCAATCTATATGCTTGTCATCCATATAACACAAGTTTATAGATAATATCTATCTTGTGTTTCAGAAACAAGCATTTTTGTGTTCATTTCGAAGGGATATATAGACCAGAAGAGAATTTTTTCGAAATGAACTTATCTTAAGCCTAAAGCTCTTCCATGTGCAAGCTTTTTTGCTTGATTTTTTGTTTTCCTATTTTCATTCCTCATTTTTGAAATTTGTTGATTGTCTTTGTCTTTATGACCTGCATTACGCTTTATTATTTCCTCTTTATGTCTTAATTTCTTTTATTTTTTTGTATTTTGTAGTAAATTTTGGAATAGTGTATTATGAGTTACTACATACATTCTAACATTGGATTTACTAATTTATATTTTTACATATACATATATATATACATATATATATATATATATATATATATATACAGGATATATATCCAGTGCAATCGGTGCCCAATGGCTATTTTCCCAACCGTTAGTCACAGAGATACACTTCCAATTGCAAAAATGTTTTAACTTTTAAAATATATTATCTTAGAAACAGTTTAAATCAATAAATCCATTTCTGAAAGAAAAACGAAATATAAATTCTTCTACAGTCCCCCGGTCCTACCAATTATATTTAGGAAAATTATCCTCATACAATTTTATGCAAAATAAAAAAAAATCACCCTGTTACGACCAAAATTGACCGACTTATAGCTGTTTAAATTTGGAGCACTTTTTGTGCTGAGAAATGGTCAATACTGTCCCTGACTGGTTGGTTGCCTGAAACGGGACATTTTTATGCGTGGAAAAGCGACTTAAGTCATAAATGTTTAACGCTTCATAACTCGGTGAATTTTGGTCTTAAAAGAAGATTATTTTTTTTAATTTTGCATGAAATTGTATGAGGATGATTTTCCTAAATATAATTGGTATAACCGGGGCAAAGTATAATATTTTATATTTCGTATTTCTTTCAGAAATGTATTTATTGATTTAAACTTTCTAAGATAATAGATTTTAAAATTTAAAACATTTTTGTAATTAGAAGTATATCTCTGTAACTAACGGTTGAGGAAATAGCCATCGGGCATCGATAGCGCTGGACACTCTCTTTATATATATAGTGTAATACATTCCTTTGACTGTTTTGATAAATTTGAGGACGCCATTGAAATTTCACATAAATTAATAAATTGTATATTATCAAATCAATGGATGAAGATTTACTTTCCTGAATAAAGAAAAGAGAAGTAAACACTAAATTTGAAAATATGGCCTTTTTTGTGGTTTTTGATTAACCTTTACCTTTTGGCTTCAAGAATCCATGTTATCATCTCCAGAACGGCAAAATAACTGAAAATTCCACCCCTCTAAATAAACACCTTTTGTGACCTTGTCTATTGTTAGTAACACGTTTCCTCTCCTGTCCGGAGCTTCAAGAAGCAATCAAGAAGATTCTAGATCTTTGGTCCGGAGAAACTTGGGGGAAGGGCTGCAGGCATTTTTTAACTCCAATCGCCGGACTTCCAGATTTTGCGGTTTATTGTTAGAAGAGTGATACTTTATTTCTAAATTAACTTGGACCCCTCACATTCTTGACATTGTCAAGAAAGTTAAGGGGGCAAGAGCCCAGCTTTACCCTTTTTTGGCTAGAAATAGCCGTCTGTCACTGAAAAATAAATTATTACTCTACAAAGCCTACATCAGGCCCATCATGACTTACGGTTCTGCTATTTGGGGAACCGCATCTGACTTCAACTTAAAGAGACTTCAAACTCAGCAAAACATTACCCTTAGAATGATAGTTAATGCTCCTCTTTATGTTAGGAATGACGTCATCCACAGAGATCTCAAAATTAAAACCTTTTTGGCCTATGTGAAGAAATTAGCGCTACATTTTCATCTTGATCTCCCGAAGGTTGGAAACGCTATTCTTTTAAACCTGTCTAATTACGATCCTCGGCTTCCTAAATGCAGGAAGCGACCTCGGGCCCTGCTCGGGCGCCGTGAAGACGTCCCGTTTAATCCTAAACGTCGACGCATTGAATAGCCTTAATCATACTCCAGTTTTCCATCCTTCAAACGTCTTCCCACTGAACGTTTAACACCCTCGCATTTGGGATAACTTATCTGCATTCGACCATCTTCTCCCCCCCCCTCCCCGCCCTTCTGGGCAGCTGGCATACCTGCGTTTCCTTGCAAGGTCCGCGCATTTCTGTGCGCACCCAAACGTTCAAAATTCCTTTCTTCTCCTATTTCTGGATTCTCCTTTAAGTTTTAAATTTAAACTTAAAATTTTTAGTAAAATTAAATTAAATCGTATTTTTTCTAAATATCTTTCTTAAGACTCGGATGATCATAAATTCTCCGAGCAACCTATTGACTTTGGTAAACTCCCTTTATTAAAATCCCTTTCCTTCGTTTTTCTTCTCTTTTTAGATAGGGGATTAAAGTCTGGTTGTTAATCCGGATTAGGCACCCCTCTTAAACACCTACCTTGCAAGAGTGATACTTTAAAGGCCTGAGCAAATTTGAGCGCACCCAAACGTTCAAAATTACTCTCTTCTCTTATTTTTGGATTCTCCTTTTAAAATTTAAATTTTTTGTAAAATTACTTAAATTCTGTATTTCTTAAATTTCTTCCTTAAGACTCGGATGATCTTAAATTCTCCGGGCAACCTATTGACTTTTGTAAACTTCCTTTCGTAAAATTCCTTTTCTTCGTTTTTCTTCTCTTTTTAGATAGGGGATTAAAGTCTGGTTATCAAACCCAGATTAGGCACCCCTTTTAAACACCCACCTTGCACGAGTGATACTTTAAATTTTAACATTTATTTATTTTTATACAAGAAAAAATGTGCTTTATTTGCTAATTTATAGATTTCTGTGTACGAACTGGTACCAGTTTCTTGAGGACTTCTGCAGATTGTTGTGTCTTATGAACATATTAGTTCCCAGAAAAAATCTGGGAAGAGAGTAAAAATATACTGCTTTATATTTTTCCAAAGATCATTTTTATGAACTTCAATGGGGTTTTGGTGTCGATGGGAGGGGGGGGGGGGTAAGGGTAACATATCAGTTCCCAGAAAAAATCTGGGAAGTGAGTAAAAATATACTGTTTTATAATTTTCCAAAGATCATTTCTATTAACTTCAATGGGTTTCTGGTGTTGATGGAGGGGAATGAATTTTACTGAGTGTGTTTATACTATTCTTTACATTATTAAGGTTCTCAAGAACCTTTTCTCTTAAAAAGAGAATATATATATAAATGTATTTATATGAATAATTATGTTTTAGTGGAATATATTGTTTAACATATGAAAAATATTTTCCATTTATGCAAATCATTCTATTTTTTTTTTAGATTGCACCGTGGTACTCTCTAAAACAGTTTATATTAATGCACAATGCAACATTGCATGCTTGACATATGACAGTTGATCGTTTTTGCAAACTTTTTTGAGCACAAACCGCACACCTTCGCCGCTTTTTTTCATCTAGAGGCCAGTGTTCCTGAGTACTCCCAGTTATATTTAACCTGGAATTGGAAGGGCTACGGCTCATAAACTCTGAAGAGTTAATTAGCTGTCTAATTAGTTTGAGGCGAAAATCTTTGTGACTTCCCTGAATAGATTTGGATAAAGGATACGCATTTAACACTGATAAATCAAGTAAATAAAAAAAAAAAAAGCTTTTTCGTCTATTTCAGAGTTCGTTTACCAAATGAATGGGCATTAGCCATTCGATCACTCAGATCTATGTATCCCATGTGTCTGTTATAATCAGAGACAATTTTGGACTTTTGCTTATTTTTCTCGCACGCCGTTTGATCTTTCAGATTGTGCATATTACTGAGCATGTTCACATCTTTCTTATTTTTCCAACACAGAGCTGGCATGCCACTAGTGAACAGTGCAGCTATATCTCCAGTTTTCATTTTTTTTATTAACCAAATCTTTTGGGAATTTTTTTCTATTGGATCTAATAGTTCCGCAAGAATTTATTTTCATTTCATTTTACAGAAATGGAGAAACTTTAGAAGCATCGTGAATCTGTCACGTGACATAACTTTTCGAAAAAGTGGGGTTTCGATAATCTCAGCTGTTGTCCAACATTCTAAAATATTATCTTTGTCGACATGCCCCATAAGCAAAACCAGACCAATAAACCTCAATATTTCATTTGGCCCTACTGCAGTCCAGTCGGTTGAGTGCTTCCTTTTCCCCGAAATTTCAGGCCTTGTTTCTAATACCTGTTCAGCATATCTAAGTGATCACTTAGTATATTCAAGATTTCAGCAGTGAAAAATAGTTTAAAATATTCATATTCATTTTGAAAATTTATAAAACTGGATTTTAATCCAACATTTTCTTCAAAAGGAAAAACTGCAACTTCATCCTTTTTCCCGGGAACTTCCATTCAAATTTTTATTTTCTTTGCGAAATGACAATACATCTACAATATCTGTATTTAAATTTCCACTGGATATACTGTCAAGATCCTCATCTTCTCTAAAAGCAAGTCCTCCAATTCGCAATCGGAATCACTATCAGCAAAATTTTCTGATTCAAGACCATTCATTAACTTCTTATTTCTTTTTGATTCAATCCTTTAAAACGAGGCGCCATGTCAAGAGTTGACTAAACAAGAAAGATCAATCATGCTTAAAGCATTGATTATGATTATGAAACACTTTCCAACTTCAATGCAATTTTATTTAAACATCTCTAAAATGCAATACATTCCTCGGTAATATTTTAAAACTTATCACAATACTACATTAATTTATTTATTATATTTGAAAACTTAAACCTTCATCGAAAAAAATGAACTTCATTCAAATGATGGCATTGACATAAAAAATTGCCTAGTTTAAACATCTCTAAAATGTGATACATTCCTCGGTAATAATTTTAGAATTATCATAATACTACGATAATTTATTATATTTGAAAACTTCATCGAAAACAACTGAAATTCATTCAAATGACGTCATAGAAAAAATAACGCGCCTGGCAGTCTCTATAAAAGCAGCATTTCATTCATAAATAATTTCCCATTCATGTCATTCATGACAATACTATAATAATTTATTTTATTTAAAAATTAAGACCATGGAGCTACACGTAATTAAACTCTATGCGTAAAAAATCGTCCTTCTCTTTGTAAAATCAATGAATATTTGATTCATATCAGCTGTGAAGACTCCATGAACTAAATGATTTTGTGTTAAGGAAATACAGCAATTCTAATACAACTCATTCTACATATTTTGCTGTTTACATTTTACATAGGTGAAAAATAGGCTTCGTTGTAGAAATAATTAAATTTGGATGAGCATTTAAACTCAAATATATTGTAATTGCGTTGTTTCAGTATGTAGATGCACAGAATTTATGCAAAAATAAAGTGGTTTTAGGACGGATACAACACTCAATATGAATTAAAAAGAACTTTAAAAATCACGATTTTGAGACAAGATGTATGCCATATATCATTTTGAAGTGGGTCACGTGATCGCTTCATATAAGAGGTGCTATTATTATTTTAATTTTTATTTAAAAAACTACTGAATATATTTCGCTGAATTTTCTTTTATATATTTTATGGAACAATTTGAATATTACCTAAAATTTTCGAAGCAATTTGTGACTTTTAAATATGCTTAAAAAATGTTCGAAAAATTAGATCCCATAGGGCTCAATGTATTTCATTTTTTCAACCCGGGTTCAATCCATAACTAATTGGGTGATATTATTCATTTATATTCCCATAGGTCCTACACACCTCCTGAACAACATACTAAAATTTCATTTTGATTAAGTCATTTTTACGACAGTTATCGTGCTAACTGTTAGACAGACAGACAGACAGAATGATAGACAGACAGGACAGATAGATAGGCAGACAGACAGACAGACTGAATGACAGACAGAATGAAGTCATAAACACTTTTCAACTTTGTTGTAAAGTGTTAAAAAAGAAAGAGTGATAAAATGGTTTATCTCCAGATGAAATGGGGTATCAGCAATAAAATGGGGTGGAGAGAAATAAAGAACAACAAGAAAGATCAATCATGCATAAGCATTGATTATGAAACACTTTCCAACTGAAATGCAATTTCATTTAAAATTTCTCAAAAATGTGATACATTCTGTGGTGATATCTTTTACATTATCACAGTGCTACAGTAATTTATTATACTTAAATATTTAAAACTCTATCGCAATATAATCATCTGATTCTCTATGCAAAATCAATGAATTTCATTCATATAACTTGTATTCCAGACTCCAGAGCTAAATAATTTTGTGTGAAAAAAATTCAGCAATTCTTATGTAACTCACCTTACAATCGCTTCAGATATTTGCATTCTGCATAAGTTAAAATTATACTTCGTTGAAGAAATAATAAAAGTTTAGGGATCATTTAGAATCACAACTATTGTAATTGCGTAGGTACGGAATTTAGATACACAGATAATACACAGATACACAGATACACAAATAATACCCAGATACACAGATAATATATATGTGTGTGTGCGTATTCAAAGTATTGGAATCGTGCCGAAGATCGGAACTCGAATTTTCGAAGGATCTACACGTTTTGGGACTTCTAGAACAAGAAAAAACTATTTTAAGAAGACGTCTGTGTGTGTAACGGGGTATCTGTGTGTTTTTTTGTGTGTCTGTGAGAATATTGCATCTACTCTAACTGAAAAACTAATGAACCGAATTTCATAAAATGTGGAAAGTTTTTTGTGGGAAACCCTGATGTTCATTAGATTATAGTACGATTCGTAATAAAAGAATCTGCCTTCTTTGCGAAATGGCTGGCAGAAATTGTCTTTATCCACTTTAGATAAATATTAATGGGCCAAATTTAACAAAATTTAGTGTATAATATTTCAATAACCTACAAGTGATTTATATACCAAATTTAACAAAATTTGGTATATAAATCATTTGTAGGTTATTCTAGTAGGATTCGTGAAAAAAGAGCGGGCTGTTTTATCGAAATGGCCCGCAAAAATCGTTAAATATAAAAATAAAAGACTACGTGTGCTCAATTATATCAATTAAATTCCTATTTTATACGTGATTTTTGACAACAAAAAGAATAAGTCTAACCCCATTACTCTAGGACTAGCCGTTTTTGAGATATTTTAGTTTTTTCGCGTTTTCGCTACGTCACCTTTGACAAATTTAAGTTTAGCGTGAGAACCAAATTTAAGTTTAACGTGTAAATTCAATGTCATTTAAAATACTTATGGCTGTTATTTTGTGCAGATAAACTGAAATTATTATTGAGGAAAAAAAGAGAACGTGAATATGAGTCTGTAGGGAAAGACATGTGCTGCTCACATCAGAATTATTAACATTACAACAATGATTTATAGAAGTGAACGGGGGTTATTTGCAGGCCAAAAATGAAAAAAATGTAGGATCTCTATTTAAAGATCCACCAAATTTTTGTAGAATAAAATGTTCCACAAGTTTAAGCTGTGTACCAAATTTTAACTCTGTAGGACGTAGAAAAGTATATTAAAAATGCCATAAAATAAGTATATCATGAAGAGTTATATAAAATTTTAAAAAAATTGAAAAATTGTTATCTACCAAGTTTATTTTAAAATGTGAAGCCTGTCTCATATACAAAACAGTTCAGCTCTTGGAAAGATATTTATTATATAATATATCTCTTTTTACTTTCCCTGCAATACATGGTAATGTATAGGGAAAGTATTGGAATCATGCCGAAAATCGCAACTCGAGTTTTCGACGGATCTACACGTTTCGAGACCTCTAGAATACGAAAAAACCATTTTTAGCGTGACGTCTGTGTGTGTGTCTGTGTGTCTGTCTGTCTGTCTGTGTGTCTGTCTGTCTGTCTGTGCAGATTTTGTATCCACTCTAACTAAAAAACTAATGGACCGAATTTCACAAAATTTTGTAGGTAAGTCACTTGTGGGCGGGGCTGGTGCTGATTAGTTTTGGGTACGATTCGAAATAAAAGAACCCGCCTTTTTTGTGAAATGGCCCGCAAAAGCTTGTATCCACTGTAGCTGAAAAACTAATGGACCGAATTTCACAAAATTCGGTAGATGAGTCACGTATAGGTCACCCTGGTGCTGATTAGATTTTGGTACGATTCAGAAGAAAATAACCTGCCTTTTCTTGCAAAATGGCCCGCAAAAATTGCCAAAATCTAAAATAAAAACTGGGTATATTCAAATATATCAATTAAATGCTGATTTAATACGTAATTTTTAACGACGAAAAGAATAAGACCAACCCCATTACACTAGGACTAGCCGTTCTCGAGATATTTTAGTTTTTCGTATTTTCTCTACGCCACCTTTGAAAATAAGTCCGGTTACCGAATGAGAACGAAAATTGAATTAAAAGTGAAATAAATGTAATTAAAATAAAGATAACGTGAATATAAGTCTGCAGGGAAAGTCATGTGCTGTCCACATCAGATTTTTTTCTTTCTGGAGGATATCCCAAAAGTCAGAATTTAATTCAATTTGTTTTTCTCCCTTTATTAAATAATTTTTAATTAAAAAACTGCCTAACATATTTTACTGAATTTTTTTTATATATTTCAGGGGACAATGTGAATATTTCCTAAAAATTTCGAATCAATTTGTGAATTTTAAATTTACTTAAAAAATGTTTGAAAAATTAGGTCCCATAGGGTTCAATGTATTTCATTTTTTCAACCCGGGTTCAATAAAAAACTAATTTGGTGATATTATTTATTTATATTCCCATAGGTCCTACAGACCGTCTGAAAAACATACTAAAATTTCATTTTGATAAAGTCATTTTTACGGCAGTTCCCGTGCTAACGGACAGACAGACAGACAGACAGAATGAACAAAGTCATAAACACTTTTCAACTATGTTGTAAAGTGTTAAATATTTGAGTTTGGTATCAAAAAATTGAACACATTGAAACTAAGAGAAAATTATTACATTTTTAATTTTTTGGGGAGAAATAAAAGACCAAATTTTCGTTTTAACACTTTACAACAAAGTTGAAAAGTGTTTATGATTTTCTTCATTCTGTCTGTCTGTCTGTCCGTTAGCACGATACCTGCCGTAAAAATTACTTGATCAAAATGAAATTTTAGTATGTTGTTCAGACGGTCTGTAGGACCTATGGGAATATAAAGGAATAATATCACCCAATTAGTTTTGTATTGAACCCAGGTTGAAAAAGTGAAATACATTGAGCCCTATGAGACCTAATTTTTCAAGCATTTTTTAAGCGGATTTAAAATTCACAAATTGCTTCGAAAATGTTAGGTAATATTCAAATTGTTCCATAAAATATATAAAAAAAAATTCAGCGAAATATATTCAGTAGTTTTTTAAATAAAAAGTAAAATAATAATAACACCTCTTATATGAAGCGATCACGTGACCAGGATATTAAAAATTCACGTGACCCACTTCAAAATGATATATGGAATCCATCTTGTCTCAAAATCGAGATTTTTAAAGTTCTTTTTAATTGATATTGAGTGTTGTATCCGTCCTAAAACCACTTTATTTTCGCTTAAATTCTGTGCATCTACATACTGAAACAACGTAATTACAATATATTTGAGTTTAAATGCTCATACAAATTTGATTATTTCTACAACGAAGCCTATTTTTCACATATGTAAAATGTTAACAGCAAAATATGTAGAATTAGTTGTATTAGAATTGCTGCATTTCTTTAACACAAAATCATTTAGTTCATGGAGTCTGCGTAGCTGATATGAATGAAATATTCATTGATTTTACAAACAGAAGGACGATTTTTTTCGATGAAGTTTTACGCATAGAGTTTAATTACTTGTAGCTCCATGGTTTTAATTATTAAATAACATAAATTATTATAGTATTGTGATGAATGACATGAATGGGAAACTATTTATGAATGAAATGCTGCTTTTTTAGAGAGAGCCAGGCGTGTTATTTTTTCTATGACGTTATTTGAATGAATTTCAGTTGTTTTCGATGAAGTTTTCAAATATAATAAATTATCGTAGCATTATGATAATTCTAAAATTATTACCGAGGAATGTATCACATTTTAGAGATGTTTAAACCAGGCAATTTATATTTCAATGCCGTCATTTGAATGAAGTTAATTTTTTTTTATGAAGGTTTAAGTTTTCAAATATAATAAATTAATGTAGTATTGTGAAAAGTTTTAAAATATTACCGAGGAATATATTGCATTTTAGCCATGTTTAAATAAATTTGCATTGAAGTTGGAAAGTGTTTCATAATCACTGCATTAAGCATGATTGATCTTTCTTGTTTTCTTAGTTGTAAGAAAAGTAATAAACACATGTGAAACAAAATTCAGAGGTATTTAAATACAGGAATAATAACACGGGAGCTTATATATTTGATTAAGAAACGAGAGGGTAAAGATTGTAAGGAAATAGTAATAAAAAGATTAAAATATATTTTAAAAAAAATAGAGGTGATTTAAAATACTAAGAACTAAAACGATTTTTTTTCATTTGTTAAGTTATTGAAATTGAACACATCTGAAACACTACTTTTAATCAATATGCCCTTAATAATCAACATAGGTAAACGTGCTTATTTCCTGTATAATTTTATTATTATTTTAATATTCTTATTCAGATATCCCAATTAGTAACAGTTTCAAGTGTGTTATACTGACTAAACTAGCATATTTTCATATTCTAGCTAATTATTCGGATTTTTTTTGGTTAATTAAGAGCAAATGAAAACAAGAAAGATCAATAATCCATAAAGCATTGATTATGAAACACTTTGTAACTTCAAGGCAATTTTATTTAAATATCTCTAAAATGCGATACATTCCTCGCTAATATTTTTAAAATTGCCACAATACTATATTAATTTATTATACTTGAAAACTTATGTTTTCAGTATAATAAATTAATAAAAAAATGAAAAAATGAACTTCATTCAAATGACGGCATTGAAATATGATTTGCCTGGTTTAGACATCTCTAAAATGCGATACATTTTTCAGTAATATTTTTAAAATTCTCATAATACTACAAAATTATATAATATTTAAAAACTTCATCGAAAACAAATGAAATTTATTCAAATGATATCATCGAAATATAACACGCCTGGCTCTTTATAAAAGCATCATTTCATCCATAAAAAATTTCCATTCATTTCATTCATCACAATACTATAATAATTTATTTTATTAAAAAATTTAAAACCATGGATGCACAAGTAATTTTACTTTATACTTAAAACTTCATCGAAAAATCGTTTGCTTCTCTGCGTAAATGCAATGAATGTTTCATTCATATCATCTATATTGCAGACTCCATGAGTTAAATAATTTTGCGTTAAAGAAATGAAGCAATTGTTATAACACTCATTCTAACATCTTTTGGTATTTACTTTTCCATAAGTGAAAAGTCGGCTTCGTTGTAGAAATAATCAAAGTTGGATGATCTTTCAAACTCAACTATATTGTAATTGCGTTGTTTCAATATGTAGATGCACAAAATTTAAGCAAAAATAGGACGGATGCAACACTAAATTTGAATTAAAAAGAACTTTAAAAATCACGATTTTAACACAAGATGTATGCCATATTTTATTTTGAAGTGGGTCACGTGATCTCTTCATGTAACTGTCACGTTATCTCTCCATATAAAGGGTGTAATTATTATTTGAATTTTTATTTAAAAAAAACTACTAAATATATTTTGCTGAATTTTTTTATATATTTTATGGTATAATTTGAATATTTCCTAAAACTTTCGAAGCAATGTGTGAATTTTAAATCCGCTTAAAAAATGTTTGAAAAATTAAGTCATATAGGGTTCAATGTATTTCATTTTTTCAACCCGGGTTCAATCCAAAACTAATTGGGTGATATTCTTCATTTATATTCCCATAGGTCCCACAGACCGTCTGAACAACATACTAAAATTTCATTTTGATAATGTTATTTTTACGGCAGTTATCGTGCTAACGGACAGACAGACAGAATGAACAAAGTCATAAACAATTTTCAATTTTGTTGTAAAGTGTTAAAAATAGTTTAGAAAAGTTAGAAATACACTAAGATAAATTTAAATTATATAAGTAAACCATTTTATATAACCAGTTTTTGTTATGTAAAATGTCTCATTTGAGTTGTTTATTAAACACGATAAGTACAGTAATTATATTGAAGTTTTTATGTTTGTTTGTTACAAACATTTATGTACGCCTACTTACCTCTCTACAAACTATTTATAATCCCCTCCCTTTAAAAATGTTGGAAGGAAATATACCTCCCATTTGCAATTTTAATTCCAACTGTATATCTCTAAAGTTTCTATAAACTTGACTTTTCATTCATGTGTAATAATTTCATTCATGTGTAATAATAATAATATTTGTGTAAAAAGCAATTATAAAATTTTTGCAGTTTAAATTTATTGGTGAATTATTTCAGTCAAACCGAGTATTTTTAATTTTTGAGCTATTATATAAAATTTGTTGAGAAAATAGCCATTTTATTTTTATTTTTATTTTTATTTGTATGTGGATGCGAAAGACATAAATATGAGATACTGCATTTTTACTTTCCCTGCAATACATGGTAATGTATAGGGGAAGTATTGGAATCATGCCGAAAATCACAACTCGAGTTTTCGACGGATCTACACGTTTCGAGACCTCTAGAATACGAAAAAACTATTTTTAGCGTGACGTCTGTGTATCTGTCTGTCTGTCTGTGTGTCTGTGCAGATTTTGTATCCACTGTAACTAAAAAACTAATGGACCGAATTTCACAAAATTTGGTAGGTAAGTCACTTGTGGGCGGGGCTGGTGCTGATTAGTTTTGGGTACGATTCGGAATAAAAGAACCCGCCTTTTTTTGCGAAATGGCCCGCAAAAGCTTGTATCCACTCTAGCTGAAAAACTAATGGGCCGAATTTCACAAAATTCGGTAGATGAGTCACGTATAGGTCACTCTGGTGCTGATTAGATTTTGGTACGTTTCGGAAAAAAATAACCTGCCTTTTTTTGCAAAACGGCCCGCAAAAATCTTCAAAATCTAAACTAAAGAACTAGGTATACTCAGATATATCCATTAAATGCCCGTTTAATACGTAATGTTTAACGACGAAAAGAATAAGACCAACCCCATTACACTAGGACTAGCCGTTCTCGAGATATTTTAGTTTTTCATACTTTCCCTACACCACCTTTGAAAATAAGCCCGGTTACCGAATGAGAACGAAAATTGAATAAAAGTGAAATAAATTTAATTAAAATAAAGAGAACGTGGATATAAGTCTGCAGGGAAGGTCATGTGCTGCCCACATCAGATTTTTACTTTCCCTGCAATATATGGCAATGTATAGGGAAAGTATTGGAATCATGTCGAAAATCGCAACTCGAGTTTTCGACGGATCTGCACGTTTCGAGACCTCTAGAATACAAAAAAACTATTTTTAGCGTGACCTCTTTGTGTGTGTCTGTCTGTGCAGATTTTGTATCAACTCTAATTAAAAAACTAATTGACTGAATTTCACAAAATTTGGTAGGTAAGTCACTTGTGCTCGAATCTGGTGCTGATTAGTTTTGGGTACCACTCGGGTTAAAAGAACCCGCCTTTTTTTGCAAAATGGCCCGCAAAAGCTTGTATCCACTCTAACTGAAAAACTAATGGACCGAATTTCACAAAATTTAGTAGATAAGTCGCTTGTTGGCCACCCTGGTGCTGATTAGATTTTGGTATAATTCGAAAAAAATAACCTGCCTTTTTTTGTAAAATGGCCCGCAAAAATCATCAAAATCTAAACTTAAGAACTACGTATACCCAAATATAGCCATTAAATACGTGTTTAATACGTAATATTTAGCGAAGAAAGGAATAAGACCAACCCCAATACACTAGGACTAGCCGTTCTCGAGATATTTTAGTTTTTCGTATTTTTCCTACACCATTTTTGAAAATAAGTCCAGTTTTCAAATGAGAACGAAAATTGAATTAAAAGTGAATTTAATTTAATTGAAATAAATGGAACGTGAATATAAGTCTGCAGGGAAAGTCATGTGCTGCCCACATCAGATTTTTACTTTCCCTGCAATACATGGTAATGTATAGGGAATGTATTGGAATCATGACGAAAATCGGAACTCGAGTTTTCGACGGATATACACGTTTCGAGACCTCTAGAATACGAAAAAACTATTTTTAGAGTGACGTCTGTGTGTGTGTCTATGTGTCTGTCTGTCTGTGCAGATTTTGTATCCACTCTAACTAAAAAACTAATTGACCGATTTTCATAAAATTTGGTAGGTAAGTCACTTGTGCGTGAATTTGGTGCTGATTAGTTTGGGGTATGATTGGGGATAAAAGAACCCACCTTTTTTTGCGAAATGGCCCGCAAAAGCTTGTATCCACTCTAGCTAAAAATCTAATGTACCGAATTTCACAAAATTTGATAAATATGTCGCTTGTGGGTCACCCTGGTGCTGACTAGATTTTGGTACGATTCGAAAAAAAATAACCTGCCATTTTTTGCAAAATGGCCCACAAAAATCTTCAAAATTTAAAATAAGAAACTATGTACGCTCAAATATATCCATTAATTGCTCTTTTAATACATAATTTTTAACGATGAAAAGAATAAGACCAACCCCATTAGACTAGGACTAGCCGTTCTCGAGATATTTTAGTTTTTCGTATTTTCTCTACGCCACCTTTGAAAATAAGTCCGGTTACCGAATGAGAACGAAAATTGAATTAAAAGTGAAATAAATTTAATTAAAATAAAGAGAACGTGGATATAAGTCTGCAGGGAAAGTCATGTGTTGCCCACTTCAGATTTTTAATTTAAGAAAGAGTAAATATTTAAAGAAGTAAATACATATTTTCACTATTATTAAATGGCTGAATGCTTTGCTTGTAACCAAAACTGAAATAACACTATTGATTAGTGGTTAGCATTTGATGAAAAAGAAATTAAAATACTTTTCCACAGGATGCGTGATATCTCTAGAAATAATGAAGCAAATTACTTCACATTTGGTACCCATATGTTAATAGGTAACGAAGCTAAAGATTGACAATATGTTAATGGTTTTCAAGATAAAGAAAGCATTAAAAATCTGATGTGGGCAGCACATGACTTTCTCTGCAGACTTAAATTCATTTTCTCTTTATTTCGTTAATAATTCATCAAATTATGTTTTATTTCACAAAATAACACGCATACTTATTTAAAATGACACTGGATTTGCACTTTTAATTCAATCTTCGTGTTTACTAGGTAATTACGTATATTTTCAAAGGCGATGCAGTAAAAATGTGAAAAAACTCAAATATCTCCAGAACTGCCAATTCCAGAGTAATAGAGCTTATCTTATTCTTTTTATCGCCAAAAATTACGTTTAAAACAATCATTTAATTGATACATTTGAGCATACGTAGTCTTTTATTTTAGATTTTCGTGACTTCTACGCGTCATTTTCCAAAAAAAAAAAAAAAAAAAAATGCATGTTCTACTTTTCGGAATCTTACCAAAATCTAATCAGCACCAGGGTCGCCAGCAAGTGACTTACTTAAGAATTTTAAGAAATTTGGTTAATTAGTCTTTGAACCAGAGAGGATACATACACTGCACAGTCAGACACACACAAATGTCACGTTAAAAATCGTGTTTTCGTGTTGTAGAGGTCTCAAAACATGTAGATAAGTCGAAAAATCGAGTTACGATTTTCGACATGATTCCAATACTTTCCCTGTACATTACCATGTGTCGCAGGGAAAGTATAAAATGCACTAACATGTACTATTATTTTTCCGCAAAATCAAATTTTGGATCTCAGAAAAAGGACGCGATGGTCAGACAGATCAGATTATCTGTAAAATAAAATGCAATACTTACATTGGGAAGAGTCTGTTCCATTTCCACATCAGATGGGAACTCCATCGTAGAAATAACAGAAGTGAGAAAGTTGGATCAGGAACTCGGCTATAAGCAAGCACGTTGAGATGCACAGACTATTATATAGTATTCTGTATATGCACATACTATTATATAGTATTCTGTGTTGAGATGAATCGCTTTGAGAACAAAACAAGCAAATGCTGGCGATTGCAAGTTAAACAACTACTAGACCGTCAATGCAGTAATGCACCACAGCGTGGGAGAACGAGTTTGTGGACGAGTTTACTTTTCAGAGGAGGTAATAGAGGGAGAAAACGTTCAGGCGTTCGGGAGGGGATGACAGATATAATAACCTGTAGAAATAACCTATATTACCCGTGAATAACCTATATACAGGGACGTAAGTACTGGGGGGGGGGGGTGGCAGTCCCCTCGTACTTCGGCTAAAAAAATTCGGAACATTTTACAATCCGTCGAAAAAAATCTAAATAAGAGTGGATTTTGTTCATCATAAATTTCACTTTAAATTTTTTTTTACTTTAATTTTCTAAATATCCACTACGAAATCACCGATTCTCTTTACTAAACCAAAATCCTTGACGCCCATGTTGAAGTAAAGCCATTTGATGGACGTGGGGCAATGTTTTCGTTACCATGTCATAAATCCCCTTCAAAAATAAATAGATGAGGACAATGACAACGAGGGTGGTCCAGGAAGCCCCCCCAATCTGTGTCGGCATTTTTATTGAGGAAATTTGGAGATGCAGATCATGTATAGTACACATTTTTGTCGATAAAACCATCGAAGAGCAATTAGGTTCTAGGTTCTGATAAGAGCTCTTCGTACAAAACCCCACAGTCGGAAAAACAGCAGGAGAAAAATACGGAAGCAGTGGTTGAAACACATTTGTTCAGGGATTTGTAAAGCAAGCTCAGTGTGTGTTCAAAGTGTTTTCAATTGGACAAGTAATTTATGACTCTGAGAAAAATGTCTTTTCTGTAGAATGCTGAAAGGCATGTGATTTTCGTTCAGCCAAGCCCAGATTCCTTCAAATTTTCACAGAGTAGAGCCGCTCTTGTTGAACAAAGTTGAGTGCTTAAATTAAGATTTGTCTTTCACTTGCATTTCATGCGTAGTTTATTAAATGTGTTTCGTGAAACAACATTTCAACATGAGAATAACTTTTGACCGTAAAAGATAGTATTTTAAAATTATTTAAATGCATGCATAAGAATCCTTTATATATGTTTCTCATACTAATTATTATTTAGTTTTATTGCTTTGTTACTTTCCTTATATACATAAGGTAGCTCGTTCCATTCATGAAGAAAGATAGTTTAAGTAATACTTTTGTATTTGAACGCCTAGTCATTTATCTGCTGCAAGAATAACTTATTTCTTCGTCCATAACGCTTGGCGAGATTTTGGCGATGAATTTGCCGGAATGTCGCCAACTTGGCTACTCTTTCAAATGTTGCCAAATGGATAAAAACGACGCTAATTCAATGAAAATGACGACTAATTGAAGAAAATTCAATATCTTGGAAAGAATATAAGTATGTGTTATAAGAGAATAACCTGTTTACTTTCCTTATATACATTATGTATAAGGAAAGTATTGTGACGGGCTCGAAAATTCGAATTCGAGTTTTCGCCGGGAGAGCACGTTTCAAGCATCCCTGATCACGAATCAAAGATTTTTGAAGTGATGTCTCTGTGTGTGTGTGTGTGTGTGTGTGTGTGCGTGCGTGTGTGTGTGTGCGTGTGTGTGCGTGTGTGAGTCTGTGGAGACGATAACTGACGAACGAATGGGCCGATTCGAACTAAATTTGGTACAAAAATCACAATCCGTAAACACTGGAAGCCTATTGTTTTTATATGCAATCGAATGTTCAGAACCTCCTTAAATTTTCGAACGAAATTTTCAAAAAATCAAAACCGCTAATAAAGTTATGCAAATAGACATTTCTTAAGTAATTAATTTTTCATTTGAAAACGATTGACATCAATTTTAGAACGCTAACCTGAACCGTTCTCGAGATATTGCACATTTTCCGAAAAAATTATCAAAAAGTCATATAAAATTAAATGAAAAAAAATTTCCTATTGCGAAACATGTTCACTTTTCATATGTAATACCATGCGAAAATTAGGTGACATCATTTTCGTGAATCTAGCTCGTTCCATTCATGAAAAAAGATACTTTGAGTAATACTTTTGCATTTGAACGCCAATAGTCATTTATCTGCTGTAAGAATAACTTATTTCTTCGTCCATAACGCTTGGCGAGATTTTGGCGACGAATTTGGTGAAATGTCGCCAACTTGGCTAATTTTTTATATGTTGCCAAATTCACGGAAATATAGCCAGATGGATAAGAATGACGCTAAATCAATGAAAATGACGATTAATTGACGAAAATTCAATATATTGGAAAGAGTATAAGTATCTACTATAAGAAAAACCTATTTTTTTACTGTGAAAGTAGTATATTCATTGCATTATATAAGGAAAGTCATGTGTTGCCCACATCAGATTTTTTAATTTTGTTATAAAATGCATGTGCTTTTTAAAGGTATCTTTTAACAATTCATAGCTAATTCAAATAATTTTTTTGCAACAAAATAAAATCGCAAATTGTAAATGAAACGCTGAACTGTACAAAAAAATCCAATTGGGACCAGAACGGACCAAAAATTAACCCTGCCCGGTCCGACACTACCAGTACTTAAACCCGGCCTGAAGAGCATTGGGTCTCGGCGTGATCCGGCCCGAAATAATTTAAATTCATATGTGTTAGAAAGACGAATGTGTGAAATTTTCCTAAAAAGAATTGAGATAAAAGTTTTTTTTAAAGCATTTATCTTTACATAGATGAAATAAAGAAATAAAGATAATAATTTCAGGCATTCAATTAAAACTCATTTGAAAAGTTTTCAAAATTAAATATATCCAGTCCAGCCGTACTCAGTCCGAGCCCGACCCGAAACAGTGTTATTAAGCTCGGGCACGGTCTCCGTCGAAATAATTTTGCTTGAATAACATTTTCCTAAGTAGTTTATTTTCTTTGACATTTTCAAAGCAATTTTAAATATTTAAATATAGAAATTAGAATCACACTTTCAAAATAGTTCAAAATATTAAAACATCGAAATTAGAACCAC